>CM072998.1:238247725-239557725 GCA_037038555.1 Rhynchonycteris naso | reverse complement strand
GTGACATTAAAAAACATTTTTATGTTACATTTTTGAGTTATATTTTTTAGAATTCATAAAAAAGAGGGGTTAGCCTGACCAGGCGGTGGCGCAGTGGATAGAGCGTTGGACTGGGATGCCAGAAGACCCAGGTTCGAGACCCCGAGGTCGCCAGCTTGAGCGCGGGGCTCATCTGGCTTGAGCAAAAAGCTCACTGGCTTGGACCTAAGGTCGCTGGCTCCAGCAAGGGGTGGCTCAATCTGCTGAAGGCCCACGGTCAAGGCACATGTGAGAAAGCAATCAATGAACAACTAAGGTGTCGCAACGGCAATGAAAAACTAATGATTGATGCTTCTCACCTCTCTCTGTTTCTGTCTGTCTGTCCCTATTTGTCCCTCTCTCTGACTCTTTGTCTGTCCTTGTAAAAAAGTAAAATAATATAAAATAATAAAAAAGGGGTTATAAATTTAAAAAAAAGTTATTCTTTATATATAGATAGATACATTCTTAATAAATTTAGTAAGTTTGGCAGGTCCCGGCACAAATGTGTTAAGTTTTTTCATTCTTGTGTTTATGAGAAACATGAGCAAGTTGTGTCCTAGCAATTTCTTCAATGTTTGGGCATATATTTGAAAGGGAAACTCTCATTTCCTCATCAATACATTGAAGAATTTCTCTCTTTTTATTCTTAATTCTGTTGAGGATAGAAAATCCTAATTCACATAAATAGGATGTTGAAAATAGTAAAATGTCCAAAGCTTTTTTAGATAATGCCACATGTTCTTCTTTTATAGAAATCCAAAAGGCTTCAAGAGACAATTCCTTATATTTATTTAGCAATCCACGATCAGTGGATAGAGCTGCCAGTTCTTATTCTTCTGTTCATGTTAAACCAAAATCACTTGAAGCTTCCATGAATGGGTTTCTAATCCAATCATATTGTTCAGTTTTAAGTGATGGAAAATGCTATAAATTAAATTCTGCCCGTCAGCCTACAAGTCCTATTTTATTTACACTTAACTTCAGCTTACTTCCAGAATCATATTCTTTAATATCACGCTTCTTTTTGAGAAATCTATCCATTTATTTGGGTGTATTTATCTAAAAATAATATAATGATGTGTTAATAATAAATACAATAATGATGTGTTAACAAAAAGAGTGGTATTTTCATAATGAAATGGTATAATAGAGTAATATTTTTATATCTGGGCACATGCTGCAAACCAACACAGCTAGTAATTTCAGGTCCTGAGTGGAAATGGTGCAGAATTAAGAAAATACAGGGTCGGGAGAGTCCTGTAATTGTTGCTGGCCACAAAAAAGTACGCCCCCAAACGGCATCTTGTTTTATTTATAGGGCAAAGTGAGGCCATTAACAAATCTTAACTTTACACCAAACAAAGGATAGAAGAAACTTGCCTCCAGTCCTTCCGGGGAACATGAGTAGTGTAAACAATCCAGCACCACAGTTTAACAGTCTTTTGCAACTTCACAGAACTAGTGAGGTGGGGGGTTGGGCAGACTCTTAGCTTACAGCCAATTCTCCACACCTCTGTCCCCCAAAAATCTAACCTCCAAAAACCATGTTGGTTTCTTGGTTCCCAACAGGCACATACTTCTCTAGAATACCATAGGGCACACCTGGAAATCTTCTAGGGTGCACCCTGGCACACACTTTGAGAACCACTGATAAACTCTACTCTTTAGATGAACCCTTTTACTGAGGTATCAGCTATACTAATACAAGATGCAAATAAATCCATACAAAATGCAAATGTTGTAGCCATAGATACACTGTAGTAACAATGTGAATTTTTAAATGATAGACCAATTACCTATCATTTTCAATGACTTTCATAGACAGTAACACTAAAATAAATTTAAAATTGGAAATTTCATAAGTTTTGATAAATAATAAATGACCAAATTATTTACCCATTTGAAGCATAAAATTCAATGATTTTTATTACATTGTAGAGTTGGGCTACCAATTGCCATAATTTTATCACCTCCTCCAAAAAATGTTATAACCATTATCAGTCACTCTCCATTCACCCTCTATTCCCCTACTCCAGGTCAATGTCTTCCTTCAGGCCCAAGCAACCACTAATTTATTTTCAGTCTCTATAAATTTGCCAGTTTTGAACATTTCTTAATAACCATACATCTTATTTTTTTTCACTGGCTTCTTTCACTTAGCATATTATTTTCAAATTTCATCTATATTGTAGCATATATCAGTACATTCTCTTTATTATTAAATGATATAAACTTGTTTTGATATACCACATTTTATTTATCCATTCATCAGATGATAGACCTCTATAAATAATGCTACAAACATTAATATGCAAGTTTCATACAAAAGTATGTTTTTATTTCGCTTGGGTATATACTCAGGAGTGAAATTGCTGGGACATATGACAGCCCTATGTTTAACTGTTTAAGGACTTTCCAGATTATTTTCCAAAACAACTGAACCATTTTATATTCCTATTAGCAGTGTGTGAAGGTTCTAACTTTCTTATGTTTTCACCAACACTTATTATTGTCTATTTTTCTTTTTTACCATGGCCATTCTATGGTATGTGAAGTGGTATCTCATGATTTTGATTTGCATTTTTATGTACCTATTAGTTATTTGTATATCTTTTTTAGAAAAATGTCTATCCAGGAATTTTACTTATTTTAAAATTAGTTATTTGTCCTTAATTTTTAAGTTGTTATTTGTCCTTTATTTTTAAGTTGTAAGAATTCTTTATATATGTATTTTAAATAAAGGTTCTTTATCAAATATATAATTTGCAAAACTTTTTCTCATTGTATGGTTTGTCTTTTTACTTTCTTTACATTATTTTTTAAAACACAAATTGTTTTTAATTTAAAGAAGTCAAATTTATCTATGCCTCTTTTTTTTTGATTACTGTATGCTTTGTTGTCATATCTGAGAAACTTGCCAAATTCAATCTTACAAAGGTTAAATCTGTTTCCTTCTAAGAGTTTCTCAGTTTTAACTCTTAAATTTAGGTCTGAATTCACTTTGAATTCATTTTTGTATATGGTATGAAATATGGGTCCAACCCTATTTATTTGCATGTGAGTTTCTAGTTGTTTAAGCACCTTCATTGAGAAAAATATTCTTTTCTATTTGAATTATCTTGGCATCCTTATAGAAAATCAATTTACTGTAAAATTAGGGATTTATTTCTTGACTCAGGAGTCTATAACATTAGTCATTATCTTTATGCTAGTGCATAATTTATAAGTTTTAATATTTTAAAGATGAAATACTAATCAAAGTTATCTACAGATTCAACATAATCCCTATCAAAATCTTAGCTGGTTTCTTTGCAGAAATTAACAAGCTGATCCCAAATTTCATATTGAAATTCAAGGGACCTAGAGTAGTTAAAAAAATCTTAAGAAAGAACAAAGTTAGAGGATTCACACTTCCCAATTTCAAAACTTACTTCAAAATCACAGTAATCAAGATAGTGTGGCATTGGCCTGAATAGGTCTTTAATTTCTTTCAAGAATGTTTTACAATTTTAAAAGTTTTATGCTTACCTTGTTAAATTAATTTCTGAGTATTGTATTCTCATTGATACCATTATAAATAAAATTGCTTTTTACTTTCATTTTTAGTTTATTCATGGCTGTTGTGAAGAAATACAATTTATTTCTGTATATTTACTTTGTAACCTGAAATTTTAATGAACTTATTAGCTCTAATAGATTTAGTAGATTCCTTAGCATTTTCTACATAGAACTCTATATATAATATGTCATCTGCAAATGAAGATAAGTTTACTACTTCCTTTCAATCAGATGACTTTTATTTTATTTTTTTGTCTAAATTCCCTGGATAGAATATTCAGCATAAATTAGAAGTGGCAAGACTAGACATCATTGTTTTGTTCCTGATTTTAGAGAAAAAGAATTCAGTCCTTCATTACTAAGCATGATGTTAGCTAATTTTGGAATTTTGAGAACTCAGCTTAGAAGCATTTTAGAAAAAAGAAAGAAAGTTTTCTTTTGCAATAGCATACATGAACCTGGAAAGTATTATGCTAAGTGAAATAAATCAGTTAGAGAAAGAGAAGTGCCATATGATTTCACTTAAATGTGGATTCTAATGAAGAAAATAAACT
The DNA here is from genome assembly GCA_037038555.1 of Rhynchonycteris naso. NCBI lineage: Eukaryota > Metazoa > Chordata > Mammalia > Chiroptera > Emballonuridae > Rhynchonycteris > Rhynchonycteris naso. The sequence goes on along the minus strand of CM072998.1, from coordinate 239,553,592 downwards.
AAAAAAGGAAAAGAAAAGATAGAAACAGGTTAATAGATATAAAGAATCGACTAACAGCTGTCACAGGGGATAGGGATTGGGGGACTAGGTAAAAAAGGTGAGGGGATTAAGAAAAAAATCTCATAGATATGGATAACACTATGGGGATTACAAGAGGGAAATGAGTGGGAGCAGGTAGAAGAGGGTAAAGGGGGATTAAATTGTGATGAAAGGAAACTTGACTTGGGATGGTGAAAACATAATATATAGTCAGATGACGTATTATAGAATTATATACCTGAAACCTATATAATTTTATTAACTAATGTCACCCCTATAAATTCAATAAAAATTGTAAATAATAAAATAAAAGCATTTTAACTTAAAAGCTAACTGGCTACTGACACAAAGTAAACTGCCTTAGATTGCTATAACCACTAGGAAGATAAAAAAAATATTCTCTATTCTCTAAAATTTTTCAAGTGTCTGGTATGGAATTTGTCATGGTGCTGGACACACTTCCTAGCTGCCTGTTTCTGTAAAATATACTGAGTTGTGGCTAAAATCATCTGACAACAGGGTTGATTCTCTCCACTTCCACTTTGGGTTGCCTTGTTTTGACTTAGACTCGAGCATCCTTAAGGAAGTTAATAACACCCTGTCAGAGTCAACTGGACCCTATTCTCAGTGACACTGTAGAGGAGGCCAAACTATAGGTTTGTCTTCCAGTCTTTCATCTTTTGTGACAACACTCGTGGACATTCCATTTCAGGGTCAGCTTTAAGTACACATCTAAATTCCACCTGCTGCCTAGGATTAAACCCAAGGACCTCAATTCACAACTATACTTGCCAAACAGTTTACATTTCCCACTTTTTATCTCTACATTATAGACTGGGTATTTCCTGTAACTATTTGCAAAAGGAGAATATTTATAGCCAATAAAATGTAACAAATAGAAACAGATTTTAGGAAAATTACAAAATCATATGACATTTTGACAATGAGTGAAAGAGATACCCCCAATGCAGCTACATGTTAACTCAAATGATTCCCATAATTGTGATGATATTATCAATAGTAATGGTAGCTAACACTTGTCTTAGAGCTCATCTATGGCAAGCACTGTTCTAAGTGCTTTTTATGGATTGATTTAGAAGCCAAGGCACTAAAATCTAAATTTTCCAAGAACAGAAGGTTGTCAAACAAAGACTCAAACTCAGGTCATTTGTCTCTACGTTTACACTCTTAATCACAATGCAATATTGCCAATATTATGCATATCAATACTCCAGAAAAGTTTTTTTCTTTTATCCTTTGGCATTTTTACAAGAAATTGATGCGAGGGAAAAGATTCCTAATGTTGCATCTTCTAAACTTTTACAAAGCTATTATTTTTCAGAAAAATGAAGATTTTTCATGTAAACTTGATGGATTTAATAAGAACTTTATTTTAGAATACTTACTTTTACCAGTTGATTCTTTTCATCAGGAACAGCATAAACAGTTAAATATAGTTTACAATATAGTGAAGGGCAAAATATTTGTTGAAAAACATGGTTATATTTATATATTATATAAATTATAATAAATATTATTTTAATAAATATATTTAATATAGTCTATATAATAAATATATTATTTAATATATAATAATATATAAAATATAATTCTGTACATATATATATTTGTATACCTTTGCCCATACCTATGCCTGTATTTATATTTGTCTCTATATTTATTATGTCTATATCTATATATTTTCAATATGGCATTAATATCAGAAAAAATTTTGCTTCAACACCAAGCAACTGAATTGAATATGGTTTGTGTACTTGGTGGCCAGTTTACTTATACTCTATATCTACCTTTCTCATTTACTAAGTGAAAAGCAGCATCACTCAACAGTATAAATTCTGTGTATCACTTTATATATAATATAAAGTATATTATATTATTATATTATATTATATGTATCTTTTATATATTATTATATTTATATTATATTATATTATATTATAGACTTTATATATAATATGAAGTATATTATACTAATGGTGGCTTTGGATCATGAGTTTAGGTGATCTGAAAAGTCATCATGCTAATGTGCTCATCTATTTTATGCCTCGGGGTTCTTGCTTGTTCTAGATCACATTCTCATAGCTGAAAGTCCTGCACTGTGCTATGCTGGGCATATGTAAAGTCATTCTAGCAGTGCATGTCTTTAATTCCTCATTTCTCTGCACATCACCTTTTCCTACATACACACTCATGCACACTCACACACACACACATACATACACACACACAGCAACTATCTATTTAGGTAGTTTTGGGTTTAATCTTAGCTGAAGCTGCTAAAACAAATTATCAGAGATTGAGTGGTTTAAACAGCAGACTTTTTTTTTCTCACAATCTGGAGGCTGGAAAACCTCAGATCAAGGTGATTCAGTTCCTGTTGAGTATTCTCTTCCTGCCTCACACAGGGCTGTGTTCTCATGGTATCCTCTTACAGTGAAAAGAGAAACCTCTAGATTCTTCCTCTTCTTATCAAGGCACTAATCTCATCATGGGAGCCTCATCCTCATGACCTCATCTAAATTTAATTACCTCCCAAAAGCCCCACTTCTACATACCATCAGATTGGGAATTAGCGTTTCAACATATTTCAGGAAGGACATAAACCTTCAATCCAGAACAACTAGCTTATTCCTCTCATCACAGAGAGGTAAATCAGGCCTATTATGATTTCACTTAGGAAAAAATTCACATTTTCTAGACAAGTAATTTGACTTTCAGGTTTCCTTCTTGCTGTGTTTTAACATTATAAACCACAATGTCTTAAAAAAAGAATTCTCTGTGGTTTTTACAATTAGTTTTATGAATGTGCTTGAAAGAAGTCTCTTCATGACTGAATAGTTAGCATTTTAAACAACAAAAAGAAACGACAGAGCACATGAAGAATGATGAATTCAGAACAGCCTAAGCAGAGCAGACAAACCTGTTGGCTAACACTGAACATTCTGGGATTGGAGGTGAGGCTGACATGGTATTCTGGATATCCTAATGCTGCCACTGACTTTGTTTGTTTGTTTCTTTCTTTGTTTTCTGTTTTGTTTTTTACAGGGACAGAGAGAGGGATAGATAGGGACAGACAGACAGAAACAAAGAGACATGAGAAGCATCGATCATCAGTTTTTTGTTGCAACACCTTAGTTGTTCATTGATTGCTTTCTCATATGTGCCTTGACTGCAGACCTTCAGCAGACTGAGCAACCCCTTGCTGGAGCCAGCGACCCTGGGTCCTAGCTGGTGAGCTTTTGCTGAAGCCAGATGGGCCCATGTTCAAGCTGGCGACCTTGGGGTCATGAACCTGGGTCTTGCGCATCCCGGTCCAATGCTCTATCCACTGCGCCACCACCTGATCTGGCTACCACTGACTTTTAAAGAGTTCAGAGAAAGAGTAAAAATATCTAAATAATTAATTTACAAAGATCTTTAAAATGTTGAACATGTTTTCAGAGATTGTACAACATTTTTCTTACACTCTACAGAACAAACATCTTAACCAGAGACTATTCTGGACCTAATCCTAAGAAATGAGGGATGACAGATATGATGTGTCTTGGGGGTGGTCTCAGATTTGGTTGATCTCCCACCACTTACTATTCATATTTGATTGACAGCATAGTTAAAAGTTCTCAACAATGTGGAAATGCACAATTTGGTTAATAAGCTTACCCAGTCATTTCACTGGTCCAGGATTCAAGTCACTTTTTCATTCTCATATTGTGTTAACTCAAAAATATAAACTTTCTCAATCTTAGCAGGAAGTCCGGATTTTAAAGTTCTAGTTTTATTGAGTCATTGACTACTCACCTTATTGACTACTTAACATGCCCATGTACATCACGTTCAGGACCACCAACCACCCCCAAAAAAATATCCTCCATTGCTTCTGAAGTACTTTAATTATATTTTTTAAACCTTATTTCCAGAGCAAAAACTTTGGAAATGGGGCCCAGCAGTTTGTTTTAACAAACCTGTTAGGGAGAGAAGAAAGATGGCGATGGAGTAGGTGGACATTCCAACTGCCACCTCCCAGGAACAAATTGGATTACAACTTAATTTAAGAACAATCATCTTGAAAAATCAATTTTGGACTAAACTGAGAGAAATCTATAACCAAGGATCACTGAAGAAGCCACACTGAAACTGGTAGGAAGGGTGAAGATGCGGAAAGGGCTGACCCGCTCCCAAGAGTGAGCGGTGGCCCGGAGAGATTTTGTGGAGGGTGGTTTGCCCTGAGAGGTGTGGGCCCTCAGACCCAAGACTGGAGCCCCAGCCTAGACCCCCAGAGCCTACAAGAGGCATCCAGACAGCATTTAGCTGTGAAAAGATATGGGTTTCTGTCAATGAGAAAAAGATACACCTCTTGGACACAACTCTGTTTTAATGGGTTCACACAGAAAACCTCATTCATAGCCACTTAGCCATGGAGAAAGCTGAGAGAACTGGAGTTGCAGGAGGAAAGTGTAAAGATGGAGGCCCACAGAGAGACACTGTGGGGGATGGCCACCAGAACCCCTGTGCTGAGTCATTCTCCAGTACTGTAGTCTCCATCTTTCTTGGGTGTAGCATTCCCTTTATGCGGCATCAGCCTGGGAAAAGCAGCTGCTCCACCCTCAGGAATCTGTGCTACCCCAGGGATGACAACAGGTCTTTCTGACAGGCCAATAAGCAGGAAGCATGTCAGCGACTCAGTTTTCTGGTGTCGAGAGTGGTGCTCCCCAGCACACTCTCCCAAGTCTATAACTGGTGCTTCTACCTCACAAGAGAGTCCACTGAAACTTCTGGAGATGGTGCAGACCATACCTCTGAGTCTCAGAAACCACACCCACTAAACTTTTGGGGCCACACCTTACTGAAATCTGTGAAAAAAGTTTAGACAGACTGACACCTGGCACCAAGGGTAGAACCACACCCACCACCCTTTCTAATTCCTGAATTGCTACAGGCTCTAGACTCTAGCAGAGGTTATTTCAGTGGCTGACCCCAACAAGCAGCCAGCAGACAGGCTGCAGGAGGTGAGACTTGGCCATTTGAGCAAACTTCCCCCCAGGACCAGAATGGGTAAAAGCCAGCCTAGGAGAGCACCTTGGTATTTCCATGTACACCTGGGCCCAACAGAGGCAGCTACAAACTCTGAATTTCTTATAGCTCCAAGAAGATTGCTGAGGGCCAGTCATGGGCAGTGTCTCCCACTGGTCTGCACTGGGATTCTGCCTGGGAGGCCCAGTGCTGGCAATCCAGGGAACAGCTGTGGAAAGCATTGGTTCAGGATGTAACAACACTTACTAGAGTGGTACCCTAAGGAAAAGCTCCTCACTCTAGGCCCGGCTGAGACAAGTTCCACTCTCTGTGATTAGCACTGGCACAGTGGCTCATGTGCATTGGCTAAGGTAGGGCATAACAGACAGCTGGCCCAGGCACTGAACTTTCTGTTCTGCTAGGCTATATTGCACAGCGGGAAGATTGAGAGGCTTGGAGCATGGACATTTAAACTGTGGGTCCCTGTGAGTCTATTGTTGGATCTGGTTGAGGGGTTTAACCACCTTCAGGAGGGGCACAGTCAGCCCCAGGAAAGGAAACTCTCAGTCTTCTTCCTGAGACTGGGGTATCAATAGCTAAAAGAACTTCTGCAGAGGGGACTGTTGGCCATACTCGGTCTGAACCTACTGCTCACCTTGTTGGGGAGAAATAAAACTTGAGGATCCAGCAGTGGCTGAGGGATCAAGCTCTGGAGTAGGGGCCACATTCCCTGTACTGAGCTCTTGACCAAGAGACTCCTGAAGTAGGGGATACCACAAACATTGTATTCACAACCTCAGCTGCCCTGACCCACCAAGTGTGCAACCAGTATAAGGGTAGATTGGGTGAGGCCAATCTGAGCCCACACTATAGTCTTACTATAGAAGACTCTGTAGGACGACCAGGCAGCTTCAAGAGGAGGAGGAGCAGCTTAAAAGTTGAGACTAATCTTACGGAGCTTGGGGCTTTTACAGAGATCTTGTCATCTCTAACCAGGAGGAAGTTGAGCCTTATATAAAGGTTGGCCCCTCCCACCATACCCAGAGACTGAAAATGCAGATACAAACTGCGAAAAGTGCAGTAGCTGCAGACAGGTAGCTCATAGTGGATTACAAACAACAGCTGATGCCAACCCAAGAAAAACTAAAGCCAACAGTACTGGTAGCAGGTGGCAGACAGCACCAACCCTAGACTCAGCTACCTTCATAACCAGCACACAAAAAGGGCGCCAAACACTCTGGAGAATAAACACTCCCAACAGGACAAACAGTGCACAGTGTGTAATACACATAATCAAGGTTGACCCTTAGAGCCACACAGCCTGAAGAAATAAACGTACCCACAAAAAGACAAACTGCATCTAATATTCACATACAACAAGAGGGGAAATAGTACTTTCATGAAGCATTCCTAAACAAGGAAAATAAGTGACTTGGAGGACAGTACAACTGAGCCTATCTTCTACATACATACCACACAAAAATTTCAAAGACAGACAGTGCTATTAATACAATGACAAAATGAGCAGATGGAGAAATGCAAACCAAATGAATCAACAAGAGAAATCCCCAGAAGAAGAACTGAGTGAGATAGAAATAACCAAAATACCAGATGCAGAGTTGAAAACAATAATTTTCAGGATGCTCAAAGATCTTAGAGCAACAATGGATGGACATAATGAGCACCTAAATAAAGAGATAGCAAGCATCAAAAAAAAAAAACCATTGAAATCATAAAAAAACAGTCAGAAATAACAAATACAATATCAGAAATGAAGACTGCACTAGAAGGAATTAACAGCAGGCTAGATGAAGCAGAGGATCGAATCAGCAATTTAGAGGACAAGATAAACAAAAGCATGGAAGCAGGACAGAAAAAAGAAAAGAGGTTCAAAAAGTTTGAGGAAGCCTTAGAGAGCTCTGTGACAACATGAAGAGAAACAACAGCTACATCATAGCAGTTTCTGAAGAAAAGAGAATGAACAAGGAATAGAGAAACAGTTTAAAAAAATTGTAGCTAAAATTTTTCCTAAATTGATGAAGGAAAAAGTCACAGAAGTTCAAGAAATACTTTAATGAAACTCAAGAGAGTTCCATTAAAGAGGAACCCAAGAAGGCCTAGAGCAATATACATTAAAATTAAAGTGTCAAGCTTAAGAGACAAAGAAAGAATACTAAAAGCAGCAAGAGAAAAGCAGTTGACTGCCTATAGAGGAGCCCCCATAAGAATGACATCAGACTTCTCAACAGAAACATTGAGGCCAGAAGGGGTTGGCAAGAAATATTCAAAGTGATGCAAAACAAGAACCTACAACCAAGACTTCTTTATCCAGCAAGGCTATCATTTAAAACTGAAGGAGAAATAAAGAGCTTTCCAGACAAAAACAAAACAAAACACAAAACACCTCAAGGAATTCATTCAACCAAACCAATATTGCAAGAAATGTTAAGGGGTCTACTGCAAAAAGAGCAAAGAAAAAAAATCAAGAAAAAGAGGATTGTAGATTTAAAGAATAAAATGGTAATAAAAAACTACCTATCAATAATAACCTTAAATGTAAATGTATTAAATGCTCCAATCAAAAGACTGCATGGATAAGAAAACAGGTTTTGTACATACGCTGTCTGCAGGAGACCAATCTCATAACAAAAGATACACATACATTAAAAGTGAAGGGATGGAAAATAGTGTTTCATGCAAATGGAAATGAAAAATAAGCTGGAGTAGCAATACTTATATCCAACAAAATAGACTTTAAAACAAAGGCTATAGTAAGGGATAAAGAAAGTCACTACATAATGATAAAGGAAGCAATCCAAAAGGAGAATATAACCATTGTAAATATAGAAGCACATATATAACAGATTTTGAGAGACATAAAGGGCAAGATCAACAGCAATACTATAATAGTAGGGGATTTTAATACCCCACTAACATCAATGGATAGATCCTCCAGACAAAAAACTAACAAATAAACATCAGCCTTAAATGACACACTAGATTAACTGGATTTAATAGATATCTTCAGAACCTTTCACCCCAAAGAAGCAGAATATACATTCTTTTCAAGTGTTTATGGTATTTTCAAGGATAGACCACATGTTAGGACACAAAACAGTCTCAATAAATTTAAGAAGATTGAAATTATATCGAGCATCTTCTCTGATCATAATGGCATAAAATTAGAAATCAACTACAATAGAAAAACTGAAAAACATTCAAACACTTGTAGGCTAAATAGCATGTTATTAAATAACTAATGGGTTAACAACAAGATCAAGGAAGAAATAAAAAATTTCATTGAAACAAATGAAAATGAACATACAACAACTCAAAATTTTTGGGACACAGACAAAGCACTCCTGAGAGGGAAGTTCATAGCATTACAAGCATATTTAAGAAGCAAGAAAAAGCTCAAATAAACAACTTAACCCTGCATCTAAAAGAACTAGAAAGAGAACAACAATAAAAGCCCAGAGGAAATAAAAAGAAGGAAATAATAGAGATCAGAGTGGAAATAAATGATATAGATGCTAAAGAAAAAAACAATACAGAAGATCAATGAAACCAAGAGCTGGTTTTTTTTTTAAAGGTAAACAAGATTGATGAACCTTTAACCAGACCCATCAAGAAAAAAAGAGAGAGGGTCCAAATAAATAAAATTAGAAATGAAAGTGGAGAAGTAACAACTGACACCACAGAAATACAAAGGATTGTAAGAAAATACTATGAAGATCAGTATGCTAAAAAAATTGGACAACCTAGGTGAAATGGACAAATTCCTAGAAACATATAATCTTTCAAAACTCAATCTAGAAGAATCAGAAAACCTAACACACTAATTACAACAAATAAAATTGAAACATTTATCAAAAAACTCCCAGGAAACAAAAGTCCTGGACCAGATGGTTTCACAGACAATTTTTACCAAATATTCAAAGAAGAGCTAACACCTATCCTTCTCAAGCCATTTCAAAAAAATTAAGAGGGAAGGCTTCCAAGCTCCTTTTATCAGGCAAGTATAATCCTCATTCCAAAAACAGGTGAAGCCACAACAAAGAAAGAAACTATAGGCCAATATCCCTGATGAATTTAGATCCTAAAATTCTCAACAAAATATTAGCAAACCAGATCCAGCAATACATGAAAATAATCATACATCATGATCAAGTGGGATTTATTCTGGGGAGGCAAGGCTGGTACAATATTCGCAAAGCAATCAATGTGAGTCATCACATAAACAACTGGAACGATAAAAATCACATGATAATTTTTTTTTCAGGGACAGAGAGTCAGAGAGAGGCATAGATAGGGACAGACAGACAGGAAAGGAGAGAGGTGAGAAGCATCAATCATTAGTTTTTCGTTGCCATCGCAAAACCTTAGTTGTTCATTGATTGTTTTCTCACGTGTGCCTTGACTGCGGGCCTTCAGCAGACTGAGCAACTCCTTGCTGGAGCCAGCGACCTTGGGTCCAAGTGGACGAGCTTTTGCTCAAGCCAGATGGGCCCACGCTCAAGCTGACAAGCTCGGGGTCTTGAACCTGGGTCATCCACATCCCAGTCCGACGCTCTATCCACTGCGCCACCGCCTGGTCAGGCTCACATGATAATATTAATAAATGCAGAAAAAGCATCTGATAAAATCCAGTACCCATTTATGATAAAAACTCTCAGCAAAGTGTGAATACAGGGAACATACCTCAATATGATAAAGGTCATCTATGACAAACCCATGGCCAACATCATACTCAATAGGCAAAAATTGAAAGCAATCCCCTTAAGATCAGGAACTAGTCGGGAGTACCCCCTTTCACCACTCTTACTCAACATAGTTCTGGAAGTCCTAGCCACAGCAATCATACAAGAAGATGAAATAAAGGCATTCAAATTGGAAAAGAAGAAGGAAAACTATCATTATTTGCTAATGACATGACACTGTACATAGAAAACCCTAAAGTCTCAGTCAAAAACTAGTAGACCTGATAAATGAATTTGGCAAGGTGACAGGATATAAAAGTAATATTCAGAAATCAGTGGCATTTTCATACACCAACAATAAGATGTCTGAAAAGAAATTAAGGAAACAATCCCCTTCACTATTGCAACAAAAATAAAATAAACTACCTAGGACTAAATTTAACAAAGTAGGTAAAGAACTTGTACTTGAAAAATTATAAAACATTGATAAAAGAAATCAAGGAATATACGATCAAGTGGAAGCATATACTGTGTTTGTGAATAGGAAGAATAAACATAATTAAAATGTCTATATTTCCCAAAGCAATCTATAAATTCAATGCAATTTGTTTTACAATACCAATGTCATACTTCAAAGATATAGAATAAGTATTCCAAAAATTTATCTGGAACCCAAAAAATAACATGAATAACCTCACCAATTTTGAAAATGAGAACAAAGCAGGAGGTATCACACTTCCTGATATCAAGTTATACTACAAGGCCATTGTACTCAAAACATCTTGGTACTAGCTTAAGAACAGTTATACAGATCAATGGAACAGAACAGAGAACCCAGAAATAAACCCACACTTTTTTTTTTGGTCAATAGATATTTGACAAAGGAGGTAAGAGCATGCAATGAAGTAAAGAAAGTCTCTTTAATAAATGGTGTTGGGAAAATTGGACTGGTACATGCAAAAAAAAGAAAAAAAAATGAAACTAGACGACCAACTTATACCATTCACAAAAATAAACTCAAAATGGATAAAGACTTAAATGTAAATTGTGAAACCATAAATATCTTGGAAGAAAACATAGGCAGTAAGCTGTCCGATATCTCTCCTAGCAATATTGTTGCTGATTCTTCTCCACGGGTAAGTGAAATAAAGGTCAGGATGAACAAATGGGACTATATCAAACTGAAAAGCTTTTACACAGCAAAAGACACCCTGAACAAAATAAAAAGATAACCCACACAATGGGAGAACATATTTGCCAGTACGTCTGATAAAGGGTTAATAACCAAAATTCATAAAGAACTTCTAAAACTCAACACCAGGAAGGTAAACAATCCATTTTTAAAATGGGCAAAAGAACTGAATAGACACTTTTCCAAAGAGGACATGTAGATGACCAATAGTCATATGAAAAAATGATTAATGTCTCTAATCATCAGAAAAATGCAAATTAGAGCCTCAATGAGATACTATCTCACACCTGTCAGAATGGTGTTTATTAACAAAACAACACACAATAAGTGCTGGCGAGGGTGTGGAGAAAAGGGAACCCTCCTGCACTGCTGGAGGGAATGTAGACTTGTGCAGGCACTATGGAGAACTGTATAGGGTTTCCTCAAAAACTTAAAAATGGAACTGCCTTTTGACACAACTATCCCACTTTTAGGAATATATCCTAAGAATACCAAATAACTGATTCAAAACAAGATATGCTCCTCCATGTTTATTGCAGCATTGTTCACAATAGCCAAGACCTGGAAACAGTCCAAGTGTCCATCAGTGGACGAGTGGATTAAAAGTGGTGGTACATATACACAATGGAATACTACGCAGCTGTGAAAAAAGAAATTTTACCTTTTGTGACAGCATGGGTGGACCTGGAGATTATAATGTAAGTGAAAGAAAAATATCATATGATTTCATATATATGTGGAATCTAATGAACAAAGTGAACTGAGGAACGGAATAGAGGTAGAGATGTGGTCACTGGGGAAAAAAGCCTAAAAACAGAAATAAACAAACCTTATTTTTATTGCCTTGTTCCAAGTTGTTATTGTCCGTTATCTGTGGTTCTAAAGAACCCTTGTAGCCTTATCTCTCTGATTATACCAGGGAAATGTGCCTCCTTTCATGTCATCCTTCCACAGCCTCCAGCATTATTATTTTAAAATGAAACCTAGTTACGACTGTCTTATGGCTTTCTTGTTCTTCCTGGATAATACCTATACTACCCCCTACCCCCAGTCATTTGAAGTGAGGCATGGCTGTGAGCCAGGAAAGAGCAGCAGCAAGATGTTTGTCATTTCCAGCCCATCCATTAAACCCTCCCAAACTCAGTCTCCAAGATTTGTTTCCTCTTGCCAACTGCATAGAGATGAACTTGAAAGTTATTATGCTGAATATGGCAAAGACTGTATGAATCTTGATTTCATGGATCACAGTCCCCAACTTCCATTACAAACTAAGAACTTTTAAGACAATTTAAAAGACCAAAAATTAAACTATTTTTGTGTTCATGTCATTGCACTTTTTGTGTGTATTTTTAATACAGTACTTTTAGCCTAATAAATATATCTCCTGTTTAGATTCTCTTTTATTTGGAGGAGTAAGTCCAAACTTAGTGCTTCTTAAACTTTTCTCAATTTTCTTCAGCATTTCTATCCAGCTACATTACCTACTACTTTTTTACACACCGACTATATAGTTAGCTTCTCATCACTTACTGAATGTCATGCTCTTTCTTGACTAGGAATAACTTTAATCCCTAGACATCATTTAAAAGAGGCATTAAATGTGACTCTTGTCTCCCAGAAAATTCCTCTCAAAAGGAGTCAAAACTTTTCTTACTCCTGTACTTAGCCCATTATACAGGTTGTAGTTTTCCCCAGACACCTAAATATTCAGAGCCAGTTGTTTGAGGCTTCAGTGCTTCTGGGAAACATTTCCACTGCCTTCTTGGCCTTTAGCTGCTCCATTTGGAGTGTCACAACTAACAGTTTAAATTTCCTGCTGGTTTCCATTTTTCACCTACATGCAGGTTGGTGAATTAGCAAGTAATGAGCATACTGCTATTTCTTCTATCACATACCAAGAGGAAGTATATTTTCTCCTTCTTGGGAATATACACAGCTCAAAACACTTTGAGTTTTGCAGAAGGAATAAAGCTAAATACTTCAAAAATCTTAAAATAGATTCATAAACCATTGACATTGGAAGATTTTGGAGTTATCTAGGGCAAATACTTACCTAGACTTGAGTTTCAAAAAACAACATCGTTGACAAGGGAACACTAAAGTGACTACTGAGGGACTTAATTCAATCTTTGCAGAGTTTTCACTTTCAAATGTTTTTTCTCATATTTAATTATTATTTGGGTGAGTAAACTTGGTGTTAATGTTTTTCTGTGTATATTTAATCTTTCTAATTTCTGATAATATGTTTTTTATAAGTAAATTCTACCAGAGTATACTTTAGTTATTTTACATTCTTTAAAATAGTGATATTTTCCAATTGAATTTATGTCCAGTATTTTGGGGTGGAAGTGTCTTATTTCTTGAATGTTAATAAATAAAATATTAAGAAAATTGATAGCCATGTGGTATTTATCAACAATAATTGTCCACAGTACCCTTATAAACAGAGAATAAAATGTTCATTAATGAGATTTTTCTCCAATCAGGTCACTAACTTTAAAAGTTCAAAATTTCAATAGCCACTGATCTAAAATAAACAAGTGAAATGATAACACTTTTTGAACTTTCAGTGGAAAATTATTTTTAAAGTAAAAAAATTTAGAGCAGTTTTAGGTTCACAACACAATTGAGAAAGCACAGATATTTCCTCTATATTGTCAGCCAATATCCACACACAGTTTCCTCCATTATAATCCACAGTGGTGGGATTCAAATAATTTAACAAGCAGTTCTCTGCCCTAATGACCATTTTAAGAATAAAAAAATGATATACCGAAGGATAGTTTATTATTTCATGCATAATACTTAAATAAGAACAATAAAAGAGGCTCTTTTCTCTTTACATTATGTTTGCTTACTGAGCTAACAAAACATGAGGGAATTAAAATGTAATATTTTATCAAAAGTATAGTGAGTTTTATAAAATGAATAACTATTATAAACATAGTTCCATTAAATTTTTTCACCTACTGATGGAATGAACATTACTATGGGTGCTTAGAATATGTTGTTGCACAGATAAATGTCAAAAAGAGTAAGAAATGTAAACTTGTGATTTGCACATTGGGCAGGAGCCCACCTTTGAGAGAACACTGATTACAAGTGCCATTTTAACAACCAGTTCGCCAAACTCAACAAAAAAAATTAGGTATTGGTTCTGCCAAACCGATACAAACTGGCTGAATCTCACCTCGGGATATCCCCCACCAAAGTGAACATTTGTTACAATTAATAAACTTTCACTGACACATCATTATCACCCTAGGTCCATAGGGTGATACATTACATTATATAGGGTGACAGTTTACATTAGGGCTCACTCTTGGTGTTTTATATTCTATGGGTTTGGACAAATGAATAATGGCATATATCCACTATTATAATATAACACATGGTATTTTTTTTTAGACTTTATCTTTTTTAGTGAGAGAGACAGAGAGCGGGACAAATGGGAAGGGAGAGAGATGAGAAGCATCAATTCTTCATTGCAGCTCCTTAGTTGTTTATTGATTGCTTTCTCATATATGCCTTGACCCATGGGCTCCAGTCTAGCTAGTGACCCATTGCTCAAACCAAAGAACTTGGGCTCAAGTCAGAGACCATGGGATCATGTCTATAATCCCACGCTCAATCTGGAGACCTTGAGGTTTTGAACCTGGGTCCTCTGTGTCCCAGGTTGATACTCTATCCACTGTGCCACCGCCAGGTTGGGCACATGGTATTTTTTATTGCCTTAACAATCCTTTGTGCCCTACTTAGTCTTTCCTACCTCTCCATCCCTTGCAACCATTAATCATTATATAATCTCCATATTTTTGCTTTTTCTAGAATGTCATATAGTTGAAATCATGCAGTATCTAGCTTTTTCAGATTAGTTTCATTCACTTATTAATATACATTTAATTTTCCCCGTGTCCTTCTATGGCATGTAGCTCATTTTGTAATGTTGAATAATATTTTATTGTATGGCTATACCATGGTTTGTTTATCCATTCACCTACTGAAGAACATTTTGGTTGCTTTCAAGTTTTGATAATTATGAATGTCTGTTATAAATATCCATGTGCAGATTTTTGTTTTCAACTCCTTTAGGTAAAAATCTTGATAGTAAGATAATGTTTAGTTTTATAAGAAACTGCCAAACTGTTTTTCAACATGGCTGTATAATTTTGCATTTCACCAGCAATGTATGAGAGTTTCCATTGCTTCACATCCTTACCAGCACTTGGTGTTGTCAGTGTTATGAATACTTTTAATTTTTTAATTTATAAATAACTAAGTTATAGTAACTTCTACTTTTTTTAAGCCAACAAAGACATATATGAAGGTGCACATAACTAGTCAAGTGTATTCTAATTCATTTCATGCTCTACCAAATTGTTATAAAAATAATAGAATGAAATTATTGTTACTATGTGATTCCCCAAATATTGTATTATAAAGGATCATTATAAACTTTTCCTGGGCTAGAACTAACAATAGCTAATATCTGTTTAAGACTTAGTGACCAAGGCACTGTGCTAATCACTATTTTTCTAATGTTACTTGATTCTCACAAAAACACTGAGAAGTGTATGTTACAATCTTCATAGTGCAGATAAAGTAAGAATTACCACATATTTTGGGGGTCCCAAGCAACTTCATGGAAGGCAGTAAATTTAGTGACAAAGAGAAACTGAAAGGAACAAATTTTAGTAAGGGTAAAGAAATAAGAGTTGTCTTTTGGCCATGTTAAAATTAAGATATCTATTAAAAATAATTATAGATATCAGTAAAAAATATAGCTTACAAGATATAAATTTGGATGTCATAGCCAGGAAGATAGCATTTAATGCTAAAGGGACTAGATAAGATTATATAGGGAGAGTAAAGGTTTAAGGGAAAAGTAGAAATCCAAGGACCACATTATGTAACAAGATAGCACTTAAGGAGAAGCAGAAGAGAAGTCAATAGGGTAGATTGAGCAGGCAATATCACAGATGTCAAGAGAAAAGAGTTTATTAAGGAGCATGTGGTCAACTGTATCATATACTGGCAATTACTCAATTTAAATGAGGATAGAAAAGGGACGACTGAATTGGCAATTTGAAGTCAATAGTAACCAGGCAAGGACAGTTCTAGAAATGGTAAGGATCAAATGAAGTCTACTAATGAGAAAATGAATGCACAGTAGTGGAAACTTGAACAATAAATAGCTCTTTCAAGGTATGTTACTATAACAATAAGCAGGTGATAGAAATATAAGTATAGTTAAAGATAGAGGTCAAGGAAAAGTTTGTTTTAAAATGTTGTATCATTTTCCTGACCAGGCAGTGGCACATTGGATAAAGCATTGGACTGGGATGCAGAAGGACCCAGGTTTGAGACCCCGAGTTCACCAGCTTGAGTGTGGGCTCATCTGGTTTGAGCAAAAAAAAGCTGACTAGCTTGGACCCAAGGCCGCTGGCTCAAGCAAGGGGTTGCTTGGTCTGCTGAAGGCCTGCGGTCAGGGCACATATGAGAAAGCAATCAATGAACGACTAAGATGTCAGAATGGCAACAAAAAAACTGATGATTGATGCTTCTCATCTCTCTCTGTTCCTGTCTGTCCCTTTCTATCCATCTTTCTGACTCTTCCTCTGTCTCTGTGTATATATATATATATATATATATATATATATATATATATATATATATATATATATAAAAGTTGTATCATTTTGTTCTCATAGGAATTATACACCAGAGAAAAACGGAATATAAAATGAGGGGAGGGTATGTAACAGGAGTAAACCCTGAAGAAAGTGAAAAAGAGGGAAATCCATTGCCTAAATGAAGGGAACATATAAGTTTAGAATGGCAGCGTTATCACAGTAGAGAGATGAGGGAGTTTCTATAGGCCACTATTGAGAAAGGTAAGGCAGTGTTGGTGGCTTGAAAAGAGCAACATATAAAGCAGTCCTTTGTTCTGTAGCCCTGCATATCTTCTTTTCCACCAGTGCAGAGTTCAAGGGGAGTTGGCTATAAAGAGAATTAATGTGCAGGCAGGTGAGTATAATAGACTGAAGGCAGATCAAGAGATCTGGGTGTTGTTTCAATAGTATGTAAAAGAGGAGAAAGTAATCAGGAAGGCGTGAATAGTTAAAACATAGATTTTTGAGACATTGCAGGTATTAATGACAAGCTCAGGTATGACATGGGAGTAAGCCTTGAGGGGAATTAATGGAAAGATCACTGGAGGTGAGGAGGTCATAGAAATGAGGGTCAAATACATGAGAAGGGTGACCATGTTGCCAAGAATGGTATTAGGAGTGTGGTGAAGAGAAAAGTGACCTGGGTCTGAAATCATCTGTGACTATGTGGTGACAGTAACAAAAAATAGTAAGGGGTAGTTAAAGATAACATAAACTTCACATAAATTAAAATTTTCAAAATTTGAAGAAGTAAATTGGAAGTAGCAATAGGGGGGCAAGACTACAATTCTTTCTCCAAACTCAGAGATAAGTAAAAAAAAAAAAAGAAAGAAAAGAAAAACAAATAAAACAAATCACATAAAAATTCAATCTCCCCTTAGAAAAGATTCAGGGATGATGGTGTCCTCAGAAGACAGAACACTAAAACCCATGTCCTTAAGAGTTTTGGAATAGAGTGGAAAAAAAATAAATTATATATATTTATAAATATATAATTAATTAATAAAAATAGCAGAATAATTACTTTAAGAGCAGTGTTACACATTCTTCTTGCTATAAACAAATTGTAAGCAGGGTATTAGCATCAACACACTTCATCTAGAATCAGGAAGTAGCACACAGTTGTTTTTCTCTGTCACAAAGAGTAGAAACATCCTCTGGCTTCCAGACCCTGATTTTAGAATGGATGCATTCTCTCTGGGATCCCCTCAACTGCTGTCTCATTCTCTCCTTCCATCTCAGTTGCTAATTCAGCAAGGCATAGACATCTGAGATCAGAGTGAGATTAAAAGAAAGCAGGGTATGAAAGTAAATATAAGAATCATAGCTCACTCCTAAATTCAAGCTTGGTGATTTACTGTCAATTTTCACCCTCATCAGCAAGCTCATTTTGGGCAGAATAAAGTTGACTAAATATTCTTCACTATATATTTGCTGATTATGACAAAATTCAAACATTGGGAAATAGCAGAGATCATTTGGTCCACTCCAAATGTGTCTTTTCATATGAAAATAAATCCCTATCATTCTTCATTACAAAAATTGAGTGTTAATTTGGACAGCAAGCACAATCTCCTAAGTTTGCTCATAATCAACTTTTTACTGTGTTTTACTTACTGTACTAAATATTGACTAAAATATAGATGAGTTCATTTCTCTATAGGTCTTAAAATATAAAGCAGACAGAGGACAGAAATGAAGGAAAAGATCTTGCCCAACATCCAGCAGGATTGGCATCTTTTTATGCCTCCAGATCATTGGGTGAAGCAAAGAAGACCATTGATTTACTTACTTAACTTACTAATGTATTTTTTATTCTAGAAAGAACTTACCACAGCTTGCAAGAATTTATAGAATTTAAGAATGTGTAATAAATCTAAAGAGGTGTAAAGGAAGGAAAAGCCAGCTGGAGAATATAAATTAGGCAGGGAGATGGCTGATGAATGTGGAGCAGAAAGCCGTATTCTTTTGCTGTGGGTATGTTAGCAACACTACTGTGAGCTTCTTAGCATCAATGATTAAGGGACACCAGTCATAGAGCTCATAGTTCCTATGAGGTCACAACAAACCCAATGCTCAATAGAAATACAGCTACTTCTGATGCTGAGACCAGCTGGATTTTGCTTCATAAAGAACACCCTGCATTACATTGTGGACGTTGTACTCAACAACATCTGACAGGAGACACAATGACTTTTTTATGTTGTCCTTCAGTAGAGGCTGATGACAGCGAGCTATAGTGCATGGAGTCCAAATTAGATAGATTTTTGCTGCTGTAACTCAGTCTAGGAATATATTTTAGAATATCTATATGGCCTTCAAGCACCCATTACTAAATATTATTTTTATCAGGGAAGATTTATACCAATGTTGGTGGTGATGGCTTCGATGATACTTCTTCATGGAGTACAGTTCTATAATTTGTCAATTAAGTACAGACTCGTACCCTGGAGGAAATCTAAAATCCAACCAGGGCTGTGCATAAAAATGTGACCCATAATCTTTCATTTGAATGTGAACTGGGGGTTTAGTCATAGAAAACTTTTAAGATGAACTTTAATGCACAAATAAATGGATAAATGCATTTTCACTCAGAATACCTGATAATTTTTTTCCAGGAAAATGGTGAAGATAGTTGTAACCTAAGGCCAAGTTATAAGGTATAAAACAAGCATAGCTTTTGATAACAAGCTTCTGAAAGACCTCTACTACTTAATAGAATTATATGAAGGCACAATTTGTATCACTCTTACAGATATCTGAGAAAATACTGGCTGCCCTATGGGCCACAAAGCAGTTCAACTAGTATGTGTTCAGTGTGAATAGCTGATATCAATGCTATTGAGATCACATCTTAAAGGGGTGTTTGTTCACATTAAAGAGGGCTGTAGACCAACTTCAATCCTCCTTGGACTGGCTCTTCATCTAGAGTATGAGTATCATCAGTATTTTGTACGTTAAAAGAGAGTAACTCTTCGCTATGTACTGCCAATTTCATGGTAGGATCATGGAATCAAAATGGGAGATGTTAAGGGTATTTAGAGGTCACTTAGCACAAGCCCTTTATTTTACAGAAAAAAAATTGACAGAAGTTGGTTTTGGCCAAGTTTACTGAACTATTTCCTAAATCTCTGACTCCAAATCTGATGTTCTTTCATAATAGCCTTCTCTTCAGAAATATTTGCTCTTACAAGTTCAAAGATGAAGACTCTGCCAAGTGTGTCTGTGAAGGCTCTTAAAAGCTTACTTTGTTAATCACAGTTAAACCACAATTTTACCTCTTGTAGCTGATCTATATTTTTAATGTTTCCCTCCCTGAGATATTTAATGTATACGTAGAAAAAAATGTGAAAACTTTCAAAACAATAATATTTTATTTGGCCCTGGCTAGTTAGCTCAATGGTAGAGTGTTGGCCCACTGTGTGGATGTCCTGGTTTCAATTCCTGGTCAGAGCACACAACAGAAGTGCTCATCTGCTTCTCTACCCCTCCTCCTCTCGCTTCTCTTTCTCTCTCTTCCCCTCCTCCAGCCATGGCTCGAATGGAGTGAGTTGCCCCAGGTGTTGATGATGGCTCCATGGCCTCCACCTCAACAGCTAAGAAGAGCTTGGTTGAGCAATGGAGCATACCCCAGATGGGCAAAGCATCAACCCCTAGTGGGCTTGCTGGGTAAATCTTGATTGGGGTGCATGCAGGAGTCTGTCTCTGTCTCTCCTCTTCTCACTAAATAAAAAAATTATTTTATTTTATTCCAAAATTTTTCCCATAAGGAGAAAAAATTATTTCTTGTTTTACATCACTTGAATATATGTATACATAGTTTCATCTCCTACCAATTTCACTTAACATCATGGCATCAGCATTTTCTAAATCTTCTAAATTCTTTGTAAAAATCATTTTAGTGAATGGAGTCAACTATCTTAATTTCATTAAATGTTTATTTCATTCATATTATGCTCAATCTTCCCTTTGTTGTATGACAGGGTTTTTCAGAGATTCCCCATTATAAACAATGTTGTGGTGAATACCTCTTTAAAAGTATTTTTTTCTCTTCAGGGATTTTATTCAGAAAAAAATTTCAGAAATAAAATATTGCATCAAAGTGTTTGAACATATTTAAAGCATTTGGTAACTTTTTGCAGACTCCTTTTCACTAGTAATACCATTGTACACTGCCACCAATAATGCAAATAAGCCTCTTGTCCTACTAGTCATGAATCAGTAGTGCTGCTGAATATTTCTTGAATCTCACTTAAGCACAGTTCCCTAGATGATGGTATCCTGTGGCTTATCAATAGATTTTCAATACTGCCACTTAATATTTTCCCCCAACTCTGGTCCTCCCTCAAAGCTAATGGATTGGTGGTATCTAAGGTTTTTTTGCAGGAAATAAATCTTAAATATGTCATGAGATTGACTATTCATGTGGTTTATCATAATTATTTTTTTAAGTTTCTCTGTTCTCTATCAGTGTACTATTAATATCTCCAAATGAAATTCAGCTTACTATTTTGTCATTTATCTTCCTTCCTAGTATATTCCTTATAAAGTTATCATCTTCCTGAAGACTGGAACTGTCTTCTAAACACATCCTGTGTCTATTATAGTGTATATGATGTTAAGCAGAAGCACTCAAAATAGTCACAGGTTCTGCAACCAGCTCAGCAATGGGTGTGCATGAAAGAAAGGTGCTGCAAGACTTAAAAAAAAACACACGACACAACATATAGAAAAGATGGGTACAGGAGACTCCCAGCTTCTAGGGATGAGAGCCCAGATCTCCTCAGCCTCATCGTATTTATTGGTTTCTTTGCTCATCAAGCAAATTAGTAGAGCCTGGGTCAAATTAGCCTAGAATTGATTCAGGTGCAGAGAAGGGTAATTACTAATAACTAATGCCTTTCTGGTATGTAGGGAAAAGGCCATAGGGATCAGCTGTTTCCTTTAAACAATCTTACCAGTGCTTGCCGGAGCAGCGTTCTGCCCCCGCAGGACTCGGTGTTCCAAAGTCTGCACCAAAGACTTGTCTCAGGACAACAGTCCAATTCCCCACCATTTTTCTACACATAGGGATGTAAAGTAGGAAATAGAGTCAATAATATTGCAATAACCATGTATTGTGCCAGGTAGGTACTGAAAATATTAGGGGGAACATTTTGCTAAGTATATGTTGTCTATGTTTTACATCTAAAACTAATACAAAATAACATTGAAAGTAAACTGCAATTGGAAAAATAGAAAATTAATAAAAGAAAAAAGCAGGAGCTACTCAACAAATGTTTGTGGAATGCACAAATAAATGAACAAATTTTATGCTTAGTATTGCAATTAACTTTAAATAAAATTTTAATCTATCAACATCTTATATGATAAATTGAACTTTATAAATTTAGTCTTCAAATGGGGAGAGTAAAAAGAATGTGCATAAAGTATTTGTAAATTAAGGTAGAGAAATATTCAGTATATATTTGAATATATGACTATTTTTAATATCTGATTCAACACTATCTGAAGAATTTCAATATAACAGAAGAAAATTCATAAAAGTTGTATTTGACTGAAAACAGGAGGTTTTGATGAAAAACATTCTAAAACCTGGCACTCACTACCCCAAATGCCAGAATGGCATAATGAGTTGCATTTCTAGAGCACAATAGAGTGAATTCACTGAAAATACCTTACAATTTCTTGTGTCTAAGAGTTGTAGTTCAACTCTAACATTGTACTCATTCAATTTTTTAAGCTTAAAAGGATATAAGGATCTGTCAACAGAGACCCTTTACATCTTACAACACAAGAATGCTGTTTATAATGTGACACCAGCTGCTCAGGCAAAATGGGTTCTATTAGAACTAATTTAATTTTACATAAGTTGATCTATTTGCATTTTGAGTCCCCAGTTAAATGACTAGGTATACTTTACAGACTGATCTTGTTTCAAGCTCCACTGTGTGGACAATGCTTAATCAGTGTGTATATCAAAAAATAAACATAATCATCAAGTATACTAATTAAGCCTAGAAAATGTTGCAACATGCATACAGTATATGGATTAACAAGGCAATTCATTAAAAATCTTAATTATGAATACTATATTTCTCAAACATTTTATTTCACAATCTTCAGATGAGTTCAGCAGTTCTACAGCCCATTGACATCACTCTCTTAGGTGAATTTCTTTTAAATTGTGACCCATCTGGGTGTCCTCTCTATATTGCAGGCCTGTATAAAAATAATACTTCTCACCTTAAGCCAGATAACTTGACATCTTAGAGCACCTAAAAAAGAAAAACTCAACGGCTAGTAGGCACAATGAAAATAATTAAAATTGTAAGATGAAAATGTATCAAATGCCATAATCACACTAAGCAGTATGCCACTTTTACACATTTACTCATAAAATAAAATGATTGATGTTTATATGCTATAAAGATTTCTTTTAAAAAATACATAAAAAAGCATTAAAGTAAAATATATGTCGATAAAATATACATATATGCTTTTATATATGATAATCATATGTTAAATATATAAATGTATATGTATGTGAAATATATGTCCTTCACTTGTAAATTTTACTTTCAAAAATCAGCACTTCTTGAGCAAAATTCCATTAATGAGCATAACACAAATAGAAGGAAAGAAGAACTGTGTGGTAGTTCAGTGACACAGTCTTTTTTGTTCTGTAAAGAAAAAAAAGATAATTTCCAATAACATATAGTAAATAGAAGGAAGAAGGTGAGGGATGTATCCTGCTTACTCTATCTTGCTAAACACCTTAACTCAAAATATAGAAACCAAAAACAGTAACTTTTTTGTGTTATGTCAATAGTATATTATATTCTAGTTGTATATAGCTTTGATATATAATAAATCTATTTTAAAAAAACATATTATATTTCCATATTAACATATACCAACCCCATTTTAAAAACTTGTCCAGCTCTACAGTCATGCTTTTATGTCTGTAAAAAATTGGTCCAACTTATTTCATAGTTTAATAATTTGTGTATTTTTAAATTTTTTATTTATTGATTTTTTTAAAAAGCGAAAAAGAAACATCAAATTTTTTCACGTATTTACGCATTCATTGGTTGATTCTTGTGTGTCCCTTGACTGGGCATCAAACCCGCAATCGTGGTGTGTTGGGGTGATGCTCTAATCAACTGAGCTTTCTGTGCAGTTCTTTTAGAAAAATTATGATTGACATTCCAGGATCCTACACTTCATGGCAGGGAGCAAACACTTCACCTCAATCAAAGAATCTATTCCTTCTCTTGGCCCCTCCTCCAGGATCCCTCTCAGAATCTGCACCCATGACTCCACCACAATGATCATCTCAGTCACTATTAATAAAAACCAATATCATAGTTTCTAAATCTCCTCAGGGAATTTAGAGTTGACAACAAATTATTACTTGGAAAAAATATGTTTAAAGCTATAACATTTATTATGTTTCAGCTATAATTGAGATCTTTTAGATCAGCGGTCGTGTAAAGATAGATGAGAGTACACCATAATTTGGTGCTGAGCAACAACTCAAAGAATAATCTAAAAGGTTTTGGGTATGAAAAAGGAAAACCAGTGCAAAAAAACTTACTGAATTTTATTCCTACTCATCCTGAGTATATTTCTTGGCAACATTACAAGTTAGCTTATTTCCTTCCTCCTTTTAAAAGTCCTCAAAATTATGGATATCATGTATTTTTTGTTTGTCCTAAAATAAAATAACACCCAGAACAGCAGAATACAAACTTTTTTTAGCTTTCCTATACCACAACGTTGACATTTCAAACCAAGGAAAGGATTTCTCATCTCATGATATTCTGAGACAACAGAAAAAAAATGTATTAAATATTATTTAGTCCATAATAGTGGTTTTAATTATATATGCTGTGCCTTATTCCATACAGAATTTAAAGTAAGTATGAATGCCTCCTTAAAACATGTTGAACACATTAAAAATGTATTTATTCATCAAGGTTAATCCTAGCAAATTAAAACTTTAGAAGTCAAAATAATACTAGGTTATTAAAACATTATCATAAGTAATACCTAGGAAATAATAAATAACAAAAGCATTTTACATCATTCTTGAACTTCAATATTACTTTTAAAGTTCTTTTTTAGAGTATGTTGCTGAGATAAATATATTTTTACATAAAGAAAAAGTAATTTTTGAGACCATTTTTATCTTGTAACAATTTTGTCTGTGACCAGGATAATGACATAAATTAATAACAATGGAATTATTGAAGTAAACATGACACATTATCATATTTTACACATTATATAAATATATAAAATTTATAACATTAATTATTTTGTGAAGATGCTATGTAGACTAAACTTCTTAACTATTACTATCAAGACCACATGTTTGTGATAGCCACAAATTTTAGATTCCTTATCTTGAGCTGGATGCTATGGATTTGAATCTAAATGTTGAAATTATCTTACTAACTGATTTCTGGCCAGAAATGAGCATAACTATTCTCTAGCATCATAAATTCAGTTAGAGATGTTTTTTTTTCCCCCCATAGAGGATGAGAAGGTATTATGTAGATTCCATTTGCTGATAATATTTAGTCAATAGTTTAAAAAACAAATACATTTTCCTATAAAATAATAAATAAAACACAATATTTTAAACATATATAAAATGATTAAATAAACAAATAACATATATATGTTAGCAAGACAATGTTAACAGATATTTGGGAGACATCTGTCAATCCCTATTTCCCTGGAGCTTTGGTTTTACTTAGCTATACAGAGAGTAGAAGTAAAGCCTATGGGTATGCAATTTAGAATGATGACTTGGAGATAACAACTCCTACCTGCTTGAAAAGCCTGGACCCATGAAAATGAATGCCCAATTAAAATTATAAACTAGAAAAACAAATGTGCCATATAAAGAAAAACTGAAAGAAAACTTGCCTGCCTTGGACCTGGCACTAGGTGAAGGTAGAAAATAACTACTAAGCTAGAACTGCATGGGAACAAGTCCACCTCCAAAAAATAATAATGACCTGTAACAAGAATTAGTCCCTCATATGGGTTTGGTACTCAAATCCACCTGTTGCTGTGGCCCCAAAAAAGCCAAATTAAGAATTCAGTTTAAAGTGGTTTGAGTTGCCTCCTGGTAGAAGTAAACAAAACTTTTCCCAAAGGAATAAGCTTTCAATCAATTCTTAAAGACTCCTCACAGCTATGGCTCCAAGCAATTAAATGCACATTTTTTCAAAGACAATATTAAAACAAGTGAGGAACTAATTTAAAAATATAAAACAAGTGAGTGAGAGACAATAAACAGAAGAAAAAGAGTACTTTCAGATACATAAAAATTGATATTTTTGAAAATAATGGCTATAGAATATCAAATAAATTTAGAATACTTAAAACAGTAAATGGACATATTTAATTTATTATTAATGTACAAGAAACTATCATAAATGACTTGGCAGATTTGGTAAAGAGCTAAATGTAATATGTAAGAATAAAAAAAAATAACAAAAGTTTTGGTTGGTAGACTAAACAACAGTTTAGATACATTTGAAGAAGTGGGAGATGAATCTCAAGAAATTACTCCAACTGTAGCACATAAAGAAATCAAAATATTAAAACAATTACCAAATATTGAAAATAGAGTCCTATACACCAAACATCTATCTCACAAGAAATATCAGCAAGATTCAAGGAACTACAATATTCAAAGAGAAATTGGGAAAAAAATTTCCTTACATTTTTTTAATCATAATAAATTTCAGTAAGAATAAATAAAACAAAATCTATAACTGCAAATATGATAGTGAAATTTCAGAATATTTAATAAATAAACAAGATTTGAAAAGAAACTAGAGATTTCTTTAAAAAAATGTTACTAAAAAGAAGCTAGAAATCAGTATCTCCAAAGGTTAAAAGAAACTAAGAGAAAATAACCGCCAAACTAGTCATTTGGAGTGAGCAAATTTATCTTCAAAAACAAAAGGGAAAAATTTATTTTCAGACAGACATAAATTGAAAGACTTTACTACAAATAGGCACTCCTTCAGGGGTCTTGTAAAGAATATACTTTAGGAAGAAAAACCATCCAAAATTAGTCTGAAACACAAAAGCATTAATAAATAAAAGAATTAACACATGGGCAAATTAAACAAGTGTTTAGTTCATAAAACAGTAATAATAGAATATAATTTGGAGAATAATCATTAAACTGTGGTTTTGAAAATAGAATAATAGTCAGGAGGGGGTGGGTTTGATTTGAGAAATCTTATGCTTTTTGTGCCCATCATTTACAGTCATACTATCTTCCGTCACCATATATTTGGTTCCCTTTACCCCCAGCCATACAGATCATGTATTCGTAGAAATGCATACCTGAAACCTACATGATCCTGTTAACCAATGTCACCCTATTAAAGTTAATTAAAAATAAAATAATGTAAAAATAAAATAAATAAGGTAAAGAAGCCTATGGCTATACTATATAAAAGGATGGTAAATGTAATGATTAATTTTAAACTTATTGAGTATAACATATATGTAAAAGTTTCTTGGGTAAAAGAATAAAGTATATATTGAAGAGAAAATTTTTTAACATTTAAAATAAGGCAAGAAAGAAGACAAAAAGTAAAAGCAGAACAAAGAAAAATCACATTTTCTTTTATATTTACCATTATGTATAATGACAAAAATTGTAGTTTATCAGGGACATATAACATTCCCAGACTCATAAGTATTCAATAACGTAGCTTCAAAATATTCAAAGGAAAAATTAAGAAAACATTAATAAAAATTGACAAATCTACTATCACCATGTAAAGTTTAAACTAATTATTTTTGTAGCAGATCAATTAAAACAAAGATCAGTAAGGCTGTAGATGGTTTAAAAAATGAGCTAACTTGAGCCTGACCTGTGGTGGCGCAGTGGATAAAGCGTCGACCTGGGAACACTGAGGTCGCCAGTTCAAAACCCTGTACTGGTCTGGTCAAGGCACATATGGGAGTTGATGCTTCCAGCCCCTCCCCCCTTTCTCTCTTTCTCTCTCTCTCTCTCTCTCTCTCTCTCTCTCTCTCTCTGTGTCTCCTCTCTAAAATGAATAAAATAAAATAAAAATTAAAAATGAGCTAACTTGAGTTAATAAGACATACATAGAGCCCATTCTTTAAAAACATACACAAAATATTATGAAAATGGCAGTGGCACAGTGGATACAGTATCAGACTGGGATGTGGAGGACCGAGGTTCAAACCCTGAGGTCGCTGACTTGAGCATGGGTTCATCTGGTTTGAGCAAGGCTCATCAGCTTCAGTCCAAAGTCGCTGGCTTGAGCAAGGGGTCATTT
Organism: Rhynchonycteris naso; assembly: GCA_037038555.1. Taxonomy (NCBI): domain Eukaryota; kingdom Metazoa; phylum Chordata; class Mammalia; order Chiroptera; family Emballonuridae; genus Rhynchonycteris; species Rhynchonycteris naso. The sequence continues at coordinate 239,525,610 of CM072998.1, read as the reverse complement.
GGTCTGCTGTAGCCCCCCAATCAAGGCACATATGAGAAAGCAATCAATGGACAACTAAGGTGCCACAACGAAGAATTGATGCTTCTCATCTCTCTCCCTTCCTATCTGTTTGTCCTATCTGTCCCTCTCTCTGTCTCTGCCAAAAAATAAAAAATAAAAAGGCAGGAATTAATGCAAATAAAATTATAGGGCTTAAAAGAGTCAATTTTTTTTTTTTTAAAAAAGGACAAATTGAAAAAGGGAAAGCTCACCCTGGCTAGTGGCTAAGAGATAGAGCATTGGCTCAGCATATGGACATCCTGAGTTCAATTCCCAGTTAGGGCATATAGGAGAAGCAACCATTTGTTTCTCCTCCCCCTTCTTTTCTCTCTCCCTCTTCTCTCCCTCCTCCTGTCCCACAGCCCTTGGCACAATTGGTTCAAGCGTTGGCCCCGGGCACTAAGGATAACTCAGTTGGTCTGTGTATATCAGCCTCAAGTGCTAAAAATGGCTTGGTACTCAAGCATTGACCTCAGATGGGGTTGCTAGGTGGATCCTTGTTGGGGTGCATGCAGAAGTCTGCCTCACTATCTCCCCTCTTCTCACCTAAAAAAGAAATAAATGAATAAAAAAAAAGGGAAAAGGGAAAACAAACTCAGGTGAGATTGATCAAGAAAAGAATAATATGAATAAAAATATTAGACATGGGAAAGGGAAATTACTTAGAGAAACATTAGGAATGTCAATACTATAAACAACTTTATTTCAATATATTTGAAGACTAGATAAACAAACAAATTCCTCTAAAAATATAAAGGATTATCTTGACTCCAGATTACCTAGATTTCTAGTGGTCTCATAGCATTAATTAAATTGAAATGATACATAAAATTCTCCCCTGAAAAAGTTTCAGAAGATTTAACAAATAAAATTTACCAAAGCATTAACAGATTATTACAGTCATATGCAAACTCATGCATAGAATAAAAAGAAAAGTAATTCTTCAATTATTTTATGAGATTAAGTAGAATAATGATATTAAAATGCAGAGGAAAACAGACAAACAAAAAAAAGTATAGAAAAAGAAAAATTCCAGGATAATTTACCTGTGAATTTAAACAGAAAATCCTAAACAAAATATTAGTAAACTTATCAAATAATGTACCAAAAAAGATACTGTCATGTCAAAATGGTGTTAATTTCAGTAATAAAAAGTTTATTCACCATTAAAAATTCTAATTATATAAGAGCTTAAAATAGGAATATAAAGTATGTACTGATTACAGGGTTATCCATGTGAACAATGGAGGTTCACTTCACTGGAGACCTCTGAGAGATTATAAGAAATGCACCTGAGAATAGCCCCACCAGTGCATGAGGAAGCTGGAGTACTATGTACTCCCTCATTGGATGAGTATCCCTTCTGCACTGATATGTGTAGGCTGAGCACAATCCCATGGCCAGAGAATAGCATTTCAGCAGAGAAATTCAAATGCTTAAGGAACAAATATCTTGTCCATGTCCTCCAAAGCTGTAGGTGCCCTCAGTGAGATATGGGGTAAAGGTGGGTTTCTTGCAGCATCTGCTACATAGGCAGGGAACAGCAAATGTAATGTACCAAGAAAAAAATGTGTCTAATGTATCTAGCTGGATGAATTCTGTAAGACCTTAGATTATAAGGAATTGGTCTTTACTCATAAAGATAGTAGAAGAGAAAAATATTTGAGTTTTTAAAATAAGTGCTCTGTCTACTGTGCTGGAGAGAGTGTATGAGAAAACAAGGATAGAGGCAGGAAGATATAAGAGGCTCTCCTTCAGGCAATAGTTCATTCAGGCAATAACCATAACTTGAATCATGGCATTGGTGATAGAGGCAAGGCAATGAGAGGTGGTCCCATTCTTTACTCAAAAAATGATAAGACACTAAAGAAAGAAACTAAAGAAGATACAAATAAGTTGGAAGTATATGTCATGTTCATGGGTGGGCAGAATTAACATATGGCCATACTACCCAAAGCAATTTATAGATTCAATGCAATTGCTATCAAGATATTAATGGCGTATTTCACATAACTAGAATAAATATTATTAAAATTTATATGGAACCACAAAAGACCCAAAATATCCATAGAAATCTTTAGAAAGAAGAACATGTTGGAGGAATCATGCTACCTGGTAGTAGCAAACTATATTACAAGGCCATAATAATTAAAACAGCATGGTACTGGTACAACAAGAGATATATAGATCAATAAAACAAATAAACCCATGCCTTTACAGTCATTTAATATTTGACAAAAGAGGCAAAAATATACAATGGCAAAAGTATACAAACACTAATTAGATAGTCTATTAAATAAATGGTGTTGGAAAAATTGGAAAGATACATGCAAGAAATTAAACTAGACCACATCTTTGTACCATGCTCAAGATTAAATTGAAAATAGATTAAAGACTTAAATCATACAAATCCTAGAAGAAAGCATAGGCAGTAAAATTTTGGACATTTTTTATAGCAATATTTTGGCAGATATATCTCCTTGGGCAAGATAAACAAAATTAAAATTAAGCTAATAGGACTACATCAAACTAAAAAGTTTTCTGCATAGCAAAGGAAAACATTGACAAAATGGAAAAAGACAACCAATGAGTGGGAGCACATATTAGCTGATATATCAGATAATATCCAAAATTTATAAAGCTCAATACCCAAAATTTATAAAGAATTTATGCAACTCAACAACAAAAAGACAATTCAATTAAAAATGGACAAATGATCTGAGTAGACATTTCTGCAAAGAAGACATACAGATGACCAAAAGACATATGAAAAGATGTTAAATATCACTATTCACCAGAGAAATGCAAACTAAAGACACAATGAGAGAAAAATAAAATAAATTTAAACAACAATCATGTATTATCTGACACCAGATGGCTATCATCAATAAATCAATAAATAACAAGTGTTGGTGAGTATGTGGAGAAAAGGGAGCCCATATGAGCTGGTGGTGTGAATTCAGATTGGTGGAACTACTGTGGAAAGCAGTATGGAGTTTCCTCAAAAATTTTAAAATAAAACTCCCTTATGACCTAGTGATTCCACTTCTGGGACTATATCCAAAGAAATCCAAAACACTAATTTGAAAGAATATTTGTACCCCTATGTTCATTGCAGCATTATATACAATAGCCAAGATCTGGAATAGTTCAAGTACACATCAGCAGATGTGTGGATAAAAAAGCTGTAGTACATATACACAATGGAATACTACTCAGAAGTTTAAAAAAGGAAGAAATCTTACCTTTTGTGACAGCATGGTTTACCTGGAGATTATTATGCTAAATGAAATAAGCCAGTCAGAGAAAAACAAATTATTATATGATTTTACTTATATGTGGTATCTAATGAACAAAACAAAATACACACACAAAAAAATAGAAACAGACTCACAGATATAGGAAACAGACTGACAGCTGTCAGAGGGAAGTGGATTTGGGGGCTTGGTAAAAATGGTGAAGGGATTAAGCAAAGAAGAAAAAAACTCAGACACAGACAACAGCTTGGTGATTACAAGAGAAAAAGAGGAGTGTGAGTAGGTAGGAGAGGGGAAAGCAGAATAAATAGTAACAGAAAGAGACTTGACTTTGGATGGTAAACACATAATACAATATAGAGATTATGTATTGTAGAATTGTACACTTGAAACCTATATCATTTTATTAACAATGTCACCCCAAGAAATTCAACAATTTTTTTTTTAAAAGAGGGAAGTGGTCTCATTCTGGATGTGCAGGGGAGGGAAAAGTAGATTTACAGTTTTGAGTATGTGACACACAGTTTTTCTTATATTACTTTCCATAGGAACAACTGTTGTTACTTTTGCCCACCCTTGTAGTTTGAAGTTAGAATCAATGATTTACTACTAGACTAGATATGGAACATAAGAGAAGGAAGTCACGGATGGCTCCAAAGTTTTATTGATGTGACATCAGTGTAAATAGAGCTTCTATAAAATGAGAGGCAAAATAGAGAGAAGTATGTTTAAGAGCAAGTTAAGGAGCACATGTTCAGCATGTCATGATTGAGGTATCTATTAGACTCAGATGAAGGTGTTGAAAACAAAATTTGATATACATGCTTAGAGATTAGGAAAAGCTGGAAATATGAAAGTTGTCAATACAATTATTGTGTTCAAAGCCAAAGGATTGATCTTGAGATGACTCAGACCTAGAACACTCCACAATTTGTAGGTCAGGGGATTGACAAAGAATGAGCAAAGGAAATTGACAAGTAGGAGCCAGTGAGACAGGAAGAAAACCAGGAAATGACAGTGAAGTGAAAAGAAAAGGAAGGAATAAAAAAATATTTTCAGAAGTCAGTGATCATAAAGGTAATGCATCAAGGAAGATTAATGTAGAAAATACTGCTGATAATTCAAGTAAAGGGAAGACTGAGACTTGACTATTATGTGTAAAAACTTCGAAGTCACTGCTGGCTGTAACAAGAGTAGTTTTGCGGAGTGGGGGAGGGGGTGCAGGAAGTGGAATCCTGAGTGGAAGCAAGCCTGAAAGAAAAGGACAGAAACTGGGTCTAAGAAGTACCAACATGTCTTTGGAGGAGGTATGCTGAACAGGAAGGCAGAGAAACATGGCAGAAGGTAAAAGAAGAGTAGTCAGAAAAGTTTCTGAAACTATTATAAAGGAGGGAGAGAGATAGGAGGTTCCTATGCTGATTGGGATGATCCAAAGGACAAGAAAAAGTATATGTAGGAGAAAGAGTAGGAGAATTGCTGGGGTGCTCTGATGCCCTAGCATTGGTGAAAAGAGATGGGATCAGTGGGAAAGTGGAGGTTTCCCTTTAATAGAACCAGTGACAGTTCTGGCAGGAAAGCTGAGTATAAGCTAAAGTCATCTATAGGTGATTAGATGATAGCTTGTGGAAGTTCTCTTCCAATGGCTGCAATTCTCTCAGTAAAAGTTCATCAGATAAATGTGAGGATTGAGGAATAAGTGTTGGAAGTTTTGAAGAGACAAAAATCTAAGATTAGAAACAAGAAGAGACTAGGGGAAAATAGAATAGACTAGGGCATAATGGCCAAGTGAAATGGGCCTGATATTTGTTTGTGGTCATGAATTTAAAATAAAAAGGGTTAGCCTCCTTGAAAATAACCCAGGCTCATTCAGCCACATTGTTGCAGATGCAAAACGGCAAAAATAAAATGTAACAAGTTTTTGTTTGTTTGTTTGTTTTGTTTTGTTTCAATGTAGATTTTTAAGCAAAGATTTTTCAAAGGGAATAATATAGCAAGAGAGAAGAAGAGCTGGAGTGGTATGCATAGAAGTGATTTGAAAGCCTGATTGCTGCTGTTAGAGGATTTTAGACCCTACTGTGTCCCTTGCTTGAGGAGGGAAGGTAGTGGTGCTCAGGAGAAATTCTTGGAAGTGAGACGAGGAAACATTGTAGTTATTGGCCAGGGGCATAAATGTGAGAACAACTAGTGGGGAGAAATACAGCTAATTGAAATGCTAGAAATTTTAAAGGAATACTGTATGGATTCTCATAGATTCTATGAGAATGTTGAAACTACCCAGAAAAAACAAATACCCACAGTGGTTAAAAGGGTGGCTCTGAGCCTAGAGTTAAAACCTTCAAGACATAAAAGATAGTAACCAAGGGATTTCCCACTGACTACTCCTTGGAGAGGAAGCAGAGCTATGGCTTGTGAAGGAGAGAGGAGAATAGTCTGGAAACAGTAGTGGCCAAGGATGAGAACACCTATTCCCCTCTAAGCTCATTATCTTGATGAACATTGAAGAGAAAACCATCATCACTTCTGAAAAGTTCAGAGAAATAAGCAGGTTTCAGATAGGACAGGATGTTAAAGAAGTTCATGTTACAGAGAATATTGCTGCAATGGACCATGAGTCCCAGAGGACACAGCATCAAGGCTTCAGGAGTTGAGATGGAATGGAAAATAAAGATAGAATAAGGAATTTGAAAACTCTCATGGGGAGTAAAAGAGAAAATATAATCCCCCAAATCAAATGTAGTTTTAGTTATGAGTTGGCCCATTCTCATTTAGAAATATCTTTAGGCAACTTGATTATTAGAACTGTAAGGTACTATTTTTCTTTTATATTCTGTTTCTCATCAGAAGGTACAGTTAAGACAATAAATACGGGTAATAAAAAGTAAAATGTTGGGCATCCATAAGGGAGGAAGTTTCTAACAATAAAGGTATTTAAAAAATGAAAAATATTAACACTGGAAATTCGTGGGGAGAGGCTAAATGGTTGTCTGTGGCAGTATTTTTTAGGGTATTTTATACAATGAGAGCAGGTAGATGGGATGACTTCTATGATCTCTTTCAATTCCAAAGTTCTCTGAATTTGATTTTCAGTAAATAAAAAATAAATAAATGTTTGCCCTTGTATTCATCACTACTGTGATGCTTGATTCTGGCTCAAGCTGAAAGCTATAATCTTGGTCAGTTCCCCCTTTGCAGTCTGGTTGTTATTTTTAGAAATAAAAGCTAGAAATATGATTTTTAAATGTGATGAAGATAGAACTTCTAATTACATATATCCAATACATTTCTTTAGTTTACCTTTCTGTTGCTGAGAGATTTCCATACTTTAACATCAGAATTGCCCTGTATTTTCCTATAAGGGAGAGACTCCTAAAACCCAGACTGGCTGGATTAGGGTTACATGGCAAACAAAACGTATTCCTGAATCCTTGAGAAAGGTGGCTTTCAATGACAGGAAATATACAAAGCTTTCAATTTGAGAGAGTGGGTGAGATCAAGACAAGACAAGGTGCACAGAAGGGGCGGGGGACACACAGAGTCCTCTGGGTAATTTAGGGGCAAGCCTGAAATGATGAGCCTCCCACTGATGTCAGAAAATTTTGTCAAGACCTGGGACATATGTAATTGCAAAATATCTGCAACATTTATATTGGTCTTCATTGGCTCTTTTCTCAAGAAGCATTCCTCCTCAAATCAAAATGCCACATTGGAGGTTAATATTTTGTTACTCTCCTAAAATGTAAAGAATCATGTATAAATAAATATTCTTTCACGTGAAACTTATTATTAATCAATTTCCAAATACCCACACTTCAAAACAGAAGAGTTTGAGCTTTAAAAGGAAGTAACATAATATTTAGTATCAGGTACATTATGAAGCTGGCATTATATATTTTTCCCATTTTATATGTGAGAAATAATAGCACTCAAGAGATGAAATGCCTTGCCAAAAGTCACTATGTATAGAAATAGCAGATACCAAACCCAGGTGTTAGACCCAAATTCCATAATTTTTCTATGCTATGCTATTGCTCTGTATATAATTTTTTTTAAGTTATAAACTCCACACAAGTATAAAATGTTTTTATAATATTATAATTATTTTTTTCTTATTGCAAGTTCTTTTGATTTAATGGCTAGGAAGATTACAAATGCTGACAGTTGACTAGCTTCAGTCCTACACTGATTATGCATGGTCAGGCATTCAGGATTTTCCTCACATTTGAACCCAGGATGTCTGGTTCCAAAATCCATGCTCATTCCACTAAAACACAGTGCCTCACAGCAACATTGTCTGGCTACTAGATAATCAGCAAGTCTGTGGTTCTCAAAGTTTGGCCTTTGGACCAGCATCACCTGGGGACCTTGCTAAAAATGAAAATTCTTGAGATCTATTGCAGACCTACTGAATCAGAAACTCTGGAAATGAGGCCTGGAAGCACCTTAACAAACCCTTGAGGTGCTTCTGGTTTTGTATGATGCATGCTCAAGTTTGAGAACTAGAATCTAGAGAAAAGACTTGTCAAAAATATTTTATCTACAATATCTAAGGCAGAAGCACATTACTGATTTTTATAAGAAAACTGTTTTAAAATAAATACCCAAAACTGCGGTAGGCCTTTTAAAATGTTAACATTGAAATATATAAAAATCCAGAAAAAAAATGGAAGAAATTTAAAATTTCTATGTATATACAATTTATACAAAATAACAAATATTTTGCAAGAATTGCTGACCATTTTTAATAATTATATTATTATATACTAAGATTACAGTAAAATTGTTTGAAAAATGTTTTTTGCTATATTAACTGTTGTTTTATTTTGTTTTTTGTTTGTTGTTTTTTTTTTTTTAGTGAGAGAGAGAGAAAAAGAGAGAGAGGGACAGACAGGATGGGAGAAATGAGAAATATCAATTCTTTGTAACGGCACCTTAGTTGTTCATTGGTTGCTTTCTCATATGTGCCTTGACCAAGGGGCTCCAGTCGAGCCAGTGACCCCTTGCTCAAGCCAGTGACCTTGGGCTTCAAGCCAGTGACCTTTGGGCTCAAGCCAGTGACCCCCTCTTCCCCCGCTCAAGCTCATGAGACTATGCTCAAAGCCGGTAACCCCGAGGTTTCAAATTAGGGTCCTCAGTATACCAGGCCAATGCTCTATCTACTGCATAACCACCTGGTCAGGCTTAACTAATTTCTTTTTCTTCTTGTGTTTCATTGTATTGAATAAGGAGATGTCTCTATGCTCCTCATCTTAGAGACAACCAGTGGGAGGGTGAGAGAGTAGCTTCCAATTTTTTTTAACTTTCTTCCTTTTGTATAAACAAACAAACAAGCAAATAAAGATAAAATTTTAAAGTTTAATCCTGTAAGGAATTTTAGACACAGACAGATATCAGAACAAACTCTTAACAGAATTTCTCCTAGAAGAGGTAAAAAGAGAGGGACATATGATGGAAAAAGTAAGAAGGAGAAGGGGGTCTGTGGCCGCGGGGTCTATGCATAGAATGTGCCGTGTAGATTGATAACTATCTCACCCCTACTACAAACCTAGGAAACCATCAGTCTGAGAGGTTGATGACCCCAAGTAGTTCTGAAGTTAAGTTTTTCTGCTTACCCAGCATAATGGATACTCTAAACTAGAGACTCTTAGGCATTTTATAAAATAAAGTAAAATTATCTGAGTTAGTGGGCAGATTTCTATCTATTAAAACTTAACATTAATTTTGTAGGAGTCACGCTCAGTTTCTCTTGTTTTCAAACAAGGGACCAAGGACCAACTTGAAGGCTCTAGGAGACAGCTTCCAGCAGCAGCATTGTCAACCAGAGACAGAATGGGCTCTGGGATGAAGATGAGAGCTTTTGGAGAAAACTGTGGTCAGCTACCCTCAAGAGGGCAGCGAATGTGGGGCTGCAAAGATTTCCCATGCAAAGGGGAAATAATAATAATAATAATTATTATTATTATTACTCACAAGCATGCTTTATAAACACTTTCAAAACCTTTCTTTCTCAAATAATCTTCATAGACAAATTTACTACAAATATTACAAAAAAAGCTTATGTTAAATGAAGACCTAGTCACTCAGACCTGTGCCTAATTCATTACTGTTGTATCTAGATCAACACGCCCTTCCAAGGGACAACCATTTCATCCTTTTTATTATTGCCCCTGAGTAGCAGCAAGTCATTTACTTTTACTTTAATGTGTCAGGTAGGAACACTGCATCCTCATACAAATTCAGAGAATCTGTAAATAAGACTGAAGAAAAAGGTGAAAAGTGTTAAAAATAAAAATAACCTTGATTAAAATGGCATTGGGAAGCCCTAAAGGAGGATCTCTAACATACTGCCTTTCCAGATGCCAAACAGGAGGCCTTGCCTATGGTTCACTATAGTTGGTTGTTCCTAATTGCAATTCCTCTGCTACTCAGTAAACCCATTTTGTTGGGAAAATAACTGACTGCTTTGTTTTTTAAGATCAACATATGATCAGAAGTAGACTCCAAAGAAGACCCCCCAACAACTCCCTGGCCGGTGAGCAAGCAGGTGCCAAAACCCACAAAGCTCACTGCTTTTTCACCGACTCTGGAGTTTGAAGATAAGTTTTTCTGGATGTGAGCTCTGCCTTCTTCGCAATTTGAGCTCTCTGGCTTTATTCAGGATCGGTTTGTTGTTTTTATTGTTTAAAGAAAACTCCCTTTCAGGTACGTTTTCTTCTCTTTTCTAACCTCTGGTTTTGAATAATTGAGCAATGTGCTAAATTGTTTGGGGTGGGGGGTCCTCCTTCTGGGACACCAACTGGTTTCATTGTTTAGAAACAAAGGTTTCTCCTCATGCACATTTTTAAGTAACTGGATTAATTTAACCGAAAATAATTTAAAATTCTAGTGGCTAATGTGGGGATTTTGATGTTCCCAAACTTATTTTTCTTAGAACTAAATTAGAATAATGCAGATCTAAAATAAAACAATTGCCTATTTATAAAAAGGCATTAGAGTACCCTTCAACCCTCTCCTCTTTCCCTGCTGTGCTACTTTCTACCCTCCACTTCATTCCATAGAACTTCCCTTTCCCTTAACCTCTTCTTACTTCTTTCTCAAACTCATTAGAATCTGCTCTTTTAAAATTAGACTCTCCAGGGATCCTAAAGCCAAGCCACTAATGTCATATGTTCCCTAGACTAAAAGTGTATTAAGAACCATCATCAGAGACATTTCCTAGTTACTGATAATCCTCACAGATTTGCCAAGGAATTTAATAGTCATCTATACTTACCAACAAAGTTTCTCAGATTTATACCACCTAGTTCACATTATCATTAGAGAAGGCCAACCCAGCACTGGATGAGAACAGCTAGTTGGTATGATCATGAAAAATCTCTACAACTACAATTAGAATGCCAACCCCCTTCATCAGGCTCAGTCAATCACAAAGTAATTTCACCTGACAATCCTGAAGACTTCCTCAGAACCTGTTGATTTAAGTAAAATTTAGACTTGCTCTCAGAAACCATGTATAATTATTATAGCCAGCTCCAAATTATTTTTAAGAAAAATTCTCACCTTGTTATTGGAGCTAAATCCACTCAGGGAGCCTTTTAATCTATGTCCATAAATGAACTGAACCAGATCTTTCCCATCTAGTTAAAAGGACCAGGGTGAAATAGGAGGCCCTATGTTGAGATAACAGCTATGGTAGACTGGCTTGCTTGTACTTTGCCTGATTAGTGCATGAGCAAGTGGCAGCTTCACATGTGTATAGTCTGTGTAAGGCTACAGGTGCTTGCCCCTAGGGCAAATGGCAGATTTCTGATTGCCTGCCTGTCACTGTGAGGGGCCATTTTTACTGTTTGGTTTTCCTCTGCCTGTTTGCTCATCTGCCATTGTGAGACTCTATTAAATGAAAATGGCCCAACACTTTCTGGCTTCAAAGTTTCTCTGCCATCTTCCCAAATCCAATGTGGACATTCCTGGCCATAGCCACTAGCATTACACCATGTCTATTACAGATTTAGTTAATCCAGAAAATAAGCCTGCCTACATCATAGATGGATCAACTAAAAGGAAGAACACAAAAATTATTAATCTTCAACTTTAATAACTTGAGGCACCTAGACAAACCAAACCCCTCCTGGATTTCTGTAAAAACTTAAAACACTCCAGGCATCTTCAACCATCTAAATTCCCAGTTATGGGACACCGAGGAACCACAGTGGCCTTTTCCAAATGGCTTGGAGAAACAACTTTTCAGATTGCTGACAAATACTCTACACTACAGTACTAAAATAGCTAAGATTTGCTACACTAACCATCTTCAGCTGCCACCCTCCTTATGATCAAAAATCCTCATCTAATCTTGTCAGTTCATCTGCCTTATTTATTTTGTTTTTCTCAAAAGGGGGAGATAATTCAACCAAATAGCCAACCAGGTGAATCATATGACCCCTAATATCTTTTCAAAAACTTTCTTCTTTAAATTTAGGCCTTCTGAGGCTGTTTAGCTTTCTGATATCTTTTTCTACTTACTAAATATTTCTGGCAAATCACCGATTGTGGGGAAGCTGGTGTCCCTAGAATTAGTAAACAGCCTGCACAAGATGGAGTCGGTATGTACAGGTCTACCTCATATCTGGCCATGCATGACTAAGGGATACAGCCAAGGACAGTATGCATGTGTGCCCACCTTATGAAACCTTCACTTATGTAACCTCTCTGTAATCATGGATTGGTGCCACTACTGTGAGATTTATTATAAAATTCCTGTGCACTTCATCAAGCTGTTGCCATACTGCCTCTCACTGTTGCTGCCCAATAAAGCATGTATCATCTGCCTACAGTTCCGTGTGTCTTCTTCCAGCTCCTGACCCCTTTTACCCCTCTGTTCCTTGCCTCTGAACTTGAACTCAAAACCCATCCTGTTCAAAAGGGGAAAGATTACATGATTTCTGGTGTTTTGGAGCAGTTAGAAAACAGGACTCCTCACGGTTTCACTTAAGGGGCACACTTAAGAAAAGAGAATAGCAAACATTTGAGACAATGTAAAGCACTTTATTCCAAAAAAGGCTCTAAATGGAGTATTCTTAAAAAAAAAAAAAAAAAAGAGGAGGGAAAGATGGCGATGGAGTAGGCGGACGTACCAACTTCCAACTACCAGAACCAAAGTGGATTATAACTCAATTTTAAGAACCATCATCTGGATAAACCAACTTTGAACTAAACTAAGTGGACTCTTCAACCAAGGAACGCTGCAGAAGCCACATTGAGACTGGTAGGAATAGCGAAAACGCGAAGAGGGCTGCCCAGCTCCCCGGGGCAAACGGCAGCCCGGAGAGACCCGTGTGGCGGGAGGAGAGTTTGGCGGAGAGGGAGGGACCTGGGTCCCAGGAACCAAGCCCCAGCTTGTAGTCCCAGAGCCTAGAAGAGGCGTATGGACAGTATTGAGCTGTGAAGCAAGTGAGGATACTGTTTGTGAAAAAGAGATAGTTTTCTCAGACCCAAGAATCTTTTCAAAGGGACAGTGCAGAAACCCTCTCTCACAACCACACACCCGGGGCTCCGGGGAACAGGGACAGAGGAGAGGAACAGAGCAGAGGGAACAGAGAGTGGACTGAAGGCATGAGGACACTCTGAGGGACAGCCATCCTGACCCCTGGGCTAAGTCATTTCCCTAATCGAAAACGAATATTTCCCCTGGAACTAGCAATACCAGCAAAGGAAGACAGGACACTAGCCAAACAAGCTCTCCCACAGCAATTAGAGCAGAGCTACTAAGAGGGAGGGAGCTCCCAAACCTACAGTGTGGAGACTTAAGACACTGCTATCTCTCTGAGCGTTGCTGAAGGGATGTTGGCGACAGGACGCTGAAAAGTAGTCCTGTCGGCATGGGCGGAGGCACAATCGATGAGAGCTCAGTCTAGCCCAGCAGGGGCGGAGGGGACGCGCGAAAGCGGTCCGGCAGCTGCGGGCCGCCAGTGACCCCACTTGTGGGGAAAAATAAGGGCAGAGATCGGCTCTACGACTCTGCACAAGCTGGCCCTGACCACGGGGACGGGGCTAGGACCAGGGACGGGCAAGGGGCTCGCGGCTGAGCTCACACTGCCAACCCTGCCCGGTCGGAGAAACCGCAGTGGGTTGAAATCCTTAGTGCGCCAGAGCTGGATTTCACGGCTGAGCTCACGCTACTAGCCCCGCCCAGCCAGAGAAACCCTGGTGGTTTGCAAAAGTACGTGCGTGCAGCTGGCTTTCGTGGCTGAGCTCACGCTACTAGCCCCGCCTGGCCAGAGATAACCCAGCGGCTGGCCACCCTACGTGCGCGAGCTGGCGCCAAACGTGGGGGCAGGGTAGAGTCCTCTCATGTCCGCTCATGGTACGTTCTCTAGGATAGACCACATGTTAGGACACAAAAAGAGTCTCAATAAATTTAAGAAGATTGAAATCATATCAAGCATTTTCTCTGATCACATTGCCATGAAACTAGAAATTAACCACAAAAGAAAAAATGAAAAATACTCAAACACTTGGAAACTAAATAGCATGGTATTAAATAATGAATGGATTAACAATGAGATCAAAGGAGAAATAAAAATGTTTCTAGAAACAAATGATAATGAGCATACATCAACTCAAAATTTATGGGACAAAGCAAAAGCAGTACTGAGAGGGAAGTTCATTGCACTACAGGCATATCATAAAAAGCTAGAAAAAGCTCAAATAAGCAAACTGACCCTACAGCTAAAAGAACTAGAAAAACAACAACAAATAAAACCCAGGACAAGTAGAAGGAAGGAAATAATAAAGATCAGAGCAGAAATAAATGACATAGAAGCTAAGGAAACAATACAGAGGATCAATGAAACCAGAAGCTGGTTCTTTGAAAAGGTAAACAAGATTGATGAAGCTTTAACTAGACTCACCAAGAAAAAAAGAGAGAAGTTTCAAATAAATAAAATTAAAAAGGACAGTGGTGAAATAACAACTGATACAACAAAAATACAAAGCATTGTAAGAAAATACTATGTAGAACTCTACGACAAAAAAATTAGACAATCTAGATGAAATGGACAAATTTCTTGATTCATATAAACTTCCAAAAATCAATCTGGAAGATTCAGAACACCTAAACAGACCAATTACAACAAATGAGATTGAAACAGTTATCAAAAAACTCCCCAAAAAGAAAAGTTCTGGGCCTGATGGCTTCACAAGTGAATTCTATCAACAATTCAAAGAAGAACTAACTCCTATCCTCCTCAAGCTATTTCAAAAAAATCAAGAGGAAGGAAGACTTCCAAACTCCTTTTATGAGGCGAGCATAATTCTGATCCCAAAACCGGGCAAAGACAACACAAAGAAAGAAAATTATAGGCCTATATCCCTGATGAATTTAGACGCTAAAATTTTCAACAAAATATTAGCCAACCGGATCCAGCAATATATGAAAAATATCATACACCATGATCAAGTGGGATTTATTCTGGAGAGGCAAGGCTGGTTTAATATTCGCAAATCAATCAGTGTGATTCATCACATAAACAAAAGGAAGGACAAAAATCACATGATAATTTCAATAATGCAGAAAAGGCATTTGATAAAATCCAGCACCCATTCATGCTCAAAACTCTCAGTAAAGTGGGAATACAAGGAACATTCCTTATCATGATAAAGGACATCTACGACAAACCCACAGCAAACATCATACTAAATGAACAAAAATTAAAAGCAATCCCCTTAAGATCAGGAACCAGGCAGGGTTGCCCACTTTCACCACTCTTATTCAACATAGTTCTGGAAGTCCTAGCTATAGCAATCAGACAAGAAGAAGAAATAAAAGGCATCCAAATTGGAAAAGAAGAAGTAAAACTGTCATTATTTGCAGATGATATGATATTGTATATAGAAAACCCTAAAGTCTCAGTCAAAAAACTACTGGACCTTATAAATGAATTCAGCAAGGTGGCAGGATATAAAATTAATATTCAGAAATCAGAGGCATTTCTGTATACAAACAATGAACTGTCAGCAAAAGATCTTAAGGAAACAATCCCCTTCACTATTGCAGCCAAAGAAATAAAATACCTAGGAGTAAATGTAACCAAGGAGGTTAAGGACTTGTACTCAGAATATTATAAAACATTGATAAAGGAAATCAAGGAAGATACAAACAAGTGGAAGCATATACCGTGCTCATGGCTAGGAAGAATAAACATCATTAAAATGTCTATACTACCCAAAGCAATTTATAAATTCAATGCAATACCAATTAAAATACCAATGACATACTTCAAAGATATAGAAAACATATTCCAAAAATTTATATGGAACCAAAAAAGAACACGAATAGCCTCAGAAATCCTAAAAAGAAAAAATAAAGCAGGAGGTATCACTCTTCCGGATATCAAGGTCTACTACAAGGCCATTATACTCAAGACAGCTTGGTACTGGCATAAGAACAGACACATTGATCAATGGAACAGAACAGAGAATCCAGAAATAAACCCACAGCTTTATGGACAACTGATATTTGACAAAGGAGGAAAGAACATACAATGGAGTAAAGACAGCCTCTTTAACAAATGGTGCTGGGAAAATTGGACATCTACCTGCAAAAAAATGAAACTAGACCATCAACTTACACCATTCACAAAAACAAATTCAAAATGGATAAAAGACTTAAACATAAGCCATGAAACTATAAGCATCTTAGAAGAAAACATAGGCAGCAAGCTTTAGGACATCTGTAACAGCAATATATTTGCCGATTTATCTCCACCGGCAAATGAAATAAAAGGCAAGATAAACAAATGGGACTATATGAAACTAAAAAGTTTTTGCACAGCTAAAGACAATAAGAACAGAATAAAAAGACAAACCACACAATGGGAGAACATATTCGACAGCACGTCGGATAAGGGGTTAATAACCAAAATTTATAAAGAACTTATAAAACTCAACACCAGGAAGACAAACAATCCAATCAAAAAATGGGCAAAAGAAATGAATAGAAATTTCTCCAAAGAAGACATACAGAAGGCCAAAAGACATATGAAAAAATGCTCAACATCACTAATTATTAGAGAAATGCAAAATAAAACCACAATGAGGTATCACCTCCCACCAGTCAGAATGGCACTCATCAGCAAAACAACACAGAATAAGTGCTGGCGAGGATGCGAAGAAAAGGGAACCCTCCTGCATGCTGGTGGGAATGCAGTCTGGTGCAGCCACTGTGGAAAACAGTATAGAGATTGCTCAAAAAATTAAAAATCGAACTGCCTTTTGACCCGGCTACCCCACTTTTAGGAATATACCCTAAGAACACCATAACACTGTTTGAAAAGAAGAAATGCGCCCCCATGTTTGTGGCAGCATTGTTCACAATAGCGAAGATCTGGAAACAGCCCAAGTGTCCGTCAGAAGACGAGTGGATTAAAAAGCTTTGGTACATATATACTATGGAATACTACTCGGCCATAAGAAATGATGACATTGGACCATATACAACAAAATGGTGGTACCCTGATAACATTATACGAAGTGAAATAAGTAAATCAGAAAAAAAACCAACTAACAGCATGAATTCATACATAGGTGGGACATAAAAGTGAGACTAGGAGACATGGACAAGAGAGTGGTGGTTACAGGATTGGGGGAGGGAAGGGAGGGTGGGAGAGGAAGAAGGAGAGGGGCACAGGGAAAGCCAGTTCGAAGGTGATAGAGGACAATTTGACTTTGGGTGATGGGTATGCAACACAATTGAATGATAAGATTATCTGGAGATGTTTTCATTGTACATATGTACCCTGACTTATTGGTGTCACCCCATTAAAGTTAATAAAAAAATAAAAAAATAAAAAAAAAGAAGAAAAAGAAACCCTCTGACCATCTGATCAGGTAATCTTAACTTAGTTGATCTGCCAGAAACAGTTTAGATCCAACTATTCTTTTGAGTTTTATATGTCAGTTTACACCTGTCTTTAAAAATAAAGGAAACCTCATTTAAAATGAAGTTGGAAAACCCTGAGGGGGAGCTCTTAAGCATTGCCACCCACACCAAAACAGGAGGACATACAACAGGAAGAAAAAAAGAATTTCTTCCTGCCCAGAAAAAACACTGTAATGCCAGTGGTTGAGGCCAGGCAGGTTCACATTGGATTTGAACAGACAGTAGAACTTTGTAGCTGGAAAGCATTGGGCTCTTCCAATTTATTGGAGGCTTCCAGAGATAGGCAAGTGAATAAGCAAAGGAAAACCGCTTTTCACAATGCAGGGCAAGGGATTAGGAACAGCGCCCCTTAGGGAGGTGGGAGAAAGATCTGGGAAAATTGCCAACTAGGGAAAGCACACATAGCCTTATGTAGGCTAATGGCTTTCTACCACCGGTTCATGCACTAATCATGCAAAGTGCTTGCAGTCGGGAAACAAGCGAGCAAGCCTAACCTCAGCTGTTTCCCCTACAAACACCTCTATTGCTGTCAGTTGTAACTTGAACCTTGGGTTTCTGATTACAGTCCAGCCAATGAGATGTCATTACCAGTCTGAATTCGTTGAAACAACATTTCTAATATCCTGTTTCCACCATAAGTAAGCTCATTTCCTCTGTTCTTTCCACTACCCCATGATTTACCATAACTTGCTTGCCCCAGATTGCAATTCTTTTGCTATTCCTGAATAAACCCATTTTTCAGGTAAAATAACTGGCTCTTTTTTTTATGTCAACAAAAGTAAAGAAAAAAGATAAGGTTGGGATGAGAAAGTGTGATGAGAAAAACTCTAAGAGAAATACAGATTATCATTCAGCATTGTCCTTGAAGATATTAATAACACAAGGAATTTTTGAAATATAAAGATTGTGATAATTAACAATCAAAACAGCAAAATGGCCTGACCAGGCAGTGGCGCAGTGGATAGAGCATAGGACTGGGATGCGGAAGACCCAGGTTCGAGACCCCGAGGTTGCCAGCTTGAGCGCAGGCTCATCTGGTTTGAGCAAAGCTCACCAGCTTGTACCCAAGGTTGCTGGCTCAAGCAAGGGGTTACTCAGTCTACTGAAGGCCCGCAGTCAAGGCACATATGAGAAAGCAATCAATGAACAACTAAGGTGTCGCAACAAAAAACTAATGATTGATGCTTCTCATCTCTCTCCATTTCTGTGTCTGTCACTATTTATCCTTCTTTCTGACTCTCTCTGTCTCTGTAAAAAAAAAAAAAAAAAAAAAAAAAACAGCAAAATATTGGCCCTGGCCGGTTGGCTCAGTGGTAGAGCATCAACCCAGTATGTGGATGTCCTGGGTTCAACTCTCAGTCAGGGCACACAGGAGAAGTGATCATCTGGTTCTCTACCCTTTCCCCTCTCTTCCCCTCCTGCAGCCAACATTCCACTGGAGCAATTCGGCCTGGGTGCTAAGGATGGCACTATGGTCTCAATTCAGGTGCTAAAACGGCTCCTACACGTGGGAGTCTATCTCTCTGTCTCCCCGCTTCTCACTTAAAAAATAAATGTCATACAAATAATATTGGATAGAACAGACTATGGAAATTATGAGATGAAATTCTCACAGAACAGGTTAAAGAGAAGAATAAAGGTGAGAAACCTGGAGTGGAGGGTGGCAAAACAGGAGGGCAATGTAACCTTTACAGATGCAATTCCCCACTCTCACTTCCTCATACACCTCTAGAGTCATGTCCTTGGGTGAGAGGTCCTAGAATCCTTCTTCACTGTCCTAGGTGATCATCAGTGTTAGGGAATCCTACTGATGGTATCTATACCGCAATAAAATACAACTGAACATTAGAAGTCAGTCTTTCCTAAGAATTAAAGAATTCCACTTCTGGCTGGTCAGAAAGCATCTTAGAAACTACCTCTCTACAGATGACAAAAAGCAGATTTACTTATGAAGAAAAAAAATCTCACGTTTAAGCCTTTCTTTTTATTATATTTTAGTAGTAATTATATAAATAAAATTGAGTTTAGAATATAGAAAATTTTTCCCGTTATACTCAAATTTAATTAGGATGTCACCCTTCTCAGAAGGTCTACCACTCTGGCCACCTAAGTCAAGTGTTATCAACTTCTTTCTCGAGTAATAACAAGCACCTAGGGTGAAATAATGGATCCTTATTCTCTCTAAAATGCTCTCTTTTTACCTCCATTGCAGTCATATATTAGCTTCTTTTTGCATGTTCCTAGTGATAAGAAATTGGGAGCCATTTATATGGCAACTGCTCTGTGTTACATTCTTTTACAAATTTTTCCTTTTAACCTGTGTTAGATATGGATATATTTATGCCTCTTTTTACAGAATGAGAAATAATGCCTAAGAGTTAGTAAAAATAAGTGGAGCTAGGATTGCAACACAGGTCTTAAAGCAGTGTCTTAAGTTATATCCCTGCTTATGGTATACCTAGTATGCATCTCTGGTGGCCACACGTCCCTCTTAATTGGAACCATCTATTTTCCTACAACTTTTGATCTCATGCTGCCATTTGCCTGGCCCAATAGCAAATGCAAATCTCCCTCTTCTGTGTAACCACCTTTATAATATGGACAGACAGCTAATTAAAGGCTCCAACCTGAGTATTCTTTTTTCCAGGATAAGTATCCTGAGCTCCTCAATGGCTTTGGCATAATTTGGTGACGTCTTATTTTCTTGATGGTTTTTTGATAAAAAACACTGATCCCTCAAAGGAAAAT
This sequence comes from Rhynchonycteris naso, assembly GCA_037038555.1. Lineage (NCBI taxonomy): Eukaryota > Metazoa > Chordata > Mammalia > Chiroptera > Emballonuridae > Rhynchonycteris > Rhynchonycteris naso. The sequence goes on along the minus strand of CM072998.1, from coordinate 239,505,630 downwards.
GCAACACTTAATATTTTCTCTGATTTAAAAAATATTTAATTAATAAAATGTTGAACTATGGTGTCGCAAGGGCAACGAAAACTAATGATTGATGCTTCTCATCTCTCTCCCTTCCTGTCTTTCTGTCCCTATCTATCCCTATCTCTGACTCTCTCTCTCTCTCTCTCTCTCTCTCTCTCTGTCCTGTAAAAAAAAAAAGTTGAGATCGTGGAATGTTTATTTATTATAAATAGATGATATTTTAAAAATTATCTTTAAAGTCCAGAATATAAAAGCAATAAAAGATTGATAAATGCTTGCACCACTTGCTATTAGGGATAAGATTAATTTGCTAAACTTTCTAAATATGTTAATTAATCAATGCAGAATTTGTGTAAAAGGCAGAAATATTAGGTCTTATTCCCCATGACAAAGCATGAAGTGTGGAAGACTTTTCTTTACCTTCTTTCTGTATCCAGTAATCTCCCTTTTATCCACGGAATCCAGTTCAAGGAAGTCTTTCCTCATCAGCCCCTAACCACCACTATCCTTGTCTAATCCCTGCCAATCAGTTCAAGTTAGGTTTCTCTAAAAAGGATTTTCATAATTTTCTGGACTTTTTCTCCCTATCAGTTCTTCATAGCCACTCTATTTGTGCTCTCCACTCTGTTGTTTCCTATTTAGATCTTTGTGCTGACGATTTCCTCAAGGGCTCACTGTACTGTGGCTGGATAGTGGTATCTGCCCAGCATGAGCTTGGACAGCATCTCTGCACTGAAGCCTTAAGAGCATCCCCCTAAGCCCGTGATAGTGAACCTATGACACACATGTCAGCACTGACACGCATAGCCATTTTCAATGACATGTGGCTGCATGAGGCTGCATACCAGAGAAGTATGAGGCTGCATGCTGAGAAGGACGTTTCATCCTCGGCTCCTGCACGGCCAGGTGCAGTAGCCGAGGATAAAACATTTGCTGTAGTGTAGACACTCTGTGCCGGAGGTCTGTAGGCCAAAACAACAGAACTCCAGCACAGAGCATCTAGTTCTGGGACTTCTGGTTAGGCCGTTTTTCTCAAAGTGACACACCACCTGAATTATGCTCAGTTTTTTAGCGAATTTTGATACACCAAGCTCAAAAGATTGCCCATCACTGCCCTAAGTATTCCCTGTCCTTTCTCTCCATCAGAGCACTGTCAAGCCTGATACTTACTGCCTATTTAGAGTCTCCTAACAACATAAACTCCAAGAGAACAAACACCTTCAACCTTATTTCCTGCCCAGTCTCCAGTGCTGAGCAGCCAGTAGGTACCATCAAACATTTGCTGAATGAACTGAAATTTTTAGCAGATGACATTTTCCTCCAGTAAAGAGGTCACACATGCCCTGTCTCTGAGCTGTTCCATTACTCTATCCCCAGAGTGGCTGGCAACACCTTGGTACATCGTACAAGCTCAGTTGATATGTTGAGATTCTGAATAATTGTTAAGGATTATTACTCTTATTGTTAGTTTTGGAACAGAAAATTTAATTTACTATTATCATTTAACCATTTAACAAAAAAGTTTAAAATTGTTGGAAATGAAGATGCATATTAAGTTATCTTGAGCCTTCTCTCTTGAAGTATCATTTAAAAAATACAACTCATGGATACTTAATAATTATTATATTCCAGATCAATTCATTGACTTTAAAGATCTGTAACTGCTCATTTTTTTTCAAAATATATTCTTATGTTTTCATCTTTTGATTTACAAATATCTTATTTTATTGCATATTCTTTTTATTTCTCACTTTTTAGTTCCAATAATAGTTATGTTTTCAACTATTATTTACTAAAAATCACTAAAATAGGAATTAACTCTTTGTACCGAAAATATTTAGCTTTCCAAATTTAGAAATGTGCTCATTCGTACCACTTCAAACACTCCATGAGTTAATCTGAAAATATGTTTATTCTTGCACATTGCTTAAAAATACCTATTAATATGTTTTAATGAATCAGTATCACTTTACTTACATACAGAAATGCACTGATGTAAGAGATGCTGGTGTTTGTAAACCAGATGGTACTACATCATATGACAGTGCTAAGACAAATAGAACTGGTTACATTTTATGCATGTATGTGTATAAACAGAAAAAAAATGTTTTATTAAATTTATTCTGGGTGCATGAAATAGCTTCTAGAAGATATGATAACAGTAGAAACAATTATTTATTACAATTTTATCCACCTAATGCCTTAAACAGCCTCAGGTGTGTATCTATCGAACAGAATCTTCTCATTCTGAACTAGAACATATTATTAACATAAAATGAATAAGCTAGTGACACACTGTCCTTTAGGGAAAAGTCTTGGCTCAGTATTGCCTTCAGTGATCACTGGGAATACTGAAAAAGGCGTTTAACTCCAATGTGTGTCTATTGAGTTTAATTGTTTTTACTTTTATTCAGATTTACAATTGAGTGTTTTTAAATGATGCAGCTCATCTATAAAACCTCTCTCCATAGCAAACAAACACAAAACCTTGGTTTTGTAATATCCAGACATTCAATGCTTAGAAATTAGGTTGTCAATCAACTCTGTCTCCTCCCTTCAAATAAAGGAGGAAATTCTAAGATATAATATCTGTGCATAATGAAGTTATTCAGGCCTGTTTCTTATGAACAAATCATCACACAGAACTTATTAAGTTAAATATCATTTTTTAATGGTTTCAACAATATGTGTAGAAGGGTGGAAGTTAATCATAAGAATTACATGTATTCCCTCTGGGACTTGAACTCTACGTGTGTAGAGAGGTATGCATCTATACATATTGTCCCCCACCCCCAATGTTGTTCTGCTACATGTATGAAATAGCAAAAGCCTCAGGTCAGCAACATTATATATAAAAAGTTTTAGTTCTTCATTTACTTCACGATTCTTTAGAATTACTTACTAAAAATGTAATAGGGATAAAATACATAAAATTTAAAGTCAGAAGGTAGAGCTATATATTGTATTCTTGAAGGGATGCAGAATATACCACCTCAAAGCATGTCTTATTGGTATAAGGATTATTTTGAACTACAGACAATCAAAATTCAGACTCAAAACACAGCTCTTTACTGCCTCTCAATGACTAAATTTACCTTATAAAAGATCCTGTACCAGTAAGAGAGCAATTACCAAAGATACATTTTTACCTAAGTATCTTATCTGTATAAAGAGCAATGTTTGTTTTTTTCAACGTCTCCTCTCCTTATAAATAGACTTTCTTCCCTTAGTATCTCCAGACCTTTACTCTTTCCTTAGCTCAGGATATTATGAAATTCTTAATTACCTGACTGCCTTTTAAGTCTTCATATCTTTATAAGGATCCTGTACATATTTAATTGTATATTTATTCTGTAAATCTGTCTCATATCAATTTAATTATTAGACGAGCCAAAGAACTTAAAAGGGAAGAAGGGAAATTGTTTCTGTCCCTACATCCTGTAGTTCCTGACTCTGCTTCATGGACCAGAGTTGGCTGTGATGACTATCTGAAAGTAAAGGATAAAAGCAAGGGCAATATAATATACACAATATGCCATTGTAATGAGTAATTTATAGGACAAATTTAGTGTAAAATATGCTCTTTTACATTTACTTAATATGAACACATCTTTCACCTGTTCCATGCTCAAAGGCAAAATTAAAAATGAGTGCTTTTGGCCCCATGTTTTCAAACAATGGGCCAGTAACCAACATAACTTTTGCCACAATGCTTTGCCTTTTTATTTTTTGCATTCAGAATTTGGTTGTTGATGAATTCTTTACATACTTTATTTTTGCTCTGTTTAGTTTCTGTATTTTATTTATTTTGTCTTTGAAATTTGATTAAATCAATTGGAGACAGTTTCTTCATTGGTAAGTAAGAATAATGTCTTTCATGCATGGTTATTATTGGATTAAATAAAATATTTATGAATAACACATTGTTTTTAAATTATACTGCTCTATACAAATATTAGTAATCTTTTGAGTAGTACTGCAAGACCATATCAATTATTTCTTGTCCTGGAATGAAATCTCAAGCCTTACTTTAAAGTTGAAAAAGATTGTTTTCTTGAAGTTCCTTCAAGTTCCAGAACTTGAAGTTCAGATTCAAGTGACACTAAAAGCTGATATGGGGTTCCAAATAGTGGCCCATAGCCTGTTTTTCACATACATTTGCACATGGTGGTCATCTTCCTCAATGCATGCTGCTCCAAAGTTTATGACTTAGAGTGACCAGGTGAGCTTTGGGCATAGCTTATCTGTTTAGGTGAATTTACATGCAATGTGAATAGGGGCTCCAGCCATATTAGGGGTTCCCTAGTATGTCACAGAGGCACTATAAAAGGATGTTTTTACATATTTTAAGTGTTATACTCTTAACAAATCTGCTATAAATAAACTAACAAGTAGTACTGGCTCAAAATAAATTCAACCTCAGATCCTTCATTTGTATCTGACCCTGAAGGAGAACAGAACTGAAAAATGGACCGATTAAACTCCTCCAAACAAATGATGCTTGAGTGGTTTCATGCATAATAATTGCCTTTGATATAAATGGGACTATTCATCAGCAGTTACCTATATTCAGTCAATCCTCTCTATTCCTACTAGGACCCTCATGCAGGGGCCAAAGCCCACCAAGGAACTTACTATTTCAGCATGCCCCAGGCACCAGGAAACAAGCCTGAGCCCCTCAAGACCAGGGAACCTCTCTTTAGAGAGGATTCTGAAGAATTAGAGGAAACTCTGGTAGGCAGGGATTTGGTGTCTGTCCTTGCCTTGCAACATTATTAGGGAGTTTTAAAGTTTAGCTTTCATAGGCTTACCCTCTGCTCTTAGAATAGTAATTAAGATGCCATTTTCATAAAACCCATGCCTGTCAACATCATCCTCAGAGATAAAATGAAAAGTGCCTTTAGCCTCAGATCTTCCTGTGCATTGACTTTAGGAGTCAACATAAGATTTGTCTGAATACTTTACCCTCTCATTTCCTGTGTTCAACACAATTTTTGATAGGGCAGAGCCCCCACATTTAGTCTAACTCTCTGGATTCTAACTTACTGTTTAGTGAGGATGTATTGCCTAGAGTTCTACATGCTGCTCACTGCCTGTTCATATATATTAACAAGTTACTAGATGCTATTGAGCTTTATTTCTTTTAAAACAAATATATGCTTATATGCTTGCAGTTTGTATGATGAACATAGAATGCAAATAAAAGAAGATGGATAGGAGTCATTTTTGGACAAGATTTACCTCTAAAGAGGCCAGCGAGCAGCAATTCATTTCATCACCTCTAGCCTGACAACCACTGACATTAAAGTCAAAGGCATGCCCTAATCGTCACGCATGTAACCACTTTTTTCTTTTTTTCACATTTGTATGCTAATCGCGAGAAGCAAAAATAGACTTAGATTGGAAATCAAAGATTGGTTGTATATAGGTAATAGAGTGCTTGGATGCTTTATTTAAAGATAGAAGGCTCTTGAGGCAGGCTTTATTATTGAACTAAGACTATCTATCCTTTTTGACACTTTTTAAATTAAGTTCTTCCTCTAATTTATGTTTTTGTCAGCTTTCTTCTCTTACCTGGTTTTAAACTGGCTTCCCCCCACACACAAAGTAATAAACTACTCAAAGCAGAGAAAAAAATTTTAATGACCCTCGAAATTCAGATTAACAAAATGGATCATTTGTATATAGTCTCAGAATTATGAATCCTTTTGAAATATCTGTGCAGAAAATTTACCTGATACAAAATTTCATTTTCTCTCTCTCTGACATCTCTCTGACTTCCCCCCTCTAAAAGCAGAATGGTTATGCTACCTCTTTAATAAGGTCAAACACTGAAAAAAAGTAAAGGGGTTTGGGGACAATTTTGAGGCTTATATGAAAAAGTTTATTTTTTTTCTTTTGAATTAAAGAATGCTCCAACAATGTGTTAGCATATCAGATAGAAAATAATTTTTAAGAACTAGACTTGCACTCCCAATGTATGCCTTCCTCCTTACTGGATGCACAGCCTGCCTGCCAGTATGTTCTGCCTCCTATCTGACTTCATCATTTAAGAGAGCTAAGGACAAACAAAATAGGGGAGCAGCTGCATGGTGCATGGCAATGAGTGGTGGCAGCCAGATAATCTTCTATGATGTCTTGATGGAAAAAAATTAGGACATCAATAATTTCCCCAACATTATACAACCCCTGCCTGGATAAAACAAGCAAATTCTTCTGCTGTTTGGAATCATTTTTGTTTTAACATTCTGTGTCAAAGTATATATATATTGCATATTGCAATGCTCAGGGAAAGTAGAATTTAAATTGCTTGGATTCAATAAAGAACTAAGAATCAAAAGTTATTTTAAAAATGACAGTGGGTTGTTGGTAACATATTTTCCCAAAAAATTATTTGATTTCCCAACAGACATCTGCCATTGAAGTCTGGTTGATTCCCACAAATGACACATTATGAAGATGTTTCTTCTACCAAGAATACTTTCACTCCTCTCAGTCCAAAGGTATTTTACCATCCTCCAAGTGCAGTTCTATGGCCACTGCAGAAACTTCAAATACCACCTCTCATCACCTAACACTCTAGTCGATAGAAGGCCAATAGCACAGTGAACACAGAATGTGCAGGTCAGAGTCAGCCAGCTCAGGCTTGAATTCTGTCTTCATGGGTACTCTATCACTCAGCTTCCCTATCTCTACAATACAGCAATACTAGTTCTGCCTTATGAACTTATGTGCATTAGAATAAAGTATGGAAGATAGTAGGCACTATCAATGTATGTGTTCAACTAAATTTAATTCATATGATCCAATTTCAAAAAATTAAATCAGATAACTATTTATTTAATAACCATGAGATATCACAGAGTAGATGCTATAAATAAATATTTCATGTCTTTAAAAAGACAGGATGTAAGACAAGTATGCATATAAATATTAAATAAAATAAAACAAATATAAAAATCTTTGAAGAATGAACTTCAAAAGAAAATTTTTTTTCATTTATATTTTTTATTTTTTTATTTATTCATTTTGGAGAGAGAGAGAGAGAAAGGGGGGAGGAGCAGGAAGCATCAACTTTCATATGTGCCTTGACCAGGCAAACCCAGGGTTTTGAACCAGCAACCTCAGCATTCCAGGTCGACACTTTATCCACTGCGCCACCACAGGTCAGGCCAAAAGAAAATTTTAATAAGATATGATTGAAATTAAAAGAAAAATTTGGTTGCAATTAGTTGAGGAAATGCTAAAAGTTTAATGTAGAAAGGCATTTAATGATATCTTTGAGCATTACTAAAATTTTAATGAGATAATAATGTACAAGTCAGAGAAATAAATAGAACCAAACTTATACCTCATGAACAGACCTCACTTGTGTACAATGATAAAAACATCACCTAGGCTTTATAGATATCACCCTCTAACCCACGTGAAAATGGAGCTAAACAGCATAAGGGCCAAGACTGCAGGCTTGCAGGATGTGGACTTGCCTGGCTCAGATTCTGTCATTTTAGACTATATATATAATGCCCTTCAGCTCCTGATTTTTGGCCCTTAAAATAGATTGTTACAAGAACTAAATTAATTAATGCATGTAAAGCAGTAAGCACTTGCTCAGTAAGTACACAATAAATGGAACAAATATATTTGCTTTTTTAACAATTATTTATTTAAATGTTAATATTAAATGTTATTTCTTACCTACAATTATAAGAAAATGGATTTCACACAGAGTAAAAATTTGATGTAGAACTTAAAGCCTGTCTGAAAAAACAATGTTTGTTCTAGAACGGTTAGTGTTCTAAGAATAAAATCAATGGAAGATATTACAAACAACAAAAAATAATAGGTCTGACTTCATAAAATTTAAAAAGTTAAATGTATTTGCATAAAAATATCATAAATGTAAAAGCTACTAATAAAAATATTTGTACAGACATAATATATAAGCATCTTATAGTTTAACTATATATTTAACTATTTATAACTATATATATTTATATTTGTATATATATATAATATATACATAAAATAAACTCAACAGTAAAATGGCAAAGGATAGAAAATGACAAGTCACATACTGAGAAAGCTAATTGGGCACTTTTTCTAAAATACTTGCAATAAATGACCAGAAAAAGGTTTGATTATTGCAACCCATGAATAAATGGTTTCTCCCTGAGCAAAAGATAGCTATACATAGAAGTTATCTAAGACTGGAGTTCCTCTTCTGAAATTAATTGACAACAGTATAAAAATATTTTTAGCTCTTTTCTCCAAATAATGATTGTATTTCTTCTATAAACTCACTTATATGGCTTTTGGGCCCTGCTTTCTATTTCTAAATTAAACCAATAAGAGGATATTTAGATCATGACTCATGACCAAATACTAGGGTATCATCAGAGCTGTCCACTAGCCCAACCATGAACGAGAGGAGAATTGTGTGAGGTATTCATTGTAGAATACTGGAGATGGTACGCTTTAGTTCTGCACATATGTCACTGGACAGAACACAGCTGCTGGCCCAAAATTAATGCCAGAAGAGCTGAAAAAAATATTGTGTTCAAGTAGAGGGAATGGAATGGTAAGTATCTAGCTGGTTTCAGTTACATTATGGTACATTCAAATGATGGAATGTTTAGTAACATAAAGTGGTATTTCTGGAGAATATTCAATGAAATAGAAAAACACTCATTTTAAAGCAGTGATTCAAAAACAATGGATCATATAATCAGGATGAATCTAAGTAAAAACTACAGGAAGATAAAACTAGAAGTAATATATTAAAATATTAATAATTGACAAATTATAAATACCTCAAATTAATTTTTCCAATTTTCATCTTTTTTTTTACTATGTGCAATAAGCACGCATTACATTTATTTAAAAATATTTTTAAAAAGAGCAAGAACTTTTCCTTTCAAGGTGGAGATTTAAATCTACCATTCAAATTCTCCTATACATTTCTTCAAAATACAAATGCACGGAACCACAAAATAATATGAAATTGTGTCTACATGTTAATCATTTCTTTACACATATTCCTTTTTGCATTATATATTCTTCATTTGATATAGTTTTTCTACTTGAAATAGATATTTAATAATTGTCTTATTACCTCTGAATCTTGAAATACTATTTTGCTGGGGTTTCTTGTGTTGTTTGTTTTTGTTTTTGTTTTTTTCTCTCAGCTCACAAGACATTATTCTCTGTTCTTCTGATTTCCATTGTTACTTCTAGAAATTTAGCTGTCAGTTTAATGTCTATTTCTTGGTAAATAATCTCTTTTTTTATTGCTGGTCCAAAGTTTTATTACTGTGTGTAAGTTTTTAGTATTTTAATCGACTTTGAAATTGTTGGTTTTCTGGATTTGAAATTTGTGTATCTTTTAACAATTCAGTAACATTCTTAGCCAGTACACTTGAGAATATTGCCTCTTCCTCACACTATTTTCTCCTCCTGTAATGGGGATATGATTGTCATATTAACATAAAGACTGTTGTATACTTGAACGTCATAAAAAAATAAAAATAAAACTAAGCATTAAATTTAAAAAGATAGAAAACATGTTAAATAATATATATGTATATATATGTAAATATACATAAATCAAGATATATACATTTATCTCTCTATATACATATATCAGATATATATTATATAATAATGAATCAGTGATTTTATCTCTTAGCCACCTATTTGTATTTCCCATTTCTTTCTCTCTGAGCTGCATTTTGGGTAAATTTTTAGTCTAGATTCTATTCATATATTCAAATCTCTCTTTAGTTTTGTATAATTTGCTTTTTATCTATATATAATCTTGAAAAATTGTAATCATATTTTGTATTTCTAGTTGTTTCATTTTGTTCTTTTTCAAATCTTGAATGTCACCTTTAAATAGCATGCTTTTCTCATATTTTCAAACTTCTCTTTTATATATTAAACATACTAAACCTACTTATTTTACATTCTAAATATACTAATTATACTACATGACACATGTTCAGGCTGAGATTTGCTTTGTTATTTTTGTAATTTCCTTTGGGAATTTAAAAATGTGGGTCCATGTGTCATAGAAATTTTTGCACACCTACCTGAAATAGCATCACTTCCATGCAGTTTTCTATTTGCTTTTCTGTCAATCATATAAAATTATTATCAGTCTGAGACCACTTAAAATTAAATTCTCAATTTTATCTTTTCAATCACATAGTATACATTCAGGTTAAGATGGGTATAAAAGCAAACTCTGCATTACAAATACTCATGGGAATTTATTTTTCTCCCAATGGGTCCCATTCAAGTCATGCTATTTTAGTGGGAACTTATTTTTCTTCCATTGGGTTCCATTCAAGTCATGCTATTTTAGTCTGTATTCACCCTTTCCTGAAGGTATAGCCCCTGAGGCCCTATTTTTGGAGAGTCTAGTATAGATTTCTTCCCTCTGTCTTGTTAGAAATCACAACAGAAGCTCACTATCACAAAGAATTGGCAGATAATCGACACTTCTAGGGCCAACGTTGCTTTGACACTATTTTTAATATGAATTGTTTTTATTAATTTTAATGGGGTGACATTGATAAGTCAGGGTACATATGTTCAGAGAAAACATCTCACCAGGCCATTTTGACACTTGGTCATGTTGCATACCCATCACCCAAAGTCAAATTGTCTTCTGTCACCTTCTATCTGGTTTTTTTTTGTGCCCACCACCCCTGGTAACCAGCACACTTTTGTCCATGTCTCTGAGTCTCATTTTTATGTCCCATCTATGTATGGAATCATATAGTTCCTAGTTTTTTCTGATTTACTCATTTCACTCATATAATGTTATCAAGGTCCATCCATGTTATTGTAAATGATCCAATGTCATCAGTTTTTATGGCTGAGTAGTATTCCACAGTATATATGTACCAAAGCTTTTTAATCCACTCATCCACTGATGGACACTTGTGCTGTTTCCAGATCTTTGCTATTGTGAACAATGCTGCCATAAACATGGGAGCGTATTTCTCCTTTTTGAACAGTGCTATGGTGTTCTTAGGGTATATTCCTAAAAGTGGGGTAGCCGGGTCAAAAGGCAGTTCGATTTTTAATTTTTTGAGGAATCTCCATACTGTTTTCCACAGTGGCTGCACCAGTCTGCATTGATCAACCCTTTGAATTCCCTGATTTTAAATTGTTTTCAGCCTTCTGTTGATTCCTTCTGTTTATATAGCTCAGTGATATATTTCAAAACAAAATTAATCCAGCTTTATAAATTTTTAAAGTGGTTTAAATTGGGGAATTATGAAGTTAGTTTATCTACCAGCCTGCCAAACATGGAAGTGCTTTTCTCGATTTGTAATCTCTTACTTATTAAATTTAGTAATGCAAATATGGTTGTTTGTTATATTATTATACACATTATTGTATATTTGAACATTCATGAAAATAATAATAAAAACAGCATTAAATTCAAGAAGATAAATTCAACATTAATAAAAGTAGAAGGAATAACTAAATTCTTAAAATGTTAAGTAATTTAGAGAACAAAGAATTAGATATAGATATAATAAATTTAAGTGGCTTTTTGGTTTGTTTGGTTTTGCTCAAATCTGTGAAAGAGTCTAAGGATTGGCAAGTAAAAACTGCAGACCAATTTCTGCCCACCACCTGTTTTTGTATGACACTCTAGTTCAAATGGTTTTTATAGTTTTAAATAGTTGGGGGGAAATAAAGAATAATACTTCATGATACATGAAAGTTATATAAAATTCAAATTTCAGTGTTTATAACAAAGGTCTCTTGGAAACCAGCCACCTTACTCATTTACATCCTCTCTCTGGCTACTTACATGCTCCAAGAGCAGAGTTAAATAGATGAGATAAAGAATGTATGTCCCACAATGCTTATTATGCATTTACTCCTTGTCCTTTACAGAGAAATGTTCTGAACCTGAAATATATCTCTGGAAGAATTGCAAGACAGATGTGGGAGAGAAAGAGAAAGTAGAGAAACAATATTAAAAAGGAACATAGATACAAATACCAAACGGATGTAAACACTATAGCTCTCTTTGAAAATCAATTTGAAAATAACAATTAAACAAATTATTTTCTAGAAAAATGCACAATACTAAAATGTTATTTCTTTTTTATGCTAAAATGATTGCTATTTTTAATTAATTTCATGCACACATTACAAATATTCTCAGAATTTTATTGCTAAAATGTTATAGGGAAGAGGTAGAATGTCTGAATAGCTTGCTAACAATAGAAGAAATGTTTAAAGTTGTCACAGGTATATACTACCTCCTTTCTTTCAAAATGGCCATATGTGCTAGTGTTTTATCTGCAGGCTATCTCAAATTCAATACTTTCTAGTTTATTTAACTTTTTTGAAGCATAAATTAGAAATCTTTCAACATGTTTTCCAAAGTTAGTATAACACTGATACCAAAATATGAAGATAACATAATAAATAATAGAAAATTCCTGAAATATAATAATATTAAAATAAACATAGTTAAAGAATGATGTGATTTTATTTTTTAATTAAATATGTTGGGGTGACACTGAATAAAATAATTAGGTACTCAGTTCTACAAAGTATTTTGTGTTCATGCCTTAATTTAAGTATTTGTCTACCACCTAACCCTAACCTAACCTCCACCCCTGGCTATCACCACATTGTTTTCTGTGTCCATGAAGTTTTCTTTTGTCTTTTTTTCCTCAGTCCCTCAATTACCCTCACCCAGCACCCCCCACCTGAGAGTTGTCAGCCTTCTTTCTATGTATCAGTCTGTCTCTATTTTGCTTTTAGTTCATTTTGTTAATTAGAATGTGATTTTAAAACAATTGGTGTCTTTTCTAAAACTATGGAAATGTTTCTATATCAAGATATTTATTAATGTGTTTGACTATATTATTAACATAGGAAAAATGTCAAACTATCATCTCAATAGATGCTAAAAATGCACTTGACAAAATTCAATATTTATTGTTGACAAAACTAAGTAAAACAATGATTGATACTTATTTCTAATCTGATATAAAAAGTTTACCTCAAAGCAACTGCCATCATTTGCACAAAATTAAAACACACAACATATTTCAAAATAAGTAAAAAGAAAATATTAGCTTCACGTTATTCAACATTTTTATGTAAGTACAATTTGCTGAAATATTAAAAAGTCAATAGAAAATCCATCATAATTTGGAGATGTTATTATGATCTACTGGGAAACCCTCAAGGGACTCAGCTGAAAAATGATCACACATAGTGTCAATGAATACCTCCTTCCATCCTTCCCTCCTTTTCTTCCTTCTTTCTAACCTGACACCAGATGTCAGAGCTTAAGTGGGTTGAAGAAGGTGTCCCAGTAATAAGGTGGTGTGATCACAACCTTTCACAGCTGTTGTAGTCCAGGCACTGTGAACATGGTGTCTGCAAAGTACATGGATCATGTAGGGCTAGCTTAGCATGCAGGAGCCGCCGACAGTGGTGCTGCTCTAGGTCATCAAGACTCTCCCAGCCTGTGGAAAGCATCTGCATGAAGCAGCCCATCAGATTTTTGAGAAGGTTGTTCACATGGGGTGCAAAAAATGTTGGAGGTAGAAGTAATAAAAGAGATTGAGTACCGGGATATTAAATGATAAGGAAATATGTTGAAGATATTGGAAACCATATATTCTAATGTCAGAGAAGAAAGTTACAAGTAAAGAAATGAAGAAAATTATAATAAATTATATGGTGTTGGACTGAAATTGGAGGTATAAGGTCTAGATCATGATTTTCAGTATGTATTATATACATGTATACATAAATGTAGATTTCAATGGTATGTAAATTTTTACATGTAGATGTGTGTGCATGTATGTTACCAAACATATATTTACCTTAACACTGTGCCCTGAGAAGGCTGACATGCATCAGCACATCCATAGCAATGGTCACACCTAGCACCTAGGTCTTGGTTTCTAAATACCATTCCACAGTAAAAGGAACTGAGGCTACTTAGAGAAATGCTTGATTCTAAACCTGGGGCCAAAACATAAAAGTACAAGGAGAATTTGAAACATTTTCATGTGTTTAAAAAATCATGGAGGGGGGACGGAAGATGGCGATGGAGTAGGCAGACATACCAGCTTCCAACTCCCAGAACCAAAGTGGATTATAACTCAATTTTAAGAACCATCATCTGGATAAACCAACTTTGAACTAAACTAAGTGGACTCTTCAACCAAGGAACGCTGCAGAAGCCACATTGAGACTGGTAGGAATAGCAAAAACGCGAAGAGGGCTGCCCAGCTCCACAGAGCAAACGGCAGCCCGGAGAGACCCGCGTGGTGGGAAGAGAGTTTGGCGGAGAGGGAGGGACCTGGGTCCCAGGAACCAAGCCCAAGCTTGCAGTCCCAGAGCCTAGAAGAGGCGTATGGACAGTATTGAGCTGTGAAGCAAGTGAGGATACTGTTTGTGAAAAAGAGATAGTTTTCTCAGACCCAAGAATCTTTTCAAAGGGACAGCGCAGAAACCCTCTCTCACAACCTTGCACCCGGGGCTCCGGGGAACGGGAACAGAGGAGAGGAACAGAGCAGCGGAAACAGAGAGTGGACTGAAGGCATGAGGACACTCTGAGGGACAGCCAACCTGACCCCTGGGCTAAGTCACTTCCCTAATCCAAAACAAATACTTCCCCTGGAACTAGCAATACTAGCAAAGGGAAACAGGACACTAGCCAAACAGGCTCTCCCACGGCAATTAGAGCAGAGCAGCTTATAGGGAGGGAGCTCCCAAGCCTACAGTTGCTGAAGGGATGTTGGCAGCAGGACGCTGAAAAGCGGTCCTATAGGCGTGAGCAGAGGCAGAACCGATGTGAGCTTGGTCTAGCCCAGCAGGGGCGGAGGGGACGCGCGAAAGCGGTCCGGCAGCTGCAGGCCGCCTGTGACCCCACTTGTGGGGAAAAATATGGGCAGAGAACGGCTCTGCGACCCTGCATAAGCTGGCCCTGACTGCAGGGACGGGGTTAGGACCAGGGACAGGCGAGGGGCTCGCGGCTGAGCTCACGCTACTAGCCCCGCCTGGCCAGAGAAATCCCAGCGGTTGGCCATCCTACGTGCGCGAGCTGGCGCCGAACGTGGGGGCGGGGTAGAGTCCGGATCTATCGAAAGCTAGCAGCTGAGCTCACACCAGCAAACACGCCCGGCCCAATAAACCACGGTTTGCAACCCTGTGCAGGAGGGCCCTGGCCTCGAGGGTGGGACTAAATTCTGGATGGGCAAAGGCTCACAGCTGAGAGCACGTCAAAAGCCCCGCCCAAACCGCAAAACTGTGGCGAGCAGGCACTGACTGCGGGGGCTGTTCATAAGCATTCCAAAAACGGGCTGGGTCCGCAGCTGAGCAAAGGTGCTCACCTCTGCCCTTGGTGCTAAGGTTTGTGGCTTCAGTGACAGCTCCTCCCGCAGAGGAGAGGCGGAAATTACAGCAACAGGCGCAATAGGCTGAGGCTGGCAACGCCCATACCCAACCACCCTAGGCAGCGGCAGAGGGGGTGGCAGGCCTGCAGACAGACCACACCTAGAGAACACAAAGGAAACACCTACTGGACTCCAGTGCCCAAAACTTGCCTATACACAGATAAAATGGGCAGGCAGAGGAATGCAAACCAAATGAATCAAGAGAAATCCCCAGAGAAGGACCTGAATGAACCAGATATAACCAAACTACCAGAAGCAGAATTTAGAATAATGATAGTTAGAATGTTCAGAGAAATTAAGCAAACAATGGATAGTCACTACGAACACCTAAATAAAGAGATAACAAGTATAAAAAACGAAATTGAAATAACAAAAAGAATCAGACAGAAATGACAAATACAGTATCAGAACTGAAGACCACAATGGAAGGAATTAAAAGCAGAATGAATCACACTGAGGATCGAATCAGCGAGTTAGAGGACACAATAAACAAAGGCACAGAAGCAGAGAAGAAAAAGAAAAAGAGACTAAAAAAATGTGAGGAAACTCTAAGGGAGCTCTGTGACAAAATGAAGAGAAACAACATTCGCATCAAAGGGGTGCCTGAAGAAGAAGAAAGAGGACAGGAAATGGAAACATTGTTCAATCAAATCATAGCAGAAAACTTCCCTAAATTAAGGCTGGGAAACATTCCACACGTTCAAGAAGCACACAGAACTCCATTAAAGAGAAACGCAAAAAGATCTACACCAGACACATCATAGTTAAAATTCCAAAGCTAAAGGATAAAGAAAAAATCTTAAAAGCTGCTAGAGAAAAAAAGGCTATCACCAACAAAGGAGCCCCCATAAGGATGACATCGGACTTCTCAACAGAAACACTTGAGGCCAGAAGGGAATGGCAAGATATAATCAAAGTAATGCAAACAAGAACCTACAACCAAGACTACTTTATCCTGCAAGGCTAACATTTAAAATTGAAGGAGAAATAAAGAGCTTTCCAGACAAAGAAAGCCTCAAGGAATTCATTAAAACCAAATCAATTCTGCAAGAGATACTAAGGGGCCTGTTATCAACAGTTCAAAGGGAGGAAAGAATATAGCAAAAGAAGAATACAGCTTTAAAGAATAAAATGGCAATAAACAACTACATATCAATAATAACCTTAAATGTAAATCGATTAAATGATTCAATCAAAAGACATAGGGTAGCTGCGTGGATAAAGAAACAGGACCCATACATATGCTGCCTAAAAGAGACACACCTTAAAACAAAAGATGCTCATAGACTGAAGGTAAAAGAATGGAAAAAAATATTTCATGCAAATGGAAATGAAAAAAAATCCAGGGTAGCAGTACTTATATCTGACAAAATGGACTTTAAAACAAAGGCTATAGTAAGAGAAAAAGAAGGACACTACATAATGATAAAGGGAACAATTCAACAGGAAGATATAACTATTATAAATATCTATGCACCAAATATAGGAGCCCCGACATACATAAAGCAGACTTTGATGGACATAAAGGGCGAGATTAACAGCAATACTATCATAGTAGGGGATTTCAATACCCTACAAACAACACTGGATAGATACTCAAGAAGGAAAATCAATAAAGAAACAGCAAACTTAAAGGATACACTAGATCAACTTGATTTAATAGATATCTTCAGAACTTTTCATCCTAAAGCAGTAGAATATACATTCTTCTCAAGCGCTCATGGTACATTTTCTAGGATAGACCACATGTTAGGACACAAAAATGGTCTCAATAAATTTAAGAAGATTAAAATCATATCAAGCATTTTCTCTGATCACAATGCCATGAAACTAGAAATTAACCACAAAAGAAATACTGAAAAATACTCAAACACTTGGAAACTAAATAGCATGATATTAAATAATGAATGGATTAACAATGAGATCAAAGAAGAAATAAAAAAGTTTCTAGAAACAAATGATAATGAGCATACATCAACTCAAAATTTATGGGACACAGCAAAAGCAGTTCTGAGAGGGAAGTTCATTGCACTACAGGCATATCATAAGAAACTAGAAAAAGCTCAAATAAGCAACCTGACCCTGCATCTAAAAGAACTAGAAAAACAACAACAAATAAAACCTAGGACAAGTAGAAGGAAGGAAATATTAAAGATGAGAGCAGAAATAAATGGCATAGAGGCTAAGGAAACAATACAGAGGATCAATGAAACCAGAAGCTGGTACTTTAAAAATGTAAACAAGATTGATGAACCTTTATCTAGACTCACCAAGAAAAAAAAGAGAGAGGTCCCAAATAAATAAAATTAAAAAGGACAGTGGTGAAATAACAACTGATACAACAGAAATACAAAGCATTGTAACAAAATACTATGAAGAACTCTACGCCAAACAATTAGACAATCTAGGTGAAATGGACAAATTTCTTGAATCATATAAACTTCCAAAAATCATTCTGGAAGAATCAGAACACCTAAACAGACGAATTACAACAAATGAGATAGAAACAGTTATCAAAAAACTCCCAAAAAGAAAAGTCCTGGGCCTGATGGCTTCACAAGTGAATTCTAACAAAAATTCAAAGAAGAACTAACTCCTATCCTCCTCAAGCTATTTCAAAAAATTCAAGAGGAAGGAAGACTTCCAAACTCCTTTTATGAGGTGAGCATAATTCTAATCCCAAAACCGGGCAAAGACAACGCAAAGAAAAAAAATTATAGGCCTATATCCCTGATGAATTTAGATGCTAAAATTTTCAAAAAATATTAGCCAGCCGGATCCAGCAATATATGAAAAAAATCATACACCATGATCAAGTGGGATTTATTCTGGAGAGGCAAGGCTGGTTCAATATTCGCAAATCAATCAATGTGATTCGTCACATAAACAAAAGGAAGGACAAAAATCACATGATAATTTCAATAGATGCAGAAAAGGCATTTGATAAAGTCCAGCACCCATTCATGCTCAAAACTCTCAGTAAAGTGGGAATACAAAGAACATTCCTTAACATGATAAAGGCCATCTACGACAAACCCACAGCAAACATCATACTTAATGGACAAAAATTATAAGCAATCCCCTTAATATCAGGAACCAGGCAGGGTTGCCCACTTTCACCACTCTTATTCAACATAGTTCTGGAAGTCCTAGATATAGCAATCAGACATGAAGAAGAAATAAAAGGCATCCAAATTGGAAAAAAAGAAGTAAAACTGTCATTATTTGCAGATGATTTGATATTGTATATAGAAAACCCTAAAGTCTCAGTCAAAAAACTACTGGACCTGATAAATGAATTCAGCAAGGTGGCAGGATATAAAATTAATACTCATAAATCAGAGGCATTTCTGTATACAAACAATGAACTGTCAGCAAAAGAAATTAAGGAAACAATCCCCCCCCTTCACTATTGCAGCCAAAAAATAAAATACCTAGGAGTAAATTTAACCAAGGAGGTCAAGGACTTATCTCGGAAAATTATAAAACATTGATAAAAGAAATCAAGGAAGATACAAACAAGTGGAAGCATATACCGTGCTCATGGCTAGGAAGAATAAACATCATTACAATGTCTATACTACCCAAAGCAATTTATAAATTCAATGCAATACCAATTAAAATACCAATGACATACTTCAAAGATATAGAAAACATATTCCAAAAATTTATATGGAACCAAAAAAGAACACGAATAGCCTCAGAAATCCTAAAAAGTAGAAATAAAGTAGGAGGTATCACTCTTTTCGATATCAAGGTCTACTACAAGGCCATTATACTCAAGACAGCTTGGTACTGGCATAAGAACAGACACATTGATCAATGGAACAGAACAGAGAACCCAGAAATAAACCCACAGCTTTATGGACAACTGATATTTGACAAAGGAGGAAAGAGCATACAATGGAGTAAAGACAGCCTCTTTAACAAATGGTGCTGGGAAAATTGGACATCTACCTGCAAAAAAATGAAACTAGACCATCAACTTACACCATTCACAAAAACAAACTCAAAATGGATAAAAGACTTAAACATAAGCCATGAAACTATAAGTATCTTAGAAGAAAACATAGGCAGTAAGCTTTCCGACATCTGTAGCAGCAATATATTTGCCGATTTATCTCCACGGGCAAATGAAAAAAAGTCAAGATAAACAAATGGGACTATATCAAAGTAAAAAGTTTTTGCACAGCTAAAGACAATAAGAACAGAATAAAAAGACAAACCACACAATGGGAGAACATATTCGACAGCACGTCGGATAAGGGGTTAATAACCAAAATTTATCAAGAACTTATAAAACTCAACACCAGGAAGACAAACAATCCAATCAAAAAATGGGCAAAAGAAATGAATAGGAATTTTTCCAAAGAAGACATACAGATAGCCAAAAGACATATGAAAAAATGCTCAACATCACTAATTATTAGAGAAATGCAAATTAAAATCAAAATGAGGTATCACCTCACACCAGTCAGAATGGCACTCATCAGCAAAACAACACAGAGTAAGTGCTGGAGAGGATGTGGAGAAAAGGGAACCCTTCTGCACTGCTGGTGGGAATGCAGACTGGTGCAGCCACTGTGGAAAACAGTTTGGAGATTCCTCAGAAAATTAAAAATCGAACTGCCTTTTGACCCGGCTACCCTACTTATAGGAATATACCCTAAGAACACCATAACACTGTTCGAAAAGAAGAAATGCACCCCCATGTTTATGGCAGTATTGTTCACAATAGCGAAGGTCTGGAAACAGCCCAAGTGTCCGTCAGAAGACGAGTGGATTAAAAAGCTTTGGTACATATATACTATGGAATACTACTTGGCCATAAGAAATGATGACATCAAATCATTTACAACAAAATGGTTGTACCTTGATAACATTATACGGAGTGAAATAAGTAAATTAGAAAAAAAATACTGAGAACAGCATGAATTCATACATAGGTGGGACTTAAAAGTGAGACTATGAGACATGGACAAGAGATTGGTGGTTACGGGGTGGGGGGAGGGAGTGGAGGATGGGAAAGGGAGAAGGGTAGAGGCACAGGGAAAACCAGATAGAAGGTGACAGAGGACAATTTGACTTTGGGTGATGGGTATGCAACACAATTGAATGATAAGTTAATCTGGAGATGTTTTCATTGTACATATGTACCCTGATTTATTGGTGTCACCACATTAAAGTTAAAAATAAAAAAATAAATAAATAAATAAATAAAAGGGGAAAAAAATCATGGACACAGGGACCTGTTGAAAGGAGTTCTCCTACTGATCACATCTTGGGTAATTTGAGAATCAACATAACAATGATAGTAACTTATAACATCTTGACTAATGAATCTATACAGGTATAAATATATAAAGAAATAACTGAAAAAAAAGCTTATTTCTTAGAGTAGAATGCCAATAAATAAATATCAACATAGAAGAAATGATGCCATTAGAAAGAGTACTATTGGACAATCAAAATAATTAAGCAAAAAACATCATTGGATGCTAAAAGCTAGTAGGTGAGAGTTTTGTAAGAAACTTTCTTACTTAATCTCAAAGTACCTCTCTCACAAAAATTATTTATTATAATGAAAAATGTTGTAAAATATTGTATAGAAATCTGGTGTGTACTATCTCATATTAGTTTCTTAAGGCTGCAGTATTTGATGATCACAAACTGACTGAATAAAATGATAAAATATTTATTCCCTCTAGGTCTGAAGGTTAGAAGATTAAAGTCAAGGTGTTGGCAGGTCCAGGCTCCCTCTGAATACTTTAGAGGTGAGTCATTTCTTGCCATTTCTACAATCTGTTAGTTGTTTTATAATCTTTGATCTTTGTTGGCTTGAAGACACACCACTCTAATCTCTGCTCTGTCATCATGAGGCCTTTTTCTCTCTTTTAAGAGTACTAATATTGGATTTAGAGTTTACACTCATTCAGCATGACCTTTTCTTAACTTGATTACATTTGTAAAGACCTTATTTCCAAATAAGGTTACACTCAGAATTACCAGGAGTTAAGACTTTAACACATCTTCTTGGGGAATATAATTCACTCCACTATATACTTTAATGAAGAGACCAAGAGGGACATCAGTAAGAAGACAAAGAGAAATAATGCTCTACCTCATAGAATGTAATGAAAATAAGGTAGCATCACTTCTGTGATGTTCTTGGCAAAGGTTCATAAACTGAATGTAGTCATGAAGAAACTGAAATTCAAATGATCAGATAGTTTACAAAATGATTTATAGTAGTTAAAAGTATAAAGGTCATAGAAATGTAAAAAGTCTATTCTAGCTTGAAAGAGTCTAAAAAGATAATACTAAATACAATGCTTTATCCTAGATTTAGTTGTTTTTCTGTAAAAGATATTATTGGGACAACCCGTAGTTCTTGAATGGGCTCTCCCTCATTGCGTGGTAGATAGTAATCTAGCAAGTTAACTTTCTAATTTACTAAAGTGTGATTATGTTCTAACTTTTAGGAATTACTAAAGTATTTGAGGTAAAGGCATCATTAGGTAACTTACTCTAAAATTATGAAAAAATTTATCATGATTATTCATGCATCTTTTCTGTAAGTCTATAATTATTTAAAAGTATTAATCACTTTAGCATAAAAAATAAATAAGGATACAAAAAACTGAAGGATATACAGTTAATTTAATTAAACAGAAAAATACCATATTTCCCCATGTATAAAACACACCATTTTTTGAAAAAATTGGGGTTTAAGAACTGGTGCGTCTTATACAGTGGTTGTAACTTTTTTTTTCTTGCGCTTCCTGCTTTTTCATGCTTATTTTTGTAACATTGTTATAGATTTTTTTACTTGCATTTTCAGCTTTTTTGCACTTGTTGTCTGCGCTCATTGTTTCGCACTTGTTACTGGTATATTATGGTAGGTTACATTGTGCCACGTTCTGCCTAGAAATGGCTGAGAGAAGATTTTAATACAGTGCTGAATTCAAGATAAAAGTGATACAATTTGCAAAAGTGAATAGAAATCATGCTGCTGAAAGTAAGTTTGGTCCTCCAACTGAGAACTCAATTAGAGACTGGCTATGGGAAGAAGAAACTCTACTGCAAATGCCACAGCAGATGAAGGCCATGAGAGGCAAGTCAGCAAAATGGCCTGATTTAGAGAGGGATTAAAGATATGGATTGAAGAGCAAAGGGCAATTGGAATTCCTGTGTCCACAAAGATGGTTCAGCATCAGGCAAGAAGAATAGCTGATGAGAAAGAAGTTACTGATTTCCAAGGAGGACACAATTGGTGCTTCAGGTTCATAAAATGGAATGGACTAAGCATGCGCACATGCACCAGACTTGTTCAAAAGATGCCTGAAGCTATAAACAGAATGTCCTTGAATTTCATCATTTTGTCATTCAATGTCAGAAGATACATCAGTTTGAGATGAAACAGACTGCAAATATGGATGAAGTCCCCCTTCTATCTAATGTCCCAAAATCACAGAACTGTTGATAAGAAGAGGGTGAATTTAAAAATTATGTACTGAAATGTTGAGAGAAGATTATTTCTTTATAAATAAAGTTTGAACACAGGTAGAAAATTTAGAGCATGGTTCATAAACTTGCCCCATGTAGTTCAAGAATAATATTTGTTAGGTAACACCTAAGAAACGTTACTAGCAAATGGTTTATATAAAAGTAAATTGATGCCTGACCAGGCAGTGGCACAGTGGATAGAGCATTGGACTGGGATGCGGAAGACCCAGGTTTGAGACCCCGAGCTCACCAGCTTGAGCTCGGGCCTATCTGGCTTGAGCAAAAGCTCGTCCGCTTGGACCCAAGGTCGCTGGCTCCAGCAAGGAGTTGCTCGGTCTGCTGAAGGCCCCTGTGGTCAAGGCACATGTGAGAAAGCAATCAAGGCGTTGCGACAGCAACGAAAAACTGATGATTGATGCTTCTGGCCTCTCTCCATTCCTGTCTGGCTTTGTCTTTTTTTCTCTCTCGGGATTGCTTTGGCTAATTAGGGTCTTTTGTAGTTCCATGGAAATTAGTTTTAAAATCTATTTCTTTTAAAATCACTTAGGATTTTTATAAAAATTGCATTAAACCTTTGGCATATTGCTTTGAGTAATATAGACATTTTAACTATGTTGATTCTTTCAATCCATGAATATAAAATATCTTTTTATTTCACTGTGTCTTTTAATAGTGCTTTGTAGTTTTCAGTATATTGGTCCTTAACAAACTTTGTTAGATTTATTACTAGAGTTTTTGTTGTTTCTGTTACAACTGCAAAAGAAATTTTTTTTATTTCTTTTCCTGAAATTTTATTGTTAGTGTGTATGAGAGTGCAGTGAATTTTTATACATTGATTTTGTATTCAGCAACTTACTGTATCTGTTTATTGTTTCTAATAGTTTTTTTGGTAACATCTTTGGGTTTTCTATATAGAGAATGATGTCATTGACAAAAAAGTGATACCTTTACTTCTTAATTTTTAATTTAGATGCCTTTTATTTCTCTTGCCTGATTACTCTGGCTAGGACTTTCAGAATTATTTTGAATAAGAGTGGACATCCTTTTCTCATTCCTGATATTAGAAAAACATTTTCAGTATTTTACCATTGAGTATGATATTGAGGGTTTGTCATATATGGCCTTTATATGTTGAAGTACTTTTCTTCTGTACCCATTTTATTATTTTAATCATAAATGGATGTTATATCTTTTCCTGCATTTATTGATAAGATCAAATGATTTTATCCTCTGTTTTATTAATGTGTAGTATTAAATTGATTGATTTGCATTGAACCATCCTTGTGCCCCCAGAATGAACACAACCTGGTAATGACCTATTATTTTTTAATGCATTGTATGTGATCAGCTAGTATTTTATTTAGGATTTTTGCATTTATACTAATCAGAGCTATAGGTCTATAGTTTTCTTTTTTTGTGTTATCCTTGTCACATTTTAGTATCAGGGTTATGTTGGCTTCAAAAAATGTGTTAGAAAGTGTTGCATCTTCTTTAATTTTTTGGAAGAATTTGAGAAGGATAGGTATCAAATCTTTAAATGTTTAGTAGAGCTTACTAGTGAAGCCATCTAGTAAACCTGGAAGAGCTACTATGGAAAACAGTATAAAGGCTCCTCAAAAAATTAAGAATAGAGTTACCATATGACCCAGAAACCCCTCTTCTGAACATCTACCTCCAAAATCTAAAAACATTTATTTACAAAGATATTTACAGCCCTGTGTTCATTGCAACATTAGTCACAGTGGCCAAGACATGGAAACAACTAAAATGTCCTTCAATAAATGATTACATAAAGAAGATGTGCAATATATATATTGCACATATATAGAAATATATATAATGAAATACTACTCTGCCATAGAAAAAGATGAAATACTGCCATTTGCAACATAAATGGATCTTGAGAATATCATGCTAAGTAAAATAAGTCACACTGAAAAACTTAAGAACCAAATTAGTTCAGTCATATATAGGATATAAAACTAAAAGCAACAAGTGAACAAACAATAAAAACATACAAACAAAAATTCATAAATGTAGACAACAAGGTGTTTACCAGAGGGAAGGTGGATGAGGGGTACTAGAGGGTAAAGGGGGTCAAATATATGGTGACAGAATATGATTTAGCTTTAGGTGGTGGACACACAATACAATATACAGATCATGTACCATAGAAATATACACTTGAAACCCATATTATTAACCAATGTCACCCCGATAAATTTAATTTAGGAAAATGATATATGGAGGGTGGTTAAAAAGTGGCTCTGGAGCTGAAGAACTAGGTCATGTTGGAGCAATGAATGAAGGAATCATAGAGAAAGAATAAAAAAGCTTTAGAAGTAAATGGATTGCTATGGAAGATAAATGTCAATTAAAGATTCTTTTCTTGTCTTTTGAAAAAGATTATTGGTTGATTCTGGAGAGAGAGAGAGAAGGAGAGAGTGGAAGAGAGGGAAGCATTCATTTTGTTGTGCCACTTAGCTGTGCATTCATTGGTTACTTCACATATGTGCTCTCACTGGGGATTAAAGCCACTGCCCTGCTATTTGGGGGTGACACTTACTGAGTTAGCTAGCAAGAGAGCAAGTAGAAGTTCTTGATCTTGGAATTAAAGAGTATTAAAACATAAAACACAGATAAAGAAAAACCTTAGAGAATAATTAGAACTAAATTCTTGTATTTTCATCTATTTGCCTAATTTATAAAAGAGAAATTTATAGTATTGAAAAAGTCAGTATTATAACCTTTCTTAGATTCCATGTTTAACAGGTTTAGTAGATTTAAATATACCATATTATATATATATATATATATATATATATATATATATAATTTTATTATATATAAATTTATAATATATTATTAAGTATATTTAGATATTAATTTTATCTAAATCTATGTTTAGTAGTCCAGTATTTATTTGAAATATAAAATAGGGTCTGTGTGTTTTCAAGGCACAGCTTTCAAACTGAGCTTTGGGCAATACATTTGAAAAATTCAAAATCTGTGCTGCTAGAGTTCTGACCTAAGAAGAAAAACTGGGATGATTTAAGACAATACATTATGTAAAGTAGCCAGAGCCCATAAAGTGATTCTGTAAATCAAGTTTCTTGAATTCTCCTAAGTTCCAAGGTCTAAAATGTGAAGATCCTGAGGAGAAGGCAAATAGTGAGCAGTACTGGGTCTTATTAATGACTTGAGTTCTGTCATCTCCATCATACTTTGGATTATTCAGTCAAATTTTGTGCCAAAGTAATCCTTACAAATCTTGTCATTTACGAAAACATGGATGAACCTTAAAGCCATTCTGCTGAGTGAAATAAGTTAAAAAGAAAAATACCATATAATCTCAAATATATGTAGAATCTAAAAAAAAAAAAATCTCTCATAAATACAGAGAATATACTGGTGGTTGCAAAGACAGGCTGTGAAGGTAGGTGAAACGGGTGAAGTTGGTCAAAAAGCATGAAGTTCCAGTTATAAAATAACTTCATCATGTGGATGTAATGTATACATGTGGATTAATGCAATGCATTGCGACAATAGGTAATACTGTAAAATGTATTTGAAAGTTGTTAAGAGAGTAGATCTTAAAATTTCTTATGATGGGAAATAAATTCTGTAATTCTGTGTGATAATGAATGTTAACTGTACTTACTGTGATGAGCATTACATAATATCTACAAATATTGAATAATTATATTGTATACCTAAAATTAATATATTGTATATGTCAACTATGTCTCAATATAAAATGTTAAATAAAATAAAATAGGATAAATTTTTTAAAAATGTAATCCTTAGTAACTGGGGAGCCCAGCAAGTCATGTGCAGATTAGATATAATAGTATTCACTATTCAATTTTCCCTCAATAATTGTATAATTTTACTTTTCATAACTGTATTTTTCTTTATTATAAAATGAACATTTGTGAAAATTTTGAAAAAATAAAAAAATTCACCTCAGACCTTGTCAACCAAAATAGTCACTGTCAAGGCTTTGTTATCTAGCACTTTCATTTTGTTTTCTCTGTATGAATATACATGCACACGAGTATGTGTACTATACCTGTATATCATAGGTACATTGTTTAGTATTATGCACTGTACAGATCCTTCTGTACTTTTTCATTTATTATTATTATAGTATAAGCAATTCCCTGTGGCTATAATTCTTTTCAAGAATTATTTGATGGTTGCATCATATCTTCTTCATGTACAACTTCATTGACCCCTTTCTAATGTTGAATATTTTGATGTTTTACACCTAAAGAGTAAATCAGGTTTCCATATGTGGAGAGAGAAGAAAACAGAGACTTTGTTAGCATGAGTTTCTTCACCTTGAAGCAGAAGCTTAAATCATTTTCTATAGTAATCTTAGAGGCTTTTTGTTTTCTCCTTGATTACTACCAGTCGCCTACTTTAAAGCAGTGCTGAAGGTCAGAAGAACTCTGCCAGGAAGACCTAGCAAACTGTCCTTTTCTATTTCTAGACATGTTTTTGTATTCATTCACTCTAGTCTCTTCTCAAATACCAAGAAGCACAACAGACCAATGCAGACAAACCCACCTGGGCTGTGAGTGGTGGCACAATGACAATGAGCAACACATTTCTAATTATTTTTGAAAATACAAACACAAAAGATATTATTTGCATTTTATACCGTGTAGAAATTTTCACTTTAAATTTTCTTCATGGATTTCCAAAAGAACTCTACTAATCTGACAGTTAAAATAATGATATCATTTTACCTTTTACAAATTGGGGCTTAAGCAGGTTACATACAGTACCTATTAAGTCTTATATAACTAAAAATCAGTAAGGCTATGGTATGAAGACAGGATGCCTGACTCTTTTCCAGTGTCCTTTCCATTATAGTATTTCAGAGGAAAAATGTTTGATTTACTGAAGGTTCTAAAAAGTAAAAAATATCTCCCAGAATATTCTCCTTGGAATCCATTAATGTACATGAGTTCTATGCCCCTTTCTAAAAGAATAACTGTCTCCAAGGGAATGGGTGGCTTTGGCTAGTGTTTCTGAAACTATCCCTAGCAAAAAGTAAGAAACACTATGGAACTAATTAGGTTTTCCTTCAGCACCCCAGGCAGTGAGTGAGAGTAGATACTGGAGAGGAAGCCAGCACTATTCATCACACTCCAGAGATGTCCTGTCCAGATACCTGTGTAATTCAAAGGAGCTGAGGTAGTTGGCTAGTCAATATCAAAACCAAGACTTTGACTAAGTGTTCTAAATCTTCTAGTACTCAACATTGTACACAGAGAGACATATTTTATTTTACACTACTTCATCAAATATTAGTTAAGTTCCACTGTGCAACAGTCATTCCAATAGACACAAAAAAGCAACAGAACAAAACAAAGCTCCCATCTTTCTCCTGGCAACTAATAAAGAATAAAGACAAAGATCTAACATAAGAATGAGTACTGATAAAATTAATAAAGAAAAATCAAGTAGAGTGAATATTTAGGAAGTGAGGAATGGTAGATGGCAATGTTTTCATTAGATAGAATAGTCAGTTACGTGCTTTTTCAATGGTGTTAGAAATACAAGTAGTGCATTAAAACTATGATATATTGGTACTGTTGCTTAGTATGAGGCTAAAAATTATTTATTTTAAGCAGCAAGTTTATCTAACTAAAATATTGATAAATAGTAGTAAATAGATGCATACATGTAAAATAATTAAGAAAGTAGCACCCAAATGGCAGACATCTAGGGTGGGGAGGATTGGAGTTTTAAAGACAGACATCCTTCTGTCTTCTTCTCTTATCTTCACACATCTGAAGCAGTGACTACAACCAAGAAGTGATTACTTTGCATTCATAATTAAAAAAGACCACTGGTCTAGTTGCTTAATTATTCAAAATTTCACCTCATGTTTAATCTATATACTGTATATATTACTTTTCTGACATATTCCATACCCATGGTACTACAATGCTTAAGAATTGGACTAAAGAGAAAATGAGAGATCTCATTTTTCTTTTATACAGTTTAATGAATTGGCAATAGCATGGCAATTGAGCATTTTTGTTGCTATAGATATATATTATCAATGTGAGGGACAGATAGAAGACAGATAAAGCAACTAAAAAACTCTGTTGCAAATCTATTTGTGATAATAAAACAGCAACAGTTCCACAACTAAGCTATCTGCACAATTACACATATGCATCAAAAACACAATTGATGCTGTTCCACTGGTATGCCCTTTGTTGTCTCTAATTAAAGGTTGCTCAATATTTCCACTATAAACCCTTGTTTTTGTTATTTTGATTTTTAATTGAAATTATATAGAAATTGTAAATAAGTAAGGTGAAGTGGTATTATTTAATTGTAGTATTCTGTGTTTTGATAGGAAAAAATTACTAAAGGAAAAAAATAAAATTTTGAAAAGTTAACTCATTTATTTATTTATTTTTGTTTACTATACTTCTATGGTCATGAATGTGTTTACACTGTAGGACCACTATGATGTGACTCCAGCCCATTTTCTAGCATCTCCTTCCTTTCTTGTGCTTTATAAGGCCTTCAGTTTAACCACATATGAGAGGATGGGTCCAAAGGCCATGTTAAGGAGTTTGAATTTTGATCATGATACAGTAGGGATTCTAGAAAAGCTATGAGCAGGGTAGGGATATTCCTGGTACTCTGTGGGGCACAAGCACATGGGCAGTGATATAATCCAGGAGCCACATGACAGTTGTCACAAGAGATAGCACAGAGCAGAGTGGTTAGATGAGCACAAAGACCAGTGATTAAAGACTTAATTTGAAGTTAGCATCAGAGACTTCTTGATGGATTAGATATGGGGATGACAAAGATAGAAAACGCCTAGATTCTATGAGCAAATGAATGAATGGTGAAGGCTTGGGAAGAATCAATTGGGGAAAGGGGGTAAGCCACAATTTTATTCTTGGTTAATTGTGTTGAAATACCTACCAGACCATTGCAGGAGCTCACATGGGTCTCAGCAGAGAGGACTAGGCATTTGAGGGTCTCTTTTCTGTTTCTTATTGTTATTTTCTCTCTCCTGAACTTTAAAAGCCATTACTGCTTTCTGGTTGATGTGACCTTAAGCCTAATATTATCCGTGCTCATGGCATCATCTAAGACCCGGAGCCAGGAAATAATTCCCATACTGACTCTCACCTCCTGCTTTTGTTACCTGGGCCAGGAGACTCCTCTATACTACACTTCCATTGTCTAATAAAAACAATATCCTCATGACCACACTGCTAAGGTTTGATTACACATATCTAACAAAATATCTAGAAATATGAAAAACTGTACACTGCATTGAGCACCTGAGAATAAGACAAACTCACTGAGATAATATTGTATGTATATGCATATACAATTTGTTATTTAAACACAAGTGTGTTCATATGCTCCTTTGTATTTACCTTTCCTAGGGTCCCCATAAAATATTTTAAAGGCTATTAGCCAATCTTTACAAATTCAGGAAACTAGCAAAGAGATATTTAATAACTTCCCCATTCAAACAGCTAGACAGTTGCTGTGATGGGATTCCACAATTTTCTCCTTCAAACCTGTGTTCTATCTAGGGTTTTCAAATAGTCAATACAGTCCTTGAGGTCACCCACATACAAGGGTGGATACACTGGAACCAATGATCCTTCAGGAGAAAACTCATCATTCCATTGCAAGGATGATGATTAACAACTGACTGCCTCCAGTGGTGAATGCCCTCAGAATGCCATGTTCTTTCAAAGGAAATCTTAACTGATCGATCCCCTCAGCTAAGACAGTAAATAAACAAAAAACAAAACAATATTATGCTCTGAAGAAGAGGATGGGCTTCATAGATTAGTTTCATTCTTGAAAATCTCTAAGATGTAGTAGGGTGATTGTTATCGTATCTTCATTCAGGTCACCAGGATAGATTCTACAGAAACCAGATGTGTCCTGAAGTGTCTTTGCTAGAGCAGATTAATACAGCCTCAGATACTTGGTATATGGCTATTAACTTAGCATATTTATTCTTTTCTATCCCATTCAGGAAAAAGAATCAGAAACACCATTCACATGGAACAAATAACAATATTAATTTAATATTGCTCCAGCCCATAGCCTGACATGAAATGTGTCCAGCTTTGAGTCAGGCCAGGAATAGAGCACAGCTCTGCAGCAGATCCAGGCAGCTACCAGTCATCCTTGATGCTTCAGCTGTATGAACTGTAGACCCCACAATCTTGTAGGCGTCATTGGTAAAGAAAGGATGCAAGGTGCAGTTTATGTCAAGCCCCAAGGAAAAAAACAAGGCCAGTTGCTGGATTTTTGGAGTAAGAACGTGCTGATTGCAACAGAGAACTCTACATGTTAAGAAAACATCTTCTGATGTGCTACCACTAGGCCACGGTAGAGGGCCCACTGGCAGGAAAACCACAACTCTTCTATGTCCTGCACGGCCCATCATGAGCTGTGTCTTTGACCCACCAAGTCATCAAGCTGGACTGTCCAGCTGCAGCCCTTCCCAAGATAAAACCGGATGTCTGAAATTGACCCTGAGTAAGACCTGAAGGCAGAAGTAAGCTGGATAAGCAGATAGCCCAAATCCACAAAGCAACAAGTTATCCAGGCCTCCTTCTTGAGTTTGTACTTATGATTATGTGGGGGCGGGAGAGTCCAGCTGAATGACTTACAACATGAAAGAAAAAGTCCTAACTTGCTTATAAATTATGGCAAGAGGATTCTGTGTGGATTCTCTCTACATGGGCACCCTTTGGCACATAGTATGTCAGAAATTAGCCACTCTTAGATCAGATCCAATGCAAACATATTAATTTCTGTTCTATTTTAAGCAGTATAAGATCAGGTACTCAGAAATTCTTTAGTCATAATGCTGAACTAATTCTCTTTAAAATGATCTCCTCAGGACTTTTCTATTTCTATCATTGGTGCCCTCATTTTCTCAGTTACCCAGGGTTGAAACTACTTCAAATTAGTCATTCAGTGTTACAATAATTTCTTTTTTACAGTTCTTTACCATTTTTTTCCTTTCTCTCCACATGATTTTCACCCCCACAACAGACCTCTGCTATTGTGATCATTTTCTACTTATTACTCTGCTTCTGACTATTGTTGTTTTTTTGCCTCATAATTTGTTCTAAGCACTGTAGGCTGGTTAATACTTCATAAAGTAACATTTGATCATGCCAATACTCCCTTTAAAATTTCTATTGGCTTCTGGTTGCTTAAAAATCAAGTTTTATGTCCCTAGACTGACATTCAAAGAATAAGAAAAAAATCATGACTTTCTTAATTTTTCAAACTATTTTCTAGTGCTTTCACAAAAGTGGTCTAGATTGCTCTTCTGGGCTGTAAGTCAGTTTTGTCATATATATAAGTTTTATTACTTAGAACAATCTACATTATTTCTATAGTTAGTGTCATTAAAAAAGAGATGATCTAGAGCTTGTTCTAAATAATAAAACTGACATGTGACAAAATTGGACTTAAAGTCCAGATCAAACAGAGACTCTGTGGTTAAAGAAAGGATGGAAGTCAAGACCTCTAGCTTCTTGGCCTCTCCTGGCTTCATATGAATATTTCTTAAAAATTCATTATTCTAGACACATTGCTTTGACATCTAGAACCTAGATATTTTTCTCCCATCCATAGAGTTACTGCATCACACTCATTTTGTAGAATGTCATTCTTAAGTAGGGGTTTCTTCAAGGAGCTGTCTTTAAGCAAAACTATATAACTATCATTGCTTCAGAGCCCAGTGCATAATCAGCACTTGAGAAATAGCTGTTGGCTGATTGATTAGAGATAGTGATTGATTTCTTTAGTGGCAACAAATGATGCAAGATTTTTAAGATATACAGTGATGGGCCAAATCATTGGCTGTAGCTATCAATATTGTTGTAAAGTAATTCTTGAGTATGGGTATTTTCTTTGCTTGACAATATGACTTCCCTATGCTTATTGGTTAGTTTTTAACAAAATGAATTTGATTACAAAAGAGATTCTGCATTTCTTGGATATTAAAATGATTAGTGCTTTATTTGATTTACTTTATTGGAAATAAATGCTTTCACATGAAGGAGCAAGATACAGTTTTGTAATCAGACTGCACTGTCTCTGAACAAGCAGAGTAATGAATCCTTAGAGAGGAGATATCACATTGGATGACATTTTAGGGAAAAGAAAGTGTCAAGAAATAACACCATTATATTATTTTTATGTTAATTTGTTCTTTATTGTATAATCAAAGTAGTTATTTGATTAAAATTTTAATGCAAAAATTTATCAGATATTAGTCATAATTTTTATAATTTTATTTTTAATTGTACATACAATAAATAAGACCCCGTAAGAATATTCATTAAGGCTGTTTGTTGTAAGTTACATAAATCCAATCTGAACGAATTTAAGTAAATAAGGGAACAAGAACTACTGGAGTAGTATTTGAGTACCTTATAAGACAGCTGAAAAACTGGAGAAAGGAACTCACACACTCATATATTGCCAAGACTTTATATCCCTCCTCCCACTCCCACACTGGCTTCATGTGTCTCTCATATTACAGAATATCTTTTCCCAAAAAATTTTGAGAAGTATCCTAATTGGCCCACCTTTGTTGGTTGCCCACTTCTGATTTCATAAACTATTCCAAGAAAACAGCATCATACTTCACAAAATGGTTGCTCTTACAGTAACCATATGTGTGGGAGGGGAAAGCAGGAGACTAGGAACAAAAGCAATGTGTCGAGTTTAATAATTTTTTTAAAATATGGCTTAAACCTAATTATTTAGGAGTTAATGGAGAAATTCTGTTTGTGGGTAAAAACTTAGATAAAAAGAACCTCTTTATTCTATTTAATGGTAATTCTAATAATATATTTTAAGTGTCATTACATCATTATGAGGACCTACTTTTACTGTATAAATAAATTCCTATAAGAATTTTTTTTGACAAATATTTAAAATGTATTACGTTTTGTTGGCTTAGTTATTTAAAACTTTATTTTGTTTTGCTACTGTTTCTGACAGGAATTGTGAAACTCATAAGTAACAACAGTCAGTGATTTGTATTGACATCACTCTGTGCTTACCAGAGACAATAGAACTGTTGTCTTTTCACAACTATTTGCAACTAACTCTAACCCAAATTCTCCCAAAGCAGCACAGAAAACAAACAAAATTTTTAAAAAATCTCAGTTTTCTAGATTATTTAAACATGAAACAATAAGGGTCACAAAAATGGTTATAGGAATGACTGAGTCATTTACTGAGGATGGGATAAGATGCCCTGTTGCAGTTTCCCCTGAAGTCAGGGAGGATGTTATCACTTGACTGCTGACCTAGTTAATTTTCTGGAACATGGTGACCTTTCTTTGTTCCTAGAGGCTATGCACAAAGTACCCTCATATAATAGCCTTAGGCCAAAATTTTCCCATAAAATAGGTAGGGTCTCAGGCAGCCCTGGAAGCTCTACTGAACTCTTGCTCATTGATGCTCATGGCAGGCGGCCAACATTGGAGCCCAGGCTGAGGCTCCCCAGTCTGGTGATGTGTTCCTCCATAGTTTGGTGAGATTTGTACATACTCATAAGACTATTTTTCTTAGTCTACTGCTTTAACAAACTGTTACTCTAGAACAGTGGTTCTTAACCTGGGTTCTGTTGAACCCTAGGGGTTTGATGAGTCGGTCTCAGGGGTTCAGAGAAGCCTCTGCCGCGGAGGCCAGAATAAAGTAATACCGTAATTTGTTGTGAGTTCATGCACTTTGTTGGTTTTGTTCTTTGAGCAAGGTGATGTTCATGCACGGCTCATTTTGTGCACCAGTAAAAAAACATATACCTATGTCTTGAATTTGGAAAAAAAAAATTATATTTTATTTATCACTAAAGAAGGGTTCGGTGAAGCGCATATGAAACTGGTGGGTTCGGTACCTCAAAAAAGGTTAAGAACCACTGGGCTAGAACCCAAGTTGATGTTTCTTTGTCTGGTGATGTTGTGTAATTTATTGTTGTGTTGATTATTTCCTTTATTCTACTTTAGGTTGCATAAGTTCAAATCTCTTCTGATTTCACCTTTATTATTTTTATTATTGTTATTACTCATAATAAATTTTCCCCTAAAATCTATCCATGAGTAATTGCATCTCTGTACCATGCCTCCTACTCAGCACACTCTCTCTCAAAAAATAAAAAAAGGTTGAATCCTCACCTGATTTCAGATTCTCATCCTTAGTTACATATATGTAAAATACATAGGTCATATGTGTAAAATTACAAAACACAGACAAAATTTTAAAAACCCCTATACCTCCCAAAATACACCAGACATATTTCAAACTGTTCATGTGTCTATCAGTGCAGTATAAATTCCAAAAATGAGGCAAAATTTTGATTGGCAAGTCTTGATCGTACCACCTACTTCCATTTCCTCAGTGTGATAAATGGTTCCAGGGTATAGCAGTAGGGAAGAGGACTGGAAATGTTTATAAGAACTGGAAATGAGAAAATTTACTACAGACAGAGGCACAGAATGCTAAAAACAATACTTTTCTGGCAACTCTAGATGCCACCATGTAGAAAACATTTATTGGTGTGACCTTTGGTTTAGTGTTTGAAGGTGATTGGGTAGAACCACGGGATTCATGTTTGTAATAATAAAAGATGCATAGTTATAAAACTCATTTTGTTTTAAAGTTGCCATTAGATCACTATATATTTAACCAGGTGAGGCTACAGACATTTTATACATCCACTGAGATAAGGCAATGTCTGTCAATGGCACCTTTTTTGTCCCAATAACCATGCATAAAGATGTGTAT
The DNA here is from genome assembly GCA_037038555.1 of Rhynchonycteris naso. NCBI lineage: Eukaryota > Metazoa > Chordata > Mammalia > Chiroptera > Emballonuridae > Rhynchonycteris > Rhynchonycteris naso. The sequence goes on along the minus strand of CM072998.1, from coordinate 239,469,814 downwards.
TTTCAAGGAGGAAGTGATAATCATGGAAAATTTATGGGAGGGATATCTGAAAGGCAGCTTAAGGGCCCAGAAGCCATAGGGAGCTGCACAATTTCATAAATACTAAAAAAAATTATTACAAATCTCCTACTGAGCCCATTATATGTGTCAGACCTCAGGAAATTTGAAAAAAGTGATTTAACGCCTGAGATGGTGACTGCCAAAAATGAATATGTCACAATTTTTCATAGAGCTGAGGAAACCATCCCAGAGGCTTGTAGCAGTCGATCAACTGCCCATGAAGAGTTCACTGACCCAGGCCAAGACCAAGCCATGCTCCTGGGTAAGCCAGAGAAGGCATGTTCAGGGGAAATACATACTTCACCAAGCGTTGATGCTGGGGAAGGAGTCCCACAGTCTCTATTTGGGTTCTGTGCTATAGTTGCCTGGTACACAGTTAATTGCAACATCCTGTGGCCATATTACACACATGTAATAAAGGGCATAAAGGCAAAATAGTGACTCTATGATGCTATCTGCAAATATCAGAGCAATTATCTACTGGCCCAGCTACACAGCACTTACTCATAAGTGTCCCAATAATGTTTTCCCAATGAGGTCATTTCTGGGATTCTGCATTCTTCCATACCAATGGAGCACCTCATTTGGATGGAGGTAAACTTCAACGCAGTAAGTCATTTTCTGTCAGTTTCTTTTATCTCTTTAATTCATATGGTAAAACTGGCCATTCCTGCTCTTCTTTTAATTCTGTCTGGTCATCTCCAACCCCCACAAGAAACAGTGTATATAGAACCCACTGAGCCTTGTTCTGCTTGCCTAAGACAGAAGAAAATATATCAGAGAGATTTTTTTTATGTACCATCTTCCTGTGGTTTAGAGTAACAACTCAAATTTCCAAAATCTCATTATTCTGATGTGCTCAGCAACTTGTTCATTCCATTGTAGAGCACCACTGTTTCATGTTTTTCAAGCAGCGTTTTTCTCCATATTGTTTTAGACACGGTGCCATTATAATCACTTGCAATTGACCAGTAATTGTTGCAGAAGCAGGCCTCCCTCTGCCAGTGCCACCCAGTTGTTGGACTACACCCAGCTGAGTGCAATAAGTTCCAGAATCTAATCAAAGCTAAACCCCATCAGTATCCAGGTTTCTCGTTATGAAGTTGAGCCAATACTTGCTTCAATGCAATACCTCCTCTTACAGAGCACACACAAAGGCACTCCATTTTAGCTGTGATTCAGGTCCCTTAAATAACTCTTCAGGAAAATTCAATAGGAAACACAGCCATGATCATTAATTCATGTTCAAAGATCTTGTTTTTGCAATTGGCTTTATAACCAAAACGAATATGTGTACCCATAGCCAACCTGAAAAGTGAAAATAGTAAGGATTTCTTTCAGAAATATGAGACTATCTTAGCTCAAGAAAACAAAGCTAACATGTGTCCTATACCCTTAGCAAAGTGATAAAATAGCCCCAGAAAGGATAAGTATATATAAGTACTCATTCTACTCTTAAATTGGAATTGCACATGGAAAGCACATACATGTAACCCGTATAAACCCTACACTAACTAATTATCAATAATTTTCTATCTTCTAAGCCATTCAATACTGAGAAACCTAGAGTAATAGGAACAAAGTGAGAACTTATTAATAGGGTGATATTGGCCAAAGTGCATATCCTGTTCTATGTAAAATGGCATTAATAGAACAAAGCAACCTCATCACTTGGTTACGATGCTCAGACAAAGCAGGTGCTCAATATAGGTTCGCTCTCAGAGGTAACTTCTCATTCTCTCTATTAATAATAATATGACAATAGTAATAATAACTGGAATTTATTGACTGCTATTAAAAAATAATAAATGTGCTATGGTTCACATCCACAATTTAACACATGGCATTTTTCCTTCTAGAACTTACAAAACTCCTAAGGACTTTTAAATTACAATACAAGCTATCTCTGTCCCCCCTATTTAGTTAAGTAGTTCCTTGCAGCATACACTCACTAGCACTTAGCCCTCTAGTCCACAGAGTACCACATTTTCCTGGCAGATGTGACTTCATATATCCTTAAGAATAACAACAATTAATCATCAAAAAGATGCAAGCCTCTGAGAAATGACTTATATTTCAGTTTATGCAATAAAAAATAGCAGCAATTATCAGCAAGTGGACTAGATATGATGTAAGTGTGCCAGACCAACCACTGATAAACAGAAGTTTTCGTCAGCTGGGTGAAAGATATGTCGTGTCTATCTAGTGGTTTTGACTTTCCCCCAAGCACTCCATCATTTACATTGACACTTGGTATTATGGTTGTTTCATAAAACAGAACTTTCCCTTTCCACATTTCATTAACAGTGCCTTTTGTGCCCTGATTAATCACTTATTTCAGTTCATTTTTTGCCTTGCTATTAATTTAGCTTTTTTTGCTCACAAAGTGCATTCCAATGATTAAAAAATAATGAGAATGATTTTAGAAGAACACTGTATGTTTATATGTTTGTGTGTGTTTGTGCTCCTCTGTGTGTGTTGTTCTGCATATGTATTTCTATGTGTATGGTCATTGGGAATGATAAGAAATGCCTTATTCTAGCCTTTCAGAGTTAAAAGTGTTAATAAAATTTTTACTCCCCATAGGTATAGATTGCATGAAGATATTATACAGCCTTTAACATATTGAAATATATGCTTTCACAACAGTATAGGGTCTTCTCTAGAAGTGTTTCTTGTCTGTGAAATTCTGAACTCCTTAAGAAAAAGAGTTACAATTAATACTATTGCAATTAATGTTTTCCCAGAGGCTTTAAAGAGGTTGCAAAACATTACTACCTTTGCTTCTTTAGATATAAAAGAATCAACAGCCTGGTGAATGTTTGTGTAGCACTGTGGCATGTAATAGACTGTTACAAAGGCTCTTTGTCTTGTGTGTTTACATGTTTTGTAAATGATTGAGTGTAATAGATTTCTGTTCATCTCAGGACTTTTTTTGAATCATGGATGGCAAACATTAAAAATGGTCTTAAAATATGCATTTTCTCTAAGATCCAGAAAGAATTTTACATAATTTTCTTTCTGAGTTGAGTGGATTAATAATTATTTTCTGTTAACATGCAAGTTTTTAATTCTTATCTTCATTTAGTGCTCTAAAAAACCAACTGAGACAATTTTGTGAGTTTAGTGATCACTGACATAAAGTACAAATGAGGGTAACTAAGGACATGCGATCCCTCTCAAGGTATTTTGCTAAAAGAGCCTGAAATTAATTAATACATACTGGTAAATCCCCTGCTTCTCCCAGCTTTGAGACAAAATAATAATAATAATAATAATGTCTTCTTAGCTGTAGGTCAACACACCTCTTGCATAAAAATTAAAAGCCTAATCAGAAATGTGATATCAAATGTCATTTTTTGAGGACTAGCTAATATAGAATTTATTTTATTTTATTTTTATTTTTTATAGGAACAGAGAGAGAGTCAGAGAGAGAGGGATATATAGGAACAGACAGACAGGAACGGAGAGAGGAGAGTAGCATCAATCATTAGTTTTTTATTGCCGTCGCAACACCTTTGTTGTTCATTGATTGCTTTCTCACATGTGCCTTGACCGCGGGCCTTCAGCAGACCAAGCAATCCCTTGCTGGAGCCAGTGACCTTGGGTCCAAGCTGACAAGCTTTTGCTCAAGCCAGATGGGCCCGCGCTCAAGCTGGCGAGCTCGGAGTCTTGAACCTGGGTCTTCCGCATCCCAGTCCAATGCTCTATCCACTGCGCCACTGCCTGGTCAGATTGATATAGAATTTATTATGTGGGATAAAGGGAAAAGATACTGCTCACAAAAATTAGGAAATATTCCAAAATAAATATGAAGCTATAAAATATTCTAATATCCCCTCATGTTTGTGAGCAGTGTAAATGGTAATTCCAGTCATTTTCTGGTACAATATATGGCATCTGTATCATTCTCTTTCATAAATCAAGTTACCTTTAGAACTATGCTGAGTAGTGCTGATATCATATAGCTTCTTTAGATTATAATTTTAAATCCAAGACAGACCCTGTGCTCACCTGACAGATAATGCTTCGGCAGGGAAGTGTGCAGCCCAACTTTACCTTGCATCAACACTAAGTCTAGACAATGGAGAAAGAATGGTTAATGGTTCCTGATATTCTTCTATAAATCATAGTGTGTGGTATGTCTTAGCAAGTGTGTAGAGAATAAAGGCAGAAATCAAGAGAAAATGACTAAAAAGCAGATAGAGAAAGAAAATAACCACAGAGACACCGAAAAAGAGAGACACCGTTAGAGAGAGACTGACATGAAGAGGGTAGAACGAACAAGAGTTGGGTTGGGCAGAGTGGAAGCAAGCACTTCCTGGTTAACTGATCCCCATTTGATTGGATGATATTTGTGAACTGTTGCCCTGGCTGCAGTTGCTGTGCAACTGCTTTCTGCAATTAACTGGCTTTATTTACTTTGCTCCTCCCCATTCATTAACCTCTTGCTTGCCAAGAGGTTAATGCACAACTAGTATCCTGCACATCATTTCAGCCTGTTTCTACTTGAAGCTCTGAAATATATGTAAATAAATATATCATACACATTCATATCTCCTAAATTACATTAAGGCTCATATTTATATAACATAAATTTATTAACAGGTCATTTCCTCACCATTGTGTACATCTACACATATACTTGCACACATATGCACATATTACATACAAGTAACAAAATAATGACACATCCAACCTCACCTTACAATGAGAAATAAAGAGAAAGAAAACATAACTTTGACAGTTTTTGGTAGGACATTTATGTCTACATATATGAAACCTGACAAAAAGCTGAAAAATTGTAGCTACATAGTAAATTTAGTGAGTGAATAAATGAATGATAACACATTGTTATATTTACTGACAACTTTGGCCAAATGGTAACAGATTCTTCTTTGGACACAAGTGTGTGCCTTGCAGTGCATGGCCACTGGGAAATATAACTTTGGGTTATAATTTTATGTACTAGATGAACAGTTGGCTTAATGTAGTTGTATCAATTACCTATAACAATCACCTGAGTCCAATCTATTTGTATGCAGCTAGTGCTGAGCAAATATTGGGGGGTGGGAATGGGAAGAAAAGAGAAGGTTCCTCTCACATTCTATGTTAAAAAGTATATGTATGTATGTATATGTAACAAATACATGACAAATAGAACAAAATGAGTTGTTTTTCATTATAAAGTATAGCCACTCATTTTACATGTTTATATTAAATATTATACTATGCAATCTAAATAGTAATCAAAATATAGATTTAGTAGATATTTCTCACAGGGCAGAAATATTTAATTGGTTGCTTGACTTAAATTTGAGCATAATCCAAATTAGTACTGACTTGATACAGCTTTTTATCATTTTTGATAATTCTTATGACAAAATTTTCCTTTGAGAATCATCTTGAAATCTCTAAACTCTCAGTGTTTCTTTCTACATTCAATTTAAGAGAAGAAGAAAATTTTCTTTTTCTTTTCTTTTTTTAATTCAGTGGGAAGAAGAGGGATAGCAACAGACACCCTCATGAGCCCTGACTGGGATCCACCTGGCAAGCCCACTAGGGGGCAATGCTCTGCCCATCTGGGGCATTAATCCATTGCTCAACAACCAATCTCTTCTTAGCAACCTGAGGCTGAGGCCATGGAGCCATCCTCAGTGCCCAGGGCCAACTCACTCCAGTCAAGCAACAGCTATAGGAGGGAAAGAGAGAGAAGCAATAGGGGTGGATGGAGAAACAGATGGGTACTTCTCCTCTGTGCCTTGACCAGGAATCAGATGCAGGACATCCACATACTGGGCCAATGCTCTACCACTGAGCCAACTGGCCAGGGCTAGAAGAGAATTGTCTTTGAACAAAAGATATTCACTCAAACATAGAACTCATTCTTTTTTTTTAAGAGTTGGCACCATGTTTCTTTTTTTATTTTTATTGAATTTATTAGGGTGATATTGATTAATGAAATTATACAGATTTCAAGTGTACAACTCCATAATACCTCATATGTATATTGCATCATGTACATATTTACCACACAAAGTCAGGTTTCCATCCATTGCCATTTATTTTATCCCCCTTTACTCTCTTCTACTTTCCCCATCCCCCTTTACCTCTGGCAATCATCTTTCTGTTGTATGTGTGTCTTAATTTTTCTTTCTTAAACCCTTTACCTCTTTTACCCAGCCCCATAAGGCTCCTCCTTCTGAGAGTTATCAGTCTTTTCTCTGTATCAATGATGCAGTTTCTATATTTTTGCTCATTTGATTTCACATATAAGTGAGATCATATGGTATTTGTCTTTCTCTGCCTGGTTTAATTCACTTCACTGTCCAGGTTCATCCATGCTGTCATAAGGAGTAAAATTTCTTTCTTATTTAAGTGGTAAGTATTTCATTGTGTAAATACACCACAGCTCATTTTATCCAATCATCTACTGATGGACACTTGGGGTACTTCCAAATCTTTGCTATTGTTAATAACACTGCAATGAACAGAGGCATCTACTCATATGTCTATTAGCCATCGATATATCCTCTTTGGAGAAGCCTCTGTTTGTGTCCTTTGCCCATTTTTTAAATTGAATTGTTTGTTTTCTTAGTGTTGAGCTGGTTAAGTTTTTTATAAACTTTGGTTTTTAATCCCTAATTATATGCATCATTGGTGAATGTGTTCTTCCATTCTGTGGGTTGTCTTTTCCTTCTGTTGATGGTTTCCTTTGCAGTGCAAAAGATTTTTAATCTGATGTAGTCCCATTAGTTTGTCTTTTCTTTTTCTTGCCTGAGGTGATATACCAAAAAATATATATACATATTGCTACAAGAAATATTTGAGATTTGTTTGCTTATGTTTTCTTCTAGATGGCATGGTAAAAATAATACTTCCATTTCACCAAGGAGCACCCAATGTAGTTTACTTTGTAAGCCAAAACTCAGGACCATGCTAATGTGCTATGCAAATAGTGTTAGTCATTCAACAATCCTAAAAGACCTTATTATTATCTCTATTTTGTTTTGCCTTAAAACATAAGGCAAGTGAACTACAAAGGCAAGTATCAGACTCATCTTTCTGACCCTAGAACCCGAATTCTCATCCATCAAACTAATTTCCACCTGTTTGGGCCAGAGTAGAGTTGTGTTTTGCTTTGAGAAAATGACATGCTGTAAAATGAGATACATTATTGAAATATAAAAGAGGGAATTATTCCAACTAAGGTATCCTAAGTGTTTCTCAAGAGAAAGTTTTTTGCACCTTTTGTGTAACTAATTATTATAGCAGAATAAGAGTTGCATAGCATTTTCTATTAGGAAAAAAGGGGGAAAACAGATTAAACAGAAATGAAAGTGGCTGAAAGAACACCAGAGAATCCTTTAAAGAACTACCAGATAATCAAGGGGCACCTATATTTAGCCAATTAATCAGATACATTTCTTTCCTAGGAAGCTATTGGGCTAAATAAACAGGTTGTAGTTTCAGTTGAAAGGAGACAGGAGAAGATGATTTGAAGAAGAAAAATAAGAATACTGAGAACAACAGGATTCTTTAAAAGAGCAAATGACAGGAAAAAATAACAACAAAATGAAGTCAAAGAAAGAAAATTGGAGAGAGGAGAAAAAGGAAAGCTGAAACAAGAAAGGCAACTTTCAGAAAAGAAAAAGAGAAAGAAATTCTTCTAGTTCTTTCTTTAAATTTCTATAAGCTTTGAAACTGCTTACTTTCAGTAAAAACTATTGTGCCAACACGTAAATTCTTTAGTCCTGTAAAAATATAATTCTCTTGTACTGAAATTTGGCCATACCAAACAAATTATTATGCTTTTAAGTTTCCTGGTCATTAATAATTGCATCAGTTATAACTATATCAGGGCAAAGAGACAAGACTCTTCAAAGAATCAGAGAAAGCCAAGAGCCTCCAAGCCTGTGAAAGGGAATTATTTTTGAAGAATGAGTCACTCCATCTCAGGAGAAACACTTGTCAGCTACATGGTAACTCTCAGATATTCCTAGAAAGGCCATTTGCTCTCTTGTGTAGGATAAGTAAAGTATGTGGAGATGGCCCTGAAGACAAACATCTTTTTCACCTTAAAATTTTATTATATATTCTCTGCAAGACATTTGATATTAAAGAATACCAGGTTAGTTGAAATCATTTGAACCCTTCTTCCACACTTTTGTTAATGATATTTAGCTTATCTTTATGGTCTTCGTTCATTTCCTGATTTAATAAGAATGTAGATGAATAAATTTTCACTAAAAATTGTATTTGTAAAGCAGTATTTTCTAATTTGCCTATGTTTCAATTAATAATATGATTTAAAATGTAAAGAAAAGATAATATTTAACCTGATTTATAAGTTTTTAGAAGTGTATATTGACTGCAAAGGAAAGCATTCAAATTATAAATCACTTTCATTATAGAAATCTGGATCATGTGATTATACTACTAGAGAATTAAAATTTAGCTAAAGCTATAGAAACAAATAATAAATTTGTATATGGTTTCCTTTTTACTAGTCTATAGAACATTCTTTTAGGAAATTACTTGCTTTATTCTATGAATATGTTAAAATATGTTCTCAAGTATTGAGGCATGTGAGGAACTATGGGACTTTTCCAAAGGGATCTGTGAAAACAGCTTTTCCTAAGCTACCTCTTGCTCTCTATTCTCTTTCTTCTGAATGTTAAGAGTTCTGAGGTTTAGATCAAACCCGCTCACCTGTACCATTTATTTCTCATTTACCCTAGCAATCACTTATTAGTCAAATAGAACCCATCATCTACCAAACTTCTCATTTTGACATTCTAACCCACATAACAATTTCTGAACTAGCTCCACCCACCCTCTATCACCATCATTTTTTCTCTCAGAGGTCATAGAAATTAATGTTGTCATAGTTTGTTTGCTAAAGAAGAATTACAGGCTGACCAGTGGTGGCACAGTGGATAGAGTATTGACCTGAGACACTGAGTTCCCAGGTTTGAAACCCCAAGGTAGCGGGCTTGAGCTTAGATTCACCAGCTTGAGCACAGGGTTGTTGGCTTGAGTGTGGAAACGTCAGTGTGATCCACAGGTCGCTGGCTTTAGCTCAAAGGTTGTTGTCTTGAGCCAAAGGTTACTGGCACAGCTGAAGCACCCTCACCTCAATCAAGACACATATGAGAAGTAGTCAATGAACAACTAAAATGCAACAACTACTAGTGGCCGAGGCCAGGCAGGTCCACATTGGATTTAGCCAGACAGTAGAGAAACTTGGAGCCAGAAAGTGTTGGGCCATATTTCTATTTTATAGAGTCTCTCAAGGGCAGATGAACAAACAAGCAGGGAAACCTCTTCTCAGACAAATGAACTGCAAAATGGAATCTCACAGTGGTAATCTAACCTGAGGGCAAGCACCCATAGCCTTACATATACTATACACATGTGGTGCTGCCACATGCTCATGCATTAATCAGGTGAAGTACAAGTGGTCAAGTCTAACCTAGCTATTTCCCCAACATCATCTAAATCCCTTCTTGTCTCTGTCCTTGTCCCACTACCTCTCTTTCACATTCTCTCGCACACATTTAAAAAAGAAAAGACAGAATTACAGTACTTGAAAAGCATATGTTGAGAATTAAATTTCTGATTTTTCTGCTTTCGTGCTATAAAATTTTGTTTTTACAGTTTTACTTAATTTTATTTATTTTAATACTGGGTGATACAGACATCAGATATCTGATGCCTCCTGGACATCATTTGGTTTAAAATGAACCCTAACTTTACTACATCCAAAATGGAAGGTGAGCCCTCTACTCAAAACAAAGTATTTTTTAAAGTTATTTTCCAAGGTTCCATGGAATAGTATAAATATTCCAAAACCCAGGAATATATTCCACAACGTCTCCCTTCCTATCATTTGCCTTGTCAATCTGTAACCAATCTTATTGATAAGAATTCTTAAATAGTGTTACAACTTTGCCACTTTTCCACTTCCATCAGCTCCCCAGTCCAAGAGAATACAACCAGGCTTAAATCCTTTAGCATCCACCCATTGTTGTTCAAATAAAGATAATAATCCTTAAATGGCCTACCAAGTCATGCCTGTTTGACCACTTAATTAATCCTGCCTCGTTTCCTATTGTTTTGCATCTCTCTCCAGCCCTGAAGGTCTGTCCATCCTTCCAAGAAAGTACTCTCTCATGCCCTCTTCAACTAATTAACGCCTGTCTCAAGGTCACTAATAAACAAAAATTGAGTGAATGAAATTCTTCATCAATATTTTACTTACTTTTTGGATTATTTGGGGCAGAAATACAACAAAATTTCCAGAGCCATCTCAGGAGCCAAGTATGAATTTTCTGCCTTTCATAGTCAGGAACAAAGGTAAGATGTGAACAACTAGCTGGATAAGAGTGATGTTACCAGTGTTAATTGGAAAATAATTGGGAAAAGTCCTGGGATACATTTTCTCTATTCCTAGGGTGTATGGAAAAGAAGATGGGTTAAGTGGTGGAGTGGGTGGATCTACAGAACTCTTGCTTTTCAGTTTGCCAATAATACATGTAAATTTCTCATGAAAGAAAATACATAAGCACGGGGATGTTATCTGACATCTGAGGATAATGTACGCGGATGAGGTTCTTAGTGCTGAGTGGCAGAGTGATGCCTGCTATGCCCTTATATAGTCTTTGTCACAACCCTCAGTCATGCATAAAATATTTTTCCGGCTTTTCAAATACCTTCATTTTATATGATTTTGACACAGAGGCATAGCAACCGGTTTACAAGTCAACCAGTGCTTTCACAATAACATATATTTTTACATGTTTAGTCCATTAAAATGTGGGAAAGTCATTTTCAGAAAGTCCTTTATTTCAAATCTTTCAAAACCAAGTAAAGATGTTTGTTTTTCAAAAGGTTGCTTAATGATCATTCTTTTTGACATTACATGATGGAAAGTCAACAATGTGACATTTGCCATAAGAAAAACAGAAAGATGGGACTGAGAAATATAATAACAAGAGCTGCCACTGCAACAGCCAGTAAGTCTGGGATGATTTTTCGAAGCAATTTGTTTCTTCTAATCTGGCAAAGGCTTTGGCTTCAGTTTCCTGTTCTTTGATTATCATTATGCCTGTCTATAGTGGAAACTGCAAGCATTCTTTCTGTCTTTCCACCCTAAAAGAGTAGAAAAAAAATATGAGCCAAATCTGCTTTGAAAATGGGTTTGGAAGTAAACAATCTCATTATTGACTTGAAAGACCCACAAGGATTATTTATCCAGTTAGCTTCACTCACTAGAGAGTTACTGAGACTAGGCCACACATGTAGGGTGAAAACTCCAACGAGTAATATGAGGAATATGAGACAAAACCCAGAAAGCTATACTGTATGTGCTCTTGGAACTAATTTGTTCAGGGCAAGCCATCAGTTTTATTTCTAAGGGAGTGAACGTTTCACAGAGATTCCAAAACTCCATTTATAGTGAAGCCCTCACTAACCTGCACCACAGGTTAGTGGCCCTTTGGCCTCAGATACTGTAGACAGACAAAACCCTGATTCATTCAGCAGTGGTCTTTGGACAACATCCATGTGATTAAGTGTTAACAAGTTACAGCCTAACAGATTTTCTTTCTGTTGCTCAAGTTTTAAGTTCAAATTGACATATAACTATATTCCATATCTTTTATTTATGGTGATTATATCTATAATGTAAGAATGTCAAGATGAATTGGACAGCATCTCCCAAAATAAAATGTCATTCTCAAGGTAAATTTTTTTTAAATATAGGAAATATAGCTATATCATTTTAAGAAATTTTCTTTTCTAGTGACATATCTTTTGATAATTTCTAATGCATAATTAAAATATATAATTTGCATTTAAAATAATTTATGAATCACTCATACTAGAGTAATACTTAGAAAAGAAATTTAATGAATTAAATTAACAAAATATTTTTTTTATAAAATTAGCTTAGAGGGTATAATAGTTTTCTGTAGCTACATAACAAATTACTATAAATTTAGCAGCTTAAAACAATGCTTGTTTATTAATTCATGGTTATTTAGGTTGGAAGTTCATGCACAGAGTGACTGCGCCCTCTGTTCAGGGTCACATAAGACTGAAAGCAAAGATTTGGCAGAATCTAAGCACACATGGGGTTTGGGAGCCTCTTCAGGTGCATTCAAAATGCTGTAGGATTCAGTTCCTGTGGCAGTAGGCCTGAGGTCCCTGTTCTCTTGCTGTCTATCAGCTAAGGACAAATTCAACTCCAACGCCATTCTCAGTCCTTACATTGTGGCTCTCTCCATTTTCAAGGTAAACAATAGAAAATCTCCCTCACATGGGATTCTTCTGCTTCCAGTCTCTGATTTCCTCTTTCTCAGATCTCCATCCAGATTTAAATGGCTCATGATCAGGTCAGGCCCACTGAAGATCAACTCCCCTTTTAAAGTCCTCTGCGCCACATAACAAAACTTAATCATAGCAGTAAATTCTATCAAGATCCCATGAATTATTCAGGGCATAAACAGCAGGGCACATAAACTTGAGACCCTTAGAAACTTGCCTCCACACAGAGGTTTGAATTTTACTAAGAAGCTCTCAAGTCTGCAAATTTACCTATTGGCTCTTCCTCCTGAGTTGGCTATCTGGTATACAATGAAGTAGAGGGCAACTGAGTTGGGGTTCATGTTCTGAGCCCTAAGTGCAACTCAGGTCATTCCTCCATCACTATTCCTTCCTCATTGCTTGGCTACAGGCCAGGCCAGGTCCATTCACTCATGGCCACATGGAGAATACTTCTCCTACTGTAATCTTTCCCTTCTTCTGCCACCTCATTTCTAGTTCTATTTTAGTTCCTTGGATGTTATTCATTTTTGTGGATCTTTTGACACCTTTAATTGCTCTTCTCTTCCCATACTTATTAAGTTTTCTCACCCTTTGATATTGGCATTAGAAACATTTAAAACAATTTGCCAAATAATGTTTTACCACTGCTGTTTCTGTAAGTTATATTGCTTTGCTTTTAACCCTGCAATAATTTTGTTGTAAAGTGTTAAGTTGCATGGAGTTTGGTTATTTTAGACATAATATTGGAAGGTTCCTTAAATATAAAGTCTTGTTTTTTCTTATGACTACTTACTCAAAGTAGAGATAATTTAATATTGAAAATTGTCTTCAAAACTCAAAAACTGATTTTGAAATAATTTTACTTTTGGCTTAGAGGTAGGGTACACCTATCAAGCTAGATTCTTACCACCTACTCTAAGAAAGAGAACATTTTTCCAACACTGAAATTCTTTCAAACTCTTTCTAAAGCTAAATCACAGAAACTTTATCATCAATACTAGAATAACAATTCTGGAAATCTTGGAATATTTCATTGGTGTGTTTTTGAAGTGCTCTGTAGCTTGAATTTATTCCTCACTCATGGAAATAAGTAAAGAAATCCTCACTCTCCTGATCCTCACCCACTGGGTCACAGCTCCCATATTAAAAAAACAGAGAGAGGATGTAGCTCAATGGCCACATTAACAGAGTGGGCAAGAAACACATTTTCATATTGCATAATCTACTTGCACCTCTTTCATCACATGTCTATGACCTTTGAGACCACTAGGACAGGATTTCTTTTTTTTTTTTACCTAGCTTTATATATATATATATTTGGAGATCCAAGATGGAGACAGAGTAAGTAGATGTTACACTAACCTCCTCGCAGGACCAAACTGGAATTACAACTAAATTTAAGAACAAGCATCCTGAATGAACAACTCAAGACTAAAGAAAGAAGAGTCTTATAACCAAGGACTCACAAAAGAAGCCACATTGAGATTGGTAGGAAAGGTGGAGACACAAAAATGGCCAGTCCCACTCCCACGAGCAGCAACTAAGGTTCTAGAAGGATATTTTAGGTCTGGGGAATTCCCCTGAGAAGTTGGGGCCTAAATCCCAAGTCCGATCTCTAGCCTGGAGCACTAGAGCCAGGAAGAGATGCCCACATAACATTTGCCTGTGAATAGCAGCTAGGTTCTGTCTGCCAGAAAGAAAGGGGAGTCTACACAGAATCAGGCACCCTCTTAAAAGGCCAATGCACAAAATCTCATTCACAGCTACTTGCCCAGGGCTCCACTAAAGGGGGGGCAGAGCAGACTAAAGTCACATGAGGAGACTCAGGAGATTTCGGCTTCGGGGAGGGACTTGCAGAGACAGTTCAGTCATCCTCTAATACTGCAGTTGCCATGTCTTTTAAGTGGAACACTCCCCTCTGTGTGGAATCAGCCTGGGAGAAGACATTGTCCTACATTCTCAATTCCTTCTCACTTCACCCTGTGGAGATTAGGCCATATTGAAGAGTCAGTGGCCTTAGACAACGGAATAGAACTTTAAACAGACTCAAGGTGTGACAGTGACTCAGTTGTCTGGTTTTGAGACAGGGGATAAGCTCCTCCACTTTCTGTGATTTTGATTGGTGCTTCCCCCTCATGGGAGATTCAGCAGAACCACTCTCTTGGCTGCCTTCAGACTTACTCTTCAGTTTCCCGAAGCCCCATACACCCAACTCTTAGTGTCTCTGCCATGCTGAAGTCAGGGGAAAATCTGGGACAGTTTGAGACCTGTGGCTCTGGAGTGGGAGCCACACCTAACACCTTCCCTGAAGCCTGATGGACATCACTCCTTCAGGTGAGATCTACAGCTCCATCTGCTTGACTCTACCAGAAGCTCTTTCAGTGACTGAGCCTAACAGGTAGCCAGCAAGCAGAGGCAGCTGTTGGCAGATCTTGGGGAGCATTAGGACTTTTGTTGACTTGCCTTGGGCCTGGTGCTGGTAAAAACTGGCCTTAATGTGTAGCTTGGTCTTACCTATGTAAAATTAAGACCATAAGAGGCGGCCACAAACTGTGGATCACTTGTAGCTCCAGACAGGTTGTTGAGAGTCAGTCACAGCCAGCATGTTCTATTTGCCTGAACAGGTTTCCTCTCAAGAGGCCCAGAGCCAACACACCCAGTGGCCACCTTCAGAAAACATCAGAGAAGGATCCAATAACTTCACAGGAAGCATATGAAAAGGAAGATCTCATCAGGCATCAAATCTGTCTGGGGCAAATTCTATTTCCTGTGGTCTGGATCTGCATAGCAACTTGTATGCTGTGGTTAAGATAGAGCCTCAAACAAGCCCAAGGGTTGATCCCATGCACAACATACCAATAATAATCAAGACTCAACTACAACAGAAGGGCCCACATAACCCACACAAAGAACATTCTTAGAGCAGCCAGCTCAGGTGATCAAGGAGACTGAACCCCTGGAACAAACAGAACACCTACTACATAACCCCCCCCAACCATGAAGACTGGATTTCAAAGCAGATCTAATACATACAAACAAATACAAAGAAGCAGCCAAAATGGAGAGTAAAAGAAACATTCCCCAAATGAAAGAACAGGAAAACTATCCTAAAAAGAGCTAAATGAAATAGAGATAAGCAATTTATCCGAAATAAAGTTCAAAGTAATGGTTAAACGGATTCTCAAAGAATAAAACCAAAACTTCAACAGAGGTAGCAAGCATAAAAAATGACATACTATCCATAGAAAGGAATGATTCAGAAATAAAAAATACAACATTTGACATCAAGAATACACTGGAAAGAATGAAGAGTAGATTGGATAAAGCAGAGGATTAAATCAGTGATTTGAACAAGTTAGAAAAATTCATCCAGACTACCCAAAAGAAAAAAGAATGAATACTTTAAGGGACTTTCTGAGATAACATGAAGCATAACAACATTCATATAATAGCCATAACAGAAAGAGAAGAGAGAGCAAGGGACCAAGAAGTTATTTGAAAAAACAATAACTGAAATTTTTCCTAACTTCGTGAAGAAAAAAGGCACACAAGTCCAAGAAGTGCAGAGTCCCAAACAAGATGGACCAAAGAGGTCCACAACAGGACACTCATAATTAAAATGCCAAAGGTTAAGGACAGAGAGGATATCTTAAAAACAGCAAAAGAATACTGTTAGTTATGTACAAGAGATTTCCCTTAAGGCTATCAGCTGATTGTTTAACAGAAACACTTCAGGCCATAAGGGATTGAAATGAAATATACAAAGTGATGAAAAGCAAGGACCTACAACAAGACTACTTTACCGAGCAAGGATATTATTAAAATTGAAGGAGAAATAAAAAGTTTCCCAAACAAGAAAACACTAAAGAAATTTGTTACCACTAAATCAGTGTTACAAGAAATGTCTAAGGTCTTGCTTTATGAAGAAGAAATAAGAGCCAAAATAAAGAGAGAAACATAGTTCAAAGAATAAAATTGGAATCCATACATACCTATAAAAATTTGCTTTAAATGTAAATGATTTAAGTGCTCTATCAAAAGACACAGGTGACTGAATGAATGAGAAAACAAGACTTATGATTATGCTGTCTATAAGAAACCAACCTCAGAATGAAAGATATACACAGACTAAAAGCACAAAGATGACAAAAATATTTTATACTAATGAAAATTTTAAAAAGCTGGGGCAGAAATACTTAATATCTGACAAAATAGACTTTAAAACAAAAGCTACATTGAGACAAAGGACACTACATAATGATAAAGGGAACAATCCAAAAAGAGGAGATAACCTTGATAAACTTTTATACATCCAATGAAGGAACCCTTAAATATATAAAAAAAAATTGAAGAACATAAAAGTAGAGATTGACAAAAATGCAGTCATGGTAGGGTATTTTAGCACCCCATTGACATTAATGAATATATCTTTCAGACAGAAAATCAACAAGGAAATAGTAACCTTAAATAACACATTAAATAAGCTGGATTTAATTCATATCTTCTGAGCATTTTACCCCAAAGCAGAAAATATACATTCTTTGCAAGTGCACATGGAACATTTTCTAGAATGCATCCACATGTTAGGATGAAAAACAAATCTCACTAAGTTTAAGAAGACTGAGATTATATCAAGCATCTTTCTTATTATAATGATGTAAAACTAGAAATCAATCACAAGAAAAAAAAAACTACAAAGCACACAAAGACATGGAAGCTAAATACCATTTTATTAAACAATGCATATGCTAACAATGAGATCAAGGAACAGATCAAAAGCTATCCTGAAGCAAATGAAAATAAAAAACAATAACCCAAATTCAAATGGGACAGAGTAAAAGCAGTCCTGAAACTGACAAACCTTTAACCAGACTCATCAAGAAAAAAAAAAGAAAAACCCAAATAAATAAAATCAAGAGAAGTAAAACTAACACTAAAGAAATACAAAAGGTTGTAAGAAAATATAAACAGCTATATGCCAACAAATTGGAAAAAAATGAATAAATTCCTAGAAATATAAAATATTCCAAACTGAATCAAAAAGAATCCAAAAATATGAATAGATAGACTACCGCTAGTAAAATTGAAGCAATAATCAAAAAATTGCTAACAAACAAAAGCTCTGGACCAGATGTCTTTACTGGTGAATTTTATTAAACATTTGAAGAAGAATTATCACCTATTATTCCCAAATTACTCCAGAAAATCCAAGAGAAGAAAAGATTCCCAAGCTCATTTTACAAGGCTTGCATTATCTTTATCCAAAACCACTACAAAGAAAGAAAATTACCGGTCATTATCCCTGGTGAACATAGATTTTAAAATCCTCAACAAAATATTAGCAAATCAGATCCAGCAATACCTGAAAAAGATTATACATCATGATCAAGTAGGATTTATTCCAAGGATGCAAGGTTGGTACATCTGCTAATCAATAGAAGTAGTACCCCACATAAACAAAATGAAGGATAAAAATCACATGCTTATATCAAGAGCTGAAGAAAAAGCTTTTGATAAAAGCCAGCACCCCTTTATGATAAAAATTCTCAGCAAAGTGGGAATCAAGGGAACATACCTCAAAGTAATAAAGGCCATATATGTCATACTCACAACCAACATCATACAAAATGGGTGAAAACTACAAGCATTTTCCTTAAAATCAGGTACAAGACAGGGGTGTCCATTATTATTCAGTATAGTACTGAAAATCTTAGCCACGACAATCAGACAAGAAGAAGAAATAAAAAATATCTAAATTGGACTGGAAGAAGTAAAACTGTCATTATTTGCAAATGACATGACTCAGTATATAGAGAATCTTAATGATTCCACCAAAAAATACTAGAACTGATGACTAAATTTAGTAAAGTAGCAGGATACAAAAATATCTAAAAATCAGTTGCATTTTTTAATGTTTATTTTATTGGTTTTAGAGAGAAAGGGAAAGAAAGGGAGAGAGAGAGAGGAACATCCATTTTTTCCTATATGTGCCCTGACTGGGGATTGAACCAGCAACCTCTGCACTTTGGGACTGTGATATAACCAACCAAGATATTCAGCCAGGGCTCAGTTGCATTTTCATACACCAAACAATAATCTATGGTAAAAAAAAAAACTTTTTTAAAAAACAATAAAGCACCTAAGAATAAATTTAACCAAGGATGTAAAAAACCTGCACTTGAAATATTATAACACACTAAAGAAAGTAATTAAATAAAACACAGATAAGTGGAAGCATATACCGTATTCATGAATATGAAAAATTAACACAATTGAAATGCCCATATTACCCAAAGCAATCTAAGATTTAATGCAATACCTTTCAAGATACCAATGGTGTATTTCACAGATGTAGAACAAATTTTCCAAAAATTTATATAGAACTTCAAAAGACTCTAAATAGCCACAATAACCTTGAGAAAGAAAAACAAAGTTGGAGGAATTATGCTACCTGATATCAAACTATAATACAAGGCCATAGTAATTAAAAGAACATGGTACTGGCATAAAAACAGGAATATAGATCAATGGAACAGAATAGAAAGCCCAGAAATCAACTCATGCCTAGATGGTCAAGTAATATTTGACAAAAGAGCTAAGAATATACAATGGGGTGAACACAGTCTATTCAACAAATGGTGTTGGGAAAATTGAACAAATATGTGCAAAAAGATGAAACTGGATTGCCTTCTTACACCCTGCACAAGAATAAACTCAAAATGAAATAAAGACTTAAATATTAGACTTAAAAACATACAAATTTTAAAAGAAAACATAGGCAGTAATGTCTCAGACATTTTTCTATTTTTTTGTTTTGTTTTGTATTTTTCTGAGGTGAGAAGCAGGGAGGCAGAGAGACAGACTCTCAGATGCGCCCTACCAGGATCCACCTGTCATGCCTGCCAGGGGGCGATGCTCTGCCCACCTGGGCCACCACTTCACTGTATAGGAGCCATTCTAGCGCGTGAGGTGGAGGCCATGGAGCCATCCAGAGTGCCCAGGCCAACTTTGCTCCAATGGAGCCTTGGCTGCAGGAGGGGAAGACAGAGATAGAGAGAAAGAAGAGGGGGAAGGGTAGAGAAGCAGATGGGCAATTCTTCTGTGTGCCCTGGCTGGGAATTGAACCCAGGACTTCCAAACGCTGGGCCAATGCTCTACTGCTGACCTAGCTGGCCAGGGCTCAGACATTTTTCATAGCAATATTTTTCCAGATATATTTCCTTGGACAAAGGAAACAAAATTAAAAACAAACTAATGGAACTACATCAAACCAAAAAGTTTTTGTACAGCAAAGGACATCATCAACAAAATGAAAAGAAAAGCCACTGAATGAGAGAGCAAGCATATTCACCAATGATACATCTTACAATGGGTTACTACACAAAATTTTTAAAGATCTTACACAACTCAACACCCCCAAAAAATCCAATTAAAAAATGGTCAAAGACTCAAAATAGACACTTTTTTAAAGATGGCCAATAGACATATGAAAAGATGCTCAACATCACTAATCATTAAAGAAATGCAAATTAAAATTGAAATAAGGTATCACTTCATACCTGTCAAAATGGCTATTATCAGTAAATCAACAAACAACCGTGAAGATATGAAGAATATAAACCCTAGTACACTGTAGATGGGAATGAAGATTGGAACAGCCACTGTGCAAAGCAGTATGGAATTACTTCAAAAAGTTAAAAATGAAATTGCCTTTTGGCCCATCAATCTCACTTCTGGGACTATATCCTAAGAATTCCAAAACACTAACTCAAAATAATACATGCACTCCTATGTTCATTGCAGCATTTTTTACAAAGATCTGGAAATAGCCCAAGTGTCCATCAGTAGATTAGTGGGTAAAAAAATGCTGTGGTACATTTACACAGTGAATAATATAAACCCATAAAAAAATCTTACTTTTGTGACAGCGTGAATGGACCTGGAGAGCATTATTCTAAATGAAATAAGCCAATCAGAGAAAGACAGTACTATATGATTTTACTCGTATGCAGAATCTAATGAACAAAATGAAGTAACAAATAAAATAGAGACAAACTCATACATAGAGAGCAGGCTGACAGCAGGGGATGAGGTTGGGTAAAGGGGTGGAGAGATTGAGCAAAAAAGGACAAAGAAAAACTCATACACAGGTAATTATGGAGGGTGAAGTAAAGAAGGGTGTAGGGGAGATAAATGGTGATGAAGACTTGAATTGGAGGGGGATAGAACACACAATATGTTGTACCGAGATGTGTTAAAGAATTGGGCACCTGAAACCTGTATAATTATGTTATCCAGTGTTACCCCAATAAATTCAACTTAAAACAATTTTAATTTTCCCTTACAGTTTACATCCAATATTATTTTGTTAGTTTCAGTTGTACAAAATAGTGCTTTGATAATCATACACTTCACAAAGTGATCCTCATTCAATATTTTCAGTACGCACTTGACACCATATGTAGCTATTACAATATGGTTGACTATATTCCCTATACGTAATGTACTTTACATCCTGTGACCATTTTGTAACTACCAATTTGTACTTCTTAATCCCTTCACCTTTTTCACCCAGTGCCCACCCTACTCTCCTGGCAACCATCAGTCTGCTGTCTGTGTCTATGAGTCTGGTTTTTTGTTTGTTTGTTCATTTATTTTGTTCTTCAGACTTCACATATAATTAAAATTTTATTGTATCTGTCTTTTTCTGACCGACTTATTTTACTTAGCGTAATATCCTCTAGGTTTAACTTCATGGACAGAATTTTATTTCTACCTATGAACAGAAAAAATGAATTGTTCATGCTGATTATCAAATGACACCTACTGCTCCAGCACTTAACCCTTTTTTCCTTTGTCATTTATCCTTTTCCACCAACACCGCACAATTTTGGCAAATGTGGCCCACTTTGCTTAAGACACACTCTGGTGCTCTCTATATCAGAAAGAAGGATACTGTTTCTTCTCCACTTTGTTCCAAAGCACAACTTAAAATGTGTCTCCCTCTATATCGCTGAACTCATCTTAACTGGGAAGTGAGAAAAGAAAAAGAGTGATGTGTCCTAGAATGAACCTTGAAAATAATTAGGCGGGAAAATTTCTTAGAAACACCTCATGGACAAACTAAAAGACAAAGTTTCTCAATCTCTTTCCTGAATTTAAAATAAGCACAACTCAAAATATAAGATTCCCTGAAGTCCTGTGACCCAAAGTATAAAAATGTAAGAGTGCACCAGACTGGCAGTTGTCCTAAATCATGCTGAATAAAATGAAAGCCTTTTTCTATCCCCTACTTAACTTCTCAGCACATACAGCAAATGTATAGTTTACATGGACATCTTAGATTTATATACAAAAGGAACTGCAATTGATTTCCCAAAAATGTGGGGGGGTTTTGTTTTTTACTTTGGAGATTCCAAAATCAAACCCACAGAAAAAAAGATGAAACAATGCCCTTTCCTCTGGTAAATCACCAAGTTGACTAAGAGTTGAAAAGGTTGCAAATGGTAAGATTCAACTATGAAACCAAAGAGAATAACCCAAAAATATCTAAAAATTTGCTAAGAGTTTGAGATATTTCTTTTCATCTATCTATGATAGGCAGAATAATGCCCCCCTGAAGATGTCTACGTCTTAAATCCTGAAACCTGGGAATATATTAGGTTACATAGGGAAAGGGGATTAAATTACACATGGAATTAAGGTTGCTCATCAACTGATCTTGAAAGGAGATTTTTCTGGATTATTCAACAAGGCCCAATGTAATCCTAAAAGTGGAAGAATGGCCAATAAGAAGAGGTCAGAATGATGTGATGTAAAAGGGTTTTACCCACACTCACTGGTTTCAAAAAGAATAAAGGAGCCACAGCCAAAGAATGTGGACAGCAAAAGGACCTACCCAGAGTCTACAGAAAGGAATGTGTCCATGCCAACATGTAGATTTTAGCTTGGTGGGACCTGTGTCAGACATTTGACCTACAGAACTGTAAGAAATAGATTTGTATTGTTTTAAGTCAATAAGTTTTTGGTTATTTGTTATAGCTGCAATAGAAAACTAATACAACATAATTGGTACTTGGAGTTAGCCCTTTCATTATGAATAAATAACTTAATATTAACTATTAGATCGACACATTCAAACTACTGGTTGCATTGATAATTGCAAAAAATATAGACATCTTAACTTTGCATTATGTTCCAGAAGAGGGGTAATCTGCATACTTATAATTTATAATCTTCCCTACATTGATTTTTCTAGAGGCCTTGAAGAATAGTGACCCTATCTCTTAAAAATGCCAGTGTCTTTTCCCTAATCATGTGGTTCAGTGGGTAGAGCATCATACCATCACACTGATGTTATAGGTCTGATCCCCAGTCAGGCAGGGCACCTACGAGAAGCAAGTAGTAAGTGCACAACTAAGTGGAATAAATTAAGTGGGACAAGTTGATTCTCTCTGTCTCTTTCTCTTCCCCCCCTTCCTGTATCTCTTTCAAATCAATGGAAAAAATTTTTAAATGTTCCATTGTCTTCACAATACAGTATACAAAGATGTGTTACAGAATTGGCACCTGAAACTTTTATAATTATATTAATCAGTGTTATCCTAAGAATGTAATTAAATAAAAAATGCTACTGTCTTTCCAATGAAAGATTCCATACATAAATCTAGAATTCTGTTCTATTATCTAGAATTCTTTACAACATAATTTTTTTAATTAAAATAAATAAATAGAACAGTTACTATCTAAGATGAATTCCCAAAACAAAATACAGTCTATTCCCCTAAACTCTCCCATTAGTTTACAAAACCAATTTTAAAATTTTTGTAATATTTAAACATTGGCAGTTTTTCAAGATTGTTTGGTTATTTTCAAAAAGTCCGTGGTTAGACTTCTGCCATAAATAAGAGCATAAACTTTGTGCATGCTCTTCAAGACACTGATGGATTAATGAGGTTTTCTTGACTCCTCCCATCCACTATTGCAGCTCCACATGTAAGACTCAGGGCTCTTGGTCAGCCTTCGTGGTTCCAGGTTAGCCCCAGAGCTGTAGAGTTGAGCCAGGGCATTTCCATAACCATCTTTTGTAAAGCAGTCAGATGGGATGGTGCATCTAAAACCTCAATGTGCACACAAACCTCCTGGGCCTTACCACAAATCAGATTCTGATGTGCCTGACACCCTTTTATCAGGCTCTGAGATGTCACAGCTGCTATTCCAAAGAACACACCTTGAATAGTAAAGAACTAGAACCCAGAACTTATGGTCTATTTAACACACCTCATTTTACTACTGTTTATCTGAGAACATTTTATAAAGTCTTTGAGATGAGATATTTTTTTCCTGTCACAAAAACTGTAAAACTATATTACACAAGGCAATAATATTTTCTGATGCTGATCCAAGTCATAAAAAAAAAAAGTGACAAATTAAAGGATAAGGTATATTCTCACTTTCTGAATGGAGAAAAGACATATGGATGAGATAACAATCAGGAAATATACCTGTACTCATTAAAATAAAATGATTCAAATTTCAACTTTGAGGCTCTCACACTGACTAAGCAAGTAGGTGTTTTATTTGTCAGCAGGATTTAGAAACATGCCTATCATAGAAGGGGGTGGTAGCATGCAAAGAGTTTATGGTGAAAGAATACTCTTTAACTGGGATAGAGATAGGAGCATGTAGTGGAAGTGAATGCCCTGAGTGCACAAATAAATTATACCATTACTAACCCGCCAGACAGTAAAGCTTCAGGAATGTCAGGTTTTACTACTATATTTTACAAAGCACCATGTCTTGAACTGCTCCCAGAGGCATAGTTCAGGTTCCTGCTCCTCATCTCCCCTTCCTACTTTATATGAAGTGATCATATCTTTTACTCACAGAGCTGAGAAAGATGTCCTTGAATGTACCAACCATAGACATTTCTATATTAAAACTTGACTGTAAAATCCCCCTAAGAACAAACAGTAGGGACTGTGCTGGTTTATGGAAATGAAAGTTCCATTAGCCCTAAGAGCAACATCTCCATGGCCGAAACCTAAATCCCTCACTGAGTGGAACCATCACTGGCCATAAAGGACAGAGTGGCTATGACCTTTCACACACACACACAAAAAAAATAATATTTGTAAATAATTAAGGGCATAATCATAAATGCATTAAAATTATGGCTATAGATATTGTTCCACAAGCTAAAGAGTTAAGTAGAATAATGAAATTACCTATGTAATTACAAATTTGCAAAACATAATTTCTTTTTAAAGTCTTGACTCTACATCCTTATAATATCTTTTAGTGTATTTTTGGTAGTTAATTATCTTTTCACTTGAAAGTCTTAATATTTCCTGCTACATTGAAGGAAATATAATCTATTGAGATGATCTTCTCCTCTTAGTTAATGTAAACACATAGTATAGATATGTCAATTTTTTCAAGGAGCCAAAAATTTACCCTTTTATGCAGATGATAGTGTAATGTTTAATCAGTAAAATAATTTTCTCATATATTATAATAGCTGTAATTATAATAGCTATATCCTCATTAATAGATATATAATAGCAGTACAGCTATTAATACTAAGCACAAAATGAATTTAAATTTAATCAGAGCTTATCAAAAAGTTATTAAGAATAACTTGTATGTAATGAAGTTATATGTATAATTTTAGTGGCCCCCAAAGCATTCTAAGTACTTGAATCAATTAATAAAGAGCCAGACATCATAAAAGGAAACATTTCTTTCCCAAAGTTATCACAGAGTTTGTGTAACAAAGTAATAGACTTTTAACTTTTTTAAGATGTATAGGATTATTAAAATAATTTAATTTTATTTACTTATTTTTTAATTATTATTGTATTTATGGGGTAACATTGGTTAATAAAGTTATATAGGTTTCAAGTGTATACTTTTATACTATATCATCTGTATATTATATTATGCGGTCATCACCTCAAGTCTCCTTTTACCACAATTTACCCCCTTTACCTTCCTTCACCTTCTTCTACCCTCCTTTCTCTCTTGTAATCACCATAGTGTTGTCTGTGACTATGAGTCTTTTCTTCTTTACTTAATCCCTTCACCTTTTCACCCAGCCTGCCAACCCCATTCCCTCTGACAGCTGTCAGTCTGTTCTTTGTAAAATATGAGACAGTTTCTATTTTGTTTTCTTAGTTTATTTTGTTCATTAGAATTCACATATATGTAAAATCATGTGGTATTTCTTTCTCTGAGTGGATTATTAGCATAATTGCACTCCAAATTTATCCATGCTGTCACATAGGGTATGTTTTTCTTCTTTTATACATCCAAAGAGTAAGTACTTCCATTGTGTACATGTACTGTATTTTTAGTTTTTGGTCCTTTCATCTACTGATGGTCATTTGGGCTGCTTCCAAATGTTGGCTATTGTAAATAACACTGTAATGAACATAGGGACGCATATATTCTTTCAAATTAGTCTTAAGTGGAATTGGTGGGTCATAAGGCAGTTCCATTTTTAATTTTTTGAGGGAAATCTATACTTCTTTTCACAGTGGCTGCACAAATCTGCATTCCCACAACAGCACATGAGGGACCCTTTTCTCCACATCCTAGCCAACACTGTTATTTATTGATTTCTTGATCATGGCCAGTATGACAGGCATAAAGTGATATCTCATTGTGGTTTTAATTTGTATTTCTCACTTGACCAGGCAGCGGCACAGTGAATAGAGTATCAGCCTAGGATGCTAAGGGCCCAGATTTGAAACCTTGAAATTGCTGGCTTGAGCACAGGCTCACCAATTTGAGGGCAGGATTGCTGGCATGAGTGTGGGACCATAGACATGACTCATGATCACTGGCTTGAGCCCAAAGGTTGCTGGCTACAGCCCAAGGTCGCTGGCTTGAGCAAGAAGTCACTGGCTCACCTGGAGTATGCCTCACCCCTGGTCAAGACACATATAAAGAAGCAATCAAGTAACAACTAAAGTGTCCCAACTACAAGTTGATTCTTTTCATTTCTCCCCTTTTCTGTCTGTCTGTCCCTATCTGTCTCTCACTAAAAAAAGAAAAAAAGGTTGCATTTCTTAGATGTTTAGGGATGTTGAGCATCTTTTCATGTCTTTGGCCAACAGAGTGCCCTCTTTGAAGAAATGTCTTTTCAGATCATTTAATTGGGTGTTTATTTTATTTTATTTTTGATGTTGAGTTTTAAAAGGTCTTTATAAATTTTGGACCCTTATCAGATATATCATTGGAAAATATGTCCTTTCATTCATTGAGTTGTTTTATCATTTTATTTATCGTGTCCCTTGTACAAAATTTTTTTAGTTTCATGTAATCGCATTTGTTTTTTGTTTTGTTTTATTTTGTTTCTCTTACCCAAGAAGATACAATAGAAAAAATATTGCTACAAGAAATATCTGAGATTTTACTGCCTATGTTTTCCTCTAGTATTTTATGGTTTTGAGTGTTACATTTAAGTCTGTAATCCATTTTGAGTTTGTTCTTGTGCATGGTGTAAGAAGGTGATCTAGTTTCATTTTTTGTATATGTATCTGTCCAATTTTTTATACCATTTATTGAAGAGACTGTCTTTATCCCACTGTACATTCTTGTTTGCTTTGTTGAATATTAATTGCCCATAAAAGCATCGGTTTATTTTGGTTTATTTCTGGGCTCTCTATTCTGTTCCATTAATCTGTATGTCTGTTTTTATGCCAGTACCTTGGAGACTGTCTCATGTCCCTGGTAAAATATATTAAATCTTATTAAAATCCTTTACAATATCTGCCATTTCAAATGAAAGAGGATTTTAATCAACAACATATCAGAATGTCACTTGAAAACAATATATTATAGCTAGTATACATATATTTAACTTTAAAAGTAAAAATAATTTAATAAAAATTAAAATAATTTAATATTTGTTTAGTATATTTATTAAATTATTTTAAAATTAAAATTTTAAATAAAGTAATTTAATAAAAATTTAATACTAAAGTTAATATTTATTGAAGGTTTTCCATGTACCAAGAACCATTTTATCACTTGATTCTAGGTATTTATGCATTTTTTACTACTACTATTATTACTCCCATGTTCAATTGAGAAGCCTAAAATGCTAAAATATTGTAGTTACAAAATTTGAACTTAAGTTGTTCTAAATCTAAAACTTATATACTTAGCTAATTTGTACATATATTTAATATATATAATTCTAACATAATCTTTAATTATCAAACAAAATGAAAATTATCACTTGTTTTAAATTGAAAATATATGAAAATGTTGGCTCTGGATGACAAATTAGTCAGCCAGATCTGCTTCATTTTTTTTTTTTTTTTTTACAGAAATAGAGAGAGAGTCAGAGAGAGAGATAAATAGGGACAGACAGACAGGAACGGAGAGAGGTAAGAAACATCATCATTAGGTATTCATTGCAACATCTTAATTGTTTATTGATTGCTTTCTCATATGTGCCTTGACCATGAGGCTACAGCAGACCGAGTAACCCCTTGCTCAAGCCAGTGACCTTGGGTCCAAGCTGATGAGCTTAGCTCAAACCAGATGAGCCTGCACTCAAACTAGCAACCTCGGGGTCTTGAACCTGGGTCCTCCACATCCCAGTCTGATGCTCTATCCACTGCGCCACCACCTGGTCAGGCCTTATCTTTCTTGATACTCCTCTAAAATTAAAGTTAAAACTCATAAAAGCAAGTGAACCTAAACAGCAAAGATAATTGGATAGGAGTTTATCAACGAATAGTAATTTCAGCACAAGTATAGAAGATAAAATGTAGAAGGGAAGAGATTAATACATGGAAGCATGGAAAAAGCTATGTCCTAATATTTACTATTAATGGGCTGCAGAAAAGGTATAGGCTAGTCTCTCTGACAAACTTCAGGGAGTCATAGAGTGACAGGCATGATATACACAAGAGTTAAATATGAGTCTGAAAGTAGGTTTTTAATATAGGTCAGCTGCTCACATTACCATCCCAACTTCTATACTGTGTCCACAAAGTACAAGCACTGAAATTTTTACTCAGACCCAAAACATAAATAACATCTGTGCTCTTACGCATATGAATAAAGTGTCAGAAGATGCAAGGATGCTGTGTGAATTTCTACCTCAAGAAAAAAAAATCCTTCTTATACGGGCATATGATAAGACTCTCTACTTGACCACATCTTATCTGCTCACTGAAAAGCTAAATTTATAGCAATTAAACCCTTCTTTTTTCTACTCTACACAGAATCCCTAGCTAGAATTTCTAATTAAAAAAAAAAGACAGAGAATTTGATATATCCTAAATATACAATAGCAAAGAAAACATATATTTTCTATCCAATAAAATATAAATGGATCAGTGAGTATGTGAGAAAAATGATCATTATGAAAGACCACCAATTATATAAATTAAAATAAAACTGACACCAGATAAAATAGGGTAAATTTAGAGAAAAAAGGTACATTAAAAAGTGAATGCTATAGGTAATAAAGTTAAAGATATTAAGTGAGATATTATCTCCATACAACAAAAAATAATCTCTCTCTATAAAATTAATACATAAACATTTAAAAAGATAAAGACATTTTCAGATGTCAAAAATACAACTAAAGTACAAAACAATTATCACTCTCTGCATGAAATCAAGCTGAACAGGGGTTCTTCAACTAGGACTATAAAGAAGAAGCCGCATTGAGACTGGTAGAAAAGGCAAAGATACAGAACAACAGGTTCACACCCACATGGTGGATAAATATCAGAAAAGATATTTCAACCATGAAGATTATTCCTGAGAAATGAGGGGTTCCAGCTCCTTTCCAAGCCCCCAGTCAATGGTTCCTGTGCCAAGAAGAGAAATAGCCATAAGTCTGGCTAGAAAACCAATGGGGGTTGTGACTGAGTGAGATGGAGAGATGCTGCAGTTCTAAGCAGCTTCTCTTAAAGGATATGAGCACAGACTTAGTTGGACTCACTCAAGCCCAGGAGTCATCACAGCTTTACCTAAAGCATAGAAAGAAACATAGGAGGTTGCCAAATTGCAAAGACAAAGAAACATGTCTCAAATTAAAATAGAGAACAAAACCAGAAAAAGAACAGCTAAATGAAGACAAGCAATCTAGTAGATGCAGATGAGAAGTGTTTATGACAGTGTTTCTCAAACTGTTTGAAGTCAGGGCATATTTAAAATTCTATAAACAATTGTAGGCACAATATATACAAATTTCTGAGAAATATGTTATAATAATTAAGTCAAATATTAAAAAATATATATAAAGTCCAAGCATGCTTTTATAGTAATTAAACCAAATAAATACAACAATATTAAATTTATTCTGACATTAAAAAAACATTTTTATGTTATATTTTTTGAGTTATGCTTTTTAGAACTTGTAAAAAAGAGGGGTTAAAAAATATTAAAAATGACAAAAAAGTTATCTTTTCTATATATATAGATACATTCTTAGTAAGATTTAGAAAATTTGGCAGGTCCCAAAGCAAATGTGTTAAGTTTTTTTTCCATTCTTGTGTTTATGAGAAACATGAGCCTGATGTGCCCTAGCACTTTCTACAATGTTTGGGCATATATTTGAAATGCAAACTCTCATTTCCTCACCATTGAAAAATTTCTTTCTTTTTATTCTCAATTGTGTTGAGTGTAGAAAATCCTAATTCACATAAATAAGATGTTAAAAATTGTAGTAAAATGTTCAAAGCTTTTTTAGATATTCCCACATATTCTTCTTTTATAGAATCCAAAAGGCTTCAAGAGAAAATTCCTTATGTTTAATCATCAATCCAAAACCCCCACCATACATATCATCTTAACTTTACACCAGACAAAGGATAAAAGAAACTTGCCTCCAGTCTTTCCAGGGGGTATGGGGGGGGGGGTCGTGTAAGCAATCCAGCACTACAGTTTAACAGCCTTTTGTAACCTAATCAGGTAAATGAGGTGGGGGGTTGGGCAGACTGTCAGCTTACAGCCAATTCTCCACACCTCAGTCCCCCAAAAATCTAAACTCCAAAAACTCTGTTGGTTTTTTGGTCCCCAACAGGCACATATTTCTCTGAAATACCATAAGGCACACCTGGAAACCTTTTAGGGCACAGCAGTGTGCCCTGGCACACACTTTGAGAACCTCTGGCTTATGAGGATACTCAATGAACTGAGGGGAAGAACAGATAAACTTAGAACATCAACAGTATAAAAAAAGAACATATAAAAAGGAACCAGTCAGAACTGAAGGATACTTCACTGAAGTTAAGAATAATATACACAGGAGGGTGGGGGGGAGGAAGGAGAGAGAAGAGATGGGGGAGGGGAGGGGCACAAAGAAAACCAGATAGAAGGTGAGGGAAGACAATTTGACATTTGGTGATGGGTATACAATGTAATCAGATGTCAAAATAACCTGGAGATGTTTTCTCTGAACCTATGTACCCTGATTGATCAAATACATTGGTACGTAAAGACTCATGCACCCCCATGTTCATGACAGCATTATTCACGGTGGCCAAGACATGGAAACAATGAAAGTGTCCCTCAATAGAGGATTGGATTTTAAAAAATGTGGTACATATATACAATAGAATATTACTCAGCCATAAGTAATAATGACACATTACCATTATGACAACATAGATGGACCTTGAGAACATTATACTGAATGAATCAAGTAAATTAGATAAAGCTAAGAATGGTATGATTTCACACATAGGTGGGATATAAAACTGAGACTCATGGACATAAATAAAAGTGAACTGGTTACCAGAGGGAAGGGAACATGTGGAAGGAAGAGGGGGACTTGAGTAAATGAGGAGGGGAGAGGAGGGAGCGGGAAGGGTACAAAGAGGGACAAATATAAGGTGACAGAAAATGATTTGACTTTGGGTGATGGGTATACAAGATAATCAACAGTTCAAATGCTATAGGAATATTCATCTGAAACCTATGTACTCTTATTGATCAATGTCACCCTGTTAAAGTTAATTTTCTAAATAAGATTTAAAAATTAAAAAAAGAATAATTTATAAGCAATCAACGGTAGAGTGAATGAAACCAAGAATCAAATCAGTGATTTGGAATATAAGGAAGAAAAGTCACGTCATCAGAACAGCAGAAGAATAAAGAATCCAAAAAAAAAAAAAAAATGAACCTCTATGACAACTTAAAGCACACCAACATTTACATTATGTGAGCGCCAGAAGAGAGAGAGCAAAAAATTGAAACCTATTTCAAAAAGTAATGATAGAAAATTTCCCTAACTTGGTGAAGAACATAGACATACAAGTCCAGGAAGTGCAGAAAGTCCCAAATAAGGTGAACCCAAAGAGGCCAACATCAAGGCATATCATAGTTTAAATGCAAAAAGTTAAAAACAAAGAGAAAATCTTAGAAGAAGCAAGAGAAATGCAATTAGTTACCTACAATAGAGTTCCCATAACGCTCTCAGTTGATTTCTCAACAGAAACTTTGCAACCCAGGAGGGATTGTCAAGAAATGTTCAAAGTAATGAAAAGTGAAGACCTACAACAAAGATACCTCTACCAAGCAAAGGTACATTTAGAATTAAAGGGCATATAAAAAGAGCTCCCAGACAAAAAAAAAAACAAAACTATAGGAGTTCATCACTACCAAACCACTATTATGTGAAATGTAAAAAGGTATTCTAGAAGAAGAGAAAGAAAAAAAATAATAAAAAGGAGAAAGAAGAGGAAGAGAAGAAAGAGGAGGAGGAAGATAAGATTGGGAGGAGGAGAAGAAATAAAAATATAAAAAATAAAATGACAACAAATACATACTTATCAACAAGTGAATGAAAAAATGAACAAGCAGAACAGAAACAGACTCATAGATGCAAAGAACATTGTGGTAAGTTACCAGATAGGAGGGAAATTGGGGGTTTGGTGAAAATGATGAAAGAATTAAGAAGTACAAATTGTAGTAACAGAATAGTCATTTGGACATCAAGTACAGCATAGGCAATATAGTTAATAATATTCTAATAACTATGTATGGTGTCAGATGGGTAAGAGATTTATTAGGATAATTGCTTAGTAAGCTATTAATGTTTAATCACTGGTATGTACACTTGAAACTAAAACAATAAAAAAACATTTTCAGAGAGATGGAGAATTACTATATTGAATTAATAGTATGATTTTTAAAAAGCAGTGGAAGGAGGTTGGGAGGAAGGGGAATAAAGAAGGACAAAAATATGGTGACAGAAAATGATTTGACTTTGGGTGATGGGCACAGAACACAATCAACAGTTCACAGGATATAGAAATGTTTACCTGAAACCTACATACTCTTCCTGATCAATGTCACCCCATTAAATTTAATTTTCTAAATTCAAAAAGGGGGAGCAGTCTCTGGGGAAAAGGAAAAGTACATAGAATAAGTGGCATGACAGGTGAGAAAAGGCAAAAAGAAATTCTGAAAAGCCAAAAATTATAGAAAATAAAGTTGTGGTTCAAGTAAAAAACAAATTAAACTGTGGTTTTATTTTAAGAAAAATAAAAGGGCCATGTAAGAAAAGAGAGTTCCATTTAATTTTGATGTTGGAGACAATCTGAGAGGGAACCCAGGAATCAGGGCATTCAACATACAAGGTAGATATGTGGTCCTTGCAAAACGCCTCTTGGTTTATAATAAACCGTACTTTTAAGGTTATAATGACATAAATCGTGTTTATTATTTTTCACCTTTAATAGTCAGTCTATAAACAGAGTAAGAAAGACTTGAAATTACAAGATGGGATGCAGCCATGTAGAACCTCAGCTCTTCTAGAAGAAGAAATGGGCCATAGAAAAGAGGAAAGGGTAGAGGTGCATATTTTCTTCTTATAAAGTAGGAGTCAATAGAAAATAGCAAAAGGTTATAGAAAAAAAATTGCAGCTTAAATGCATTATTTGAAATGTTATAGGGTAGCCAACAGAATGAAAAGGATTCATATGTCATTTATTTGGATAGAGAACATTACCTTTTTGCTAGGGAGTTAATAAATATTTTCTAAAGTTAGTTTAATAAAAACATACTATGCAGTACTAATAACTAACCATTAATGACTACTCACTATATTCCAGGCATTATTCTAAGCATATTAAAGTATTTATGCATTTAATTCCAAAACAACTATAAAAGAAAAATAAGAAAGTTGAGACAGACTCTAAAGAACCTGCCCAAAGAAAACTATATAAGGAAATGGGAAGCCTGGATTTAATTCTACTAGTCTGGCTTCAGAGGCTGTAAACTTAATCACTACCTTCTTAAAATAGACTAGGCTGAATGCTGTCAGTGTGTCAGGCATTAGTATATGTTCTTTGTATAAATTGATTTGCATTTTAAATCTATTAATATATACATATATAAAACGAGTAGTAATACATTCCTCATTTTATAGGCAAATGAATTAAGAAGTATCATTAAGTGATATGCCTGAGGTCAATCATTTATCTGAAACTATGAAAGTGGTCATATAAAGAAAAAAGAATAGTGAAAGTTGCTGCTGAGATGCTAAGGGTGAATTTGGAGATGGCTGCTTTTCACTAGTAACTTTTGTCTACTATTTGGTCTCTTTGTTGATGTGTTATAATAATGTTCACTTTTTGGTCCAAGGAATTTGACCTAAGGGGTCTTGAATTCAGGCTCTTTACATATGGAGGTGGAGGAAGGTGGCATGAGACAGTCCCTATGGAAGAATATGATATGTGAGAGCAGTTAAGAGTAGATGTTCCTTCTTGCCCCTCTATTTCTCTCCCTTTGTGTCAGCTGAATGCAGAGGACCCCCAAACCAATAGGAAGGAGGAGGTGTGGATGGAAGGAGCTAGAATCCTTAAAGGATGATGCAGGCAGAGTAATGCCTCCCCCCACAAACACGTTCTCCACCAGTCCACACTGGACTGTGATGTAACCAAGAAAGAAACTCTGAATGTATTAAACCAAACACTGTGGGACCATCTGTTATAAAAGTCTACCTACCTGACTAATGCAGAGATTGCAGTTACTCAGCAGTCTCCCCTTCTTCTATAGCAGAAGATGCCAAACTGGAGTCCTGAACCAAATGTAGACCAAAGCCTACTATGGGTGTGGCCTTTTAAGCTAAGAATGGTTTTACATTTTTAAAAGAGTTGGCAGAAGAAAAAGGAATAGGTGGGAAAAGAGGAGAAAGGAATAGAAAAAAGTTAGATGGGAACATAGAAAGGGGAAAAATATAGATTCTATATACGGTCCACAAAATCTAAAATATTTCCTATCTGGCCCTCTATAGAAACAATTCACTAACCAAAGTTCTTATTAAGAGCTGGATAAGTGGATGCTTCAAATAAAGACTTTTTTTTAGCCTCATTTGCAACTAAGACCATGTAACATGTAACACTTGGATGATACTAAAGCAACAGTGTCATGGCCAGCTTCTGATCATCTTTGTTAAAAACAGCTGACATGCATCAAGGCTCTACCTTCCTTTTTTTATATATTTAGAAAATTAAATTTAATGGGGTGACATTGACTAATAAGAGTACATAGGTCTCAGGTAAACATTTCTATAGCATTTAAACTGTTATGTTCTGTACCCATAACCCAAAGTCAAATCATTTTCTGTCACTGTATATTTGTCCTTCCTTACTCCATTCCCACCACCTCCTCCCCACATTTCTCTTCCCCTTGTAACCACTTCACTTTTATCTATGTCCATGAGTCTCAGTTTTATATCCCACCTATGTGTGAAATTATATAGCTCTTAGCTTTTTCTTCACTCAGAATAATGTTCTCAAGATGCATTCATGTTGTCATAAATGTCACTATGTCATCATTTCTTATGACTGAGTAATATTTCACTGCATGTATTACTACATCTTTTTTATCTAATCCTCTGTCATGGGACATTTTGGTTGTTTCCATGTCTTGGCTATTGTGAATAATACTGTGATAAACATGGTGGTGCATGTGTCTTTATGTACTGATGTTTTTCAGCTTTTGGGGTAGATACCCAGTAGAGGGATTGCTGGGTCATACTATAGTTTTATTCTTAAGTTTTTGAGAAACTAAACTAGTACAACCATTATGGAAGAAAGTATGGTGGCTCCTCAAAAAAAGCTCTATCTTCTTATATGCCATTTTTTCTTCATACCTGCCAGACATATGATAAAGAACGTGTGTCACCGAGGGCTTTGTAGAGTAAAGCTGATGTATCTATCTGGGGTTATCATTATTCTAAGTTTTAGGTGAGAGAGGAATACATTTTTACATTGATATAGCAATGTTATTTTAGGGATTTGTTTTTCCAAGTATTGGTAATCAATAAAATATATAAATATATTAGTATGATTTTTAAAAATATATCTCACTTAAAGGTATGTTTTATAGAGTTTGAGCCCATCCCCAAAAGATATCTAAATATTGGTCATAACCTGTTATAAAATAATGCTTTATTAATTGTCATTTAACTGTTTTCTGACACAAACATAAATTAAGAATATTGAGTAGAAATTGAATTATAGAGACCAAAATAAAATAAATTTCTGATTTGTAACACAAATAAATAGTGCAACTGACTTATCTAGTTTTTCTGTGTATGTCAAGTTCCTGGTGGGAAAGAGATGGCAAACGCAAATGGGGTAATTTGAGGAGTGTTAAAGAAAAGACAGCAAAGCTGTGAGCAGTGCAGAACAATCAATAAGGAATGAACAAGTCAGAGTACAAAGAAGGTGTGGAGTGAGGGTAATTATCTGGGGATGCCCTTGACAAGAATTGTAGCTTTTGGAAGAGGCACATTTTTCCCTATAGCAACTCCTCCTGTAGTCACTCAGGAGTCAAATACACCACTCCATGCCCTTTCTGTTGCCCAATCTCCCACAGGGCCTCCAATCCACAGCACCCAACAGGAAGTCTGAGGATGGAGCAGGTGGGCAGGGTTAGAAGCAGGGTGAAGCACTGTGGAAAATGAATGGATTTGGAAGAACAATATCTATCCAATTCTCTGAAGAAGAAAACCAGATATTTGCATATTAAAATATCTAGTGTAATTCTAACTTAATGAATTAGTAAACATATAAAAATAATTTATTCTGTTCTACATCCCAATCATTATAGTACATCAGGAACAAAAGAACATAGTGGATAATTGCATCGGAGAATTTTTTTGAAGCCTCAGGAGAAATAAACTTTTGTGATGTGTTTGACCTTGAGACAAAGTAGTGTGGGAATATCCTAAGTATAAATATGGATGGCCAAATCGAGAGCATGGAAACCCACATAGCTAGAAAATTGAATATCATGGAAACATCAGAGGGCATTTGTTACCATCTCTATTTTAATATGAAATAGAGTACAGTTATCCTTCATTTGGAAAACATGACAATACCAAACCAATCATCGTTTTCTAAATCTTAAAAATTCATTTCAAACTTTTGAAATAAACTACAACCAACCTTATTCCAGAGTGGGACAGGATGCAGGACCTTCTAACACATCTTTATCCTTAATTTTTATATAATACTTATTTCTACCATTACCTTATATTTTTTATCTATTTCCTTTTGATTGTTGCCTCAAGAAATGCTAGTATCTTAATAACAATAAAAGGAAATATGTCTGTCTTTGTATATCAAAATATATTCATTTTCTGAGACATAATTTGTTATAAGGCTAACCGGACACAAAATAAATAATTTCAGAACAACTCAGTATCAATCTCAAGGAAGTCAACACCTGATGAGTTAAGAAAACAATAAACTATCATTTTAAGTAAAGCTTCCTCCAGGAAGCCTTCCACAGTCAATTAAAAGTGTTATCTCTACTGAATCTCTAAATTACATTGATTTGAATTTCAGATATTTTAGTAATTTTTACTACATACTGCTTATTCCTCACTATTATATTATTATTAACAGGTTCCTTGAAGACAAAAGACTAATTGCATGTGTTTTGCACTTCATTTGAACACTTAGTGAATCATTGAAATTGAAATATACTAGAATCTTTATAACATAAGAACATCTTTTTTACATATCTTCTATGCAATTCTGAAAGCAAACATATGCCTGAATTGCCCTGTCAAGTTGTGCTAATGCTATTTACACCACTTCAAGTGGAAGAAGGAAAAGGCTTTAAAAATTTAAATGTGCTCTTCAAACGTTTAGAATATTATTTATATGCATGGGAGTAAGTAAAGTAAGTAAAGATTTTAGGCTGACTCTTTTTTCTTAAAATTAGATCTTCATTGACTAGATTAGATTTGACATAGTGCCATTTACGACAATATGGATGAACCTTGAGGACAGTGAAATAAATAAATCATAAAACTAAGAATTATATGATTTCACACATAAGTGGGATATAAAACTGCAACTCATGAACATAGATTACCATGAATAATGAAATGGTTACCAGGGGGAAGAAGTTGTGGGGAAGGGGTTAGTAAGCAGGAGAGTAAAGAGGGACAAATGGTCAGTAATAAAAAAAATGGTTTGACCTTGGGTGATGGTACACAACACAATCAACAGTTCAAATGCTATAAAACTGTTTACATGAAACCTATGTCCTCTTATTGATCAATGTCATTTCATCCTAAATTTAATTTTTTTTTTGACAGAGACAGAGAAAGGGACAGATAGGGACTGACAGTCAGAAAGGGAGAGTGATGAGAAGCATCAATTCTTTGTTGTAGCACCTTAGTTGTTCATTGATTGTTTACTCATATGTGCCTTGACAGGGGGGCTACCACAGACCAAGTGACCTCTTACTCAAGCGAGCAACCTTGGGTTTAAGCTGTGTGCTGTGCTCAAACCAGATTAGCCCACGCTCAAGCCAGCTACCTCGAGGTTTTGAACCTGGGTCCTCTGTGATCCAGTCCGATGCTCTATCCACTGCGCCACCACCTGTTTAGCCCTAAATTTAATTTTCTTAAAAAAATTTTATAACAAAACAAACAAAAAGAATAATCAATTAGAAATCTAGAATGTAAAGGATGCACAGGAAAACAAATGATTTTCATGTTATTCAGTCACATAGTCTGAGAAGAGTAATTCAAGCACGTGTTTAAATAGATGTTAAACATTGAAATCAATTTTATAGGAACTCCCCAAAACTTTATGCATAGCTGCAATGGATATTCAGAAAAATTATTTACCTGTGGTTTCAATAAAAACCCAAACTGGAAAAGTTAGAAACTGGATGGATGAAAGAGCCAGAAATGCACAGTGTAGTTGATTTGGCAAATTCACATGCCAGCTCACACCTCTTTGTATGCCCTTATACTCTGGCACAGTTTGCCACATCAGCTAAGAGTGATTCTTGAGGGAAGAGTTGTGATAGAGAAACAATATAAACAAAGTCAGACTGAACAGCATTTGGTGAAGGCAAGGCCATGAGACTCTGCTTTCTCCAAGCACTGGATTCACTTGCATGTTGTGTAATGTAGATTATTTTAATATTCAAGCAACAAAGTGAAAAGAAAGACAAATCATCTTCAAATGGATAAAATTATTTTATTAAACAAGCATAAAGATGGCCATGAAACCCAGAGTGTTCAGGGTTTTAAAGATCCACACCGCTCCTCTCCAGAATCTATGTGTGCATCCCCTTTCTATATATTTATGACTTTATATTAAGTGAAAGTAATAATGGCAGATGAATGAACTCTTTAGACAATACTAGAACCATTTTCCAAGTGAAGACAGATATAAAAAGAGTAAGAGGTTTGGATCAGAAAAAATTAAAAGAGCATCTACTGTCTGCCAGGCATTGTGAATAAGACATAGTGGCTATGCCCCATTGGGATGAATAAATAAGCCTGGTTTGTTTTCTGTCTGCGTTTAGTGGAAACCTAAATAATATAAAAGCATTAGGTAGGAGGAAAGCACTAGATGAGAAAAGACATCCCTGAGAACTGTATGAGAAGAAATACTAATAGCTGAGTACGCAGCTATGTTAGCGGCACTATGCTGATATAAAATATATACCTCACTTCCCACTCACAAGTATTCTGAGAGTTAGAAGAATTTTACACCAGCATACATATGACAAACTGAAGCTCAGCGTGGAATGAAATAACCAAGCTATGACCTCTCAAACATTATGGTGGATTCAAGATTCAGCCAGTCCAGTCTGATTCTAAATTCATATTCTTTCCTCTGCTTAACACTGTGCTCCCCAAAGCACACAAAGGACAAGTGACCTAGCCTCAAGGGTTTTGTCACGTGTTGAAACGTGTAAGATGGACACATAAATTCTATCATAAGAAAGAACTGTGTGTGAAAGACAAGTAGAACATGTTAATTTGGAAGAGGTCTTAGCTGTGAACAACAATAGCATTTAATAATACAGCTTTCACTGTTCTA
Source organism: Rhynchonycteris naso (assembly GCA_037038555.1). Lineage (NCBI taxonomy): Eukaryota > Metazoa > Chordata > Mammalia > Chiroptera > Emballonuridae > Rhynchonycteris > Rhynchonycteris naso. The sequence goes on along the minus strand of CM072998.1, from coordinate 239,430,080 downwards.
AGCACTTTAGATGTTTTTGTCTAAATTGCTAATAGTATAAAATAAGCATAATCTTTCTTAGAAGTAAACAAATTATTGTAAATAATTTATTTTAAAGTCACCATAAATAATGTAGTTCCCTGCTGTAAATAATGTTTTTAAACCACTAAATGGCCATTGGGGAAAATAAATAGATACTAGAGGTTGAGAGGAGATAAAAAAAAGAAATAGAAGGTATTGCTTTTGCTGACAGAAGGTTTGTAAATAAAACACACCTTACTACACAAAAATAAGAACAACTAGGAATTAACATGGAAAAACTACTTACATAAATGTCAATGGGAAGAAAATTGAATGTATTTTGATGGAAATAAGAGGTTTAATGAGGTATTTTAAAGTATTTGCTAGAGAATAATGGAAAGATATTATAGGTAAGAAATATGTACTAAAACTGTAAACAAATAAGAGAAGGAAGGATTGAATATAATAAGATAATGAGTATAACTCATCGAGCATAATTCCCTACCAAAAAGGAATAGAATGTTCAGTGAACATCAGTATCTGTCTCTTTCTTCACCTCTGCTTTAGTGAAACTCTTAGTTACAGGAAATGGAATATACAACTCTGTAAAATACAACTCCGTCTCCTTTAAGCCAAACAGGGTTTTTATTGGCCTGTAATGTAGCTGCAGAATCCAGAAGATGCCTCTCCATTTCCCAAACCTTTTCCTCTGAGTTTTCCTCTCAGGAAAGCCCACTCTCCCTGATAAATGCCTTCCGCCATATTTAGGCTTTTACTCTCCCATTCCCAAATTCCGCATCAAATGCAGCACTTATTTTTTCATAATTGTGAATAATTGTCCTATATTTGGTCCTCACTGGCTGGAATTAGCTTATATGTTTAACCACTGAAACGCCTTTAGCTTTTATTCTAAATGAAATGGGGAGCCTTTAAAAGCATTTAAGAAGAGGTGTGGTGCAATCTGACTTAGTTTCACAAGAATCACTCTACCTACAGTACCTTGAAAGTTCATTTGTAAATCTCTGAGCTGTAATGGTAACCAGAACAAGGGTAATGACAGTGGAGGTATTGTGAAGCACTCAGCTCCAGGATACAATATTTTGAGGTCAAAGCTAAGATAATTGAATGATTGTATATAGTCTATAAGAGAAGAGTCAATGATAACATTTTAAGCCTAAGTAACTTAAAGGGTGAATTGCTTTTAACTGAGATGGAGCAGGTGTCTTTTCTATTAGAGAAAGTTGAGATTCCAGACACCCAAGTGAAAATTGAGGAGGCAGTGGATATACTGTATTTGAATTCATAAGAGATGTCTGAGCTGGGGATCTAACAATATAATAGAAAGGAGATAAGTACTAAGGAATAAGCCCTGAATTCCTCCAATATTGGTAAAAAAAGAGGAGCAGAGGAGCCCTGGCCAGTTGGTTCAGCAGTAGAGAGTTGACCCAGTGTGTGGAAGTCCCAGGTTTGATTCCAGGTCAGGGCACACAAAAGAAGTGTCCATCTGCTTCTCCACCCCTCCCCCATCTCTCTCTCTCTCTCTCTCTCTCTCTCTCTCTTTCTTTCTCTCCTTCCCTCCTGCAGCCATGACTCAAATGGTTCAAGCAAAGTTGACTCCGGGAGCTGAAGATGGCTGGTAGTTTAGCCTCAGTTTCTAATATAGCTCAGTTGCTGAGCAACAGAGCAGCCCCTGGTAGGGGCTTGCTGGGTGGATCCCAGTAAGGGCACATGCAGAAATCTCTGCCTCCCTGTCTCTCACTTTAAAAAAAAAAAAAAGAGAAAAAAAGAAGAAAAAAAGAAAGTAAGTTACCAGTGGGGTACAAGGAAACTCAAGATTATGGTGTCCCTAATGCCCCATGGAAAGTACAGTAAGGAAGAGAAAAGGATAAATAACATCAAACTTCAGAGTGGCTAAAACAGACATTGCTACACAGCCCACCTCTACCATTGGCAGTGTCTGGGACAAGAGCACAATTACAGGCTCACTGTGTGTCTAAATACTTAAAAGTTATAAATCAAGTTTCTTTCTCACTCTAGCACCTGGAAACCTGCATTCTACTCTCTGTTTCTATGAATTTGATTATCTTAAATACCTAATACAAGTGGAATCATGCAGTATTTGTCCTTCTGTGTCTGGCTTATTTCACTTAGCAACCTATCTTCTAGTTTCATCATGTTGTTTCATATAGTAAGCTCTTCTTCCTTTTTAAAGGCTAAATAATATTCCATCATATAAATATGCCACATTTTCTTTACCCATTCGTCTGATAATGATCACTTAGGTTATTTTCATATCTTACCTATTGTAAATAATGTTGCCATAAAGAGGAAAGTTTAGATGTCACTTTGAGACTGATTTTTTCAAGTCTTTGGGATATATATACACAGAAATGGGTATGCTAGCTGTAATGGTAGACCTATTTTAATATTCAGAGGAAATATAATACCATACAGTTTGCCATAGAAGCTGCATCATTTTATACTGTATTACCAAAAGTGTAGGTTTCTAAGTTGACCATATATGCATGGATTTATTGCTGAGCTTGCTATTCTATTCCATTGATCTATATGTCTATTTGATGCAAGCTCCATACTGTTTTAATTCTTATAGTTTATTTTATATTTGATATTAGGATGTGTGATACCTGGAGCTCTTGTATTCTTTCTCAAGATTGTTTTGAATATTCAAGGTCTTTTGTGTTAACATAAATATTAATAATGTTTTTATCTAATTCTGTAAAAAATGCCATTGGGATTTTGATAGGAATTATATAAATTCTTAAATTGCTTTAGATAATATGGACTTGTTAACAATATTAAATTCATGAAAACAGAGTATCTTTCTATTTATTTATGTCTTTAATTTATTTTATCAATAACACTGGGGAACAAAATTTTTGTTGCATCAACAAAAACACTTGTTCTACCTAATTCTAGTGTCCTGATCTCAAATCTGACAATAGCTTTTCTCTGTAAGCTACAGTTCTTTTGCAAGTCAAGATTTTAGGTTTTCATCTTATTGCAAAATTTTCAACATTTAGTTTAACATAACGAAATAGAATGTCTTCTTGGGCATCATCTTTGTGAAAATATAATAATCTATATAATGCAGTAAATACACTAATACACTAAATATATGATTGCATCAGAATTTGTCTACAATTTCAAAATAGAACATATTAAAACACCTATTTTAATCATAAAATTTGCACAAAACTTATTTAAATTCTATTCAGGCATAAATTTGCATTTGTAGCTCTTGTGTTTGTGTACATGTTGAGGACAATATTGTTTGATGCTCCAGCAGTAGTCTGCCATCATATTTCTGTCCCATCGCCCTTGGTAACACTCTTCCATCATCTTCAGATCTTGATGAAAGCATTCTCCTTGCTCATCACTAAAAGCTCCAAGATTTTCGGGAAATTTATCAAGGTGAGTGTTCAGGAAGTGAATCTTAATGCTCGTGTTACATCCAATGTCACGGAAAGCCAACAGCATCCTTTGAACTAGAAGTTTATATCTGGGTTTTTTTGTTGCCAAGGAAGTTCTTTGTACCTGCCACAAAAGACTGATATGCTGCTTTCTCCTCCATATTCATCTTCCTGGCAAATTCTTCATCACGTATGAGAGTTTGAATTTGAGGTCCATAGAATACACCTGCTTTTATCTTCTAGAAAGACAAGGTAGGAAAAGCAGAAATAATATGTTGAAAACATTCACTTCCTCTATTCAAAGTCTGAACAAACTGCTTTATTAAGCCAAGTTGGATGTGAAGTGGGAGAAAATGACCCTGTCTCTACAGATTCATTGACAATATTTTGCATCCCTACTTTCAGAGCTTCGTGTTTTGGCCACTTCTTCTGTGTCCAGTGTTTCTCCCGTGCTTGGCTGTCACGCAAACACAGAAAGCAAGGATACTTTGTGAAACCTCTCTGTTGTTCTAGGAGGAAATTTACCATTTTAAAATCCACACAAATGATCCAGTTATGCTCCTCATACTTCAGAAAGTCTCGCAGATGAGTTGAATAACAAAAGGAACCACTGAATAAACATTACTGTGTTGTAGGAGAACACATTTCAGACTCCATTTAGAGCTATCAAGAGATAGCCACTATTCTGTTAGACTGTAAGTGGTAATACCTAGCTGGCTGAGAAGACTACTAATATCATGACAGTAAACAAAGTGTTTGTCTTAGGAAAAAAGTCCACAAAAATTTGTTCATGCTTCCTAAATGGAATACCTTAGCTGATCGGTGGGTGAAGTACATTCTTTTCTTGAAGACTGAAGGCTAATTACTCAGCTGCTTTCTTTGAGAGACCCCAATCTTTTACTAAGTCATTCAATTCGGGTTGGCTAAACTGCTGAGGGGTTAATTACTGCTTGGAATCAGAAGAAGACTCTTCAGATTCTACAACCATTTTCTCATTAATCTTATCAAAATACACTTGATCACCATGTTCACTTTCTTCATCCTTAGAAGAAATAAAACCATTGAAAACTAGAACCAGGACTGTCTCAGAGTGTGAGATAGGTCGTATTGCTGAAAGAATATTAGGATATTTGATCATATGCCATTTTTTCTTGCCTTTTGTATGGATCAGACAAAAATAACAGTCACTGCTTTGGTCCTTAGATTCATGCCAAACCATGGCAATACCAAAAGGCATTCCTTTGTGTTTTTCTTTTGTCCAGTCATGAAGCATTTCCTCACAATTATGACACACAATATGAGGAGCCCAATTCTTGTCTTGATAACCAAGGGGAACTTGAAAATAGGCAATATATGCACATGTCACAAATGATGAAATATTGCATCTTTGAGTTTGACTATTCTTACATTTATGCCTATTCGAAGAAGCCATGATTCAATCTTAAAACAAAATAAAAGTGTTTTTATAAGATAATAATTTTTTACATTTAAAAACAACTACAATATGTAAAAGTGATGTTTGCAAAACATTAATTGCCTTGTGGTTATGTTCAATCCAAGATTCTTTGCCCTCTAACTCCTATTTAAAAACCAATGGATGCCATTAACTGTAACAAAAAAAAAATTAAAATTGCATAAAAGCTAGAGCATACACCAATAAACAGATTTTTAGATTTGGAATCAGCGATGCAGAAATATATCTAAACAGTTCTAAAGCCTCATGCAAAAGAAAATGAAAAAAAATTGTTCCCCGGTATAATTTGTAGTTTTTTTGTTTCATTTTGTTTTGTTTTTGTCTAAATAGCTCTGTTGGTTAGAGCTTCATTTCTAAGCACAGAGTTTCTAGTTTGGTCCTGGTCAGGGCACAAATAAGAAAAAATTGATGTTCCTGTCTCTCTCTCTCTCTTTAAAATCAATCAATAAAAATATTTTAAAATAATTTGTATTTTTTATTTTATTAGTATTCTTTTTAAAACTTTATTTTTAAATCATAGCTGATATATAATATTATATTAGTTTCAGGTGCACAACCTAGTGATTGGACATTATTAGACCTAATGCAGTAATCCCCACATGAGGTCTGATGACCATCCTTCATCATACATCGTTATTATAATATCATTGATTATATTCCCTATGCTGTACATTACTTTCCCTTACTTATTTTATAACTGGCAGTTTGTGCTCCTTAATTCCCTTCACTTTTTCCCTATTCCCCACCTCTAATATCTTACCATATTTTATTTTATTGTAAATGAGATTATTTTCTTAATATCTTTTACAGGTATATTCTTGTTTGTATACAAAAACACAATTATTTTTTAAATGTTGGTTTTCTATTCTGAAACTGTACTGTATTCATTTATTGGTTCTAACAGACTATTTATAAAGTTTTAGAATTTTGTGTACATACAATTGTGTCATCTGCAAATTATTTTATTTCTTATTTTCCAAGTTGATAATTTTATTTATTTTTCTTGCCTAATTGTTCTAAGACTTTCAGTACTACATTGAGAAGTAGTAAGAGTGGGCATTCTTAATTGGCCCAATATTAGAGGAAAAGCTTGCAGTTTTTCATTGTTAAATATGATATTTACTGTGTACTAATCATATATAGCTTTTATAATGTTGGGCTAAATTTCTTATATCCTTAATTGGTTGAAAGTTTTTATAATGAAAAGGTATTGGATTTGTCAAATGCTTTTACAGCATCTAATAAGATGATCATATTATTTTAATTTTTTTATATGTTAATGTGGCTTATTATATTAATTAATTTGTATGTATTGAACCATATCTGCATCTCAGAGAATAAACCCCATGGTCATAGTATATAATCCTTTAATGTTCTTTTGAATTTGGTTTACTAGTATTTTCCCCCCCACAGGGACAGAGAGAGAGTCAGAGAGAGGAATAGATAGGGAAAGACAGACAGAAACGGAGAGAGGTGAGAAGCTTCAATCATTAGTTTTTCGTTGCCATCGCAACACCTTAGTTGTTCATTGATTGCTTTCTCATATGTGCCTTGACCGCGGGCCTTCAGCAGACCGAGCAACCCCTTGCTGGAGCCAGTGACCTTGGGTCCAAGCTGGCGAGCTTTTGCTCAAGCCAGATGGGCCCGCGCTCAAGCTGGAGACCTTGGGGTCTCGAACCTGGGTCTTCGGCATCCCAGTCCGATGCGCTGTTCACTGCACCACCACCTGGTAAGGCTGGTTTACTAGTATTTTATTGAGGATTTTCACATCTATATTCACTAAGGAGATTATCATTTTCTTTTCTTGTAGAATTTGTACAGAATAAACTTTTGTATACTACTGAAACAAAGTTGCTATCAGTTCAAACTTGATTGATATAAAGTTAGCTATTAATTGTGATTATAATCTCCAGTGTATTTACTAAGAAAAAATGTATTCCAAGAAAAATGAGAATGGAATAAAATGATGGCACATTTAAAAACCTTAATCACAAAATAAGTCAGTAATGAAATAATTGAGAAACATAAAAGTTTTAAGATTTACGGAAAAGAAATAGCAAAATGGCAGAAGTACTTTCTTAGCATTAACTACTTTAAATGTAAATGGATTAAACTCCTTAATTAAAAGCAGAGGTTGGCAGAATTTGGGGGTAATATCTAACTCTATACTGCTTACAAGACACTTATTTTAGATACAAAGACAAATAGGTAAAAGTAAAACTATGGAACAAGATATATCAAAAACTAGTAATCAAAAAATTGTTGGGGTAACCGTACCAATATAAGATAAAATAGACTTTTAGACAAAAATTGTTATGAGAGAAAAATAATGTTAAATATAAATGAAAAAGTCAATCCATCAAGAAGATATTACAATTATAAAGATATTTACACATAAAAACAGATTCACAAAATATAAAAAATAAAAAGTGACAGGGAGGAGCAACATGGCGACGGAGTAGGTGGACGTACCAACTTCCAACTCCCAGAACCAAAGTGGATTACAACTCAATTTTAAGAACCATCACCGGGATAAACCAACTTTGAACAAAACTAAGTGGACTCTTCAACCAAGGAACACAGAAGAAGCCACATTGAGACTGGTAGGAATAGCGAAAACGCGAAGAGGGCTGCCCAGCTCCCCGGAGCAAACGGCAGCCCGGAGAGACCCGCGTGGTAGGAGGAGAGTTTGGCGGAGAGGGAAGGACCTGGGTCGTAGGACCCAAGCCCCAGCCTATAGTCCCAGAGCCTAGAAGAGGCGTTTGGACAGTTTTGAACTGTGAAACAAATGAGGGAGCTCCCAGGCCTACAGTGTGGAGTATTAGGTCCCATCCTACTCTGCTGAGGGTTGCTGAAGGGCATGGTGGGTGGCAGGACGCTGAAACGCGGTTCTGTCGGCGTGGGCGGAGGCCAAGCCGGTGGGAGCTCGGTCTAGCACAGCGGGGTCGGAGGGGATGCGCGAAAGCGGTCCGGAATCTGCGGGCCCACCTTTAATCCCACTTACGGGGACAAAGCGGGAGGCCAGGAACGGGCAGAAATCTGCTCTGCGACTCGGCGCAAGCCGGCCCTGACCGCAGGGACCAGGCTAGGACCATGGATGGGCGAAGGGCTGGCGGCTGAGTTCACGCCCGGCCGGAGAAACCGAGGTTTGCCATTCTGTGTGCGCGAGCGGGCACAGGGACGTGGTAGACCCCGAGACTAGTGGAAGCTCGCAGCTGAGCCGACGCTAATATCCCCGCCCGGCCAGAGAAACCACGATTTGCCATCCCAAGTGCACAAGCGGGCTCCAAACGCGGCGGCGGGGTAGAGTCCCGGACGAGCGGATGTCCGCAGCTGAGCGGAAGCCAGCAAACACGCCCGCCCCAATAAACCTTGGTTTCCGACCCTGCGCAGAAGGACCCTGGCCTTGAGGGCGGGGCTAAAGCTCCTGAGGCAAAAGCTTACAGCTGAGAGCACATCAAAAGCCCGCCTAACCCATGAAACTGTAGTGAGCAGGCTCCAACTGCTGGTTCTGGGCGGAAGTCCGGAAATAGGCTGATCCACAGCTGAGTAAAGGTGCTCACCTCTATCCTTGGTCCTGAGGCTTGTGGCTTGAGTGACAACCCCTCCCACGGAGGAGAGGCAGAAATCACAGCAAAAGCCACAGAGGGCCGGCTCTGGCAACGCCCATACCCAACTACCATAGGCAGTGGCAGAGGGGGTGGGGGGCCTGAAGACAGACCACACATAAAGAACACAAAGGCAACACCTACTGGAATACAGTGGCCACAACTTGCTTATACACAGAAAAAATGGGCAGGCAGAGGAAGGCAAACCAAATGAATCAAGAGAAATCCCCAGAGAAGGACCTGAATGAACCAGATATAACCAAACTACCAGAAGCAGAATTTAGAATAATTATAGGAAGGATGTTCAAATAAATTAGAGCAACAATGGATAGTCATTATGAACACCTAAATAAAGAGATAACAAGTATAAAAAACGAAATTGAAATAATAAAAAAGAATCAGACAGAAATGACAAATACAGTATCAGAACTGAAGACCACAATGGAAGAAATTAAAAGCAAGATGAATCATGCTGAAGATCGAATAAGTGACTTAGAAGACACAATAAACAAAGGCACAGAAGCAGAGAAGAAAAAGGAAAAGAAACTCAAAAAACGTGAGGAAACTCTAAGGGAGCTCTGTGACAACCTGAAGAGAAACAACATTTGCATCATAGGGGTGCCTGAAGAAGAGGAGAGAGGACAGGAAATGGAAACTTTGTTCAATCAAATCATAGCAGAAAACTTTCCTAAATTAAGGCTGGGAAACACTCCACACATTCAAGAAGCACACAGAACTCCATTAAAGAGAAACCCAAAAAGATCTACACCAAGACACATCATAGTTAAAATACCAAAGCTAATGGATAAGAAAAAATTTTAAAAGCTGCTAGGGAAAAAAAGGCTATCACCTACAAAGGAGCCCCCATAAGGATGGCATCGGACTTCTCAACAGAAACACTTGAGGCCAGAAGGGAATGGCAAGAAATAATCAAAGTAATGCAGAACAAAAACCTACAACCAAGACTACTTTATCCAGCAAGGCTAACGTTTAAAATTGAAGGAGAAATAAAGAGCTTCCCAGAAAAAGAAAGCCTCAAGGAATTCATAAAAACCAAACCAATTCTGCAAGAGATACTAAGGGGCCTCTTGTGAACAGTTTAAAGGGAGAAAAGAATATAGCAAAAGAAGAATACAGCTTTAAAGAATAAAATGGACATAAACAACTACATATCAATAATAACCTTAAATGTAAATGGACTAAATGATCCAATCAAAAGACATAGGGTAGCTGCATGGATAAAGAAACAGGACCCATACATATGCTGTCTACAAGAAACACACCTTAAAACAAAAGATGCACATAGACTGAACGTAAAAGGATGGAAAAAAATATTTCATGCAAATGGAAATGAAAAAAAAGCCGGGGTAGCAGTACTTATAACTGACATAATGGACTTTAAAACGAAGGCTGTATTAAGAGATAAAGAAGGACACTACATAATGATAAAGGGAACAATTCAACAGGAAGATATAACTATTATAAATATCTATACACCAAATATAGGAGCCCCGACATACATAAAGCAGACTTTGATGGATATAAAGGGCGAGATTAACAAGAATACTATCATAGTAGGGGATTTCAATACCCCTCTAACAACACTGGATAGATCCTCAAGAAAGAAAATTAATAAAGAAACAGCAGACTTAATAGATACACTAGATCAACTTGATTTAATAGATATCTTCAGAACTTTTCACCCTAAAGCAGTAGAATATACATTCTTCTCAAGCGCTCATGGTACGTTTTCTAGGATAGACCACATGTTAGGACACAAAAACGGTCTTAATAAATTTAAGAAGATTGAAATCATATCAAGCATTTTCTCTGATCACAACGCCATGAAACTAGAAATTAACCACAAAAGAAAAACTGAAAAATACTCAAACACTTGGAAACTAAATAGCATGATATTAAATAATGAATGGATTAACAATGAGATCAAAGAAGAAATAAAAAAGTTTCTAGAAACAAATGATAATGAGCATACATCAACTCAAAATTTATGGGACACAGCAAAAGCAGTTGTGAGAGGGAAGTTCATTGCACTACTGGCATATCATAAGAAGCTAGAAAAAGCTCAAATAAGCAACCTGACCCTGCATCTAAAAGAACTAGAAAAACAACAACAAATAAAACCCAAGACAAGTAGAAGGAAGGAAATAATAAAGATCAGAGCAGAAATAAATGACATAGAGGCGAAGGAAACAATACAGAGGATCAAAGATACAGGAGCTGGTTCTTTGAAAAGGTAAACAAGATTGATGAACCTTTAACTAGACTCACCAAGAAAATAAGAGAGAGGACTCAAATAAATAAAATTAGAAAGGACAGTGGAGAAATAACAACTGACACAACAGAAATACAAAGCATTGTAAGAAAATACTATGAAGAACTATATGCCAAAAAATTAGACAATCTTGGTGAAATGGACAAATTTCTTGAATCATATAACCTTCCAAAAATCAATCTGGAAGAATCAGAACACCTAAACAGACCAATTACAACAAATGAGATGGAAACAGTTATCAAAAAACTCCCAAAAAAGAAAAGTCCTGGGCCTGATGGCTTCACTAGTGAATTCTATCAAAAATTCAAAGAAGAACTAACTCCTATCCTCCTCAAGCTATTTCAAAAAATTCAAGAGGAAGGAAGACTTCCAAACTCCTATTATGCGGCGAGCATAATTCTGATCCCAAAACCGGGCAAAGACAACACAGAGGAAGAAAATTATGGGCCAATATCCCTGATGAATTTAGATGCTAAAATTCTCAACGAAATATTAGCCAACCGGATCCAGCAATATATGAAAAAAATCATTCACCACGATCAAGTGGGATTTATTCTGGAGAGGCAAGGCTGGTTCAATATTTGCAAATCAATCAATGTGATTCATCACATAAACAAAAGGAAGGACAAAAATTACATGATAATTTCAATAGATGCAGAAAAGGCATTTGATAAAATCCAGCACCCATTCATGCTCAAAACTCTCAGTAAAGTGGGAATACAGGGATCATTTCTTAACATGATAAAGGCCATCTACGATAAACCAACAGCAAACATCATACTAAATGGACAAAAATTAAAAGCAATCCCCTAAAGATCAGGAACCTGGCAGGGGTGCCCCCTTTCACCACTCTTATTCAACATAGTTCTGGAAATCCTAGCCACAGCAATCAGACAAGAAGAAGAAATAAAAGGCATCCAAATTGGAAAAGAAGAAGTAAAACTGTCACTATTTGCAGATGATATGATATTGTATATTGAAAACCCTAAAGTCTCAGTCAAAAAACTACTGGACCTTATAAATGATTTCAGCAAGGTGGCAGGATATAAAATTAATACTCAGAAATCAGAGGCATTTCTATACACCAATAATGAAATATCAGCAAAAGAACTTAAGGAAACAATCCCTTTCACTATTGCAACCAAAAAAATAAAGTACCTAGGAGTAAATTTAACCAAGGAGGTTAAGGACTTGTACTCAGAAAATTATAAAACATTGATTAAAGAAATCAAGGAAGATACAAACAAGTGGAAGCATATACCGTGCTCATGGCTAGGAAGAATAAACATCATTAAAATGTCTATATTACCCAAAGCAATTTACAAATTCAATGAAATACCAATTAAAATACCAATGACATACTTCAAAGATATAGAACACATATTCCAAAAATTTATATGGAATCAAAAAAGAACACGAATAGCCTCAGCAATCTTAAAAAGAAAAAAATAAAGCAGAAGGTATCACTCTTCCGGATATCAAGGTTTACTATAAGGCCATTATACTCAAGACAGCCTGGTATTGGCATAAGAACAGGCACATAGATCAATGGAACAGAACAGAGGACCCAGAAATAAACCCACAGCTTTATGGACAACTGATATTTGACAAAGGAGGAAAGAACATATAATGGAGAAAAGACAGCCTCTTTAACAAATGTTGTTGGGAAATTGGACATCTACCTGCAAAAAAATGAAACTAGACCATCAACTTTCACCATTCACTAAAACAAACTCAAAATGGATAAAAGACTTAAATGTAAGCCGTGAAACCATAAGCATCATAGAAGAAAACATAGGCAGCAAGCTCTCCGACATCTGTAGCAGCAATATATTTGCCGATTTATTTCCACGGGCAAATGAAATAAAAGGCAAGATAAACAAATGGGACTATATCAAACTAAAAAGTTTTTGCACAGCTAAAGACAATAAGAACAGAATAAAAAGACAAACCACACAATGGGAGAACATATTCGACAGCACGTCTGATAAGGGGTTAATAACTAAAATTTATAAAGAACTTATAAAACTCAACACCAGGAAGACAAACAACCCAATCAAAAAATGGGCAAAAGAAATGAATAGAAATTTCTCCAAAGAGGACATACAGATGGCCAATAGGCATATGAAAAAATGCTCAACATCACTAATCATTAGAGAAATGCAAATTAAAACCACAATGAGATATCACCTCACACCAGTCAGAATGGCACTCATCAGCAAAACAACACAGAATAAGTGCTGGCGAGGATGTGGAGAAAAGGGAACCCTTCTGCACTGCTGGTGGGAATGCAGACTGGTGTAGCCACTATGGAAAACAGTATTGAGATTCCTCAAAAAATTAAAAATCGAATTGCCTTTTGACCCAGCTATCTCACCTATAGGAATATACCCTAAGAACACCTTAGCACTGTTCGAAATGAAGAAATGCACCCCCATGTTCCTGGCAGCATTGTTCACAATAGCGAAGATCTGGAACCAGCCCAAGTGTCCATCAGAAGACGAGTGGATTAAAAAGCTTTGGTACATATATACTATGGAATACTACTCAGCCATAAGAAATGATGACATCGGATCATTTATAACAAAATGGATGTACCTTGATAACATTATACGAAGTGAAATAAGTAAATCAGAAAAAAAAGAAAAACTGAGAACAGCATGATTTCATACATAAGTGGGACATAAAAGTGAGACTATGAGACATGGACAAGAGAGTGGTGGTTATGGGTTGGGGGGAGGGAGGGACGGGTGGGATAGGGAGGAGGGGAGGGACACAGGGAAAACCAGATAGAAGGTGAGAGAGGACAATTTGACTTTTGGTGATGGGTATGCAACACAATTGAATGTTAAGATAACCTGGAGATGTTTTCATTAAACAAAATAAAATTAAAAAAAAAAAAGTGACAGACTCAAAGGCTGAAACAAAACAGTTTTATAGGAATAGTTAGAGATTTTAATACAGTACCTATTTTCAATAGTTAATAAAACTAGAAAGAAGATAAATTGAAAATAGAAAATTTGATCCATGTTAACAATAAATTAAAATTAATAAAAATTTTTGAAAAAGAAAATTATTTAAAATTGTGTTGTGTTTGTATACTCTATGACTATACTAAAAACCTTCAAATTGTACACTTTCAATGGACCATTTGTATAGTATGTGAATTATATATTTATAAAGCTGTTTTTAAAAAAGAAAAAAAGAAAATTTAAACACCAATACAAGTCAACTAGACCTAATAGACTTATATAGAGTGAACATTCCACTATACAGCAGCAGAATATACATTTTTCTCAAGTGCACATGTAACATTCTTGAGCATAGTCTATATATTGGGACACAAAACAAGTCTCAATAAATTTTAAAGATTAAAATCATATGGCTATTACTGGTAGCTCAGCGGTTAAAGCATTAGCCCAATGTATGACGTCCCAGGTGCAATTCCTGATCCAGGCACACAGGAAAAAAGACCATCTGCTTCTCCCACAATCCCCCTCCCCTTTTATCTCCCCTTCTTCTCCCACAGCCAGTGGCTTGGGTGGTTTGATCATGGGCCCAGGCACTGAGGACGGCTCCTTTGGAGCACATCAGCCTCAAGTGCTAAAAATAACTAAGTACTTGAGCACCCACCCCAGATGAGGTTGCCGGGTGGATCCCAGTCAGGATGCATGTGGGAGTCTGCCTCACTATCTCCCCTCCTCTTACCTAATAAAGAAAGAGAATGAAATAAAGGAAAGATAGGAAAGAAGGAAGGAAGGAAGGAAGGAAGGAAGGAAGGAAGGAAGGAAGGAAGGAAGGAAGGAAGGAAGGAAGGAAGGAAGGAAAGAAGAAAGGAAGGAAGAGAAAGAAAGAGAAATTATACAAAATATTTTCTCCAATCACAATGGAATGAGAGTTGACATTAATAACAGAAGGAAAACTGAAAAGTTTACAAATATGTGAAAACTAAACAGCATCCTTAAATAATCAATGGTTAAAGAAGCAGCTATAAGTGAAATTAAAACATCTTGAAGATGAATGAAAATGAAAAGATAATATACTAAAACCTGTAGGATTAAGTGAAAGCACATCTCAGAGGGTAAGTTATAGCTATAAATTCTTCTATTAAGAAAAAAATCTTGTCAATAACCTAATTAATTATACACCTTAAGAGACTAGAAAACAAAAGCAAGTTAAATGCAAAGCTAGATGAAAGAAGGAAATAATAAAACTCACAGTTAAGCTAATGAAATATAAAAAAAGAATCAATAAAACAAAAATGTGTTATTTGAAATGATCAACAAAAGTAGTAAATCTTTAGCTAGACTGACAAAAAAATTGGGAGACTCAGAAAATGAAAGATTCAAATTACTAAAATTACAAATAAAAGTAGAAACATTGCTACTGACTTTATAGAAATAAAAGGAAATGTAAAACAATTCTTTTAATAACTGTACATCAGCAAATTAGATAAAATGAAAAAATTCCCTGAATTACAAACTACCAAAACTAATCTCAAAATAAATAAAAATCTGAATAGACCTTTAATAAGAAAAGCAATTTAATTAGTAATTAAAAAAAAAAGAACAGAAGAAAAGATTGAACCACCCAACAAATAAAAAGCCAGCAACACATGACTTTACTGGAAAAATTTCACCAAACATTTAAAGAAGAATAATTACACCAATTTTTTTCAAACTTTTTCAAAAAATAGAAAAGGAGGGAACAATTTCTAATGCATTCTTTGAAGCCCACATTAGCTTTATACCAAAATTAGGTGAAGATGCAACAAAAAAATTCTAATTTAATATCATTTATCAATATATATGCAAAATTCCTCAACAAAATGCTATCAAACAAAATATAGTAGTATATAGTAAAAGGATTCTACTCCATGACAAAGTGAATCTTTATTCCAAAAATGCTTGTCAACATATGAAAATAATCAAAGTAATAAGCCAAATAAATAAAATGAAGAAAATACCAGCATGATCATTTCAATTGATGCAGAAAAAGCTTTTGAGAAATTTCAACATCCTTTCTTGACAAAAATACTCAACAAACTATAAATACAGTGTGTCCATAAAGTCATGGTGCACTTTGACCTGTCACAGGAAAGCAACAAAAGACGATAGAAATGTGAAATCTGCACCAGATAAAAGGAAAACCCTCCCAGTTTCTATAGGATGATGTGGCAGCATGTGCAGATGATGACATAACACTGTGTATACAGCGGAGCAGCCCACGGACATGCCAGTCGAGATGTGGACGGTACAGAAGAAAGTTCAGTGTGTTCTGTGGCTTGCTTAATTCGAATCCGTGACCAAAGTGCAACGTGAATATGGGCGCGTTTATAACGAAGCGTCACCACATAGGAATAACATTACTTGGTGGGATAAGCAGTTGAAGGAAATCGGCAGTTTGGTGGAGAAACCCCGTTCTGGTAGGCCATCAGTCACTGACAGGCTATACTGGATAGCTACGTAAGGAGCCCTTAAAAATCTGTGCATCCATGTGCTCGACAGTTACACCTAAGCAAGACTACAGTTCATAAGCTGTTAAAGAAACGTCTCTGTTTTACGGGGTACAAATTGCAGCTGTTGCACATTATCAAATCAGCAGATAGACCCACACTATGCACGTTTGCTACAGATATGCTTCATGAGATCAACAATGATGCAAGATTTTTGCAGAAGATTGTGTTTAGTGATGAGGCAACCTTTTATATCTGTGGACATGTTCATTGCCATAACGTCTGAATATGGGCTGCTGAACATCCTCATGCCTACGTTGAGTATGAACATAACACCCCTAAAGTGAACGTGTGGTGTGGTTTGATGCATGATAAGGTGATAGGCCCATTTTTTTCGCAGAGCAGTCTGTGACGGCAAACACCTATCTTGACATGTTGGAATTGTATGCAGTGCCACAATTTCCAGAAGGTGTCATCTTTAAACAGGACGATGCTCCTCCACACTACTTCACCATTGTTCATGAGTTTCTAAATAGGACATTCCCCCAGCAGTGGATAAGCAGGGGTTCTATCAAGCCATGGCCACCATGATCCCCAGATCTGACACCCTTAGATTTTTACTTTTGGGGTTATGTGAAGCAACATGTGTACATTGAACGTGTCAACAACATTAATCACTTAAAACAGAGAATCACAGACGTTATTCACTGTTACACCAGAGGTCCTTACCCGTGTGTGGCAAGAACTTCACTATCGTTTGGACGTGTGTAGGGCAGTGGTTATTAACCTTTTTTGAGGTACCAAACCCACAAGTTTCATATGTGCATTCACCAATACCTTCTTTAGTGATAAATAAAATGTGATTTTTTCCCCAAATTCAAGACATAGGTATATGATTTTTTACTGGTGCACAAAATGAGCCATGCATGAACATCACCTTGCTCAAAGAACAAAACCAACAAAGTGCATGAACTCACAACAAATTACGGTATTGCTTTATTCTGGCCTCCGCGGCAGAGGCTTCTCCAAACCCCTGAGACCGACTCATCGAACCCCTAGGGTTTGATAGAACCCAGGTTAAGAAGCCCTGGTGTAGGGCTAAAAATGGAGCCCACATCAAGCTGCACTGAATAGATATGAAGCTAGGAGAGTTTTCCTTTTATTTGGTGCAGATTTCACATTTCTACCATCTTTTGTTGCTTTCCTGTGACCGGTCAAAAGTGCACCATGACTTTACGGACACACTGTAGAAGATAACTTTCTCTACATTATAATGAATATTTAAGTAACTAAATAAAGATGTTGCACAACATAATGAATGTGCAAAATGTCACTGAATTGTATTCTTTCAAATGGTTTATTATATATTATGTGAATTTCACTTTAATTTAAAAAAAGGAGAGAGAAAGTAAAGCATCCATGATCATGATAAAGACTGATGAGTCTCCTGCTCTTCTACGGTTTCTCTTTTTCTATTTATTTTAATTTATTGTGTTTACATAGATTCTAGTGTTGCCCGAATGTATCTCCCCTCCCCCATATCCTCCTCAACATCCCTCTTGCCCCCCTCCCCACAGCACCCTTCCCCCTTCCCTTCAGGTTTATCCCATCCTATCATCCCCTTTCCCTCTGTCCTTTTTCCTCTGGTCCCTTTGATCCCTCCTCTGTCTCAATTCTGTTCCTCAGTTCTCAATGTTCCTTCGATTTCTCAAATGAGGGAAGTCATGTGATACTTTTCTTTCTCTGCCTGGCTTATTTCACTCAACATTATAGTTTCCAGGCCCCTTCATATTGTTGCAAAAGGTAATATTTTCTCCTTTTTCATAGCCCCATAGTATTCCATTGTAGACAGATGAAAAAATGTTTAACATCACTAAGCATTAGAGAAGTCCAAATTAAAACCACAGTGAGATACCACCTCACACCAGTCAGAATAGCGCTCATTAACAAAACAACACAGAACAAGTGCTGGCGAGGATGTGGAGAAAAGGGAACCCTCCTGCACTACTGGTGGGAATGCAGACTGGTGCAGCCACTGTGAAAAACAGTATGGAGATTCCTCAAAAAAATTAAAAATAGTCCACTCATCAGTCTCATGTCAGAGATTATATTAAGAACTATTATACTACATAATGCTGTAGTGGTGGATGAAGGGCAATAAAACAGAATATGGAAATGGTATTGCTGAAATTCTTAAGTATCCTACTAACTTATATTTTTATTGCTATAATTAAATTTGGCTGATACAAATTAAGATTGATACAAGTACCCAGTAAATACTCTGAAAGGTTTTAAGAGAACATAGAAGTTTCAGTTGGCTGGCATTCATTTGAGATAAGAATAGATACAGCAACAAATAGAGAACAACACCCAATGAAATTTAATATTATTAACCATAAAATCAAGTAATTTTTAAACTTCTTGTTGGAATTGCTAACTCACATAAAACTAGTGTAACAAATAAACTTTAATATTATCAAGTGTAACTAAATCTTTCTTAAGAAAAGATTTTAGAGAAACTAAATAACTTGCAAATATGTGCAAGAGTTTATACCTCAATCTCTTAAATCTTAAACTATCAGTCTTTTCTGTGCATTTTAATCATAGCTACAAAAGATCTACATATCATTTTAGAGAGTTGTTATACAAAATAATTTAAAATAAAGATTTATGTGAATATTTAGGTTGAAGGTTTTATAAGCAATTCTATGTTTAAAATATTTTTGTATGGTTAATTCAGTCTACATAATTAAATATATTAGGGAAGATCTTTCCACATTTCAGCTCTTGCATCTTTACAAAATATTGCACGATCTCAAATGTTTCAAAAAATATTATACCTAAACACACATTTTCTCAAATTATAAGATGGTAATGAGGAAATATATGTAAGAACTAGGAAATCTTATAGGACTTGGAAAATCAAGTGAACTTAGGCAACAGTTAGGCATTAGTGAGTTTTGCTAAACTTAAATAAGTGCTGCTACATATTTTTATAATTATTTTATATTCATGTGTTATAAAATTTTACCCTTATGTGTTTAATTAAGTTTTATATAATCTGAGAATACAACAGGTGAAGAGTTATTTAAGGTACAGTAAGTTTTTTTGAGTTTGACAAAGCCTTTCATCTCCCTCTGCATAAGCAAGTGGTGTTTTGCCAGCACAGAACAGAACTTTAACAGGGGGCAGATTGAGTTTGGTTCTAAACTTAAAGCACACAAGTTTGAGTGACTGCCAAGCTGGCTGAAACATGTTTTCTTCAATCTTCTTAAAGTGCATGAGGATTTAAAAAAAAATTGTAAAACCTTACCTATTAGTTTGCTCTTATCACTGAATACTTCCTGAATTGAAAACTGCATATTGAATATAAGATTGTGGTATATTTTATCAAGTACTGCTCTCAGTATATTTCATTATAGTATAGTTTCCCCAAAATTCTATCTTGCAACATTTCTATACAGTTTCTTTTACTTATATATTAAATTAGTTATTCTTGGACATTTTACCCTTGAAATTAATCTACCTTTAATAATCAAAGAAGAAACAAAAAAAATGGATCAAATAAATATTTATATAAAAAGGCAATATATAATCAATAATATTTCTAATTTCTGACTATATCAGAGTCTAAGATGATTCTCTAGAGTCTTAAAGGGGGATGGGAAAGTACTAGCAAAATCAACAGATTGATCCAGACATATGGAAGGCACGGAAGGCAACTGAGAGTGGGAGAAGGGAGAAAAAGGACAGGAAAAACAAGGTGCCGTGTCAATTAGTTCATTCACTGCCAATAAACTGAAAAACATGTCATGGAGAATTTACCATTTAAATGAGATGACATTTAAATAATTCTTTTTAAATTTTTCTTTAAAATTTTTTTTTACCTAATATGAAACCTTTATCATTTGCTCTGCAGCTGCACTATGCTGAGAAATATTAAGCTGGCTCAAAGAGGACGAAAGAGTGAACATCTTTGCAAAAAATTCTTTAATTACGAAAAAAGCTGGATTTTGAGATCATGCTGAGAGATAAGATTTTATTTCTAGATTTCACTTATTAGTGATCATTTTAACTGATTGAGTATCATTTCATCTCTGCAATTCCAAGAATTTGTTGCTTTCACACTTGAATTAATTTTTCTTACAGGATGAAACCCACTATGTCTGAAGATGATTTTTCTACAGGTTTTGCTTCACTCTTAGGTTAATTATTGATTATCTATGTACTTACCTATAATTATTATATTTTTAGCATTTTTAATCAATATTTTGGTTCAGAATTTTAAAAATATCTAGTTTTTAATTTATCAGAAAAAGGTTATAAAATCAACTTTAATTTCATGCTATTTAATTGAGTCATGAGTATGAACTTGAAATATTTTTCCAGTCAATTTAAGTCAGCTAACAGTTGCATTGATAGCTTTTTCAAATAATAATGTGATGCCTGACCTGTGGTGGCACAGTGGATAAAGCATCAACCTGGGAACACTGAGGTCGCCAGTTCAAAACCCTGCACTGATCTGGTCAAGGCACCTATGGGAGTTGATGCTTCTAGCTCCTCCCCCTTTTCTCTCTCTCTCTCTCTCTCTCTCTCTCTCTCTCTCTCTCTCACTCTGTGTCTCCTTTCTAAAATGAATAAATAAAAATAAATAAAAATAATAATAATAATGTGATGACATTTCTCAGACATTTAAGAATTACATCTCCAAATCAGTATGGAAGGTATATTGCATAAATATTATTTAGTGTAAACTACAATATTTTTTAAATGAAATGCTTTTAAAATCAAGATCTTTGAGCAAGCTTCCCAGAAATTAAATCAAACCAAGAAATATCTAGTTGGCACCTCCTAGGCCTAGCTAGGCTATATAGCTAGATGAGTAGTCACTGCCTCAGATTACCTCTGTTCAAATGTTATTTCCATCAATTTGTGACATTAGCCAAATATATATTTCGTTTTCTTAAGTTTTCTCATCTATAAAATTAGACAATCACAGTGAATTCTTAACTTACAAACACAAGATTCTTGCAAGATTTAAATGAGTTAATACACTGCCTGGCACACAAAGTAAAGTTCAGTTCTTGTTATATATTTTTTCAGTTTATTTTAGCTTTATTTTTTATTTTGAAATTAAGTTTAATGGGGTACCATTGATCAAAAAGAGTACATAGGTTTCTGGTGAACATCTCTATAGCATTTAAACTGTTGATTGCATTTTGTGCCCATCACGCAAAGTCAAATCATTTTACATCACCACATATTTGTCCCTCTTTTCTCCCCTCCCACTCACCCTGTCCCCCGGGTAATCCCTTCACATTTATCAATGTCCATGAGTCTCATTTTATATCTCACCTATTTATGAAATCATACAGTTCTTAGCTTTTTCTGACTTATTTATTTTACTTAGTATAATGTTCTCTAGGTCTATCCATGTTATCGTAAATGGCAATATATCATCATTTCTTTTTGCAGAGTACTATTCCATTGTATATATGCTCAGGGTCTTTGGTACCCAAGATCCACATCCTTTACACCACATCTTAACCAATCCTCTTTTGAGGGACACTTTGGTTGTTTCCATGTGTTGGCCACTATAAATAATGCTGCGATGAACATGGGAATGCAAGAGTCTTTGTGCAACAATGTTTTCAAGATTTTTAGGGAGGTACCCAGTAGAGGATGGCTGGGTCATATGGTAGTTCTAGTCTTAGTCTTCTGAAGAACCACCTTACTTTCCTCCATAATGGTTGTACTAATATGCATTCTCACCAGCAACGAATAAGGGTTTCATTTTCTCCACAGCTTTTCCAACATTTATTATTACATGTCTTGTTGATAATAGCCAATCTAACAGGTGTAAGGTGGTATCTTATTGTAGTTTTGATTTGTATTTCTCTAATAGTTAGCAAAGATAAGCATCTTTTAATATATTGGTCGGCCATATGTATGTCATCTTGGAAGAAGTGTCTTTTCAAGTCCTCCCCTTATTTTTAATCAGATTGTTTGCTTGTTTGTTACTGAGCTTTGTGGGGTTTTATATGTAACAAATTTCCCTACGACATTCTAAAAATATAATTTTTCAGTGACATTTCTCATGCTTTTCTGTGAACCCCAGCAATCCTTGATGCATGGCTATTTAAATTCTAGTTATTTAAACTTAAAGTATTTGGCAAATTTTATAGGTTTTTTCTCCCAGCACAATGAGCCAGCTGTACTCAGACTTCTTGGCAGACTCATTCCTATGCTCCGTGTCTTTGGTACCCGAGATCCACGTCCTTTATACCACTATCAGGCACCCTTCTCTTCTGAAATCTATCCTCGAACTCTATCAGTATGCATTATTAATCTCTAACAATGACTATAGATTTATTGCCATCTTTTGCTTCATATATTTTGAGGCTATTTTATGTTATAACATTTAATATTTTTACATCTTTCTAGTAAATTAGCACATCTTTGAATTATTTAAAAAGCTCTCCCATGCTGTCTTCTTTTAGTCTTTTAGACCTCTCTATCTCATGCTTAACTCATTCATTAATAAGAAGACAATTATATGAAATTGGTTACTATACTGGGCTTTGTTTGAATTATACACACCATAGACTGTTTCATGTTGCATGTTTTAATTATGCCATTAGATTTCTGGATGCTTAAATGGACAAAATATTGTGTTTTATGGTAATTTTATATTGACTTATAGCATTCTGACTAGCAGTGCCTTTTCATTCAAGCATTCAACATGTATAAAGACATTCCACATGCTAAGCCTCAGGTAGGTAAAAAACATCAATAAGAAAATTTCCTGTCTTCAAACTTAACTTGGTTATAACCTATTCATACAGAAGAATATAAGTGTTTCTTTTCCCTAGAATTATATAGTTCATTCTGAATATTATGTTAGATATTATTTGTATATAGTTGTTTTGTTTTTAATTTTTTAATTTTTTTCAAGTGAGAGGAGGGGAGTTAGAGAGACACATGAATCCTGAGTGGGATCCACCCAGCAACCTCCATCTGGAGCCAATGCTCTGCCCATCTGGGGCCATGCTTACAACTGAGTTATTTTTAGTGCCTGAAGTGGAGACTCCATAGAGCCATCCTTAGCATCTAGGACCAATGCTCTCAAACCAATCAAGCCATGGCTCCAGGAAAAGAAGAGAAAGAAAGAGAAGGAGGAGGGGGAAGGGTTGAAAAGCAGATTGTTGGTTTTCTTGTGTGCCCTGACTGGGAATCGAACCCCAGAAATCCACAGACCAGGTTGGCACTCTAATACTGAGCCAACCAGCCAGGACTGATAGTTGTGATTTTTTTTGTGATTTTTTTTTTAGTTTCAGAACTTTTATGACAACCATGATCCAGTTTTGTAAAATTACAACTAGGACTATTTTTAGGTACTTCAAGCATGTCTCTAGAAAGATTGTTCTACAAAGTAAGGGAGTCTAGAAATCACTGGCAAAAGTCATATGGCTCAGTGTAAACATGAAAGAAGTGAAATTCTTCTTCAAGGTCCTCATGACCTGAAAAAATGATGGCAACAAAGAGCACATTCTTTTTTGTAAAGCTTTCATTCCTCATCATTCCCTTACAGTTCTGTGTACACTGTCCTGACATTTCAGACACATGAAGCTGACTTTAAACTGTTGCTTTATATAATTTATACTGTTGACTAAGCTTGTAAGATTAGGGGTGAAGCAAAGTTTTATTAGTAATTAGATTATGGCCCTTTATCATTTCATGTGTCTCTCCATACATTCATTTCTTATTTAATTTAATTGATAACCTTTGTTTTCTTTTTTTCATCCTCTAGTAAATTGGCTCATATTGCAAAAAGACATTGAAATACGAAAATCAAAGAAGATTTAATAAGACTAGCTCTCAAAGAAAAAGAATTCTGGTTCCTCAGTAAATTGGCATAAAGCCTGAAGATATACATGTCTTTCTTGCTTCATCCCATGACCTTTAAAATCTCTCTTCCCTAGGACTGCTTGCAATCAAATGGGTATGCACAATCAATACACACTTGCAGAATGAAAACCTGGATATGCTAATTTTGTGCATAAGTACTTCAGACACTATTAAGAGAGATAACAGATTGATTTTTAAAGAGCAAATGAAGACATTTCAAATGTTCTTTTACCATTATGTTTAAATCTACTGACACCAACCTGTATTTTTCACTAAGTTAGAGGTATAACCAAAAATATTATGGCTGTTAAGTAAGTTTTTTTTTATCTTTTCTTGCTCAGGATTATGGCAGCTACAATGGTGGCAAAGGTGGTTATCAAAAAATGGTATGAAGAATTGATGTCATCATCCACCCATAAGAACTGCAGTGTTATGTTTCTTCAAGTATAATCTACTCCCATAGAAAGTTCCTTCAGACATTTTTTCACATATATGCACATAAATATAATGAAAGAAAAACAAAACAAACTAATAAAATCCAACTTTTATAAAATGCTTTATATGATGTGTATATCTATCAACTTCTAATAAGCAATGTGATATACTTTGCAGATGTAAAATCAGAATTTCAACAAAACTAAGTTACTTACTTAGATTGGAGCAAAAACCAAAATTACACAGCCTAATTATTTTCATTAAGTTCATGCAAACCAAACCTAAACTGGAAGATATATCTCTTTAGCATAAAAACCAGAAATAGAGTTAGAATTAGAAACAGACTCCAAACAAGAGTAAAGGAAATGGATGTGTCCTGGCAAAAATATTTTCAAAATAATTGTGACACCAAAAAAGTGTTCTAAGTATGACCTATAATAGTAACTTTCCTTATAGCAAATACTTTTATATACAGAAATTAATTTTTAAAACTCTTGATTATTTTGAGTATATTTTAACAATAATAATAGTTTGTAAATATTTTATATTTATTAAGGGCCTAGCACAGTTTTAAAGTGTGTTTTATGAATTATATTACTAGACATTATAATAGTCTTTGAAGGCATTATCATTGTTTCCACTGTCCAGATAAAGCAAATGAGACTCAGAAAGGGTACACAGTTTATCTAAGAGGTCAAAATGAGACTTGAACTCAGGGGTCTGCTTCCAGAGCCTCAATTACAATGGGGTTTGGCACTCAGGATGTTAGCCCAGAGCCTACCTGTGTACCACAGGTTCCTTACGACCTTACTGCTTGCATCTGTCCAAACCAACCCCTTTTTTGTCTTGAACAACTCCCCACTGCCCCATGTAAAAACACTCCTTTCTACAGCAAATAACACAAACATTTTTTTTCTTTTAATTAAATTTATTGGGGTGACACTAGTTAACAGAATTACTGAGATTTAAGGTGCACAATTCTACCTCCCATCTTCTGTACTCTATATTGTGTGTTCCAAAACATAAATCCTATCATGTTTCTCTCTTCTCCTTAGAATGCCTTAATTTTTTTTATTGATTTGAGAGAGAGAGAGAGGAAGGGAGAGAGAGAGAGAAACATCAATTTGTTGTTCCACTTATTTATGCATTCATTGGTTGATTCTTATATGTACCTTGACTGGCACCAAACTACAACCATGGAGTATCAAGACAATGCTCTGATCAAATGAGCTATCTGGCCAGGGCTTCTCCTCAAAGCTCTTCAGTGGCTTCTCATCATATTTACAACACCAACGGTTCTCTCCTTGGCCCAGAAACCCTGACAAGAAACCCTCTTTCCAACTTTGTTTCTTGCTCCAATCACACTGGACTTCCTGCTACTTCTTAAATAGGTTCTTAAGGCCTCTGCATTTATTGTTCCACACCTTGAAATATCTGTCTAATGATATTCAGCATAAATTGTCTCTTCATTTCATTTGGGTCACTGCTCATGTCACCTCCTTGAAGAGATCTTTACTACCCTTCAGTAAACTATGTAAAATATACCCCCACCCTGCTCCATTACTGGTTATCTTTTACCCTGATTTTTAAATTTAATTTATTGGGATAACACTGGTTAACAAAATACTACAAATTTCAGGTATACAATTCTATAACACATCATCTGTATGTGTATTGTGTGTTCACCACACAAGTCAAGTCTCCATCCATCACCATTTATTCTCCCTCTACCTCTTCTACCTCTCCTCACCCTCCCTTTCTTACTCTGATCTTGTTTTCATCATTTAATTTAATATTACCTGATATTACACTATTGTCTATATTTAGTTGTTGATTCCTTTATCATTTTACCATTAAAAGTAAACCACATGAGGACAGAAACTTTGTATCATTCATCATACTATATCCCCAAGACCTACAAAAGTGCTTGAAAAATACTAAGCCTTGAAATATGGATTAAATAAACTACTTAATTAAATAGTTAAATTTTCTTAGGATAGATATTAAGAAATCAGAATCACTATCAGATCAAAAGCTGTGACAAATAAAGGATATTGGTATTGCAATTGTGTTTCCAGGAAATTCGTGTGGTAAACATTATGTTACATTTTAATTGTCAAAAACATGAAAGAGTCGCCTGACCTGTGGTGGCGCAGTGGATAAAGCGTTGGGCTGGAATGCTGAGGTTGCTGGTTCGAAACCCCGGGCTTCTTTGGTCAAGGTACATATGGAAGTTGATGCTTCTTGCTCCTCCACCTGTTCTCTCTATCTCTTTCCTCTCTCTCTCCAATAAAAATGAATAAATAAAATCTAAAAAAAAATAAAATGAAAAAAGAGTCTTTTAAAAAAAACACATGGAAGAGTCTGATAGAGAGTATATCCCAAACAAGGGGTGATGGCTTAAGATGTACAACCCACAGACCAGTTTGTTTTTTACCTTCTCCTGGAGATTTTTTTTCAATGTGACTAATAATTGAAATTAATTATCAAGTTTGAAAATCTTAATAAACTTGTCGCTTTTGGAATAGGGAATGACCATTAAAGTATGGTTTATGAGCCATTAGCCACTGATTTCTCCCATATTCTCAGTCTATGACACTAACCTCAAGGCAGAACTCATATCTAACGAGGGAACAAATAGCTACAATGTTTTCTTGACTAAGAAAGACTTCCATTGACTTCGTATAAATTAGCAGCCTAATTTACAAAAAAAAAAAAAAAAGCTCATTTACAAGATATCTGAGCTAGTGTTTCTGCAGAATTATGGCATTGTTATCACTGGGGGTTGAGTATTAAGATACGGACTTAGTTGTTTTTCATTTGGGGTTTTTTTTTTCTATATTTAATAAGATTTCAGATTATATATCCCATCCCAAATTTAAATATGGTCTCCTAGATGCCTAATATTTGGTCTTCATAAATAAGTTTCAATTGTGGCAATTGTTATATGAAATTCCTGCCTGTCAGTGCACACTTTGATATTTTCATTAAGCATCCCAACGTGCAAAAATACAACGAAAAAAAAAACTATTTATCATCAAAAAAAACAGTGTCAGAAAAACTGCTGTTCAATTTCTAAAAGATGGAAAATAGTCTTAAATGTTTTGACAGAGAACAAAATTCACAAACAAATGGAGAACTTGTGAATAACAACAAAATTTGGAGAAATGTTACAACCCAAAAATGTTCACCAGATGCTTATAAATCAAAATTCTAGTGTTTCTTGTGAATCATTTAGTTTCATAGCACAATGATTACAAGAATCAATAGAAATGAGAGCTTAAAAAGAGTTAGTATACTCAGTTACTAGGGTAGGCTAAAGTGATCTTAACTTAAGGACTCCAAAATATATCATGATGAAACATAATGAACATTTAGTTTTTACTCATATATAATCTAAAAGGGAGATTTTTGCCAATGGGCAGCTCACTGCCACATGGAGATTCAAAGATCTAGGCTTATTCTATATACGGGTCCACCATCCCTTAGAGCCAGGAGCTGCATTGTCTATGGATAACCAAAGAAGAAAGAGAACCTGGAGCTATCAAAACAACATCTGCTACCTTAGTGTGTGCAGGGCACACTTCTCCTCCTCTCATATTTCACCATTGAGAATAGTCACTAGACCCTATCCAGTGCCCAAAAGTAGTCTTTTTGCTGGACAAGAAAAAAGGGGAAATACAAGAGCCATCTCTGGCAAAGATAATAAAAAATATACTATTAATATTAATATATATAAGAATCTGGAGTTATATTTCTGTGATGTGGCAGAGATAGCTTATTTTTATTAAATCAATTCTCCTTTTTTTCTATTACATATATTAGGGGCTCTGAATTTTGACCAAGTATGTGGTCACCCACACTAAAGACCCTTATATTTAGCTGTGATCCTGTCACTAAGTTCTGGCCAAAGGGAGGTGTATGAAAGTGAAGTGCATTATATGAGTCATACCCTTAAAGGGAAGAGGGATGAATACTCTATCTTTCACATTTATTTTCCTTTCTGCTAACTGGCATGTGATTAGGTCAGATGACCTGGTGTGCAATCTGAGACTGTTGATGGGAGCAAAACTCCTGATTGTCATAAAGCAAAAAAGATTCTAGGGGTCTGGATTTTGATGATATACCAGCCTCCTTAAACCCAGACAGTTAAATGAGAGAGAAATAGACTTTTATCTTGTTTAAGTCACAGATTTTTATAAATCTCTATTATAGATGCCAAACCTATAACTAATACATATGGCAAACAATATGGAATTCTGTTCATCTCCAGTTCAACATTTAAAAAGTAATAAAAAGGGAATGAAAGAAACTCAGCCAAAGTAGAAAATATAAATGTATTGATTCAACTATACAACATAAATTAAACTAAATGTTTATAGTCTTTTCTATTAAATGTGTGGCTATTGAAAGTGAGAGAGTAATAAAAAATAATCATCATCCTTGTTGAAGGACTAAATTCACCCTCATGATGTTTATGAAAAAGATTTCTCAGGTTATTTAGACATTGCTTGAAACTATTCTGAAGGGGTTTTCTATATTTCCCCTAGAATATAAGGTGGCATTAGAGCCAAGAGAAGGGTATTTACCACATCGGACCAACTCAAACTTCAGATATCACTTACTGTGTGTAATTATACACTCTTCCCAGACAGACACATGTGCACTCACAATCTAGGCTATCTCTTAGACTTCATGCTCAACGTGAATTACATCAAAAGTAAAACTCCCAGCCAAGATTGGAGCACAACTTTGGTTTTGAATTTGGGATTGCTGTATTCAAGGTTGCATGTGGGTTACTAGCAACAGATAAAGGGATTTCCAGTGATGGATATGAGAGAATGTAAACTGAAGGGCCAAGGTAGACAAAACTCAGAGGTAGGAGACAAAAGGGGATGCAAAGCAAAGTTCTTACCAGAAAATTCCTTCTGGTCTTTTGATCAGGATTTTTATCAGGGGTGTGTGAGTGTGAGTGTGTGTGTATGTGTGTGTGTGTGTGTGTGTGTGTGTGCGCACGCGTGTGCTTACCCAATGGCCAGACCTCTCATGCTCTTAAAAGAACCACATATCCGTGCATGTTTAAGCTTTTCTGGAGCTTTTCTAGACATTTTATTACTAGAGGTTTACAAATTATGAAGTTAAAATTTATTATTATTGAAACAGTCCTTTCTCAGCAATGAGGAGGCCTCCATGTGATGGCTCATGTGTGGGACTGATGAATTCATTTCCAGTCTTCGACTCTCTAAGTAGCTAAATCCACTGGAATTAGTCTCTTCATCAGCAACCTCCTTACCCTTAGGGGCTCTTATTAACACAAACCCTTTCCCTTTGAGAGACTGAGAGGTTATTGGTGGCAACACATTCTAGTTTCCTGCATATACATATATATATATATATATATATATATATATATATATATATATATATATATACACACACACATACAGATATATATGTTTGTGTACATGCACACACACATATATATATATATACTTATTAAATCATCAAAACAAATTTATGTGGTAAATTTCATTTACGACAATGGAATTGTTATTTCATTGTTCAGAGAGGACTTGAACCTGTACAACTTACTATTAAGAGCCATGCTTCCCACCAGCATGTTACATTTGCTCCCAACTCTTTTACCTATGAGCTATGTAACTCTGAACTCTTAGCTTCTTGGATAAAATGAGGATAACAATAGTAACTGCACAATGGTGTTATTGAGAGAATTTAAATCTAATTCCTATAGAAGTTCTGAGAATAGCTCTTGACATATAAAAAGTGTTTAATAAATGTTAGCTAAAATATACTAGTTTGCGCAAATCAACTAATTGATTATTATCAACTTATCATTGAATGTCACCATGTAGGCTTCTGTGTACGACAAAACGCTTTCAAAGTTGTAACAAATCATTAAGTGGGGTATGATTGAAAAGACACCATGACAGCATATACTGTCAAGGAATCATCGATTTTAGGTTTGTTTGTGGTACTGTAATTAGCTTAAAAAGGTCTTTTTCTGAAAATTCATACTAAAGTATATTAAGTACAATAACATAATATGCTTTAAAAGTCTCCAGCATTAATCCAAAAAAGGTAACAGATGAAATAAATTTAACAAAATGGTTATGGTTATGAAGTTGGGTGATACATACATGAGTGTTTATCACAGAGTGTATATTTTAACTTTTTAAAAATAAAATGTTAAGAGAGTAAAAGAACACCATAAAAATTTGCAAAGCTGACTATTCAAACTCTCTTCAGTAGAGTGCCATAGTTTTTAGGGTTGCAAGCTCTGCAGAGGAGTCTCAGGGATCAGAACTAGAAGGGGCAGAATATAGTTTGTGTTTCTTTGTCCATCTGCAAACAGAATTGTTCTACTTTTGCTTCTTTCCACTTATGGAAAGTCATACAAAAGTTTGTTCATGGGAAAGAAAGGAAGGAAGGAATTGCACAATGGACAGCCTCCCTGATCTTCCTTTTTGGCACTTTCAGATATAAGTCCCCACCTCTCAAAAACCCACTTTTGAATCTCATGCTATAAAATTATATTGCACAATACCTTTAATTTCACTTTACCTATCAACTCCAAATTATTTCCCTCAATTTCCAGAAGACTTTAGCATCTAGTTTACTGTCACTTAATCATTATCACCTTGTCTTAATTTCTGGTTGCCTTAATACATGCATAAATGATGCTTTGTACCCTCAGTTTCTCAAGTCCTTTCATACAATAATAATGTTATTCATCTTATCTTGGCTGCACTCTGTCCTAGTCAAAGCCAGCAGTCTTCCCATATGCCAATTTCATGAATAATACTTTCTGAGCCCTATCTGCTATCCCCTCCAATACCTCCATCCCATCCACCTTCTTATACCATGGGAGGTCTTGTCCTTTTCACTATACTTCATGATCTTGATGTCTTCATTTTCCTCTTTTCCTAATTTACATTCCATGGTGAGTTATTTTAATTCATCTTTTAGATATGCCCCAACTCTCTTACTTTTCTTTTTTCTTTGTTAGAGACACAGAGACAGGAAGGGAGAAAGATGAGAAGCATCAATTCATTGTTGCATCACATCAATTGTTCATTGATTGCTTCTCATACATGCGTTGATCAGGGAACTCAACCCAAGCCAGGGCCTTCTAGCTCAAGCCAGTAACTTTGGGCTTCAAGCCAGTGACCCCATACTTAAACTGACAAGCCAGATTTTAAGCTGGATGAGCCTGAGCTCAAGCAGGATAAGCCTGTGCTCAAGCAGAATAAGCCTGCACTCTAGCCAGTGACCTTGTAGTTTTAAACCTGGTACCATAGAGTCCCAGGTCAATGCTCTACCAACAGTGCCACCAGTGGTCAGGTACTCTCTTGCTTTTTTCTCACTTTATTGTACTTCTTTGGCAAAACCATCCCAGTGAAATCCAACCTAATATGTCTCCTTGATCACTGCATTCATGTAGATGCATATGTCTGGAGAAACACACAAAACCATATGGACTCAGCTCCTATTGAATTGAAGAACACAAATCTTAAGTGTGGTCTCCAGCTGCAGGAATATTAATATTCTCCTGGAGCATTCATGTTTCATGGTCTAGACCACCATTAACCTTCAACTTATACCTCAATTTTCAAACACCTTCTTGTCCACTTCATTCTGAGCTAATGACATTGCTCTCTACTTCACTGAAAAAAAAAATCAGCAATCTAAAGAGAATCTCCAAAAACTATGTACTGGGTGGGTTGTTCATGTCTACCCAGAACCTATCACTAAGACTTTATTTGGACTCACAGTTTTGCATGAATGATCCACGCACTCAACCAAGTAAATGTGGGAAGGGTAAAAAAGAGGGTGCAGAAAATAAGAAGTATTTCCAGTCAACTCTGGAAAGGGGAGATACCTGGAGTGACTGGATCTTTTCCTGCTAGGAGCAGAAGAGATTGGGAAGAATTTGGTGTGATATTGAACCAAAGCAGCAGAGTGTCGGATCACTGCCAGTGTTCCCATAGTCTGTTGTCAGCCCACACTCATAGACACAAAAATACTAAGTGTGGCCCCCAGCCTCTTAAATACCACCTCCCTCTCCTTGTGGGTATGGAAAATGGCAGAGACATAACCCACAGCTGAATTAGAGAGGTGCCCTTTTTCTACTCCCTTGGTCTGTTGAGATGCAGGGAGGGGCACCTGGAGACCTTACATCACCATTGCTAAAACCATAAAACCTTCACAACAAGTCTCACCCATCATTGCGACTGCAGCCCTGCCTCTACCTTTGCAACAGCAGCCTCTCAGCAGAGTTCAGCCTGGAACATTAGGGAGCTAAAACATTTAATCGAGTGCCCACTACTGGAAAAAGATAGAAAAACCTCTTGAAAATTTTTTCTTCCAATATTTTGATTTTCTTTAGTTCTTTTTGTTGTTGTTGTTTATTTTCTGATTAACTTTTTGGTTTTTGATTGTTTTTGTGTTTTTATCTTTAACTTTTAATTTTTAAATTTATTCCTTTTTATTTTTAAATGTATCTTTTATGTTTGACCAGACAGTGGTGCAGTGGCTACAGCATTAAGCTGGGACACTGAGGACCCAAGTTTGAAACTCTGAGGTTTCTAGCTTGAGTGTGGGCTCTTTTGGCTTGAGCATGGGGCTGCCAGCTTGAGCTTGTGATCATAGACCAGTGGTTCTTAAACTTTTTTGAAGTACCAAACCCACCAGTTTCATATGCGCATTCACCGAACCCTTCTTTAGTGAGAAATAAAATATGATTTTTTCCCCAAATTCAAGACATAGGTATATTTTTTTTTACTGGTGCACAAAATGAGCTGTACATAAACATCACCTTGCTCAAAACACAAAACCAACAAAGTGCATAAACTCACAACAAATTACGGTATTACTTTATTCTGGCCTCCGCGGCAGAGGCTTCTCCAAACCACTGAAACTGACTCATTGAACCCCTAGGGTTCAATAGAACCCAGGTTAAGAACCACTGTCATAGACATAACCCCATGGTCACTGATTTGAGCACAATGTTACTGGCTTGAGCAAGGGGTCACTGGCTTAGCTTGAGTCCCCCATTAATGGATGTATGAGAAAGCAATCAATAAATAACTACAGTGCCACAAGTTGATGCTTTTCATCTCTCTTGTCTGTCTGTTCCTATCTGTCCCTCCTTCTCTATTCTCTCTCTCACACACACACACTAAAAAAGGAAGAAAAAAAAATTTTTAATTTTTTGTTGCTGTTTTTTATTCCTTAACAATACAACTCTCAAATGCTCTTAGTGTAGAAATGAAGGAATACCATGATTACCCATTAAAAACACACAGTTCAGAAATAAAATGAAAAATCTCCAGAAAGCAAAATCAATCACAAAGAAGCTTTTGAGTTAAACAATAAAAAATACAAAATTGAGATTTTGAAAATACATAATAAGATACAAGAAAACACTGATAGGCAACTTAATAAGCTCAGAAAACAAAATGAATACCTCACCAAACATATTGAAACTTTAAAAAGGAAGATGAAGAACTCAATATAAATTGGAAAATGAACTAGCAAGTTTAGCTAATGAAACAGGCCAGATAAAGAACAGAATCAGTGACACTGAAGACAGGCAACTAGAGACGCCACAAGGAGAAGAAGAGACTTACAAATTTTAAAAAATGATAGAGCTCTACAAGAATGGTATGGCTCCATCAGAAAGAGCAATATGAGAATGATGTGTATATAAGAAGAGAGGAGAAAGAAAATGAAGATCTTATTCAAATAATTTATGAAAATCTCTCAAGCCTATGGAAAGAATTAGAAATCCAAGAAGCAAATAGAATACAGATTTACCTTAATACAAACAGACTTTCTCCAAGGCACATTGTAATTAAAATGTCAAAAATCAATGACAAAGAAAGAATCCTCAAGGCAGCTAGGGAAAAGTAGAACTAAACATATAAAGGAAGGCTTATTAGGTTATCATAAGGCTTCTCAGCAGAAACTCTACAAGCCAGAAGGACCCAAACATTCAAAGTACTAAAAGAGAGGAATTACCAGCCAAGAGGACTATATCCACAAAGTTGTCCTTCAAATATGAAGAAAAAATAAAAGCTTTTGTAGACATATAAAAGCTGAGGGAATTTATTACCAGAAAACCCTCACTGAGGAAATATTTAAGGGGGTTATTTTACCAGATATAAAGATCAACAACACAAAACTACAAGTAAAAGCTCCAAGGTTATAATGTAAAAAGAACAATCTGTGACAACAAAAAACAAAAAGGGAAAGGATAAAGGTCAGTAACAAAGGACAATGGAGTGCAGAAGTACTCATAAGACAAAGGGTTCTTAGCCCTGGCAGGTTGGCTCAGTGATACAGAGTCAACCTGGTATGTGTATGTCTCTGGATTGATTTCCAGTCAGGGCACACAGGAAAAATTAGTGTCTCCTTCTCCAACCCACCCTTTCTCCTTCTCTCCCTCTCTTTCTCTTCCCCTTCCACAGCCATGGATTGATTGGTTTGAGCAAGTTGGCCTCGGGACCTGAGGATGGCTCTGTAGAACCTCCAAACTCTGGTGGTAAAAATAGCTCAGTTACTGAATAAGGCCTAAAATGGGTAGAGAATCACCCCATAAGGGGCTTGCCAGGTGGATCCAGGTTGGGGCACATGAAGAAGTCTGTTTCTCTCTCAACCTCTGACTTAAAAAAAAATAGACAAAGAACTCTTGTATATATTAAAATTTTTTCTCAATAACCTAATGGTAACCACCCATAAAGAAAACAAAACTGAAATATATAGCTTAAAAAAAGAAGGAATATAGAAAAGAAACATGGAATACCACCAAATAAAAGAACAGACAGAAACACAAAGGAAAATAACCAAAAAAGACACAGAGCTACCATAAACAGAACACAAAATGGCTATAGGAAATCCTCATATGTTAATAATTACCCTATATGTAAATAGACTGAACTCACCAATAAAGAGGCACAGAATAGCAAATTGAATCAAAAAGGAAAACCTAACCATATGCTCAGTGTTGGGATTCAAATAATTTAACAACCAGTTCTCTGCTGTAATGACTGTTTTAAGCATAAAAAAACAATATACTGAAAGGTAGTTTATTATTTCATGCACTTAATACTTTAAAAAAATAAAATAAATACAAAAAACTAGATTATGTTATAAGAAAAGTTTTAAAACATTAATAAAAAAAATATTAAATAATACCTGACAAAACACATAAATTGTCACCCCTTTGTTGCTTGGCACTTTTTCTCTTTACGTTATATATTTGTTTACATAAGTAACAAATATAAGGAAATTAAAATGTAATATTTCCTCAAAGATATAATTAGTTTTATTTAGTTTTATGAAATGAATAAATATTACAAGCATAGTTCTGTCAGATTATTTTCACCTATGATGGAATGAACATTGGTACGGGTGCTTAGAATATGCTGTTGCACAGATGAATGCTAAAAAAGAGTAAGGAGGCCAGTTTTGGCTTCAACCAATTAGGAAGAGGAGGGAGAGAGCAGAGAGTGCAAAGAGGAAGGGGACAGGAGCCATAGGGTCTTGAGTCTAGCATTGCATTGACATACAGAAACTTTCCTTTTCGGCCACGAGAATGTAGCCGCGGCTGTGCTGAAGCGGAGATCGCCCAGCTCCGAAGATGCTGCAGCACTCCACGCCCCTACTCCAAGCCTGATCCAACTGCATCTGTCAGTGAGTTATATGTGATTCCATCTGATATACGTAGGAGACAAAGTGATTGAAAGACAACGTGGATGGCAACTGCATGATTGAAACTCTCCCAAGTGAAGTGTCTCTTTTCTTTCAACTAAAGTTGAGCATACCCAGGAGAAACAACATGGCAGCAGAGTAGGCAGATGCCCAGACTCCCAGCTCACACCACCAAACTGAATTACAAATTAATTTAAGAACAACCATCGTGAAAAACCAACTCTGGACTACAAGAACTGCTCTCAAAATCCAAAAAGCAAAGAAGAAGCCACACCGAGCCTGGTGGGGAGCGCTAGGGAGTGGTGAGCCTCCCCTGCTCACAGGAACAAGGGAGGAGGGGGGTGAAGCTGAGAGCCCAGAAAGGTTCTCAATCCAAGGAAAACAGTAGAAAGGATCACTCACAGCCACTTGCCTGGGAACTGGGGAATGAGGTGTGTTGAAAGAGCTGGCTTGTTTTCCAAAAGGAAAGGAGGAGAGAGACACAGCCAGTGACAAACAGAGGAATGCATAGGAGGACCTGAACAGCAGGACTAATTCAGTGCTGGAAGCAGCCATATCTGGGGGAGGTGCTGGAGGTGGACATAACTGGGGGAGGGGTTGATCCTTCCACATAACACAAGACTAAAGTGGTTCCAGGTCAACCTTCTCAAGATATCTCTCCAGCTCCAATCAGCACAAAAAGACACAGCTGAAAACAAGAAATGGGGAGGAGGGCAGTAACTTAGGTCTCCATGGAGATCTAAGATACACCTCCCCCTACTGAAACAGAGAAAGCACCCCGCCCCAGAGAGAGTAACAGGCAGATCAGGTCTTTATAGTCTCAGGTTACACCCACCAAATTCCTGGATACAGTTTCAAATGAGCCCTCTGCTAAGTTCAGTAAAGAAGACTACCATTGAGTTAAGAAAACTGAGAGGAAGACAAACAAATGAAGACTTCAAAGGGGCTCTATTAGAAAAGCCAAATTCCACAGTGTATTACAAACAACAGCTGAAGCCAATCCAAGAAGACCTAAAAATAACACAAATAAAAATTAAAAATTGGAGGAAGACAATACAAAGCCTAGACTCAACCAGCACTACAAACAACACACCCAAACACACATAATGAGAAGACAGAAAAGTGCAATCCAAATGAAACCACAAGAGAATCCTCCAGGAAATGAACTGAGTGATATGGAAATAACCAAACTTCCAGATGCAGAGTTTAGAATAATGACTGTTAGGATGTTTAGAAATCTTAGAACAACAATGGATGGTCATTACGAAGACCTAAATAAAGAGATAGCAAGTATAAAAAAGGACATTGAATTATTAAAGAAGAATCAGTCAGAGATGAAAAATACAAAATCAGAAATGAAGACCACAATGGAAGGAATTAAAAGCAGATGGATGAAACTGAGGATCAAATCAGCGAGTTGGAAGAAGAGATGAACAAGGGCATGGAATCAGAGCAGAAAAAAGAAAAAAGACTCAAAAAGTCTGAGGAAACTCTAAGAGAGCTCTGTGGCAACATGAAGAGAAATAATATCTGCATAATAGGTGTTCCTGAAAAAGAAGAGAAAGAACAAGGGATAGAAACTTTATTCAATTAAATCATAGCTGAAAACTTCCCTAAATTAATGTCAGGAAGGGGTTCACGAGTATAAGGAGCACAGAGATCCCCATTAATAAGAACCTACACCAAGACACATCATAATTAAAATATCAAAGCTAAGTGATAAAGAGAAAATATTAAAAGCTGCTAGAGAAAAAAGGGCTATCACCTACAAAGGAGAACCCATAAGAATGACATCCGACTTTTCAACAGAAACACTTGAGGTTAGAAGGGAATGAAAAAAAATATTCAAAGTAATGCAGAACAAGAGCCTACAACCAAGACTACTTTATCCAGCAAGGCTTATGTTAAAAATTGAAGAAGAAATAAAAAACTTCCCAGACAAAAGAAAACTCAAGGATTTCATTACAACCAAACCAATCATGCAGGAAATGTTAAGGGGCCTGTTGTAAACAGAACAAAGTGGGAAAAGAATATAGCAAAAGAGGAATACACCTTTAAAATATAAAATGGAAATAACTGCATATCAATAATAACCTTAAATGTAAATGGATTAAGTGATTCAATCAAGACATAGGGTAGCTGCATGGATAAAAAAACAAGACCTGTACATATGTTGTCTATAAGAGACACACCTTAAAACAAAAGATGCACATAGACTGAAGGTAAAAGGATGGAAAAAAATATTTCATGCAAATGAAAATGAAAAAAAAGCTGGGATAGCAATACTTATATCAGACAAAATGGACTTTAAAACAAAGGCAATAGTAAGAGATAAAGAAGGTCACTATATAATGATAATAGGAGCAATCCAACAAGAAGATATAACCATCATAAATATCTACACACCTAATATAGGAGCTCCTATATGTACAAAGCTGACTTTGATGGATATAAAGGGCAAAATCAACAGCAATACTATAATAGTAGGGGATTTCAATACACCACTTATATCACTAGATATAGATCCTCAAGAAAGAAAATTAACAAAGAAACAGCACACTTAAAAGACACACTAGATCAACTGGATTTAATAAATATCTTCAGAATCTTTCACCCTAAAGCAGCAAAAGGTATATTCTTTTCAAGTGCTCATGGTACATTCTCTAGGAGAGATTACATGTTAGGACACAAAAGCAGTCTCAACAAATTTAAAAAGATTGAAATCATATCAAGCATTTTCTCTGATCACAATGGCATAAAATTAGAAATCTACCACAACAGAAAAACTAAAATATACTCAAACACATGGAAACTAAATAGCATGTTATTAAATGATGAATGGGTTAACAATGAAATCAAAGAAGAAATAAAAAAATTCTTAGAAACGAATGATAATGAAAATAGAACTCAAAATTTATAGGACACAGCTAAAGCAATCTGAGAGGGAAGTTCATAGTATTAAAGGCATTCCATAAGAAGCTTGAAAAAGATCAAATAAAAACCCAACCCTTCATCTAAAAGAACTTGAAAAAGAACTGCAAGTAAGACCCAGAGGTAGTAGAAGGAAGGAAATAATAAAGATCAGAGTGGAAATAAATGACATAGAGGCAAAAGAAACAATACAGAGAATCAATGAAACCAAGAGGTGGTTCTTTGAAAGGGTAAACGAGATCGATGAACCTTTAATGAGACTCACCAAGAAAAAAAGAGAGAGGACTCAAATAAATAAAATTAGAAATGAGAGTGGAGAAATAACAACCAACACAACAGAAATACAAAATATTGTAAGAAAATACTATGAAGAACTCTATGACAAAAATTTAAACAACCTACGTGAAATGGACAAATTCTTTGAAACATATAAACTTCCAAAAATCAATCGGGAAGAATCAGAAAACCTAAACAGACCAATTACAACAAAGGAGATTGAAACAGTTGTTAAAAATCTCCCAAAAACAAAATCCCTGGGCCACATGGATTCACTGGTGAATTTAGCAAATATTCAAAGAAAAACTAACTCCTATTCTTCTCAAGCTATTTCAAAAAATTCAAGAGGAAGGAAGACTACCAAGTTTCTTTTATGAGGCGAGCATAATTCTGATTCCAAAACCAGGCAAAGACAACACAAAGAAAGAAAAATACTGGCCAATATCCCTGATGAATTTAGATGCTAAAATTCTCAAGACAATATTAGCAAACCGGATCCAGAGTAATACATGCAAAAAATAATACATCATGATCAAGGAGGATTTTTTCTGGGGAGGCAAGGATGGTACAGCATTTGTAAATCAATTAATGTGATTCACCACATAAACAAAAGGAAGGAGAAAAACTAAGTGATAATTTCAATAGATGCAGAAAGAGCATTTGATAAAATCCAGCACCCATTTATGATCAAAACTCTTAGCAAAGTGGGAATACAGGGAACATACCTCAACATGATAAAGGTCATTTATGACAAACCCACAGCCAACATCATACTCAATGAACAAAAATTAAAAGCAATTCCCCTAAAATCAGGAACAAGGCAGGGGTGTCCCCTTTCACTACTCTTATTCAACATAGCACTGGAAGTCTTAGCTACAGCAATCAGACAACAAGAAGAAATCCAAATTGGAAAAGAAGTAAAACTATCATTATTTGCAGATGATATGATACTGTATATAGAAAACCCTAAAAGCTCAGTCAAAAAACTACTGGACCTAATAAACAAATTCAGCAAGGTGGCAGGATGTAGAATTAACACACAGAAATCAGAGGCATTTCTGTATACCAACAATGAACTGTCAGCAAAAGAAATTAAGGAAACAATCGCCTTCACTATTACAACAAATAAATAAAG
Source organism: Rhynchonycteris naso (assembly GCA_037038555.1). Lineage (NCBI taxonomy): Eukaryota > Metazoa > Chordata > Mammalia > Chiroptera > Emballonuridae > Rhynchonycteris > Rhynchonycteris naso. The sequence continues at coordinate 239,389,401 of CM072998.1, read as the reverse complement.
TATCTAGGAGTAAATTTAACCAAAAAGGTTAAAGACTTGTACTCAGAAAATTATAAAACATTGATAAAAATAAATCAAGGAAGACAAAAACAAGTGGAAGCATATACCGTGTTCATGGTTAGGAAAAAAAAACATCATTAAAATGTCTATATTGGGGGAGCAAGATGGCGACGGAGTAGGCGGACATACCAACTTCCAACTCCCAGAACCAAAGTGGATTACAACTCAATTTTAAGAACCATCACCTGGATAAACCAACTTTGAACAAAACTAAGTGGACTCTTCAACCAAGGAACACAGAAGAAGCCACATTGAGACTGGTAGGAATAGCGAAAACGCGAAGAGGGCTGCCCAGCTCCCCGGAGCAAACGGCAGCCCGGAGAGACCCGTGTGGCGGGAGGAGATTTTGGCGAAGAGGGAGGGACCTGGGTCCAAGGAACCAAGCCCCAGCCTGCAGTCCCAGAGCCAAAAAGAGGCGTTTGGACAGTTTTGAGCTGTGAAACAAGTGAGGGAGCTCCCAGGCCTACAGTGTGGAGTATTAGGTCCCTTCCTACTCTGCTGAGGGCTGCTTAAGGTTTTGGGGCGGCAGGACGCTGAAAGGCGGTTCTGTCGGCGTGGGCAGAGGCCAAGCCGGTGGGAGATCGGTCTAGCCCAGAGGGTCGGAGGGTAAGCGCGAGAGCGGTCCGGAAGCTGCGGGCCCGCCTTTAATCCCACTTACGGGGACAAAGCGGGAGGCCAGGAACAGGCAGGCCCTGCGCAAGCCGGCCCTGACCGCGGGGACCGGGCTAGGACCAGGGACGGGCAGGGGCTCGTGGCTGAGCTGACGCTACCAGTCCGCCCCCCCCCCCCGCCGCCCGCCGGAGAAACCGCGGTTGGCCAGTATACGTGCGCGAGCGGGCTCCGAGCGCGGGAACGGGGTGGACCCCGAGACAGGCGGAGGCTCGCAGCTGAGCCCACGGCTGCTATCCCCATCCGGCCGGAGAAACCCCGGATAGCGTTAATACGTGCACGAGCGGGCTCCGAACGCGGGGGCGGGGTAGAGTCCAGGACGAGCGGAAGTACGCAGCTCGGCGGAAGCCAGCAAACACGCCCGCCCCAATAAATCTTGGTTTCCGACCCTGCGCAAAGGGCCCTGGCCTCGAGGGCGGGGCTAAAGCTCCTGACGGGCAAAAGCTTACAGCTGAGAGCACGTCAAAAGCCCCGCCTAACCCGCGGAACTGTAGCGAGCAGGCTCCGACTGCTGGTTCTGGGCGGAAGTCCGGAAATAGGCTGTGTCCGCAGCTGAGGAAAGGTGCTCGCCTCTACCCTTGGTGCTAATCTTGTGGCTTCAGTGACAGCCCCTCCCACGGAGGAGAGGCAGAAATCACAGCAAAAGCCACAGTGGGCCAGCGCTGGCAACGCTCATACCCAACCACCCTAGGCGCCGGCAGAGGGGGTGGGGGGCCTGCAGATAGACCACACCTAGAGAACACAAAGGCAACACCTACTGGACTCCAGTGGACACAACTTGCTTATACACAGAAAAAATGGGCAGGCAGAGGAATGCAAACCAAATGAATCAAGAGAAATCCCCAGAGAAGGACCTGAATGAACCAGATATAACCAAACTACCAGAAGCAGAATTTAGAATAATGATAGTTAGGATGTTCAAAGAAATTAGAGCAACAATGGATAGTCATTATGAACACCTAAATAAAGAGATAACAAGTATAAAAAATGAAATTGAAATAATAAAAAAGAATCAGACAGAAATGACAAATACAATATCAGAACTGAAGACCACAATGGAAGGAATTAAAAGCAGGATGGATGACGCTGAGGATCGAATAAGCGAGTTAGAGGACACAATAAACAAAGGCACAGAAGCAGAGAAGAAAAAGGAAAAGAGACTCAAAAAATGTGAGGAAACTCTAAGGGAGCTTTGTGACAACATGAAGAGAAACAACATTCGCATCATGGGGTGCCTGAAGAAGAGGAGAGAGGACAGGAAATGGAAACTTTGTTCAATCAAATTATAGCAGAAAACTTTCCTAAATTAAGTCTGGGAAACACTCCACACATTCAAGAAGCACACAGAACTCCATTAAGGAGAAACCCAAAAAAATCTACACCAAGACACATCATAGTTAAAATACCAAAGCTAATGGATAAAGAAAAAATTTTAAAAGCTGCTAGAGAAAAAAAGACTATCACCTACAAAGGAGCCCCCATAAGGATGACATCGGACTTCTCAACAGAAACACTTGAGGCCAGAAGGGAACGGCAAGAAATAATCAAAGTAATGCAGAACAAGAACCTACAACCAAGACTACTTTATCCAGCAAGGCTAACGTTTAAAATTGAAGGAGAAATAAAGAGCTTAAAGACTTAAAGGAGACACTAGATCAACTTGATTTAATAGATATCTTCAGAACTTTTCACCCTAAAGCAGTAGAATATACATTCTTCTCAAGCGCCCATGGTACGTTTTCTAGGATAGACCACATGTTAGGACACAAAAATGGTCTCAATAAATTTAAGAAGATTGAAATCATATCAAGCATTTTCTCTGATCACAATGCCATGAAACTAGAAATTAACCACAAAAGAAAAACTGAAAAATACTCAAACACTTGGAAACTAAATAGCATGTTATTAAATAATGAATGGATTAACAATGAGATCAAAGAAGAAATAAAAAAGTTTCTAGAAACAAATGATAATGAGCATACATCAACTCAAAATTTATGGGACACAGCAAAAGCAGTTCTGAGAGGGAAGTTTATTGCACTACAGGCATATCATAAGAAGCTAGAAAAAGCTCGAATAAGCAACCTGACCCTGCATCTAAAAGAACTAAAAAAACAACAACATATAAAACCCAAGACAAGTAGAAGGAAGGAAATAATAAAGGTCAGAGCAGAAATAAATGACATAGAGGCTAAGGAAACAATACAGAGGATCAATGAAACAAGAAGCTGGTTCTTTGAAAAGGTAAACAAGATTGATGAACCTTTAACTAGACTCACCAAGAAAAAAAGAGAGAGGACTCAAATAAATAAAATTAGAAAGGACAGTGAAGAAATAACAACTGACACAACAGAAATACAAAGCATTGTAAGAAAATACTATGAAGAACTATATGCCAAAAAATTAGACAATCTTGGTGAAATGGACAAATTTCTTGAATCATATAACCTTCCAAAAATCAATCTGGAAGAATCAGAACACCTAAACAGACCAATTACAGCAAATGAGATGGAAACAGTTATCAAAAAACTCCCAAAAAAGAAAAGTCCTGGGCCTGATGGCTTCACAAGTGAATTCTATCAAAAATTCAAAGAAGAACTAACTCCTATTCTCCTGAAGCTATTTCAAAAAATTCAAGAGGAAGGAAGATTTCCAAACTCCTTTTATGAGGCGAGCATAATTCTGATCCCAAAACCGGGCAAAGACAACACAAAGAAAGAAAATTATAGGCCTATATCCCTGATGAATTTAGACGCTAAAATTCTCAACAAAATATTAGCCAACCGGATCCAGCTATATATGAAAAAAATCATACACCACGATCAAGTGGGATTTATTCTGGAGAGGCAAGGCTGGTTCAATATTCGCAAATCAATCAATGTGATTCACCACATAAACAAAAGGAAGGACAAAAATCACATGATAATTTCAATAGATGCAGAAAAGGCATTTGATAAAATCCAGCACCCATTCATGCTCAAAACTCTCAGTAAAGTGGGAATACAGGGATCATTCCTTAACATGATAAAGGCCATCTATGATAAACCGACAGCAAACATCATACTAAATGGACAAAGATTAAAAGCAATCCCCTTAAGATCAGGAACCAGGCAGGGTTGCCCACTTTCACCACTCTTATTCAACATAGTTCTGGAAGTCCTAGCTACAGCAATCAGACAAGAAGAAGAAATAAAAGGCATACAAATTGGAAAAGAAGAAGTAAAACTGTCATTATTTGCAGATGATATGATATTGTATATTGAAAACCCTAAAGTCTCAGTCAAAAAACTACTGGACCTGATAAATGAATTCAGCAAGGTGGCAGGATATAAAATTAATACTCAGAAATCAGAGGCATTTCTATACACCAACAATGAAATATCAGCAAAAGAAATTAAGGAAACAATCCCCTTCACTATTGCAGCCAAAAAAATAAAGTACCTAGGAGTAAATTTAACCAAGGAGGTTAAGGACTTGTACTCAGAAAATTATAGAACATTGATAAAAGAAATCAAGGAAGATACAAACAAGTGGAAGCACATACCGTGCTCATGGCTAGGAAGAATAAACATCATTAAAATGTCTATATTACCCAAAGCAATTTATAAATTCAATGCAATACCAATTAAAATACCAATGACATACTTCAAAGATATAGAACACATATTCCAAAAATTTATATGGAACCAAAAAAGAACACGAATAGCCTCAGCAATCTTAAAAAGAAAAAATAAAGCAGGAGGTATCACTCTTCCTGATATCAAGGTTTACTACAAGGCCATTATACTCAAGACAGCCTGGTACTGGCATAAGAACAGGCACATAGATCAATGGAACAGAACAGAGAACCCAGAAATAAACCCACAGCTTTATGGACAACTGATATTTGACAAAGGAGGAAAGAACATACAATGGAGTAAAGACAGCCTCTTTAACAAATGGTGTTGGGAAAATTGGACATCTACCTGCAAAAAAATGAAACTAGACCATCAACTTACACCATTCACAAAAACAAACTCAAAATGGATAAAAGACTTAAATGTAAGCCGTGAAACCATAAACATCTTAGAAGAAAACATAGGCAGCAAGCTCTCCGACATCTGTAGCAGCGGTATATTTGCCGATTTATCTTCATGGGCAACTGAAATAAAAGGCAAGATAAACAAATGGGACTATATCAAACTAAAAAGTTTTTGCACAGCTAAAGACAATAGGAACAGAATAAAAAGACAAACCACACAATGGGAGAACATATTTGACAGCACATCTGATAAGGGGTTAATAACTAAAATTTATAAAGAACTTATAAAAAGCAACACCAGGAAGACAAACAACCCAATCAAAAAATGGGCAAAAGAAATGAATAGAAATTTCTCCAAAGAGGACATACAGATGGCCAATAGGCATATGAAAAAATGCTCAACATCACTAATCATTAGAGAAATGCAAATTAAAACCACAATGAGATATCACCTCACACCAGTCAGAATGGCACTTATCAGCAAAACAACACAGAATAAGTGCTGGCGAGGATGTGGAGAAAAGGGAACCCTTCTGCACTGCTGGTGGGAATGCAGACTGGTGCAGCTACTGTGGAAAACAGTTTGGAGATTTTTCAGAAAATTAAAAATCGAACTGCCTTTTGACCCAGCTATCCCACTTTTAGGAATATACCCTAAGAACACCATAGCACTGTTCGAAAAGAAGAAATGTGCCCCCATGTTCGTGGCAGCATTGTTCACAATAGCGAAGATCTGGAACCAGCCCAAGTGTCCGTCAGAAGACGAGTGGATTAAAAAGCTATGGTACATATATACTATGGAATACTACTCAGCCATAAGAAACGATGACATCGGATCATTTATAACAAAATGGATGGACCTTGATAACATTATACGGAGTGAAATAAGTAAATCAGAAAAAAAGAAAAACTGAGAACAGCACGATTACATACATAGGTGGGACATGAAAGTGAGGGTATGAGACATGGACAAGAGAGTGGTGGTTATGGGATGGGGGGAGGGAGGGAAGAATGGGATAGGGAGGAGGGGAGGGACGCAGGGAAAACCAGATTGAAGGTGACAGAGGACAATTTGACTTTTGGTGATGGGTATGCAACACAATTGAATGATAAGATAACCTGGAGATGTTTTCATTGTACATATGTACCCTGATTTATTGATGTCACCCCATTAGAATTAATAATAATAAAATATATAAAAAAAAAGTCTATATTACCCAAAGCAATTCATAAATTCAATGCAATACCAATAAAAATACCAATGACATACTTCAAAGATATAAAACAAATATTCCAAAAATTTATATGGAACCAAAAAAGAACATGAATAACCTCAGCAATCTTGAAAATGAAGAATAAAGTGGGAGGTATCACACTTCCTATATCAAGTTATACTACAAGGCCATTGTACTTAAAACAGCTTGGTACTGGCATAAGAACAGGCATATAGATCAATGGAACAGAACAGAGGACCCAGAAATAAACCCACATCTTTATGGACAATAGATATTTGATAAAGGAGGTAAGAGCATACAGTGGAGTAAAGACAGTCTCTTTAACAAATGGTGTTGGAAAATTGGACATCTACCTGCAAAAATATGAAACTAGACCACCAACTTACACCATGCACAAAAATAAACTCAAAATGGATAAAGAACTTAAATGTAAGCCGTGAAACCATAAGCATTCTAGAAGAAAACATAGGCAGTATACTCTTTGACATCTGTAGAAGCAATATATTTGCTGATTTATCTCCACAGACAAATGAAATAAAAGACAGAATAAACAAATGGGACTATATCAAACTAAAAAGCTTCTGCACAGCTAAAGACAATATGAACAGAATAGAAAGACAAACCACACAATGGGAGAACATATTTGACAACACATCTGATAAAGGGTTAATAACCAAAATTTATAAAGAACTTGTAAAACTCAACACCAGGAAGACAAACAATCCAATCAGAAAATGGGCAAAAGAAATGAATAGACACTTCTCCAAAGAGGACATACAGATGGTCAAAAGGCATATGAAAAAATGCTCAACATCACTAATCATTAGAGAAATTCAAATTAAAACCACAATGAGATACCACCTCACACCAGTCAGAATGGCAATCATTAACAAAACAACACATTATGGGTACTGGAGAGGATGTGGAGAATGGGGAGGATAGGATGGGATAAACCTGAAGGGAAGGAGGGAGGGCACTGTAGGGAGGGGGCAAGGGAGATGTGGAGGGGAATATGGGGGATGCAATTGGGGTTACCCTAGAATTTATGTAAACACAATTAATTAAATTAAAAAAGATGGATAAAACACACACACACACACAAAAAGAGTAAGAAATGTAAATTTGTGATTTTCACATTGGGCAGCTGCCCAGTTGCCTACCTTAGAGAGAACCTTGATTACAAGTGCCATTTTAACAACCGGTTTGTTGAACTCAACAAAAAAAATGGGTATTGGCTAAATCCCATCACTATATATGCTGCCATCAAGAGACACATCTATACCGTGATTTATCAATGTCACCCCATTAAAATTAAAATTAATAAAAAGAAGAGACACATCTAATCTGCAAGCAATAAAGCATACTCAAAGTGAAAGTTTGAAAAATGATTTTACAAGCAGATAATAAAAAAAGAATAGCACATATAGCCATACTTATATCTGAAAATACTGACTTCAAGACAACGAAGTTAACAGGAGACAAAGGTAGACATTTCACAATGATAAAGGAGACACTATATAAAGAAGAAATAACATTTCTTAATAAATATGCACCAAATCAGGGAACACAGAAATATATAAGGCATCGACTAACTGATCTAAAAATAAAAACAGACTAAAAAGCAATCTTGGTTGGAAAACTCAACACACCACAGATAGACCATTCAAACAGAAAATTAATAAAGAGGTATTGGCCTTAAATGACACACATTGGACATGATAGATATACACAGAATATTTCATTCCAGAACATCAGATTATAGATTTTTTTTTTCTACTGTGAACAGAACATTCTCAAGGGTAGACCATATGTTGGGTCACAAAACTAGCCTCAAGAAATACAAGAGCCTGATCAGGCAGTGGCACAATGGATGGAGCATCAAATTGGGATGCAGAGGAGCCAGGTTCAAAACCCCGAAGTCACTGGCTTCAAATAAGTCTCATCCAGCTTTAGTGTGGGCTCAACAGCTTCAGTGTAGGGTCACTGTTTTGAGCATGGGATCATAGCCAAGAGCCCATGGCTGTCAGCTTGAGCCCAATGGTCACTGGATTAAAGCCCAAAGTTACTGGCTTGAGCCCAAGGTCACTGGCTTGAGCAAGGGTTAACCCACTCTGTTATAATCTCCCAGTTAAGGCACATATGAGAAAGCAAGCAATGAATGACTAAGGTGATGCAACAAAGAACTGATGCTTCTCATCTTTTTCCTTTCCTGCCTGCCTGTACTTATCTGTCCCTCTTTCTGATTCTCTTTCTGTCTCTGTCAAAAAAAGAAATTTCAAGAAGACTGCAGTTATACCAAGCATATTTTCTTACTATAAGGCTTTGATATTAAAATTAAACTATAAACAGAAAGTAAAGAAACACACAAAAATGTGGAAATTAAACAACACACTCCTAAAAATAATGACTGGGTAAAAGAATAAATGAAAGCAGAGATCAAAAGATATATACAGACAAATGAAAATGGCAAGACTCTATATCAAAATTTCTGGGATGTAGTGAAAGCAGTAATAAGAAAGAATTTTATCTCATTATAGGCTTACATAAAAATCAAGAGATTCCAAGTAAACAACCTATCATCATGCCTTAAAGAACTAGAAAAATAAGAACAGAGGCAACCCAAAGTCAGCAAAAGAAAAGAAGTAGTAAAACTTAGAGCAGAACTAAGTGAAATAGAGAACAACAAAAAAAAGTATAGAAAAAATTAGTACAACAAAAAGCTGGTTCATTGTAAAGATCAATAAAATTTACAAACTGCTGGCTAGACTCACTAAGGAAAAAAGAGAAATGACTCATACAAACAGAAACTGAAATGAAAGAGAAGAAATTACTACAGACATCATAGATATACAAAAAAACATAGTAGAATATTATGAGAGATTATATACCGCCAATTTCAATAATCTAAAAGAAACTAATAAGTTCCTAGAACTATACAATCTTCCTACAATGAGTCACAAATAAGTGAAAAACCTAAATAGACCTATAAGCATGAAGGAAATAAAAACAACTATCAGAAACCTCCCCAAAATAGCAGTCCAAGATCAGATGGCTACACTAGTGAATTCTACCAAACATTCAAAAAAGATTTGGTACATATCTCTTCCAAATAATGGAAGAAAAAACAATTCTTCTTAACATATTATATAATGCCAGCATAAACCTGATACCACAACGGGAGAACAATTTAAAAAAAAATACAGATGAATATCTCTAATGAATATAGATTCATTAATCTTAAACAAAATATTAGCAAATCGAATACAACAATACATTAAAAAATACATCATGATCAATTGAGCTAATTCTAATATACCACTTCAACAAAACAAAGAACAAAAATCATATGATTCTATCAATAGATGCAGAAAAGGCATGTGATAAAATATAACATTCCTTTATTCCATTATATTTAAAACACTCAATTAAATGGGTATAGTATGAAAGTACATCAACATAATAAAGGCTATATATTATGAACCATCAGACAATATACTACCTGGTGAAAAACTGAAAGCTTTTCCTCTAAAATCAAAAACAAGACAAGGTTGCCCAATCTTTCCACTCTTATTCGACATAGTTCTGGAAGTTTTAGCCAGAGTAATCAAGCAAGAGAAAGAAATAAAAGGAATCCATATCAGGAAAGAAGAAGTAAAGGTATCGCTTTTTGCAGATGACAAAAACAGGTTATATCTATATCTAGAATAATAATATAATAATCAGATTATATACATATATATAATAATCTATAGATTATTATTTATAGATTAGCTCATGAGACTCATGGTCATAGATAAAAGTGAAGTGATCCTGTATATAGAAAGCCACAAGGACTCCACCAAAAAACCATTAGAAACAATAAACCAGTACAGTAAAGTTGCAGGATATATGATTAATATACAAAAAGTGTATTGCTTTGTTATATGCCAATGATGAGACTTCAGAAAATGAAATATTTTAAAAAGTCCTTTTACAATTGCAACAAAAAAATTAAATATCTAAGAATAAACTTAACAAAGGATGTGAAGGGCCTATATGCTGAAAACTGCAAAACATTATTGAAAGAAATTGAGAAAGAAGACACCAAGAAATGGAAAAGTATTTCATGTCCATGGATTACAAGAATCAACATAAATGGTCATATTACCAAAAGCAATATATAAATTTAATACAATCCCCATCAAAATCCCAATGTCAATTTTAAGGAAATAAAACAAGAAATCACCAGATTTATAAGGAACCATAAAAACCCCAAATAGCCAAAGCAATTGTGAGTAAAATGAGTAAAGCTGAAGGTATCATACTACCTGACTTCAAATTATACTATAGAGCCATGATAATCAAAACAGCATAATATTGGCAGAAAAACAGACTCGTGGAAAAGAGCTGGAAGCCCAGAAATAAAACTATATATATACAAATAATCTTTAAAAAAGGAGCCAAAACACACAATGGAGCAAAGAAAGCCTCTTCAATAAATGGTGCTAGGAAAATTGGAAAATCACATGTAAAAGAATGAAACTTAACTAAACCTTATTCCCCTGCATAAAAAAAAATAATTCAAAATGAATCAAAGGACTAAATATAAGACGGAAACAATAAATTACATAGAAAACATAGGAACTAAACTCATGGACCTTAGCCGTAGACAACAACCTATGAATTTGACCCCAAAGGCACGGAAAGTAAAGGCAAAAATAAATGAATAGAATTATATCAAACTTAAAAGCTTCTGCACCACAAAATAAAACTGACAACAAGACAAATAGGCAGCCAACTAAATGTGAGATGACATTTGCAAACAACAACTCCAATAAGGGGTTAATATCCAAAATATATAAAGAATTCACAAAGCATAGCAACAAACAAGCAAACAATCCAATTTAAAAATCGGGAGAGGTGCAATGGTGTAAATAGGGACACATATATGGTGACAAAAAAATTATTTCACTTTGGGTGACTTCTCCCAAGAGGACACAAATGGCTAACAGATCAATGAAAAGATGTTTATCTTTACTAGCTATTCAAGAAATGCAAATCAAAACTATAATGATATACCACCTCACACCTGTTAGATTGGTTATTATCAATAAGCAGGTAATAACAATTGCTGGAGAGGCTGTGGCAAAAAAAGGAACCCTCATTCACTGCTGGTGGGAATACAAATTAGTACAACCATTATAGAAGAAAGTATGGTGGTTTATCAAAAGTTTGAGGCTAGATCTATCATATGACCCAGCAAACCTTCTACTGAGTATCTATCTTAAAAACTTGAAAACATTTATACACAAAGACACATATCCCCCATGTTCATCGCAGCATTACTCACAGTGGTCAAGACATGGAAACAACCAGTGTACCTTGATAGAAGATTGGATTTGTATGTACATATATAGAATGGAATACTACTCTGCAAAAAGAAATGATGACATATTGCCATTTATGACAACATGGATGGACCTTGAGTACAATATACTGAGTGAAATAAGAAAACTAAGAAATGTATGATTTCACACATAAGTGGGATATAAAACTGAGACTCATGGTCATAGATAAAAGTGAAGTGGTTACTAGGAAGAGGGGTTGGGAGCAATGGTGTAAATAGGGACACATATATGGTGACAAAAAATTATTTCACTTTGGGTGAAGAACACATAACACAGCCAACAGTTCAAATGCTATAGAGATGTTCACCTGAAATCTATGTACCTTTTTTGGTCAGCGTCATCTTATTAAATTTAATTTCAAGAAAAGAGAGAGAGAGATTTGCAAATGTGGTCAATTACAGCCAGTTGTCACTTCATGTTATTGATAGATTCTTTGATTTTAAGCCAAATGCATATAATGAAGCTATACTGCTCACAAAAATTAGGCGATATTTCAAAACAAATATGAAGTGATAAAATATCCCCTAATTTTTGTGAGAAGAATTAGTGAATATTTCAAAATGATTATGAAGCTGTAGAGTATCCCTTAATTTTTGTAAAATGTAGTTTTACCAAAGGCTAATAATAAATATAAACAAGTGTTAAATCCTATGGAATCTCATCAACATTATAAAACAAAGATGGAAAAGCAAAATGATGTTATTTGAGGATCTAGTATTTTGAAGGTGGCTTAATCAAGTTATATGGAATTTACTGTTTCCAAATTTTTTGTATTCTGATTTTGAAAAATCAGATTTTGAAATCTGATTTTCTTTATCTAATGCCTCAGGTGTGTTTACAAGGTAGAAACATATAGAACTTACTATATTTACCGAAGGATTAGAAACCAGTATATATCTCATAATTTTCGAACCTTAGACACATACCCTATGAAATGATAGAAATCACCCACTGTTGGGCAAATGAGTTTGTAAAATTTGTATTTTATGAGTTTGCTCACTTTTAATGTTAAAAAATGGCACTCGGCCTGACCAGGCGGTGGCACAGTGGATAGAGCATTGGACTGGGATGCGGAAGACCCATGTTTGAGACCCCGAGGTCGCCAGCTTGAGCACGAACCCATCTGGCTTGAGCAAAAGCTCGCCATCTTGAACCCAAGGTCGCTGGCTCCAGCATGGGGTTGCTCGGTCTGCTGAAGGCCCATGGTCAAAGCACATGTGAGAAAGCAATCAATGAACAACTAAGGTGTCACAATGGCAATGAAAAACTAATGATTGATGCTTCTCATTTCTCTCTGTTCCTGTCTGTTTGTCCTTATCTATCCCTCTGTCTGACTCTCTCTCTCTGTCCCTGTAAAAAAAAAAAAATGGCACTGGGCAGCGCCAGATATGTAATCTGTGAAATTGCAAACTACCTTTCTGCTTGGGAAGGGCCATTGTCTTGCTAATGTTTTGCAGAGACAAGAAGGAAGGGAGGAAGCCATGTTTTTGCAGAGTATGTGCAGAAAGAAGGGTGAAGGTGTGCACATGAAGAGGGAAGGGGCCTTTGTGAGTTCCACTGAGACTGGGGGGGGGGGGGCTTTGATTCCAGGAGAAACCAGAGAAGATTCTCCTGGTTGCAGAACTGGAGAATGTATCAGTGGTTTTGTGAGCTCTGACTGAATGGAAAGAGAAGTGTTTCTTCCCTGTGTGTTTGCTCATCAACGGGTGTGAGTCTTGAATAACAAAATGGCCCACCATTTTTTGGCTCCACTGTTTCTTTACCGTCTGCCCGAATCTAATGTGAACCTGCATGTGAATGGCCATGATGGCTGCAGCCCTTGGCCACTATTAAATTTAATTTTCTAAATAAAATTTTAAAAAAGGAAAGAAATCACCCACTTCTAATCAGATTACTCCAGACCAATTCCTCCTAACATGGAGAGTTAGCACAATGGAACAGATAGCTGATTTGTATAGCCTTTTCTCAGTGTTTTCCTCTAGATAGCTTTGCATCCTCAATTAGACAGAAACTTCTGAAGGAAGAGATTTTAATTTTTACCACCTATCTCCAAGGACTTATTAAATACTTTACAACTAATAAAAAAAGTTTACAAATTTATTGGTTTCTATAAAAACAGCCTGTCATGCAACCTACTTTATGTGCAACATATTATACATATTCTAAACTGGCCATATGTCTTGTGCCATTGGATTCATCTCATAACTACATCATAATAACTCATTCCATTAATAATTATCAGATTCTGCTGGCAGATTGTACCAGATCCTGGAATGTAATCAATTAATATTGAGCACTGAATGTTATTAGTGTGTGTTCTTGCTAATCAGGACTACCATCCTCCAATCTAAGGCCAACCTGTAAGCATTTTCTTAAATCTTTCTCTAGTTCTCTAGTTGTCTTCTAAACTGTGAATAGTATATTCAAAACACATTACAAACAATGAAAGTTGATTGTGTTTAAAAGAACTCATTAATCCTGCCATCTTCATGGAAAAAAAATTATAAATATAGATTTAAAAGAATATAAGATGAACACACTGAGTAAGCTTTGAGAGCTATATGTTGCATTTAAATAGAAATTGAAAAAAAGTTATGCATTTGCAACAGGCATCTCCAGTAAAACTCTGGATGTTTCCTAGGTCCTTGTGATTAAATTGTATTTAGAGATTCTGATTTTTGGTTTGTTTGTTGTTTCTTTCTTTCAAAGCTCCAAACCTTCTGGCACCTAAAACTGGCAGAGCCACCCATGCATTTAAAGCCTTCTATCAGATTACCAGAACTGTGTGATGTTGTTCACAAAGCTGGATAACAGTTACAGCAGTTTGTATTCAGTACAAAGCTTCTCATAAATAAATAAGCCTAGAGGCATGTTTGGATGGCAGAGGGCAGCCTCCTGCTCCATTCTCATTGAAAGGTGGCACTGGTTTAGTACAGATATGGTTTACTGGCAATATATATATATATATATATATATATATATATATATATATATCAGCAAAAAATAAAAATATTGTTATCATCTAGTTAAGTGGTGGATGTTCCAACATGAAGCATGAAGCTCAAGGAAACATTTTAGCTTAATCTTCAAGGCAAGTGATTTACTTTGTACTGTTTCAAGGCTTTTTTTTTTCATTTTTATTTTTTGTATCCCAGAACAGCTTGTTTGCTTGGAATCAGTGAGACATAAAACATCTTGTCCAAAAGACACTAAGAAGAGGAAGAACAGGGATGAAAGGAAAGAAAGCAGAAAGGGAGAGCAATCCGATGAGTCCAGTCACTACTCAGTAGTTAGAACAGAAAGGAAGAGAACCCTCTCCAAGGAAATTTCTTTACATTTGGTTTTGGGTAGAGATGCAGAGCAGGGAGGTGTCACATGATGGAAACACTTATAAATTCTCATACCCTGAGACACAAGTACTGAACCAATCAGAAGTGGCTTACGGGGAACATACTCTGGAAAAATGGACTTCTGTGACTGAGAGACTAGCTTCTAAGGAACAGGTACAGAGAGCAAATTTGTCATCATGCTTGTCTGGTAACACAATGTACATGCTTTCCAGTAAATCCTTCCACCAGGAAAGCCCACATGCCATTCTCTATCACTGAACCAGAAGTAGTCACTTAAACTTTTACATTTTGAAACTTGAAAGGAAGAGTAAGCTCAAAGGGAGACTTTCATTTCAGGGTTCAACATTCAAATTAATGTTACTCTATTAGAAACATAAAGAGGTAGGTGCATCTCTAAACGGGCCCTTCTGTAAGTCATTTAAAAAAAAAACATTCTATTACCTCCAACTGTTTTTTCTTGCCTTTTCTCCAGGAAGAATTAATAGAGAAAAATATTTTAAAAGTTAACCCCCGTGTTCTGCTAAATATGTAATTAACAAATAAAAATATCTGAAAAGGCATAGATGGTGGTCCTCACTGTGATGACTTTTAACTTTGAAACACACTGTTTACACCAAAATGTGCCTTTATACCACACTCAGAATATGCTAAACACATTCCATCCTAAGAATGTCTAGTGTGTAAATCAGGGCTGAATCTCTAAATGCCTCCTGACTGTTATGACTATCATCTCCAGTATCTTAACAGTTTACAGACAATTGTCAGGAGCAAGGTAGTCAGGGAATTTCATGATCTGGTTCCAAACACCCTTCCCAGCTTCATCTCCCACCAATTCCTTCCACTTTTTCCCCACTTCATTCATCCTACACACACACACACACACACACACACACTCACATACACACTCTTTGCACAACCATTCAAATACACAATCATCCACATTTATATATACACACACTTATACCCCAGGCTGCTAGATATTCCCTAATCAGGCCAGACATTCTCTTTCATTGCTACATCTTAATTCAACTCTTAAATCTAAAACACCAAACCTCTAACAGTCTGTCCAAAAGCCTACTCATTCTTCAATGACAAATTTAATATTGCTTGTTTGGTGGCGTTTTCTCAAAGCTGTTTTTCCCCAAATGTAATTTTAATTAATTTTGTTTTATGTTTGTACATTAATTTTTCTCTTCCAAAACTTCTCAGTTTCTACTATGCTCTTTGGTTTTACGTGTGTGTGTGTGTGTGTGTGTGTGTGTGTGTGTGTGTGTGTGGTGTACACTATCACTGGATTCCTTAAAAAATGAAAATTATGTCATCAGTCACTCTGAATATCTTAGTGCCTTGACTATAGAAGAATATCAGTAAAAACACTTGGAATTGTTAGAGAATATGAAACAAATTTTACTTGTACTTAGTTCATTTGAAGACAAAGTCAAGTTACTAATAACATACATTGACTGTTACTTATTTTATTTTATTTCTCCAATAATATTTTATCCTCTGAATGCTAGAAAAGTGAGACTCAGAAAGTTTAATGTACAATAATTGGTATTTAGTATTTTGATTGGTCAGATTAAACTGTAAAGATATAATATAAATGTGTCTTGAAGCTAGCAGGGATGAAACGGTTCCCTCTCCCATCCAAGTACTAATCAGGCCCAACCCTGCTTAGCTTCCAAGATCAGACCAGATCAGCGCGTTCAGGGTGGTATGGCCGTGGACAAAATGGTTTCCTCTTAAAATCATATAATGACTGAGAAATGCATAGCTAACAGCTATTATTGCTCTCTGATATCTGACACAGAAGGAATGGTAAAGCATACTGCAAAGTATGTACAAATAAGAGATCAGAGATGGAATCCCTAGGCCTCCTGTCCACCCAACATCACTCTACCATGCTTTCTTCTGCTCCTTCATCCCTTTTCACTTAACTTGACAATAACAAAAGGAAAGAAACAAAATGTTGTCTAGTTCATATATTAAAAATATATGAACCAAAGCTAGTGAGATGAAGCAAACATGTAATTACTATTTGCATTTATTTCAGTTAAGAAAATAACATTTTCATCCTGGCTGGTAGGCTCAGCAGTAGAGCCTCAGCTGGCATGGTTCTGAGCCTTTCTGAGCCTCAGATGTCCTGGTTCAATTCCTGGTCAAGGCACACAGGAGAAGTAACCATCTGCTTCTCCACCCCTCTCTCCCCCTTTCTCTCTCTCTCTCTGTCCACCCACTCCTGCAGCCAAGGCTTGATTTGAGTGAGTTGGTCCCAGATGCTGAGATGGCTCCCTGGCCTCCACCTCAGGTGCCAGAAATAGCTTGATTGCGGAGCAACAAAGCAATACCCCATATGGGCAGAGCATCACTCCATAGGGAGCTTGCTGGGTGGATCCCAGTTCATCAGCCAGGGTACATGTGTGAGTCTTATCTCTCTACCTCCCATTCTCACTTAATTTAAAAAATAAAAATTCCAAGAGTTGAAGGTATTCTAGTAGAAGTTGAGGGGCCCTTGCTCAGGGTGTTGTACTGTCAATTTTCACACTAAAATAAAAAAAATCTGTCACTTTCTGAGCCCTTTACTCAGAAAGTGTCTGTCTAAATGCCAGGTGGCTCACAAGCCTCCTCATTCATTGTAAGGTCAGTGGTCAGCAATGAGGGATGGTCATGTGAGGAACTCAGGCCCGGAAACTTTGACTAGGACCTCCCACATTCTTGCACGCCAAAAGAACCTTCTCAGAGGACCTTGGGAAAGGAGTGACTGTCCATCAGTCAGTGAGATTAGCCATGTCATAATTGCTTGCCCACCCTAAAGGACCCCTAGGGTCCCTTTAAATACCTCTCACATAGTATAATTTGCGCGACTCGCCTAGCCTCTGACCCCGGGGCTGGGGGACATCGTCAAGCGAGATGCGCGGTACTTAATAAAGCCTCTTATTATTTCACACTTTGTGGCTCCCAGCCCCCCTCTTCCTTCTTTCTCGGAGAGGAAAAATACCTTACATTCATCACATCCTCTGACCCAGTAATTCCACACCTGGGACTTAATCATAGAGAAAGAATCCAAAATATAAACAAAAGCTTGACCTGTGGTGGCACAGTGGAAAAAGCGTCAACCTGGAATGCTGAGGTCGCTGGTTCGAAACCCTGGGCTTGCCTGGTCAAGGCACACATGGAAGTTAAAGCTTCCTGCTCCTCCCTTCTCTCTCTCTATCTATCTCTATCTCTATCTCCTCTCTAAAATGAATAAAGTCTTAAAAAAAAAAACAAAATATAAACAAAAATGCATACACATCCATACCCTTCTTTATCATAAAAAAACTATAAGTAAAACAAATGTCTATCTAACAACAAGGCTATGATAAAATAGAATAAGACAAAATAGTATACAGTCATTGAAAATAGTTTTTATAAAACATGCTTAATGCCACAGTATAATTTTTATTGCACAATGTTAGTTGAAGAAAATGAAAAAGCAGGAAACACAGTTAATGTGTGTTCAACAACTTAGTCATATTGACCAATTTAAAGAACAGAAAACAATTACAATATCCCAGATCACAACAAATACTCTCACCATCCTATAACATTTTGTTCCTCAGAACTCCAAAAGCTATAAAAGATAAATGTTGTAGTCATCTAATTAAAATAGAATTTAAAATATTTTCTAAATAAAAGCAATTTGGAAAATATACCGAATAAAAAAAAATTAATGAAAGTCTGTTACCATCATTCCACAAGAAGTTATATTAGATTTTCAGATAATTTTCTTCCTTCCTTCATTCCTTCCTTCTCTCTTTCTTTCTTCCATCTAGCCTCCCCTCCTTATTGCCCTCCTCCCATTTTTGGCTATTATCTCTAAATTGAGAGAGTAGAGACATTTTGAAAACCCAACTAAAGGTAAATAGAATGTAGAATTATAATGTTCTAGATTTCTTAGCCAAGTTATTTTCAGCATCTTTTTTCTTTTCTTCCATGTCTTTGAGAGTTCAAGTGACATTTTCATGGAATCTTTGGGTAAAAGGATCTTAATACTATCTTGTTAATAGTACCCACATTTTAGTTCTGCTAAAGTATTCCTCTAGGTTGGGGGTTAAACCAAATTCTAAATTTGAAACCATTATCTTTAATGTCCTGGCCATTGTGATGTTAAACTTTTCTTAAGTTTCTTGTTTTTCTTTGCTTTATTTTGGATTTCTATCCCTAAAAGGCTGTGCTGTTTTTACAAGATGGCTTCTTTACAAAATAAAAAATTTACTACACTGTCTTCATGTTTCTATCTCTTTTTAAGGATATACAAAAGACTGACTTTTCTCAAAGCTAGTATTGTAATAGGGATTAAAAAGTTACCTAGAAGTTACCATGTTCCTAGAAGTTACCATGATACAGCAAAAGAATAATTACACTAAACTGCTTGTCAGAGATGTTTAGGTAGATGCTCTGACAACTTAAAATATTTTATATAATCTTAAGAAAATATAAACACAAGTTTGTGAACAAATGCCTTCTAAAATTTTTAAGTAAAATTGGCATTATCAGTGACTAAAATTAACTTACTGTTTTTGATTAGCTTAATCAACATGGACAGAATACTCATTTATGTATTTGTTTAACATATAGTCATTGTCAGTTTCCTCACCAGGCACTGTTCTAGACTGTATAACAGTGACAAAGCACAGGGTCTGTCTTCTAGAAGGGTATTTTTTTGTGGAGAAGAGAGATAAAACAATTCAAATAAGTAAAATCATTATAGGTATAGTCTTTTTTTGTTACAACACTTGTTTTGACAATGTGAGTTTGTTCCAATATGATTGATATATTTGAAAGCAATTTGAACATAAGGAGCATAAGGCAAATTTTTGTTTTGCTTAAGTGTGATATTATGTGCAAGAAATGATGAATGAACACAGAAAAACTGCACACAGCTGAACCAAGCCAAATAGAGAAACATAAATGCAACATTCGCACACCTTAAAGATCTACAAGTTCCCTCAGCTGCCCACCTGTGTTACAAGCCACCCACTCACATCTAACATTGCAAGTTTTTCATGTCAGCAACCTCCTTCCACCACCTGACAATAACACGCAAGCCAGAGACCTCCAACTCCACTTCTTTAAGCAAACATCAGTCTTCTCTGCATGGTAAAGTGTCATTGTTTTCAAAACATTTATTTATGTAGCTTATGCATCTAACACATGTAAAAGCATGCTAGTATTTTTATTCAGTTTCTCTTTTTGTTTAATGTGTCACTAACAAAGTTTTGAGTATTGTGCCCTAACTCCCTTCTACCATAAACCTGTAGTGTTTATTGGGTGATTTTGCATTATGGACTATGGCATAACTAACTGTAGCAGGGTTTTAGAGAAAAAAATGTCAGGGGTAAAATATAAAAGAAAGGGATATCTATTTAGACTAACAAGCGAGGAAAGGTCTTTCTCATTAGGTGACCATGAACAAAAACTAAAGGATACAAAGAAGCCATCTGTGCCCGGTGCTGGGTGTCCTAGAGAAGGCAAAAGGAAGGGTAGAGACCACAGCCCCGAGAAAGCTGAAGCTGAAAAACCTTGATACAGACTTAAGGGCTAGACAATAAAGAGGATGCCAGGTGGGCTGGAGACGAGATGATATGGACCTTGGCCTGGTGGTAAAGGCTCCAAAAAACTCAGTAGAGAATGCCAGCATCAACTGAAGAGGAAGAAGTACTTCAGTGCTCCAAGCAAAGGAGCAACAAGAAAGTGCTCTTCTGTTGGGAGCACTCTGGGAGAGCGTGGAGAATATAGAGAAAGAAAGGGAAAAAAATGAGATCAGAGAGCCCAGAAAGGAATCTTCAGAGCACATTCATAGGAAATTTGATTTTTTTTTTGAACAAGTGATGTTTCCCAGAAACATACTGAATAAAATCTTCTGAATGATTATGATGCTAAAAAAGAGAAATCAGCTTGACTAGGCAGTGGCACAGTGGACAGAGTGTCAGACTGGGATGCAGAGGGTTCAGGTTCAAAACCCTAAGGTCACTGGCTTGAGCACAGCCTCATCTGGCTTGAGCGTGGGCTCACCAGCTTGAGTGCAGGGTCTCTGGCCTGAGCATGGGATCATCAAGATGATCCCATGGTCGCAAGGGGTCACTCACTCTGCTGTAGCCCCCCAGTCAAGGCACATATGAAAAAGCAATCAATGAACAACTGAGGAGCCACTACAAAGAATTGATGCTTCTCATCTCTCTTCCTTCCTGTCTGCCTGTCCTTATCTGTTTCTCTTTCTGTCTCTCTCACTGTGTCTGTCACAAAAGAGAGAGAAAGAGAAATCAAAGATTCAAGAATGAACCACTTTATCATCTTTGGTCACATCAATACACGTCTATGCAAAAATTATAGCCATCAGGGTCCTTCCTCCCTAACAGCTTTGAACTATTGTTGTATTTTATGTGCACTAACTCCTTCCATATTAGATATGGAGAGAGAAAGTTGCTCCGAGTCATGCATCTAGAAAGTGGCAGAATGAGAATGAAAATCGATTGGTCCCAGAGAGCTTGACCTTCTGCCCTTCCAGTATCTGTGTGCACACAAGGTGAGGAAACCACCCAGAAAAGCTGTCAAAGCAGCTCTGTACCCATGCTCCTGTGGCAGGAATATATAGATAGACATATTGTTAACACTTTCCTCTGTTGTCCAAATTGAATGTTCTCTTCTGGTTGGCTAGAGACAAGTACTAAATGGCAACTGTGCTGCTCTAGTAACAAATTGATGGCTATAAAAATGAGCCCACTATTTCCTGCAAGCATGATGTTTACAGAGAAAATAGAAGAAGGAGGTGGGTGTTGTTCAGACTCAGACATCCAATCTGCTTTTCCAGACTGACATAACTTCAAGGTGAGACACCTCCCTTCATTACTCTCTTTGCCCATTAAGCAAACATTTACTTTGTGCTGGTCTAAAATCTGACTTTTTAATCTGTTAGTAGGAAAAGCAAAGAAATCAGCAGGTGAAACTCCTTAAGAATGTCCAAAGTGCACTATTTACGTGTATATCACATTTTCTTTCAACACAAAAAATAAGGCTCACCACACATATGTCAGTGTACCAGGTGCATTTAGACCTTCTTTAAAGAAAAGAACAAATAGAACCAGAAAATGTCTTAAAATAAAAGCTGTAAAGAGAGAGATTTAAAAAGTAGTAGAAATGCATTTGATTCTGACATTGGACATAAATGTCCTCATCCCCATTGATTTGCTTGCCATTGAACACTATATTTTGAGGGATAATGACCTGGCAACAAAGAAATGAAGGGTAATAAGTGAACCCAACTCCAACTTGGGAGCACTAGACTCCAAGGACAGCAGCTGAACAATGGATGCAGACATGAGCCTTTCCCAACACACATGTCCACTGGGCCCAAGCCACAGCCGACAGTGCATGGAGTGCTACAGAAGGAAAGCTAACCACTAAATGGTGCGAGCACAGCCGGCCCCATCTGTCATAAACATTAGGTCCAAAGGCCACAGGTGCAGATGGTACTAAAAAGTAAAAATTACGTTCAGACAGAGGCCACTTGATAGAACAGGAAGAAGGAAAATCTAGGATTGGTTTCCAATCAATAAATCGGCTAGCAACACTCTATTCAACTTTAGCACCTGTTGTTTCCTCTTCTCTTTGGTTCACCATGAATAAAGCAGTTTTATTTATAAAAGATGCTATGTGTACCCAGGACCAGCCTTTTGCCTATTATGAACTGTGCAAAGTTTGTCTTTGGTGCCTTCCTAGCCAGCTGGTTCATGCTCCTTTCTTTCTCTTCCAGTAGGCCTCGGGGTCCCCTTTTTTTTGGCCAAACCCCTTTATCTGAGCTTTTGCTCAGTCTCCTAGAATGCAAATCACTGTGCTAAACTGAGATAAGAAGTTGAAAGAGTTGTAAAATAGCCATCACCTATATTACTACACGCTGGTTAGGGATACAAACACAGACACTGCTACGCAAAATATACTTGTAGTAATTGGATAGAAGTGTAATAAACTGGCCATGAAATCATGGAAGGAAAAAGAGTCAGTTCCAGATGGTAAAATTTGAAAAACCCTCGGAAAAAAAGTAGAATGTTGAACTATGGTTTGAAGAATGGGAGAGACTGGAAAAGATTTTGGTTGGCAGAAAGAAAAAGAAGAATAGCACTCCAAATAACAAAAGGCAGAAGCAAATGTACAAAATTTGGAGGGTTTAGGTAGTGGTAGGAAGGTAAGAGATCGTATGTCATTTTGAATCCTGGATCCATAAAAACTTAACTATTTGAACTCAGAAAATTAATTAACCTCTTAGAGCCTTGATTTCCTTATCTGGAAAAATAAAATATACTCCACACTTAGTTATTGAGGATCTTATATGGGCCACACTCTGTGTTTGGTGTTGAGGGTACAATTGAATTAATAATACCTTAGAGGGTTAATGTTAACATTGAAGAGCATGTATGTGAAACACTTAGCACAATACCTAGTAAAATGTAATTTCAATAAATAGCTGCTGATGCTGATGGGGGTTTTAGCTGTTGTGGTGATGGAAGTGGTGAAGTGGGTGGTGGAGGTCATAGTGATGGAAGTGGTGAAGTGGGTGGTGGTGGTGGAGGCAGTGGAGTGGGTGGTAATGATGTTGCACATGGTAATGGAGATAATAGTGGGGGTGAGTATGAAGAAAATGTGCTGGTGGACATGAGGCATTTATTCTGTTGGGAAAGTATATCATGTGGTAGGAGGATATTAAGAAAGACCCCTTCTTGGAATTTAAACATAGATAGGATATTGACTTAATAGAGAGGAAACCACTCCTGTGTGCAATTAGTGGCCTTAATATGACAAATACAAATTTGGTGTGCAACTGGCTTTGGGTGCACAAGGCTCTGAGCAGGCAGAAGGCCCTCCCTAGGGCCCTGAAACTCCACTTTCTGTTCATTCCAAAGGCCAGCAATTGATGCAGCTCATATATTTATTAAAATTGATTTAACCAACTCAGAGCAAGCAGATGTTAAGAATAATGTACTCTTTTCTGTTGTTTTTGGAAAACACAGCTAGAGCTCCCTACAGCTGTGACTGAGAATTCTCAAAGTCAGTGACAGGAGAGGAAAATGTAGACAAGAGGCAAGTCATGTGAGCAGCATTACAGTCAGGAACAGGCTGCCTCAAAATGCATTTCAATTTATAAATCCTATCTTCTGTTGACTTATCACTTAAAAGTGCAGATGTGTTCCTCTTAAAAAAAACCTGATATTTCAAGACAAAACAAAATCTCACCCAAGAGAACACTAATTTTACATATTTTAAGTAATGAAAAAATCCATAAAACTATTAATGCATGTCTAATGCATACCTCCACATACATATAGATGCATAGCTCTGTCAATCCTAACTCCAAAACAGGATATATAGTATTGCAAAAATAATTCCAATGTAATCATATCATATGATTTTCCACTCATAAACCTTCACAACACCCATTAATGCCTGAATGTTACCCACCATAATATCCCAAAGTGACCACTTTTCCTCTCAGGAAAGAACATCACAGACTAGCTAGAAGTAAGGGCATCATCTTAGGTTGTCCTCTCTTTCTTATCCCTGCAGCCATACCCTCAGTAATTTATGTCAATTTTACCTATCACATTGTCCTTTTGTGGGTATTTAAATTTGAGCTCTTGCTATAAATTAACCTACCCTACTCCCAAAAAGGTGTGAAAGAAAATAATCCTCAAATGATACAGAAGAATGTCTTCAACATATTTAGGTATGTTTCTCTCCAAATCTCACATCTCGTGAGAACTACTGCAAACATCTCCCCCATTCTGTTCACATCCCAGCAAGAGCTGGTTCTTTTCCAGCTCCTAGCTCCTTCTTGGACATTCTCCTTCCTTTTACTTCTTCATTTCTCCAAACTTTCAAAAATTAAATATCTTTGGTTATTCAGCTCTATAAGACCAAAGATATTTTTCTAGGCCCACTTTCTTTAAATAGTGGGGGAAAGGAAGTCAGAAAACTGATTTTTCATTTAACAATTTTATTCTCATCACAAAAGGAATGCTGAGGCAACCCACCACTTCTTATACTGTCTGTATTCTTCACTACATGCCGCACTCACATGCTCTCCCCCTCAACATAAAAACAGAAGAAAACTAAAGAATAAAACACTTTAAGCAAAGAGCCTAGAGAACACTTGTTAAATAAATGAAGATTGTTATCTTCCTCAAAATTAGTTTTATGTGCTAAGTAAAACTGTTGGCTTTTGAAAATTAACATGCTGACCAACTGGAGGGAAGAAAAATTTCAGAAATACAAGAGACAATGATTCATGGCACAAGAGTGGATGAGCGTGGAGAGGACATTTCCTGAAACACATGGCAAGGGGGCTGGAAACTGTGAAATGAGTCACTAAGGAAGTCTTTCATTTGAAAATTCTATCAGAGCAAGTTTCTAACTATAAAAGTCACAGAGTGTTTTGGCTGGGCCAGAGCAGGACTGAATTCTTCTGACATGTGAACCACCACCACATCTCCCCTTAACTTTCATTCAACAGTAGCTCACTGAGCACCTATTATGTCAATATGTTTTAAGGGCTGAGCTGAGGTAGTGAGCAGAGGAGACACACTCTTATTGAGCAAATAAACAAAGAAAATGAACAAAACATATATGTTACCTTAAAGAATAGTAAGTGCTTTGGAAATCAGGGAAAGGAGATAGTGCGTGGGGAGAGTTGGTGGAAGTGGGATGGAGTTTTTCAGCTCCATGGTGGTCAAGCAAACATTTCAGTCAGGAAATGTGGCAGCAGCGGAGCAATGGAGACAGCTAGGAAAGAACCCAAAATCCCTTGAGGAACTGGAATGTGGCTCAGACAAAGTGAAACCATTTTTGGTGAATATAAAGATTTTACAGTAGAGAGAAGTCAAATTACTATTATAGAAACTGTGTGGTCCATGAGAAGAACCCATACTAACAGACCTACATGCTGATTGGTGTTCAATCACAGGAAACAGTGTTAAGTGAAGTGGTAACTTAAGACATTGCTTGGCTATTAGCCAAACCTGTTCTTGTATGTGAGTGGGCCAGGAGTGACAATATTCTCTACAAAACTAGAATTGCCCTCTGACCACGATATCTAACTTGGGAATTTACTTTTGAACAGGATCTATTATCACCTTGTAATGATCAATAAGGAAGTCTTATAATGATCAATAAAAAATTCTTCTTTTTAATTAATAATATTACTATGTTGATTTGAGTTTAAAGCATCGCTATTCCATTCTGTGAACAGTTTCACAGCAAGTTCATCTTTGTTCTCTTTTAAAGGGATTGGATGTTCACCTCTAGTCTCTTCTTCACATTTGAATGGTTGATCTTTATCATCAATTTTTTTCTTCATGAACAGCTCAAAGGAATTAATTTCCCTAGTTCATGAAACTTTAAAAATGCTTATTAGTTATATGTATTATGTGAACAACAACTTAGCTAAGTAATTTAGTTCTTGAATTCTATTTCCCTTATAAAACTTTCTTCATTTGCTTTTTCTTGAATCAAGTGATGAAGAAGCTCGATGCCAGCATAATTTTATTTTATATTTATATGAGTTATTCTTTGCTGCAGAAAATTTTTCTTCTATTATATTTTTGGATAGCATTATTCTTATTTTGCATCAGCACTGCCTGAATTTCATTTATATTTTACTTAACTAATTGCTGTCCTCTTCCTTTTCTTCTCTGCATTTGAGGGAATGGGTTCAAATACCTTTTCTGTCACTAACTTGGTTAAATAAATTGCTGTTCTGCTTCCTGATTATCTTAATTCATCTGTCAGTTCTTCAGCAGTATTATTACGTCTTCAACTTGTTTCCTTAATAGCATACTCTGTTTTCACTAAATTAATTATGTATATTTGTTAATCAACTTGATTAATATCCTGTTTCATTTAATAAAGGCCTATATAAGTGTTTTAATTTTATTCAAAAAATTTAAGTTATATTTATTTGTGTCTAAAGTACAGTATATATGTAGTAGAAAGTCAGAAAGGGTTTTATTTTTTAAGTGACTTGTACCCATTCTTTCCTCTCCTCAGATGCTGCCACATTTTTTTCCAGTTAGCTCTTTTTTAACCCTCATATTTTCAAATAATATGCTTGAATTAATTTTATTTTTATTCATTAACTGTGAAAATTACACTTTCCGCTTAATATTTAGCTCCCCTTTCTCCTCTCACACCCATAATGTACAACCCTGCTGCCATCCTCTGAGATAATTTTACTATTATTTTTCCTGTGTGAATGGTTATACTAAAACACTGATATAGTCATTCAGGCTTGAGAAATGCAGCAACTACAGTTCACTTCCTGGTTTACCCAACTTTTTGTTTTCCTGGAGAAACAAAATGTAATAGTGGCTAAGAGCATCAATTCTGGACCAAGACACTATTAAATGTCAACTACAAAACATTCACAGCTCGGAAACATTGGTCTAGTTAATTAATTTGTACTTGTGTTTCCTTGTATGCGAATTTTGGTCACCAACAGTAGCTAAGACAGAGAGCTGTAAGGGTAACAAGTTCATAGAGATAAAATGCTTAGTGGGGCACCTCGCACACACATGAATTACCATCAAAGATGGATTTGCAGAAAGCTTTGAAGCTTAAGCTTCAAACCTCCTCACTTACACAGGGCACTTCAAGAGCCTGGGAAAGGTCCTGGTGATATGGTCCCATAGTTAAACATTTTTTGTAAAATCTGAAAAAACAAGATAGTGTAACCATAATTGACTAAAACCATAATATCTCACTCCAGCTTGCTCTCTGTCTCACTTACCCTAGCATGAGATTTTTTATTTTGCTATCATGTTTTTTTCTGTTTCCTATAGTTCTTCTGTTCTTTAAAGGTCATTTCATAATTTTATTTTTTTGGAAATATTAATAATAGTCTATTTTTTTAAGTTTTGCTCCTCTTTATTATTTTTATTACCTCCAAGTTACTTGGTCTATTTGCCACCTATGCATAGAGGCTTTCTTTGTCTCTGATCCTCCTTGGTTAGTTGTCAATACTTAAGAGTGAGAGATTACAGAGCTGACTGAGGCCCTGAGCATGAGAGCTGGGCTTGTTAACTGCTCCTCCACCATCAGTATCTTCAGGATCTTTCTTCTCTGGTTGGCCCAAGTGCCAGAGAAGTTTTTTCTAATATATTTTCTCAGCGTGAAAGACCTGGCTGCTAGTGTTGTAGGAGCTTAGTGAAGATGGGCGCTTCAGGCTCCAGAATGTGAATATTCACTTGCTTTACTTGATTTCAGTGTATATAAATTCAAGTGTGACTTGGGCCCTTTGGTAGAGAGATTGTCTCATATTACCAATCCCAAAAAGTAAACTCTGTTTTATGCCTCAGTGAGGGATTAGTCTCTAGGCTTCACAGAGGGAAGGAAGAAAGGAATACTGCAGAACTTATCCTCTTTGTATGGGCTTGCAATCAGGCCCCCTTATTTTAGCTGCCCTCCTCCTCTCTCTACCTCTAACAATACCAAGTACTCCTGATGTCTCAGCTTTTGGGGGATGTTATTTTATAAATAAGATTAGCTTTCAACCATTCACCTACTATATTAAAATTTAAATTTGGAAGGATCTTGTTAGATTATTTACCTCTCATTCATGTAATGCCCTAGTTTCCAAATGAAAAAATAAATAAGTAAATATTTTTTTTATTATTTCTGCAGAAACCTGGAAGAAAACTAAAATAGATGTATGTGTACGACCCACCATCTTTGCCCAGAAATCCTTCAGAATGCATTTCAGAAATACAACATCTTACATGTTATGTTATACACCATTTTACTCCTCTTGCTTTTTCTTCCCATTCTATTTCATTATCTCTTTTCTTTTCTTTTTTCATTTGTGTATTGTTTTTCTTGGTCATCACAGCATTTTTTTTATTACACATTTATTTAATTTAACATGTTTTTTTCAAGACTTTTTGCCTTTTTAAGATAGTTTGGATAAATTCTCCTTTACTTAAATATACCCTGACATCTATTTACCTCAGAGCTTCGGTTTGATAGGCGGCTATTTCTTATTCTGATATTTTTGTTTGACTCAACAGCATTAGGAAGGGGTTAAAGGAATTGGCCCTTAGATTTTCGGATATGTGCCTGGTAGACAAGGGTTCTGCATTTAATAGTCTGAAGCAGTGATCAGTCTACAACCTGAAAGGCATATGACATGGCTTCCCTGGCTTGATGAAGCCACATGATACACAAACTACTCCAGGCACTCACACATGCAAGGCTTTCTCTCCAGAACCTTCCTTAACAGTGAAAAATTAAGACAGGAAAATGTACCAGTTGAGGTGCTGATTTATTAGGCTACAGCAGGGGCAGGGCCAGGGTGTGGTGACGACTTCACCTGGAGATCTTCTTACCCATCATCCCTTGAGCCTCTTGCTACCTAAATAATTGTGTCCTAGTTTCACTTTGTCTTCCAATATGCTAACTTCTATTATTTGCTAAGATAAGATAAATTTTGTTTGATTTTAATCTTGCTGAATTTCTTTTTTATCTTTCTTTACAGCCTAGAAAAAGTAGTGAAGTCCCACTCTCAGGAGTTGTCCACACCTTTCTTTCAGCGTTTGTATAGCTGATATATCTCCCCAAGCTGGGTGATGGCAGTAAAATTTCAGGTTTTCATTCATTACCTCACCTACCTCAAATGTAAAGAGGTTAAGTCTTCTCTTCCTTGTTCTCTACTTTCAAAGTTTAAAAATCATGCCATAACATTGTGTATGATTCTTTCCAGATATTTAAATTTTATTTTTTGTAATTTTTATACTTTATTATATTATCTTATTGTAAACAACTCTAGTGAAATCTAAAGATTAATTTTTAATATTTTTTTCTTGAAAATGTTGCCAACTCTTTTTGTTCTACTCAGTTGTCTTGTCTATAAAATGTAGATGCAATAGTATCTACCTAATGGACATGTGAAAATGAGCTAATGAGGTAAGTATTGTAAAGCTTGTGTGTCTCTCTAGACTAATAGTAAATCACTCAATAAAGAGGTTCAAAAGAGGTAAGTGGCAACTATCGTATTAATAACTGAAAAGGCAAGAATAATCAATAGATGTTAGAACTAGTAAGATAAAAATCACTATGATGTTTTAATACTTAAAAAGGAAAAATTAGTAAATTTGCTGTAAATAACTTTGAGAGATACCACCTTACCCAACTGAGAAAACCAGTAATGAGGCAAATCAATATCCATGCCTGACATAATACACTGAAAAGAACACAACATCATTCCTGTGGTGCTCCTGCCAAAAATGGATAATATGAATCAAATCAGAAGGCAAAATCAGACAAGCCCAAACTGAGATAAATTTTACAAAGTAACTAGTCTCTACTCTTCAAACATGTCAGAGTTAAGAGAGATAAAGACTGAGAAGATGTTCTTGATTAAAAAAGACTAAAGACAAATATAACACATAATCCTGGATTAGATCCTGGACAATTTATTTTCTGTAATTAATATTTTTGGGATAACTAAAAAAAATTTGAATAGTTTATAGATTATATCACTGTTAATTTCATGATTTCGTTTTTGCATTGTAGAAAGGTAAAATAACATGCATTTTTAGAAATATATCACATCATCTTATCATAAATGTTTCATGAAAAAATATGTAACATATACATGAGTGTGCAATTGTGTGTCTACTCATAATAGTCTATGTACTAATAAATACAGAAAGAGGAAAAGTAAATTTGGTAAAAAAAAATAATAATTGGGAAATCTTGATGAAGGGTATTTAGAAATTTTTTATACTTACAACTTTTGTACTTAAAACTTTCTCTGAGTTTGAAATAATTACAAAATCATAAGTTTAAAATGTCAGTACTAATGCATAACTGCCTTAGAGACAGTTCTTTTTCTGAAGTACAGGGTGTTCTCGAGTTACTACAGTCTCAACATACGATGTTTTGAGTTTACAATGCTCATTTCCATAAAAACTTAAGAAAAATTGAGACATAAGTGTCTCATCTTATTCCGTTAGTATACGTTAATTTACAGATTATGTGGTCCTCTGTTGAGGACCTCGTTCAGCTTGGGAAGCAACTGATTGAAGAGGAAAAGAAAGAAATCCCATAACCCAAGAGATATACTAGCGAGGGTTTCGCAGAAGGTTTTCTATGGTAGAAGATGGGTTGGCAAAATTTCAGACTGAGAACCCAAGCAATGACAGATTTAGTAAGGTCTACAGAGCTGTTATGGATGCTCAGCAATGCTATAAGCAGATTTGGAAGAGAAGAAGTCATCAACCTTTCAAACTAGCCTGGAACAATTCTTTAAAAAGGTAGACTACTCAGCCATAAGAAATTATGACATCGGATCATTTACAACAAAATGGATGGACCTTGATAACATTATATGGAGTGAAATAAGTAAATCAGAAAAAAAAAACTGAGAACAGCATGATTTCATACATAGGCAGGACATAAAAGTGAGACTATGAGACATGGACAAGAGAGTGGTGGTTACGGGGTGGGGGGAGGGAGGGGAGGGTGGGATAGGGAGGAAGGGAGGGACACAGGGAAAACCAGATTGAAGGTGACAGAGGACAATTTGACTTTGGGTGACGGGTATGCAACACAATTGAATGATAAGATAACCTGGAGATGTTTTCATTGTACATATGTACTCTGATTTATTGGTGTCACCCCATTAAAATTAATAATAATAATAAAAAATTCTAGAGTTAAAAAAAAAAGGTAGGGAGGTCTGCAACATATCCTGTACCCTCTCCATCAACTACTTCTCAAGATGAAACATCTGTAGTACAGGTAGGATCATCTCCAGCGTCTCCTGCATGTCCCTTAGACAATCCTGATTCACCTGCCCCAGCATATCCAGCACCTTCTGCCATTTCTCCTGCCTCTCCAGATTCCTCCTCCCAATAGGTCACTCTGTCCCACTTTGCTATGCCCCTTCCAGTGTGCAAGCCAACCACTGGAATAAAGGTAAGACATTTTTTTGCACTAATTTTTGTCATTTCTTCCTGGTACTACAGTACAGTATAATATGTCCTTTTCCTTTTTCTGTGGCTAGGTTGTGTTTTTATGTTCTATATTATGATTTTACAACTGTGTTAGGATAGATAAGTGACTTAGGCTAGGGTGTATTTAGACACACACCAAAATTTGGGTTATGTCATTGTCGTAGGAATGGAACTGTGACATTATCCAAGGACCCCCTGTACTAGTGAGGAAAGCCATGGTTTGTGATTTATCTCAACTCTAGCACTTACTAGTTGGTTTTTTTTTTTTTTGATAAGTTTTCCTTCTCTGAAAGTCGCAGTTTTATCACATATACAATGGAGATAACAGCAAAAACCTCAAAGGACTCTTAAGAAACTTTTAAAAAATGGACATTAAGGGGGTTGAGGGTGTTATATTGAATGGGTCACTTGAAACCATACCAACCTAATAAATTAAAAATAAAAATTATAAAAAAGAAATAAGACATTCACATGAAAGCTTTATCTGACACAGAAAAGTGTTCAGATATTCGTTGAAAGGTTATATGACAGGCACTGCAGAAATGAAAGGAATTAAGGCATTTGCAAGCCAGGAAGCAAATATTTCTACCATTCCTTCGTTGTTTTTATAAGATCTTAACATTTAGTAGATAAAAGCAGATAATGTGAAGAATTCAGAAGAAAGGAGGAAGATACAATAAAACAAATTGTGATCCACAAAATTTGTCTGTTTTCATGAATTAAAAGAAACCAAGCAGAGTTGTGGACAAAGATGGCAAGGAAAGTCTATTTTTTCCCTTATTGTCTCTCTTAGCATTTTAAAAACTTTAAAATTAAATCATCATTTGATAATTATTTAAGTTTTCTATCAAAATATAAATGGCAATTTCTGTTTGATCTTTTACCAAAGCCTTAGTGAAAAACAAAATAAAAAAGCTCAAAAAATATCTATTGATATGCTTTAATGCTTGGACTCTTTTCTGTGAGGTGCAAATTATGACTTTACACATATTTATTTTAAAACAGTTTCTTCAGGATCTTCCAAGTATTCAAAGCAACATGAGCCCATAACTTTCAATTACCTATTTCAGACTCAGTTACTGTTTTTAACTAGTTAATACATATTGCTTCAGAACTGTAATTATGTTTATGCTGACAAAAAGTAATATTTATTTAAGGTTCCCATCAATGAATGCTGAGCTTAGACTAACCTTTAGCTTATACAAACGTTATGCTTATTAATTCACAATATTCATTCAGTTATTGAAATATGATAACAAAGCTGTACAATGAAAAACTGATTTTCTATGATACATATTAGCTTTGTACAAAAATTCTTTGGCTCAGGAATAACTGTCCCTGTCTGAGGATTCATATACCTCTTGAAATTTCTTAAACTAAAATTTAGTTATCTAAACTATATTGTTAATTCTCACCAGTGCAGATGTCTTATAAATTAGTAAAAATAAATCTATTCTGATTAAGTATTCTTCAGCTGGATTTCAGCTTAAGAAATTCTAAAATGGCCTGTGTGTGGCAGTTTAGTTCATGCCAACATTTACAGAATCATTTTAATTAAAAACCAGTGATATGACTCATGCCACCTGTTTCATTGATCCTGCTATATTCCTGTTTTGATCAGAGTTCTCTTTTGAGGATTTAAACTTTTATAAAAACAAATAGCAAATATTTATCCAAATTGATTACAATTATTTCACACCTTGAAAACTACATTTTCTACTACATTTATCTACATTAATTTTAGCAAACTAAAGATTATTCAAAGGGATTATCACAATGATAATTGTAGCTAGTAAGAGGGCTGATAATTAAAGCAATGATCTATAGATGATAGATAGATAGATATACAGATGTTTTCATAAATAGATGCATATATATATATATATATATATATATATATATATATCCTTACTAAAATTTATTTTAGACCCATAAAAGTAGAATTTTTTAATCTGCTTACTTAGACACATTTCAATTGGGTAGATGCTTATATTCCAATGAGTGTACCAAACAGAACAAAATATAGCAAATACAGGGGAAAAAAATGGATAGAGGTAAGGGTAGAGATGATAAGCTTACTTTTATGGCTATATCTAGATGACAGATAATCCATCGTTGCAACTCTCTAGACTGCCAAGTTCAATGTGGAGCCAATAGGGGGACTTCTGAGGAGACCCTATGCTTAGATAGCAATATGCTCTCATTCAATGAGTTCAACTAGTGGAATTCGCTGACTATATTATTATATTGCCTTATTTTTCAATTAATCCAGTCACTATGCAATCAGTTGTGAGGAAGAGTCAAGGTAAAAAAAATAATAAGTAAAAAATTACATATTAACTCTCTGCTTAGATGAGGTGAAACATTTTATTTTCAACAAAACACAATGTAATCTATGTTAAACAGAACCTTTTACAGACCCAGGATCAGTAATTTCAAATTCTCCCTCTGCTCTTCGGGAACCATTTGGGTGTGAAAATAAGCATAGTGGAACAAAACTCTCTAAGATAAGCTAAAGGAAAAACAAGATCTATGGCATGGTCAGTGTATATGAGTCAGCTGGTATCCTGACATACTACTCAGAAGTTCAGAGGTGGCCACTCCCTGGTCAGCCAGCAATCTGTAGTTGGAGTTCTTGGGGTGACTTAAGGTAAGAGTTTGGGACACTACTTTTGGGACAAAGCTAAGAGAAGTGAAACAGAACTTAGAACATAGCGTATCAATTGTGGCCTTCCCTTGGCCCTTAACAAAGCAAACATGCAGGCAGCTAATGCAAGTTTTAACATCCAGGTGAGTACTTTTGTGGAATGCATCCACCTCTCACCAATGCATTCACATTAGCTTATTATATCTTTGGTGTTTTTCTTCTTGTTACACACATTACTTATGCTGGGAAGTGAAGTGATCTGAGAGGTCAAGGGCATTTTTGACTGGAACCAGATGAATTGTTGCAGTTGCCTAGGAAACCCTTGAAGACAACAATATTTGATATGTCAAATATCTCAAGTCAGTATGAACCAAAGTCCTTTACAAGTTAAATCTAAGAAAGCTAATGGCATAAGAGGACTAATGTGTGGCTTATAAAAGTAGTTCCAATTTATGTGCTCATGAACTTTTGAAAACAGAAAAGTATGTTATAATCCTAATTAGCCAATAAAAATGGTAAAATTAAATGCTAACTTTAAGATTATAGGAGAAAATTCAGAATAAAGACCTTTAGATTTGCTAAACATGTATGCATTGACCATTAAACTGTATTTTTTAATAATAACCCTGTAAGAAAATATAACATGCTTCCAGAAAATTGTCCCTATTAGTTCTTTGAGATGCTGCTCCAGTCCAGTAAGTTTTTTTTCTTTCCAGACTTCCAGTGTAAAATGTATGTCAAATATGTGTTCTTATAAAACATAAAATGTCTACTGTAGTCATTCTAAAGAGAAAAAATTTAACAAGTAGAACAATTTTCTATTGTTTTGCATCAAAGAAATTTAAAGGAAAACTTTGTTAAGCTCTGTTTTGTTTCAAATGCTGAGATTGATAAGGGACTGTTCCATAAATCTGATTTTATTATTTCGTCAATAAAATTCATTGTGAAAAGCTTTAAAATTAAAACCTGTACACATTACTGGTACTTGCATCACATAGTCTTTTATAATAAAATAAACTAAAAGAAAAATCAAAGTGCAAACACCTCTGAGAACCATAGAAAAATCGAGTTTTACCCACACACGTTAAGAGGTTCATTTAGGGATTAACATATTTGAGGCTCTTTGAAAATTATTTTAAAAATGAATGATTATGGTGGAGGATGCTGTCCAAAAAAAGACTACTTTCATGCAGCTATTTTCACTTAAATTTGTAGTCTTTTGGAAATTTCTGAGTTCATTGCTTTCTGATGCCCTCTGCTGGTAATCTGTAGTAAATGATTGTTTAAGAAACCTGTACTGTTGTGGTTTCCACTTGCCCACATGGCCACCAAATTCATAACAAATACAGTGTTCAAGCGGCTCTATTTCTTATGGGTGTGTACATACATAGATTTGTTTTAATTTAAATGCTTAAAAATACAGTAAAACTTGTTTTAAAAATTTAAGGATCTTTCCATTTATTTTTATTTCATGTTGGAAATAAAGCTTTTTCCAGAGCATAACTTAAACACTCACCAAATAAATACACTATTTTATCTAAAAAGTTTGGTTTTAAAAGTGGTAAGAAAAACAGAATGCAATCTTGAATTTATTTAATCTAGGATTATTTTATTAGAAAAATCACAATTTTTATCTCAACTGTGTGAACATGGCTTATAGTAGAATCACTTTTTTAGCATTGTTCAATCTAAGTTGATCTAAAGGGACCATTTCAGTTAATTTGACAGCAATGTATCTAGTATAGAAAAACCCAGGCTCTGATTTATATTCAATGAATATATCTCACCAGGTGTTTGAAAAATCAGAAGCTCTTCCCCATTTGAATGCCTGCTCAGATATAACTTATACTCAAGTTATATATAATTCTTTACCCACAATTATGAGACACATGGAACTGGCACAGTCCTGAGAGCCATCAGCGTGATTTCTGTGCCTGCTGGAAAAACAACCTTGTTATAGTGCTAATATCATGTGCATATGACCTATCAACACATAAATGTGTTTGTTATGCTTTGCTTAAGAAACTCATAAAGAGTCCCTAATACTCCATAGTAACAAATTCAACCTTTGTCCCACTGAACTTCATTCAAAAGTACTTACCCAAGTGTTCTAAATGATGTCTATTACAGTGACCTAAATTAGTCAGAGATTTTTTAAAATCTAATTGCTCAAAGGAAGAACCAAAAAGTTGAATTCCTCAGTGCCTGTATTCCAGTAAAGAGACATACACCATGCATATGTTAAAGGTCTCCTATAGCAATAAACAAATGGCTCCAGCATTTAACATGTCTTCATGTTTGATACTTAATATATGTAAGCAACAGATGTACTTCTCATCTGAGGACTGTAAAAATAAATTTTTAGGAATCTTAAATAGAAAATGAGTCAGTACAAATGGAAACCTAAAAGCAAGTCCATACATACAACTAACATTTGCAGTATTAAACAAATTGACTTTTTAGCAGAAGTGTTGTTTACTGAATGCCATAATCTGACAAGTCCCCCTACTGCATGCACATGTTCTTTATGGCTTTCTAGCTGCCATTAGAAACAATCTGGTGACCACTAATTGTCACAGAGGACCCAGAGCTACCATGCTTGTGCCCATTCCTTAAAACAAGGAGAGACAAATGGTGGACCCTCATAACTCACCCATTATCCATCCTACATCAGTGGTGGGTGTTTTTCTCCCAAAATTTAATCCAGTGTGATATAATTAAATAACCTGAATCTTCTTTTTTATAATATTCTTGTTCTTACCTTTACCCGGTGAATCTCTACAGATGTGTAGAAAGTTATCTCTCCCGGGATATATTCCAAAGTGTTCTTATGCTATTTCTCTTAGGATTTTTCCACACTACCCCATTCAGAAATGTTATTACTTTCTGAAGGAGAAAAAGAAATGTGCACATGAAAATTATCACAAGAAAATCACTGATTATTAATCAAATCTAAACAAATGCCAAACCAATGTGAATAGCACCTTTCAAAATTCTATGAGGCATTGGTTATTGTGTACTATGTGGAAAACTTCCCTTCATGCAGCTTTATTAAAAGCCATGTTTTCCAAGATGTAAAATAGTCAGAGTTATCTCAACAGTTGTTTTCTCCTTACCTCTAGCATTCCAGTGAGGTCACATTCTGTTAAAAACATTCTGCCCTTCTCCCTACAAAAAGGTTCCATAAAATCAGAGGGCAGAAGTGCAGCAACTTGCTAACTTTGCTCTGTTATTTACCAACCAACCACACAAAGAAAATGCTGTCTATTCAGAACTCATTTCAAAACTCTTTTCACTGAGAGTGAGCGAACAAGTGGGCTCATGTCCCGAGCTACGGTCACATCTCCAGCGGTACTGTGCTGCCATGGGGCCAGCGCCGAGTGGCACTGCCCCCTCTGCATCCTACAAGGCATTGTTGTAAATGGCACGCAGGGACACACACACCCATGGGAGGAAAGACAGTGGCTGGAACAGGGGTCATTTCATTTTTCAGCCTATTTCTTTGGTTGACTGCCCTAAATTTTTGTCAGGAGGATGTCTTTTTCCTATCAGGCTCAGTTCTCCCCACAAGAGGTTACAAATACACAATCTAGCCAGCAGGCCTGGTTTCAAGACAAACTTCATTACTTAGTTTCTGCCTTTGGGCAATTTATTTAAAGCATTTGGCATTCAGGTTTTTTTTTTCATGTATTTTTCAGTCATTTTCTGGTCTTATTGTACTATCTCATTAGGTTTGAGTAAGTGAAATAATGGTGCAGAGTGTTATGACAGCTCCTGGAACAGAAGTGTAATGGATTTTAGCACAGAACTCTTTTTCTCTGAGTCCACCAGAAGCTCCAGTATTCAGAACTCAGTATGAAACTTACCCCCATCCCCACAACCAGCAGATGTGCAGAGAAAGCAGCCTAGGAAGTAGGTCTGTGGCTCTAGACCACCCCCATCAGATCAAGAATAGAGAAAAAGATTAGAGAACTAGGAAGAGGAGGCCAGAAAGAGACCTCTTGCCCCACACCCTGGACCCCACTGTTCTTTGGGTACCTGGGGGCCCAGGGGTGGGAGAATGCAACCTTCCAACCACAAGTTCAGCGAGGGTGGAGAGTACGTTCCAGGCAAGTTTCTGGCAAGTGGGCGATCACAGTCAGCCCCAGAAAGCCTAAATCAACTGTGCACAGGCTGTGTCTCAGAATGTCTAGGAGAACAGAGGAGCTGACTTACAGCATTGGGGCGGAGCTGGAGTACCGTGCATAAAAGCTAGCAACAAAGACTACACCTGCTTGGGGCAGGAAGGGGGTGGTGGTCATGGTTAGATATGTGTTTCTGGGGCTGACAGGAGAAACTCTGCCCAAAGGGTTCCTTCCCTACAAAGAGGAGGAGACCCAGGAAGGAAGAGTCTGGAAGGGACACTACCAGATGACCCATGCAAGTGAGATTTATCCACCAGGGATCAAGGAAACTCCACAACTAAGGAGCCTTGGTGTCGGAAACTTACAGAGACTCAATCTATAAAGGTCATCATCAAGAGAGTTAGTTCCAAACCACTGCCAGGGTAGAAAACAGAACATCAGTCAGCCATGTAGAAATGTCTGATGCTCTTACCTTTCCTTCTTACAGGCACCCCAACACACACACACACACACACACACACACACACACACACACACACACACACGGCCTACAACCATGGCAGGGACTGGTAAAATGCAGAAGGAGCAAAAGTTAGAGAGGAAAAGAACCTTGTCAGCCTGATTGTAGGCAGTCAGGCCCATCGAAGAAACCTGATGAGTTGTCACTAAGTGAAGGTCAACTTTTGACTATGTCATGTGGTA
This sequence comes from Rhynchonycteris naso, assembly GCA_037038555.1. Taxonomy (NCBI): domain Eukaryota; kingdom Metazoa; phylum Chordata; class Mammalia; order Chiroptera; family Emballonuridae; genus Rhynchonycteris; species Rhynchonycteris naso. The sequence continues at coordinate 239,350,164 of CM072998.1, read as the reverse complement.
CTGAAATGAGACTGTTCCGTGGCTCAAGTTGATCAGGGAGCATCTGTATAATCTGAGAATGAGCCAAAGAATTAAAGTACCTGTGAGAATTATTCTCCAGAAGTCAAGGGTAATCATCTCACTGAATGAATTTTACAAGAACAATGGGAAAAAACTTAAGTTATGTTTTGTTTCTATCCAAAATAGTGCTTTCTCTACATTTTAATAACTTAAGCTGCACATGATAAATGTCTTTACTAGACTAGAAGCTCCAGGAAGACGGGGACCATCTATTTTAAGTTCTTTGAAGTTTCCCTAGAGTCTAATACAGTGGTTGGATCATGGCTGCCAACTAACTGTATTATCTGTTCTTCGTTGACTGTTTTACTTTAAGCCATTCCTCTTCATCATTGTCTTTCTAGAGAAATCTAGATCGAATATATGTTTTCATAAACTTTTTATCACCTCTAAGACATCCTTACTATTAATTTGTTACCTTACTATATTTTTTCCAAATGTTACCTCTCTCTGCCTTGCTTCTTTCGGAGAGTCTTGTATATCTAAAACATTAGACCACATACAGAAGGCACACACTAAATTTCATGCAAATTTTGACTGTCACTAATCAAAAGAAAACTGATAATTGTGGGGCAGATAAAATATATTATGCTCACTTTGTTAAAGATGACGCTGCCCACATGAAAGCCCGTCACCCAGGTGATATTATTTGCCCTTATGCTTGGAATGGGTGTGGTGGAAAGGTTGTAATGTAAGCAGGCCGGGTTGTTATAGCCTAAGGCTTAGTTTTAAGAATAAGCTTTTCCCCAGCCCTTGACTGATTGGATGATGTGGGGTGGTGCGCTCTCCTGCGGAATCCCATTATGCCTCAGATGGGTGACTTTGTATCAGAGACTTTCTTGTTTGTAGATTGGATTAAGGGTTTGGATTTCTACCCTATAAAATAGGACAGACCAGTAGCTTGCTCACTCTTGGTTCTTAAAGTATCAGAGAGGAGAGCAGATGAAGGCCACGTGGAGGCCAGGAGAAGCAGCCAAGATGGCAGAGTGCTGAGGAAGAAGGCAGTTTGAGCAGAATTTGTGCAGGAGGAGATGGGAAACAGAGGTGAATAAGTCTGGTGAGCTAGAAACCTTTGATTCTAGGAAACTCGGATAAATCAGTAGCTTTGTGAGCACTGAATGAATGGGTTTTGGAGCCCAGTGTGTGTTTTTACTTGCCTGCCAGGTGCAAGGTAGGATTAAAGATAATGGCCCACCAGTTCGTGGCTCCATTGTTTCATTACCGACTGTTCGAATCCAATGTGAACCTGCATGAGCCAGGCGGCTGTGATCCTAACCCTGTGTTGGGCCGATAAAATATAGTATGCTCACTTTGTTAAAGATGTCACTTTCCACATGGAAGCCCGTCACCCAGGTGATGTTATTTGCCCTTATGCTTGGGATGGCTGTGGGGGAAAGGTTGTAATGTAAGTAGGCCGGGTCATTATAGCCTAAGGCTTAGTTTTAAAAGTAAACTTTTCCCCACACCCTTGACTGATTGGATGATGTAGGGTGGTGCACTCTCCTGAGGAATCCCATTGTGCCTCCGATGGGTGGCTTTGTATTGGAGACTTCCTTGTTTGTGTAATTGGATTGGAGGTTTTGATTTTACACTATAAAGTGGGACAGACCAGTAGCTTGCTCTCTCTCGGTTCCTGGGATTAGTATAGAGAGGAAAGCAGAGTAAGGCCACATGGAGGCCAGGAGAAGCAGCCAAGATGGCAGAATGCTGAGGAAGAAGGCAGTATGAGCAGAATTTGTGCAGGAGGAGATGGGGAACAGAGGTGAATAAGCCTGGTGAGCTAAAAACCTTTGATTCTAGGAAACTCCGATAAGTCAGTAGCTTAGTGAGCACTGTATGAGTGGGTTTTGTAGCCCGGTGTGTGTTTTTGCTTGCCCGCCGGGTGCAAGCTAGAATTAAAGCTGATGGCTCACCAGTTCTTGGCTCCATTGTTTCATTATCGACCGTTCGAATCTAATGCAAACCTGCATGGGTCAGGCGGCTGTGATCCTTACCCCGGCTACTGGCTTTACATCCTGGCTACTGGCTTTACAATAATAAATAAATAAATGATAGATAGATAGATAGATAGATAGATAGATAGATAGATAGGTAGATAGATAGATAGATAGATAGATAGATAGATAGATAGATAGATAGATAGATAAAAAACCTTAACAAGCTTATCTGAGAAGTCCAAGGCACATAAGAAAATCCATCAGCAATTTCTCTTGTAAGCTTCTTTTTTGGATAAATATCTATTATTTTTTCCAGAAAATTAAGAAAGAAAAGAAAAGACACCAAAACTTTTTTTGACCTTGTGGCTTCTTTACCCCCTCCTCCTATCCCACATGTCAATGAATTGCTTAGAAGGGCTTTCATTAACTTTTTCTCTCTTCTGAGTTGCAGATAAATTCGGGTATTGTGAATTTCTCTTTGGCCAAAAGAGAAACTCAGGAAAAGAAAAAAATCAAAGGCAAGCTTACTTGTGAGCTTCCCAAACTGAGCAAATTTGGGTGTAGCATCTGCAGTCTCAGTTTTGGAAACCACAATATGCCATTCATCCCTCACTAGATGACGGGACAGAAATGTTGTTGCTGAACCAACCCGGGGAAATATGCTTTCTGCTTATCCAAAACAAACTTAAAATATCCAACTTCTATCGCTTCAAATTTTCAGATGGGAAGAGTTTCCCTACATATAATTCTGAACCACTTTTTTCACTTGCTAGGTGAAGGTGAGTAATCTGGGGACACATTTGGAAAAATAAAATTCTGACCTTTTAAAATGTGAATCCAGAACAAAAGCAATGGTTGTTGAAAAAAATACAGGAGTGACTAATTCAAAGTCCCTTCCTCAAGATGAGAGTGGGTGTGTATGAATGAGTTGTGTCAAAGATACTGGTATTAAAACACACATTTTTGAGGGCAATAAAATATTAATTATTCATTCCCTTTCTTACTGAAAGCCTTTCATGAAGGCATCCCTTTCATGCCCTTTCCTGGGTCTGCAAAGATGAGTTTTTTCACACAGGAACTAACTACTTTAGTCCAGGACTAGATAACCTTGACAAAATAAGCTGAGATATTTCCACTGAGGTCCCACCCAGGGATATAGACCTTAGGAGAAATCCCTATAGGGGCCTTCTTCCTGAAAACAATCTCATAAACTTGCTTGTGATGCACACAGCCCTGCTCTCCTCACTGAGAAAAAAGCCAAAAGAAAGAGACCTGTTGATCAATACAAATGCAAATAATTCAGGAATTGTGTCCTTCAATTCTTCCTCTATTTCCAAAGCACACCAATGAAGCACTGTGTCTGCAGGTACCTATTGTTTAGGACTACCTGTTGGGGAAGTTGAATTTGCAGTAAATCCATCTATAGATAATAAAGACTCACTCATCAATCAATAAAAGGCTATTAGTATGAGCATTCCATCAAGATGCAAAGCACAGACATCATTCCACAAAATGTGCTTTGAGAATCTGAATTCCTGGCTGCTTCAAAGTGTTCACTAGTGGATAAAACTGCCATTTCACTAAGTACTCAATTTTAAAACTATCCTTAAAGCAGTCATATAGTTATGTTCTATTCAGATGTAACTACTCCTTAAGGTTTTTGGTTTATTTTATTTTTCTGAAATACTAGATTTATTTAAATCAGAGATTACTACAGCAAAGTTTGACCTATTGTTTATCCTTTCATTGAGGCTCCTGGACGAGTAATATGACAAAGGGATACCTAATAGTTATTGGCAAGAACATTATCTTCTCTGAAGGACTGCATCCAGGCAAAATAGGTAATGATTACTCCTGCTGGAATTCCAGAGCTTTAATTATCAGCTTTCTGAAGATGCCTTTTGGAGCCTGCCGGCTGTACTGGAAAAAATGAAAAGAAAAAGAAAAAATTTTCCTGGCAACTTGTAAAGTACAACTAGCACTGCAATATCCACCGTGGGGCAAAATGCACATCCCCAGTTGGTCAAAATGTGATTCCCAGATCACAGCTTCGGGAATAGGTATGAGAAGCCAGCTAGGCCATGGTGGCCATGTGTCTACAAAACTGTGTGAACCTAGAACAGGGAGCTCACAGATTCCTGAGTCTTTTTCCTCGAACCATGTGCCAAATATTTTTATTATTCTCTGAGAAACCAGTGGGTGGGCACAGATGGGAAGTGGGAAGCTGCAAAAGAAACGAAGACGGTATTGGAGCACAGCACACAGCCTGTGCGCCTTTCCAGGAGCATCCTTGTGGACCCAGATGGCACTTCACTCTGTGCTCGCCTCTGCCTGGCACTGTCACCCCCCCACCCAGACCTCCTGTCGTGCCCCCATCCACTGTCAGTGCAGAGTGACTGGGACTGAGACACATATACCCTATTGGTCTATGTGCAATAAACCACACAGGCCACTGCTCAACGAGTAACCTATGGGGTGTTTTATGCACACAACAAACATTTTAAAAACAACTGATAAAATAAAAAGGCATTGGAGTTGCTCTGCAATGTGCTTAAAGGCTTATTACCTTATCATTGTTTTGTACATGCAATTTGATGACATTAATGAAAGAAACCTCTTTACTTTCTACCTTTGTGTAAAACCAAACTTTGCTTAGGGAAGGGGACTTGCCTCAGTGCATCCAGAATATACAACAAACACAGTTGTTTCCTAATGAGTTCCCAGCAATGCTATCAATTTAGAAAATGTTTGGTGTTTAGTGGCTCTCTGTGTGTTTATCCATCTGAGTCATTGGATAAGGCATTGTGAAAGCATGCTTTGCCCAGCCTTTAGAGCTGGATGTTTTCAAAATTTACAAAAGGCAGCATGTATCAGCTGCCTTGTCCTCTTCAAGGTTAGCTACATCAAAGAGTATGGTTTACAAATTCCCTTGTCACATACGTGGTTGTTAGGAGGCTCTCCTAAACTCATGGTCACCGCCCTTGGTGTAAGATGGGGAGAACAAACCACCATCAGGGGCAGTCGGGAGGACTGAGGGGTTACCCAGACTAAAGAGCGAGCTGGTACCCAGCCCACCGATATGCTCCTGGAGGAGTTTCCCAGTCTTCCTTTTTCATCCAGCCAGGCCAGTTTCCGATTTAATGCTGCTCTATACATCTTCACAAACCAACATGAAACTGTAGGCAAACTCATAGCTCAGTACCAGGACTACTAAAATTAAAACATACCTCACTAAAAGCTGCTTGAGAAGACTTAGATTTTCAGGTGTGTTCACACGGTAATTGTTGTTTTTCTTTTTAAAAATTTTTTATTAATTTTTTTTGGGTGACATTGGTGTTCATCAGATAAAATATATTATGCTCACTTTGTTAACGATGGTGCTGCCCACATGGAAGCCCCTCACCCAGGTGATATTATTTGCCCTTATGCTTGGAATGGGTGTGGGGGAAAGGTTGTAATGTAAGCAGGCCCGGGTCATTATAGCCTAAGGCTTAGTTTTAAGAGTAAGCTTTTCCCCACACCCTTAACTGATTGGAGGATGTGGGGTGGTGAGCTCTCCTGAGGAATCCCATTGTGCCTCAGATGAGTGACTTTGTATCAGAGACTTTCTTGTTTGTAGATTGGATTAAGGGTTAGGATTTCTTCACTATAAAGTGAGGCAGACCAGGAGCTTGCTCTCTCGGTTCCTGAGGCTAGCATTAGAGAGGAGTGCAGATTAAGGCCACGTGGAGGCCAGGAGAGGCAGCCAAGATGGCAGAATGCTTGGAAGAAGCCGGTTTGTGCAGCATTTGTGTAGAGAGAAGGAGATGGGAAACAGAGGTGAATAAGTCTGGTGAGCTAGAAACCTTTGATGCTAGGAAACTCGGATAAGTCGGTAGCTTTGTGAGCACTAAATATGTGGGTTTTGGAGCCCAGTGTGTGTTTTTGCTTGCCTGCCAGGTTCAAGCTAGAATTAAAGCTGATGGTTCACCAGTTCTTGGCTCTGTTGTTTCATTACCAACTGTCCGAATCTAATGCGAACCTGCATGGGCCAGGCAGCTGTGAAGGTGGCCGCGACTACTGGCTTTACAATTGGTTAATAAAACTATATAAGCTTCAGATGTACAATTGTATAATACATCATTTGTACATTGAACTGTGTGTTCACCACCCAAAATCAAGTTCCCTTTTGTCATCATTTATCTCCTCTTTACTCTCTTCTACCTCCTCTTCCATACTGCCCCCTTTTCCCTCTGGTAATCACTGTACTATTGTTTGTGTCTATGAGATTTTTTTTTTGTTTAATCCTTTCACTTATTTCATCCAAACCCCCACAAAACCCCTCCCCTATGACAGCTGCCAGTCTGTTCTCCCTAACTGTAAGTTTGTTTTATTTTGTTTGTTAGTTATTTTGTTCATTAGATTCCACATATAAGTGAGATCATATGGTACTTGTCTTTCTCTGCCTGGCTTCTTTCACTTAGCATAATGCTCTCCAGGTTCATCCATGCTGTAACAAAGGGTAATATTTGTTTACATTTTACAGCCAACTCATATAAAATTGTGTAAATATACCATAGCTTTTTTATCTACTGATCCGCTGATGGACACTTGGACTGTTTCCGGCTCTTGGTGATTGTCAATAACACTGCAACGAACATACGCGGATACATATAGTTTTCTTATAATTGTTTTGGGATTTTCTTGGACATATTTCTAGCAGTGGAATTGCTGAGTCATAAGGCAGTTTCATTTTTAATTTTTGAGCTAACTTCATACTGCTTTCTACAGTGATAACTCCATTCTGATTCACACCAATAGTGCTCAAGGGTTCCTGTTTCTCCACATTCTCACCAACACTTGTTGTTTGTTTATTTATTGATAATAGGCATTCTGACAGGTGTGAGGTGATATTTCATTATGGTTTTAATTTGCCTTTCTCTGATTATTAGTGACAATGAGCATCTTTTCACATATCTATTGGCCATCTGTATGTCCTCTTTGGAGAAGGGTCTATTCAGGTTCTTTGCCCATTTTTTAATTGGATTGTTTATTTATGTTTTTTGGTGTTGAGTTTTATAAATTTTTTATGAATTTTGGAAATTAAACTTTTATCAGATGTATCATTGGCAAACATGTTCTCCCATTCAGTTGGATGTCTTTTTATTTTGCTGATAGTTTCCTTTGCTGTGCAAAATCTTTTTAGTTTGATGTAGTCTCATTCATTTATTATTTTTTTGTTTGTTTCTCTTGGGGAGGTTATGGTAGTTTTTAAGTTTTTATAGTAGCAGACCATTTTCTCAAATTCTGCATTGTGACTCTCAAAACATACAAGAGCCAATTTTCCATAAGAAAGAGGCATTAAACATTATACGAAGTGAAATAAGTAAATCAGAAAAAAAAACTGAGAACAGCATGATTTCATACATAGGTGGGACATAAAAGTGAGACTATGAGACATGGACAAGAGAGTGGTGGTTATGGGGTGGGGGGAGGGAGAGAAAGGTGGGATAGGGAGGAGGGAAGGGGCACAGGGAAAACCAGATAGAAGGTGACAGAGGACAATTTGACTTTGGGTGACGGGTATGCAACACAATTGAGTGATAAGATAACTTGGCGATGTTTTTATTGTACATATGTACCCTGATTTATTGGTGTTACCCCATTAAAATTAATAATAATAAAATAAAAATTTTAAAAAAAAGAAAGAAAGAGGCATTAGACTATAGCTATTAAGAGCCTGAATGCTGGCTTTAAACCTGACTCTGCACTTACTATTTAGGTGAGCTTGAGCAAGGCTCTGACCTCTCTTGTGCCTCTGTTTTCCCAAGTGATAAAAATTCTAATTTCCACTTAGTATTGTCATGAAAACTGAAATATTTTATGTAAAGTGCAGTGCCTGTTACATAGTAGATGCTGTCAGCACATTTGTGTTAGCATTATTAACACTGAGATTAAAGAACATGAAGGCCCTGCAATTACCTTAAATTACATTTAAAAGTTCCCAAGCTCTAGAACTCAGCTTTCGACCCTCTGCTCAATATATTAAAAGAAGAAGAAGAAGAAGAGAAATAAAAAACATGATTATTTAAGATCCTTCTAGAACAGCCCAGAATCAAATATCAATTTCAGATCTACAATTAAAAACAAGGATAAATGTCACAAACCAGCACAGCTAGTAATTGTCCAGGTCCTGATTGAAAATGGTGCAAAATAAAGAAATAAACTCAGAGATGAAAAAGATGGGATCTGGAGGTCTCTGCAATGCCTTTAGCTTGCCAGAGCAACAGCAAGGCCCCAGTCTGCTTTATTATATAGAGTAGAGCCATATGCAAATAAGGAAGTCTCTGATACAAAGTGACACATCTGAGGCTTAAACAGGAGTCCTCATAAGAGTGCATCACCCCCCCACCATGCAACAGTCAAGGGTGTGGGGAAGAGCTTAGTGTTAAACTAAGCCCTAAGCTATAAGGACTTTGTCAGCTTACAGCCTGTCTCCCACATATCCGCCTTTTTTATTTTTTTATTTTAGCTCATGTGCTGAGATTTGCACTCATCTGATTTTCCAGATTCCAATTCAGAGGCAGATTGGAAAAATACAAAATTAGTATAGCCAATGCTAATAGATACAAAAACAAGTATCAATACATTAAAGGTATTAAAGCCTTTTACATCATTAAGCAAATTCTTAGCCCATATAGCAGGATCTATAATAGAGTCTTTGATGTTTTGAATGTCCTTAATATGCTCACCAAGTCTATGCTGACATATCACCATTCCACATTTCCTGCAGATGCAACTCAACCCCACTTCAGTTCCACTGAAAACTGTCACAAGGAGCTGGAGTCACACACATCCAGAAAAAGTCCACATGGCACTGGAACTATTGTCACATTTCCACACTCTGATGTTAGCCTCCAAGTTCATGACCATTGCTTCCAACACATTAAGCTTTTGACTCAAACTTAATGTCAATTCTGAGTTTCTGGGGATGATTCAGGTAGATTGGAAGGGTTATTTGTAGGCATGTGTGAAGATGGAGCTTTTATTTTTTAACCTGGAGTGATAAAACCAGGGAGTCTTTTCCTGGAGTTCTTCAGCCTTGGGGATATGGAGGAGAACCTTTGGATTCCTATGCTGGGTGGTAGAGGTAAATTTGTAACAGGAGTGGGCAAATCTGGCTGGCCAAGAGTAGCAACAAGGCTGATTCTGAGGACGGGAGGTGAAAGGAGAAAAAGACTCTAAATTTGGAGAGTAGGCCTCGGCCTAAAATAGTATTGGGACACTGAGGCAGGAGGAGAAAAAAGTGTGTAAAGGAGACACCATGTATTAGATAAGGCAGTGAATTTGTGGCAAGCAAGGAGGAAAATAAGACCATCAACACCCACAGCAGAGATCTTTGAGGGATGAACAGGACCCAAATATTCAGGCAAGGCAGAGTAAGTGGCCCCCATGTCTATAAGAAATGAGACTGGCTCACCTGCTTTTTAAATGGTCACCGGAGGTTCATTGATAATGATGTGAGATGGGGCTGATGGCCCTGGGCACCTTCAGTCTTCAGTGGCATGTCCCAACAGGCTGGGCAAGGCTAGGCCAGAGGTGGCTGGGGTAGGGCTGGAAGAGACTGAACCCTCCCTTGTAGGTGTGAGGAGGCAGATTGCCTTCTTGTGTCTCTTTTTCCCACAATGAGCACATGGCCCTGGTGGGGACTGAAAAGCCAGACAGGCTTTTGCCCAATGATCTTCCTTTTCATACTTGAAGCAGAGCCATGATGGAGTCTTATGAAGCCCCTAAGGGGCATTGGGCCCTTTAAGGGTGGCTTCCAAGAGTTGGCATTTTGCCTGATCTCTTTGGGCTCTGTCTGCCTTTCCTTGTTCCTCTCGGTCATTATAGATTTTAAAAGCCATGCTCAGGAAATGTTGTTGAGGGGTTTGAGGGACCTCATCTGCCATTTTAAGCTTTTTCTTTATATCAGTGGTTGATTGGAAGAAGACAGAGGGACAGCATAATTTGCAAGAGGAGGAGTTTTGTTCTGTGCTAAGAAGATTTAATAGGTGGAAACAGGTTTGACAGAGAGAGGGATGGGAGCAGAGTAAAATAAGCCTTATATAATTGCTCTTGTGGAGTAAGTCTCTCCTCCTGGCTCATGGTGTCTTACCAAACATTTAGGAATCCATCGAAGAGCCTCAACAGACCTAGGAAAAACACAAACATATCCTTGGCCCCATAATTTGGACCTTGCCAAATTCCTGTGAGTGGGTCCTTTCATTGCACTTCAGGGAAGGCTTTCCTTGTTGGATTCCAGAGTCTCTATGCCACTGAATGACACGTGCATCAACATTCAAAACAAATTTTTAAGTAATAAGAGTGTAGTTAAGAACATTTGCAGGAGTTCCAGGGTATGACTCCCCCTTTTTTATTTTTTATAACTGACTTTTAAGTGTTTGATAGGCATGCTCTAAATCTGATTAATCCTAATACCTGAGTTGTTATTTTGCTCTCAACTCAGAAAACAAAGAACACACCTTACAAAGCACCAACTAAATTAGCAAGTCTTTAGTATCTACAATCCATTCTATTTTGATTTAAATGAGTGCTCCTTACATATTCCAATTTTAAAGCAAAAATATAGGGATGAAACTTTATTTTTTCCATATAAGAGCCGACATTTCAAATATTGCATGCAAGAACTTAATTTAGGCCTTAAAAATCACATTTTAGACAACATCAGACAAAAACTAAACAGAAACTAGAATCAGACAAACTATAGAGAAACCTGGAATTTCAGAGCACAACCATACTAGAAAGATGCTGGCCTGATCTCATTCAGGGCATTTTCTGACAGAGGGACAAAAGTATGGGACTAAACAAAATCTCCCCAAGAAAATTTGTTCTTGGCAGCTGCACAAGAAATTTTGTAGTCAGATCCACCAGGATCCCCTGCCTAAATTTCCAGGCAAATAATAAGAAAGAAACAAAATAATAGTTTAGAGAATTGTTGCTAAAACATTAAAGGAAATCAGATAATAACAGGAAAAGCTATAATTTTAATAGCTGAGTCTCCTAGCCAATCTCAAATTCCATAGTTGCTATAACTTTCGACTCAGGTTGACCATGACAAAACTTCTCCTGTACCTCAATTTTAGCTAAATGGCAGACTAAACAGCCAGAGAGAACTAGGAGCAGCCACACTGTCCCATATTTCAAAGCCCCCAAGCCACAAAGTACAGCAACACCTGCCATAGTCTCCTCACACCACTGCCTTTCCAGAACCTTATATACTTGCTTCCCTGTAGCAGAACTAACATTTCCCTCCTTCAGGAACCAGGGGCACATATCTTGAATATATAGCAAAAAGCATTCTAGCTATATAACTATTCTTACAAAAAGGTCCCTTACTTTTGACCCCAATTGTTCCATAATTTATTACTCCCAACTATACTTTCCCCAAAAATTTTACTCGCTGTGCATAATTGGGGAGTTCTGTCACCTGCCTTTAGTTTACTCTTCCTTAGGTCCCTGTTCTGATGCCACATGCCACAAACCAGCATGGCTAGTAATTGTCCAGGTCCTGAGTGAGAACTTTGTGGAATGAAGAAATAAACTCAGAGGTGAAAAGGATGAAATTGGGAGGTCTCTGCAATGTCTTTAGCTTGCCAGAGCTAAAGCAAAGCCCCTGGTCTGCTTTATTATATAGTGTAGAGCCATACGCAAATAAGGAAGTCTCTGATACAAAGTCACACATCTGAGTCATAAATGGGAATCCTCAAGAGTGCCCCACTCCCCACCATGCAACAGTAAAGGGTGTGGGGAAAAGCTTAGTCTTAAAAAGGGTGTTGGGAATATCTTAGTTTTAGAAGGGTGTGGGGAAGAGTTTAAGCTTAAACTAAGCGCTAGGGTATAAGAACTTTGTCAGCTTACAGCCTGTCTCCCACAGATAAATTGAACTTATTGACTTCCTAGGGCTACTAAAAAACAGCATTAAGTCAAAAGCAGCCTGATTACAGAGGCATGAGTTTTGTGAACCATCAATTAATATCAATCAATAAATAACGAATATTTACAGAACATAAACAATGAGCCAGACAAATGCAAGGTTCTAGTGATGCACTGGTGAAAAAGACAAATTTCCCCACTCATAGAGCTTGCAGTCTAGTGGCCAAGACAGATATGGAACAAATATAACATTAGGGTAAATTTTGGAAAAAAACAAAGTGCTATGGAGCAAATATCAAGAGGATCCTCCCTCATTCCAATGGAAATAGAAAAGATTTTGTGGAGAAATGACATTCAATCTGAGATTATAAAAATAAATAAATAAATAAATAAGAAATAGGCAAAGAGATTTTTTCTTGACCAAGGCATGTAAAAATGGCATGTCAAGAAAAGCAACTCAGGAAAGAAGGTGAAAGTCCAGGGAAGGGGAACGGAAATGGCTGCAGAGATGGCAACAAATAAAGAAGAGATCTTGGTCTTTTGATCTCTATGTCTAAATTACCACATCTCTACATCTATTTCCATGTTCTTGAAAATATTTCCTTTAGGTATAGAAAAATAGACTTCATAGAATATTTCTAAAAAGGACTGAAAATATGTGATTCATAATGGCTATACCAGTTTACATTCCCTCCAGCAGTGAATGAGGGTTCCTTTTCCTCCACAGCCTCTACAACACTTATTATTATCTGTCCTGTGGATAATAACTAATCTAAATAGGTTTGAGGTGGTATCTCCTTGTAGTTTTGATATGCAGTTCTCTAATAGCTAGTGAAGATGAGCAATTTTTTTATATATCTGTTGGCTATTTATATGTCCTCATGGGAGAATTTTCTGTTCAGGTCCTCTCCCCATTTTTTAATTGGATTGTTTGTTGCTGAGCTTTGTCAGTTCTTTATATATTTTGGAAATTAACCCCTAATTAGAACTGTTGTTTGAAAATATTGTCTCCCATTTGGTTAGCTATCTATTTGTTTTGTTGTCAGTTTATTTTGCTGTGCAGAAGCTTTTAAATTTGATATAGTCCCATTCATTTATTGTTGCCTTTACTTCCCTTGCCTTTAGTGTCAAATTCATAAATCGTTCTCTACAGTCAAGGTCCATAAATTCAGTACCTATGTTTTCTTCTATGAAATTTATTGTTTAAAATCTTATATTTAGGTCTTTTATCCATTTTGAATTAATTTTTGTGCAGGGCAACAAACTGTAGTCAAGTTTTATTCTTTTTCATGTGGCTTTCCAATTCTCCCAGCACCATTCACTGAAAAGGCTTTCTTTTCTTTATTGGATGTTTTGGGATCCTTTGGTTGTTTCTCAAAAAACTAAGAATAGAATTACCATATGACCCAACAATCTCTCTACTATGTATCTAACCAAAAAGCTCAAAAACATTGGTACACAAAGACACAGTCACCCCCGTGTTCATTGCAGAATTATTCACAGAGACCAAGACATGGAAACAACCAGTGTCCTTAGATAGAGGATTAAAGAAGAGGTGATACATATACACGATGAAATACTACTCAAGCATAAAAAAGGTTCATATATTGCCATTTAAGACAACATGGATGAACTTTAAGAACATTAGAGTTAGTGAAATAAGTTATTAGAAAAAGCTAAGAACTATATGATTTTACAAATAGGTTTGATTTAAAACTGAGACTTTTGGACATAGATAAAAATGAAGCAGTTGCCAGTGAGAGAGGGTTGTGGGCGAAGGAGGTAGGGAAAGGAGTAAAGAGGGACAAGTATGTGATGATGGAGAGTGATTTGACTCTGTATGATGGGTACACCACACACTCTACAGTTCAAATGTTATAAAAATGTTTATCTGAAACTTATGTGCTCTTATTGATCAATGTCACCTTATTAAATTTAGTATTTTAAATTTAAAAAACAAATAGTGATTCTTAAATAACACAAGATTATAAACTAATCTGTGCATAGCATGTCAACAAACCTATGCTGAACTTTCACCTTTTCTCTCATGGTGTTCTGTTTTTAGGAAAGTGAATTTCTGCATTTTTCTCCTACAGAAGAGCCCCATTATAATATGTCATTTTCCTTTTATTTTTTTAAGCCTTAAAATTTTCCAAAATTGCCGGGGGGGTTTCTTTCTTTTCTGTAACATCTCTTGTTAATGGAATTTTTCTTTTTAAAGATTAATCAAGATTTTCATTTAAGATCTTGAAAATGACAAGCATATATAAAAAGTTTATTCAACCCCCACTGATAGATTGAGGACATAGCAATTATAAAAAAGATTTTATACTTTTGTTATCCTTTTATTTTACTTATTTTCCATAAGCTCAAATAATTTACTTTGCCTTTAAAGTAATCAACAACAAAGACTTCGGTTTAAAGCCCTGTACCTGTGTTGGGATGCAATGGGGAAAACCTTAACAAACAGTTCAGAGAGAATGTTCCGGGCTCTTTGCCACCAACCAGCTAGGTAACTGCGAGTTAAATATTATATATGACTAACAGGTCCACCCACAATGTAAGTAAAAAAATCTAAATAGAAAAATACAAAAACAAACAATCCCTAATAATTAGCCTTTATTCAGTACAGAAACCATTTACTAGCTCCATGCCATGTGCTTACTGCAATAGTCCTCACCTTATCTCTGACTTTGTATTTTGCAGTTTCAGTTATATATGGTCAACCACAGCTCAAAAATATTAAATGGAAAATTCTAGAAATAAACAATCCATAAGTTTTAAATTGTGTGTTATTCTGAGTAATGTGATGAAATTTCACACCATTCATTGACTTTGTTGCATAAGTTTTATTACAGTGTATTGTTATAATTCTTTTATTATTAGTTATTGCTGTTAATCTTTTTTTGAGAGAGAAGCATCAACTCATAGTTGCATCCCCTTAGTTGTTCATTGTTTGTTTTCTCATATGTGCCTTGATTTGGGGGCTCCAGCTAAGCCAGTGACCCCTTGATCAAGCCAGTGACCTTGGGCTCAAGTCAGCAAGTGTGGCTTTTAAGCCAGCAACCTTTGGGCTGAAACCAGTGACTATGGGGTCATGTCTATGATCCCATGCTCAAGCCAGCGACCCTGCACTCAAGCTGCTAAGCCCATGCTCCAGCTGGCAACCTCAGGGTTTCAAACTTGAGTCCTCTGTATCCCAAGTTGATGCTCCATCCACTGCACTACCCCCTGGTCTGGAGGTACACTATCCAGTGGTGCACAGCAGAAGACAACCACTTCCTTCTGCCAAATATTTGGAGAAAGAATATTAGTAACAAGTAAAATTATTTTTAATTCATTATAAAAGAAATGATGTGTTTTTTAAAGAACTGTTTTAGTGATAAGCTTAGCATTTTTATTTGGATCACAAAAACACACGCACTTGCACACTTTAATACATAAATAAATCTCTTAATGTGCCTAATTTGACAATAAACTTTATCATATTTATAAATATGTAGGAAAAACATAGTGTATACAAGGTTGGTTTCTATTCACAGTTCAGGCATCCACTGGGGATCTTAGAATGTATCCCCAACAGATAAAGGGGGACTATTGTACTATCCTGTGCTTTTTACAGATATCACTCTCTATCTACCCATACTCTCTATACCAGAGCAGGACTCACCAGAAATTTTAAAAGTCTCTGATATTAGGAAAAGGAGAAAAAGTGCTCACATTACCTACCTCCCCTCCTCTGCTCCCTACAACTTTTTGAATTTTAAAGATAAAAGAATTTCTGTGTTTAAAGCAATCAACTCATGAACCCTGCTCCTTTCTACTACAAGCAGTTGGTATTTGGCTGATGTCTAATCATGTGCTTAATTTTATCATAATTATGGGAGAAAAGATGAGGAAAAGGAAAAATAGGAGGTGAAGTCTTCATGAAGCCACTCGATTCTGGAACACACCTTGGAACCACAGAGCACTCAATCACAAGACCCTTGCGAAAGGTATCACCAATAACTAGTTTGAATGAGTCCTCCTTGTGTAGGATATTGGTGTCCCACCACTGTGCCCCTATGTCGCAGGACTACCTCCAACAGAAAGAAATTCAGTGGTAATCAACAGAAGACAGCCACATCCTTTCAACAAATAATTGGAGGAAGGACATTAATAACAAGTAAAATTACTTTTAATTCATCATCAAAGAAATAATGTGTTTTTTAAAGAACTGTTTTAATGGTAAGTTTAACATTTTTATTTAGACCACAAACACACATGCACCTGCACACTTCAATACATTAATAAAAACCCAAGAGCAATACAAAGCCTTGAATAATAGTAGCAACTAAGACACATTTTTTTTACTATTCTTATCTCAAAATCATAGTTTCAATTATTTATGAAAAACATGTTATTCAGCTTTCTACCAGAAAATTAAGAGTTAACTAAAATATATGAGTTATAAAGTCATTCCTAAATAGAAAATTAGAAAAATATTTACATTTGTAGAAAATAGAACCTTTAAAAATAGAATAAGCTACAGATATTTCTCATTTGAAAGAACATTTTAAAACTTAATTTCAACATACTATTGTAGGATCTTAGAAGAAATATTTAATGTCTGATTTATTTTTGTAAACCTATAGATCCTAGAAAAATTACTTGGTGGACATTAGTTAAATAAATGAATAAATTGTCCCCCAAATCCTCACCCATAAAGTAGTGAAAGTTATTATTAAACATTGAAATCAGGACCTGAAAGATGTTGAAGATAAATTTTGTAAAATAATTCTAGTAACCCTCTAATTTTTGTGGACCTAAAAATCCCAGGAGGTGTCCCGCTAAATATGTACATTTTCCCCCATTTCCCAGTTCCTAGTAGATTTTGGTTAAGTCTAATCCTGAGCCCAGGAATCTGCATTTTAACAACAGGCCCATGGGATTTTGAGTACAATTTAAGGACCACCACTTTGAAAGGTGTTCACCAATTCCTGGTGTGGTCTGGTGGTTAAAATGCATGCCTGAGACTGAACTGCCTGGCCTCAGTTTTCTGCCACAAGAATGAGTTCCTTCACCTCTATGTGCCTCTGTTTCAATCTCTACAATCTGGACATAATAACAGTACCTGACTAATAATAAATTATTAAATTAGCTACTGCAAAGTTCTTAACACAGTACAGGCATAAGCATTAAGCTGTTCAAAGAATAGTATGAAGAAGTGACTATAGTTTGCTTATGAATTTTTACTTTTTAAACAAAATATTTCATATGGCTGTGTTATGATCTAAACTCTGTCCCCCCAAAATTTGTATGTTCAAATCCTAACTCCCAGTATCTCAGAATGTGACTGTATTTGGAGACAGTGGTCTTTACAGGGTAATTAAGTTAAACTGAAGTTATTAAAGTGAGCCATGACCCAATATGACTTATGCACTTATAATAAGAGAAAACAGACATGTACAGAGGAAATTCTGCTCTAGAGTATCTTCAGACTCCAGCTACAAACTGGGCTCTTCCCTATCTCTTCAGCCTGCCAGCCTGCCCAGCAAATTCAGATTTGCCAGTGTCTACAATCCAATGAATCAATTTCTTAAAATCAATCAATCACCAATTTCTCTCATTCTCTTTCATATATATACACATATATATACATTTACACACACACATGAAATAACAAAATGAATACTTCATTGTACTTCTAATTCTCACAATAGTCACTATACTCTAGCAAGCTTCACAAGGAGGAATGTAGGAGCAGTTGAGAGCCCAGGGCTGCTAGAGGGCTATGAACACTCAGTTGTCTCCCTCATGTGAGCTCTGGCAACCACTCAATTGCTAATCCTGCACAGTATTTTAATGTATAGTGTGCTAGTGTGCTCCTCGGCATTCTGTGTATCTTTACATGTGGGATTCACTGCAAAGGAAACCTCTGAAGGTGTGACAGTGACTCCTTGCCACTGAGAATGAGCTGAGCAGAACAGAGTGTGGGAAGGGAGAGGGGAGCTGTCAGACAATAGCAAGGAGACTCCAAGTCTTCTTTCTAACTGTCCTCAGCATCATCCAAAAAGCCAGGTTCTGTGGGTCACTTCCAGCAGGTAGAGGGGAGGTTCTGAAATTGAATCTTGAGGTTTTAAGCATCTGCCTCTCTACTGTCATTTCCACACCACAAGACCAAGCCAGCCCCACAAGGCCAGTGGTCACAGACTTGGGGGATGAATTAGTTTTACTTTTGAAACTGTCTACTTTCATTTTTAAAGTGGCAGACCAGGTTAATGTGCAATTTTTTAACTTAGAAATAACCAGAGCAGGACATCTGCTCTTGGTTTATTTGGAGAAGTCTTTCCAGCCTGTGGAAAGACTTTTTCTCTGAGCTAATTTTCCTTTATTTCTAAGATTGCCTATCCTGAGCAAAGAACCATGTCCCCATACCTAAAGAAGATACTCTTGATAAAAATATTTGAATGTTAAAAGAGTATGTGACATTTTTTGAAAAGTTTTTGAAACAATGTCAAACGTTGGTGTGACAATAAACTGAAAGCAATAATAGGCCATGGCTAGTTGGCTCAGTGGTAGAGCATTGATTGGGCATGAAAAAGTCACAGGTTTGATTCCAGGTTAGGGAACACAGGAGAAGTGACCATCTCCTTCTCCCACCTCTCTCTCCCCTTCTCTCCTTCTCCCCCTCCCACAGCCAGTGGCTTGATTGGTTCAAGCCATGGCCTCAGGCGCTGTGGAAAGCTCAGTTGGTCTGAGCGTATCAGCCTTAGGTGCTAAAAATAGCTTGGTACTCAAGCATTGGCCCCAGATGGGATTGCCAGGTGGATTCCAGTCTGGGCACATGCAGGAATCTGTCTAACTATCTCCTTTCCTTTCACTTAGAAAAATAAAAAGAAATAAAGAAAAAGAAAACCATAATTGTGGTTTATTCATCTAAATATCTTCAACACCTAGCTTGTAGTGAGGTACTCGGGAGAAGTATGAGGAAGGAAAAAAAAGAAGAGAGGAACAGAAAGAGACAGAAATAGAGAGCATTTACCTCAGTAATTATCACTGACAATAATGACCCATGAGTACATTGTGTTTCTGTTTCGAGACCGACAGCTGAAGGGATTCTCTCTTTACATAGTAGCAGTTAATATCTAAATTCCTTAAATTCTTTATTAATATATTTAAACTTACATTAGGAGAGATGTACTTCATAAAAACTTCTCTAAAGTGACAATTATCATCTAGAAAGGACAACTACCTCAAAACCATAATAAAAAATAAAAAGTCTTCACATGTCTTGCTACAATTGTAAAAATAAAAATTCAGATATAAGTATGTTAACTTTGTTCTTTAATAATAAGTTTGTTTTTCTAGATTTAAAAACATATTTCCTTTAGAGGATCCAACTTCCACTGCATTTTAAAAAGAATAGTAATTTGTATCACTAGATGGAGACATAGTTTGCCAAAAACATATTATCAGGGAGAACTTAACAGCTCTTAGAGATTAAAACACCAAGAAATAAAGTTACTACAAACTGTTACATATTCATATCATTTTGTGAATGTAAGTCATACCTAGAATTATTAAACCAATAGGTTATTTTTTTCTTTCTCAAATATTATTGAAATTGAATAAAAAAGTAGAAATGGAAATTGATACACTTAAGTAAAATGGTAAAATCTAAATATGATGTCATTGAAGTCCCAGAATTTCTCAGCTATCTCAGAAGTGGTCATTTCAATAGTAAAAACCTGTAAAGATTCTATGTTCATAAATATATGCCTTGTGACCAGCTCCTTTTAAAATTACATTAACCTAGACACTACTAGTTATATGTGGCTTTTAACACTTGAAATTAGCTGGCCTGACTCAGAAATAAATTTTAATTTAATTAATTTAAATTAAATTTTAAAGGTAACCCTCATTCATTGTTGGTGGTAATGTAAAGTAATATAACCATTATGGAAAAAAATGTGGTGGTTCCTCAAAAAGTTAAGAATAGAACTACCATGTGATCCAGCAATCCCTCTACTGGATATATACCCCCAAAACTCAAAAACATTAGTACGTAAAGACACATGCAGTCCCATGTTCATCACAGCATTGTTCACAGTGGCCAAGACATGTAAACAATCAAAAGCCTTCAATAGAGGATTGGATAAAGAAGATGTGGTACATATATACTATGGAATACTGCTCAGCCATAAAAAATGATGACATAGTATCATTTCTGACAACATGAATGTATCTTGATAACATTATACTGAGTGAAATAAGTAAATCAGAAAAAACTAAGAGCTGTATGATTTCATACATACAATTTTGTGGGACACAAAATTGAGACTCATGGACATAGATAAAAGTGCAGTGGTTACAAAGGGGAGGAGAGGGAGGGAGTAGGGGGAGGGGTATAAAGAAAACCAAATAAAAAGTGATAGAGGATTATTTGACTTTGACATTCTATTATGTTGTATATGTATACAACATAATAGAATGTCAAAATGATGTGGAGATGTTTTCTCTAAATCTATGAACTCTAGTTGACCTATGTTACCCCATTAAAATTAATTGTCTAAATAAAATTGTTTTAAAAAATTAAATTTTAAAAATTAAAGTAGTGTAAATATTTTTTTCTTTCTATTTTTTGTTTGTTTGTTTAGGTGAGAGGATGGAAGATAGTGAGACAGATCTCCACATGAGCCCCAATGGCATCCACCTGGCAACTCTCTTTGGGGCTAATGATCAAGTACAGAGCTATTTTAAGTGCCTGATGCTGATGAACTCAGACCAACTGAGCTATCCTCAGCACCTGGGGTCACGATTGAACCAACTGAGCCACAGGCTGTGGGAGGAAAAGAGGAAGAAAGAAAGAGAGGGAGGAAGAGAGAAGCAAGTACTCATTTCTTCTGTGTTCTCTGACTGAGAATTGAACCCAGGATGTCTATGTATGGAGCCAATGCTCTATCCACTGAACCACCAGCCAGGGCATCAATTTTGTTTTATATTGGCCCCAGGTGTACAGCTTAGTGGTTAGAAAGTAGGAATGTCTTTATTAAACACAACCTTATTCTTTCAATATGACTCCATTTTACTTTATTGCCTGTGTTGTGTTAGATATTGCTTTTGTATCATAGCACATTAACTAGATGCAGGTGTCATATTAACCTCATTAATAATTTTTATACAGTTTACATGGTAAATAAAAATTTAAATATACTAAATTAAATACTAATATTAATTTTGGAATTCAATTGAAAAAAGGAAGAAAAGAAACCCACAAAAGTATAGAAATTAAACAACATACTTCTAAATAATGACTGAATCAAAGAAGAAATAAAATCAGAGATCAAAAGATATAAAGATATATACAGTCAAATGAAAACAACACAACCTATCAAAATTTCTGGGATGTAGCAAAAGCAGTAATAAGAGGAAAGTTTATATCATTACAGGTTTATATCAAGAAACAAAAGCGCCTGACATGGTGGTGGCGCAGTGGATAGAGCGTCGGACTGGGATACGGAAGACACAGGTTCGAGACCCTGAGGTCGCCAGCTTGAGCGCAGGCCCATCTGGCTTGAGCAAAGGCTCGTCAGCTTGGACCCAAGGTTGCTGGCTTTAGCAAGGGGTTGCTCAGTCTGCTGGAGGCCCGCAGTCAAGGCACATGTGAGAAAGCAATCAATGAACAACTAAGGAGTTGCGATGGCAATGAAAAACTAATGATAGATGCTTCTCACCTCTCTTTGCTCCTGTTTGTTCCTATCTATCCCTCTCTCTGACTCTCTCTCTGTCCCTGTAAAAAAAAAGAAAAAGAAGAAAAGAAACAAAAGCAATCCCAAGGAAACAACCTAACATCACATCTTAAAGAACTAGGAAGAGAAGAATAAAAACAGCCCAAATTCAGCAGAAGAAATAGTAAAAATTAGAGCAGAACTAAATAAAACAGAGAAAAAAATCTATAGAAAAAAATTAATACAACAAAGAGTTGGTTCTTTGAAAAGATCAATAAAATTGACAAACCCCTGGCTAGACTCACTAAGAAATAAAAGAGAGAAAATTAAAAAAAAAATAAAAGAGAAAGGACTCATATAAATAAAATCTAAAATGCAAAAAAGACAAATTACTACAGACATCATGGATATACAAAGGGTCATAATAGAATACTATAAAAGATTATATGCCACCAAATGCAACAATCTAGAAGAAGTGGAAAAGTTTCTATAACTATAAAATCTTCCTAGACTGAGTTACAAAGAAGTGAAAAACTTAAATAGACCTATAACCAGGGAGGATATAAAAAGCAGCTATCAAAAACACCCCAAGAAATAGAAGTCCAGGCCAAATGGCTATACTAGCGAATTCTACCAAACATTCAAAGAGGATTTGCTACTTATCCTTCTCAAGTCTTCCAGAAATAGAAGAAGAAACAATACTCCCTAATATATTTTATGAGACCAACAAAACTCTGATACCAAAAGCTAGCAAAAACAACACAAATAGAAAACTACAAACCAATATCTCTAATGAACACAGATGCAAAAATCCTATGCAAGTTGAATTCAACAACACATTAAAAAAACTAATACATCACAATCAAGTGGGATTTATTCCAGGAGTACAAGGCTAGTTCAACATATGTAAATCAATCAATGCAATACACCACATCAAAACCAAGAACAAAAATCCTATGAAAAAGTATTCAATAAAATACAACAACCTTTTATGTTTAAAATACTCAATAGAATGGGTGTAGAAGAAAAAACACCTGAACATAAAAGGGCCATTAATGACAAACCATCACTCAGTATCTTATTAAATGGTGAAAAACTAAATGCTTTTTCACTAAAATCAGGAATATGATAGGGTTACCCATTCTCTCTACTATTATTCAACATAATTCTGGAAGTTTTAGCCAGAGCAATAGAGCAAGAGAAAAAAGTAAAAGGCATCCATATTGGGAAAGAAGAAATAATGTCATCACTTTTTGCAGATCACATAAGTCTGTATATAAAAAGCCACAAAGATTCCATCAAAAAACTATTAGAAACAATAAACCAATACAGTAAAGTTGCAGGATACAAATTTAATATACAAAAGTCTTTTGCTTTTCTATATGCCAATGATGAAACTTCAGAAAATAAACTAAAAAAAGAAAAACAATTCCTTTTACAATTGCAACAAAGAAAAGTAAAATAAGTAGGAATAAACTTAACAAAGGATGAGAAGGACATATATACTCAAAACTACAAAGAATTATTGAAAGAAATTAAAAAACAAACAATGAAATAGAAAAATACCTTATGATCATAGGTTGGAAGAATCAACATAGTTATAATGGCCATGTTACCCAAAGCAATATACATATTTAAAGCAATCTCCAACAAAATCTTAATGTCTCTTTTAAAGAAATAAGACAAAAAAAATCACCAGGTTTGTGTGGAACTATGAAAACCCTGAATAGCCAAAACAATCTTGAGAAAAACAAATGAAGCTGGAGGTATCACACTATTTGACTTCAAATTATACTGTAGAGCCACGATAATCAAAACAGCATGGTATTGGCAGAAAAACAGAACAAAGGAACAGAATTGAGAGCCCTCAAATAAAACCACATACATATGGAAAAATAATCTTCAAGAAAGGACCCAAAAACACACAATGGGGAAAAGAAAGCCTCTTCAATAAATTGTGCTGGGAAAATTGGAAAGTCACATGCAGAGGAATGAAATTTGACTGCACAAAAATTAATTCAATATGGATCAAAAACTTAATGTAATATTGGAAATAATAAATTACATAGAAGAAAACATAGGTACTAAACTCATGGACCTTGGATGTAGAGAAGAATTTATAAATTTGACCCCAAAGGCAAGGAGAGTAAAGGCAAAAATAAATGAATAGGGAGCAGTGATATATTGAATTACTATTTGTTAAGTATCATAGAGAGCAGAGTATTATGTGAGAAGTTTGGGAACTATCTCAGCCACCTCCTCCATCTGAAATGTTCTTCTCTGACATTTCTGATGAATCATGAGCCTCTCAACTTCCCTGCCTGAGAAGAATTATTCCATCTGCACGGGACTCCTCCATGCAGCCTGGAAGCCTCCTTATCTTTAAGACAAACTTTATAGCAAACCAATCACGAAGCAGACTTGATGAACACAGAATCAAAACTAAAGGAGATTCTGAAAAAGAAGCAAGATGGCGACGGAGTAGACAGACGTACCAACATCCAACACCCAGAACCAAAGTGGATTATAACTCAATTTAAAGAACCATCATCTGGATAAACCAACTATGGACTAAATTAAGTGGACTCTTCAACCAAGGAACACAGAAGAAGCCACATTGAGATTGGTAGGAATAGCGAAAACGTGAAGAGGGCTGCCCAGCTCCCCGGAGCAAACGGCAGCCTGGAGAGACCCGCGGGGCGGGAGGAGAGTTTGGCAGAGAGGGAGGGACCTGGGTCCCAGGAACCAAGCCCCAGCCTGCAGTCCCAGAGCCTAGAAGAGGTGTTTGGACAGTTTTGAGCTGTGAAACAAGTGAGGGAGCCCACAGGCCTACAGTGTGGAGTATTAGGTCCCTTCCTACTCTGCTGAGGGTTGCTGAAGGGTTTGGGGCGGCAGGACGCTGAAACGCGGTTCTGTCAGCATGGGCAGAGGCCAAGCCAGTGTGAGCTCGGTCTAGCCCAGCAGGGTCTGAGGGGACGCGCGAAAGCGGTCCGAAAGCTGTGGGCCTGCCTTTAATCCCACTTACGGGGACAAAGCGGGAAGCCAGGAACGGGCAGAAATCTGCTCTACGACACCGCGCAAGCCGGCCCTGATCGCGGGGACCGGGCTAGGACCAGGAACGGGCAGAGGCTCGGGGCTGAACTCGCGCTACCAGCCCCACCCGACCGGAGAAACCGCGGTTTGCCATTATACGTGTGCAAGCGGGCTCTGAGCGCGGGAACGGGGTAGAACCCGAGACAAGTGGAAGCTCGAGCAGAGCCCACGCTGCTATCCCCGCCAGGCTGGAGAAACCGGAATTTGCCATCCTACGTGCATGAGCGGGCTCCGAACGCAGGGGCTGGGTAGAGTCCCGGACGAGGGGAAGTTCGCAGCTGAGCGGAAGCCAGCAAACACGCCCGGCCCAATAAACCTGGGTTTGCGACCCTGCGCATAAGGGCCCTGGCTTTGAGGGCGGGGCAAAAGCTCCAAACGGGCAAAGGCTCACAGCTGAGAGCACGTCAAAAGCCCCGCCGTACCAACAAAACTGTGGTGAGCAGGCTCTGATTGCGGGTTCTGGGCGGAAGCCCAGAAATAGGCTGGGTCCGCAGCTGTGCAAAGGTGCTCACCTCTGACCTTGGTGCTAAGGCTTGTGGCTTCAGTGACAGCCCCTGCCACAGAGGAGAGGAAGAAATCACAGCAAAAGCCACAGAGGGCCAGCTCTGGCAACGCTCATACCCAACCACCCTAGGCAGCGGAAGAAGGGGTGTGGGGTCTGCAGACAAACTACAAGTAGAGAACACAAAGGCAAAACCTACTGGACTCCAGTGGCCACAACTTGCTTATACACAGACAAAATGGGTAGCAAAGGAATGCAAACCAAATGAATCAAGAGAAATCCCCAGAGAAGGACCTGAATGAAACAGATATAACCAAATTACCAGATGCAGAATTTAGAATAATGATAGTTAGGATGTTCAAAGAAATTAGAGCAACAATGGATAGTCATTATGAACACCTAAATAAAGAGATAACAAGTAAAAAAAGTGAAATTGAAATAATAAAAAAGAATCAGACAGAAATGACAAATACAGTATAAGAACTGAAGACGACAATACAAGGAATTAAAAGCAGTATGATCACGCTGAGGATCGAATAAGCGAGTTAGAGGACACAATAAACAAAGGCACAGAAGCAGAGAAGAAAAAGGAAAAGAGACTCAGAAAATGTGAGGAAACTCTAAGGGAGCTCTGTGACAACATGAAGAGAAACAACATTCGCATCATAGGGGTGCCTGCAGAAGAGGAGAGAGGACAGGAAATGAAAACTTTGTTCAATCAAATCATAGCAGAAAACTTTCCTAAATTAAGGCTGGGAAACACTCCACATGTTCAAGAAGCACACAGAACTCCATTAAAGAGAAACCAAAAGATCTACACCAAGACACATCATAGTTAAAATACAAAAGCTAATGGATAAAGAAAAAATTTTAAAAGCTGCTAGAGAAAAAAAGGCTATCACCTACAAAGGAGCCCCCATAAGGATGACATCGGACACCTCAACAGAAACACTTGAGGCCAGAAGGGAATGGCAAGATAAAATCAAAGTAATGCAGAACAAGAACCTACAACCAAGACTACTTTATCCAGCAAGGCTAACATTTAAAATTGAAAGAGAAATAAAGAGCTTCCCAGAAAAAGAAAGCCTGAAGGAATTCATAAAAACCAAACCAATTCTGCAAGAGATACTAAGGGGCCTGTTGTGAACAGTTTAAAGGGAGGAAAAAATAGAGCAAAAGAAGAATACAGCTTTAAAGAATAAAATGACAATAAACAACTACATATCAATAATAACCTTAAATGTAAATGGATTAAATGATCCAATCAAAAGACATAGGGTAGCTGCATGGATAAAGAAACAAGACCCATACATATGCTGTCTACAAGAGACACACCTTAAAACAAAAGATGCACATACACTGAAGGTAAAAGGATAGGAAAAAATAGTTCATGCAAATGGAAATGAAAAAAAAGCCGGGGTAGCAATACTTATATCTGACAAAATGGACTTTAAAACAAAGGCTGTAGTAAGAGATAAAGAAGGACACTACATAATGATAAAGGGAACAAATCAACAGAAAGATATAACTATTATAAATATCTACACACCAAATATAGGAGCCCCGACATACACAAAGCAGACTTTGATGGATATAAAGGGCAAGATTAACAGCAATACTATCATAGTAGGGGATTTCAATACCCCTCTAACAACACTGGATAAATCCGCAAGAAAGAAAATTAATAAAGAAACAGCAGACTTAAAGGAGACACTAGATCAACTTGATTTAATAGATATCTTCAGAACTTTACACCCTAATGCAGTAGAATATACATTCTTCTCAAGCGCTCATGGTACGTTTTCTAGGATAGACCACATGTTAGGACACAAAAATGTTCTCAATAAATTTAGAAAAATTGAAATCAGATCAAGCATTTTCTCTGATCACAACGCCATGAAACTAGAAATTAACCACAAAAGAAAAACTGAAAAATACTCAAACACTTGGAAACTAAATAGCATGATATTAAATAATGAATGGATTAACAATGAGATCAAAGAAGAAATAAAAAAGTTTCTAGAAACAAATGATAATGAGCATACATCAATCAAAATTTATGGGACACAGCAAAGCAGTTCTGAGAGGGAAGTTTATTGCACTACAGGCATATCATAAGAAGCTAGAAAAAGCTCAAATAAGCAACCTGACCCTGCATCTAAAAGAACTAGAAAAACAACAACAAATAAAACCCAAGACAAGTAGAAGAAAGGAAATAATAAAGATCAGAGCAGAAATAAATGACATAGAGGCGAAGGAAACAATACAGAGGATCAATGAAACCAGAAGCTGGTTCTTTGAAAAGGTAAACAAGATTGATGCACCTTTAACTAGACTCACCAAGAAAAAAAGAGAGAGGACTCAAATAAATAAAATTAGAAAGGACAGTGGAGAAATAACAACTGACACAACAGAAATACAAAGCATTTAATGAAAATACTATAAAAAACTATATGACAAAAAATTAGACAATTTTGGTGAAATGGACAAATTTCTTGAATCATATAACCTTCCAAACCTCAATCTGGAAGAATCAGAACACCTAAACAGACCAATTACAACAAATGAGATCGAAACAGTTATCAAAAAACTCCCAAAAAAGAAAAGTCCTGGGCCTGATGGCTTCACAAGTGAATTCTATCAAAAATTCAAAGAAGAACTAACTCCTATCCTTCTCAAGCTATTTCAAAAAATTCAAGAGGAAGGAAGACTTCCAAATTCCTTTTATGAGGCGAGCATAATTCTGATCCCAAAACTGGGCAAAGACAACACAAAGAAAGAAAATCTATATCTCTGATGAATTTAGACGCTAAAATTCTCAACAAAATATTAGCCAACTGGATCCAGCAATATAGGAAAAAAATCATACACCATGATTAAGTGGGATTTATTCTGGAGAGGCAAGGCTGGTTCAATATTTGCAAATCAATCAATGTGATTCATCACATAAACAAAAGGAAGGACAAAAATCACATGATAATTTCAATAGATGCAGAAAAGGCATTTGATAAAGTCCAGCACCCATTCATGCTCAAAACTCTCAGTAAAGTGGGAATACAAGGGTCATTCCTTAACATGATAAAGGCCATCTACGATAAACCGACAGCAAACATCATACTAAATGGACAAAAATTAAAAGCAATCCCCTTAAGATCAGGAACCAGGCAGGGATGCCCCCTTTCACCACTCTTATTCAACATAGTTCTGGAAGTCCTAGCTACAGCAATCAGACAAAAAGAAGAAATAAAAGTCATCCAAATTGGAAAAGAAGAAGTAAAACTGTAATTATTTGCAGATGATATAATATTGTATATTGAAAACCCTAAAGTCTCAGTCAAAAAACTACTGGACCTTATAAATAAATTCAGCAAGGTGACAGGATATAAAATTAATACTCAGAAATCAGAGGCATTTCTATATACCAACAATGAGCTGTCAGCAAAAGAACTTAAGGAAACAATCCCCTTCACCATTTCAGCCAAAAAAATAAAGTACCTAGGAGTAAATTTAACCAAGGAGGTTAAGGACTTGTACTCGGAAAATTATAGAACATTGATAAAAGAAATCAAGGAAGATACAAACAAGTGGAAGCATATACCGTGCTCATGGCTAGGAAGAATAAACATCATTAAAATGTCTATATTACCCAAAGCAATTTATAAATTCAATGCAATACCAATTAAAATACCAATGACATACTTCAAAGATATAGAACACATATTCCAAAAATTTATATGGAACCAGAAAAGAACACGAATAGCCTAAGCAATCTTAAAAAGAAAAAATAAATCAGGAGGTATCACTCTTCCAGATATCAAGGTTTACTATAAGGCCATTATACTCAAAACAGCCTGGTACTGGCATAAGAACAGGCACATAGATCAATGGAACAGAACAGAGGACCCAGAAATAAACCCACAGCTTTATGGACAACTGATATTTGACAAAGGAGGAAAGAACATACAATGGAGTAAAGACAGCCTCTTTAACAAATGGTGTTGGGAAAATTGGACATCTACCTGCAAAAAAAAATGAAACTAGACCATCAACTTACACCATTCACAAAAACAAACTCAAAATTAATAAAAGACTTACATGTAAGCCGTGAAACCATAAGCATCTTAGAAGAAAACATAGGCAGCAAGCTCCTCGATATCTGTAGCAGTAGTATATTTGCCGATTTATCTCCACGGGCAAATGAAATAAAAGGCAAGATAAACAAATGGGACTATATCAATCTAAAAAGTTTTTGCACAGCTAAAGACAATAGGAACAGAATAAAAAGACAAACCACACAATGGGAGAACATATTCGACAGCACACCTGATAAGGGGTTAATAACTAAAATTTATAAAGAACTTATAAAACTCAACACCAGGAAGACAAACAACCCAATCAAAAAATGGGCAAAAGAAATGAATAGAAATTTCTCCAAAGAGGACATACAGATGGCCAATTGGCATATGAAAAAATGCTCAACATCACTAATTATTAGAGAAATGCAAATTAAAACCACAATGAGATATCACCTCACACCAGTCAGAATGACACTCATCAGCAAAACAACATAGAATAAGTGCTGGCGAGGATGTGGAGAAAAGGGAACCCTTCTGCACTGCTGGTAGGAATGCAGACTGGTGCAGCCACTGTGGAAAACAGTTTGGACATTCCTCAGAAAATTAAAAATCGAACTGCCTTTTGACCCAGCTATCCCACTTATAGGAATATACCCTAAGAACACCATAGCACTGTTCAAAAAGAAGAAATGCGCCCCCATGTTCGTGGCAGCATTGTTCACAATAGTGAAGATCTGGAACCAGCCCAAGTGTCCGTCAGAAGACGAGTGGATTAAAAAGCTTTGGTACATATATACTATGGAATACTACTCAGCCATAAAAAACGATGACATCGGATCATTTATAACAAAATGGATGTACCTTGATAACATTATACGGAGTGAAATAAGTAAATCAGAAAAAAAGAAAAACTGAGAACAGCATGATTTCATACAGAGGTGGGACATAAAAGTGAGAATATGAGACATGGACAAGAGAGTGGTGGTAATGGGATGGGGTGAGGGAGGGAAGAGTGGGATAGGGAGGAGGGGAAGGGCACAGGGAAAACCAGACAGAAGGTGACAGAGGACAATTTGACTTTTGGTGATGGGTATGCAACACAATTGAATGATAAGATAAACTGGAGATGTTTTCATTGTACATATGTACCCTGATTTATTGGTGTCACCCCATTAGAATTAATAATAATAAAATATATATTAAAAAAATAAAAAAATAAAAATAAATAAATAAATGAATAGGACAAAAATCTCTGCATAGCAAAAGAAACTGACAACAAAACAAAAAGCAGCCAAATAAATGGGAGATGATATTTGCAAACAACTCCAATAAGGGGTTGATAACCAAAATATATAAAGAACTGATAAAGCTCAGCAACACACAAGCAAACAATCCAATTAAAAAAATGGAAAGAGGACCTGAACAGACACTACTCCCAAGAAGAAAAATGGTCAACATTTATGAAACAGTGTTTACTAGCTATTAGAGAAATGCAAATTGAAACTATAATGAGATATCACCTCAAACCTGTTAGTTTGCCTGTTATTAACAAGACAAGTAACAACAAGTGTTGGAGAGGTTGTGGAGAAAAAGGAACCCACATTCACTGCTGGTGGGGATACAAACTGGTTAAACCTTAGAGAAGAAAGTATGGTGGTTCCTCCAAAAATTAAAAGAATTACCATATGACCCAGCAATCTCTCTAGTAAGTATCTAATCCAAAAACTCAAAAACTTGGGTGCACAAAGACACATGCATCCGAATGTTCATCACAGTATTATTGATAGTGGCCAAGACATGGAAACAACACTGGGGAACAATTTTTTTTTCTGTTCCATGAGGTTTTAGAACTGTTTCTATATATTTCTGCCTCAATTCCAAATCTGAAATTTGTTTTTTTGGTGCATGCTCCAGTTGTTATACAATTTTAATTTCTTTTTGTTACTGTTACATGTATTGGTTTTTAAATTAAAGGGCAACACCTCTTGGATGGAATATAACCACAGGGCAATTAATGTTTTACAAACATCACTTTACATAATTGTAGTTGTTTTTAAATGTAAAAGATTATTATCTGATAAAACACCCTCTTATTTTGTTTTAAGATTGAATCATGGCTTCTTTGAGTAGGCGTAAATATAAAAATAGTCTTGACACCTTCTGTTACATATGTGGCTGTTACATACTTTAACGTCAAAGACACATGTAAAGCCAGTAGTCGAGGCCACCTTCACAGCAGCCTGACCCACGCAGGTTCTCATTTGATTCAAACAGATGGCAATGAAACACAGGAGCCACAAACTGGTGAGCCGTCAGCTTTAATTCTAGCTTGCACCCGGCGGGCAAGCAAAAACACACACTGGGCTCCAAAACCCACACATTCAGTGCTCACAAAGCTACTGACTTATCCGAGTTTCCTAGAATCAAAGGTTTCTAGCTCACCAGACTTATTCACCTCAGTTTCCCATCTCCTCTTGCACAAACTCTTAACAAACTGGCTTCTTCCTCAGCACTCCGCCATCTTGGCTACTTCTCCTCCACATGGCCTTAATCTGCTCTCCTCTCTAATACCAACCTCAGGAACCAAGAGAGAGAGATCTAGCTACCAGTCTGCCCACTTTATAGCATAGATAATCCAAACCCTTAATCCAATTATACATACAAGAAAGTCTCTGATACAAAGCCACCCATCCGAGGCATAATGGGATTCCTCCCTACATCACCACCCTACATCATCCAATCAGTCAAGGGTGTGGAGAAGAGCTTACTCTTAAAACAAAGCCTTTAGCTATAACGACCCGGCCTGCTTACATTACAACTTTTCCCCCACAGCCATCACAAGCATAAGGGCAAATAATATCACCTGGGTGACAGGCTTCCATGTGGGCAGCACCATCTTTAACAAAGTGAGCATATTATATTTTATCTGCCGAACAACACAATATTGCTTTATTTGTGACACATGCATATATTGCCTATTTTCAAGTTCCCCTTGGCGATCAAGGCAAGAATTGGGCTCCACATATTTTGTATCATAATTGTAAGAAAATGCTTTGTGAATAGACAAAAGGAAAATGCAAAGGAATGCCTTTTGGTATTCCCATGGTTTGGTGTGAATCTAAGGACCACAGCAGTGACTGTTATTTCTGTCTGATCTCTACAAAGGGCATGGGCAAGAAAAAACAGCACTGATTGCATATTCTAATATTCCTTCAGCAATACGACCTATCCCACATTCTGAGACACTTCCGGTTCCAGTTTTCAATAGTTTTATTTCTTCTAAGGATGAAGAAAGTGAACATGGTGATCAAGTGTATTTTGATAAGATGCATGAGAAAATGGTTGTAGAATCTGAAGGGTCTTCTTCTGATGCCAAGCAGTCTTAACCCCTCAGCAGTTTAGACAACTCAAATTGAATGACTTAGTAAGAGATTTGGGCCTCTCAAAGAAAGCAGCTGAGTTATTAGACTCTAGGCTTCAAGAAAAGAATGTACTTCACTGATGGGTCAACTAAAATATCCCATTTCAGGAAGTATGAACAAATTTTTGTGGACTTTTTTTCCAAAGACAAACACTTTGTTTACTGTCAGGATATCAGTAGTCTTCTCAGCCAGCTAGGTGTTACAACTTACAGTCCAACAGAATGGAGGCTATTTCTTGACAGCTCTAAACAGAGTCTAAAATACGTTCTCCTACACAATGGTAATGTTTATGCAGCAGTTCCAATTGGTTATTCAACTCATCTGCAAGGAGATTATAATGACATAAAAACTGTCCTCAACTTACTGAAGTATTAGGAGCATAACTGGATCATTTGTGTAAATCTTAAAATGGTAAATTTTCTGCTAGGACAACAGAGATGTTTCACGAAGTATCCTTGCTTCCTGTGTTTGTGTAATAGCTGAGTTTGGGAGAAATACTGGACACAGAAGGAGTGGCCAAAATATGAAGCTCTGAAAGTAGAGATGCAAGATATTGTGAATAAACCTGTAGTGAATCTAGACAGGATCATTTTCCCCCACTTCATATCAAATTTGGCTTAATGAAGCAGTTTGTTCAGACTTTGAATAGAGAAAGTGAATGCTTTCAACATATTATTTCTGCTTTTCCTGCATTGTCTTTTGAGAAGATAAAAGCAGGTGTATTCAATGGACCTCAAATTCAAACCTTCATACGTGATTAAGAATTTTCCAAGAAAATGAATAAGGAGGAGAAAGCAGCATGGCAATCTTTTGTAGCAATTACAAGGAACTTCCTTGGCAACAGAAAAACAGAAAACTATGAACTTCTGATTCAAAGGATGTTGTTGGCTTTCCACAACATTTGATGGAACATGAGCATTAAGATTCACTTCCTGAACAGTCACCTTGATAAGTTTCCCAAAAATCTTGGAGCTGTTAGTAATGAGCAGACTACTGCTGGAGCATCAAACAAGATTGTCCTCAACAAGTACACAAACACAAGAGCTACAAATGCAAATTTTTTCCTGAATAGAATTTAAATAAGTTTTGCACAAATTTTATGATTAAAATAAGTGTTTTAATATGTTCTATTTCAAAATTGTAGACAATTCTGATGCAAACATATCTCTTAGTGTATTAGTGTATTTAATGCATTATATAAATTATTATATTTTCACAAAGATGATGCCCAAGAAGACATTCTACTTCATTATGTTAAACTAAATGTTGAAAATTTTACAATAAGATAAAAACCTAAATTCTTGAATTGCAAAAAATACTGTAGCTTACAGAGAAAAACTAATGTCAGATTTGAGATCAGCACACTCAAACTAGGTTAGAACAGTGTTTTTGTGGATGCAACAAAAATTTTGCTACCCATTGCAATCAAAGTGTCCTTAGATGGGGGTTCGAATAAAGAAAATGTGGTACATATATACAATGTAATACTACTCAGCCATAAAGAATAATGACACATTGCCATTTACAACAACATGGATTGACCTTGAGTACATTATACTGAATGAAATAAATAAATCAGAAAAAAGCTAAGAAATGTATGATTTCACACATAGGTGGGATATAAAACTGAGATTTATGGACATAGATAAAAGTGAAGTGATTACTACGGGGAGGGTGATATGGGCAAGATGGTGGTGTAAATGGAGTAGAGGGACAAATATACAGTGTCAGAAAATTATATGACTTTGAGTGATGGGTACACAACATAATCAAAAGTTCAAATGCTATAGGAATGTTTACCTGAAACCTATGTTTTCTTATTGATCAATGTCACCGTTAACATTTTTAAATATGTATTTTTTTTTTAATTTGGCCAAATCTATGGTGACAAAGATGATTTGACTTTGGGTGGTGGGCACACAATGCAATGTACAGATCATGTGTCATGGAACTTATATAATCCTGTTCGCCAGTGTCATTTCACTAAATTTAATATAGTTTGGCCAAATAAATAATAATAATAAAATAAAATATATAATAAAATTTAATTAACCTAAATCTCTCTTCCTGTTAAACTCGAGAATAAATTTTGTATTCACATCGCAATGTAAAATGCAAGACCAGACACAGATCCTATTGTAGAAATACAACATTACTGTTACATTTATTAATCAAAAGAGCAAAGAATATCATATTTAGGGGGGGGATGTACGCATATATGAATGGGTTTGTGTTTAAATTAAGTTAATCACAGTTCAGTAACAATAAAAAATATGATTATGATTTTATTTTTGTCTTTGTTTTGTTTTTTTTTTACATTCAAACAGTTTAATCATTTACATTTTCTACCTGGCCTCTAAAAGCTTTAAAATTTTTGATGCATATTCTAAAAGTTTAAGGCTTGGAGCAACTCATTATATGTAAGCAATATTAATTTAGAAAAGACAAAAAGGTTTACTTAATAAGTGATAACAATCTGAAACCCATAGCCTAGTAAACCTGGTTATTACGCACAATTTAAATCAAATTTAACACTGACTTAGAATGTCCTACTTCCTTTTCTTCTTGTGACTCTCATTCATATCCTTTTCTCACCATTTTTTATGTGTTTTTCTACTTTCACAAGACAAATTCTGTTCTCTTTCTTCAAGTCTCTCTGTTTTTACTGCTTCTTTTAAAACAATAAAATATTTTTGTCTTAGTATTTGTTCTATTTATAAAATGCATCATAGTCTCATGTTGTTCATTTTAAAACCACACTGGTTAGGCATTTAATATATCTTATTTAAAAACTAAGTTTATTTCCTTTTGTGCATAGTGTATCAATTAATTAGTTCTTCTTCTATAATTCAATGATTTTCAATAAGAAGAATTCTATCCCTCCATGCCTTCTTCCAAACTCCAGTAATTATGCCTGACATTTAGCTTTCCTAGTAGTTAGACTGAATATTTTTCAGGTCATTATATTTCCAGACAAGTCCTAGAAAAAAATACAAGGCTATTAGGAGAGGTGGTGGTACAATTACACCCCAAGTCACAGCCATTTCCTACGGTGAGTGTCATTGAGTACCTTGGAATTCCTACGGTGAGTGTCACTGAGTATCTTGGAAAAATATAGATGATACAAAATTCTGTCACCTAGAAGCCAGACCCAAAGAAATGCCACATTTTAACTGGAGAACTTGAAAATGAAGCTGGCACCAATGATGACACCACAGACACTGTTGGTGTTACATAGTAAGTTCTACAGAGGTAGCAGCTCCTAGTATAGCAAGTAGTATGCAGTTTCTTTACTATTACAGAGAATTCATCCTTTAGTTACTTCTAAACACTGATGCTGGACTTCTAAGAATGACCACAGCATCAAAGACAAATGGTTCATCTTCCCAAATGCCAGAATAGTGACATTACATTTAATGTCATTTACAGCCTTAGTTTGTGATAACAAAGCACAGAAAGAAAAAGAAAAACCAGAAAGTACACTCAGCACTAATAACTGCATATGCTGAGTTCTAGCTACCACCTCCTTGGCAAAATGAGCCATTGCTGTCTACTTCCTTAATACTGCCAAGTACTAGAAGCGAGGGAGCACAATTCTCCCTCTTCTGTTATTTTTCAAACATCTGAAACGTAGTGCTGTGAAACATACCTATCTCTTTCAGCACTGTTCTCTACACTCCAGAAACAGCATTTCATAATGTTTGGCTTAAAAGAAAATCAATAAATAAAATTTTAAGTGCTAATATTTTGGAAAATATGGAAAAGTAAACTTTACCTGGGTATAAAAAACTATTTATAAAACTATAGTAACCCTATATTAAAGATTGCCATTTCTTTTTAGTTGAATAGTAATGGTAGACATTAGAGAGGGGAAGAGAAGAGGGGACACTTTAGTATATAATATATCCATTTAGGATGACTTCTTATCCTCCCAGGGAAATATTCCAAATTAGATGTCAAAAGACAGCTGTTTTCCTCCAGATGTTATTGGAGATCGCCAATGTACATTTAAACTGAGAATTAAGCTACATACAGGGATTTTAAAAACATAAAAGAGCTCTTTTATGATGCATTTAAATTAATTTCTTTTACCATTTAGAATAAAAGAAAGAGCAGATGGTAAAGACTTAGTTTAAACTGAAAGCCATTAAAATAATTGTAGCTGGAAAGAGTTTTCTATAACAGGAATTTATTAACAATCATAGTTTAAGCAAAGTTTTTAAATGACCCAATAGTAAGAGAATCTATATTATAATTATATTTCATATACTAAACATATATGTAATAAATACATTCAGTATTTTGATATGATGTCAGAATATCAAAAATAATGAAATATATTCAAGACAGTAACAGAAAAATATTGCTACAACTTCATGTTATTATTTTTTTCAAAATTTTACTCCATTTTATAACTTAGATCTCCATTTATGATTTACCATTTATATGTAATCTGCATATGTCCTATATTTATATATAAAAAGTATTATATATTTTAAATATGATGTTATTTATGTTTCCAGGTTTTAAACTACAAAGCCCTTTTCTTTACATGGCATTTTAAAACAGAAGATATTAGCCAATTCACATAGTTTTTATTGATAAAGTGATTTCTACTTCCAAATACAGCTGAACAGCTTCTTAGAAAGCCTTAAAAAAATGTTTGTATATACATAGTTTAATAGACACACATTTACATAGTACTATAATTCACACACAGACACACACACATAGTAAAGTATCTTACTGAATGACATAACCCTGCAGCTGTTGAACTTCAAATACTGAATCAGTAATTTTTGGCTAAGAGATTCTGACAATAGCTATAATCTTATTGATAATTCCCAGTGAGAAAATGATTGTTAGAGATGGTAATAGAGCCAGAGTTTGATGAAAGGGCTGGGGTTGGCTTAAGTAATAATTGCTAAGCCATAAAGTTTAAACCTCTTTATTGTGTAGCTGACCCCAATTACATTCTAAGATAAATAACACCCTTTACTCAAACACCTGGTACCAAATGTGGCCACTTCAAATTTCTCCCTTATAGGAGCCTATAATTATTTCAGGACTATTCAAACAATGGACATTAATTGCCAGCTTGTGTTTGGTATACTGGCCTACTCTGAACTTGAGCAAATTATTTTTTATATGCTTTGGTTTATAGAGCATGATTTTTTAAAAGCACTCCTCTTAACTAACGTTTTGTAAAAAATTTTTTAAATGATGCTATAAACCAATGTGAAGATTAGGCACATGATGGATGGTTTCATGCAAAGTGCAAATTGTGCTCTCTAATGAAACCTGAATGTCCTGATTACATCAAAACAGTGATGACTGCATTTATTTCAAAAATGATAAAATCATTCAAAACATGAAGAATTGCCACTTGGCACTAATCCAAAACATTTGAACACTGCAAGGTTACTTTACACTAAAGCATAGAAAACATTTTTAATCCAGGATTTCCGGAACGAAATATCCCAGATTACTTCTCGCAAGTTATATATATTTTTTTATG
The DNA here is from genome assembly GCA_037038555.1 of Rhynchonycteris naso. Lineage (NCBI taxonomy): Eukaryota > Metazoa > Chordata > Mammalia > Chiroptera > Emballonuridae > Rhynchonycteris > Rhynchonycteris naso. Next base: position 239,311,934 of record CM072998.1, on the reverse strand, counting down.
AATGCCAGAGATCTGGGAACTACCTCTGGAATTAGACTAGCAGAGGTTGAACTCTCGGGTGGTTATATTGGGCACATATGTTACCTAATCTACCTACACTTCAGTTTTCTCGTCCATAAAACAGAATAATTAATAGCACTTTTTCAAATAAGTGTAAGGAACCTGAGACTACATCTGACTGGTACTAACATTCAGTCTATATTTTTATTATTAGGATTATGGATAGAAAAATGACTCACTTTTTCACTGACTAGAGTCCATGATTAATCCTTAATAAAATGCTGGGACAAACTTTGAAAGGACTGTTATATTTACATTTTTTATTTATTCATTTAGTTATTTGCTTATTTATTTGTCAGTCAAAAACCTTCTTTGTGGCAAATACTGAACTAAGCACATATATCTGTCATCAGTATGCTTATAGTCTAAATTCTTCTTAAGAAAATATATTCCATGCTCTAGACTGAATTTTTGTGTCCCACCAAAATTGGTATCTTGAAGCCTTAATACCCAATTAACTATATTTGGAAGTGAGACATTTGGAAGATAATTAAGATTAGATTATGACATGAGGGTGAGTTTTCATAACGGCATTAATTCTCTTATATATCCTCCCTATATGTGAGAATACAGCAAGAACGCAACCAAGGAGGCAGGGCTGCTGCTCCAAGCCTTGGTGATGACACTACCACTCCAGTGGGTCTGAAAGACAGTATAACAAAATAAAGAGTATTATTCTCTAGACCTAGGACATCATGAAATTGGCCTGGCTAAGGTTTTTACATTTTTGGAATCCATCACTTCTTTTTCCTTTTTGAGATGGGAATGTCTACACTATACCTATCCCACCATTATATTTTGGAAGTACATAATTTATCTGGTTTTACTGGTTTATAGCTGGAGAAGATGTTGCCTCAGAATGAATCATACCTTGAGTTTCACCCATACCTAGTTTATATGATAATTAGAGGAGACTTTGGACATGCTTCAGGGCTGACACTAGAACAAGTTCAGACTTCTGGGCTGTTGGAATGGGATGGATTTGTTTTGCATGTAAGAAAGACGTGAATTTTGAGGATCCAGGTCAGAATGATATGAGCTAAATTTTGTGTACCTCTAAAATTTATACTTTGAAGCTTTAATCCACTATGTGATATTACTTAAATGTGGGGCCTTGGGAAGTAATAAGAATATATTAGGTCATGAAATTGAGTCACTCATGATGGGATTAATGCCTTCATAAAAAGGAAAAGAGCAAAATATATTTTCCTTTCTCTCTTTTTCCCTCTCCACCCACCTCCCTCCTGTACAAAAACCAAGGAAAGGTCACATGAGGACATACAAAGAAGATGGTCATCTACAAGTCAGGAAGGAGTATCTCACACTGTGACAGATTCACCAGTCATTGAACCTGCCAGCACCTTGATTATGGACTTCTCATCTTCTATAATGGTGAGAGATAAATTTTGTTGTTCAAGCCACTCGGTCTATACTATTTTGTTATAACAGCCTGGCACTCAGAGATCACAGCAATGTAAATTTATGCTGTGTAATAAATGGCAGCTGAGGGTATTGTGGAGCTGAGAGCACAGGGAAAGAAAGTGTGAAACTGTGGGAGGAGTGGACAAGAGAGAGCATCTGATTAAAATCAAATACCACCAATAAGCAAGAAGGTGTGCAGTTGCCTGAATGAGAATATATTGTCCTATGCCATCACAGTTATTAGGATTGTTTTGTGATTGGTTTATTGTTTTATGGATCAGGGCTTGATGTACGAAAATAGTGGTTTTCTTTGCTCCCCAGCTCTATTCCTGCCATTCAACACCCATTCTACTATTTTTCTCTTCCTTGTAGTGGACATTTGTATTGTGATCCTGGCTTGTCCACAGTCTACCTGAAATGACCTCAACCTATAGCATAAGGGTTTAAATCTCAACCTAAGACATTTTAACAAAGGGCAGTACAAGTAGGATAAGATAACCAAAGAAACTAGTATAATTTTTGAAAACAGTAACAAGAGACAGGATGCCTTCTCTCATTAACACTATGCTACTGCTGTATTAAAAGTCAAAGAAGCTAAAGGAACTGTTAAGAGTAAGAGAATGCTCAGATATGACAAAGAGTGAATACTCGAATACATGTGCCCTGAAAATTATTCAATGTACATTCATAAGTACTAGGATGGCCGACTCATGCTGATTCACCCAGGACATCCCCAGTTTTAGCACTAAAAACTGCCTACCCTGGAAAATACCCCCCTCAAGTCTTAAAAAAAAGCAAGGTTGGTTACCCTAAAATACATATAAGTTTACTTCTCTTTTTCACAGATATTTTGCCTTACAATACTATGTTACTTAGTTCATTCAACTAATAATTATTAAAGGCTTCATTCTAGGTGGTGCAGATAGAGTGATCTGTCACAGAGAGAGCAGGTCCCTATTTTCATACAGCTTGCATTTCTGTGAGGGAGGCAGAGATAACCAAGCAAATGGCTGAAAGAGATGAGTATTAAAAAGAAAATGAAATCAAATCATAGAGAATGACTTCAGACAGTGCAGACACACAGGGGCAGAATTTGGGGTGAATTGACGTAATAAGAAGGAGACAATCATGTGAAGGTCTGGGGAAGGAGATTACAAGTAAAGGGGGGAGCCTGGGAAAAGCCCACAGCAGAAACAGACTGATGTGCTTGTGGACCCAGAGGAAGGCCAGCAGCACCTAGGAGCAATGATGAAGGACAGAGTGAGAAGAGATAAGCTCTGCATGGGGTGCGGGACTAGACTGTGAAGGATTTTAGCAGGAAAAAATGAGCAATATAAAGGTTCATATGATTCAATTTACCTTTTTAAAATGTTACTGGCAATTAAGTAGAGGGGAACCAGGTAGAAGGTTATTGTGGTCCATGTGATGGCTGTGTAGGCCAATAACAGGGTTCAGGTCACTAAGTCAAATATATGAAGATGGGAGTTTCCCCATGTAATGCCAGTGGCCGAGGCCAGCAGGTCCATGTTGGATTTGGGCAGACAGCAGAGAAACTGCGGAGCCAGAAAGCATTAGGCCATTCCCATTTAATAGACTCACCTAATGGCAGATGAGCACACAAGCAGAGGAAACCGCTTCTCAGGCAAAGAAACAGCAAAATTACCCCTCACAGTGGCAGGTAGGCAATCCTCCACTCGCAATCCCCCTGATCGCAATCACCCAGGGCATTACATAGGCCATACGCATGTAGTGCTGCTATGTGCTCATGCACCAATCAGGCAAAGTGCTTGCAGCCAGTAAACCAGCGAGCAAGCCTAACACAGCTGCTTCCCCACATTCTGCCTCTTTATGGTTGCTCATCTACAATAGGTACATTACATACAATTACAAAGGTGCCCTTCACAATGTCTCCCTGAGCATTATGCCCAGGGAGTTAGCTGGAAGCCCACCTCTAACTCCCCACCCCACAGTCGGTAGGAGGGCCTGTATAGTCCAGGGCTATGTCCATAGAAGAAAGTGACCGTGGGGCATCTCTGCAACTGGGTAAGAGCAGCTTCCTGGTGCAGGAGGGCCTCCACAGGTGCCACACACACCCATCAGGGTCGCTCATAGTACTATCCACAAGCAACATGTTCATCCATGAAGGGTGCCCCCTCTAATCGCAGTCCAAGAGTCTATTATACTGCTCAATGATCAGTCCATGATAGACAGCCCAGCTGTCTATTTAAATCACCAAGGTAAAAGTGCATTACAGGTAACTAGCCATATAGTTCTTTATTAAGGGACCTCAGCACCTTTCCATAAGTGCACTGTCTGTTGCTACAAGCCCCATGTAAACCTCTCAGAGGTCCAACCTCACAGGGCCTGGTGGAGTCAAACACATTTAAGGACTGTACTGCCTTGACAGTTCTCTTAGCTGTTGCTGGAAAAAAAAAAAAAAACCTATTACCTTCTACTGCTAATCAATACCTATTGCACCTTAGAAGTGGACCAGTGGATTGCAAATTTCACATGGAGTCTCTGACCCCGCTACACATTCTTATTAGGCAGTTCCTTGACCTTCCTCCTATTTAAACTGGGATGATGGATCTTGAGGATCCTCTTCTTCCACAGCTGTCTCTAACAAGTAATTTGTAACCATGCAACTCAAATGCCAGCCATTTTCTTGGCATCTGCCAGGGCCACGTGCTTCCTCACTTTTTCAGTAGCTGGAACCTCTGTTCTGGTTCAAGCTGTCACCAAAATGCCAACAGAAGTTTATTAGGCTTACCATCTAATTTTTCCCTATCTTTCCGAGCCACAGCCTAATCTACCCACATCTGTATTTGGGTAACTTTTACAGGCCCATTTCTCTTGTTAGTTGAGGGGGGAGCATAGGCAGCAGCCCTCACAGCCTTATGGTTCATCTCTGTTCCAGAGAGCATGATGCCATTCACCCCCTATGTCCAACAACCACAGCAACCAAGCTGCCAGGGGCTCAGTGGGTTTCTGTCTGAATTTTGCCCCCCATTTTATAAACTCTGACTGGATGTAGGGCCAAACCACAGAGTGCTCCACTACCTGTGGAGGAGGTTGTGCCTGCCCCTAAAGGACTCTTGGCTGCTGGGTTTTTACCTTCTGGGTGACCACCAGCTGGGCTCTGAGTCTGTGGACAACAGCTTCTTCGCAAGCCTCCCCCTCAGAGGAGGAGGATTTGGAAACACCTGCTCCTGCCAGCTTGGAGCCACTCCACTATCACGGATGCTGCTTTGGCAACTGTTTCAGTTCCTGCAGCTGCCAGCTCTCAGTCTGAAACTGAGACCCAAGCTCTTGAACCTGCAGTTGTTTCTCCAACAACTGCCAGTACCCACATTCTACTTCCAGAGAAAACTGAAGTTCACAAACCTGTAAGTCCTTCTCCAGAAACTGTTCCAGTTCCAGGTACTATTGATGCTCAGCCTGAATCTCATGCTATAGCTCCCAAACCTGGTCAGCCTCCTTCTCCAGTGCTTGCTACAGTTTATGCTATAGTTGCTGCTCAATCTTCAGCTCATTCTGGAGCTTTTGACCTTGCACAGCCTCATGCACAGAGCTCTTGATTTCTTCTTACAGGATTGTAAAAAACACCCAGCCCATGGCCCACAACAGGAGAGCCACCAGGAACAGCCACTCCTCTATTCCACCCTTAAAGGGTGTCAGCTCCTCCATACCAACCTGCTTCAAATCCTGCCTGCTATGCCAGATGTAATGTCAGTGGCCTGGACCATGTAGGTCCACATTGGATTCGGACAGATGGTAAAGAAACTGAAACTGGAACACATCGGCCATTCCCATTTAATAGTCTTGTAACGGTGGATGAGCTCACAGGTAGAGGAAAACAATTCTCAGGCAAAGAAATAGAAAAATTCTCAGGCAAAGAAATAGAAACAATGCTACACTGAGCAGGAGAATGCATGGGTCACCCTTTGTTTTTGCAAAATTAGCAGATGCCTGCCTGTCCCTCACAGTGGCAGGCAGGCATCTGCCATCCACAGTTCCCCTGAGCGCAAGCACCCATAGCCTTACATAGGCCAGACACACATGGCACTGCCACAGGCTCACACACCAATCAGGCAAAGTGCTTGTAGCTAGTAAACCAGCAAGCAAGCCTAACAGCTGGTTCCCCATATCCCACATGGTCAAGAAATTCTCTAACACTAGCTGGGTATCCTCTAATTCAACTCAATTCTGACACTATTTTATTACCAGAAAAATAATATCAGATACCACAGTTATCTGTAAGGCTTAGACTTACAAGACAGCTTCCCATTTAGCTATGATTGCAAATCCAGGTTTTCACCTGGAATTCTAACCAATGAACTATAGATTGGAGGTTGTCAGAAAACCTCCTTGAGTTCCATTCATTTGTTTCAGCAACTCACATAACTCAGAGAAACATTTTACTTTCTAAATTACCAGTTTATTATAAAAATTATATAACTCAGAAACATTCAGATAGAAGAGTTGCATAGCTCAAGGTATGAGGAAAGGATGTGGAGCTCCCAGCCTCTATGCAAGCATGCCACTCTTCCCAAATCACCACATGCTTCCCAATCCGGAAGCTCTCTAAACCCTGCTTTTGAATTTTATGGTGGCTTTCATACATAAGCATGGTTGATTAAATTACTGGCCATTGGTGATTGATTCAACCTCCAGCCTCTCTCTTCTTCCTCAGAAGTCAGGTGGTTGGGACTGAAATTTCCAATCCTCTAATTGTGTAATTGGTTCTCTAGGCAACCAACTGCCCCATCTGTAGGGGATTTTCTAAAGTCACCTCATTAACATAAACCCAGCTATGGTTGAGAGGGGCTTGTTGTGAATAACCTTTATGACTTTGAAGCATTTCAGGAACTGAAGACAAGTAATCAGATATTATAACAAAAGATGCTCCTATTGTTTTTATAGCTCTTACCACTCTTTAAAGTCCAAGGATTTGGCAGCAATGTGCCAGAAATGAGACAAAGACCAAAAACGTATTTCTATTTCTAACTCACAATATCATAGCCAGTGGTCTCCACAGTATGGTATGGCACTATCTGGAATCTGTTAGAAAGGCAAGTTTTAGGCCTCAGTCCAAACTTACTGAGTCTCAGTCTCTGCTTGTGTGGCCCAGTTATCCATGATTGGCCAAGCCTTCCAGGTGATTCTGATGCAGGCTGAAGTACCAGGACCTTTGTTCTAGAGTCACAGCTATATCTACATTAGAATCACTTAAGAAGCTTTTTAAACCAACCAATGCTGAAGCTGAACTTCAAATGCATTAAGTCAGAATTGTTTTTTATTTTAAAAAATATATATATCCTAGGAGACAGGGAAAGAAAGTACAGTGATGTCTCGGTTTTCATTGATAATCCATCTGAAAACAATCTACAAAATCCAAACCAACAAAAACCGAGGCAATTATTTTCATATGAATCAATGTAAAGCCAATTACAGTCCACCGTAATAACTTACATTTAATTGTAGTATTAGCACTCGTAATCAATTTAAAAAAGCACAAAAACACTAAAAAACAATAGAATTGTTTGGCTAGATGCACAGGGTGATGATCACAGAATGAGAAACAATGCTACACTGAGCAGGAGAATGCGTGGGTCACCCTTTGTTTTTGCAAAATTAGCAGCGAGGTCACATGGGTATGTTGACAAAATCCAAGACAAATTTTTCGCAGAAAAAAAAATCAATGAAAACTAAAACCAACAATAACCAAAGTCAGCAAGAACTGAGGTATTACTGTTCATAAAAATGAAAGGCTCTGGCCCTGGCCAGTGGCTCAGTGGGCAGAGCATTGACTGGCATATGGGTATTTTCAGTTTGATTCCTGGTCAGGGAAGACAGGAGAAATGACCATCTGTTTCTCCCCTCCTCCCTTTCTCTCTTCTCTCTCTATTTTCCTCCCACAGCCAGTGGCTTGATTGGTTCAATCATGGCCCCAAACACTGAGGATAAGTTCATTGAAGCACATCAGCCTCAGGCACTAAAAAGAACTCAATACTCGAGCATTGGCCCCAGATGGGGTTGCCAAGTGGATCCCAGTCAGGGCACATGTGGAAGTCTGCCTCACTATTTTTTCTCCTCTCACTTAAAAAATGAAAGGCTCAGGTAGTAAAATTAAGTAATCATGGTCTGCTTAGAGTATCATAGTACTATGTAAAAAAGTAATACGCTGGGCTAACGTTACAATGACAAACATTATGGGTTCCCACCAGCCAAAGTAAAAATATTTTTAAAATATTGAAAAAATTCTCAGAAGAATATTGTCCCTAAACTTCAGACAAATGCTGTTCTAGACTCTTCCTAGCAAAGCTTAAAAGCAAGCCTTGAAAGAAAGAATCCAACTAGTTATAAGCAACTGCATTTCAAAGAAAGCCAAACTTTATTTAAATAACAAAATACACAAAAAGATTAAAAGGCTCTGGCCAGTTGACTCAGTGGTAGAGCATTGGTCCAGTATGTAGATATCCTGGGTTAAATTTCCAGTCAGGTCACACAGGAGAAATGACCATCTACTTCTGCACCTGTCCTCCAACCCCTTCTCTCACACTTTTTTCCTCTCCCACAGTCACAGCTCAAGTGGTTTGATTACAACAGCTCTGGGTGCTGAGGATGGCTCCATAAGGCCTCCACAAGTGCTAAAAGTAGCTCAGTTGGGAACATGGCCCCAGATGGGCAGAGAATCGGCCCCAGAAGAGGTTGCTGGTTGGATCCCAGCTGGGATGCATGTGAGAGTCTTTCTCTCTATCTCCCCTCCTCTCACTTGGAAAAGAAAAAGAAGAAAAAAAAAGCCCAACATGATGACATCAGAGCAATGGCAGTGTGAGAGGTACCCTTGGTTTCTCCACTTCAAATTTCAACAAATTGAATAATTATAACACAATGAAGCAACCTCAGCTGGGGTTGAGGGCTTTCCTAAAAGATTTGCACACCCAATGGACTAAAGGAGGGAAAGGTTGAGAAGAGAGGCAGAAGATAAAACACACTCTCAGTAAGCTCCAGAAAAGAGAGAAGCCCATACTCTCTGGGTTTTGTCTGCAGTGGCTCTAGGGAAAGGAGAAGCCTGAAGTGACTGGGGCTGTTTCTCTGCCAGGGCTATGAAAAGGGGAGAAGCCCAGAGTGACTATGTCTCCTTCTGCCAGGAGGAACAATGAGATTGAGGGGCAGAGAGGGAGATACTAAACCAAAGCTGTGGCAGAACGAGAGGTCACAAACAGTATTCCTGTGGTCTGCCCACAACCCACACTTGGTGCACAGAAAAAACAAAACTGCATCCCGACAGCCTCACAGATTCCACCTCACTTACCTCACCAGGCACAGAGAGTGGCAGGGACATACCCCACAGCTAACTCTCAAAAGCCACTCTCTACCCTGAAGAACAGATGGGCCCTATGTCTGGTCCCCTGGTTTGTAAATATGCAGGGAGAAGCACTGGAGGCCTGAGATTACCATTTCTAAAGCTGTAAAGCCCTCACAACACAACCAACCTACCAATGCAACTGCACCCCACCTACATCTTTGTGACAGCAACATCTCAGCAAAAGTCAGCCAAGGAATTTAACAGAGCTAAAACTTGCAATATTGTGCCAACTACTGTAAGAAAACAGAAAAAAAAAACCTCTTAAAACTGAAATCGAAAAAAAAAAAACTGAAATCGTTTTTTTCTTTTTTGCTTTTTCTTCTTTTGAATTTCATTTTAATTTTTTATGTTTTATTATTCTAATTTTTTGTATTTTTTTTTATTTTATTGGTTTTTGCCACTTATTTTTTGTGGTTTTTCTTTTTTACTGGTCATTTTTAAATTTTTTACATTTTTATTTCTATTTTCCACTTTTATTTATTTATTTTGGCTGCTTTTTCTTAGAGTTCTTAACAAACCCACTATCAAATTCCATCAAGGAAGAAAAAAATGGAATACCATGGTTACACAAAAGATACAGTTTGAAAAAATATTTAAATCTCCACAAAGCAATCTCAATCACATGAAAACCTTGGAGTTAAACAATGAAGAATTCAAAACTGAAGTTCTAAAATACTCGTGACTTGCAAACACATGCTGATAGGTAATTTAATGAGCTAAAAAAAATAATGAACAAAACTACTACTTCACCAAGAAGACTGAAATCTTAAAAAAGAGATGAATAACTCAATGCATGAATTGAAAAATGAGATACCAAGTCTAGCTAATAGAACTGTCCAGATATAGGAGAGATTCAGTGACATCAAAGACAGGCAACTTAACATGTTTCAGAGAGAAGAAGAGAGAGACTCATGAAATTTTTTTAAAATGATAGAGCTCTATAAGAACTGTGTGACTTCATCAGAAAGAGCAATATAAGAATATTAGCTATTTCAGAAAAAGAGATGGAAAAACAAATAGAGTGCTTACTCAAACAAATAATTAATGAGAACTTTCCAAGCCTATGAAAAGAGTTAGAGCCTTAAATCTAAGAAGCAAACAGAATGCCAAGTCACCTCAACCCAAACAGACCATCTCTAAGGTACACTATAATAAATTTGTCAAAAATCAATGATGAAAGTCATGACTGGTTGGCTCAGTGGTAGAGCATTGGACTGGCATGTGGATGTCTCAGGTTTGATTCTCAGTCAGGGTACACAGGAGAAGCACCCATCTGCTTTTCCATTCTTCCTCCTTCCTTTCTCTCTATCTCTCTCTTCTCCTCTCGCAGCCAAAGTTCCACTGGAGCAAAGTTGGCCCAGATGCTGAGAATGGCTCCATGGCTTCTGCTTCAGGTGCTAGAATGGCTCCAATTGCAATGAAGCAATGCCCCAGATGGGCAGAGCATCACTCCCTAGTGGGCTTACTGGGTGGATCTCAGTCAGGCACATGTGGGAGTCTGTCTCTCTGCCTCCTGGCTTTTCATTTCAGGAAAGAAAAAAAAAAAACAATGATGAAGAATAATCTTAAAGACAGCTAGAAAAAGAACATAACATATAAAGGACGAGCCAATAGATTATCTCTAGATTTTTTGCAAGAACTCCACAGGCCAGAAGAGAGTGGATCCAAATATTTAAAGTACTAAAAGAGATAAATTACCACCCAAGAAAACTATATCCATCACAATTATTCTTCAAATATAAAGGAAAAACAAAAACCTTTGCAGACATACAGAAACTGAGGAAATTTATCACCAGAAAACCCCCGCTACAGGGAATACTCAATGGGGCTTATTCCACCAGATATAAAAAAAATAATAATAAAACTAATTAAAACTACAAGTAAATTTTTCAACAAGTTTGCAATAAAAATGAGGATAATCTGTCCAAACAATAACATAAAAAAAGGAGAGGATAAAGATCTGTAGTAGAAAAGGAAGACAAAGGGTAGAAGCACTCGTAAGACAAAAAAAAATTATATAAACAAACACTTTTTTTCTTAATAACATAATAGTAACCACCCACAAAAAAAAACCTCTACTGAAACACATTGCTTAAAAAAGAAAAAAAAATAAAAACAGGGGATAGAAGTATGAAATACCACCAGAGAAAAACAACTGACAAAACCACAAATGAGAAGAACAAATGAGAAAAAGAGCTAAGAAAGCAAAAACATAAAATGCCCATAAGAAATCCTCAAACATCAATATTGAACCTACATGTAAAGAAACTGAACTCACCAATAAAGAGGCACAGAGTAGCAGATTGTATCAAAAAACAAAACCCAACTATATGCTGCCTGCAAGAGACACAGCTAAACTACAAGGCCAAACACTGACTCAAAATCAACGGTTGGAAAACAATTCTCCAAGAAAATAATTTGCAAGAAAAACCAGGTATAGCCATACAAATATCTGACAATGCTGACTTGAAGACTTGCTTAACAAGTGACAAAGATGGACATTAAATATTGATAAAAGGGACATTGTATCAAGAAGACATAACACTTACTAATATATATACACCAAATCAGGATACACAAAAATATATAAGATATCTACTAAATGATCTACAAATAGAAACAGACAAAAACATAATTATACTTAGAGATCTCAACCCACCATTGACAGCTATAGATAGATTATCTAAACATAAAATCAATAAAGGAAGATCTGCTTTAAACAAAACACTAGACCAAATGGACATAATAGACATTTTGAGGAAATTTTATCTCAGAACATCAGATTATACTTTTTTTTTTCAGAATGTGGGGAACATTCTCAAGAGTAGACCATATGTTGGGCCACAAAACTAACATCAACAAATTCAAGAAGATTAAAATTATACCAAGTATAGTTTCTGACCATAAGACATTGAAATTAGAATTTAACTGAAAAAGGAAGTTAAAAAAACCTACAAAAATGTGAAAATTAGAATTAAACAACATACTTTTAGAATATGACTGGATCAAAGAAGAAATAATAGCAGAGATCAAAATATATATAGACGGTCAAGAATAACAACATGATATATCAAAATTTCTCTGATGAATGATGTCAAAGTAATGGTGGCATGAGAGATACTCCTGATCTTTACCACAAAATTTTAACAAATTGAACAACTATAATGTAGCAAAGGAACCCCAGTTGGGCACACAGGTGCTCCTGAAAGATCCCTGCACCAAATGAACTAAATGTAGGACTGAGTGTAAAGGGGGATGGAAGATAAAATGCAATTGTAGTGGGCTTTGGAGAAGAGTGGAGACAAACCTGGAGTCACTGGAGTTTTTTTTTCTCTGCTGGACTATGAGGAGGAGGAAAGCTCAGGCACTCTGAATTTTGTCAGAGATGTAGAGAGAAGAATATTCAAAATGACTGGTCTTCTTCTGCAAGAAAAGCAGTGAAATAGAGAGGTAGAGAGGGAGATAAACTAAAGGGTCCTTAGTATGGCATTTTGGCCAGTGTTCCTGCAGTTTGTCTACAGCCTGCACTCCGCAGAAACAGAGAAAGCTAAAGTGCAGTCCCCAGCCTACCAGATTACTCTCCTGCACCTCATGGTACAGAGGGGGACAGAGACAAACCCACAGCTAGCGCTCCAGTGCCTCTCTCTCCCCTGAAGAACAGAGGTGCTCCACATCTAACCCCCAGGTTTGTTTAAACATGGAAAGGAGTGCCTGGAAGCCTGAGGTCCTCATTGTTAGAGGTGTAAAACCCTCACAACATGCTCTAACACCAACAAAACTGCATTCCCACCTACATCATTGACACAACTTCTCAGCATATAGCCCAAAAAATTCCCTGAGCTAAAGGTTGTATACAGAAACACCTACTGCAAGAAACCTCTCAAAAAACAAATTTTATTTTCCCTCTTTTTCTTTATTTTTATTTTTTTTTATTATTTCATTTTCTCTTTTTTATTTTTGAATTTTATTTAATTTTCATACTTTTATTCTTATTTTTTGTGGGTGGCTTTTTTATTATTTTCTTTGCTTTCAATTTCTTTCCTGTGATTTTTCTTTTTTACTGGTCATAATATTTTGTTTTATATTTTTTATTATATATTTTTTTAATTTTTCAATTTTTTTCATTGTTTTTTTTGTTAGGATTTTTAACAATAACACTCTAAATGCCATCAAGAAATCAAATACCATGGCACCACAAGACAGAGACATATTTCAGAAAGAAAATAAGAAATTTCCAGAAAAAGTAATCTCAATCACATGGAAGCCTTGGAGTTAAATGACAGAGAATTAAAAATACCCAAAAAGATGCAAGAAGACACTAATAGGCAACTTAATGAGCTCAGAAAACAAACTAATGGACAAAAAGAATACATTACCAAGGAGATTGAAACTTCAAAAACAATGAAGAACTTAATATATGTATTGAAGACTAAGGTAGCAAGCTTAGCAAAAAGAACAAGACTGGTAGAGGAAAGAACCAGTGACATCAAAAACAGGCAACTAGAGATGCTACAGAGAGAAGAGGAGAGAGACTCACAAATTGAAAAAACTGAGAGAGCTCTGCAAGAATTGTTTGACTCTATCAAAAATAACAATATAAGAATAATGGATATATCAGAAGAAGAAGAGATGGAGAAGGAAATAGAGAGCCTATCAAAACAACTAACTGATAAGAATTTTCTAAGCCTATGGAAGAAGTTAGAGCCTCAAATTCAAGAAGCAAAAAGACCACTGCATTACTGCAACTTTAACAGAACTATTACAAGGTAAATCATAATAAAATTGCCAAAAATCAAAGACAAAGAAGAATCATTATAGAAAAGAATACCATAACATATAAAGGAAAGCCCATTAGGTTATCATCTGACTTCTCAGCAGAAATTCTACAAGCCAGAAGAGAGTGTACCCAAACATTCAAAGCACTGAAAGAGAAATTATCAGCCAAGAATACTATAACCATCAAAGTTATCTTTCAAATATGAAGGAGAAATAAAAATTTTTACACACATACAGAAGCTGAGGAAATTTATCACCAGAAAATCCCCAATGCAAGAAATACTTAAGGGCGTTTTCAACCATACACAAAGAACAAAAGTCAAAACTATAAGTAAAAGCTCCAACAAGATCACAATAAAAATAAAGACAATCTGTGACAATAAAAACACAAAAGGGGAGAGGTCTGAAGTAGCAAAGAAGGATGGAGTGCAGAAGCACTCATATGACAAAGAGCTCGACATTTTTTTCTTAACCTAATGGTAACCACCCACAAAAAAAGCCACTACTAGGCCCTGGCCAATTGGCTCAGTGGTAGAGCGTTGGCCTGGCATATGTAAGTCCTGGGTTTAATTCTCAGCCAGGATACATAGGAGAAGTGCCCATCTGCTTCTCCATGTTTCCCCTTCTCTTTCCTCTCTATATCTCTCTTTTCCTCCCACAGCCAAGGCTCCACTGGAGCAAAGTTGGCCTGGGCACTAAGGATGGCTCCATGGCCTCCGCCTCAGGTACTAGAATGGCTCCAGTTTCAACAGAACAACACCCCAGATGGGCAGTCATCCCCCTTAGTAGGCTTGCTGGTTGGATACCTGTTGGGCACAAGTGGGAATCAGTCTCTTTGCCTCCTCCCTTCTCACTTCAGACAAATGCAAAAAATTAAAATTAAAAAAATAGCCACTACTGAAACACATAACTTAAAAAAGAAAAAGAGAAAAAAAAAAAAAAAACAGGGGAAAGAAGTATGGAATACCACCAAACAGAAACAACTGACAGAAACAAGAAAGGTAAGAACCAAACATGACAGAGCTACCAGAAAACAAAACAATAAATGGCTATAAGAAATCCTCAAGTGTCAATAATTACTCTAAATGTAAATGGACTAAAGTCACCAATAAAGAGGCACAGAGTGAGACGTTGTAAGATGGTGATGGAGAAGATGGACATTCCAACTGCCACCTCCCAGGACCAAATTGGATTACAACTTAATTTGAAAACAACCATCTTAAAAAACCAACTTTGAACTAAACAAAGAAGAGTATATAAACAAGGATCACAGAAGAAGGCACATCGAGACTGGTAGGAAGGGCAGAGACACAGAGAAGACTGCCACACTTTCAGGAGCTAGCAGTGACTGAGGGTCCAAAGGGACTCTCACTGCAGGGAGAGGTATGTATGCTCAGCCCCAGACCCAGATCCTCAGCCTAGAGCCCCAGAACCTAGAAGAGGCACCCACACAGCATTTGCAGGTGAATAGAGCCAGGTTTCTGTCTGCGAGGGATGGAGCTCTCAGAGATGCAGGCTCTGTCTTAAAGGGCCTACACAGAAAATCTATTTTATAACCACTTACTTGAGGCTCTGGTGGAGGCAGAGCTGAGAGAACTAGAGTTGTGTGAGGAGAGTGTAACATTGGAGGCCCTGGGAGAGACTATGGGAGATGGCCACCAGAACCCCTGTGTTGAGTCATTCTCCAATACTGCAGTTGCCATCTTTTTTGGGTGTAACAGTCCCCTCTGAGCACATCAGCCTGGGAAAAAGCAACTGCTAATCCCTTGGAAGTCTTTTCTATACCACACATGGTAACAGGTAATTCTGAGAGGCCAGGCAGCAGGTGCTATGTCAGTGACTCAGTTTTCTGGTGCTGAGGCCAAAGCTTTCCCCCACATGCTTTCGACTCTAAAATTGGTGCTTCCACCTCACAGGAAACTCAGTAGAAACTGTCAGGATTGCAGGCAGACCACACCTCTGGGACTCAGAGGCCACACCCACTGGACTCCTGGGGCCACACCTTACAGAGGTATGTAAAAAAAGTCTGGACAGACTGACACCTGGGGCCAAGGGGAGGAGCCATACACATCACCCTTCTTAATTCGTGAATTGGCACAGACTCTAGACCAGTGGTTCTTAACCTTTTTTGAGGTACCGAACCCACCAGTTTCATATGCACATTCACCGAACCCTTCTTTAGTGATAAATAAAATATGATTTTTTTTCCAAATTCAAGACATAGGTATATGTTTTTTTACTGGTGCACAAAATGAGCCGTGCATGAACATCACCTTGCTCAAAGAACAAAACCAACAAAATGTATGAACTCACAACAAATTATGGTATTACTTTATTTTGGCCTCCGTGGCAGAGGCTTCTCCAAACCCCTGAGACCGACTCATCGAACCCTTAGGGTTCGATAGGACCCAGGTTAAGAACCACTGCTTTAGACTCCACTAAAAGATTTTTCAGTGGCTGAGCCCAACAAGGAACCAGCAGACAGAGGCTGCTGGAGGCAGAACTCAGAAAATCTTGGCCTTTTAAGGGGACCTTCCCCCAGGCTCAGAGTGGGTAAAACCAGCCTAGGTTTGCAGCTGGTATTTCCATGTGCACCTGGGTCCAACAGAGGCAGCCACAAACTCTGGATTGCTTATATCTCTAAGAAGGTTGCTGAGGGCTGGTCATGGGCAGTGTCTTCCATTGGTCTGCCCTGGGTTTCTTCCAGGTAGGCCCAAGGTTGACACATTCAGGGGCCAGCTGCAGAAAGCATCATTTCAGGATCTAACAACCCTTGCTAGAGTGGAATCCTAAGGAAGGGCTCCTGCCACCTAGACCAGCTGAAGTAAATTTTAATCTCTGTGATCAGCACCAGCACAGTGCCTCATGTGTATTGGATAGGGTGAAGCTTCAGAATCAGCTGACATGGGTGCTGGATATCCTGCCCTGCTGGGCTAGATTCCAC
Source organism: Rhynchonycteris naso (assembly GCA_037038555.1). NCBI lineage: Eukaryota > Metazoa > Chordata > Mammalia > Chiroptera > Emballonuridae > Rhynchonycteris > Rhynchonycteris naso. Next base: position 239,295,360 of record CM072998.1, on the reverse strand, counting down.
AAGGGAAAGGGAGAGAAACTTGGAGCATGTACATTTAATGTGTGGGTTCCTGTGACCCTATTATTGGATCTGGTCAAGGATTTAACCACTTTCTTGGAAGGTAAAGTCAGTCCCAGGAGAGAACTTTCTAAGTCTTCCTCCCTGAGACCAGGGTCTTCCTAGCTGATCTTCTGCAGAGGTGACTGTCAGCCTCACTCGATATGAACCTGCTACTTAATTTATTGGAGAGAAATAAAATTTGAGTATCCAGCAGTGGCTGAGAGATTAGGCTCTGGAGTAGGGGCCACATTCTCTCTACTAAGCTCCTGACCAAAAGAATTCTAAAGTAGGGGGTTTCACTAATGTTGGAATTTACAACCTCTGCTACCCTAACTCACCAAATGTGCAACCTGTAGAGGGGTTGGTTGGGTGAGGTCAGTCAGGGCCCACACTACAGTTTTTTTTACAGAAGAAAATATAGGAAGACCAGGCAGCTGAAAGAGGAAGTAAAGCACCTGAAATGTGAAGACAAATCTTACAGAGTTTGAGACTTTTACAGAGCTGCTGTCATCTCTAAGCAGAAGGAAGCTGATCCTTATACAAAGGTTGCCCCATCCCACACTACCCAGGCACAGAAAACACAGACACAAAGAGCAAAAAGTGCAGTAGCTGCTGACAGGTTGACCATAGAAGGTTACAAACAATAGGTGGCTCCAACCCAAGATCTAGAGCCAACACAACTGGTAGTGGGTGGCAGACAGCACCAAACATAGACTCAGCTAGCTTTACAAGCAGCACACCAAAAGGAGGAGTAGACAGGCACCAGTCACTGTGGAGAATAAATATTCCCAACAGAATAAACATTGCACAGTGTGAAATACGCATGAACAAGGTTGACCCTTAGAGCCTGCCAGCCTGAAGCAATAACTGTACCCATGAAAGGACCAAGTGCAATTAATACTCAATACAATGAAAGAAAATAGTACCTTCAAGAAGCATTCCTAGAAAAAGGAAAACAGGTGGCCTGGGAAATCAATACCATCAAGCCCATCTTTTTCATAAAGACATCACAAAAATTTCAAAGTCAGACAGTTCTACCTAAGACACGGGCAAAATGGCAAGACAGAGAAATGTGACCAAAGTGAATCAACAAAAGAAATCCCCAGAAAAAAAGAACTAAATGAAATGAAAGTAATCAAACTACCAAATGCAGAGTTTAAAATAATGATCTTTAGAATGTTTAAGATTCTTAGAGTAACAATGAATGGACATAATGAGAACCTAAATAAGGAGATAGTAAGCATCAAAAAAGACCCTGAAATCATAATAAAGAACCAGTCACAAATGACAAATACAATATCAGAAGTAAAGACTGCACTAGAAGGAATTAATAGCAGACTGCATGAAGCAGAGTATTGAATCAATGATTTAGAGGACAAGAAAATTGAAAATAGAGCAGCAAAAAGAAAAGAGGCTAAAAAAGATTGTAGAAACTCTAAGACCTCTGTCAAAATATGAAGAGAAACAACATCCGTATCATAAGGGCTCCTGGAGGAGAAAAAAATGAGCAAGGGCTAGAGAACCTGTTTGATAAAATTATAGTTGAAAATTTTTCTAAATTGATGAAAGAAAAAGTTACAAAAGTTCAAGAAGCACAGAGCGTCTCATTAAAGGGGAACCCAAGGAGACCTACACCAACACACATCATAATTAAATTGCCAAAGTTAAGAGAAAAAGAAAAAAATACTAAAATCTGCAAAAGAAAAGCAGTTAATTACCTACAGAGAAGCCCCCATAAGTATGACATCCAACTTCTCAACAGAAACACTTGAGGCCAGAAGGGATTGGCAAAAAATATTTAAAGTGATGCAAAACAGAAACCTACAACCAAGACTACTTTATCCAGCAAGGCTATTATTTAAAATTGAAAAAGAAATAAAAAGCTTCCCAGACCAAAAAAAAAAAAAAAAAACACCTCATGGGATTTATTACAACCAAACCAGTACTGCAAGAAATGTTAAGGGGCATGCTATAAAAAGAACAAAGAAAAAAAGAAGCCTAGAAAAAAAGGATTGCAGATTTAAAGAAAAAAATGGCAAAAAATAAGAACAAATCAATAATAACCTTAAATATAAGTTGATTAAATACTCCAATCACAAGACATGGGGTAGCTGCATGGATAAGAAAACAGGATCTGTACATACGCTGTCTACAAGAAACCCAATTCAGAATAGAAGATATACATAAATTGAAAGTGAAGGGATGGACAAAATATTTCATGCAGTAGAAATGAAAAAATAAAAAAGCTGGGGTAACAATATTTATATCTGACAAAATAACCTTTAAAACAAAGGGTATAGTAAGGGATAAAAAAGGTCACTACATAATGATAAAGGGAGCAATCCAAGAGGAGGACATAACCATTGTAAATAATGGAGCACCTAAATATATAAAGCAGATTTTGATGAACATAAAGGGCAAGATCAACAGCAATACTATAATAGCAGGGGATTTTAATGCCACACTAACATCAATGGACTGATCCTCCAGATAAAAATTAACAAAGAAACAGCAGTCTTAAATGACGCATTACATTAACTAGATTTAATTGACACCTTCAGAACCTTTCACCCAAAGCAGCAGAATATGCATTCTTTTCAAGTACTCATGCTACATTCTCTATGACAGACCACATATCAGGATACAAAAGAAGTCTCAATAAATTTAAGAACATTGAAATCATATCAAACATCTCTTATTATCACAATGGCATGAAACTAACAATCAACTACAATTGGAAAACGTTCAAACACTTGGAGTCTAAATAGCATGTTATTAAATAATGAATGGGTTAGGTCCTGGCAGGTTGGCTCACCAGTAGAGCATCGGCCCGGCATGTGGAAGTCCCAAGTTCAATTCCCAGTCTGGGCACAAAGGAGAAACACCCATCTGAGTCTCCATCCTTCCCTCTTTCCTTCCTCTCTATCTCTCTCTTCTCCTCTCGCAGCCAAGGCTCCATTGGAGCAAAGTAGGTCTGGGCGCTAAGGATGGCTTCATGGCCTCTCCCTCAGGCACGAGAATGTCTCCAACTGCAACAAAGCAATGCCCCAGATGGGCAGAGCATTGTCCCTGGTGCACATGCCAAGTGGATACTGATTAGGCGCATGCAGGAGTCTGCCTGATGGCCTCTTCATTTTTAATTTCAAAAAATACAAAAATAAAAAACAAAACAAAAGAAATGAATGAGTTAACAATGAGCTCAAGGGAGAAATAAAAAATTGTATTGAAATAAGTGAAAATGAATATATAACAACTCAAAATTTATGGACACAGCAAAAGCAGTTCTGAGAGGGAAATTCATAGCACTGAGAGGGAAATTCATAGCATTACAGGCATACCTTAAAAAGCAAGAAACTTAACCCTGCATCTAAAAGAACTAGAAAATATAACCAACAAATAAAGCCCAGAGAAAGTAAAAGGAAGGAAATAATAAAGATCAACATGGAAATAAATGACATAGAGACTATAAAAAAATAGCAAAGGTAAATGAAACCAAGAGCAAAGGTAAACAAGATGGCAAATCCTTAACCAGACTAATCAAGAAAAAAAGAGAGAGGACTCAAATAAATAAAATTAGAAATGAGAGTGGAGAAGTAACAACTGACACTGCAGAAATACAAAGGATTGTAAGAAAATTTTATAAGGATCTATATGCCAGAAAATTGGACAACCTGGGTAAAATGGATAAATTCCTAGAAACATACAATCTTCCAAAACTCAATCTGGAAGAATCAGGAAACCTAAGCATACCGATTACAACAAAATAAATTTAAACAGTTATAAAAAAAACCTCCCATCAAACAAAAGTCCAGGACCACATGACTAAGACAGGCTAATTCTACTAAACATTTAAAAAAGAACTCTAACACCTATCCTTCTCAAGCTATTTCAAAAAATTCAAGAAGAGGGAACACTTCCAAGCTCTTTTTATGAGGCAATCATTATTCTTACTCCAAAACCAGGTATACACATTACAAAGAAAGAAAACTACAGCCCAATATTCCCGATGAACATAGATGCTAAAATTCTCAACAAAATATTAGCAAACTAGATCCAGCAACACATTAAAAAAATCATACATCATGATCAAATGGGATTTATTCCAGGGAGGCAAGGCTGGTATAACAGTCGCAAATGTGGTTCATCACATAAACAAAAGAAAGGATAAAAATCACATGATTATATCAATAAATGCAGAAAAAGCATTTGATAAAATCCAGCACCCATTTATGATCAAAACTCTCAGCAAAGTGGGAATACAGGGAACGTACCTCAACATGATAAAGGCCATCTATGACAAGTCCACAGCTAACATCATACTCAATATGCAAAAATTAAAAGCAATCCCCTTAAGATCACGAACAAGGCAGGGGTGCCCCCTTTCACCAATCTTATTCAACTTAGTTCTAGCCATTAAATATGTCATCTTTGTTCATAAACTTGTCAATGACAACAAACAAAACACATAGTTAGTGGTAATTTTAAGTTGGGAAGTCTGGGCCATCACTGTGCCATGAAACCTCAATAATGTTATGCATTATTAAGGCACACTTGACTATGTATATCAGAATCCATGAGTTTTAATTAAAGTTATGATGGGAACAAAGAGTGTCCGTTAGACAAGAAAAGTTTGATCTTGGTAAGTGATATTGCATCAATTTGCTTAATTAGATCAGTACTTTTAAAACAATTTGTAAATCATTGGATTAAAGGCCTGAATTTCAAAGGATTTAGCAGAAACCACAATCATGGTTTCAAACAAATTATCTGCAAAAAATTGCAGGCTGAAAATAGCAATTAGCAGCCACAGGGGGGAAAAAATTTAATAAGACCATTTTTATCAATTGAGTAACCATGTATAATGTGGCATCATTGAAATAATTGATAACTTAAGCTCATCTCCAACCCATCCTTTTCTAACTTTAATTAAATCATATGTTATGTTATTCTTGCTTTTAAATAGTAGTATGCTTAAATATTTATTATTTGATTCATGAGCTTTAAATACTGTCTTTTGTTCTTTCCAAAGCAGCATAAGAAAAGACTTCTCTTTTTGTTCACAGGCTCTATTATTATTTCTATATTGTGATGATGTAGGATGTTTATATTTAATCTAGTTTCCAGAGTTCCTGTGTATATGTAACCTTAATTTAATTTTAATTTTTATCTCTTTTTATCTTTTGTTTGGCTTGATGTTTTTACATTAAAAAATATTCTTTAAGAAGGGCTCACACCATATTTTCTGCATTTTTAAATAACTGAAAACATCTGTCTGTTTGTCTGCATTTATACTTGAATTATACTTATACTAAGTTCTAAGTAAAATTCTTTCTTTCCAAAGGTATGTTTCAACTATTTTCTCACATTAAACTACTGCATAAAAAGTTGTGGCTGAATGTGTATTTTCCCTCTGAGTTCCTTTTTTTTCTCTTTTCTTTTTCATTTTGCTTTGAGCCACAGGTTCTGCCTGTACTCCTGCAGCCCAGTAACATCGTAAGTGTATGCTAGACATCATTTTGTCCTTTTTCTTCCAGAACAGGGTGCTGTTTTAATCCACAGACTTCTTATGTTTTTTTCATAAAGTTCTATTCTTTACTATGTCTTGTAGATATTCTTTTTTCCTTTTTGATTGTTTTGTTTTTATTTAATTGTGCCTCTATGCAGAACTAGAACTGGATGATAATAATCCTTAGTTCCTTTCATAAATCTTTGTTACACAAGGCCTCTATTATTTTATTTTATCACTTTTACCCTATACATTTTATTATTATTATTCTTAGGTATTTGCTCTATTATATTTATTTTATATACACTTCTAAATAATTCTCCATAGGTGTGTGTATACATTCTTTAAAAATATATAATAGAGCCTGACCTGTGGTGGCACAGTGGATAAAGCGTCGACCTGGGAACACTGAGGTCGCCAGTTCAAAACCCTGCACTGGTCTGGTCAAGGCACATATGGGAGTTGATGCTTCCAGCTCCTCCCCCCTTCTCTCTTTCTCTCTCTCTCTCTCTCTCTCTCTCTCTCTCTCTCTCTCTGTGTGTGTGTGTCTCCTCTCTAAAATGAATAAATAAAAAGAATTTATATATATATAATAGAGAACAAAAAAGTATAAGAAATTATTACAACTAAGTGCTGGTTCTTTGAAAATATCAATAAAATTGACTTAGGTGCACAAAGGAAAAAAGAGAAATGACTTATATAAACAAAATCTAAAATGTAAGAGGATAAATTACCACAGACATCATAAATATACAAAATATTATACTAGAATATTATGAAAGATTATATGCCACCAAATTAAACATTCGTTAGGAAATAGATAAGTTCTTAGAACTATGCAATCTTCCTTGACTGAGTCACAAAAAAGTAGAAAATTTAAATAGACTCATAAGCAGGGAGGAAAAAGAAACAACTATCAAAAACATCCCCCAAAATAAAAGTTCAGGACAAGATGGTTACACTAGTGAATTCTGCCAAACATTCAAAGGCATCCATATTGGGAAAGAAGAAGTAAAGGTATCACTTTTTGTAGATGACATGATCCTGTACATAGAAAACCTCAAACTCTCCACTGAAAAACTATTAGAAACAATAAACTCATAGAGTAAAGTCATAGTATATCAAATCACTAATCTGGAGATTGTTTACATTCCAACAATAAAACTTTAGAATATGAACAAAAAAGAAAAAAAGCAATCCTTTTTACAAATGCAACAAAAATATAAAATATAAAATACCTAGTAATAAATTTAACAAAGGAAGTGAAGAACCTATATACTAAAAACTACAAAACATTATTGAAAGACATTAAAAAACATAGTATGAAATTAAAATTTTCCATGTTCATGAGTTGGAAGAATGCACATAGTGAAAATGGCCATATTACCCAAAGCAATATACAAATTTCATAAAATCCCCATTGAAATCCAAAATGTCATTTTTAAAGAAATAGAACAAAAAATCACCAGGATTGTATGGAACCATAAAAAAAAAATGGTCAAAGCAATCATGAGGGAAAAAAATGAAACCAGAGGTATCACACTACCAGACTTAAAATTTTATTACAGAGCCATGATATTGGCAGAAAAATAGACATACAGACCAATGGAACAGAATTGAAAGTCCACAAATAAAACCACATGTTTATGGACAAATAATTTTTGACAAAGGGACCAAAACACACAATAGAGAAAAGAAACCTTAAATAAATGGTGCTGGGAAATTGGCAAGTCACATGCAAAAGAATGAAACTTGACTACAGTTTGTCCCCCTACACAAAAATTAATTCAGAATGGATCAAAGACCTAAGTATAATACCTAAAATAATAAATTACATAAAAGAAAACATAAGCATTAAACTCATGAACCTTGGCCATAGAGAACAATTTATGAAGCTAACCCCAAAGGCAAGGGAAGTAAAAGCAAAAATAAATGAATGGGACTGTACCAAAATAAAAAACTTCTGCACAGCAAAAGAAACCGACAACAACAACAACAAAAAAAGCCAACCATGTGGAAGATGATATTTATAAACCACTCCAATAAGGGGTTAATATCTAAAATATATAAATAATTCACAAAGCTCAGCAACAAACAAACAAACAATCCACTTAAAAAATGGGTAAAGGACCTTAACAGACACTTCTCCAAAGAAGACATACAAATGGCCAACAGAAATATAAAAAGATGTTCCTCTGGCTGGCTGGCTCAGCGGTAGGCATCAGTCCTGCATGTGGAAGTCCCAGGTTCAATTCCCGGTCAAGGCACACAGGAGAAGAGCCCATCTGCTTCTCCACCCTTTCCCTTGTCTTTTCTTTCTGTCTCTCTCTTTCCATCCCATAGCCAAGGCTCCACTGGAGCAAAGTTGGCTCTGGCACTGAGGATGGCTCCGATTGCAGTGGAGCAATGCTCCAGAGGAGCCAAGCATCTCCCCCTGGTGGGTATGCTGGGCAGAGACCCCAGTCGGGCACATGCAGAAGTCTGTCAGAAAAATACAAAAAAAAGAAGATGCTCATCCTCACTAGCTATTAGAGAAATACAAATCAAAACTATAAGATACCATCTCATGCCTGTTAGATTGGCTGTTATCAACAAGACAGGTAATAACAAGTGTTGGAGAAATTGGAAAAAAAGGACACCTCATTCACTACTGGTGGGAATGTAAACTGGTACAACCATTATGGAAGAAAGTATGGGTTCCTCAAAGAATAGAACTACCAGATGACCCAGCAGCTCCACAACTGGGTATCTACCCCCGAAAAAACTCAAAAACATTGGTACATAAAGACACATGCACTGCAATATTCACTGCAGCATTATTCACAGTGGTCAACACATGGAAACATCCAAAATGTCCCTAGATAGAGAATTGGATAGAGAAGATGGGGTACATATATACATTGGAATACTACTCAGCCATTTACAACAACATGGATGGACCTTGAAAACATCATACTAAGTGAAATAAGTAAATTAGAAATAGCTGAGAACTGTAGGATTTCACACATAGGTGGGATAAAAACTGAGGCTCATGAACCTTGATAAAAGTGAAGTGGTTATGAGGGGGATGAATTTGGGGGAGGGGAGTAAGAAGGGAAAATATATAGTGATGGAAAATTATTTGACTTAGGTTTTGGGCACACAACACAATCCACTGTTATATGCTATTAAAATGTTAACCTGGCCTGAGCAGGCAGTGGCGCAGTGGATAGAGCATGGGACTGGGATGCGGAAGACTCAGGTTCAAGACCATGAGGTCGCCAGCTTGAGCGAGGGCCCATCTGGCTTGAGCTAAAGCTCATCAGCTTGAACCCAAGGTCACTGGCTTTAGCAAGGGGTTGCTCAGTCTGCTGAAGGCCCGCGGTCAAGGCACATGTGAGAAAGCAATCAATGAACAACTAAGGTGTCACAATGGCAACGAAAAACTAATGAATGATGCTTCTCATCTCTCTCTGTTCCTGTTTGTCCCTATCTGTCCCTCTCTCTCTCTCTGTCCCTGTTAAAAAAAACAAATGTTAACCTAAAACCTATGTATTCTTAATGATTAATGACACCGCATTAAATTTTATTTTCTAAATAAAAAATTTAAAGAAACAAATATATTATGCTTTATTGTGTGTTTAGTTTAACCTACTTTGTAATATTATAAAATAAAAAATTACCCTGTTTCTGACTATTTTACACTCAATGGTGTGTTTTGAGGCCTATTCATTGCTATACGTAAATTCTAGTTCTTTTTTGCTGGTGCTGCACAAAACCCTACACATGTACTTCAGGTTTTACTTCTCTATTCTTTTACCTATGACCACTTTGATGAAACAAACTATAGTTCAGTAAACATTTCATAAAGATTTCTTTATTGACTTATACAAAGTTGTTTTTAGAATATGCAACCAATAATTGGTTATTAATATTATTTAGATGTTGTCAGATTACTGTCCAGAGGGGTGTGCCCTTACTCATATCTTCATCAGTAATTAATATTTGTCAGTAGTCTAATTTTCTTATCCATATAAATTTAAAATTGTGTATCACTGTAGTTGCATTTTTCATTTCATTTACTATGGAAGTTATTATTTCTTCACATACTTATTAACCATTCAGTTTTCTCTTTCTGAAAAATATCTTTACACCCTTTTGTCCATTTTCAATTGAGTTTATTGTATTTTTATTTCTGATTTCTAGTACTTTAGGTATTGATTCTTGTTGGCAAATATCTTCATCTACTTCATCATCCACTTATTAATTTTGACTTTGATGTCCTTCACAGAATAGAAATCTTTCATTTTGATATAGCAAAATCCATCTATTTTTTTACTTACAATTTTTACTTTGATACATTTTTAATTATTTCTTTTTAAAAGTCACAAAGATATTCTCCTACATTATATTTTATTTATAATTTTAATTTTCATATTTAAGATTTTAATTCACTTTTGTATTCAACGTGAAAAAGAATTTAATTTTCTTTTTCAAATTGTGAGTCAATTTTCTAGGTATTATTAACAAATAAGGCATGCTTCCAACCAATTAGTGATGCTTCTGCTGTGACACATGAACCTTCCTTAAAGCAGATTTTCTTATCTGCTCCACTAGATTCTTTATTGGCTTCCACAAAGATCAATGCTTCATTGTTATAGCTTTATAAAATGGAGTGGCCTCCATATCCATCCTCCACATTTTCAAAATTGTCTAACCTTTGTGTGGACCCTTATTGTTTCATATAAATTTTAGAATTGGGCTTCCCAGTGTTCACAAATATCTGCTAGGGTTTTAATTGAAATAGAATTGAATGGTTATCTTATCCTTGAGCATAATGTTTTTCTCCAGACCCTTCCAAAATGTTTTTAGATAGTTTTTTATTTTACTCCTAAAGATATAATTAATTGTTTGCTAGATAATTTTCTATAAATTTTATAGTTCTACTGTTACTTTAGTTGGTAGCATGTTAATTGTTTTTCTAGAAGATAAATAGCAATATGTATAATCTTTTTTTTTTACAAGGACAGAGAGAGTCAGAGAGAGGGATAGATAGGGACAGACAGACAAGAACGAAGAAAGGTGAGAAGAATCAATCATTAGTTTTTCATTGCCGTTGCGACACCTTAGTTGTTCATTGATTGTTTTCTCACATGTGCCTTGACCGCAGGCCTTCAGCAGACCGAGCAACCCCTTGCTGGAGCCAGCGACCTTGGGTCCAAGCTGGCGAGCTTTTGCTCAAGCTCGTGCTCAAGCTGACGACCTAGGAGTCTTGAACCTGGGTCTTCCGCATCCCAATCCGATGCTCTATCCACTGCGCCACTGCCTAGTCAGGCTCATTTTTTATTTTTTAATGATCACTTATATCTGGAATGTTGGCTATATATATTTTTTTTCTAAGTAAGTCAATTTAGCAACAAATTATGACAATTTCTCACTTTCTTCCAATTTTTTTTTAATAGCTTATTTCTGTTTTTCAGCCAAAACTTCTGGGAACTTGTAGATGGTGAAAACAGAGGATGAGAAGGCAAAGGAAAAAGAAGAAGTGGAGAAAATGAAGAGAAAGAAAAAGAGCTCTTGTTTGTCAAGGTATTGCTATTTTCCAGATGCTAATCTGAGAACTTTATGTAAATTAACTAATTAGGTCTTCCAAATCTTATAATGTAGGTACTAGTCATATTCCCAATTTAAAGAAGGAAATGAGCTGAAGAGAATTTAATTAACTTGCCCAGGTCTATTGCCAGCAAGTGCCCTCTCTGAAGATAGAAAATGTTGTTTTGCTCCTAACATTCAGAAGCACTTATTGTCTTAATTAAAGGTGGTAATATTTGCACGTTTTTTGTTTAGATTTTAGTTAAATCTTTTCATCAGGAGTATCAATTATATAGATGTTAATTCTCTTGTTTTTTATAATACAATTTGCGTCCAAATATGTTTTCTATTTTTCATTATTTTTATGTCATTTTGCTTATATGTCCTCCATGACCGCAAAAGCGTCAAAAATATCTTAAATTCTCCTACTTTTAAATATTTCTAACAATTTACTTTTAAGTTTCAGTCATTTACATATTCTTTCATCTCTTCCTATTGAATAAGGCCAAATAACCTAATTTTTTTATATTGTGGAGAAATTTCAAGCATTTATACTTTAAGTTTTGTTGCCCATGTATTCTTGATTGAACCCACATGTTCAAGTATTGAAAATTCAATATTGTTATAATGTCAGTTCTCCTCCAATTGATCTATAGATTTAAAATAAGCATATCATTATGCCAGCAAGTTTTTTTTATAAATTTTGATTAAATAATTATAATTTTTTATAGAAATCTGATAGAGAACCTAAAATGTCTACAGCAGTCTTACAAAAGAATAATCAAGTTGTAGGACTTACAACTATCTGACTCCGAGAATTATTCTGAAGTTCCAATAATTAGGACAACGGACAACATAGCACTGAAATGAGAATTCACAAATAGATCAAAGGAAAAGCTTTACTCACTTTGAGTGTCTGACTTATTTTTATATGAATGAGTAAATTTTTTAACTATTTGCTTAAGGAGCTCAGAGCAAAATTTGTAGTACACCTCTAGAAACCATCCAGTAATTACTGTACTTAGATAAGCACCCTAGAATCATAAAAGTTTCTAGCCTATTTCCTCTTAACCATATTTTTTATCTGCATTTTTTTCTGAAATATGTTATGTCTCTCATTGTAATGGATCATATCTCTTTTTTAAAATGACATATTTATTTGTTTTAACTCAAAGTAACTTCTATAATACTTTTTGTCCTTACTATAATAATTAGTGATCACAATCTAATTTGCTTATTCCTCTATTCAACTAGTCATATATCTCTGATGTTACATTTTGTTTTATAACCATAAAAATAATTTCATGCACTTCTTTGAAGTAATGGAAAGAAATTAAGTGAGGCTTATTATAAAGAAGTAAGAAAATATTTCAGCATAGGACATTTCAGAACTCCTGCTCAATCATGGAAGATGTAAAATGTTAATAGAATGTCATTTTCTGCTGATACCCTGAAACCCAAGCAAATGGGAATTTATGTAATCATCTTCTTTCAGCTACCCATTAATCTAATATCATCATAACAAACAAAGAGTGGATTTAAGGCTTAGTTGCCTGAGGTTAGTGATCATATATCTTATGATCTTCACTAACAAGTTTTGTGGTTTATTGTTTTAAAGACAAAGGAGTCACCTCACACCTTCCTTCTGTAGTCAGAACATATTTTTGTCATAGACTCTATATGGATTATGGAGCAGATATTACAGCATCAGAATAAAGACATTAATAAACAGAATTTAGAGCATCTAATAGTTTTTATAACAAAAATAACAATTGTTTTCTACATATGAAGAGACATTTAACTTTGTTTAGCAATAATTTTTTAAATGTCTGTTATGCATACCACACTGAATCATTTTAGGACAGCTAAAGATGGAAAAAATTATTTAAGATGACAACACAATATTTGTCCCACAAGGTTCTTAAATTTATACAACTAGCCAAAACACAAATCCATGAATTGTCTGAGAACACATGTGAAGAAAAGTACAACCATGAGGATCGTGATGGGCTCTGCATTTCATGCACAAGTACCGAAAGTAAAAGGTAGATGTGCTGGTGAGTAACCCATGAGAGTAGAGTGATTTACTGGGATTTGGAAAAATATATATATTTGTAACCTTATAAGTGCAGCATATCTTTGGATATACTCTCCTATCCCCTCTTCCTCAGTATGGATCAGGTAAGGCAATAAGAATATATGTTTTTATGGACATATCTAGCAATGCTCATTTAGCTTTATATACCAAATATAAATGATACTGAGTCTTTTACAAGATATGGTGCCCATTAAGTCCCCTTTAAAAGAAATCATACACTAGTAAAAATTAACACAGAAATAAAAGCATCCCAAACCAAACATCATTAATCTTATACAAAACAGAGAAGACTATTTTTTACACAAGCACTAAAACTTTAAAATGTTCTAATAAATTTATATCAGAAAGAAAATAAATGGCAAAAAAAGGAAAAGTCTTAGCAATGAAACCATAGCAGCATAGTCATCTAAATTTTGAATTAAAAAGCCCATATATAATTTTTAAAAATTATTCAAAATCTTACTTGTGAAAGAGTTTGAAAATCAGCTCCAAACCAGCTGATGAGAAATACAATCTGACAGTTTTGAAGACTCACATCTAAAACCTTGACACACAAACAGAACATTAAAAAAAAGAAAGAAACTTTCCACAAACTTTGAAACCATGTGACTTTAACTTTAGTCTTGTAGCTACTTCTCTTTTTTACATGTTTGTTCATATTCAAAACTTCCATGGTAATGTACACAGATTTATGACCAGGTGTTTTGCATTTAGTTCTTCTCTGTTAAGACTGAATAAGAAATTATTAATATCTTTTGGTTAAAAGTTAAATTCTTTTCTTTGTCAATTACTGTAAAGATTATAATCTACTGTCATTTTTATAGAAAGGTGAAGACTCTCTTAATTGCTCTGATATCTTTGCCATTAGTTTCACCTAATTCATCAAAGTGTATAATTATTGTTAAATGGTATGAAGAGGAAATTAAAATTTAAGAAAGAAAATGTTATTGAGAATCCCTGGCACCAGTATGTGCAGTTTCAGAGGAGAAAGTTTTGAGGGCCAGAAGTTTGCTAAGGACAGAAAAAACATACTAAAGGAGTTATTTATAAAGCATTATTTGGTGCTGTTTTTGACACAGCCTTAGTTTTCACAATACCTGTATTTAACTATTATTAAAGAAACGAATTTCATATATATTACTGACTTCAAATATTTATGACCCAAATAAACTAGATGGAATACATTTTTTTAGAAATTAGTATTCATAAAAAAAATTAAAATGACAACAAAAATAATCAAAAACCCCATAACTATTATCCTGTGGTTTCTGGGTTCAATATTTCTCAAATTAGTTTTAATTTTGTCTTACATGGATCAATACATAAATCCCTTTCTCATCTTCAAAAAATGACCAATATTGTTGTTGTATAGTTAAATGAATAATTAAGAGAGAAAACAAAATGAAATTTTCATTTTGCTGTGTCAGTTTCAGGCTTTATGCCTGCTGATAAATTTGGCTTTGTAAATAAATTTCATTAGCCACAATCCAAGGTGATCAAAATGTGCAAGAAGTTTGTTGGGTAAAAAAGTTGAATATGAGTCATCCCTTAGCTTTTGTTTATTAAAGCACAGATTTTTTTTAAACCCAGCCCCAGTTGTAATTATAAATGATGAAGCTAAATAGCAAATATCTGTTGACATCTCTAATAAAACTTGTTGGTTATTTACCAAAAAAAAAAAAAAAACAACTAAGACTGCTTTTCCAAAAAGATTGTGAAAACTATGTTAAATTTATTTTTCAAAAATAGTTCTTGGAAACTCTGACTTAAATTACAACAATAACAAGCAAATGTCCTGGAGGTCCTTAAAAGTCTAACTAAAGAATTTAGTCTGAGATCTTGTCATTATTCTATGGTATTAAAAATACCCACCAATGTTGAATAAATTTAAAATATATAATTCTTAGCAAATAAGCAATAGAAAAATAACTAGCACCAGTTTCAACCACGTGGTGATGTAACTTTCATTCAGAAGCAAGATTTGTTTACCAAAAATTTAGCAACTGTTCTTTTTCCCTCTATTTAATATCACTTTTATTTTATCTTGGAAAACAACAATGTAAAGTTGTTATTAAGGTTTAGGGCAGGTGTTCATGGTTACCTTTAGCATTAAACAGTTTGATACTAGCTCTGGACAGTATTAATACCTGTGATCAAATATATTTGAAAGGCAAATAACCGAGGACTCCGTTGCTATAGAAATAAAATGAACAATAATAAAAGATACAGATCTCTTTCAAAACATCTTGATTCTTGATTAGGCTGTTTCTTCAAAATCCCTTAATTCTTCTTCAAGCATCAATCAGTAAGAATGGAAAAATAAGTAAGTAACAGAACATCTGTAAAACTTTAAAAGTCAACTTTTATAGCTCTTCTTGATAAAGATTCAAATCAATTTAAAGACTTATAATTCAGGTTTCAAATTCTGTATGCTGAGTGAAGTACCTTTTACAATACCTATCATATTAAAATTTTTTAAGTAAATAATACTGTTTTAGAATCAAGGAAAAATAATTTGAAGTGTGTTAAATCTTAAATGTATTTGATATTTGGAAATTTATTAGGAACCGAAGTACATCAATAAAACAGAACAGGAAAAGGATACAAAATAGCAGTCAAATCAGCCAGAGCAATGCTCTAGAATTTCAAAAACATTTGCGTGAGGAACTTTGCATTGGTTTACATGTGCAAAGTTGTTCTTTCAGCTACATGGTTAAGAATGAGAATTCCATTTTAAGCAAGAAAATAAATATTAAATCCAGTAGTCAAAATAATTCTTCATCATAATTATTTACTCAACTTAAGAGAATTCTAGATGACTATCTTTACAGAGACATGTTGAAATGGTCCAACCTTTAAGGAAGTATGAAAATTAACATAATGGTACCTAAGAAAATTTAAACAAGTTAAACATGAAAGAATGTATCTAATCTTCTAACAAACTGCAGAATTTTTTTTTAAGATTTGGTAAAATTGCCACTAATTTGCTTAGCTAACAAAATACAACCTATATTATGCTCTCCCCAAATTATTAAAATGCCACAGATCCTCAATAAATATTGCCACATTTTAAAGGCAAAGCAAACTCCCTCCCACTGAAATGGAGGCCTTCAGGAGTGATTCAACAAGTGCTGGTGAAATGAGTTATTATGTTAAAATGCAACACAGACTATTTGGTTTCCTTATTTGAGGGCTTTGTTTGTTAAACCCAGAAACAACTTTTAGAATGACACTATTAACAGGATTTAAATGACATTAATTAAAAAATATATATTACCCATTAGTATTCTAACAAATTCTACCCAATACTAAACAAGGTAAAAATTATGGGCATTTTATCAGAAAATGCTGTTTAGGTTAATTACTCTTGCAGGATCTGACCTAATTTCTATTCATGAGGTAGATAGATATTTGAGATTTTTCTAGTTGTTCATCTAGAATAAGAAGTGAAATACAATGGAGAAAGTGTTAATGTTGACTATAATTTGGACAGGGTTGTTAAATCCCACAGCTTGTGTCTTGTAGCATTTAAAATTTTTATATGAGGTATTATTACATTGTACTTTTTTGGTAATTTTCCCTCATCCTAGTTATACTACATCCCCTGGTATAATTAATAACATCATTATGTACCCAGAATAAACTTCCCAGAGGTTTCAAAACTTCTTTTTTATTTTTAATCAACTGTGAATTTGTCATAAAATTCTATCTCAGATTTGTTTCCTCCTATTCATTCTCATCTTGATTACCTGATTCTAGGCCTTGTGACTCCTTGCCTAGACTTGTGAATACCTGCTAATTGAACTGCTGACCTCTTAACATTTCAACCCTCCAACTATTCCAGCTAACAGTGATGTAGACATGTCACTCACCTCGAAGATAAGATCACATTTTCTAAAATTTGGGGTAAATCCACTCCTTAATTCAATCCAGTTTGTCTTCCTAGGCCCATCTTCACTATTTATCACCTACGCTGTCTGTGAGCACACAAGGCACTGAGCTCACTGATCCCAACACCTCAGACCTGTTTGTGTGTGCTATTTGAAGGCAGGAAATACAATACTGGTAGTTGAAAATGTATTACAAAAAAGAACAAATTTTCTTAATACAACTATAGGACATTTTTCTGCTTTAAAATAGTGAAGCAAATAAAGTGAATATTATGTCACTGAAGACCAGAGGCTGCGGAGTTTCTCTCCCCTCAGTTCTTGTCACACTTGTGGGAAATAATGCAGGTGAGAAACGGGCTGCAGTGTTCAAGCAAAGCAAGGAGTTTATTAAGTAAAACTGCACACTTGGCATAAGGCACAAGCAGGCAAACTCAGCTAGTCTGAGCACTCTAAGTGTTGAGGTCTTATGAGTTATATACTCTTAGGTTCAAGGCTTAGTTTTCTGTCATCAAGACTAATGTATAAGGTTTCAAGGCATTCTTGTCCTGATACTGAGAATAACATACAGGTTTCAAGGCCATTTGAACATCTGGTGATTTTGTTTTGGCAGACCTTAATTCACTGACTCCCTCATTCACTGGGTGAGATAAATGTCCTTTTTCCACCTCCTCTTTTTCTGGCCTGATAAGTGACTATCCTGTCTAACTTTCACTCCTCAAATGAAACCATCCAAATGCTTTTGAAGTATTATTGGTTGACAGTCAGTCTTTCCTATCTACTTCCTGCTGAGTGAGGATGGAGAGCTGGTTTTGGGAGTGCATCACTTGTTCTCTGTCTGAGCAAGCATGGGTCAGGGTTCTGTACAGAATTTGTCAGCAGCCTGCTCTAGAAAGTGGAGAGGTATGCTTAAATATCCTGGTCAGACGGTCATTTGTAGGTAAATTGTTTCCAGCCTGGAAGATATAAAATGGCCAAGAACATTAAGAATACAAGGTCAAAGCCTGACCAGGCGGTGGCACAGTGGATAGACCGTCGGACTGGGATGCGGAAGACCCAGGTTCGAGACCCCGAGGTCACCAGCTTGAGCGTAGGCCCATCTGGCTTGAGCAAAAAGCTCGCCAGCTTGGACCCAAGGTTGCTGGCTCCAGCAAGGGGTTGCTCGGTCTGCTAAAGGCCCGAGGTCAAGGCACATGTGAGAAAGCAATCAATGAACAACTAAGGTGTCGTAGGGCAATGAAAAACTAATGATTGATGCTTCTCACCTCTTTCCGTTCCTGTCTGTCTGTCCCTATCTATCCCTCTCTCTGACTCTCTCTCTCTCTGTCCCTGTAAAAAAAAAAAAGAATACAAGGTCAAAGATTTTTATGCTAAGTAAAATAATCCAGGCAGAGAGAAAAAATATCATACAATTTCACTTATATGTGGAATCTAATGAATAAAGTGAACTGAGGAACGGAATAGAGACAGAGGCAGGGTCACAGGGACCAGAAGGACAGCTGTAAGAGGGAAGGGGCAGAAGAGGATGGGATCAGAGAAGGTGAAGGGATTAGTGAAATTATATATATATAACAGATACAGATAACGGGACAGCAAATCCTAGAGGAAAGGAGGGGGAGTGTAAAGCCAGTAGTCGCGGACACCATCACAGCTGCCTGGCCCATGCATTCAGTGTTCACAAAGCTACTGACTTTTCTGAGTTTCCAGAAATAAAGGTTTCTAGCTCACCAAACTTATTCACCTCTGTTCCCCATCTCCTTCTCCTTGCACAAACTGGCTTCTTCCTCAGCACTCCAACATCTTGGCTGCTTCTCCTGGCCTCCTGCACGTGGACTTTCTCTGCTCTCCTCTCTAATGCTAATCTTAGGAACCAAGATAGAGCAAGCTCCAGGTCTGCCCCACTTTATAGTGTAGAAATTCAAACCTTTAATCCAATCTACAAACAAGAAAGTCACTAATACAAAGTCACTTATCTGAGGCATAATGGGAGGATTCCTCATGAGAGTGCACCATGCTACATCATGGAATCAGTCAATGGTGTGGGGAAAACTTACTCTTAAAACAAAGCCTTGGGGTATAACGACCCTTCCTGCTTACAGCCTGTCCCCACAAACAATAATATAATTACACCCATCCCAAGCATAAGAGTAACTAATATCACCTGGGCAATGGGCTTTCATGAGGGCAGCGCCATCTTTAACAAAGTGAGCATAATATATTTTATCTTCCCAACAGGGAGGAAGTTAGGGTTAGAGGCGCAAAGGAAGTATAATGGGGGACACCGGGGTGGGGAGTTAAAGGTGCTATATTGAGTGGGACACTTGAATCCATGTTAACACAATAAATTAAAATTTTAAAAGAATACAAGGTCCAAAAAAAAACAGGAAAAGCAGGAAGGACAGAAGATCTGGAATGGGCAACAGCCAAGAGCTCCTTGAGTAGATGATGGACCAGGAATTTTATCCCTATTCGGCATGAGCTTGGAGTTTCCAGGCCTTGTAATTATGTAAGCCTTTGGTTACCTTTCACTGTGTGTTTTGGGGAAAGTGGATGAGATCCTCTTTTGACACCATCCTGCTCTATTTTGAACTGTTCAACCCATTCACGCTTCTCCCTTGTATATTGGGGTATAAATTGACCAAAGCTTTTTGTTGGTATTAGAGCCCTGACTACTGGTTTTCTTTCTATAGCTACCTTTTTTTAGCAGTTTGGTCAGCAAACCCTATTGCAATTTCATCTATTCTTTTTGTGGTGGCCCTTACAATGAATTACTGCTATTTATTGGGGCAATTTAATAGCTCTAGGACAGTGGTTCTTAACCCTTCTTGAGGTACCAAACCCACCAGTTTCATATGCGCATTCACCTAACCCTTCTTTAGTGATAAATAAAATATGATTTTTTTTCTCAAATTCAAGACATAGGTATATGTTTTTTTACTGGTGCACAAAATGAGCCTTGCTCAAAGAATAAAACCAAAAAAGTGCATGAACTCACAACAAATTACGGTATTACTTTATTCTGGCCTCCATGGCAGAGGCTTCTCCGAACCCCTGAGACCAACTCATCAAATTCCTAGGGTTCGATAGAACCCAGGTTAAGAACCACTGCTCTAGGAGTCATAAAATATAAGGTCTATATTTTGTTGGTCACTGTTTTGAGTTTAGATATCCTCTTTCTTTCCAAAGAGCTGCATGAGTATATAATATTAAAAATACATATTTAAACTCAGTGTATATATTTAATATTTTATTCTTTTTAAAATATAAGGCTTTTTTTGTGAGGGCTGGCTCTGCTAATTGTACTGAGGTTCCTGAGGGCAAAGCTTGAGTTTCTATAACAGCATACTAGGACACTACTGCATATTCAGCATAGTGTACCCATTACCTTACAAAACTTCTTCCATATGAGAAAAAAACTCATCTGAATTTTGGAGTAGTTGGTCTTTTAGGTCTGGTCTGTTGGCATAAACTTGACCTATGATCTCTGTAGAACCAGTAGCCACGGCCACCATCACAGCTGCCTGGCCCGTGCAAGTTCGCATTAGATTTGGACAGACGGTAACGAAACAATGGAGCCAAGAACTAGTGGGTCATTAGCTTTAATGTTAGCTTGCACCCAGTGGGCAAGTAAAAACACACACTGGGCTCCAAAACCCACTCATTTAGTGCTCACAAAGCTACTGACTTATTCAAGTTTCCTAGAATCAAAGGTATCTACCTCACCAGCCTTATTCACCTCTGTTTCCCATCTCCTTCTCTCTGCACAAACTCTACACAAACTGGCTTCTCCTTCAGCACTCCGCCATCTTGGCTACTCCTCCTCACTTTCACATGGCCTTTCTCTGCTCTCCTCCCTAATGCTAATCTCAGGAATTGAGAGAGAGCAAGCTCCCAGTCTGACTCATTTTATAGTGTAGAATTCAAAATCTTTAATCCAATATATACAAACAAGAAAGTCTCTGATACAAAGCCACTTATCTGAGGCATAAATAAGATTCCTCATAAGAGTGCACCACCCCCTATCCTGCAACAGTCAAAGGTGTGGGGAAAATCTTAGTCTTCAAACTAAACCTTAGGAAAAATAAATTAAGCCTTAGGCTATAATGACTTTGCCAGCTTGCAGCCTGTCTCCCACACACAAAGCAAATTATAAGCGAGCAAACATATATATCATATTTACAAACTTATTTGACCTACACTGGGTGATGGGCTTCCACGTGGGCATTGCCATCTCTAACAAAGTGAGCATAATATATTTTATCTGCCCAACAATCCACCCCTATGCTCACTTTACTACCCACAATCTACACCACCGGCATCCCTGTGTAAGGTAATTAGGCACATTACACAAATTACAACATGACAAATCATACAATTTCTACAATTACAAAGGTACATTTCCCCAGTCTCTGAGTACTTTGCCAAAAGCACAAAATGTCCTTGGCCTTCTTTCTAGCCATGGGAAAAGCTTCCCGGGGCAGGGGAGTGCTTCCAGCAAAGCCGCCCCCCACCCCCATCAGGATATTTCACATTGTCCAAAATCTGTAAGTCCATTCAACAAAGGAGCCAGTGCCCATTCAGGTCATAGTCCAGGAATCAGTCCACGCACATGGGGCCTCAGCCAACTCCCTCATCCCTGCCATCCTGGCAGGTCTTATACTGCCCCAAAGAGGAGCACATGGCAATGGCAGTCAGTATTTCCATCTCTGCTCCGGAGAGCATGATGTCATCCACCTCTATGTCCCAAAATTGCAGACCTACCAGGGGCGTAGTGAGTATTCCTTGCTGCTGGGCTCTCACCTTCTGGAGACTGCAGATCGCAATTCCAGCCCAATTCTCCCCATCATCCAAACACCAGCTCCTGCCACCGTGCTCAAGCCCCGGGCCGCTGCCACCTTCTGCTCTGTGGGCCTTGTGGCCCCAGCTCAGGCCACAGCCCAGGCCTCCTGCCATTGCTGGCTCTCAACAATGACCAGAGCAATCTGCAACTCGTAAACCTGTGATTCCTTCTCCAGTGGCTGCTACATTTCCAAGCAAATCTCAAGAACCTGGTCGGCTTCCTCCTGTGCTTGCTCCAGCTCCAGGGTCAGCATCTCTTTCTCCCAAGTTTGCTCCAGGTCCTTCCACTGCTCGGTTTGTAGGTCCTGGGCAGCCTCTTCCACAGAGATCTCGGTTTCCTCATGCATGGCTGTAAAAGTCAGCCAGCCTACAGCCCCCAAAAGGACAGCCATGGAGAACCATAACCTCAGCCAGTCCTCTACTCCACCATTCAAAGGTGGTGGTGACTCTATACCAAATTGTATCGAATCCTGCCACGGATTATGCCAAATGTAAAATGAGTAGGCATGGCCACCATCACAGCTGCCTGGACTGTGCAGGTTTGCATTAGATTTGGACAGACAGTAATGAATCAATGGCACCAATAACTGGTGGACCATTAGCTTTAATGCTAGCTTGCACCTGGTGGGCAAGTAAAAACACACACTGGGCTCTAAAACCAACTCATTTAGTACTCACAAAACTACTGACTTATCCAAGTTTCCTTGCATCAAAGGTTTCTTGCTCCCCAGATTTATTCACCTCTGTTCCCATCTCCTTCTCTGCACAAACTCTGCACAAAATGGCATCTTCTTCAGCACTCCGCCATCTTGGCTACTCCTCCTTTCTTCCATGTGGCCTCTTTCTGCTCTCCTCCCTAATGCTAATCTCAGGAACTGAGAGAGAGAAAGCTACTGGTCTGCCCCATTTTATAGTGTAGAAATCAAAACCTTTAATCCAATATACAAACAAGGAAGTCTCCAATACAAAGTCACTTATCTGAGGCATAAATGGGATTCCTCATAAGAGTGTACCACCCCCTATCCTGCAACAGTCAAGGGTGTGGGGAAAAGCCTGGTCTTAAAGCTAAGCGTTAGGCTATAATGACTTTGCCAGTTTACAGCCTGTCTCCCACACCGAAAGCAAACTATAAGCAAGCAAACATATATATCATATTTACAAACTTATTTGACCTACACTGGGTGATGGGCTTCCACGTGGGCATTGCCATCTTTAACAAAGTGAGCATAATATATTTTATCTGCCCAACAATCTTGCAACAATTATGTGTAGCCTTTATGTTTGGTGTAAGCATCAGTGTAGCTAGATTCAATATGGAGCAGCTTTTAATTTTTCCCTGTGGGTTTTCTATTAGCATAACCTGATATATTAACATGTGATTATTGGTAAGCTAGTAAGGTCCTTTACTATTAAATAATGGGCCAATTTGATGATAAGTAGATAGAGTTATATCTTGTCCTTATGATATCTTAGGTACTTTTTCTGAAAACAAGGCTGCTACTGCAACCACCCTGAGGCAATCAGGCCAGCCTTGAGCCACTATATCTAGTTCTTTGGAAAAACATCCTATTAGGGTCCCAAGGCCTGCATCAGGACCCCTAATATAATTCCTCATTTTTCAGTAATAAATCACTGGAAGGGTCTTTCTAAATTTGGTAAGCTTAGAACTGGTGCCTGTGTAAGAGCTTCTTTTAGTTGTTTAGAGAAGATGGTTTGCATGTATAAAAGAAAATTAATAGGCTTTCCTGGAACTTCAAGAGTTACCCTTGGCTCAGGCCCTTCTATAAAGATGTTCCTGGCAGGAGCCAACTGAATCATAGGGCCTCATTAGTTCAAGCCCATGGTATCCACAGGTGCCAATCCAGGGTCCCCTCAGTCCTAGGGGCAGTCAGTCCTTCACCCAATGGTCAAACTCTTAGCAAAAAAGGCAGGTTTGGGGAAGGCCCTATCCCAGGGCATTCACACTTCCAGTGTCCAGGCTTTCTCCATTTATGATCATTGCCAGGAGTACCCTTGGGCCTTCCCACAAAAGTGGATCTTGAGGCCGTTGCCCTTATAAGGCAGCTAGTAACTGAGCCTGCCTCTTCCCTTTGTGTTTTTTCCTTCTTTAGGGCCCTTTCCTTTTCTTCCTGAGCTCTACTATAGAACACTGCAGAAGTTGCCCTAAGCATATCCTCCACAGGAATCACTGGTCTCATTCCTAATTCATGTAATTTTTTTCCAATACCTGGGGTTGACTGAGTCACGAATTTGTCTTTTAGTACTATTTTTTCAGCAGAATCCTCAAGGTCTAGGTTAATATGTTTGATTTTAGCTTCTCACAACTTTTCTAAAAAGGCTGATGGGTTCTCTTGAGGCCCTTGATCAAAGGCTGCCAGCTTATTATAATTAACTGTTTTCTTTTGAGAATTATTTTATTTCTGTAAGAGTCAGAAAAGCAAGATGGTCTCTTGACCATTTTCCATCTTCTGTATTATATTCCAATAAGGGTCTGTATAGGGCACTGTCTCCATTCCTGGTGGGTAATTATTATCTTGTATGTGTAACTCATTGGCATAAGGTATTGCCTTTCCCTTAATGCTTTTATTTTCAGAAGTTGTTAAAGCTTCCTGGAAGGCTAGATGCCAGATCAAAGGTTAAGGTCGTTTTTTTTCTCCATTCATTTATAAATTTACTGGAATCATCTGTGAATCTACCTAATCTGTCTTTAATGCTTAATAAGTCCTGTATGGTGAATGGGACCTGTACCCTTACTATACCAAATGATCCCAGGGCTTCCCATAAGGGAGAAAGCTGAGAAAGTGCTGCTCTAAGTTGTGGTTATATTCATTTTTAGGCTTAGTTTGCCCCATCTCCACAAAGATCTGTAGACTTATATATGGTGGTGTTGATTACAGGGCCAAGGGGGCCACCGGCTCCTGTAGTAAAATAAACAGGGGCACAGAATTTTTTTCTATATCCCTGGGGTTCATTTTCTTTTTTACTCATACTTGCCAAAAGGACAGGTTCTATCTTGCAATATTTATATAACCCAGAATCATTTCTTAGTGTCATAGAGCCTGTACACATGGTACTTCTGTCCATTTTCCTTGTTTCCTACAGAATAGATCTGGTTGTAAGATAGTGTTATAATCTATACCACCATTTTTTAAGCCAACCTCCTCATCTTCTCATTTATATTGAGGCCATACGGTATTACAGAAGAATATTAAACTTTTCTTTAAAGTTTCTGGGTCAAATTTATTCCAGTTCTTAAGGGTGTATCCTAGAGGCATAGGTCGTGGTATTGGGCCTTGATTTCCCATTTGACAGAAATAGAGGAGATCATTGAAGAGACTGAGCATCCCCTGTTTCTCTTCCCATATTTTATATACCATCTGAATAAGGTGATTCCCTCAGACCCTCTGGAAAGGGCATCCCCTGAGACACGGGTTTCTAGAATTAGCTAGCTTTACTGTGTAATCTATAATCCTATTCCAAAATCTTGTTGACTCCCCTCACATCTCCATTCTTACAATAGAAATCTACCTCCTTAACCTCTGTCTTATATTTTCCTGCAGAGGGACTTTAAAATAAATTTTAACTTATTATGGATGAACATCAGGCTTAAGCAAATGACAATACCACCAATAATTAACTCTTGTTTCCTGCCAGATACCTTCTTGATGTAAAATTTTAATAACTTATTTCTGCCAATCAGTGCAAGGAGGGAACCACCTGGATTTCCTGCATTGTCTTTAGATTAGTTTTGTTTTGTGGAGGTTTTCTTTAAAATTACTATTTTCCAATTAGTTTAATATAAGTTTGGCCCAGGCTTCTCTGCTCTCAGGCTGAGTTGCATGCATGAGGCTAGCAGGCTCCAACCACCTGACCCTTAATGCTACCAGAGGAGACTGCAGGGGTTGTTGCCAGATAACAATGTAAAGCTGCTCAATGTTGGGGCTGAGGGAGATTCTGGATTTAAGTTTGAAACTATTCAAAATAGGAGAGAAAAAAGGAAACCAGAAAACTCACACCAGAAGTAATAGAGGGGCAAATGACAAACCTTATAGCACCCACCCCTGCTCGAAGAGGGGGACAATTTCTTAATTCTTACTGTAATCTATTGCTCCTCTGGCCTACATCACACCAAAAACAGTTGGTTAATGGCCTCTGCCCAATGTTTGCCCTGACAGTGCAGATATAGGCAAGCTAAAGGGGAATTCTCATTGTTCAAATGTAGGTATTATCTCAGAAATATATGAGGTCCTGTCAATCTCCTTTCTGCAGCCTGAAAGATACAATAAGATTCCTTCTTGCACATTCTCCAAGGTGGATACACATGCAGATAAAGCTGCCAAATGCCAAGCGGAGAGGAAGGTGCAGCAATTCAGCAGTCGATGGATGGCTTAAACTTACTTGTTTGGAGGTCATTTTTCACAGACAGACAAAGAAGTTAGTGTGATGGATCTAAATGTGCTGCCAGTGAGGAGGACTTCCAGAAGCCATATCACTCACCTTCTTCCATGTCTTGTGTTCCCTCCTGAATGTCTAAAACACCCAGGGTTGCTCGGATCACTGGATGATCAGTCCTCATGTGTGCTTGCCTAAACAAGCCAAAGTAATTAAATACAAGTGAAATAAAAGTCCCTGTGAGACCCCTGAATGTCTCAGAAATAATTTCAGACATCTCTGCTGGGTTATCAGTCATGGGGGAACATCCAGACCCTAGACCAGAGGGAAAAGTGCCTCTTCAATCTTCTGTGCCCAGGTAAACTCAAGCACTCATTATAAACTAATATTTCTGTCAGTGAACACAGCCCTATGTATAAAGACCAACTTAAATCAGTTGTTCACACAAAAACAACAAACAGAAGCAGAAAAGTCTCTGTAAAGAACTAAACTCACTGCAGTCAAAGTGACAGCACCAGAAAGATACCACTGGAGAAGACTAAGTGGGGCTCTCTTTCTTTGGTTCCTGTCATTCTCACAAGAAAAATTCAGGCTAGAGATAGGGTGCAGTGGTCAAGTGAAGCAAGCAATTTATTAAGCAAAGTTTTACTCTTGGCACAAGGCACAAGCAGACAAACTCAGCTAGTCTGAGCATCCCGCCTGTTGGGGTCTTAAAAGTTATATACTCTCAGCTTCCAGGCTTTGTTTCCCTGATATTGGGACTAATATCCAGGGTTTCAAGGTCATTTGAACATCTGGTGATTTGTTTTGGCAGATCTTAAGACTGCTGACTCCTTCATTGAGTGGATAAGATAAACTCCTCCCCCCCCCTCCCATTTTTCTGCCCTTGTAAAACTGTGTATATAAATCACTAAGGATAACAGATTATTTTTATTTATTTTAAATATTTTTTAGATTTTATTTATTCATTTTTTTTAAAGAGAGGAGACAGAGAGAGACAAAGAGAGACAGAGACAGAGAAAGGGGGAGGAGTAGAAAGCATCAACTCCCATATGTGCCTTGACTAGGCAAGCTCAGGGTTAGAACCAGCGCCCTCAGCATTCCAGGTCGACGTTTTACCCATTGTGCCACCACAGGTCAGGCCGACACAGATTATTTTTAAATAGTTTATAAAACATAGATTGGAGAGAAGGGGGAAGGCTAAATAGACAAACTTTAAGATTTTTTCAATTCTTTTGGTCCATAAAATTCAGTGTATCTTCCCCATATGAACATATTTTCAGAGCAAAGAAAACAGAAAAAAGGGGCTTCAATTGCACCCAAAATCCAGTTGGGCAAAAGAATGTTAAATAATCAACATTCAGTAGTCCTTCAATATTCAACAATGAAAACAATTGTTTCAAGTGTCAGAAAGATTCTAAGAGACAATCACAGAAAGATAATCTGAGACAAATAGTTCTCAACCACAAAATGTAGATAGTATGTTGATATATTGCAATCCATTAACATACAAATCCAGGTAACTTCAAATAATATGTCACTAATAGAGTGTCAAAATTTGTGAATAATACTTTAAAAATCCAAAAGTATGGATTCAATATCTTTCAAATACTTTAGTTTTATTTTATTTTTATCTGTAAAGCCAGTAGCCACGGCCACCATCACAGCCACCTGGCCCATGCAAGTTCGCATTAGATTCGAACAGATGGTAATGAAACAATGGAGCCAAGAAATGGTGGGCCATAATCTTTAACCTTACATTGCACCCGGTGGGCAAGAAATACACACAATGGAAAAACACTTCCTATATGGTCAGTATTCACGGCCACAATCAATGCCGCCTGGCCCGTGCAGGTTTGCATTAGATTTGGATGGACGGTAATGAAACAACCAACAGAGCCAAGAACTGGTGAGCCATCAGCTTAAATCCTAGCTTGCACCAGGTGGGCAAGAAAAACACACACTGGGCTACACAAAGCTACTGACTTATCTGAGTTTCCTAGAATCAAAGATTTCTAGCTCACCAGACTTATTCACCTCTGTTCCCCATCTCCTTCTCCAGCACAAACTCTGCTCAAACTGGCTTCTCCCTCAGCACTCCACCATCTTGGCTGCTTCTCCTGGCCTCCTGCACATGGCCTTTCTCTGCTCTCCTCTCTACTGCTAATCCCAGGAACCAAGACAGCAAGCTCCCAGTCTGCCCCACTTTACAGTATAGAAATCCAAACCTGTAATCCAATCTACAAACAAGGAAGTCTCTGATACAAAGTCACTTATCTGAGGCATAATGGGAGGATTCCTCATGACAGTGCACCACCCCACATCATCCAATCAGTCAAGGGTGTGGAGAAAAGCTTACTCTTAAAACTAAACCTTAGGCTGTAACGACCTGGCCTGCCCACAGCCTGTCCCCCAACACACATTAATATCAGTGGACTTGCATGTGGGCAGCACCATCTTTAACAAAGTGAGCATAATATATTTTATTTGCTCAACACTTCCCTTTCCATTCAGGACTCCGAAAGCCACTGATTTATCCAAGTTTCCTAGAATCAAAGGTTTCTAGCTCACCAGACTTATTCACATCTGTAAAGCCAGTAGCCATGGCCACTATCACAGCCTCCTGACCTGTGCAGGTTCGCATTAGGTTTAGACAGATGGTCATGAAACTGTGGAGCCAAGAACTAGTGGGCCATCATCTTTAATCCTAGCTTGCACCCGGAGGGAAGTAAAAACACACACAGGGCTCCAAAACCCACTCATTCAGTGCTCACAAAGCTACTGACTTATCCGAATTTCCTAGAATCAAAGGTATCTACCTCTCCAGCCTTATTCACCTCTGTTTCCCATCTCCTTCTCTCTACACAAATTCTACACAAACTGGCATCTCGTTCAGCACTTCGCCATCTTGGCTACTTCTCCTCTCGTGGTCTTTTTCTGCTTTCCTCTCTAATGCTAATCTCAGGAACCTAGAAAGCAAGATCCTGGTCTGCCCCACTTTATAGTGTAGATTCAAAACCTTAGTCCAGTTTACAAACAACGAAGTCTCTGATACTGTTGGGTAGATGAAATATATTATGCTCACTTTGTTAAAGATGGCACTGCCCATGTGGAGGCCTGTTGCCCAGGTGATGATATTGGTTGCCCTTCTTGCTTGGAAAGGGCATGATTATATTAATGTGTGTGGGGAACAGGCTGTAAGCAGGCCAGGTACTTATAGCCTAAGGCTTAGTTTTAAGAGTAAGCTTTCCCCACACCCTTGACTGATTGGATGATGTGGGGTGGTACACTCTCATGAGGAATCTTCTCATTATGACTCAGATAAGTAACTCTGTATCAGAGACTTCCTTGTTTGTAGATTGGATTAAAGGTTTGGATTTCTACACTATAAAGTGGAGCAGACCAGGAGCTTGCTCTCTCTCGGTTCCTGAGGTTAGCATTAGAGAGGAGAGCAGATTAAGGTCACGTGGAGGCAAGGAGAAGAAGCCAAGATGGTGGAGTACTGAGGAAGAAGCCAGTTTGTGCAGAGTTTGTGCAGAGAGAAGAAGATGGGAAACAGAGGTGAATAAGTCTGGTGAGCTAGAAGCCTTTGATTCTAGGAAACTCAGATAAGTCAGTAGCTTTGTGAACACTAAATGAGTGGGTTTTGTAGCCCAGTGTGTGTTTTTACTTGCCCACCTGGTGCAAGCTAGGATTAAAGCTGATGTTTCACCAGTTTTTGGCTCCGTTGTTTCATTACCGACTATCCAAATCTAATATAAATCTGCACTGGCCACTGGCTTTACAGATACAAAGTCACTTATCTGAGGCACAATGGGATTCCTCATGAGAGTGAACCACCCTACATCAAATAGGGTGAGAAAGGCTTAGTCCTAAAACCAAGCCCCAGGATACAAAAATCCTGCCTGCCCACAGCCCGCCCCCAACACACATTAATATAATCAAACCCATCCAAGCAAGAAGGATAACTAATATTATCACCTTGGCGATGGGCTCCCATGTGGGCAGTGCCATCTTTAACAAAGTGACCATAATATATTTTATCTGCCCAACAACCTCTGTTTCCCATCTCCTTCTCTCTGCACAAACAGCCTTCTCCCTCAGCACTCCACCATCATGGCTGTTTCTTGGCTTCCTCCACGTGGCCTTTCTCTGCTCCCCTCTCTAATGCTAATCTCAAGAACCGAGAATGATCAAGCTCCCAGTCTGCTCCACTTTATATTATAGAAATCTAAACTTTTAATCCAATATACAAACAAGGAAGTCTCTGATAAAAAGTCACGTATCTGAGGCATAATGGAATTCCTCATGAGAGTGCACCACCCTACATCAAAAAGGGTGGGAAAGGCTTAGTCTTAAAACTAAGCCTTAGGCTAAAAGGATCCTGCCTGCTTACAACCTGTATCCCCAACAACATCCAAGCAAGAAGGGCAACTAATATTATTACCTTGGCAATGGGCTCCCACGTGGGCAGTGTCATCTTTAACAAAGTGACCGTATATATTTTACCTGCCCAACAGTATCTATTGTGCCACTTTTGAATAATACTGAAAGCTATGATGCTACAATAGCTCTTACCACTTTTCCTTGCCATTCAGTGACTACATGTGTTGGGCAGATGAAATATATTATGCTCACTTTGTTAAAGATGGCGCTGCCCACATGGAAGTTCGTTGATATTAATGTGTGTTCTGGAACAGGCTGTGGGCAGGCCGGGTAGTTATAGCCTAAGGCTTAGTTTAAGAGTAAGCTCTTCCCCACACCCTTGACTGATTGGATGATGTAGGGTGGTGCACTCTCCTGAGAATCCCATTATACAAAGACTTTCTTGTTTGTATAATTGGATTAAAGGTTTTGAGTCTATGCTATAAAGTGGGAGAGACCAGTAGCTTGATCTCTCTCTCTCTCGGTTCCTGGGTTCCTGAGATTAGTATTAGAGAGGAGAGCAGAGTAAGGCCACGTGAAGGCCAGGAGAAGCAGCCAAGATGGCAGAGTGCTGAGGGAGAAGCCAGTTTGTTAAGAGTTTGTGCTGGAGGAGATGGGAAACAGAGGTGAATAAGTCTGGTGAGCTAGAAACCTTTGATTCTAGGAAACTCGGATAAGTCAGTAGCTTTGTGAGCACTGAATGTGTGGGTTTTGGAGCCCAGTGTGTGTTTTTGCTTGCCCGCCGGGTGCAAGCTAGAATTAAAGCTGATGGCTCACCAGTTCTTGGCTCCATTGTTTCATTACCAACTGTTCGAATCTAATGCGAACCTGCCTTGGCCAGGCTGCTGTGATGGTGGCCGTGGCTACAGGCTTTACAGGCATCCACCCCTATGTCCCAAAATCACAGACCTAACAGGAGTGTAGCATGTCCTCCTTCCAGCAGGGCTCTCACCTTCTGGAGGCTGCGGATTGCAACTCCAGACCAATTCCCCTCATCCTCCAAAGAGAAACTGAAAACACCAGCTCTTGATGCTGGGCTCGAGCTCCGGGCCACCGCTACCTTCTCAGCAGGTCTTGCAGCTCCAGCCCCAGCCTCAGCCCCAGCCCCGGCCTTTGCCCCGGCCTCTGCCCCGGCCTCAGGCCCGGCCTCATGCTGCTGCTGGCTCTCCACAACATCCAGAGCAATCTTCAACTCATGAACCTGTGATTCCTTCCCCAGCATCTGCTCCATTTCCAGGCGAATCTCACAAACCTGGTCGGCCTCCTCCTCCAGCGCTTCCTCCAGCTCCAGAGTCAACATCTCTTTCTCCCACATTTCCTCCAGCTCTTTCCACTGCTCAGTTTGCAGGTCCTGGGCAGCCTCTTCCATAGAGCTCTTGGTTTCCTCACGTATAGCTGTAAAAGTCAACCAGCCAACAGTCCCCCAAAAAACAGCCATAGGGGACCATAACAGCAGCCAGTCCTCTACTCCACCGCTCAAAGGTGGTGGTGGCTCCATGCCAATCTGTGTCTTGCCACAGACTATGGCAAATGTAGGGCCAGTAGTCAGGGTCAGGATCACAGCTGCCTGGCCCACGCAGGTTCGCATTAGATTCGAAAAGTCGGTAATGAAACAACGGAGCCAAGAACTGGTGAGCCATCACCAGTTTATTCTTTAATTCTAGCTTGCACCTGGTGGGCAAGCAAAAATACACACTGGGCTCCAAAACCCACACATTCAGTGCTCACAAAGCTACTGACTTATCCGAGTTTCCTAGAATCAAAGGCTTCTAGCTCACCAGACTTATTCACCTCTGTTTCCCATCTCCTCCAGCACAAACTCTTAACAAACTGGCTTCTCCCTCAGCACTCTGCCATTTTGGCTGCTTCTCCTGTCCTCCATGTGGCCTTCATCTTCTCTCCTCTCTAATACTTCAGGAACCAAGAGAGAGCAAGCTATTGGTCTGTCCCACTTTATAGTGTAGAATCAAAACCTCCAATCCAATTACAGGAACAAGGAAGTCTCCAATA
This sequence comes from Rhynchonycteris naso, assembly GCA_037038555.1. Lineage (NCBI taxonomy): Eukaryota > Metazoa > Chordata > Mammalia > Chiroptera > Emballonuridae > Rhynchonycteris > Rhynchonycteris naso. The sequence goes on along the minus strand of CM072998.1, from coordinate 239,262,593 downwards.
CAAAGCCACCCATCCAAGGCACAATGGGATTCCTCAGGAGAGTGCATCACCCTACATCATCCAATCAGTCAAGGGTGTGGGGAAAAGCTTACTCTTAAAACTAAGCCTTAGGCTATATATGACCCAGCCCACTTACATTACAGTCTTTCCCCCACACCCATCCCAAGCATAAGGGCAAATAATATCACCTGGGTGACTGGCTTCCATGTGGGCAGCGCCATCTTTAACAAAGTGAGCATACAATATTTTATCTGCCCAACAGTCTTCAAAAAATATTTTCCTTGACAGTCTTTTTTCAAATTGAAGATTCTTTCTCTATAGAAGCTGACAAAATTTAAATAATTATAAATAAGTTACCATAGTGTATATTTGTCACTGTCTTATGATAAAGAAGTTTGATATCTAAAATCTTAATTCAACTAACTGAATCTGGATCTTTTCAGAAGTATTTTTAACAATATTTTTTTGCCATTTATTTTAAGCCTTATAGCATTAGTATAAGCTAATTTCCAAAAATGATTAAGTTATAGTGACAACTTTGAAGCTTTTAATTTCCTGAGTTTTAAAACAAATAGTTTTTTAATTTTGATTCAAAATATACCTAATGTAATTTCAACTAGAAAATGAAAACTTCTTTTTATGAAAAGCTGCTCTTTATTTGAGCAGCTTACCATAGTTTCATATATTTGATTTATGTACTCACTAAATTTATGATGACACACCTCCTCAATGTTGATGACTAGATAATTATTAAAATAGGAATATGAGAGCAACCTCTCAGTTCACAAACTGACCTAACGCATTTTAAAATGCATTATTTTGGGGAGAGAAATTTAAATTTATCAATGCAAAGTAAAGAAAATTATAATTTATGTGTTTAATTGTAATTATATCAGTTCAAAAAGTTATAGATGGATAAATTATATATAGCATAGCTATTCATTAAATATACAAGTAAAAATATACTATTTTCTTGGTTACCTTAAGTTGTATAACTCTTCAAAAACTCAACAATTTTTTCAAACTTCAAACTATCCCTGCATTTTTCTTTAAAATCAATTTATACTCTACTGAACTTGTATTCTGTAGGTTTTTCTATAATCTTCTATTTGAAAGTGGTTATTATCCTTAAACATAGAAAAAGAAAAAGCAGGGTTTTTTGTTTCTCCTGAAACATCTGAGTCCTTAGTCATTTTTCTAAGAAGCCACTTCAACACAAAGGAAAAGAAAACTTTGAACTAGACAGATGGCTTTATTTACTTAGGTAAAGTTCACATGAAGAGCTTGCCAGACTTGTAAAACCACATTATCCAGATAAGATTGCCAAGCAGTGCCAGTGCTCACATACTCAAGCAGCATAAATGGCCACCATTGGGTGTGTGTCTTCCCCCTGAGGCACCTGATAGCACAAACACTCCTCCAGATGCCTCCTGCTCTCCTGCTTGGGCCACCTGATTTTCTTTTACAGCAAGAACTGACCACCAGCTATCTTACTGGACCAAAGAGGTCATGTAGTCATAACACATCACCTCTTTTATTCATGAAAACTCTGAAAAAAAAACCTATTTCACGAAGATCTTTTATTTTATCTCCACTCTAGTATTTCTTTACTAACAGCTTGGCACTATTTTTCAAGAAGAAGCTTTCTGCTGTGGAGTAAAGTGTTTTTAATTACTTCAGACTCAGGGCACCTGGCCACAACAGCTTCAACAGTAAGTGAGAAGAGAATTCTAAAGAGCTGACTCCTATAGTGCATTCAGGAATTGGAACAAAAGATAAAATATGCACACCTGGTGCTGCCTATTTGCTTACAGACTCCAACAAGTTTGACTGGATGTTTGTTCATGTAGATGGATTTCCTACCATTTTCTCTCAGTTCCTTGTGCATCATTATTTTCATGCTCATATGTCAGAATGAATCTTATATTTAAAGGTCTGATTTTTCCCTTTTTTAATATTCACTTTTTAAATTATATTTATTTAATTGATTACATGTGGTTAATTGTTTAAGTAGCAGTAATTTCCATTTCTAAATATTTCTACAATGGGTGCTAAAAATTATGGTAGTTGAGCCCTTATAGGTCCAGGATTTGTAATCTTTTCATCCTGTGGTATTTTGACCTCTGCTGCACTGAGGAGGAAGGACAGTTAAAGAAGCTCTGGGTCACACAGCTAGTTAAAGATAGAGTCTGAGTGACCCAGATTGGTCTTGGGAAACCAACTACTTTATGCCATCTGTTTGTTCACCAAACCTCCTTTGGGTATTGTAAAGCCAGTAGTCGCAGCCACCATCACAGCCACCGGGCCAGTTCAGGTTCGCATTGGATTCGGACAGAAGGTAATGACACAATGGAGCCAAGAACTGGTGAGCCATCAGCTTTAATTCTAGCTTGCACCCGGCAGGCAAGCTACTGACTTATCCGAGTTTCCTAGAATCAAAGGTTTCTAGCTCATTAGACTTATTCATCTCCTCCTGCACGAACTCTGCACAAACTGGCTTCTTCCTCAGCACTCCACCATCTTGGCTCCTTCTCCTGACCTCCATGTGGCCTTACTCTGCTCTCCTCTCTAATACTAACCTCAGGAATCAAGGGAGAGCAAGCTCCCGGCCTACCCCACTTTATAGTGTAGAAATCCAAACCTTTAATCCAATCTACAAACAAGGAAGTCTCTGATACAAAGTCACTTATCTGAGGCATAATGGGAGGATTCCTCATGAGAGTGCACCACCCCACATCATCCAATCAGTCAAGGGTGTGGGGAAAAGCTTACTCTTAAAACTTGCACATGGTCAGCGCCATCTTTAACAAAGTGAGCATAATATATTTTATCTGCCCAACAATCCATCCCTATGCTCACTTTACTACCCACAATCTACACCACTAGCATTCCTGTACAAGGAAATTAGGTACATTACACAAATTACAAATACAAGACAAATCATACAATTGCAACAATTACAAAGGTACATTTCACCAGTCTCGGAGCACTTTGCCAAAAGCGCAAAACATCCTCAGCCTTCTTTCTTGCCACTTAAAAGGCTTCCCGGGGCAGAGGAATGGCCTCCAGCAAAACCACCTCCCACCCCCATCAGGGTATTTCACATTGTCCAAAATCCATAAGTCCATTCAACAAATGAGCCAGTGCCCACTCTGGTCGTAGTCCAGGAAATCAGTCCACACACATGGGGTGTTAGCCTCCCCCCTCATTCCTGCAGCCATGGCAGGTCTCACACTGTCCTAAAGAGAAGCATGTGGCAATGGCAGTCAGCATTTCCATCTCTGCTCTGTAGAGCATGATGGCATCCACCCCTATGTCCCTAAATTGCAGACCTACCAGCAGCTTAGCAGGCACACCCTGCCATTTCAACTGGGCTCTTATCTTCTGGAGACTGGGGATTGCAATTCCAGACCAATTCTCCTCATCCTCCAAAGAGAAACTGGAAACATTAGCTGCCGCCGCCTTCTGCTCAGCAGGCCTTGCAGCTGCAGCTCTAGCCCCGGCCTCAGCCTTAGCCTCAGCCTCAGCCTCCTGCCGCTGCTGGCTCTCCACAACATCCAGGGCAATCTGCAACTCATGAACCTGTGATTCCTCCTCCAGTGGCTATTGCATTTCCAAGCGAATCTCGCGAACCTGGTAGGCCTCCTCTGGTGCTTGCTTCAGCTCCAGCGTCAGCATCTCTTTCTCCCACATTTGCTCTAGCTCCTTTTATTGCTTGGTCTGCAGGTCCTGAGCAGCCTCTTCCATAGAGCTCTCGGTTTCCTCACACATGGCTGTAAAAGTCAGCCATCCTACTCTCCCCAGAAGGACAGCCATAAGGAACCATAATAGCAGCCAGTCCTTTATTCCACCTCTCAAAGGTGGTGGTGGCTTCATGCCGATCTGCATCGAATCCTGCAACAGACTATGCCAAATGTAAAGCCAATAGTCGCGGCCACCATCATAGCTGCCTGGCTAGTTCAGGTTCGCACTGGATTCGGACAGATGATAATGAAACAATGGAGCTAAGAACTGATGAGCCATCAGCTTTAATTCTAGCTTGCACCCGGCGGGCAAGTAAAAACACACACTGGGCTACAAAACACACTCATACAGTGCTAACAAAGCTACTGACTTATCCGAGTTCCCTAGAATCAAAGGTTTCTAGCTCACTAGACTTATTCACCTCTGTTCCCCATCTCCTCCTGCACAAACTGCACAAACTGACTTCTTCCTCAGCATTCCACCATCTTGGCTTCTTCTCCTCGCCTCCATGTGACCTTACTCTGCTCTCTTTTCTAATACTAACCTCAGGAATCAAGAGAGAGCAAGCTTCTGTCCTGCCTCACTTTATAGTGTAGAAATCCAAACCTTTAATCCAATCTACAAACAAGGAAGTCTCTGATACAAAGTCACTTATCTGAGGCATAATGAAAAGATTCCTCATGAGAATGCACCACCCCACATCATCCAATCAGTCAAGGGTGTGGGGAAAAGCTTACTCTTAAAACTTGCATATGGACAGCACCATCTTTAACAAAGTGAGCATAATATATTTTATCTGCCCAACAGGTAATAACAGCTGTGATCCTAACTTGATTGCACACCTAACATATCAGCTAAATTTTGAGTTCTACCTAAAAATAGCTACAGAATTCAACTCCTTTACAGTATTAACTGCTATCAGTTTGGGTCCAGCTCCAGTGGCCTTTTGCCTGGATAACAGCAGATGTCTTCAACCATTTCATCCCATTTCTGCCCTCTGCACTGTGAGACCTACCCTGCATATACCTGCACCCTGCACAGCCTGTCAGGGTATCCTATCAAAACTAAGACCCACCTGACATCAGTCTGCTTAGGAACACTCTCTCCCCCATAGATCCACTACCTTCTTCATATTCAGCCCTAGTCTTTGTGGTTGCCTAGAGGGCCAATATGTCTTGTCTCAGCCCCACCCCCTCATCTCTTTCCTTGTAAAGCTGGTGATCCAAGGCTAGGCAGGTTTGTACTAGGTCATGGAATACCACAGAACTGCAGAGTTGAAAGGCATTGGGGCCATTCCCATACATTGATTTACTGGAGTTTTGCAGAGATGGCCAGTGAATAGGCAGGGGAATACCACCTCTAGAGGTGGCAGGTGAGCAATTGGGTAAAGCACTCCCAGGGAGAAAGTACCTATAGCCTGATATAGGCTGTGTACACATGGCTTTCAGCCATGTGCTCACACGCTAATCGAGCAAGTGCTTGCAGCCAGAAAACAAGTGACCAAACCTAACCACAACTGTCTTCCCTATACCTCTTCTTCCCCCAGCTCAGGTCACTACCCTTTGGGTTAATCCTAGAGCAGTTGAGGCAGGCTCCCTCATCAGTGTCTTTTCAGTCACTGCCCTCTCTACCTGGAAGGCTTTTCCCCAGGTACCCCAGGAGGAGTACTCTTTCCTGCCTCTGCTCAACTTTCACCTCATCCCAGAGACCTTCCTTCAACACAGGGTAGAAAAGAACATCCTCCGTGGTTTAGTTTTATTTCTCTTTAGAACAATTTATCACTACCTCCACTTTAAACATCTGTGTATTCATGGTCTGCTTCAATAAAATGGAAGCTTCAAGAGTATTTACAGTGCCTACAACAATGCTCAGCACAAGATAGGCCCTCAATACAAATAGACTGATGGAAGAGTGAGTTCCTATTTCTGACAGCAGAGCAACCTTCTCTAGGCTACAGGATACACAAAAGTGGTACCCACAGTGTGCCAGCATGATGCCCACCACATTCATAGAGCCAAATTTCTCAGATTCTGTGGGACCTGATTAAGTAGCCTGTGATCAAATAAATTTGGGAAACACTGGCTTAAGTGAAAGTAAGCAAACTTATTCACTGCAGGACTTCTTGGTGCTTTTATGTGCTCTAATATGTTTAAGAAAGAAAATAAGTTTCAAACTGATTTGACCATGAAATCCTTTTTAACACAGGCTATTGTAATGCCCTCTGAAGATTGCTATACTTAATGGTTAAGGAGTGCTAGTTAGGCTACTTTTTTAAAATTGATCAATTTTAGAGATACAGAGAGGATAGGAGAGACAGAGAAAAAAGAGAGGAAAGCATTCACTTGTTCCACTTGTTTATGCATTCATTGGTTGCTTCCCACATGTGCCCTGACTGATGATTAAACCCTTAACTTTGGTGTTTAGAGACAATGCTCTAATCAATTAAGCTAGCCAACCAAAGCCTAGCTTATTTCTTTTCAAAGTAATTTTTTCTGTTTTTTGGTAAGTCATCAATCACTAAAAATCATATTCAGTTTCATTATTAATAATCATTCTACATCCCTTGGAAAAAGGGATCTAACTAAGGCTTCTGAGAAATGACTTTATTAGAAGCACCATGGCATGGTTTACTGTATGCCACCATGAAGTTTTCAGAACGTAAGAATAGACAATGCTCCCTTGAAGAGCTAGTCCCTCTTCCCTCAGCATTGCATTGTGGAACCTCAATGCACAAACTTGGGCCACCAGCTGACCAGCTGACCCCTGGTCCAGGCTACATGGTTCTCCCATTTTGATACCCATGACATGACCAGAATTCATTTCCCACATCTCAGTACACTGGGACCCACTGAGAAAAGTCCAGTATTCATGAACAGTCACTGATTAAAATCCTTCCTCTCACAGATAACTTTAGAATTTTGCAATCATGCTTTAGGGTCTTAACAGAAAGAGCTGTACACTGTGCATTTTTAAGGACCATAGTATGGTAAGAGGGGGAAATACTTGGAGGCAAAAAGGATTTTCATGCTCCGCCAAAACCACCTCTTGCTTGAGTGCCTACTCTCCAGTCATGACTGTACTAGGTCTTTATTCATACATCATCTGTAATTCCTGAATGAACCCTCTGTAAATACTATTTTGTCTGTGAAGAACAGAGAGTACTCACTCAAGATCACACCATCAGTATGGAATTCTACGCACATAAACACCTTATTCCAAACCCTACACTTTCTTAGAAGAAGTTAGGGACCTTTCTCAGGAGACCCTGCCAATATGAGACTTTGCTTGCACTAGACCCTACACAAGGCACTCCACTCACTCTATTTGGCACTGGAATTCTTCAAAGAGTAGATATTTGTAATTAAAAGGAAAGGCAGCACCCTCTTGGCATAATATTTTTATTTTACATATGAAGAAAATAAAGCTTCAAACTGTTAAGAAATGGTCACAGGGCACAAGCAACATCCTCACAGACTCAAAGAGGGTGGCATTTAGAAGACATGAAATGTGTATTTGTTTAACTAAAAATAGTGGATGAATAAATATTGTAAGACTAGTTCTGCATTCTTGTTTCTAAATGTGTGAATATTTGTTGATGATAAAAAGGATGGTTCCTCAAAAAAATTAAAAATAAATCTACCCATAATCTAGGAATTTCACCTCTAGATACTTATTCACTGGAATTCACTGTCTCAAAGAGATATCTGTGTTCTCAAGTTCACTGCAATATTGTTACACTGTTTACAATAGCCAAGACACAGAAACAACCTATATGTTCATCAACAATTGAATAGTAAAAGAAAAACTATTGTTTACATAAAATGGAATATTATTTAGCCCTAAAAAGAAGGAAATCCTGAATTATGTCAGAAAAATGGCGGCGGTGTGAAAGATACTTCTGATCTCTCCCCTTAAAATTTCAACACATTGAATAACTATAAGGCAGTGAAGGAACCCCAGCTGGACTGGCAGCCATGCCTAAAAGATCTACACAACAAAGGGACTGAAGATGGGACAGGTTGGAAAGGAGAGTGGAAGATAAAATACGTCAGTGGTCAGCTCTGGAGAGGAGAGAAAAAAGAGGACTGAATTTTTCTCTCTCCTTGCTGGACTCAGGAAGAGAGTTTTATTTTGAGCCAGGAGAGGTAGAGAGTCTGAGGGGCAGAAGGAAATGAGATAAACCAAGGTGGGCACAGATACAGGGTTACTGAGGACTGCCCATGTTGCTTAGCTTGCAGTCAGCCTGTGTGGGTCAGGGCTCAGCCTGCAGCACTTGCTCCATTGGCAAGCACTGAGCCCAAAGTGCCTGGCTCTTGAAGTAAAGTGTGAGTTCCATTGGTGGGTGGATGCTTAACCCATGAAGATTAGCCCAAATGGTGCTGCACACTCACCACAGCCAGTGCCAGTGCTCTACCAGCTGCCCACACTCTGTGCAATGTCAGGGAAAACAAAAGTGTGCACCTCCACCTCCAAGACCTCACCTCCCTCCCCAAAATGGTTCAAAGAAGAGTGGTGGCAGGTCATATCACCAAAACAAAGAACAAAAATTATATGATCCTACTAATAGATGCAGAGAAGGTATTCAATAAGATAAAACATTTCTTTATGTTTAAAACACTCAATAAAATGGGTATAGAGGGAAAATACTCCAACATAATAAAGCCATATATGACAAACCATCAGCTAATATCATACTAAATGATGAAAAACTGAAAGCTTCTTCTATAAAATCAGGAATAAGACAAGGTTGTCCACTCTCTCTATCCCTATTCAACATAGTGCTGGAAGTTTTAGCCAGAGCAATCAGACAAGAGAAAAAAAATAGAAGACATTCAGATTGAAAAAAAAAAGAAGTAAATGTTTCACTTTTTGCAGATGACATGATCCTATATATAGAAAACCCCAAAGAATCCATAGAAAGGCTAATAGAAACAATAAACCAATAAGAGAAAGTCACAGGATACAAAATCAATATACAGAAGTCTACTGCTTTCATATATGCAAACAATGAAACTTTGAAAAACAAATTCAAAGAAACAATCCCTTTTATAGTTACAAAAAAAAATACCTGCAAATAAACTTTGTAAAAGGTCTATATACTTAAAACTACAAAGCATTATTAAAGGAAATTTACAAAGACACATGAAAAGGAAAAATATTCCATGTTCATAAATTGGAAGAATCAACGTAGTTAAAATGGCCATATTAGCCAAAACAATATACAAACAATGCAATCTCCATCAAAATCCCAATGTCATTTTTTAAAGAAATAGAACAGAAAATCACCAGCTTTGTATGGAACCATAAAATAACTTAAATAGCCAAAGCATTCCTGATAAAACAAAGCTGGAGGTATTACAATATCTGACTTCAAATTATACTACAGAGCCATGATAATCAAAACAACATAGTACTGGCAGAAAAATAGACACACAGACCAATGGAACAGTATTGAGATTCCAAAAATAATACCACATATATATGGTCAAATCATCTTCAACAAAGGAGCCAAAACACACAATGGAGAAAAGAAAGCCTGTTTAATAACTGGTGTTGGAAAAAATGGAAAGGTGCATGCAAAAGAATAAAATTTGACTTCAGTTTGTCCCCCTGCACAAAATCAATACAAAATGGGTCAAAGACCTAAACATAAGATCTGAAATAATAAATTACATATAAGAAAACATAGGCACTAAACCCATGCACCTTAGCCATAGAAAACTATTCATAAATTTGACCCTAAAGGCAAGGAAAGTAAAGGCAGAAATAAATGAATGGGACTATATCAAACTAAAAAGCTTCTGCACAGCAAAAGAAACTGACAATGAAACAAATATACAGCCAACAAAATGGAGGATAATATCTGTAAATAACAGCTCCAATTAAGGGGTTAATATCCAAAATATACAAAGAATACACAAAGCTCAGCAACAAACAAGCAAACAATCCAATAAAGAAATGGGAACAGGACATGAACAGATAGTCCTCCCAAGAAGAAATACAAATGGCCAATAGATATATGAAAAAATGCTTATCTTCATTAGCTATTAGAGAAATGCAAATAAAAACTACAATGACATATCAGCCCACACCTGTTAGATTGGCTATTATCAACAAGACAAATAATAACAGGTGTTGGAGAGGCTGTGGGGGAAAGGAACCCTCACTCACTGCTAGCAGGAATGCAAATTAGTATAACCATTATGGAAGAAAGTATGATGGTTTCTCAAAAAATTAAGAATAGAACTACCTTATGACCCAGCAATCTCTCTATTGCATATCTAACCCCAAAACTCAAAAACATTGGTATGTAAGGACACATGCACCCCATGTTCATCGCAGCCTTATTCACAGTGGTCAAGACATGGAAACAACTAATGTGTCCCTCAATAGAGGATTGCATAAAGAAGATGTGGTACATATATACAACGGAATACTACTCAGCCATATGAAATAATGACATATTACCATTTACAACACATGGATGGACCTTGAGAACTTTATATTGAGTGAAATAAGTAAATCAGAAAAAGCTAAGAACTGCATGATTTCACACATAGGTGGGACATAAAATTGAGACTCATGGACATAGATAAGAGTGCAGTGGTTACCAGGGGAACAGAGGTGTAGTAGCGGGGAGGGGAGTTGGGAGAAGAGTATAAAGAGGGACAAATATAAGGTGATGGGAAATTATTTGGCTTTAGGTGATGAATATACAACATAATTGACGATTCATATGATGAAGTGATGTTTGCCTGAGATCTATGTACACTTATTGATCAGTGTCATCCTGTTAAAATTAATTTCCTAAATAAATAAAAAGGAAGGAAATCCAGCCCTTTGATACAATGTGGATGGACTTTAGGGGAATTATGCTAGTGACAAGTCAGAGCAAGACAAATACCATATGCTCTCACTTATATGCGGAATTTAAGACACACACAGACACACAACCAATTTATAGATACAAAGAACAGATTGATAGCTGCCAGAGGAGTAGGCAAAATTAATAAAGAGGATCAAAAGGCAAAATATTACAATTATGGCTTGATGAATGTTAGCACAGTGAATAGAGCTTTAACCTGGGACACTAAGGTTAGAGGTTCAAAACTCTGAGTTTGCTGGCTTGAGGGCAGGCTCAGCAGCTTGAGCACAAAATTGCCAGTTTGAGTGTAGGATTATCAACATAATTTCCTAGTCACTGGCTTGAGCTCAAAAGTCACTAGCTTGAAGCCCAAGGTTGCTGGCTTGAGCAAGAGGTCACTGGCTCAGCTGGAATCCCCCCAGTCAAGGCACCTATGAGAAGCAATCAATGAACAACTAAAGTGACACAGCTACAAGTTGATGTTTCTCATTTCTCTCCTTTCCTATCTGTCTCCCTTCCCCCTCTCTCTTTCTCTTTCTCTTTCTCTCTCTCTCTCTCTCTCTCTCTCTCTCTCTCTCTCACACACACACACACACACACACACACACATATACTCACTCATACAAAATTACAGTTATATGATAAGTAAGTCCTGGGACTATAGTACACAGCATGGTGACTATAGTAAAAAATAGTTTATTATATATTTGAAAGTTGCTAAGAGAGTAAATCTTAAAAGTTCTCATATAAGAAAAGAAATTGGTAACTGTAAGTTGATAAATGCTAACTAAACTTATTGTGATAATCATTTTAAAATATATACATATATTAGATCATTCTGTACATCTGGAATTAATACAATGTTTTATGTTGATTATATCTCAGTAAAACAAAAAGAATACAAATGAGAACTTCTAACAAGGGCAATGAAAGCTCTTTAAATAAGCCTTAATATTCTTTTTTTCCTCATTTTTTTAAGTGAGAAGAGGGAAGATAGTGAGACAGGCTCCTGCATGCACCCTGACCAGGATCCACTTGGCAACCTCTGTCGAGGTCAATGCTTAAATCAACTGAACTTTCCTCAGCACCTGGGGCTGATGCTTGAACCAATCAAGCCACTGGCTGCAGAAGCAGAAAAAGAGAGAAGGGGGGAAGGAAGGAGAAAAGAAGCAGATGGTTGTATCTCTTGTGTGCCCTGACCAGGAACTGAACCCAGGACTTTGATATGCCAGCTGAAGCTCCATCCACTGAGCCAACTAGTCAGGTCCAACCTTAATATTCTTAATGAATGCTCATATAATCATCCTCATTTCTCTTATGTTCTTTTCATATATTTTTCTCATGTCTTTGCATGGTAAGAATTTCTCTCACCATTCCTGTTTCCTGCTCTGTTGTATCCACAATATTTTCAGCTACCAGGAAATTTTGTTGAAGAATGTCAATTCATATCTTAGGAAATGTGGCAACAATAAAACCTATTGAGAGGACTGTGTAGAGAGAAAGATTCTACTCTAAGAGACTGATGTTTAATAACAAATATAATCACTAATACAGGTATTCTGTTTTCTACTTTAATGGTCAAATTGCTACAAGTAGAACACTACAGCTAACAGTATATAGGTCAGGAGTCCTTTTGGTTCAAACCTGACATTCTGATATTTCTGAGCCTTGTTACTGAGTGAAAATTCATAAATGAAAGTAAGCCTAAGAGTGATGTCAGAGAAATGGCAGCATGAGGGATACTTCCTGATCTCTCCCCTTGAAATTTCAACAAATTTTATAATTATATGCAGAGAAGAAAACCCAGATGAACAAGAAATATACACACACCAGATAGACAAAGGTATGATTGCACAAGAAGGCAGGCCAAAGCACAGAAGAAGAAAAAAATACCAGAGGACTGAGTCTTTCTCTTTCCTCACAAACCTGAGGGAGGGAGGCACTGTTGGTACAGGCTTTGTCTCAGACCTGAACCCAGGAGAAGAGGAAAGTCTGGGAAGAAGGAGCTGAGAAAAAGGTAACAAACAAGAATGGGGTGTAGGGCCTTTCCCCAACAATCCTGTGATTGCAGGGCTGGGCAATTACAGGCGTGGGGCACACACAAAGCCACGTGGGGCACACACAAAGTTCTTGAGTGATATGCTCTCAAGAACTGCAGGCAAAAAGCTTGTGGAGATCGGCCCACAGGATACTGGGGTATGCTTCATCTGCCTTCCTGACCAGCACAGTTTAACCTTGTGGCACCAGAAGCACTTGATCTGCACACCACTGGCTCTGAAGCTCGGGCACTGGCTTGCTGGAGGGAGTTTTAACATGTGTGGGTGAGAAGCCCCTGATCTGCTATCTCTACCTCAACTGCACCCAAAGCTCAAGGACACTGGCTTGTGGCATGCACTCCCTGCTGTTCCCAGGGCTGTGCTTGGAGTGCTTAGAGTGGTATTGGAGGAAGGACTGGACTGTGTCATCCCAGCCTTCTGGTTCCTCATTGCTCCCCTTCCTGTGAGAAAAGTGGTGGTAGCAGACCCCCTTCCACTAGGTCTTCAGGCTGCTCTCACCTGTGACAGGCGGGGCCACCTGAATACTTGATCCCTTTCTCTGTTGGGAGGTGGGGGAGGACCTTGGAGGACTCTAGGTCAGCCATTGCCAGTGCCATAAAATTGCAAAGCCCTAAAAACAAGCCTACCAACACAATAACCCTGCCCACATCATTACAAAGGCAACAGCTAAGCCTTAGCAGAACACCTAAGAATCTTGCAGAGACAAATCTCGTAGTACAGAGCCTCCTGCCAGAAAAAGGAATAATTACCCCTTGTTGCAGTTATGAACAATACCACTTGCAAATGCCATCAAGGAAAAATAAATCAAATATGGATATATAAGACACAAACATAGCTCAGATAGATGATGTAAAATCTCCAGGAAAAAATATCAGTTACATGGAAACCTTGGAGTTTAATGACAAAGAATTCAAAATTGAAGTGCTAAAAATACTCAATAAGATACAAGAAAACACTAAAAGGCAATTTAGTGAGCTCAAAAAACAACTTAATGAACAAAAAGAGTACTTCACCAAGAAAATGGAAACTATAAAAAAGAACCAAACAGAGATGAAAAACTCAATACATAAACTGAAAAATGAGGTAACAAGCTTAGCCAATAGAACAGGTCAGATAGAGGAGAGAATCAATGAAATAGAAGACAGGCAACTAGAGATACTAAGAGAGAAGAAGAGAGTGACTCACGGATTTAAAAGAAATGAGAAAACCCTACAAGAATTGTCTGGCTCCATCAGGAAGAGCAATATAAGAATAATGGGTATTCTAGAAGAGGAAGAGAGAGAAAAGGGAATGGAGGACATAATGAAACAAATAACTGATGAGCACTTCCCATGCTTGTTAAAGAGTTAGAGCCTCAAATCCAAGAAACAAACAGAATGCCGAGTTACCTCAACCCAAACAGACCTACTCCAAGGCACATCATAATGAAATTATCACAAATCAATGACAAAGAAAGAATCCTCAAGGCAGCTAGGGAGAAGAAGAATATAACTTATAAAGGAAGGGCCACTAAACTATCATCAAATTACTCAGCAGAAATTCTACAAGCCAGAAGAGAGTGGACCCAACATTCAAAGTACTGAAAGAGAGGAACTACCAACCACTAATACTATATCCATCAAAGCTATTCTTCAAATATAAAGGGGAAATGAAAACATTTACAGACATACAGAAGCTGAAGAAATTTATAATCAGAAAACCCCCACTACAGGAAATACTAAAGGGTGTTATCCAACCAAATACAAAAAACAGAACAAGACAAAATTACCAAGTAAAAAATGTTAACATAACCACAATAAGGACAAGGATAATCTGTGACAACAATAACATAAAAGGGGAGGGGATAAAGATCATCAGTAATACAAGAGAGTGGAGTGCAGAAGCAGTCATGAGATAATAGACTCTAATAAATAAAATAATTTTCTTTTAATAAGCTAATGGTAACCACTCTTGAAAATGCCACTACTGAAACACATAGCTTTAAAAAAGAAAAAACAGAAGATAGAAATATGGAATACCACCAAACAAAAACAAATGACAGAAAAACACAAAAGAAGAACCAAACAAGACACAAAGCTATCAGAAAGCAGTATATAAAGTGGCAATAGAAAATTCTCAAGCACTAAATGTAAATGGGTTGAACTCACCAGTAAAGAGGCACAGAGTAGCAGATTGGATCAAGAAGCAAAACTCAACAGTATGCTGCCTTCAAGAGACATATCTAAGCTACAAGTATAAAAATAGATTCAAAGTAAAAGGTTGGTAAATGATTCTTCCAGCAAATAATATCAGGAAAAGCAGGAGTAGCTATACTCATATCTGACAATGCTGACTACAATACAACAAAGGTAACTAGAAATAAGGATGGACATTTCATAATGATAAAGGGGACATTGAATCAAGAAGATATAACACTCCTTAATATATATACACCAAACCAAAGAGCACCAAAATATATAAGACAACTACTAACTGATCTAAAAGTGCAAACAGAAAAATATATAATTATACTTGGAGACCTCAATACACCATTGATGGATTTAGATTGTTCATCTAAACAGAAAATCAATAAAGAAATATTGGCCTTAAGTGAAACACTAGAACAAATGGACATAATAGACATCTACAGGACATTTCATCCCAAAACATCAGAGTATACATTTTTCTCCAGAGTACATGGAACATTCTCAAGAATAGACCATATGCTGGGCCACAAAATTAACACCAACAAATTCAGAAAGATTTAAATAATACCAAGCATATTTTCTGACCATAAGGCTTTGAAACTATAATTCAACTGCAAAAAAGAAGTAAACACACCCACAAAAATTTGAAAATTAAACAACATACTTCTAAAAAATGAATGGGTCAAAGAAGAAATAAAAAAAGAGATCAAAAGATATATACAGGCAAATAAAAATGACAACAAGACATATCAGAATCTCCAGGATTCAGCAAAAGCAGTAATAAGAGGGAAGTTCATATCATTACATGCTTATATGAAAAAACAAGAGAAAACCCAAGTAAACAACCTAACATCACATCTTAAGGAACTAGAAAAAAGAACAAATGCAAACAAAAACCAACAGAAGAAAAGAAATAATAAAAATGAGAGCAGAAATAAATGAAATAGAGAACAGAAAAAAGTATAGAAAAAATTAATACAACAAAAAGCTGGCTCTTTGAAAAGATCAACAAAATTGACAAACCCCTGGCAAGACTCACTAAGGAAAAAAGAGAAAAGACTTATATAAACAAAATCCAAAATGAAAGAGGAGAAATTACCATAGATATCATAGATATACAAAGGATTATTGCAGAATATTATGAAAGATTATATGCCATCAAATTCAACAATCTAGAAGAAATGGACAAATTCCTAGAGCAAAACAATCTTCCTAGACTGAAGCAGGGAGGAAATAGAAACAACTATCAAAAACCTCCCCAAAAATAAAAGTCCGGGGCCAGATGGATATACTAGTGAATTCTACCAAACATTCAAAGAATTGGTTTCTGTCCTTCACAAAGTCTTTCAAAAAATTAAAGAAGAAGCAATACTTCAAGACATATTTTATGAGGCCAACATAACCCTCATACCAAAAGCCAGTAAATTCAACACAAAAATAGAAAACTACAGACCAATATAAATAATGAATACAAATGCAAAAATCCTAAACAAAATACTAGCAATCAAATATAACCACATATAAAAAAATAGTTCATCAAGATTAAGTGGGATTCATCCCTGAATCACAAGGGTGGTTAAACATATGTAAAACAGTTAACATAATACACGATATCAACAAAGCAAAGAACAAAAGCCATATGATCCTATCAATGGATACAGAAAAGGCATTCAATAAAATCAACATCCTTTTATGATTAAGACACTCAACAAAATGGGTATAGAAGGAAAATATCTCAACATAACAAAGGCCATTTATGACAAACCATCAGCTAACATCATATTTAACGGCAAAAAACTGAAAACTTTTTCTCTAAAATCAGGAACAAGACAAGGTTGTCCACTCTCTCCACTCCTATTCAATATAGTGCTGGAAGTTCTAGCCAGAACAATCAGACAAGAGAAAGAAATAAAAGGCATTCATATTGGGAAAAAAGATGTAAAGGTTTCACTTTTTGCAGATGACATGATCCTGTATATAGAAAACTCCAAAGACTCCACAGAAAAGGTATTAGAAACAATAAACCAATAGAGTAAGGTCACAGGATACAAAATTAATGTACAGATGTCTATTGCTTTCTTATATGCCAACAATAAAACTTCAGAAAAAGAACTCAAAAAATTAATTCATTTTACAGTAGCAACAAAAAAATGAAATACCTAGGAATAAACATAACAAAGAATGTAAAGGACCTATATACTGAAAACTACAAAGCATTATTAAAGGAAATTGAAAAAGACACAATGAAATGGAAAAATATTCCTTGTGCATGGATAGAAAGAACAAATATAGTTAAAATGGCCATATTACCCAAAGAAATATACAAATTTAATGTAATTCCCATCAAAATTCCAATGTCAATTTTTAAACAAATGGAATAAAAATCATTAGGTTTATATGGAATCATAAAAATCCTTGAATAACCAAAGTAATCCTAAGGAAAAAGAATGAAGGTGGAGGCATTATAATACCTGACTTCAAACTTTACTACAGAGCCACAATAATCAAAACAGCATGATACTGGCAGAAAAATAGGCACTCAGACCAATGGAACAGAATAGATAGCCCAGAAATAAAACCACATATTTATGATCAAATCATCTTTGATAAAGGAGCCAAAAACACAATGGAGAAAAGAAAATCTTTTCAATAAATGGTGCTGGGAAAATCGGAAAACAACATGCAAAGGAATGAAACTTGACTACAGTTTATCTCCTTGCACAAAATTAATCAAAATGAATCAAAGACCTAAATATAAGATCTGAAACAATAAATTACATAGAAGAAAACATAGGCAATAAAGTCATGGACCTTGGCCGGAGAGCACATTTTATGAATTTGATCCCAAAGGCAAGGAAAGTAAAGGCAAAGATACATCAAACTAAGAAGCTTCTGCACAGCAAAAGAAACTGTCAACAAAAAGAAATAGCAAACTAAATGGGAGATGATATTTTTAAACAACAGCTCACATAAGAGGCTAATATCTAAAATATATAAAGAACTCACAAAACTCAGAAGCAAACAAACAATCCAATAAAAAATGAGAATGAGGGACTGGGTGAAAAAGGTGAAGAGATTGAAAAGTACAGATTGGTAGTTAGAAAATACTAATGATGTAAAAGTACAGCATAAGGACTATAGTCAATAATATTGTAATAAATACACATGCTGCCAAGTGGGTACTAGAAATATTGGGGGATCATTTTGAAAAGTATGTGATTGTATAAACCACTATGCTGTAAATGTGACACTAATATAATTTTGAATATCAACTGTAACTAAAAATTTAAAAATAAATTTTAATATAAAGTAATTTCTACTATCAAGGACCATTGAAAGCAACTGGAGTTTGCTTCCACCTGAAGAACTGATGATGAGATATTGTGCTGGCCATGGTTCCGTGTCTATTTTGTAAGTCATCTGCTTCCTGGCATCCATGAGCCAGACAGCTCTCCCACCCCACCCCATCTAGATACAAACACCACCTAGAGCTCAGAACAGACCAAGCTCCTGACTCTGGAAGTGCTGTAAAGATCAGTACTGTTCCAGCCAGGACCAGGACATGTGATAAATCATGGCATTATTAAAATTGCATTTCTCACTAGCAACATGAGATGCCGCTCATGTGTTTAAAATTTACCATCTATCTTAACAAGTAGTGAAACTAGGATTTTTTAAATGATACATTGCAAAACAAACCTTGCACTAAGAGTTTACAATGAAGACTTCAAACAGCCTATCTTAATAGAGCCATATTTGATCTGTAAAGCAGTCTAATAAAAAGTATAAAATGAAGATGCTACATAAATTAAATGACATGAAATATAAAAAAAGAAGAAGCAATTTCTAAAGCAAAATTAACTTTGATGAACTCTTGTCAACGGGTCAGCAGGTCAAAGGAAAGGCAGTTCCCATAGATCCCGTGGCCAACGACCAATTTCAGTGCAAATCTGCCAGCCCTAACAGCTAGCCTGCTGTCCTTCTCACCATGCTCTGCTTACTGTTACCTGGTTAGCCCTAACCTCCTTTTGAGCCAGAGCAAATGCCAGTGTTGGGGGAAGAAAAGCCGGAAGGGACTCAGCCTAAGACCTGACAAAATGTGAGCCCTCAAGGAATTAAGGATTCATTTATTCAAATTAAGCTTTCTGTAAGAATATTTTGTCATTGAGTAAATTATACTAATAACAGCCCTAGTTTGACTTTTGCATTAAAATTAGCTGTGAATAAGAGTTTAAAATATAGAAAACTATATAAGAAATTCAAGCCATTTTCAAAGCATCACCAAAAATTTCCTACACATAAAGCATGCTGCTTACAGGACTTTAAAGTGTGATTTGGACACATATTGTATATCCCCACTGTACTTAGCACCTAAAAACCTTCCTGGCACATTCTGAGTGTTCAATAAATATTTGTCAAATAAATGGTTTGTCAGTGATACTATATGTAAAACATCTAATTGTACAACAGAGGATTAGCAAGTCTAGTGACCTGATACTAATTTTAACATTGACAAGATTGTAGTATATGGCAAGGTACTTCATACAGTTTATTAAAGGTACTCACCTTCTATAGGAAGTAACAAAGTTACCCGAACCAAGAATTTTCATTGGCTTTACAGAGTCATTTCAGAGGACTTAGAGGTAAAAGAACTCTTTTGATTTGTTGTTTTCATGGTATTTTCAGCTATTGGAGATTTGTGTCAAATCACATTTGGGTGAGCTTACTTTTTTTTATGTTTAAAATGGCATTCCTGGGTTGGTTGTTATTATTTGCACTTTAAAAATTAGGAAACAGAGACTCATAGAAATTCAGTAATGTCAAACATTATGTTATTTAATTTATAAGTGAAAAAATGAGTTTAAGCCAAGGTTTGTCTGGTCTGGAGTCTTTTTTTCCTGGGAGACTACTTTCCCATCACTTGTAACTACCTGACTAATGATCATTTCATATATAACAAGCACAGGGCCAGTTATGAAGTTCACTCTTAATATAGACAAAATGAAATTTTAATTGAGATGTGCCGTATTTAATAATTCTCTTGTGAGTCTGTTCAGTGTCCATTCCTCTCTCCCTCTTTCTAGTATCTGTTCTAACCACTCCTGATATAGTTCATGCAACTCCTATAAGGCAAATCTATCCCCAGATCCAGACCCTGGATTGATTAGTCTAATCAAGTTTGAGTAGGTTCATTCATCTTGCTGCATTCTGGATCAAGGTTATGATGCAGTTAGGGCCAATTAGACCTGAGAAGGGGATTCCAGAAAAGATCATATTAGCTTTCCCATAATGAACTGGGGCCACATTGCTCTTGGACACAACAGGAAAGCATAGAACCTTAGCAAGAAACCTGTGTAAAATCTTGAGAGTTGCAGGTGGAGAAACGCCAGGACTGGCAGAGTGTAGATTCAAGAAAAGTCTGTCCCCTTACCATGGTATTGAGCCACTGGGTAATTCATTCTAGGTCGTTCCCTGCCTCCAAAATTCCAATTCCATGAGCCAACAAATAAATGTAATGTGTAAGCCACTTTGAGTTGAGTTCTCTATTACTTAAAAAAAAAAAAACACCCTAACTAAACACTACTAAGAATTTCTCAATTTCATAATCTGACTCACACTGATATTAATTGAATAACTATATTTTTGCAATTATTGTATTCTCCTGGAAAAGAAACACTGAGTCAATATATACAGCTCTACGTTAAGAGTATGAAATTTTTACCAGGAACAGAATGCTTTATTTATAAACAAATGTAATTCAATTAGGTAAATTTAAAAATTGAAATAGTTGAAACTCTGTTGGGCAAAGCAGATTAAATCTAAGACTCATCTGTCTGTTGCCTTAAGATTTAGGGTTATTATGTATATAAATGGAAAATTTATATGACTTATGATATATCACTATATCCTTCTGAAATTCTAGATAGATATGCTTATCCAACTTCGGGGAACATCATTCTTGACCCCTGTGTCCTGGTACATCACAGAGCAAGTGACCTTTAGCTTTTCTCATTTGAGAGGTGGAGACAACACCTTTGCAAACCCCCTAAAGGGTTGAGTTGAAGGTCATAAGTGAGAATGCCACAGAATAGTATGCAACTAAAATCATCTCAGAAATACAAAGCCTTGCTATGTGACATCCTCAACAGTTCTCCCCAAGTCCAAATTGCTAAGCCTTATTTTCCCTTATAGCAAAGATAAAAAGCTCTGAGAAGCTAAAGAACTAGTTCCTCTCAAAACAGAGCCCCGGATTCATCACCCTAAAAATAGCAGTCCATAGAGTCAGCTGGCAGCAGCCAAGCCAAGACCAGCCTGTGTTCTGATCCTTTTTCTCATCTCACTGTTAATGCAACTCCTGAAACAAAATAAGCAAATGGAAAAAACTTGAGTTTTGCATACAGAAATCAATCACATGCCAAGAAACACATAGTTTGAGAAAACCATATGTGTTTTGTTACCGTGCATCTACTGGGCCAGCCTCTTTCTAATGGAATAAGTCACAATACAGAACAAACACGTGTTGAGTGGCTTCTTCAGAAGTAGAATAAAGGACCCAAACTTAAATCTTCAGATTCTGAACAACTACCAATTGATACTTTATTTTTAAATACTGTACCTTGTGGTCTTCATAGTGTGTAGTGTGATTTCTTGGTGTCCTGGAGCCACAAGTTCCCTACTGCTTTCAGATCCAATCTCCAGAGCAAGTTCTTTAGAAACCACTTACTACCAGGGGACTTAGAAGTGGGCTGGCTGACAGAAAGGCCTTTTGTTGCTGTTGTTGTTGTCAATAATTGAACTTCTTGAGGTGACACTGGTTAACAAAATTATCCAGGTTTCAGGCATACAATTCTACTACACATCTTCTGTACAATGTGTTCACCCCCCCCAAGTCAAGTTGCCATCCGTCACCATTTATCTCCCATGTACCATTCTCTACCCCCCCCACCCCATTTGAATGGCACTGACTTACCTAGGTTTTTTTTACTTGAACCCAGACATGGCAAGTGCAGAGGGAAATTCTCTTAACAAAAACAGGCAGCAAAAGATTTGTAGATAGGCCTCCAAAGGGTTAATTCTCTGGTCAGGAAAAGTACAATCTTCTCTGGGAAAAAGAGAAAAAAAAGTGTTTTGCAATAGAAAAATTATCATCTTTCCCTAAAGAAAATCTAATGTTTTTTCTTAGAGATATCAGTGGAGATGGGATTTGGCCTTCTTATGTGGGAAACACTGATCCTCCTGGTCATTAGTGCATTTTGGAGTTTTATGTTGTCTTATTTTTTGTCACATTTAAGTGGTGTCATTCCCATTCTTCTAAAAGTAACTTAACTAAACAAATTAGCTTGGAAAAATTAAATTGGTGCTTCACAGATATGTATGTTTTTTTCTGATAGTTAATAAAAAACTGACTTTGATATGACTCCTTAATTTGTATTATCTCATTTGTGTTTGATACTCATACCAATTCTGTGAGAAGAAACAAAATTTTATAAAGGATATACTTTCTTATTGTAGTCTCTTGATATTCTTTAAAAATAATTTTTTTAATTATTTTTAAATTTGAAAGTAGCATACAATAAAAAGTTCTCCCTCTACCCATTTTAAAGATGAAGAAACTGAGAACTTGGTAATTTCAGTAGCCTGTCCAAGATCACACAGATAGGCAGAGCTGGCTCTGGAATGTCTTGACTCCAAAGTCCTGACTCTTCCCACTGCCTGCCCTTCACCTTCCTGTCTAGGGACCAAAGAAGTAGCTATCTGGACACCAGACTCCTAGTGGTGGTTCCCATTAAGGTGGGGAATAGCACTGGCAGATGACTTGCATCTTTTGCTCTTTTTATTTTGGTTAAATATCTTACAACTATTATAAGTTTACTCATTACTTGGTTTTACAAAAGATAAAAGCATTCTAATGATTTCTGAGAATTGGAAAATACTAAGTAACTCTGAGATATCCTTGTTCATTTTATTGTATGTGTATTGTTATATTCTCACATACTCTACATAGGTGACTTTATTAGGCTCACAAACTAGCAGTAACCATAAAACTCCATACCCAGAACATAAAAAGGAAGAGGCAATTTTCAATCAGTAACTAAATAATTTAATTCAAGGGTTAATAGCAGATCCTACTTTGTATACTAGTCGCTGAGCTAACCAAGCTTCCCTCTCTCTCTTCCTTTGCTGTCTTGTTTGGATCCCCAAACTGAAAGCAGGAACTACTCACTCAAAAAAAAAAAAAAAAGCTTAATTTCTTCATACCCTTTCCTCCTTCCTTACTTCCTCAATGCTAATGAATAAATTCAGAAAGTCACATAGAACAATGCCATTAAAATTTGTAATCTCCAACTCAACCAAGCAGTCATCACCACCAGTAAATCATTTTTTCTTATCCCTGATTCATTTTCTTAAGTAGACTAAATATTCCAAATCATGAATACTTTCCTCAAAATGCCAGTAGTCTCTAACTTCTTCACTCTCAGAACATTAACTTGCCTATAATTTTGTCAACAAAACAGTCTATCATAGGAGGTCACCCTACACTTCTATCTCATATATTATGTGTGGCTTACCCCACTCTAAGGCCAACTTCTTCACTTTCAGAGTACGGAGAGGTCCTCTTGCTAGCAACTGGCTCCTCCTCCACCTGGTGACTTTCTCCTGTGTCTCCTCACCTCCTACAGACTGAAGCACAAAGCACATTCACTCCTGTATTCACACCCTCTCTCTTCTAGCCTCTTTGCCTTGGGTCATCAATGTGTATATTTATCTCTCATCCTTATAAAGACTTTTCTTCAAGCTGCTACTTTACTTATCTTTTTCCTTCTCTTTTTTATTCAAACTTCCAAAAAGCATTTTCTTCCCCTTTTTTCCTCTTTTTCATCTCTCATCTTCATTCTCTCCATTATTCCAAAGTTCTACTAAAACTGCATATTCACATGTACATTTGATTAATTCTAGTCAAAAATGTCAGAGAATATTTTCAGTCTTAATCTGATTTCGTGTCTCTACCACACTGTTGATCAGTCCTTTCTTAAAGAGCTTCACTGCTTTCATATATAGCACAAACCATCCTCCCCCTGACTGCTCCTTCAGGCGCCTACTACTGTTTTTATAAAAAGCTGTCCTAGTTTTCTGTCCTCGGCCTGTATTTTGGCAATCTGTACCCTCTCCTTATGTGCCAACAGTTACACTGAGTTTTCCAAAAACATGCTGATCACTAAATCTACTTAGTGAACCCAGACTCAAACATCAGCCTCAAACTAATTACTAAATATTCCTATCTAGATAGTCCCTAACACCACAGATCCAACCATTCTAACATGTAGAAAACTATCTTTATCTTTTACATAAAGAAGTGTTGAATAGAGCCAACATCAGCTCTCATCCCTGAAACTAGATACCTTGGATAATTTCTAACTCATTGCTTGCTACATGTTTAATTAATTATTATGTTTTGCCAACTTTCACTTCTAAAAGTAGTAGATTTTATTTTCCACAAGTGGACACAGTAATATCCCCCACCGCAAATGCTATTTTGCAATGAAAACTTGCCACTTTCCTGTTACCAGGTGGAGTCTTTTTTCACTCCCATGGGCGAGAGGGCCCTAAGACTGCTTTGATAAATAAACTACACAGGAGGAAGAAGCAGCAATTCCATTCACTGTCTCTTCGAAGCCAGCCACCATATCTGACTACTGGAAACGACCATGCTGTGAAAAGCCCAGATCGTGTGGAGATGTGACACTACAAGCATACAGAGAAAGAACATGTCAAAGGGCAAAGAGGCAACAAGCATACAAGTAAAGAAACTGCCTTGGAAGAGTATTATCCAGCCCCCCTTGATTGTGTCTTCTCCTCTTCATCTCTACTAGGTCTTTCTGGAGAAGGAGAATCTCCCAAGTCAATGGATACAAGCAGTCTATGGTATAATGGGATTCAAGCCTACACTATTCTCTATATTGTCTGCATTTCTTATAGAGATCAGCTTGGAGTCACTAGGTCTGATCTCTGAGAGAAGATCTGCCTCTGACCTTCCCTGTAACTGGAACTCCATTCAAACTGATGCAGCATGCATGCCAGCAGGGCTGAGGTGCCCTTCCTCTTTCACTATCCCACAGTGTACCGTAAATGGCAGTGGTTGGAAATGGGCCCACACTGTGAGGAGTCACTGTGCTTCTGAGCTGGAATTTCAAACACATTCCAGACCCCTGGGAGTAGAACGAGACCCTGGTGCTGCACCCTGGTTCTGCCTAGTGCATTCTCTGCATTTCAGCCTCCGTACCAATGCACCACTCCATGAGCACTTCCCCAGGCTGTGAGAGGACTTGCAGTGCCTCTGATGTGCAGAGTGTTGTTTCTAAAAAGCTGTTCCCCATTCTTAGTGTGCAAAAGAATAACTTAAGGAGTTGTTAATATGCAAATTTTGGAACCCCATCCCATCTTTTCTAGGGTGCAGTTTGGAATTTTTTTAAGGTACTTGGTTGACCACACTTTAAGACACATGGTTCTAATGAAATGTTATAGTCCTGTCCTCTGCTTTCAAAAGGTTTATAGTCAAACCGAATATGTGTTAAATAATATAATCTGGTGTACACTGGACACCAGGAGGAATATGAATGTTAACAAAGAAAATGAAGATACTGAGATGCACATGGAAAATGTGAACTTGGTCTTAGGCCTGATGAAGAAAGATAGAGGTATAATTCCTCAAAATGTGATTGCTATCCAGCGGCAGCAGTTCCTGAGCAATCGTTAGACATGCACCTTCTAAGGTTCCACCCCAACATATGGATTCAGAACTTCTGGAAATGGGCGCAGAAATCTATATTTTGATAAGACCATTAGCTCGTTTTACCACCACTGAAATGGAGAGAAGCCAGCAACTGGGGAGCGTAAGGGAAATCGAATCCAGAAATCAGACTATGAATGATGCCATGCCTTTGGAAGACAGTGGGAAATATATTAAAAGTAAAATGTTTTATATACAAATCAAACCAGTGATTATTCCTGTCATGCTAATTTGTTATTTTTGTATGGCCGTTACCTGTAAAGCACTGCTCTTTTCCTGTCATGACCCTGAGCCATGCATTGTACACATAGTCATATGCTGTAGTGAAAAATGAGTCCGGGTGGAACAGTTGCTCTTAATGGTTTCATACTTAAAATATAACCATTAGACTAAATCATGACTGGTATATAAAGACACTGTAAGATGGTGTTATGTTTTACAATGTTTGTTTAATTTATCTTTAGCATTCCATTGGCACCAATTAAATCATAAATTTGTTCAGATACTAAAAACAAGAATATTCTTTATAAGTGATAATAAGCCAACACTTGGTTTCAAAACAGTAATGTAATGTTTAATAAACTAGATGTGAATCCAATATATTACACATACAATGGTGTCTCATGATTAAAGAAGGGTAGTAGTCATAAAAATGTGTAAAAATGAAGTCATCAAATTGCATGATAAAAGTTTATGAATTACAAAAAGTTTTATTTCAGAAAGCCATTTGCACCATTTGAATTACCAATAAGAATCATTTGAGTCAAAAATGTGGTTTACAACTTCTCGGATTATAAACATATAGGGTAATGTTATGTGCTATAATTAATCTGTCTGTAAAAGCAAAGGCAAAGAAGTCTTTTTTTATTTTGGTGAACTGAAGAAATACAGCTTTTTTAAAAAATGTCTTTTTTTTCTGTAATTAGAATTATATTTGTTTCCTAAATAAATAGTAAAGTGTAAGATAGATAACTACCAAAAATTAAAGGTAGGTTTTTTTAAATTACCAATTGCTGTTTTTCATAAGTTCTTTCAATTTATTCCGTAAATGCAGAGGAAGTTTTTCTGTACCACTGGTAAAAAATATTAGCTGTTATGATTTCTTGATTTTAAACCATTATTTTTCCTCATGCCTTTTTCTGTAGTAAACAATTCTGAGAAAGCCCACTAGGAGGAGTTCTTAGTACAACTATAAAGCAAAGACAGCTAGCTCTCTGTCTGCTGATTGAGGCCTTTGATATTTTCCTTAAATTTTTCTGTGTACCTCAATTAGCAAACAAACTGTATATTCTATAGGCAGCAGATACAAATATAAAACATTTAAATAAAAGTTTATTAAATCAAAGAAACAAGATGGAAATATAGGATGATTTTTTAAAACTTGTTTTACCATCTAAATTAAGGCAAAAAATACATATATCTGTACACAATTAAACAGGATTAATATCTTCAAAAGAATAATATATTTTAACAGGACATATATAAATCTAAGACTTTCTTAAAACTTCAATTAAATATTTTATTGGAAAACATATTATTTCTATATTGATCAAATGTATTCCTGACAAATGTTTCTACAGAATTCCAAAGCTCACCTGAAACATCCATATTATTTTCACTCAGATGATCTTGATGTTCCATGTGTTAATGTATTGATTTCCTCCATCTCTTAAGAATAATTTTTATGATTTAATTTAACTTGGCATCTATTAAGAAAAATAAAGTATATATATATATATATATATATATATATATATATACTCTCATATGCAAAATTTTAGTAAAATATAGATTTATTTGAATGGGTGTGTGTGTGTGTGTGTGTTAATATAGCCCTATGTGTATCTGTAATTGGCACTAGTATGTTGGCCCATTGATACTGATGGTAAGATGGTCTATGTTATTTCTTTTTTTATTATTATTATTATTAATTTGAGAATTAGCTCAAGGTTTGGCTATATTTAGGGAAGGATTGTATTCAGTCATCTGTGGAAAGATGGATGAAAAGATGGTAAACAACCTGATGAGAGAAAGAACAAAGCTGCATTTTTAACCTTTCCTGGCTCTGTGTGCCTGGCTTCCAGGCCTTGCAAAGCAGCCAGATCTCCATGAGTGAGGAGCAGATGGAACAGGCAGTAGTAAGATACTATAAACATTTTTGAAAATGGTACTGCAAAGCCAAGTGGCCTGTGGAGTAGTGATAGGGGAGAGGAGATTGAGGAGAGAACAGAAACCTGACTTTGAGATTTTTCAGCAGGTGGCACAAACTACCAAATGATTCTGGTATTGAAACCATGGGGCGGGAGAAAGCCAGATAGAGCATTGCAAGGAGGAGCAGATTCTCCCCTCTCCCTGTCTTACCTCTGCCTCTGTGTCCTGGCAGCCATTTTCTATACTGCACCTATTTGTTTAGCTCAAATTCTAAGCCAGTAGCTACAGTAGATGCAACCTAGCCAAAGGTAGAACATTCCATGAAAGTATACAAGATGCTATTTAGACTGGTACAAAAATCCTCAGTACCTGCAGGATAAAATCCAAACTCTTTAGCATGACATTTGAGGGTCTCTACAATCCAATCTTACACAACCTTTCCAAGTTGGCCCCTTACCACTTCATTTCCTAAAAGCCACACTCCACTAAAGTAATCATCTTTCCACACTCTTCCATTCTCTTGCCCACCTCCTGGTGGTCTCTCTACCTGAAATGCCCTCCTTTTCCCCTGCCAGAATCCACCAAGTCTCTGCCGAAAGGCCACTTGCTATGAAAGCTCCTCTAATCCCCCCCACCAGTCTAAATTGCTCTCTTTTGTGGTCCAACAGCACTTAAGTTATTTCTTTATTACATCTTTTAAGTCCAAATGTTCAACTTCCCTGTTAGTCTGCCAGACCTTTGAGGGAAGGCATTGAACCTCACAAATACACAAAGGTGTACTTGTATCCTGTGCAGCCCCTGCAGCTGCCACCATGTCTTCCACTGTTGTGGCAGCTGCTCCTGCACATTGTCCACACTTCTTATGTGCACTCAGTACTATGTGCAGCCTCATTTTAATCTTTCTGGGTTAAAATCATCTATTCTCCACTCACCAAATGAATGACCTTGGGTCTGTTGCTTAGACTATCTGCATCTCAGTGACCTATTTGCAAACTGTAGTAATAATGCTCCTTGCTCACGGGTTAACTGTGTGAGGCATGGCAGGTTTCTGGCCAATAGTAAGGGCTTAAAACCCATTACCTATTGTTTTTATTATTTTTTGCTGTTGTTATTCACTCTACATAACAACACTGTAAGATAGGTGCTATCTTAACCTTTGCCCATAGCTCCTAGCAGCAAATGTGAAGTCAGGATTCAATATCAGGCCTGACTCCAGAAACAGTGGTCCTGATCTCTCTTGCCTGAAAATAAGATTTAACACTGTTTCTCAAATAAAAGAAAAATAAATTTTAGTAATTTTATTGAATATGTAACAAATGAATCAGAACAACTGACTTAAATCCCAGCCAGTGGGCTCAGTGGTAGAGCATCGGCCCGGCATGTGGGTGTCCCGGGTTCAATTCCCTGATTACCTGTCAGGGCACACAAGAGAAGTGCCCATCTGCTTCCCCGACCCTCACCTTCTCACTTTTCTCTCTCTCTCTCTTCTCCTCCCTTCCTGAAGCCATGGCTAGATGGAAGCAAGTTGGCCCTGGGTGCTGAGGATGGCTCCATGGCCTCTGCCTCAGGCACTAAGAAGAGCTTGGTTGCTGAGCAATGGAGCAATGCCCCAGACAGGCAGAGAATTACCCCCTAGTGGGCTTGCTGGGTGGATCCTGATCAGAGTGGATGTCAAAGTTTGTCTCTGCCTCCCCTCCTTTCATTGCATTTAAAAAGAAGAAGAAGGAGAAGGAGAAGGAGAAGGAGGAGGAGGAGGAGGAGGAGAAGGAGGAGGAGGAGAAGAAAAGAAAAGAAAAAGAAAAAGAAAGAAAGAAAGGAAAGAAAGAGAGAGAGAGAGAAAGGAAGAAAGAAAGAAAGAAAGAAAGAAAGAAAGAAAGAAAGAAAGAAAGAAAGAAAGAAAGAAAGAAAGAAAGAAAGAAAGAAAGAAAGAAAATGAATGAATGAATAACTGGCTGTAAAGGCTTTACATTAGGATATTAGAACCTGAAAAGATCGCCAAGATCATTAAATCTAAACTCTATTCTTTACAAATGAGGGCATTCAGGCATACTCATGCACTTAGAAAGTTTATTGATTAGCTGTTAATTGTCAAACATTGATGTAAGCATTTGGGTAGGTGGTGGGGGACGTGAAAGAAAGGATATCTGCCCTCAAAAAGGTTACAGAACAACAGAAAATCTTCATGTCTCCTAACCAGGAGAGGGAGCATGACATGTCAAACACGTTAGTGACAGTCAAGACTCCAAATGTCATGGCTTCTTGCTCCAAAAGCCCTCCATTTTACCATTGCATTATAGAGTTTCAGTAATAAAAAGCTATTCAGTGTAACATGGAAATTTCAAAGACAATGTTTTGCTTTTAATAAGTCTCAGATCCAAAGGATTCCTCTTTCCCATAGCAATTGTCATGGCCCTGAGTGTGCCTTCTCAGCCTCAAAGCTCTGCTGAGCATTTCACATGCTGAAGTCTATCTCACAGTTAGGTGTTGATTTACATACATAAAAATTGTATGGATTTTTAAAAAAAAATTTAACATGACAATCTGCTCATTTTTTAGCCCTTTGAGATTTGCAATGAAGCAACAGCAATGTTTTACAGATCTAAAATGTTCTTTCTAAAACTAAAAAAAAAAATGAACACAAACACCATACAAGTTTATTCAGTTGATATTTTATATGCTAATTTGAAAAAGCTTTGGAATACTTCTTTAAAACAAATAGAAATATACAGCTTCCTGATTTAAACATATATAAAGTGCACCTGTTTTTGATATCTTAGAGGATAGCCAAATAAAAATTAATAGCTTGTGAAATAATATTAATAAAGATAGCAGTGAAATCAATAGAAATTATATTGATATTGAGAAGAGATTTTTTAAAAATTTCCAGATTGGACCAAAAGCAGTAACTCACTAAGAGAGAGAAATAAATTTCAAACAGAGATAATGAACCAGGATAGAAAATGTCTGCATAGGAAAGTGACTCATAAAAACATTGAAAAAGAGTTACATGCTTCTCTGTTTTGACATAAAATATCAACATTTATAAAGATAACTGCGGTAGGCAGAATGGAACACTCAAAGATATATTAAAGTCACTTGGCACAGACAAATTAAGGTGGCTGATGGAATTAAGGTTATTTATCAGCTGACCTTGAGATGAGGAGAGTACCCTGGATTATATGACAAGGCCCAAGGTCACCACAAGGGTCCTTAGATGCAGAGGCAGAGAGAGATTAGAAGATGGTATGCTGCTGGCTTTGAAGATGGAGGTGGGAGCCACAAGTCAAGGAATGCAAGCAGTCATTGGATGCTAAAAAAGGCAAGAAAACTACTGTCCTCTGGACTTCTAGAAGTAACAAAGCCCTGTTAAAACATTTTGATTTTAGCCTACTGAGATCCATTTGGACTTCTCACCTCATATGAGAATAATTTTGACCTGTTTTAACCACAAAGTATGCAGTAACCTGCTACAGTAGCAATAAGAAACTAATAAAATATCATGAAAGTTGAAATACTGCAACAGAGGTTAGAGAACCAACAATTCAAAGAACGTTTAAGATTAGGCCCTACACAGGAAAACTTGAAAAGCCCTTAAACCTTACAGCTCATATATAAAAGACAGGTAATAGAGGCTTTCCCCAATCTGATAATCATCCTTATACTTTACATGACATTATCAATTATGAAGCTGAAAAAAATTTCTTAAACTGTTAATAATTTTTTAAAAGGTTTTGATCAATTATACTAGAGGTAAGACTGAATTGTCTTTCTAATTTTAGTAAAGTAAATCAGAGTACAGAATACTTGTCATACAAAGAGGCGATTATAGAAAATGAAGGCAAAAGTGCAGGAAAGAATATTAAAGAGATATGTCAGGCAATTATTAATAAAAATCTAGTTTACCATATTTTCAGACAATGTGACATTGGTCAGCATTTTAACTATTTGAATTTGCCTTTATTTTTTTTTTCTAAATCAGTGGTTCTTAACCTTTTTTGAGGTACTGAACCCACCAGTTTCATATGCGCATTCACCGAACCCTTCTTTAGTGATAAATAAAATATGATTTTTTTTCCCAAATTCAAGACATAGGTATATGGTTTTTTACTGGTGCACAAAATGAGCCGTGCATGAACATCACCTTGCTCAAAGAACAAAACCAACAAAGTGCATGAACTCACAACAAATTACGGTATTACTTTATTCTGGCCTCGGCGGCAGAGGCTTCTCCAAACCCCTGAGATCAACTCATCGAACCCCTAGGGTTCGATAGAACCCAGGTTGAGAACCACTGTTCTAAATAAATATGTAACTTTGACCCAATTTTTACATTTATAATTTTTTATTTTATCTCAAATTTGTGTAAATATCAGGCTCCACAAAATCCAGATTCTTCCTGGACACCAAGCTCTCTGCTAAACTGCCACACAGACTATCCCAACCTATTCTTATCACCGTCAGCATCTCCATTTGAACACTAGGAAAGGCAGACTTGGAACAGCCAGGTCATTGCACAGGGTACTCTGTTACCTCAGAGACAGGGCTTGCATTTGAAAGTGTCTAACTCCAAGATTCAAGCACTTTTTCCCTTCTTTTGTATTGAGAGAAGGAGAGGCAGAGAGACAGACTACCACATGTGCCCCTATGGGAATCCACCCAGCAAGCCCCCTAAGAGCCTGTGCTCTACCCCTCCCTCTGTTGTTCTGTTGCCTGGCAACCAAGTCTTTTTTTTTTTTTTTTTTTTTTAGCACCTGAGGTAGGCCCAGAGCCATCCTCAGTACCAAAGGTCAACTCACTCAAACCAATGGAGCCATGGCTTGTAGGAGGGGGAAAGAAAGAGTGAGAAAGAAAGGGGAGGTGTGGAGAAGCAGATATTTGCTCCTTCTGTGTGACTTGACTGGAATTAAAAGCAAGACATTGGGGGTGGGGGAGGGCATCTCTAACACTGAGTACAGTATTTCCCCATACATAAAACGCACCTTTTTTCAAAAAATTTGGAGTCTAAAACTGGGTGTGCCTTATACAGTGGTTGTAGACGTGTGGCATTTCAAATGCCATAGATGGAACTGAGGACGAGGCAATATGTGAAGACAGTGATTCGTCATCAGACACAGATGAGGACAAGCTAATGGATGGGGGAGTTTTGACAGTGATGAGTTGTATGAATTTTATGATGAATAAAATTTGAGTTCAATAACTTTATGTAATACATTTTTTTTTTCAAATTTCAGGCCCCCAAATGAAGGTGCATCTTATACATGGGAGTGTCTTATACATGGGGGAACACAGTACTTTGTAAGAGCACAAAAGTTCTGGACGAGAGTTTCCTGAACCAGTCACATCAAACTCCCTGGGAACATGTTTGACCTGCCAAATCAGAATTCATTTTTAACAAGCACTCCAGATGATTCTGATAAGTACTACAGTTTGAGAACCCCTGCTATAAACTATACTAAAACCTCTTTTCTGGAAGACCAACAATAATTATATCAACCTTTATCACAAGCCCCTCTATACTATCACAAGATGTTATCATTGCATCTGGTATTACTGCACCTAGGGGACACTCAAACAATGGCTCTCAGAAATTTCACGCATTTGTCAGTGGAATTATAGTTTCTGTTTGTTTGATGAGAATAAATAGTTACACCAAACATCATTCTATTTGCATTTGTGGTTAAGGATTAATGCTTTGTTCTAAATCTTTAACTGGCATAGTGTAGTTGTATAAAGCCAAACTTTAGAACTGCTCAGGTCCAGAACGTCGTTGTTTTCGGATCAACTCTGGGACTATGGCGACATCTTGTGGACAAATATGGGCATTTTATAAAAGTAATACGTGTGTAGTGGACAAAGTTTGGGTGGGTGGGTTGGTTGGTTGGTTTTGTTTTATTTTTCTTCCAGTTGGTTACATACTAAAAATACTTTATGAAATACAATAAAGTTTTTAAAATATAAAATTAAACAAAGAACTCTGGCCTGTTCAAAGAACTCGGATCGCTCTGTTGGTTAAAAAGCCGTCCTTATATGCAATGGTTGTGGGTTTGATCCCCAGTCAGTGCACAAAGAGAAACAGATCAATGTTTCTGTCAGTCTCTCTCCCTCCCTTCTTCTCTTTCTAAAATCAATCAATAAATTAAAATAAATAAATAAAATTAAGCAAAGACATTAAAAAAATTAACTAAGGAATTTTAAAGATCTTATTGTCTTTATTCAACAATTCATGAATCAGGAAGCATCTAATCTAGGAGATAGACGAAAGCTGTAAGGAGCTATACAAAACAAAAGACTAAACAGAAGGGAGTGGGAATCAGAAAGCTATACTAGGCAAGAAAATAAATTGGTTATGGCATTTACTTTCCTTTAAGATGACAGAGGTCTATCAGCAGATTACCTAACTGGTGTTGATCAGGTGATTCCTCACTGACTAGCTTAATTTCATTTCTTGGATCCCAAAAGTATAGTTAAATTAAGTTTGTTTGGTGACATAGGACTTTTCATACTACATTTTGGGTCTGTTATCTTGGTTTTTAACACATATAAAATGCACAAAACAGGAAGCATTTAAGATCTTGCTCCCTGGTAAATGTTGTCAGTTTGGCTCAAATAATCTTACAGTCGTCCCATTGTGAGATTTTTGTGACATATAGGTATTTTACATATTTATTATTTTAATTATTTATGCAGTAAAATAAAGCATTTTTTAGCCTAAAAAAATGGAAGTGTTTATAAGAGTGTGAGAAAGGTTAGTAACCGTGTGGGAAAAGTTTATAAGAGAGAGGGGAAGGTTTATAAAACCTTAAAATATTATAAATAATAATATAAATATAAAGTGACTACTTCATGGATTTTCACCTATCGCGGGGGGTTCTGGAACCTAACCCCCATGATAGACGAGGGACCACTTATTTCTCTACACGTTTGGATGTTTCTTTATCGGCATTTATCTGGCATAGTCAGCAGAATTCTGAAGAAGTCCAGCCATGACCACCTTGTGGACTGTGGACGTAGACCCAGTGCGCAATACAAGCAAGGGCCTGTGTCCCAACAGCTCTCCATTTCACATCACATGGACTTGGGTAAGTTAATCTCAGAATTCCAGGCATCAGTGCTCTAAATAGACTTTATTTGAGCTTTATCTGAGCTGTTCTTAGAAAGTTCTCATATTGCATAAGGGTTGAGATAACCCAGGAAAAGGGAATAATAATAGGTTGCTACTTTTAATTTTGGGTTTTTAATTGGATTGCTTAGTGAAAGTATGAACAAAATCTTTGCTGATTAAGTGAAAGACTGAACTTTGTTTGGCTCTAAAAAAAGAAAGAGCACGTGCTTCCCCAGCTTGAATAGTCATATGAATGATGATAGTTATTCAGATTCCCAAATTTAAAATGGCAGAGATGGGGCTCCATGAGGCATCCCATGCAGTAGTGCAGCTGATTCCAGGGAAGCCAGTGGGAGCCCTGGGCCCCTAGACATGTGTGCGCCTCCATGCCTTGGAAAGTGTCAGTGTTCTGGAGGTGTCTGCTAAGCTCTTGCTGGTTCTTGTTTGAGTATTCCTAACTGACTAAGAATCTTTGTTGGGTTTCCTGAAGAAAATTTTTTCTAGTGAATATAGGGATATCCACCTTATTTGGCTTGTCCAGAGACATGAATATAAAGCTGGTTTTCCCTGGGAGTTTGTTCAAACTA
The DNA here is from genome assembly GCA_037038555.1 of Rhynchonycteris naso. NCBI lineage: Eukaryota > Metazoa > Chordata > Mammalia > Chiroptera > Emballonuridae > Rhynchonycteris > Rhynchonycteris naso. The sequence goes on along the minus strand of CM072998.1, from coordinate 239,227,112 downwards.
TAGAAATCTCAAAATTAACATGGAAAATTATTCCTCTGAGGCCATCAAGCCCCACGACAATCAGCTTCCCCTTAACACCGAGATGACTGAGGTGAGGATTCTTTAATACTTCCAAATTAATCTTTTGTGCGAAAAATTAGAAAAAGCCATCTATAAAATTAGGCAGCAAGAATAGAAATTATATTTAATTGGTCTCTCTGAAGCTTCTAAAAAAGGATTTAGATAAATGGATAAACCTATAATGCCGTTTGGGTATCAATCCAATTCTTTAATGTTTTAATGAGAAGAACATTTGGAACTTGACTTGTCAAGGACAGATATAAATTGCAAATGCCTTTAGAACAAAATTTAGATTTAACTGTTCTCTGTTTGTGTCTGTCAGTGTATCTCTCTATATATATATGTTTTAATGTAAGATAATTTCTACCTCAAGTTGGTATTATAATTAATTTAAAGGCAAGCACATGTAAGAACTGGGTATTCTAAAGTTCTCAGAAATATTGAAACTAACTCCAATGCTTTTTTAAGTTCATGTGATCTAAAAGTAATTAGTAAATGAGAACTAGCTTAAGTTTGTTGGTTTATGTAAAACAAACATGTCTTTATTTTACCTGGATTTTATAGAAGGAAATAATTTACTTTAATGGCTATAATTTGTTTCTAGAAGTTATAAAATATCCAAACTAAGGAATGCTAATTGATTACTCCCTAGATTTCATTAAAAATTGAAGTTTTAGCCAGACTAGAGGTGGCACAATGGATAAAGCATCAGTTCTGGACACTGAGGCCCCAGGTTAGAAACCCTGAAGTTGCTGGTTAGAGTGCAGGATCATGGACTTTAGCATGGACTTAGCAGTTTAAGCGCAGAACACTAGCTTGCGCGTGGGATCAACATGATCCCAAGGTTATTGGTTTGAGCCCAAAGGTCGCTGGCTTGAAGCCCATAGATCACCAACTTGAAGCTCAAGGTTGCAGGCTTGAGTAAGGTGTCACTGGCTTGGATTGAACCCCCCAGTCAAGGAGCATCTGAGAAACAATCAATAAACAACTAAAATAAAGCAACTATGAGTTGATGCTTTTTTTCATCTCTCTCCTTCTCCTCTCTCTCTTAAAAAAAAAAAAAAAAAAGAAATGTTAAGGGTTAAAAAATCTCAATACATGTAGAAATAACTTTGTAGTGTTCCAGAAAAACTCTGAAATACATCAAAGGATTTAAAATTGCATGGGAAACATTGTAACCTAAGTGAAAATTTCTACGATTTATTGTATGGGTAAACAATAGTTGTAAATTAAAGAAATAGTCAGAAATATTGGAAACCCAAGATGGTCACTTGGTTCCTCCCAGTTCCTTGACATCATCATAGTACATTTAAATTGAACTTAGATGAAGGAACTGATGGGTTGACATTATTGAAAAGAGATATCTTACACTATTACCAAAGTTTGTTAAAGTTACTTCAAGAAAATGCCAAGTTATTAACCACTTCCTTCCACAGTGAGCTCCAAGGAGTCAAAAACTTTAAAGATTATTGACTGCCACTTAGAGATTTTGTTTTTGGAAAAGACATCAAATAAAAGACACTTTCCAATCTTGTCAGAATGCACCTGAATAGGCACCTAATCATGAACAAACATTTACTCCTGTCTCTGACACTTGCCTCTGCCTATAATGAACATCAAAGTCTCTTCTAGGATGAGATTCTGCTGACATCAGAGGTAGACAGCTATCTTAAGACATCAACAAGGCCTGTATCTCTACAGATTGATACTGAATGTAGAATCCACTTTGTTTCTTTTTCTGTCTGCTAATGACATTAGTGATAATTATTTTAAAATACACAATACATACATACACTGATTCAGATGTTAAATATCTTAGATTTTTATCTCATTATATATACTGCATATGTTTCTACTCTTTTCTCTTCCCCACTTTTTAAATTTATTTAGAAATTAAGTTTAATGGGGTAACATTGATCAATAAGAGTACATAGGTTTCACCTGACCTGTGGTGGCGCAGTGGATAAAGTGTCGACCTGGGAACACTGAGGTCGCCAGTTCAAAACCCTGCACTGGTCTAGTCAAGGCACATATCGGAGTTGATGCTTCCAGCTCCTCTCTCTCTCTCTCTCTCTCTCTCTCTCTCTCTCTCTCTCTCTCTGTCTCCTCTGTAAAATGAATAAATAAAAAGAAAATTTAAAAAAAAATTTTTTTAAAAGAGTACATAGGTTTCAGATAAACATTTCTATAGCATTTAAACTGTTGATTGCATTGTGTGCCCATCACCCAAAGTCAAATAATTTTCTATCACAATATATTTGTCCTTCTTTACTCTCCCCTATCTCTTTCCCCTGGTAACCTCTTCATTTTTATCTATGTCTATAAGTCTCAGTTTTATATCCCACCTACTTGTGTAGTCATATAGTTCTTAGCTTTTACTGATTTAGTTTTAGCACATAGTATATGTTCTTGAGGTCCTTCCATGTTGTCATAAATGGCATTTCTTCTGGCTAAATAGTATTTCATTGGATGTATGTACCACATTTCATTATCCAATCCTCTATTAAAGGACTCTTTGGTTGTCTACATTTCTTGCCTACCATCCCCCACTTTTTTTGTCATATTTTACTTTTCACACTATTTTAGGTTTTGCAATAGGATCTGTCTCATATGTTTATTTTTTCTTTTTTCTAAGCCATTAAAAAGGTAAAGTGATTTTTAACTTGTGGTTTGTATAAAAGTAAGCCACAGGCAAGATTTAGTCTTCAGGCTATAGTTTACATTAAGGAATATAGAAAACTCAATATAGGTAACTTCTTTAATATGAAAATAGTGATAAAAAAATGTCAAGAGAAGATGGCGACGGAGTAGGCGGACGTACCAACTTCCAACTCCCAGAACCAAAGTGAATTACAACTCAATTTTAAGAACCATCACCTGGATAAACCAACTTTGAACAAAACTAAGTGGACTCTTCAACCAAGGAACACAGAAGAAGCCACATTGAGACTGGTAGGAATAGCGAAAATGCGAAGAGGGCTGCCCAGCTCCCCGGAGCAAACGGCAGCCCGGAGAGACCTGTGTGGTGGGAGGAGAGTTTGGCGGAGAGGGAGGGACCTGGGTCCCAGGAACCAAGCCCCAGCCTGCAGTCCTAGAGCCTAGAAGAAGCATTTGGACAGTTTTGAGCTGTGAAACAAGTGAGGGAGCTCCCAGGCCTACAGTGTGGAGTATTGGGTCCCTTCCTACTCTGCTGAGGGCTGCTTAAGGTTTTGGGGCGACAGGACGCTGAGACGCGGTTCTGTCGGCGTGGGCAGAGGCCAAGCCGGTGGGAGATCGGTCTAGCCCAGAGGGTCGGAGGGGAGGCGCGAGAGCGGTCTGGAAGCTGCGGGCCCGCCTTTAATCCCACTTACGGGGACAAAGCGGGAGGGGCCAGGAACACGCAGGCCCTGCGCAAGCCGGCCCTGACCGCGGGGACTGGGCTAGGACCAGGGACGGGCAGGGGCTCGAGCTGAGCTGACGCTACCAGCCCCCCACCGCCCGGGCCCGAGAAACCGCGGTTGGCCAGTATACGTGCGCGAGCGGACTCTGAGCGCGGGGGGCAGGGTAGACCCGGAGACAAGTGGAAGCTCGCAGCTGAGCCCATGCTAATATCCTCATCCGGCTGGAGAAACCGCGGATAGCATTCATAAGTGCACGAGCGGGCTCCGAACGCGGGGGCGGGGTAGAGTCCGGGAAGAGCGGAAGTACGCAGCTGAGCGGAAGCCAGCAAACACGCCTGCCCCAATAAACCTTGGATTCCGACCCTGCGCAGAAGGGCCCTGGCCTCGAGGGCGGGGCTAAAGCTCCAGACGGACAAAAGCTTACAGCTGAGAACACGTCAAAAGCCCCGCCTAACCCGCGGAACAGTAGCGAGCAGGCTCCAAATGCTGGTTCTGGGCGGAAGTCCGGAAATAGGCTGTGTCCGCAGCTGAGTAAAGGTGCTCACCTCTACCCTTGGTGCTGATCTTGTGGCTTCAATGACAGCCCCTCCCATGGAGGAGAGGCAGAAATCACAGCAAAAGCCACAGTGGGCCGGCGCTGGCAACGCTCATACCCAACCACCCTAGGCAAAGGCAGAGGGGGTGGGGGACCTGCAAATAGACCACACCTAGAGAACACAAAGGTAACACCTACTGGACTCCAGTGGCCACAACTTGCTTATACACAGAAAAAATGGGCAGGCAGAGGAATGCAAACCAACTGAATCAAGAGAAATCCCCAGAGAAAGACCTGAATGAATCAGATATAACCAAATTACCAGAAGCAGAATTTAGAATAATGATAGTTAGGATGTTCAAAGAAATTAGAGCAACAATGGATAGTCATTATGAACACCTAAATAAAGAGATAACAAGTATAAAAAACGAAATTGAAATAATAAAAAAGAATCAGACAGAAATGACAAATACAGTATCAGAATTGAAGAACACAATGGAGGGAATTAAAAGCAGGATGAATCACGCTGAGGATCGAATCAGCGAGTTAGAGGACACAATAAACAAAGGCACAGAAGCAGAGAAGAAATAGGAAAAGAGACTTAAAAAATGTGAGGAAACTCTAAGGGAGATTTGTGACAACATGAAGAGAAACAACATTCGCATCATAGGGGTGCCTGAAGAAGAGGAGAGAGGACAGAAAATGGAAACTTTGTTCAATCAAATCATAGCAGAAAACTTTCCTAAATTAAGGCTGGGAAACACTTCACACATTCAAGAAGCACACAGAACTCCATTAAAGAGAAACCCAAAAAGATCTACACCAAGACACATCATAGTTAAAATACCAAAGCTAATAAATAAAGAAAAAATTTTAAAAGCTGCTAGAGAAAAAAAGGCTATCACCTACAAAGGAGCCCCCATAAGGATGACATCGGACTTCTCAACAGAAACACTTGAGGCCAGAAGGGAACGGCAAGAAATAATCAAAGTAATGCAGAACAAGAACCTACAACCAAGACTACTTTATCCAGCAAGGCTAACGTTTAAAATTGAAGGAGAAATAAAGAGCTTCCCAGAAAAAGAAAGCCTGAAGGAATTCATAAAAACCAAACCAACTCTGCAAGAGATACTAAGGGGCCTCTTGTGAACAGTTTAAAGGGCAAAATGAATAGAGCAAAAGAAGAATACAGCTTTAAAGAATAAAATGGCAATAAACAACTACATATCAATAATAACCTTAAATGTAAATGGATTAAATGATCCAATCAAAAGACATAGGGTAGCTGCATGGATAAAGAAACAGGACCCATACATATGCTGTCTACAAGAGACACACCTTAAAACAAAAGATGCTCATAGACTGAAGGTAAAAGGATGGAAAAAAATATTTCATGCAAATGGAAATGAAAAAAAAGCAGGGGTAGCAATACTTATATCAGACAAAATGGACTTTAAAACAAAGGCTGTAGTAAGAGATAAAGAAGAACACTACATAATGATAAAGGGAACAATTCAACAGGAAGATATAACTATTGTAAATATCTATGCACCAAATATAGGAGCCCCGACATACATAAAGCAGACTTTGATGGACATAAAGGGCGAGATTAACAAGAATACTATCATAGTAGGGGATTTCAATACCCCTCTAACAACACTGGATAGATCCTCAAGAAAGAAAATTAATAAAGAAACAGCAGACTTAAAAGATACACTAGATCAACTTGATTTAATAGATACCTTCAGAACTTTTCACCCTAAAGCAGTAGAATATATATTCTTCTCAAGCGCTCATGGTACGTTTTCTAGGACGGACCAAATGTTAGGACACAAAAATGGTCTCAATAAATTTAAGAAGATTGAAATCATATCAAGCATTTTCTCTGATCACAATGCCATGAAACTAGAAATTAACCACAAAAGAAAAAATAAAAAATACTCAAACACTTGGAAACTAAATAGCATGTTATTAAATAATGAATGGATTAACAATGAGATCAAAGAAGAAATAAAAAAGTTTCTAGAAACAAATGATAATGAGCATACATCAACTCAAAATTTATGGAACACAGCAAAAGCAGTTCTGAGAGGGAAGTTTATTGCACTACAGGCATATCATAAGAAGCTAGAAAAAGCTCAAACAAGCAACCGAACCCTGCATCTAAAAGAACTAGAAAAACAACAACAAATAAAACCCAAGACAAGTAGGAGGAAGGAAATAATAAAAGTCAGAGCAGAAATAAATGACATAGAGGCGAAGGAAACAATACAGAGGATCAATGAAACCAAAAGCTGGTTCTTTGAAAAGGTAAACAAGATTGATGAACCTTTAACTAGACTCACCAAGAAAAAAAGAGAGAGGACTCAAATAAATAAAATTAGAAAGGACAGTGGAGAAATAACAACTGACACAACAGAAATACAAAGCATTGTAAGAAAATACTATGAAGAACTATATGCCAAAAAATTAGACAATCTTGGTGAAATGGACAAATTTCTTGAATCATATAACCTTCCAAAAATCAATCTGGAAGAATCAGAACACCTAAACAGACCAATTACAACAAATGAGATTGAAACAGTTATCAAAAGACTCCCAAAAAAGAAAAGTCCTGGGCCTGATGGCTTCACAAGTGAATTCTATCAAAAATTCAAAGAAGAACTAATTCCTATTCTCCTCAAGCTATTTCAAAAAATTCAAGAGGAAGGAAGACTTCCAAACTCCTTTTATGAGGCGAGCATAATTCTGATCCCAATACCAGGCAAAGACAACACAAAGAAAGAAAATTATACGCCAATTTCCTGATGAATTTAGATGCTAAAATTCTCAACAAAATATTAGCCAACCGGATCCAGCAATATAGGAAAAAAATCATACACCATGATCAAGTGGGATTTATTCTGGAGAGGCAAGGCTGGTTCAATATTTGCAAATCAATCAATGTGATTCATCACATAAACAAAAGGAAGGACAAAAATCACATGATAATTTCAATAGATGCAGAAAAGGCATTTGATAAAATCCAACACCCATTCATGCTCAAAACTCTCAGTAAAGTGGGAATACAGGGATCATTCCTTAACATGATAAAGGCCATCTACGATAAACCGACAGCAAACATCATACTTAATGGACAAAGATTAAAAGCAATCCCCTTATGATCAGGAACCAGGCAGGGTTGCCCCCTTTCACCACTCTTATTCAACATAGCTCTGAAAGTCCTAGCTACAGCAATCAGACAAGAAGAAGAAATAAAAAACATACAAATTGGAAAAGAAGTAAAACTGTCATAATTTGCAGATGATATGATATTGTATATTGAAAACCCTAAAGTCTCAGTCAAAAAACTACTGGACCTTATAAATGAATTCAGCAAGGTGGCAGGATATGAAATTAATACTCAGAAATCAGAGGCATTTCTATACACCAACAGTGAAATATCAGCAAAAGAAATTAAGGAAACAATCCCCTTCACTATTGCAGCCAAAAAAATAAAGTACCTAGGAGTAAATTTAACCAAGGAGGTTAAGGACTTGTACTCAGAAAATTATAGAACATTGATAAAAGAAATCAAGGAAGATACAAACAAGTGGAAGCATATACCGTGCTCATGGCTAGGAAGAATAAACATCATTAAAATGTCTATATTACCCACAGCAATTTATAAATTCAATGCAATACCATTAAAATACCAATGACATACTTCAAAGATATAGAACACATATTCTAAAAATTTATATGGAACCAAAAAAGAACACGAATAGCCTCAGCAATCTTAAAAAGAAAAAATAAAGCAGGAGGTATCACTCTTCCTGATATCAAGGTTTACTATAAGACCATTATACTCAAGACAGCCTGGTACTGGCATAAGAACAGGCACATAGATCAATGGAACAGAACAGAGGACCCAGAAATAAACCCATAGCTTTATGGACAACTGATATTTGACAAAGGAGGAAAGAACATACAATGGAGTAAAGACAGCCTCTTTAACAAATGGTGTTGGGAAAATTGGACATCTACCTGCAAAAAAATGAAACTAGACCATCAACTTACACCATTCACAAAAACAAACTCAAAATGGATAAAAGACTTAAATGTAAGCCGTGAAACCATAAGCATCTTAGAAGAAAACATAGGCAGCAAGCTCTCCGACATCTGTAGCAGCGGTATATTTGCCGATTTATCTCCACAGGCAACTGAAATAAAAGGCAAGATAAACAAATGGGACTATATCAAACTAAAAAGTTTTTGCACAGCTAAAGACAATAGGAACAGAATAAAAAGACAAACCACACAATGGGAGAACATATTCGACAGCACATCTGATAAGGGGTTAATAACTAAAATTTATAAAGAACTTATAAACCGCAACACCAGGAAGACAAACAACCCAATCAAAAAATGGGCAAAAGAAATGAATAGAAATTTCTCCAAAGAGGACATACAGATGGCCAATAGGCATATGAAAAAATGCTCAACATCACTAATCATTAGAGAAATGCAAATTAAAACCACAATGAGATATCACCTCACACCAGTCAGAATGGCACTCATCAGCAAAACAACACAGAATAAGTGCTGGCGAGGATGTGGAGAAAAGGGAACCCTCCTGCACTGCTGGTGGGAATGCAGACTGGTGCAGCCACTGTGGAAAACAGTTTGGAGATTCCTCAGAAAATTAAAAATTGAACTGCCTTTTGACCCAGCTATCCCACTAATAGGAATATACCCTAAGAACACCATAGCACTGTTCGAAAAGAAGAAATGCGCCCCCATGTTCGTGGCAGCATTGTTCACAATAGCGAAGATCTGGAACCAGCCCAAGTGTCCGTCAGAAGACGAGTGGATTAAAAAGCTATGGTACATATATACTATAGAATACTACTCAGCCATAAGAAACGATGACATCGGATCATTTATAACAAAATGGATGTACCTTGATAACATTATACGGTGTGAAATAAGTAAATCAGAAAAAAAGAAAAACTGAGAACAGCACGATTACATACATAGGTGGTACATGAAAGTGAGGGTATGAGACATGGACAAGAGAGTGGTGGTTATGGGATGGGGGGAGGGAGGGAATAGTGGGATAGGGAGGAGGGGAGGGACACAGGGAAAACCAGATTGAAGGTGACAGAGGACAATTTGACTTTTGGTGATGGGTATGCAACACAATTGAATGATAAGATAACCTGGAGATGTTTTCATTGTACATATGTATCCTGATTTATTGGTGTCACCCCATTAGAATTAATAATAATAAAATATATATTTTAAAAAAATATGTCAAGAAATAGAATCCTGGATGAAAATTAAATCATACTGGTAGAAATAAAAATTTATTTAAAGAAAGTAATATCCTTATATCAGCATTTTTTATTTTAACATTATTGGCAATTTGAGAAAGATACATGTTTTATTGTACGGGCTTCTCCTTGGTTGTGTAGTATGTTTTACAGCATCTCCAGTTTCTATTTAAGATGCCAGTAACACCCCTATGTGGTATAATATGTAAAATTGAGGTTCAGTATTATGCCCTGCCTTGACATCTGGAAAATTTAATAGAACCTTAAATGGCCTCATTCTCCTCCCCAATCTGCACCTGTAGGTAAGGTCCTCTAGCCAAACAACCCTCCTTATCAAATTAAACAGGTACAGTTTCTACTTATTCCTCAATAGTAAGTTTTAGTTCCCTGCCAGTCCATACAATTACTTAAACAAGCCAATCATATCCTCTAACAGGAACCAAGAGACACCCTATCCTCTTGATACTACAAAGCTTACCTCCTACAACTTCTGATTGTTTAGTCTGTACCTAAGCACAAATCTCATATGGTCTTGTATGGCATGCAGTGTCTACCTCCCCCAGGCTATGTGACTAGTGAGCTGATGCCAATCCTATCTGTCTAGAGTCAATGCCATATATTTAGACATCCCCATAACCCTAGGCTGGAAGTCCTTCCCTCACTAACACTTCTCCCAAGGGTGGTAACCAAAAGTATCTCCAGACACTGATAAATATCCTTGGGGTAGGGTAAAGTGGTATTAAATCACCCCAAGTGAGAACCACTGCCTTGAAGAGTTCCAAAACAAGAAAATATAAAGAAAATTGAGAAGAAACTATACTCTAAGACAGGGTTGCCCACACTTTTTCAGCTTGCGAGCTACTTATAAGTTGACCAAGTCAAAATGATCTACCTACAATAAAAATGCAAAACATAAATTTATTTCTTCTATATTATCATTATTTAAGTTACTATTATTATTATTTAATATTGTGTATTCTTCTTTCACCTTTCTCCTTCTCAGCTCTCTTTTCGGAGGAAAGTCAATGTCATAGTTTTTATGAACAGTCCGAAAAAGCCGCTCCACATTTCCCTTCTTTGGAATAGCAATGGCACACTGACAGATGAGGCAAACGCACTTAGAATATGACATAGTGAAAAAATCCCCTCCCATTCTGTATGAAAGTGGTAGGTTTTAGGCTTCTTACTTGAACCAGCTATGGCACTCATTTTTATACCCTTTGTTGTATTTAGTTTAAATAAATTGAAGGCTAACTACGCAGCAATGTAACTGAACAAGTTAGCGCGGTTTAACGCGCATGTGTAGAGTATCAAAAGTTCAGACGTCAGATTGGCTACCCTGTATGTCAATCAAAAGACAAATGTCTTTTTAATGTCATGCAATCTACCCACACTTCCTTTGCGATAGACCAGTAGATCATGATCAACGTATTGAGCACCCCTGCTCTAAGATATAGTGGCTTATATTTTTAAAAATAAAAACTGGGGGAGGGAAAAAGAACTGAATCACAAGATTCTAGGTATGTGTTCCAAGCAAGATAAAATAATAGCAGTGATAATAACACAGTGAATCTCTACAACACCAAAGAAAAAAGAAAAACCCTAAAAGTAACCCTAGAGAAACAAAACGTAAGAGACAACTATTAGACTCACAAAAGACTTTTCAACAAGATAACAGAAGCTAATGGGATAATACCTTAAATACACAGAAAAAATAATTGCCAACCTAAAATTCTATAACAATCATTTTGTCAAGGATGAGAAAAAAATAAAGAAGTCATTAAACTGTCAAAAACTGTGAGGGTTAACAACTCACATATTCTCGCTATAAAAACTACAAAAGATATACTTCATGAAGAAGAAAATTAAACCTAGAGGAATAAATGGGATGCAAAATAACAATGATGTGTAAATGTAATGATGTACATTATGAAAATCTAAATGAGAACTGGCTAAATAAAGCATCAGTAATGATAATGATTAATTTGGGTATGTACAAAGGTAAACCTAAAATACTAAACAAAAGTTATATGTAGTGAAAAAATGATTGGTGTTAAAACAGGTTCTAAGTTCCTTGTATCTTTCAAGAGAAAGGTAACAAAATTGGTTTCCATTATCTACATCTTAAGTCAAGTTTTCATGGCCAGCAAGTATGAGGATTTTCTCTTGTTCCTCTTAATGTCTCATATCTAGATTTGTACAAGTCATAAGTTCAATGTGTAGCAAAAATAGCATGTGGTCTTGACTCTAGAAGCACACATAGCATGAGGATTCATCTTTGTGTCCTTTTACTTGTCAAAGCCTATTTCCATGGTTGTGATCAGAATTAAAATAATCCATCACTGGTTAATCTCATGTTTTCAGAGTAGTCAATACAAGATACAAACAAAATATAAATATTCTTACATATCATTTTACAATGAAAAAAGAATACATATTTGTGAACATACATAAATGCTGACTCAACCATTTTGTGGATAAATATAAACATAAATATTGATTTTATTTTTTATATATAATTCCCAAGTTGGAGGAATTAGTATATGGCATTGCATGATATATTAGAAATCTTCCATTAGTTCTCCAAGTTTAATTTTCATCTTTGTCCACCATGATCTCTATCCGAGGTTGGTCTATATAATCTCATTAACAGCCCATGATCTCTGGCTCAGACCATGGAAAGACACCTGAGGATCAGAGGGAAAAAGCAGAGTAAGGTCAGATTGCTTATTTCTTCAGCTTCCTCCATGCTAACTGTACTTTTCCCCAAAGCAACCAACTGTATACAACACTCTCCCTTTGGGTTCCAATATCTGCTTTATCCCCCCATTTTTCTTTTCTTTTTTTAAATTTTATTTAGAACATTAACTTTAACATGGTGACATGGATCAGTAAGAGTACATAGGTTTCAGGTAGAAATTTCTATAACATTTGAACTGTTGATTATGTTGTGTACCCATCACCCAAAGTCAAATCATTTTCTATCACCTTATATTTGTCCCTCTTTACACCCTTCCTCCCACCCCCTCTCCTTTTCCCCACCCCATATCTACATCCCCCTCACCCACATCCCCTTCCCTCTGGTAACCACTTCACTTTTCTCTATGTCCTTAAGTCTCAGTTTTATATCCCACCTACGTATGAAATCATACCCCTCAGATGAAATTCAGAAAGCCTGAGCTTCCCTCCTCTCTGTAGTCCAGCAGAGGAAAAATAAAACCCAGCCACTCCAAGTTTGTGTCCTCTTCTCTCCAAAGCCCACTGGGAATGCTTTTTATCTTCTGCCTCCCTTTTTACCCAGTCCCACCTTTATAGTCCATTTGGTGTGTGGATCTTTCAGGTACACCTGTGAGTCCAGCTAGGGTTCATTCACTGTATTTTAGTTGTTCCATTTACTGAAACTTCAAGGGGAGAAATCAGGAGTATCTCTCATGCCACCATTACTCTGACATGATCCCTCATTTTTCATTCTAGGAGTAACTATAATCCAAGAGGCACAAGGACCCTGGTTGTGGTTCTTCTACAACTACATCTTTATAAATAGTTCCTTTGTATCAAATAATCTTATTTTGACTATGCATTCTATTTTCTGTTGGCATTTAATAAATACAGTCATTGGCACTAGAAGTAGCATACACTTTTGGTACAAAATCTATATTAGTTTTGTTATAACAAGTAACCACTCATTCAGTGGTTTAAAATAACACAGATATACCCTTTTACAGTTTTGAAAGACAGAAGTCTAAAGTTAAGGTGTCACAAGGTTTCATTAGTTCTAGAGGCTGCAGGGAGAATTCATTCCCATGATCTTTTTAGCTTCTAAAGGCAATCTGCATTCCTTGGCACATGGCTCCTTCCTTGTATCACTCTAGTCTCTTGCTCTCATTATCACATTGCCTGCTTACTTTGACCTTCCTACCTCCTAAATATAAGGACCTTTGTTATTTCATTGGACCCACTCATATAATCCAGGATTATCTCCCATTTCAAAGTCTTTAACTAAATAATACTTACAAAATAACTTCAGGGAAACACCTATATTAATGTTGGATTGACTAACTGGGCACTATTACCTAGTCAAGTTTAACAGAAAACTGACCATCACATAACTCCAGGAAGTAGATTCTCAAACCCAGATGATGGAATTGGGTGAAACTTGGTTGTATACTTGAAAAATGCAAAAATTAGCTTCTTACCAAGAAGAAATGGGACACAATTATCTACAACATGCTATAGCATCCAGATTATCCAAACTGTCACTGCAGGAAGCATTATTTGATATGCTGGTCAGTTACTAAGATATCACTATCTCTGGTATTATGAACACGGTAGTGATGATAAAGATTACAGATCCATGCTACTTCTCCTGATGCCCATAGAAAGCATAGTGGGGAGAAATGAGAATTTAAAATACAAACATGAATTTAAATGTAAACATATACATGAATATAAGAATACAGTTAAAAGTATTTATGAAGAAAAACTAGAAAGCCCTCCCTGGCAATTTTGAATGGGTCCTTCAACTCCAAGCCACAGAGTGGACATAACTAAGATATAACTTAGCCAGAGTTATGTAACTCTGCTAATATTATCAGAATTACATCACCAAGCAAATTTTTAATCCTATTAGATCTCTTTTGCTAAATGAAGGCTCTGTTTTGAAGTGGGACTCTAGACTGTGGAATGGGAATATTTAAACAGAAATGGATCAAGTTAAAAACTCTGTTCCAGATTGACTGAACTTCCTTTTTCTCCCTCCTTCACCCCTCTTTCCGAGGAATTAATCTCCTCTTTATCCAAATCTTTCAGTGATACTACTTATAAAAGCTGTTTTGTAGATTAATGCTGATTTTCTCAGGACACACCCCCCTACTTCTCATTGCCTCTAGTTTCTTATAAATTAGATCCCCAAGTATCACAGATGGGAAAGAAGAAGGCCTGCTCCACAAAGAGATACACCACAGGGGTTAAAAGACTTCCTTACTTACTGACAGCCTGGGGGCTTTGGTAGAAGTCGGTTTTGAAAATATAAAACTCACCTTGTCTAAATTCACTGACATAGGCACAATCTCATTTAGGATCTATGATTTACTGGATTAGTTTGAGCCCCTGGGACTGGTACTAAAGTCTGTTTAGTTGGCTGATTGAAGACTGAATTTAACAATGGCCTGGAGTAAATGGGTATGTCATATGATCACAGTGGGACAATCTGCTAGCTATAGTTTATAAGAGCCCTTCATAGAGACATGAAATTCCATTCATCAAAACAATATGGAATGCATTGCCTCAGGGACCCCCAACATATCTGAAGAGCTCTCTGGCTCTGTAGGCAGACACCATTGTGGGGAAGGCTACAGTGAAATTAACTTACCAAATGTAGTGGGAATAATGGGTTTCTAGAATGGCAGAGACTATATGGTGGTACTTGACCATCAGAGAAAAGCAGGAAAGAATTACCTGGTCTTTGAAAGTCTGCATGTTGCCTAGACTTAAACAGGAAGCATCTGAATTCAATCAATAGAAAGCAACTTTGGGCCATCGGGAGCATCAATCTTTGGAGACATGATAGATATCTGAGATCATATACCCATCAACTAACAACTTATAACTTCCCACTCCATCATCATCTAAAACATGTTACCACCTCTTGCTTCAGATAACACACTTAGAACCATATTATTTTCATTTCTTGGCTCCAGAACCTATATCATTATTAGGAAATACAACCAAAATCTTTGGAATTAGAAATTCTAGCCTCCAAGCACCACCAACAATAGTTGCCAGTATCTGATTCAGTAAGATTGCTATGGCTGGGAGGCATATATCTGGGATCTCACCTCACAGATTCTTTCAGACACAACACAGACTTACAAAATGGAACCAAAAAGCCCCAGAGAAACCCAGTACCTCATGCCCAGTTACAGAGTTTAGGAAGAAAGTTGGCCACAGCTCCATGTAGCTCTTTAAGCAGTGAATGCCACAACATGCTTCTCCTAAACAACAAATCTCATCTACTTAAATTCACATACTGTTTCCTAAATTAAGCCTCATTAAATTTCCTTTGCTCTCTCTTCATTTCCCCAGACACCAAGCTTATGTCTCTGCTGTATCCTAGGCCCATATCTAAGAGTTGCTGCATATTTTTGTCTTTTTTGGTTATAATTTTGGCCTTTTTTGTTTGTCTCTTAATGTACTGTATTTCCCTATGCACCCTTTTCTGAAAATGTTGGGGTCTAAAACTAGGTGGGCCTTATACAGTAATTGTAGTTTTTTTACTTGCATTTCCTACTTTTTCATGCTTGTTTTTGCGCTCGTTGTTGAAGACAGTGATTCGTCATCAGACACAGATGAAGACAAACTAATGGATGAGACAGTGATGAGGAGTTGTATGAATTTTATGGTGAATAAAACTTGAGTTCAATAACTTTATGTAATACTTTTTATTTCAAAATTCAGCCACAAAATTAAGATGCATCTTATATGTGGGATCATCTTATACATGGGGAAATACAGTAACTTATCCTCTCTGTTTAGGTAAATTCATGAACTCTCCTTCCTCTGTGGCCTGACAGTCACTAGGGCTCTTGGATTAAGACCTACCCACTGGGTACAGTTAGACTGCACTGGGAAGGACTCAGACTATTTAAGCAATGTGATAGAGTTCAAAGAAAATCAGGGGCCAAATCTTAACTCTACTACTTACTTGAATAAACTTCAATAAGTTATTAAAAATCTTAATTTCAGCCCCCTTGTCTCTAAAATAAGGCCAACACTGATTGCTACCTAATAATTTTATTTTATGTATTTATTTATTTTGCAAGAGAGCAACAGAGAGAGAGACAGACAGGAAGGAAGAGGGATAAACAGCATCAACTGGTAGCTGTATTGCTTTATTTATTCATTGTTTCTCATATGTGCCTTGGCTGGCGTCTCCAGCCAAGCCAGTGACCCCTTGCTCAAGCCAGTGACCTTGGGCTCGAGCCAGCAATCATGATCCCACACTCAAACCAGCAACCCTGCACTCAAGCTGGTGAGCCTGTGCTTAAGCTGATGACCTCAGGGTGTCGAACTTGGGTCCTCAGCATCCCATGTCGATGCTCTGTCTACTACTACACCACTACCAGTCAGGCCTACCTAATTTTATTTCATAAGAATTAAATAAGATAACATGGGAAAATGTTCAGTGTAATGTTTTGCACATAATGTACATTTAAAAATAATTATTGTCTTTGTGTTTTACTCTAATACACATAAAAGTTTCCACTAGAACACAGTTTAGAAATTATTCATTTATTGATATTTTCATACTTAAAATCATTCCACAAATACTTTGAAGCTTCCAAACTAAATATCTAATTTTGAAAGCTCCTATTTTAATAATAATGACATAATTGCCATAGATGTTGGAGAGAGATTCTAATTCTTTATAGCAAACCAAGTATGAATCATTTACAGACCTTTTTGCACAATAATGATAAATCAGTGATGCAGTGGAATTCATAAAATAAACAAAACCAAACTTCTCCCTTCTTGACCCTATTACAGCTTTTCATCTTGGCACATAACTCAAGCAAATGGATTGAAGAGATGTTCACAGAAGGGAGAAGCTTTGACAGACTGTTGGAAATGTGTGACCATTAGAAGGCAAAACAGCCAATGAATAGCAGTTTTATTTTCTAGGAAAACCTCTTTAATTTCAACACGTAATTTAATTTGGGCCAATCAGCTACTACCTACCAAGAACTTTAACTTTTTAATGGAAAAACAGTAATTAAACACTTTAAGAGACAGGTCTTATCAATGTCTGTGTTCTCAATGGAAGTTCCACAAATTCTTATTGTTAAGGTCCCAGATTCCTGGATTCCTGTTCTTCCCAAGGTAAATGTCTGAAGCCATGAGTTACTTAACATCCTTCCACAAATATCTCTGTTTAATCCAAATTAGGTTGTTTCTATTATGTAGAACATACATAATTTTGAACACATTCACAAAGATATTAATAAAAAGAAGAAACTAAATCTTTGTGTAAAATAATAAAATCATTTTACATGTTTTGGCATTAAAATCCACAGAGGGGTAAAAAAGTTTTCAGCTGACTTTTCTCTAGTCTGTGAAAAGCAAACCGCACAAATTTATGCTTAATTTTAAAAAGACAGCTAGTTCTTTCAATCAAGCAGAATATTAATTATATTTTTAGAAGAGGCATAAACTGATTATTGAAAAGAGTTTTAACACTTTTCAGACATGTTTTCAAGCTTTCATTTTAAATAAAATTTTTGAATAATGTAATAGACAAAAATATTTTAAAATATAATAAGGTACATCCTAAATGTAGCTAAAAGGCCACATTATAACCAAATGAAATGTGGTTTGGGTTATTTTTTTTTTTGGTATAATACTAATTAAAGCAAGATACAATTATGTTAAAATGCAGAAAAAAATACAAATAAATTTTCAGAATGATTGTGCTGGCAAGGAAATTATACTCACTTTTCCATATTTTTCAGGTTTTTCTGAAAGGCATTTAAGTTATTTTAAATTGGCCTTGGCTAGATAGCTCCATTGTTTAGAAAATCATCTCAATACCCCAAGGTTATGGATTCAAACACTGGTCAGAGCACAAATAAGAATCAACCAATTAATGCATAAATAAGTGGAACAACAAATCAATGTTTCTCTCCTCCCCTCACTCTCAAATATCAATAAATACCTATATATCAGCTTGGGGAATATGGATATCTTAACCATACTGAGTCTTCTGACCCATGCATAGGATATGTCTCTCCATTTATTTGGTTCTCCTTTAGTATCACTGATTTGTATTTGGTAGTTTTCAGTGTATAGGTCTTGCATGTTTTTGTCAGATTTATCACAAAATATTTTTTAAAATTTAATTATATTATAAATGATATTTAAAAATTTTTAACTTGCAATTGTCTTTTGTTATTTTATAAAAATATAATTGATTTTTGGGCATTGATCTTGAAGCATTCTGCATTCTTGCTCAATTCATTTATTCTATCAGCTTCTTTTTAGATTCCATCAAACTTTCTACATGGATGTTCATATTATTTTTTTAAATACAAGCAGTTTTACTTCTCTTTTTCTTTCTTTCTTTTTTATTATTTTAAGTGAGAGGAGGGGAGATAGTGAGACAGACTCCCACATGCGCCTTGACCGAGATGGACCAGGCAACCCTACCTGGGTTGAGCCAGTGCTCACAGTTGAGCTATTTTAGCACCTGAGACTTACACACTCAGACCAACTGAGCTCTCCATAGCCCGGGGACATGGTTGAACCAATCAAGCCACTGACTGCCAGAGGGAAAGAGCGACAGAAGGGGGAGATGGATGGGAAAAGTATCAGATGGTCCCTTCTTCTGTGTGCCTTGACTGAAATCAAATCCGGGACATTCAATGCTGGGCCGATCCTTTATCCACTGAGCCACCAGCCAGGGCGCAGTTTTATTTCTCAAAAAGAAAAGAAAATCAATAAATAAAGATTTCTAAATTATTTAAAATTCTTTTATTAGAAAAGAATTAAAATTAAGTTTTAAAATAGAGAATCCATAAAAAATTCTTAAATTTTTATTTCTTCTTTTCCAAGTGAAAGGAGGGGAGATAGAGACAGATTCCTGCATGTGCCCCAAACAAGGATCCACCTGGGAACCTCATCTGGGGCCGATGCTCTGCCATCTGGAGCCATACTCATAACTGAGCTATTTTTAGTGCCTGAGGTGGAGGCTCCACAGAGCTATCCTCAGTGCCTGGGGCTGATGTGCTCAAACCAATCAAACCATAGCTGAGGGGAAGAGAGAGAGAGGGAGGGAGAAGCAGATGGTTGTTTCTCCTGTGTACCCTGATCAGGAATCGAACCTGGGACATCCACACGCTGGGCCAATGATCTACCACTGAGCCAACTAGCCAGGGCCAGGAATTCTTAAATTTTAAGAGCACACAAAATTAAATATAAGCAGTTATATATAATATAAAATATTATTAATGAGAAAATATTCTTTAATTAATTTCTAAGGTTTTACAGTCTCTTTGCTACCCATTTCTTTAGTCTCTAAATATTTTTGTTGAAGAATAGTCAATATATTTACACCAAATTTATCTGCCATAAGAGCTTCAATGTAGTTAATGGTAGACTGACAAATGAGGGAGAGTAAGGGTAGTCTTCCCAGAGAAGGTAAAATCTGATCTAAAATTAGAAAGGTAATCCAGAACCAGGCAAAGTGGTGGGGCATATAAAACACTCTACATATATTCATAAAGAACAAAAACCAATAAATGTTCACTAAAATTAAAAAACAATGCTTTTAAAGTGACAGGAAGAGAGATAATGAGACAGACTTCTGCAAGCAACCCTGACTAGGATCTACCTGGCAACCCCATCTTGGGCCCATGCTCAAAACCCTGAATTATTTTTAGTGCCTGAGGATGACATGCTCTGACCAACCGAGCTATCCTCAGTGCCCAGAGCCCAAGATGGAACCAACCGAGCCACTAACTGCAGGAGGGGAAGAGGGAGAGATGGAGGAGGGGAAGAGAAACAGATAATTACTTCTCTTGTGTGCCCTGATTGGGAGTTGAACCCCAGACGTCCATACGCTGGGCTGATGCTTTATCCACTGAGCCAACTGTCCAGGAACTAAAATAAATTTTAAAGATAAGCCTCTAATGAATTCTGAAGAAAGTTTACTTTTGTTTTATGGAATGAAACATTCAATTATCAACCAAAATACACAACTTTTAGGAGCGGTCCTCTTAACGTCTGAAGCTTTCTGTTTAATCTTAGCTCAGAAAATGCATTTATCTACCTACCTCTTTCCTATGGTGAAGTTGATGCATTAGTTATATCAGTCAGCACAGAACACAACAGAAATTCATACTTCTACTGATGTCTATTTTCTATAAAGAACCTATTTGGGTTTCTCAAACTAATCTTTTATGGTCTAGACAACCATTTTTAACAAATTATATTATTTGGTTATTTTTCAAAGGAAAATGACAAGGTTTCAGAGATTCTTCACAGATTCATGGTTTGCATATTACTTTCAACATAAAATTGATTATTGTTAGTTATTAATAATAAGAAAAGTTCAAAAGTAAGTTCAACTCTCAGTTTTGATCATATAATTAAAGATCACAAAGGTGTAACTAGAGCCAACTAATTACAGCTTGTGTGAGGGCTGTTTTCCTTTTCTAACACCCTACATGGTCTACTGGAAATGACTTGTGTCAGTAATGGAGTCGCAAGGGAGGGCAAGCTTTGGATCAAAGACTAGTCAGACTTCACAGCATTATTTTAGGGGTGAGATGATGAAAGCCTAAGGCCACAATGGTAAATGTAATACCATTTATATATCAGGCATGTTTTGTTAATTTATTTAACAATATATAGTGCTCACTGTGATATAGGCACTTTTATATTAGCTGATCTCTTTCTCTGTGAGATCCCCATAAAGAAAAGAAAATGGAGGCATTAGAAGTTTGAGGACTCACTCAAGATTATAAAACTGGTATTAATCTATCTATTCAAAGAAGTTAGCCAAAAATTCTATAAGACAAGCATGTTGGCCTGACCTGTGGTGGCGCAGTGGATCAAGCGTCGACCTGGGAACACTGAGGTCGCCAGTTCAAAACACTGCACTGGTCTGGTCAAGGCACATATGGGAGTTGATGCTTCCAGCTCCTCCCCTCTTTCTCTCCTTCGCTCTCTCTCTCTTTCTCTCTCTGTCTCCTCTCTCAAATGAATAAAATAAAAATAAATTTAAAAGAAAGACAAACATGTTAACTTTTTGATTTATTCAAATGCCTGCTATGAACCTCAGTTTTTCCTCTTTTGTTCCAGAATTCAACCCTTCCCCATTTCTCATTAGCTTGCTCTACTAATTTGTGCTTCTCTCAGTAATAGTTAAATAGCACTAAACATCTCATATCTTACCAAAAACCCCTTGGACCTTACATTTCCCTCAGCTACGCCTTTTCTCTCACTTCAGCCAGGCTGTTCACACTTCTTGAACAATAATCTACATTTTAATCTCCAATTGTTTTTACTCCCACTCATCCACAACTTATTACCTTAGAAACTTTGTCATCAACTCACTGAAATTGCTAGCACCATTGTTTCCATCCTCCAAATGCTGTTTCTCAGAACTATTTGAGGCTTTTTTGCATTTCACACTATAATTCACTCTCAGAGGCTCCAATCAGTTAAGACAGTGGTTCTCAACTTTCTGGGGGTCGTGAATATTTCCATTAATAATAAAAGCCATGTATATTCTAAAAACAAGAAAAATGGATAATATAGAATATTATATTTTATATTATGCTCTGTACTTTTGAAGACATCAAATAACACAAATATATCAAAGACACATTTTTCTCAATTTCAAAGGCTAAGCTCCAGTCCTAGCATATGCCAGATATCTTATGAGGTGATTTACAAAAAGTGGGTCTGTGTTTTTGAATAGAACTTTCACTTGGCAGTTAGAGAATGCTCCAGCAGTCCCAGACACCTGCTTTCTGATGCATTTGTAGCTACTCATAATGACTATGGAGTTCAAGAGGTTTTTTAAATTATTAATTTATTTTATTTTTGTTTTGTGGTAGAACTAAAGAAACCTGCCACGACACACCTCTTATTCTAAGAGAGATTGGCCACGTTGTTGAAGGTTAATATTCTAGCTACAATTATCCATCAGAGCCATTATTGGTTGTCATAACTGCTGCTACTTCAAAAGCCATAAGTCTGAAGAAGTAGCTGCTCTATTAACTAAAAAGTTTGCAAAAGTAATATCACTCTGCACTTATCATCCACTCACTTTAATATATTTTTTTATAGCAAGCTCCAAGTGCAATATTCTGACCTAAAGCACACAGGCAGGTAAAGTTTCTATGCCTCATATTCTTCTCTCCTCTTCTCTTTTCTTCTTCCCCTCTTCCCTCTCCTTCTCCTCTTTTTCTTTTTCTCCCCTCCCCCCTCTATCATCTCTTTCCTCCTCTTTATTCACCTCCCTATTTATTACTGGCACAGGCTGAAAAGGCTAAAGACTGCCATGCTTGATCAAGGTCAAGGGGTATCTACGGGTATTGTGAGAGATGTTGACATATGGTTCATCTTGCCTGGAGCTACACAGCATGGAGCCCAGTAACAGGGTATTAAAGAGCTGAGAGACCAAAGCCAAAGTAAAACTCTGAAAGACATCATTATATCTCTATAAGGACCAGAAAGAAGAGGGATATAAAATCCTTCAGGGCCTGACCTGTGGTGGCGCAGCGGATAAAGCGTCGACCTGGGAACACTGAGGTCGCCAGTTCAAAATCCTGCACTGGTCTAGTCAAGGCACATATGGGAGTTGATGCTTCCAGCTCCTCCCCCCTTTCTCTCTCTCTCTCTCTCTCTCTCTCTCTCGTTCTCTCTCTCTCTCTTTCTCTTTGTGTCTCCTCTCTAAAAAAAATGAATAAAATAAAAAGTCCTTCAGAGGATAAAAAGATCAAACTGAATAAACTCCCAAGTTAGAACTTCTATCATGATTTCATTATGTGGAATTTAATGAACAAAACAAACATACAAAAATAAAACAAAGTAGTAAAAATTCATAGATATAGAACACTGGCAGCTGTCATAGGTGTAACAGTAATATAATGTTATAGTAAATAAATATACAGAAATATAGAAAATATATAGAAATAAGTAGGATATATTATAATATTAAAAGTCATTAAGGCAAGTGAATAAGGCTATGCCTCTGGACAAGAGCTAACCCAGTGTGTAGAGATGTGACAGGCAAGACCATGCACTCTGTGCAGGCCTAGTTAGTGCATGTGTGAAATAATGTGTAGATAGAAAGAGCTCCCGGTGAGGAACTCTCTAAAAGTGGCTTGATGTGATAGTTTTGTTAGAATGCATATGCCAAAAAGGGCGCTTAAACCATGGGGGCCCCAGCTACAATCAGTCATCCAGACTCCAACATTGAACGTGGACGTCTCCGTGCCATTCTGACCAAGGACAGCCAGAGGAGGACACTGACAGGGCCCCATTAAGCTGTACCCAGCCACACCATAGGATCTGTGAGTAATAAACTGCTGTGTGATTATTGCAACTAACTTGTGAGTTGGTTGTGTCTTTCCTCGGGTGGCAATTAATCTTGATACCAATAAGAAGAATCCTCACAGCCTCAAGAGTAGTCTCGAAGAGGTTGCAAGCCCTGCCATTAAGCAGGAATGTCCCACTGCACAAAGACACCTGATCAACATAGAGCTTGGGCTCTACTGGGACAAGAGGGAAGGAGGTTTGAGAGCTGAGGAAAAAATGTGAAGGGATTAAACAAACAAACAAAAAAATACACTCACAGACACAGACAACAGTATAATGGTTACAAGAGGGTAAAAGGGAAAGGAGGGAAATGGTTATGAAGAGACTTGATTTTGGATGGTGATCACAAAATACAATATACAGATGATGTATTAGAATTGTACTTGAAACCTATATAATTTTATTAACCAATATTACCCCAATAAATTCAATTATTTTAAAAATTCCATCAGATATAAAATAATAGCAATGTATGAGACAAATACAGCTCAAAATTTTTATTTAGATTAGCACAACATATTAATTTTTTTCTTAAAATTATATACCAACATTTAGAAATTAAGATGTTTCACATAAAAGTTCAGATTTTAACTTTCCTAGAAAGTCAAAATGGAACCTGTATTCTAACATGGTTTTATATGCCAGAGCTGACACCTGACCTCACCTTTTCAGATTAGTGAACACCATTAATTGTCCCTGTGATCCATTCAAATCATTATGTGTTTGTTAGTCAGCTGGCCCATAAGCATTTGAATTTCCATATCTAAGTTTCAGTGGCTTCCAGGTTTTTTTGTTTTGTTTGTATTTTTCTAAAGTGAGAAGCAGGGAGGCAGAGAGACAGACTCCACATGCACCTGACCGGGATCCAGCGGGCCCACAGGCACATATGAGTAATCAATCAGTGAACAACTAAGCAACCGCAACAAAAAATTGATGTTCCTCATCTCTCTCCCTTCCTGTCTGTCTGTCCCTCTCTCTGACTCTCTCTGTCTCTGACACACACACACACACACACACACACACACACACACACACACACACACACAGATGTTACATATGAAAGTCTTTGCCTCCTAGTTAAAAGCTTCTACTGCTTCATTGGCTGGGAGCAGTCTAAATTTCTTACCATACTATTTAAAAGTCTTCACAATATGATTCCAACCTGCCTTTCCATCATACTTTTTTGCCCAGTGGCCACACACACTCTTACCTAAAATTAGCCCTGAATGCATCCACACCATCTACATATCCTGCCCCTAAATACACCATGTGCTCAAAGGATTCTTTTGGATCAGATTTCCTCTTTCATCTAGGAAAATCCTATTCACCATTTAGAGCACAAATTAAATATCATATTAAATATCATGTCCACCACAAGTCTTTACTAGGAGTTCCTTCCAAAATTATTTACCAACTGTATATTCCTAAAACTTTGTTTACATTTTTATTATTTATCAAGACCTACTTTACAATAGTTAGTGCAAGTTAATACAATTGTCCACCTCCCTAACTAGACTGTCAGTCTCCTACTGATACTTATCTTAATATCCCAGTGACTAAGAGTAATTTGCATACAATCTTTTTATTTAATTGAATCACTGATAAATTTTGTGCTTACCTGTGAAATGCTTTATGAATTTGTCTTTTAAGTTCAAATCTGTTGGGAATATTTCTGAAAAAATAAAGAAATAAAAACCTTCAAAAAATTTACTGCATTTTTACAGAAAATATCCTTACAAGCAAGCACTAAACACATGAACTTGCAGCTGTTCATATAGCTGATTCCAAACCTGTATCTTCAGCCCAGACCATTTCCTCAAACTCTAGACCTTCAGGAAAGCTAACTGTTCCCTCTAATGCTATGTTAGGAAACCTTACAGACCTTCCAAAAACGCACAGCCAGCACTGAATGTTTGATTTATCCTTTAACCCAGACTTCTTTCTCCCGATGTTCCTCAGTCTCAGTAAATGGCATCATTCTTTGCCCTTTGTTCAGGCCAAATATAAAGAGGTATGCTTAATTTTCTCTTTCTCTCACTACTACATCCAATCCATTACTTAACTTTCCAGATCCTACCTCTAAAATAATCTGAAATCCACGTATTTTTGTTTCTTCTCATCAACACATGACTAGTCTAGACCGCCACATTTGACTGTATTTGAACAGCAGCCTCTTAACTGGTCTCCTTCCTATAACCCATTTTCCCCACAGCTACTAGAGCAAATGAACTAAAATGTACTTAGGTCATGATACTTTCTCACTTAAAGGTTTTGTGTTTAAAATATAAGAAAATAAATTAAACTATATTTCAGACTTCACTTTGTACTCACTATAAATACCCCATCCAGAAAATGCAACTTATAATGAAAGCATTTGCAATTCTTTGAGAGGGAAATAAACTGAAACTTTAATAAAATCTTGAGCCTCAATATTCGTCAGCAGTTATACATTTAAACTCACAATGTCCTTATTACAGACTGACTCCTGGTCATGTCTGACATTCTATTAGTATGGTCGAGATTTGAACATTTGTCACCTCCCTGTAGGTGAGTCTGAATCACAACATTGGCTTGTATGACCTCACTGAGACAAAAAGAAAATAGAAAATGAAGACAGGAGAATCCTAATAGTACTTTACATCCTGGAAAATAAAGAGGGAGTTAGGAGTTCTCCCCTGCTCTTGGCAGCTCCTGTGAGCCCAGGGCAACACTGTGAGGAGGTGGCAGGAATGTCACTAAATTGAAGATGCACTTCCCTCCCCTGGACCCCACCACTGACAAAAAAACCCACCTGTACTTTACAATCAAGATAACGAAAAACAAAGCAGAAGTGAATTTTGAAAGTATCTCTTTATATAAATATTCTGGTGTTCTTATCAATTATATTCCAGCTTAAGCATGGTTCTTTGCCCCACACCTCTCTAAAACCAAGCATGGGAAACTGGCTGCTGTGGTGTCAATACTCTGCCTTGTATCTGGCAAGGTTGCTCTGTTGGCCATTTCTAAAAGCAGACCCAGCTGAGCACAGAAGTGCTATAGCTAAAGCTTGTTGGAAGATTATAAATCTATTTCCAAAAACATTTAAGAACCTGGGCTGTGCCCTCTCAGAAAGCTGGGTGGCCCTAAAGGTTCCTTCTGTTCCCAGCCTCAGCCTGCAGCTCCACCCTATTCTCTATTTTCGCAGGCTCTAAACAGAGACACGTTGGAGTAGCTTCTCTTTCCTCAATGCCTTCCTTCTTCTTTGACTCTGACCTCTCTGTGACCTGAAATGTTGTGGTGTCCCCTGACTCATTGGACTTCTCTGCCGTAGGGAATGTCTCATGATCCTCTATACTGGCTGTTTTTTTCTCCTTTCTCATTCTCTTTTACTCCGCTTTGGACATTTAAGCAGCCAAGAACCTGAGTACCTAAGGCTGATTTGGAAGCCTCTGCCAGCTTTTTGGGTCTGCTAAATGGGCCTATGAAAGGCCAAGGTTAACAACAAGAAGAGGCAGTTTACTGAAATCTGCGCAGTCCTCCAGCTTGAAGGGGGAAGCAAAGAAGCATCCCCAAGCATGTGCAGGCATGTGATCACACTGATCTTACCCATTAGAAGGCACTGACAGTTACATCACCTGTCTGTCCGGGACTGAGTTCCAGGAATTTAGGCTGTCTTACCAAGATCCTTAAAAGTCTCCCACACCTCGGGAGAGGCATAACAACCTAGTACTTACGTAAGATGGAGTTTCAGCAATGGTAAATCTAACCATCTCCTCCTTATCTCATTCCCTAAGAATCCACTACCTCCAAAGGTGGTCTGTTCTCTACTGTGGATGCCTGCACCCCCATCCATTACTGTGTTTAATACAGGCTTCCAAAAGTGATCACCTTTTCTATCCAAATAGTAATTCCCTAAAAAAAGGTGACCAACTTTCTTATAATAAGAAGGAGGATAAAAATAAATTGAAGAAAACAGTATTGTAAGTAAAAGAAACATTTTATTCATTATAGCAATAATACACTATAATATGATAAATGCTTAATAAAAACATTTGTGCCTGACCAGGCGGTGGTGCAGTGGATAGAGCGTCAGACTGGGATGCGGAAGGCCCAGGTTTGAGACCCCAAGCTCTCCAGCTTGCGTGTGGACCCATCTGGTTTGAGCAAAAAGCTCACCAGCTTGGACCCAAGGTCACTGGCTCCAGCAAGGGGTGGCTCCGTCTGCTGAAGGCCCGCTGTCAAGGCACATTTGAGAAAGCAATCAATGAACAACTAAGGTGTTGCAACGAAACGAAAAACTAATGATTGAATGATTGATGCTTCTCACCTCTCTCTGTTTCTGTCTGTCTGTCCCTATCTATCCCTCTCTCTGACTCTCTCTCTGTCCCTGTAAAAAAAAAAAAAAAAAACATTTGTAATATTTTACATTGTAATTATGCTCACATGCCTATTAATTTTTAATAATAACACTGGGGAACAATTTCTGTTGAATAAGGTTTTAGAACTGTATCTATATATACATCTGAAATGCTGACTCCAAATTTGAAATTCGTATCTTGGAGCATGCTTTAGTTCTTATGCAGTTTTAATTTCTTTTTGTTACAGTTAATGACATACATTGGGTTTTTTTGTTTGTTTGTTTGTTTGGGGTTTTTTTTGTTTTTTATTTTTATATATATATTATTATTATTATTTATTCTAATGGGGTGACAACAATAAATCAGGATACATATGTACAATGAAAACATCTCCAGGTTATCTTATCATTCAATTGTGTTGCATACCCATCACCAAAAGTCAAATTGTCCTCTGTCACCTTCGATCTGGTTTTCCCTGTGCCCCACCCCTCCTCCCTATCCCACTCTTCCCTCCCTCCCCCCATCCCATAACCACCACTCTCTTGTTCATGTCTCATATTCTCACTTTTATGTCCCACCTATGGATGGAATCATGCTGTTCTCAGTTTTTCTTTTTTTCTGATTTACTTATTTCACTCCGTATAATGTTATCTAGGTACATCCATTTTGTTATAAATGATCCGATGTCATCGTTTCTTATGGCTGAGTAGTATTCCATAGTATATATGTACCATTGCTTTTTAATCCACTCGTCTACTGATGGACACTTGGGCTGGTTCCAGATCTTCGCTATTGTGAACAATGCTGCCACGAACATGGGGGCGCATTTCTTCTTTTCGAACAGTGCTATGGTGTTCTTAGGGTATATTCCTAAAAGGGGGATAGCTGGGTCAAAAGGCAGTTCAATTTTTAATTTTCTGAGGAATCTCCAAACTGTTTTCCACAGTGGCTGCACCAGTCTGCATTCCCACCAGCAATGCACAAGGGTTCCCTTTCTCCACATCCTCGCCAGCACTTATTCTGTGTTGTTTTGCTGATGAGTGCCATTCTGACTGGTGTGAGGTGATATCTCATTGTGGTTTTAATTTGCATTTCTCTAATGATTAGTGATGTTGAGCATTTTTTCATATGCCTATTGGCCATCTGTATGTCCTCTTTGGAGAAATTTCTATTCATTTCTTTTGCCCATTTTTTGATTGGGTTGTTTGTCTTCCTCCTGTTGAGTTTTATAAGTTCTTTATAAATTTTAGTTATTAACCCCTTATCAGATGTGCTGTTGAAAATGTTCTCCCATTGTGTGGTTTGTTTTTTTATTCTGTTCCTATTGTCTTTAGCTGTGCAAAACCTTTTTAGTTTGATATAGTCCCATTTGTTTATCTTGCCTTTTATTTCAGTTGCCAATGGAGATAAATCGGCAAATATATTGCTGCTACAGATGTCGGAGAGATTGCTGCCTATGTTTTCTTCTAAGATGCTTATGGTTTCACGGCTTACATTTAAGTCTTTTATCCATTTTGAGTTTGTTTTTGTGAATGGTGTAAGTTGATGGTCTAGTTTCATTTTTTTGCAGGTGGATGTCCAATTTTCCCAACACCATTCGTTAAAGAGGCTGTCTTTACTCCATTGTATGTTCTTTCCTCCTTTGTCAAATATCAGTTGTCCATAAAGCTGTGGGTTTATTTCTGGGTCCTCTGTTCTGTTCCATTGATCTATGTGCCTGTTCTTATGCCAGTACCAGGCTGTCTTGAGTATAATGGCCTTATAGTAAACCTTGATATCTGGAAGAGTGATACCTCCTGCTTTATTTTTTCTTTTTAAGATTGCTGAGGCTATTTGTGTTCTTTCTTGGTTCCATATAAATTTTTGGAATATGTTTTCTATATCTTTGAAGTATGTCATTGGTATCTTAATTGGTATTGCATTGAATTTATAAATTGCTTTGG
The DNA here is from genome assembly GCA_037038555.1 of Rhynchonycteris naso. NCBI lineage: Eukaryota > Metazoa > Chordata > Mammalia > Chiroptera > Emballonuridae > Rhynchonycteris > Rhynchonycteris naso. The sequence continues at coordinate 239,197,439 of CM072998.1, read as the reverse complement.
GTAATATAGACATTTTAATGATGTTTATTCTTCCTAGCCATGAGCACGGTATATGCTTCCACTTGTTTGTGTCTTCCTTGATTTCTTTTATCAATGTTCTATAATTTTCTGAGTACAAGTCCTTAACCTCCTTGGTTAAATTTACTCCTAGGTACTTTATTTTTTTGGCTGCAATAGTGAAGGGAATTGTTTCCTTAAGTTCTTTTGCTGACAGTTCATTGTTGGTATATAGAAATGCCTCTGATTTCTGAGTATTAATTTCATATCCTGCCACCTTGCTGAAATCATTTATAAGGTCCAGTAGTTTTTTGACTGAGACTTTAGGGTTTTCAATATACAATATCATATCATCTGCAAATAGTGACACTTTTACTTCTTCTTTTCCAATTTGGATGCCTTTTATTTCTTCTTCTTGTCTGATTGGTGTAGATAGGACTTCCAGAACTATGTTGAATAAGAGTGGTGAAAGAGGGCATCCCTGCCTGGTTCCTGATCTTAAGGGGATTGCTTTTAATCATTGTCCATTTAGTATGATGTTTGCTGTGGGTTTGTCGTAGATGGCCTTTATCATGTTAAGGAATGATCCCTGTATTCCCACTTTACTGAGAGTTTTGAGCATGAATGGGTGCTGGATTTTATCAAATGCCTTTTCTGCATCTATTGAAATTATCATGTGATTTTTGTCCTTCCTTTTGTTTATGTGATGAATCACATTGATTGATTTGCGAATATTGAACCAGCCTTGCCTCTCCAGAATAAATCCCACTTGATCGTGGTGTATGATTTTTTTCCTATTTGCTGGATCCGGTTCGCTAATATTTTGTTGAGAATTTTAGCGTCTAAATTCATCAGGGATATAGGCCTATAATTTTCTTTCTTTGTGTTTTCTTTGCCGGTTTTGGAATCAGAATTATGCTCGCCTCATAAAAGGAGTTTGGAAGTCTTCCTTCCTCTTGAATTTTTTGAAATAGCTTGAGGATGATAGGAGTTAGTTCTTCTTTGAATTTTTGATAGAATTCACTTGTGAAACCATCAGGCCCAGGACTTTTCTTTTTTGGGAGTTTTTTGATAACTGTTTCGATCTCATTTGTTGTAATTGGTCTGTTTAGGTGTTCTGATTCTTCAAGATTGATTTTTGGAAGGTTATATGATTCAAGAAATTTGTCCATTTCACCAAGATTGTCTAATTTTTTGGCATATAGTTCTTCATAGTATTTTCTTACAATGCTTTGTATTTCTGTTGTGTCAGTTGTTATTTCTCCACTGTCCTTTCTAATTTTATTTATTTGAGTCCTCTCTCTTTTTTTCTTGGTGAGTCTAGTTAAAGGTTCATCAATCTTGTTTACCTTTTCAAAGAACCAGCTTCTGGTTTCATTGATCCTCTGTATTGTTTCCTTCGCCTCTATGTCATTTATTTCTGCTCTGATCTTTATTATTTCCTTCCTCCTACTTGTCTTGGGTTTTATTTTCTGTTGTTTTTCAAGTTCTTTTAGATGCAGGGTCAGGTTGCTTATTTGAGCTTTTTCTAGCTTCTCATGATATGCCTGTAGTGCAATAAACTTCCCTCTCAGGACTGCTTTTGCTGTGTCCCATAAATTTTGAGTTGATGTATGCTCATTATCATTTGTTTCTAGAAACTTTTTTATTTCTTCTTTGATCTCAATGTTAATCCATTCATTATTTAATAACATGCTATTTAGTTTCCAAGTGTTTGAGTATTTTTCAGTTTTTCTTTTGTGGTTAATTTCTAGTTTCATAGCATTGTGATCAGAGAAAATGCTTGATATGATTTCAATCTTCTTAAATTTATTGAGACCATTTTTGTGTCCTAACATGAGGTCTATCCTAGAAAACGTGCCATGAGCGCTTGAGAATAATGTATATTCTACTGCTTTAGGGTGAAAAGTTCTGAAGATATCTATTAAATCAAGTTGATCTATTGTCTCCTTTAAGTCTGCTGTTTCTTTATTAATTTTCTTTCTTGAGGATCTATCCAGTGTTGTTAGAGGGGAATTGAAATCCCCTACTATGATAGTATTCTTGTTAATCTCGCCGTTATATACATCAAAGTCTGCTTTATGTATGTCGGGGCTCCTATATTTGGTGCATAGATATTTACAAAAGTTATATCTTCCTGTTGAATTGTTCCCTTTATAATTATGTAGTGTCCTCCTTTATCTCTTACTACAGCCTTTGTTTTAAAGTCCATTTTGTCTAATATAAGTATTGCTACCCCTGCTTTTTTTTCATTTCCATTTGCATGAAATATTTTTTCCATCCTTTTTCCTTCAGTCTATGAGCATCTTTTGTTTTAAGGTGTGTCTCTTGTAGACAGCATATGTATGGGTCCTGTTTCTTTATCCATGCAGCTACCCTATGTCTTTTGATTGAATCATTTAATCCATTTACATTTAAGGTTATTATTGATATGTAGTTGTTTATTGCCATTTTATTCTTTAAAGCTGTATTCTTCTTTTGCTCTATTCATTCCTCCCTTTAAACTGTTCACAACAGGCCTCTTAGTATATCTTGCAGAATTGGTTTGGTTTTTATGAATTCCTTCAGGCTTTCTTTTTCTGGGAAGCTCTTTATTTCTCCTTCAATTTTAAATGTTAGCCTTGCTGGATACAGTAGTCTTGGTTGTAGGTTCTTGTTCTGCATTACTTTGATTATATCTTGCCATTCCCTTCTGGCCTCAAGTGTTTCTGTTGAGAAGTCCGATGTCATCCTTATGGGGGCTCCTTTGTAGGTGATAGCCTTTTTTTCTCTAGCAGCTTTTAAAATTTTTTCTTTATCCATTAGCTTTGGTATTTTAACTATGATGTGTCTTGGTGTAGATCTTTTTGGGTTTCTCTTTAATGGAGTTCTGTGTGCTTCGTGAATGTGTGGAGTGTTTCCCAGCCTTAATTTAGGAAAGTTTTCTGCTATGATTTGATTGAACAAAGTTTCCATTTCCTGTCCTCTCTCCTCTTCTTCAGGCACCCCTATGATGCGAATGTTGTTTCTTTTCATGTTGTCACAAAGCTCCCTTAGAGTTTCCTCAGATTTTTTTAAGTCTCTTTTCCTATTTCTTCTCTGCTTTTGTGCCTTTGTTTATTGTGTCCTCTAACTCGCTTATTCGATCCTCAGCGTGATTCATCCTGCTTTTAATTCCCTCCATTGGGTTCTTCAATTCTGATACTGTATTTGTCATTTCTGTCTGATTCTTTTTTATTATTTCAATTTCATTTTTTATACTTGTTATCTCTTTATTTAGGTGTTCATAATGACTATCCATTGTTGCTCTAATTTCTTTGAACATCCTAACTATCATTATTCTAAATTCTGCTTCTGGTAATTTGGTTATATCTGGTTCATTCAGGTCCTTCTCTGGGGATTTCTCTTGATTCATTTGGTTTGCATTCCTCTGCCTGCCCATTTTTTCTGTGTATAAGCAAGTTGTTGCCACTGGAGTCCAGTAGGTGTTCCCTTTGTGTTCTCTAGGTGTGGTCTGTGTGCAGGCACCTCACCCCCTCTGCTGGTGCCTAGGGTGGTTGGGTATGAGCCTTACAAACGCCGGCCCACTGTGGCTTTTGCTGTGATTTCTGCCTCTCCTCGGTGGGAGGGGCTGTTACTGAAGCCACAAGTCTTAGCACCAAGGGTAGAGGTGAGCACCTTTGCTCAGCTGCGGACCCAGCCTATTTGCGGACTTCTGCCCAGAACCCTCAGTCAGAGCCTGCTCGCCACAGTTTCGCGGGTTGGGCGGGGCTTTTGACGTGCTCTCAGCTGTGAGCGTTTGCCCGTCTGGAGATTTAGCCCGCCCTCGAGGCCAGGGCCCTCCTGCGCAGGGTCGGAAACCAAGGTTTATTGGGCCCGGCGTGTTTGCTGTCTTCCGCTAAGCTGCGGACTTCCACTCGTCCCGGACTCTACCCCGCCCCCGCGTACGGAGCCCGCTTGTGCACGTATGAATGCAATCCGCCGTTTCTCCGGCCGGGCAGGGATAGTAGCATGAACTCAGCTGTGAGCTTCCACTTGTCTCGGGGTCTAACCCGTTCCCGCGCTCGGAGCCCGCTCGTGCACTTATACTGGCCAGCCGCGGGCCCCTGCCCGTCCCTGGTCCTAGCCCGGTTCCCGCGGTCAGGGCCGGCCTGCGCAGGGTTGTAGGGCAGGTTTCTGCCCTTTCCTGGCCTCCCGCTTTGTCCCCGTAAGTGGGGTTAAAGGCGTGCCCGCAGCTGCCGGTCCGCTTTTGCGCGTCCCCTCTGACCCACTGGGCTAGACTGAGCTCACACTGGCTTGGCCTCTGCCCACACCCTCTCGGCTAGACTGAGCTCACACCGGCTTGGCCTCTGCCCACGCCGACAGAACCGCGTTTCAGTGTCCTGCTGCCCACCATGCCCTTAAGCAGCCCTCAGCAGAGTAGGATGGGACCTAATACTCCACACTGTAGGCCTGGGAGCTCCCTCACTTGTTTCACAGCTCAAAACTGTCCAAACGCCTCTTCTAGGCTCTGAGACTGCAGGCTGGGGCTTGGTTCCTGGGACCCAGATCCCTCCCTCTCCGCCAAACTTTCCTCCCGCCCCTCGGGTCTCTCCGAGCTGCCGTTTGCTCCGGGGAGCTGGGCAGCCCTCTTCGCGTTTTCGCTATTCCTTCCAGTCTCAATGTGGCTTCTTCTGTGTTCCTTGGTTGAAGAGTCCACTTAGTTTAGTTCATAGTTGGTTTATCCAGATGATGGTTCTTTAAATTGAGTTATAATCCACTTTGCTTCTGGGAGTTGGAAGTTGTTACGTCCGCCTACTCCGTCGTCATCTTCGACATACATTGTACCATAGCTTTTTAATCCACTCGTCTACTGATGGACACTTGGGCTGGTTCCAGATCTTCGCTATTGTGAACAATGCTGCCATGAACATGGGGGCGCATTTCTTCTTTTCGAACAGTGCTATGGTGTTCTTAGGGTATATTCCTAAAAGTGGGATAGCTGGGTCAAAAGGCAGTTCAATTTTTAATTTTCTGAGGAATCTCCAAACTGTTTTCCACAGTGGCTGCACCAGTCTGCATTCCCACCAGCAGTGCAGAAGGGTTCCCTTTTCTCCACATCCTCGCCAGCACTTATTCTGTGTTGTTTTGCTGATGAGTGCCATTCTGACTGGTGTGAGGTGATATCTCATTGTGGTTTTAATTTGCATTTCTCTAATGATTAGTGATGTTGAGCATTTTTTCATATGCCTATTGGCCATCTGTATGTCCTCTTTGGAGAAATTTCTATTCATTTCTTTTGCCCATTTTTTGATTGGGTTGTTTGTCTTCCTCCTGTTGAGTTTTATAAGTTCTTTATAAATTTTAGTTATTAACCCCTTATCAGATGTGCTGTCGAATATGTTCTCCCATTGTGTGGTTTGTCTTTTTATTCTGTTCCTATTGTCTTTAGCTGTACAAAAACTCTTTAGTTTGATATAGTCCCATTTGTTTATCTTGCCTTTTATTTCATTTGCCCGTGAAGAAAAATCGGCAAATATACTGCTGCTACAGATGTCGGAGAGCTTGCTGCCTATGTTTTCTTCTAAGATGCTTATGGTTTACGACTTACATTTAAGTCTCTTATCCATTTTGAGTTTGTTTTTGTGAATGGTGTAAGTTGATGGTCTAGTTTCATTTTTTTGCAGGTAGATGTCCAATTTTCCCAACACCATTTGTTAAAGAGGCTGTCTTTACTCCATTGTATGTTCTTTCCTCCTATGTCAAATATCAGTTGTCTATAAAGCTGTGGGTTTATTTCTGGGTCCTCTGTTCTGTTCAATTGATTTATGTGCCTGTTCTTATGCCAGTACCAGGCTGTCTTGAGTAAAATGGCCTTATAGTAAACCTTGATATCTGGAAGAGTGATACCTCCTGCTTTATTTTTTCTTTTTAAGATTGCTGAGGCTATTCGTGTTCTTTTTTGGTTCCATATAAATTTTTGGAATATGTGTTCTATATCTTTGAAGTATGTCATTGGTATCTTAATTGGTATTGCATTGAATTTATAAATTGCTGTGGGTAATATAGACATTTTAATGATGTTTATTCTTCCTAGCCATGAGCACGGTATATGCTTCGACTTGTTTGTATCTTCCTTGATTTCTTTTATCAATGTTCTATAATTTTCCGAGTACAAGTCCTTAACCTCCTTGGTTAAATTTACTCCTAGGTACTTTATTTTTTTGGCTGCAATAGTGAAGGGAATTGTTTCCTTAAGTTCTTTTGCTGACAGTTCATTGTTGGTATATAGAAATGCCTCTGATTTCTGAGTATTAATTTTATATCCTGCCACCTTGCTGAATTCATTTATAAGGTCCAGTAGTTTTTTGACTGAGACTTTAGGGTTTTCAATATACAATATCATATCATCTGCAAATAGTGACAGTTTTACTTCTTCATTTCCAATTTAAATGCCTTTTATTTCTTCTTCTTGTCTGATTGGTGTAGATAGGACTTCCAGAACTATGTTGAATAAGAGTGGTGAAAGGGGGCATCCCTGCCTGGTTCGTGATCTTAAGGGGATTGCTTTTAATTTTTTTCCATTTAGTATGATGTTTGCTGTCGGTTTATCGTAGATGGCCTTTATCATGTTAAGGAATGATCCCTGTATTCCCACTTTACTGAGAGTTTTGAGCATGAATGGGTGCTGGATTTTAACAAATGCCTTTTCTGCATCTATTGAAATTATCATGTGATTTTTGTCCTTCCTTTTGTTTATGTGATGAATCACATTGATTGATTTACAAATATTGAACCAGCCTTGCCTCTCCAGAATAAATCCCACTTGATCATGGTTTATGATTTTTTTCATATCTTGCTGGATCCGGTAGGCTCATATTTTGTTGAGAATTTAGCGTCTAAATTCATCAGGGATATAGGCCTATAATTTTCTTTCTTTGTGTTGTCTTTGCCCAGTTTTGGGATCAGAATTATGCTCGCTTCATAAAAGGAGTTTGGAAGTCTTCCTTCCTCTTGAATTTTTTGAAATAGCTTGAGGAGGATAGGAGTTAGTTCTTCTTTGAATTTTTGATAGAATTCACTTGTGAAGCCATCAGGCCTAGGACTTTTCTTTTTTGGGAGTTTTTTGATAACTGTTTCGATCTCATCTGTTGTAATTGGTCTGTTTAGGTGCTCTGATTCTTCCAGATTGATTTTTGGAAGTTTATATGATTCAAGAAATTTGTCCATTTCGTCTAGATTGTCAATAGATGCAGAAAAAGCATTTGATAAAATCCAGCATCTATTTATGATCAAAACTCTCAGCAAAGTGGGAATACAGGAACATAGTTCAAAATAATGAAGGCCATATATAACAAACTTACAGCTAACATCATACTCACTGGGATAAAATTAAAATCAATCCCCTTAGAAAAGGAATAAGACTGGGTGCCCCCTTTCATGACTCTTATTCAACATAGTTCTGGAATTGCTGGCCATAGCAGTCAGACAAAAAGAAGAAATAAAAGACATCTGAAATTGAAAGGAAGAGGTAAAACTATTTTTGCTGATAACATAATACTGTATATAGAAATCCCTAAAGTCTCAGCCAAAAAACTAGTAGACCTGATAAATAAATTTGGCAAAGTGGTAATATGTAGAATTAATATTCAGAAATCAGTGGCTTTTTTATGTACAAACAATGAACAGTCAGAAAGAGAAATTAAGATAATAATTTCATTTATTATTACAACAAAAAAATAAAGTACCTAAAAAGAAATTTAACCAAGGAGGTAAAAGACTTGTACTCAGAAAATCATGAGACATTGAAAAAAGAAAACAATGAAGATATTAATAAGTGGAAGCATATATCATGTTCATAGATAGGAAGAATTAACATCATTAAAATGTTCATATTGCCTGACCTGTGGTGGCGCAGTGGATAAAGCGTCAACCTGGGAACACTGAGGTCGCCAGTTCAAAACCCTGCACTGGTCTGGTCAAGGCACATATGGGAGTTGATGCTTCCAGCTCCTCCCCCCTTTCTTTCTCTCTCTCTCACTCTGTGTCTCCTTTCTAAAATAAATAAATAAAAAAATTTTTTTAAAAAATGTTCATATTACCCAAAGTATCTATAGACTCAATGACATCCCTATTAAAATACCAATGGCACACTTAACAGATCTAAAGTAAAAATTTCTAAAATGTACAGTGGTACCTTGAGATACAAACAGAACAACATATGAATTTTAACATACGAGCTGCAACTTGGTCCGTATTTTTGTTCGAGATCAGAGCGAAATTTCGTGATATGAGTCATGATTCAGGAAGGTGCCACTAGTTGGCACGTTGGTGCACAGGTCCAGTATCAGCAGTTTGATATATGACTTGACTGACTTACAAGCTCGGTTACAGAACTAATTAAATTCATATTTATGGAACCATTCCACTATATATGGAACAACAAAAAAAATCCCTGAATAGCCTCAGCAATCTTGAAAATGAAAAGCACCTCCTCTTATCAAGCTATACTGCATGGCCATTGTAATCAAAACAGCCTGGTACTGGCATAAGCACAGGCAAACAGATCAATGCAACAGAACAGAGAACCCAGAAATAAACCCATGCCTTTATAGTCATTAATATTTGACGAAGAGGCAAAGTGTACAATGGAATAAAAACAGTTTCTTTAATAAATGATGCTAGGAAAATTGTACAGATACATGCAAAAAAATGAAAGTAGACCACCAGCTGACACCATTCACAAAAACAAACTCAAAATGGATAGAAGACTTAAATGTAGCTCATGAAACCATAAAAATCCTAGAGGAATACATAGGCAGTAGATCTCAGATACCTCTTGTAGTAATATTTTTGTAGCTACATCTCCTTAGACAAGTGAAATAAAGGACAAAATAAACAAATAAAACTATATTAAACTAAAGAGCTTTTACATAGCAGAAGACACCACTGAAATCAAAAGACAACCCACTCTATAGGAGAACATATATGTTGATACATCTGATAAAAAAATAAACACCCCAAATTTATAAAGAAGTATTAAAACTCAACACAAGGAAGATAAATAGTCCAATTAAAAATGGGCAAAAGACTTGAATAAACACTTCTCCAAAGAGGACATACAGATGTCCAATAAGCATACAAAAAAATGCTCAATGTCACTAAACATCAGAGAAATGCAAATTAAAACCACAATGAGAAATTACCTCACACTTGCCAGAATGTCTTTCATTAACAAATCAACAGAAAAGTGCTAGTGAGGATGCAGAGAAAAGGGAACCCTCCTGCACTGCTGATGGGCATGCAGACTCACGCAGCCACTGTGGAAAACAATATGGTGTTTACTTCTAAGAATATATTCTAAGAATCCCAAAACATTAATTCAAAAGAAGATATGCACCCTCATGTTTATTGCAGAATTGTTTGCAATAGTCAAAATCTGTCGACAGTCCAAGCATCCATCAGTGGATGACTGGATAAAACAGCTGTGGTACATTTACATAATGAAAAACTATGTGGCCATAAAAAAAGAAAGGCATCTATCTTACCTTTTGCAACAACATAGATGGACCAAGAGAGGAGGAGGAAGAGAAGGAGAAGGAGGAGGTGGAGGAGGAGGAGAAGGAGGAGGAGGAGGAGGAGAAGAAGGAGGAGGAGGAGAAGAAGGAGGAGGAGAAGGAGAAGAAGGAGGAACAAGAGGAGGAGTGTTTTTAGCAAGTGAGAGAGAGAGAAACAGAGAGATTGACAGTCAGACAGACAGAAAGGGAGATGAGAAGCATAAACCTATAGTTGTGGCACTTTTGTTGATTACAATAGGAAACAATTTTTTTTTCTGTTACATAAGGTTTTAGAACTGTTTCTATATACTACTGCATACCTGATTGCAAATCTGAAATCCGTTTTTTGGTGCATGCTCTAGTTTTTATGCAATTTAAATTTCTTTTTGTTACAGTTAATAGCATGCATTAGTTTTTAAATTGGAGTTAAAGGTCAACGACTCTTGGATTGAACATAACCACAAGGCAATTAATGTTTTATAAACGTCACTTTTACATAATTGTAGTTGTTTTTAAATGTAAAAACTTATTATCTGATAAAAAAAACACCCTCTTATTTGGTTTTAAAATCGAATCATGGCTTCTTTGAGTAGGCGTGAATATAAAAATAGTCCTGACACCTTCTGTTATATATGTGGCTGTTATACACTTCAACGTCAAAGGTGCAATATTTCATCATTTGTGACACATGCATATATTGTCTATTTTCAAGTTCCCCTTGGTGATCAAGACAAGAATTGGGCTCCTCATATTCTGTGTCAGAATTGCGATGAAATGCTTCATGACTGGACAAAAGGAAAATGCAAAGGAATGCCTTTTGGTATTCCCATGGTTTGCTGTGAACCTAAGGACCACAGCAGTGACTATTATTTCTGTCTGATGCATAAAAAGGGCATTGGCAAGAAAAAATGGCATATGATTGCACATCCTAATATTCCTTCAGCAATACAACCTATCCCACACTCTGAGACACTCCCAGTTCCAGTTTTCAATGGTTTTCTTTCTTCTAAGGACAAAGAAAGTGAACATGGTGATCAAGTGTATTTTGATAAGATGCATGAGGAAATGGTTGGAGAATCTGAAGGTCTTCTTCTGATGCCAAGCAGTCATTAACCACTCAGTAGTTTAGCCAACCCTAATTAAATGACTTAGTAAGAGATTTGGGCCTCTCAAAGAAAGCAGCTGAGTTATTAGCCTCCAGGTTTCAAGAAAAGAATGTACTTCACCCACCAGTCAGCTAAAGATCCAGTTTCAGGAAGCGTGAACAAATTTTTGTGGACTTCTTTTCCTTTCAAAGACAAACACTCTGTTTACTGTCATGATTTCAGTAGTCTTCTCAGCCAGCTTGGTGTTACCACTTACAGTACAACAGAATGGTGGCTATTTCTTGACAGCTCTAAACGGAGTCTGAAATGTGTTCTCCTACAAAACGGTAATGTTTATTCAGTGGTTTCAATTGGTTATTCAACTCATCTGTGAGATTATAATAACATAAAAATTGTCTTTGACTTTCTGAAGTATGAGGAGCATAACTGGATCATTTGTATGGATCTTATAATGGTAAATTTCCTGCTAGGACAACAGAGAGATTTTACAAAGTATCCTTACTTTTTGTGTTTGTGGGACAGCTGAGCTCGGGAGAAACACTGGACACAGAAGGAGTGGTGAAAACAAGAAGCTCTGGAATTAGGGATGCAAAATATTGTGAATGAACCTGTAGGTAATTGAGACAGGATCATATTTCTCCTACTTCACATCAAAGTTGGCTTAATGAAGCAGTTTGTTCAGGCGTTGAATAGAGAAAGTGAAGGTTTTCAACATATTATTTCTGCTTTTCCTGTCTTGTCTTTTGAGAAGATAAAAGCAGGTGTATTCGATGGACCTCAAATTCGAACCCTCATACGTGATGAAGAATTTGCCATGAAGATGAATAAGGAGGAGAAAGCAGCATGGCAGTCTTTTGTGGCAGTTACAAAGAACTTCCCTGGCAACAAACAAGCAGAAAACTATGAACTTCTGGTTCAAAGGATGCTGTTGGCTTCTCATGACATTGGATGTAACATGAGCAATAAGATTCACTTCCTGAACAGTCACCTTGGTAACTTTTCCAAAAATCTTGGAGCTGTTAGTGATGAGCAGACTGCTACTGGAGCATCAAACGAGATTGTTCTCAACAAATACACAAACACAAGAGATACAAACACAAATTTTTGCCTGAATAGAATTTAAGTAAGTTTTGTGCTAATTTTATGATTAAAATAAGTGTTTTAATATGTTCTATTTCAAAATTATAGACAAATTCTGATGCAATCATATCTTTTAGTGTATTTACTGCATTATATAAATTATTATATTTTCACAAAGATGATGCGCAAAAAGACATTCTACTTCATTATTTTAAACTAAATGTTGAAAATTTTACAATAAGATGAAAACCTAAAATTTTAAATTGTAAAAGAACTGTAGCTTACAGAGAAAATCTAATGTCAGATTTGAGACCAGCACACTTGAATTAGGTAAGAACAAGTAATTTTGTGGATGCATCAAAAATTTTGTTCCCCAGTGTTATTGATTTTTTCTCCTACGTGCCTTGACCAAGAGGCTCTAGCCAAGCTAGTAACCCCTTGCTTAAACCAGTGACCTTTGGGCTCAAGCCAGGGACTATGGAATCATGTTGATGAACTCATACTTGAGCAGACAATTCCATGCTCAAGCTATCATCCTTGGGGTTTCAAACCTGGGACCTCAACACCTCAGGTTCATGCTCTATCCACTCTGCCACCACTGGTCAGGTGGACCTGGAGATTATTATGGTAAGTGAGATAAACCAGGCAGAGAAAGACAAATACCATATGATCTCACTTATAAGTGAGATCTAATGGACAAAATAAACTGATGGAAAAAATAGAAACAGAGACAGTGTCACAGGGTACAAAATGACAGCTGTCAGAGGGAAAGGGGAAGAGGGGATGAGATATAAGAAGGTGAAGAGATTAGCCAAAAACTTATATACATAACACATATCTATAGAAAACAGGGTAGCGCCTGACCAGGCAGTAGCGCAGTGGATAGAGTCGGACTGGGATGCGGAAGACCCGGGTTCGAGACCCCGAGGTCGCCAGCTTGAGCGCGGGCCCATCTGGCTTGAGCAAAAGCTCGCCACCTTGGACCCAGGGTCGCTGGCTCCAGCGAGGTGTGGCTCGGTCTGCTAAAGGCCCGCGGTCGGGGCACATGTGAGAAAGCAATCAGTGAACAACTAAGGTGTTGCGATGGCAACAAAAAACTAATGATTGATGCTTCTCACCTCTCTCCGTTCCTGTCTGTCCCTGTCTATCCCTCTCTCTGACTCTCTCTCTGTCCCTGTAAAAAAAAAAAAAAAAAATTAAAAATATATATCAGGCAAATTTCAGTTTAGGGACATTTTATAAAATAAACAAAAATGTCATGGTCATCAATAACAGAGTCTGAGAAACTGTTGCAGCCAAGAAGAGCATAAGACATGAGTACAAAATGTAATGGTTATCCTGGATGGAATCCTGAAGCAGAAAAGAGACATTAAGTATAAAGTAAAGAAATATAAATAAAGTATGGACTTTAATAAATAAGAATTTTAATATTGGTTTATTTATTTTAATAAATGTACTATATTAATAATACAAAAAAACTGGGTGTAGGATATATGAAAATCTCTGTACTCCAGTTTTCCTGTAAATCTAATTGTTCTAAAATCTTATTCAATCAAAAGCCTTGATTATATATATATATATTTTCAGCTTTATTGAGATACAATTAGTACATAATATTGTGTAAGTTTAAGGTGTACAATGTGATGATTTGGTACATATATGTTACAAAATGATTAACATAATACATTCAATGCATCTATTAACTTATGTGGTGAGAATATTTTAAATTTACTCTTGGACACTGTTGAATATTTAGAGTGGGACAAAAGTAGGGTTAGTTGTTCATATGGAAAATAATACAATTAGTAGATAATAATATAAGGGGGCCATGGCCAATTGGCTCAGTATAGAGCGTCGACCCAGAGTGTGAAGTCCCGGGTTTGATTCCCGGCCAGGGCACACAGAAGTACCCATCTGCTTCTTTATTCTTCCCCATTTCCTTTCTCTTTATCTCTCTCTTCCCCTCCTGCAGCCAAGGTTCCATTGGAGCAAAGTTGGCCCCGGGTGCTGAGAATGGCTCCATGGCTTCTACCTCAGGTGCTAGAATTGCTCTGGTTGCAATAGAGCAACGCCCCACATGGGCAGAGCAATAACCCCTAGTGGGCTTGCCGGGTGGTTCCCGGTCAGGCACATGCAGGAGTCTCTCTGCCTCCCTGCTTCTTCTCACTTCAGAAAAAGACAAAAAAAAAATCAATTTAATTCCCAGCTGAGCTCCCAATTCTGAAACATTGGGCAAGTCCTATCACTCTAAACTTGTTTTCTTGTCTTTATTTAAAAGCATCAGGCCGACAGTGGTTACAAAAAATGATAAATTAGTACCCTCAGACAATAGTGCCTACACTTCAGCAATGACAAGAAAGACCCAACACCCCTTTGTGTTAAAAACACTCAGCAAACTAGAAATTAAAGGGAATTTCTTTTAACAGAACAGCTATAAATGAAAAACCCACAGTGAATAGGAGCATACACAAAAGACTAAAAAAGCTTTTCCTCAAGGATCAAGAACACAAAGATGATCATTTTCACTTCTATTGAAAATTACAAAACATGTCTGTTGGTAGAGGCTATAATTAAATGAAAAGATGTTATGTTTATAAATTGGAAGACTAAAATGAAGTCAATCCTAAAATTAATATGTATTATGAATATTATATACATACATATAAAGAAATATAAAACTGAGATTGTTCACTTTGAAATTAAAAACAGCCTGACCAGGTGGTAGTGCAATGGATAGAGTGTCAACCTGGGACACTGAAAACCCAGGTTCAAAACCCCAAGGTCGCTGGCCTGAGTGTAGGCTCACTAGCTTGCATGCAGGGTCACCGGCTTGAGTGTGGGATCATAGACACGAATGACCCCATTTTCACTGGCTTGACCCCAAAGGTAGCTGGCTTGAGCAAGGGGTCGCTGGCTTGGGCAAAGCTCCTCTCTGGTCAAGGCACTTATGAGAACCAATTAGTAAATAATTAAAGTGCCACACTGCAAGTTGATGCTTCTCATCTCTCTCCCTTCCTGTCCCTCCCTCTCTCTTTCTGGCTAAAATAAAATAAAATAAAATAATAAAATGAAATAAAATAAAAACCAAAAATGGGTAGGCCACTGAATTCCACTAAATTTTTTTTTTTCCTTATTATCTAGATAGGGGTGCAGAAAGGGATTTAAGAGTTGGCCATCAGCTTTTTAATGCCCTACTCTTAAATCTGAGGGGATTAACAAAGAACATAAAACAGTTCAGGAACATGTCTGACATAAAATAAAAACAAATAAGAAAAACATCTTGGAGACAATAGAAAAGATAAAACGATAAAAAAACAATTTATGTGCTTAGAGAAATGTGAAAAGATAATGAACCCTTATCATGGAAGATAAGCAGCAGTTTTAGAAATAAAATCATAATTGCCAACATAAAAATTCAATTAACTGGTTTAAAGAAAACACTGAGAAAATGCTCAGAAAATGCTCAGAAAAGACTATTTGTCAATCAAATAGAAAATAGATTCTCAGAATAAAAGGAAAACAGAGACCTAAAATATTTAACATACGTTTGAGGAGTAAACAAAAAATTTCAAAATTTCCCCTAGTACTATAGGACATGCATCCTTAGGTTGAAAAGATTCACTAACCGCAAGAAAGGAGACAGGGAACTGCAAGACATTATCATGCCAGCTGACTGGTGGTGGTGCAGTGGATAGAGGCATCGACCTGGGACACTGAGGTCCCATGTTCAAAACTCTGAGGTTACTGCCTTGATTGTGGGCTCATCCAGCTTGAGTGCAAGTTCACCACAGGCTTCAGTGTGGGATCACTGACAGGATCCCAAGGTCACTGGCTCACTAGAGCCCCCAGGTCAAGGAATGTATAAAAACCAATCAATGGCCTGACCAGGCGGTGGCGCAGTGGATAGAGTGTCGGACTGGAATGCGGAAGACCCAGGTTTGAGACCACGAGCTCTCCAGCTTGAGTGCAAGCCTATCTGGCTTGAGCAAAAGCTCATCAGCTTGAACCCAAGGTCACTGGCTTTAGCAAGGGGTTGCTCAGTCTGCTGAAGGCCCGCGGTCAAGGCACATGTGAGAAAGCAATCAATGAACAACTAAGGTGTCGCAACGGCAACAAAAAACTAATGATTGAATGATTGATGCTTCTCATCTCTCTTCATTCCTATGTGTCCCTCTCTCTGTCCCTGTAAAAAACAAACAAACTAACTAAAGAAAAAACAATCAATGAACTACTAGGGCAGTGGTTGGCAAACCGCGGCTCTTAATAACAATGTACCTACTTATATAGTTTAAGTTTAAAAAATTTGGCTCTCAGAAGAAATTTCAATCATTGCACTGTTGATATTTGGCTCTGTTGACTAATGAGTTTGCCAACCACTGAACTAGGGTAACACAATTATGAGCTGATGCTTCTCATTTCTCTCCTTTCCTGTTTCTCTCTCGCATGCACATGCACACACATCCACCTACCCACCAACAAAGACATCATGCCATTGTATAGGTCTAAAAAGCAGCTTCTTAAAAGATATCTGAAGAGCATAGGAATGGGACAAAAATGTATATAATCTATAATAAAACACAAATAGAATGGCATTAGATTACACAACAATAATTTAGGAAGTAAAATAAAATGAAGTAATTTCTGAAGAATTCTATATCCAATTAAACTGTCAAGTGTGAGCCTACTATACAATATTTGCAGATTTCAGAAAACTTATTTCATACTGTTTCTTTCCTAGAAAGTAACAATTTTAAGATCCACCAAGAGAGCCCAAGAAACAATGGCTTCCTAACAAAAAATGTTAATTATTTTATATTCTTAGAATATAATAGAGTAGGCTTAGAGCAGCCAGATTAATTTGAAGTAGAAGAGCTAATATTTCCAATATGAGGTCTTTAAGAAAATGTGACTATATAGAAAATATGAAACATTTGAAAAGATTAAAGCTATGGCAATTACATGGTAACAGCACGTGAAAAAAAAAACAGAAAAGCTTCAAATAAAGACACTGAAATGTACAAGTAAATATAATGACAGTTCAGCACTTGATTCAGCAGAAAATATTCATGATAACGTAAACGGTAATAAACTAACTAGAAAATAATAGAAAAAAGCAGAGAAAGTTCTTATGCATATAATTAAATCTTCATGTCATATGACAAAGTAAATCAATAATGTAAATTGGTTTATCAAGAAAAAGCACGGAGCGGCAAGATGGTGATGGAGTAGGCAGACGGACCAACTTCCACCTCCCAGAACCAAAGTAGATTACAACTTAATTTTAAGTACCATCATCTGGAAAAACCAACTTTGGACTAAACTAAGAGGACTCTTCAACCAAGGAACACTGAAGAAGCCACACCGAGACTGTTAGGAAAAGCGAAAATGCGGAGAGGGCTGCCCAGCTCCCTGAAGCAAACAGCAGCCCGGAGAGACTTGCGTGGTGGGAAGAGAGTTTAGCAGAGAGGGAGGGCCCTGAACCCCAGGAACAAAGCCCCAGCCTGCAGCCCCAGAGCCTAGAAGAGGCGTATGGACAGTATTTAGCTGCAAAACAAGCCACGATACTATTTGTGAGAAAGAGACAGGTTTCTCAGATCCAGGACTCTTCTTAACAGGACTGCGCAGAAAACCTCTTTCACAACCACTCACCCCGGGGATCCGGGGTATGGGGAGAGAGGGGAGGACTGGAGCAACAGAAAGAGAGTGTAATCTAGGAGGCACAGGGAGAAACACTTTGAGGGACAGCCACCCTAACCCCTGGGCTAAGTCACTCCCCAAACCTGAAGTGAATATTTCCCCTGGAACCAGCAATACCAGCAAAGGGAAGCAGGACACCGGCCAAACAAGCTCTCCTCTGGCACTCAGAGCAGTCGCTTATAAAGAGGGAGCTTTGGGGCCTACAGTATTGAGTGTTAGGGTCTGAGCTCCAGTGACTCCACCCACATGGCTGAGGGCTTGCGAGAGGGCGGGCAGCGTGGGGACATGGAAAAGCAGTTCTGACGGCGGGGGCAAAAGCTGGCCGGCCATGACTGAGGCCCAGGAGTGAGCTCACTCTTGCCCGGCGGGGGTACAGGGGATACACAAAAGCTGTCCAGACTGACTGTGAGACTGCCTGCAATCCGGCCTGTGGGGGAAGGTCGGGAGCCCAGAAAAGTGTGGAGAGCAAGGGTGGGCAGGCATGCAGCCTAGCCCCACCTGTGGAGCTGAGGCTTGTGGCCTAATGGGTGAGTGGGCTTCTCTTGCGGGGGCCAGGTGGAAGCCCGCACCTGAGCAAAGGTGCTTACACCTGCCTGCAATGCCCAGGCTTGCAGCCTGGGCAAAGGGCATAACACCACCTGCAGGGGCAGACTGAAGGCTGAGGCCGGTCTAGGCTTGTAGACCCGGGCATGTGAACACAGCCCCTCCTGTGGAGGAGAGGCAAAAACCCCAGTGGGCTGGCAACGGCAACGCCGATACCCAAATGACCTAGGTAGCAGCAGAGGGGGTGGTGGATCTGTAGACAGACCAACCTAGGTAACACAGAGCCACACCCATTGGACTCCAGTGGCCAAAACCTTCTTATACACAGACAAAATGGGTAGAGAAATGCAACCCAAATGAATTAAGAGAAATCCCCAGAAAAGGACCTCAATGACTCAGATATACCCTAATTACCAGATGCAGAATTTAAAATAATGATTGTTAGGATGCCCAAAGATCTTAGAACAACAATAGATGGTTATTAAGGACACCTAAACAAAGAGATAGCAAATATAAAAAAGGACATTGAAGTAATAAAAAAGAATCAGTCAGAAATGACAAATACAGTATCAGAAATGAAGACCACAATGAAAGAAATTAAAAGCAGGATGGATGAAGCTGAGGAACAAATCAGCGAGTTAGAGGACAAGATAAACAAAGGCATGAAGGCATAACAGAAAAAAGAGAGTGAAAAAGTCTGAGGAAACTCAAAGAGAGCTCTGTGAAAACATGAAGAGAAATAACATCCACATCATGGGGGTTGCTGAAGAAGAGAAAGAACAAGAGATAGAGACTTTGTTCAATCAAATCATAGCTGAAAGCTTCCCTAAATTGAGGCAGGAAAAAAGTCTCACAAGTTCAAAAAGCACAGAGAACTCCATTAAAGACAAACCCAAAGAAAACTATACCAAGACACATCATAATTAAAATACCAAAGATAAAAGATAAAAGAAAAATGTTAAAAGCTGCTAAAGAAATGAAGGCTATCACCTACAAAGGAGACCCCATATGGATGACATCCGACTTCTCAACAGAAACACTTGGGGCCAGAAGAAAATGGCAAGAAATATTCAAAATAATGCAGAACAAGAGCCTACAATGAAGGCTACTTTACCCAGTAAGGCTATCATTTAAAATTGAAGGAGAAACAAAAAGCTTACCAGACAAAAAAAAAAAAAAAAACTCAAAGAATTCACTAAAACCAAACCAATGCTGCAAGAAATGTGAAGGGGCCTGTTGTAAACAGATGAAAAGGAAAAGGAATATAGCAAAAGTGGAATATGGCTTTAAAAAATAAAATGGCAATAAATAACTACATATCAATAATAACCTTAAATGTAAAGGGATTAAATGATCAAATTAAAAGACATAGGGTAGCTGCCTGGATAAGAAAACAGGACCCACACATATGCTGTCTACAAGAGACATACCTTAAAAGAAAAGATGCACATAGACTGAAGGTAAAAAAATGAAAAAAAAAAATTCATACAAATGGAAATGAAAAAAATCTAAGGTACCAACACTTATATCAGACAAAATGGACTTTAAAACAAAGGCTGTAGTAAGAGATAAATAAGGACACCACATAATGATAAAGGGAACAATTCAACAGGAACATATAACTATTATAAATATCTACGCACCAAATATAGGAGCCCCGACATACATAAAGCTGATTTTGATGAATATAAAGGGCGAGATTAACAGCAATACTATCATAGTAGGGCATTTCAATACCTCACTAACATCACTGGATAGATCCTCAAAAAAGAAAATGAATAAAAAAAGAGCAGACTTAAAGGATACACTAGATCAACTCGATTTAATAGATATTCTCAGATCTTTTCATCCTAAAGAAGTAGAATATACATTCTTCTCAAGCGCTCATGGTACGTTTTCTAGGATAGACCACATGTTAGGACACAAAAATGATCTCAATAAATTTAAGATGACTGAAATCATATCAAGCATTTTCACTGATCACAATGCCATCAAACTAGAAATTAAACACAAATTAAAAACTGAAAACTACTCAAACACTTGGAAACTAAATAGCATGTTATTAAATAATGAATGGATTAACAATGAGATCAAAGAAGAAATAAAAAAGTTTCTAGAAACAAATAATAATGAGCATACATCAACTCAAAATTTATGGGACACAGCAAAAGCAGTACTGAGAGGGAAGTTCATTGCACTACAGGCATATCATAAAAAGCTAGAAAAAGCTCAAATAAGACCCTTACCCTGCATCTAAAAGAACTAAAAAAACAACAGAAAATAAAGGCCAGGACCAGTAGAAGGAAGGAAATAGTAAAGATCAGAGTGGAAATAAATGACATAGAGACTAAGGAAACAATACAGAGGATCAATAGAACCAGAAGCTGGTTCTTTGAAAAGGTAAACAAGATTGATTAACCTTTAGCTAGACTCACCAAGGAAAAAAGAGAGAGGACTCAAATAAATAAAATTAGAAATGAGAGTAGAGAAATAACAACTGACACAACAGAAATACAAAGTATTGTAAGAAAATACTATGAAGAACTAACTCTATGCCAAAAAATTAGACAACCTAGGTGAAATGGACAAATTTCTTGAATTATATAATCTTCCAAAAATAAATCTGGAAGAATCAGAACACCTAAACAGACCAATTACAACAAATGAGATCGAAACAGTTATCAAAAAAATCCCAAAAAAGAAAAGTACTGGGCCTGATGGCTTCACAAATTAATTCTATAAAAAATTTAAGGAAGAACTAACTCCTATCATCCTCAAGCTATTTCAAAAAATTCAAGAGGAAGGAAGACTTCCAAACTCCTTTTATGAGGCGAGCATAATTCTGATCCCAAAACTGGGCAAAGACAACACAAAGAAAGAAAATTATAGGCTAATAATCCCGATGAATTTAGACACTAAAATTCTCAACAAAATATTAGCCAACCGGATTCAGCAATATAGGAATAAAATCATACATCATGATCAAGTGGGATTTATTCTGGAGAGGCAAGGCTGGTTCAATATTCGCAAATCAATCAATGTGAATCATCACATAAACAAAAGGAAGGACAAAAATCACATGATAATTTCAATAGATGCAGAAAAGGCATTTGATAAAATCCAGCACCCATTCATGCTCAAAACTCTCAGTAAAATGGGAATACAGGGAACATTCCTTAATATGATAAAGGCCATCTATGAAAAACCCACAACAAACATCATACTAAATAGGCAAAAATTAAAAGCAATCCCCTTAAGATCAGGAACAAGGAAGGGGTGCCCCCTTTCACCACTCTTATTCAACAGAGTTCTGGAAGTCCTAAATACAGCAATCAGACAAGAAGAAGAAATAAAAGGCATCCAAATTGGAAAAAAAGAAGTAAAACTGTCATTATTTGCAGATGATATATTGTATATAGAAAACCCTAAAGTCTCAGTCAAAAAACTACTAGATCTGATAAATGAATTCAGCAAGGTGGCAGGATATAAAATTAATACTCAGAAATCAGAGGCATTTCTATATACCAACAATGAACTGTCAGCAAAAGAAATTAAGGAAACAATCCCCTTCACTATTGCAGCCAAAAAAATAAAATACCTAGGAGTAAATTTAACCAATGGGGTTAAGGACTCGTAATCGGAAAATTATAAAACATTGATAAAAGAAATCAAGGAAGATACAAACAAGTGGAAGCCTATACCGTGCTTATGGTTAGGCAGAATAAACATCATTAAAATATCAATATTACTCAAAGCAATTTATAAATTCAATGCAATACCAATAAAAATTCCAATGACATACTTCAAGGATATAGAAAACATATTCCAAAAATTTATATGGAACCAAAAAAGAACACGAATAGCCTCAGCAATCTTAAAAAAAAATAAAATAAAGCAGAAGATATCACTCTTTCATATATCAAGGTTTACTACAAGGCCATTATTCTTATGCTGGTACTGGCATAAGAACAGGCACATAGATCAATGGAACAAAATAGAGAACCCAAATATAAACCCATACCTTTATGGACAACTGATATTTGACAAAAGAGGAAAGAACATACAATGGAGTAAAGACAGCCTCTTTAACAAATGGTGTTGGGAAAATTGAACATCTACCTGCAAAAAAAAAATGAAACTAGACCATCAACTTACACCATTCACAGAAACAAATTCAAAATGGATAAAAGACTTAAATATAAGCCACGAAACCATAAGCATCTTAGAAGAAAACATAGGCAGCAAGCTCTTCGACATCTGTAACAGCAATATATTTGCCAATCTCCACGGGCAAATGAAATAAAAGGCAAGATAAACAAATGGAACTATATCAATCTAAAAAGTTTTGAACAGATAAAGACAATAAGAACAAAATAAAAAGACAAACCACACAATGGGAGAACATGTCTGATAAGGGGTTAATAACCCAAATTTATAAAGAACTTATAAAACTCAACATCAGGAAGACAAACAATCCAATCAAAAAATGGGCAAAGGAAATGGATATTTCTCCAGAGAGGACATACAGATGGCCAATAGGCATATGAAAAAATGCTCAACATCACTAATCATTAGAGAAATGCAAATTAAAACCACAATGAGATATCACCTCACACCAGTCAGAATGGCGCTCATCTGCAAAACAACACAGAACAAGTGCTGGTGAGGATGTGGAGAAAAGGGAACCCTCTTGCACTGTTGGTGGGAATGCAGACTGGTGCAGCCACTGTGGAAAACAGTATGGAGATTACTCAAAATATTAAAAATCGAACTACCTTTTGACCCAGCTATTCCGCTTTTAGGAATATACCCTAAGAACACCATAGCACTGTTCGAAAAGAAGAAATGTGCCCCCATGTTCGTGGCAGCATTGTTCACAATAGCGAAGATCTGGAAAGAGTCCAAGTGTTCGTCAGAGGATGAGTGGATTAAAAAGCTTTCGTACATATATACTATGGAATACTACTCAGACATTAGAAATGATGACATCTGATCATTTACAGCAAAATGAATGGACCTTGATAACATTATACGGAGTGAAATGAGTAAAACAGAAAAAACTGAGAACAGCATGATTTCATACATAGGTGGGACATAAAATTGAGAATGAGACATGGAAAAAAGTGTGGTGGTTACAGGGTCAGGGGAGGGAGGAGAGGATGGGAGAGGGGTGAGGGGAGGGGCACAATTAAAACCAGATAGGTGACAGAGGACAATTTAACTTTGGGTGATGGGTATGCAGCATAATTGAATGATAAGATAACCTGGAGATGTTTTCTTTGAACATATGTACCCTGATTTATTAATGTCACCCCATTAAAATTAATAAAAGAAAAAAAATTTAAAAAACACAACAAAAATACAAATGGTGTTGGGAAACTTGGACAGCTACCTGCAAAAAAATGAAATTAGACCACCAACTTACACCGTTCATAAAAATAAACTCAAAATGGATAAAAGATTTAAATGTAAGCCATGAAACCATAAGCATCTTAGAAGAAAACATAGGAAGTAAGCTCTCTGACACCTCTTGCATGAATATATTTGTGGATTTATTTCCACAGGCTAGGGAAATGAAAGAATAAAGAAATGGGACTATATCAAACTGAAAAGCTTTTGCACAGCTAGAGACAATAAGAACAGAATAAAAAGACAAACCACACAATGGGAGAACAAATTCTACAACATGTCTGATAAGGGGTTAACTCAAAATTTATAAAGAACTTGTAAAAGTGAACACCAGTAAGATAAACAACCAATCAAAAAATGGGCAGAACAACAAGATGGCAGTGGAGTAGCAGACGCACAGACTCCCAGATCACACCACTAAACTGTATTACAAAAAGAGGAACAACCAGCGTTAAAAAACCAACTCTGGACTTCAAGAACTGCTCTCAAAACCCAAGGAGCAAAAAGAAGCAACAACGAGCCTGGGGGGGGGGGAGCGCCGAGGAGCAGTGAACACACCCTGCTTACAGGAACAAAAGGGTGGGGGTGAGGCTGAGAGCACAGAAAGGCTCTCAATCCAGGAAAATAGTAGAAAATATTACTTACAGCCACTTGCCTGGGGACCTGGGGACCTAATTATCTTTCCACATAACACAAGACTAAAGTGGTTCCAGGTCAATCTTTTCAAGATATCTTTCCAGCTCCAATCAGCACAAAAAGACACAGCTGAAAACAAGAAGTGGTGGGGAGGGGCAGTAACTCAGGTCTTCATGGAGATCTGAGATACAGCTCCCCTATTGAAGCAAAGAAAGCACTCTGCCCCCAGAGAGAGTAACTGGCAGATCAAATAAAGACAATAAGAACAGAATAAAAAGACAAACCACACAATGGGAGAACTTACTCGACAACATGTCTGATAAGGGGTTAATAACCCAAATTTATAAAGAATTTATAAAACTCAACATCAGGAAGACAAACAATTCAATCAAAAAATGGGCAAAGGAAATGAATAGATATTTCTCCAGAGAGGACATACAGATGGCCAATAGGCATATGAAAAAATGCTCAACATCACTAATCATTAGAGAAATGCAAATTAAAACCACAATGAGATTTCACCTCACATCAGTCAGAATGGCGCTCATCAGCAAAACAACACAGAATAAGCGCTGGCGAGGATGTGGAGAAAAGGGAACCCTCCTGCACTGCTGGTGGGAATGCAGACTGGTGTAGCCACTATGGAAAACAGTTTGGAGATAACAAAGGTCACTACATAATGATAAAGGGAGCAATCCAACAGGAAGATATAACCATCATAAATACCTACGCAACTAATATAGGAGCTCCTAAATATATAAAGCAGACTTTGATGGATATAAAGCGCAAGATCAACAGCAATACTATAGTAGTAGGAGATTTCAATACCCCACTTACATCACTAGATGATAGATCCTCAAGAAAGAAAATTAACAAAAAAACAGCAGACTTAAAGGACACACTAGATCAACTGGATATAATAAATATCTTCAGAACCTTTCACCCTAAAGCAGCAGAATATACATTCTTTTCAAGTGCTCATGGTACATTATCTAGGATAGGTCACATGTTAGGAAACAAAAGCAATATCAACAAATTTAAGAGGATTGAAATCATATCGAGCATTTTCTCTGATCACAATGGCATGAAACTAGAAATCAACTACAACAGAAAAACTGAAACATACTCAAACACATGAAAACTAAACAGCATGTTATTAAATAATGGTTTAATAATGATATCAAAGAAGAAATAAAAAAATTTCTAGAAACGAATGATAACTAACATACAACAACTCAAAATTTACGGGACACAGCTAAAGCTTGAAAAAGCTCAAATAAACAACCTAACCCTTCATCGAAAAGAACTTGAAAAAAACAGCAAGTAAGGCCCAGAGGTAGTAGCAGGACGGAAATAATAAAGATCAGAGTGGAAATAAATGACATAGAGGCTAAAGAAACAATACAAAGGATCAATGAAACCAAGAGCTGGTTCTTTGAAAGTGTAAACAAGATCGATGAACCTTTAACGAGACTCACCAAGAGAAGATGAGGACTCAAATAAATAAAATTAGAAATGAGAGTGAAGAAATAACAACCGACATAACAGAAATACAAAATATTGTAAGAAAATACTATGAAGAACTCTATGCCAAAATATTAAAGAACCTAGGTGAAATGGACAAATTTCTTGAAACATACAATCTTCCAAAAATCAATCTGAAAGAGTCAGAAAACGTAAACAGACCGATTACAACAAAAGAGATTGAAACAGTTATTAAAAAGCTCCCCAAAAACAAAACCCCTAGACCCGGTGGATTCATTGGTGAATTCTACCAAATATTCAAAGAAGAACTAACTCCTATACTTCTCAAGCTAATCCAAAAAATTCAAGAGGAAGGAACACTACCAAGTTCCTTCTATGAGGTGAGCATAATTCTGATTCCAAAACCAGGCAAAGACAACACAAAGAAAGAAAATTATAGGCCTATATCCCTGATGAATTTAGATGCTAAAACCCTCAACAAAATATTAGCTAACCGGATCCAGTAATACATGAAAAAAATCATACACCATGATCAAGTGGGATTTATTCTGGGGAGGCAAGGATGGTAGAATATTCATAAATCAATTAATGTGATTCACCACATAAACAAAAGGAGAAAAACGACATGATAATTTCAATAGATGCAGAAAAAGCATTTTATAAAATCCAGTGCCTGTTTATGATCAAAACTCTTAGCAAAGTGGGAATACAGAGAACATACCTCAACAAGATAAAGGCCATTTATGACAAACCCACAGCCAACAGCATAACCAATGGTCAAAAATTAAAAGCAATTCCCCTAAAATCAGGAACTAGGCAGGGGTGTCCCCTTTCACCACTCTTATTCAACATAGTACTGGAAGTTCTAGCCACAGCATTCAGACAAGAAGAAGAAATAAAAGGCATCCAAATTAAAAAAGAAGTAAAACTATTATTATTTGCAGATGATATGATAATGTATACAGAAAACCCTAAAGGCTCAGTCAAAAAACTACTGGACCTGATAAACGAATTCACCAAGGTGGCAGGATATAAAACTAACACACAGAAATCACAGGCATTTCTACATGAACAATGAAATGTCAGAAAGAGAAATTAAGGAAACAATTCCCTTTACTATTGAAAAAAAAAAAAAAGTACCCAGGAGTAAATTTAACCAAGAAGACTTGTACTCAGAAAATTATAAA
The DNA here is from genome assembly GCA_037038555.1 of Rhynchonycteris naso. Lineage (NCBI taxonomy): Eukaryota > Metazoa > Chordata > Mammalia > Chiroptera > Emballonuridae > Rhynchonycteris > Rhynchonycteris naso. The sequence continues at coordinate 239,170,784 of CM072998.1, read as the reverse complement.
AAGAAATCAAGGAAGACACAAACAAGTGAAAGCATATACCGTGTTCATGATTAGGAAGAATAAACATCATTAAAATGTCGCTATTACCCAAAGCAATTCATAAATTCAATGCAATACCAATTAAAATACCAATGACATACTTCAAAGATATAGAACACATATTCCAAAAATTTGTATGGAACCAAGAAAGAACACGAATAGCCTCAGCAATCTTGAAAAAGAATAAAGTGGGAGGTATCACACTTCCTGATATCAAGTTACACAACAAGGCCATTGTACTCAAAACAGCTTGGTACTGGCATGAGAACAGGCACATAGATCAATGGAACAGAACAGAGAGCCCAGAAATAAACCCACATCTTTATGGACAATTGATATTTGACAAAGAAGGTAAGAGCATACAGTGGAGTAAAGACAGTCTCTTTAACAAATGGTGCTGGGAAAACTGGACAACTACCTGAAAAAAAATGAAACTAGACTACCAACTTACCATGCACAAAAATAAACTCAAAATGAATAAAGGACTTAAATGTAAGCCGTGAAACCATAAGCATTCTAGAAGAAAACATAGGCAGTAAACTTTCCGACATCTATCGAAGCAATATATTTGCTGATTTATCTCCACAGGCAAATGAAATAAAAGACAGGATAAACAAATGGGACTATATCAAACTAAAAAGCTTTTGCACAGCTACAGACAATATTAACAGAATAAAAAGACAAACCACACAATGGGAGAACATATTCGACAACACATCTGATAAAATGTTAATAACCAAAATTTATAATGAACTTGTAAAACTCAACACCAGGAAGACAATCCAATCAAAAAATGGGCACAAGAAATGAATAGACACTTCTCCAAAGAGGACATACAGATGGCCAATAGGCATATGAAAAAATGCTCAACATCACTAATCATTAGAGAAATGCAAATTAAAACCACAATGAGATAGCACCTCACACCAGTCAGAATGGCGCTCATTAACAAAACAACAGAGTAAGTGCTGGTGAGGATGCGGAGAAAGGGAACCCTCCTGCACTGCTGGTGGGAATGCAGACTGGTGCAGCCACTGTGGAAAACAGTATGGTGATTCCTCAAAAAATTAGAAATGGAACTGCCCTTTGACCCAACTATCCCACTTATAGGAATATATCCCAGCGACACCATATCACCGACTGAAAAAATGAATTGCACCCCCATGTTTATGGCAGCATTATTCACAATAGCAAAGAGCTGGAAATAGCCCAAGTGTCCATCAGTGGATGAGTGGAATAAAATGCTGTGGTACATATATACAATGGAATACTATGGCGTCACGAAAAAGAAAATATTACCCTTTGCAATAATATGGAGGGACCTGGAAACTATTATGTTGAGTGAAATAAGCCAGGCAGAAAAGGAAAAATATTATATGACCTAACTCATTTGCAGAATCCAAGGAACATTGAGAACTGAGGAAAGGAATTGAGACAGAGGAGAGATCAAAGGGACCAGAGAAAAAGAGGACAGAGGGAAAGGGGATGATAGGATCGGATTAACCTGAAGGGAAGGGGGGGAGGGCACTGGAGGGCGGTAAGAGAGATGTTGAGGGGAATATGGGGGAGGGGGATGCAGTCGGGGCCACCCTAGAATCTATGTAAACACAATTAATTAAATTTAAAAAAAGAAAATGGGCAAAAGAAATGAATAGACACTTCTCCAAAGAGGACATACAGATGGCCAATAGGCATATAAAAAATTCTCAACATCACTAACTAGAGAAATGCAAATTAAAGCCACAATGAGATATCACCTCACACCAGTCAGAACGGCACTCATCAGCAAAACAACACAGTATAAGTGCTGGCGAGGATGTGGAGAAAAGGAAACCCTCCTGCACTGCTGGTGGGAATGCAGACTGGTGCAGTCACTGTGGAAAACAGTTTGGAGATTCCTCAAAAAATTAAAAATCGAACTACCTTTTGACCCAGCTATCCCACTTTTAGGAATATATCCCAAGAACACCGTAGCACTGTTTGGAAAGGAGAAACGCACCCCCATGTTTATGGCAGCATTGTTCACAATAACCAAGATCTGGAAACAGCCCAATTGTCCATCAGTGGACGAGTGGATTAAAAAGCAGTGGTACATATATACTATGGAATACTATGCAGCCACAAACAAAAGGGAAATCTTACCTTTTGCAAGAACATGGAGGGACCTGGAAAGTATTATGCTAAGTGAAATAAGCCAGGCAGAAATAGAAAAATATCCTATGACCTCACTCATTTGAGGAATCCAATGAACAATGTGAACTGAGGAATGGAATTGAGACAGTGGAGAGATCAAAGGACCAGAGGAAAAGAGGACAGAGGGAAAGAAAGGGGATGATAGGATGAGATGAACCTGAAGGAAAGGGGGGAGGACACTATGGGGAGATGTTGAGGGGAATACGGGGGAGGGGAAATGCATTGGGTGCAACACTAGAATCTATGTGAACATAATAAATTAAATAATAAATAAAGAAAGAAAACGAAGTGATCCCAGTCAAAACTGGGAATTATGATAGGGGTTTAGGGGCATACTCGGTTTTGGTCTATTTACATGATTTTTTATATAAGTAAAAATAAAAGTTTAAGTAATTTCCACTCATTGTTTTCTTAATATATCCAGGTACCTGTGCCAAAATAATCACATAATTTACATATAGCTACTGGCAGTGAAATGTGATTTAAGTATTCAAACTTGTGATAAAAGTGATATTTCTATTAGAACTTGGAACAGTGAATTCTCAACTTTTTAAAGTAATCTTTATAATACCTAATGTTTACTTAGTAATGTTTTTTGAAATTGTTCAAAATATCGTAGATTTTTGTGTGTGTGCCTGTGTGTGTGTGTTGAGACAGAGGGACAGACAGTGACAGACACGGGGAGATGAGAAGCCTCAATTCTTCATTGCGGCTCTTTAGCTGTTCATTGATTGCTCTCTCATATGTGCCTTGACCAGGGAGCTATAGCAGAGGGAGTGACCCCTTGCTCAAGCCAGTGACCCCATGCTCAAGCTGGTGACCTCAGGGTTTTGAACCTGGGTCCTCTGCGTTCAGCCCAATGTTCTACCACTGCAACACCACCAGGTCAGGCAGATGTATAATTTTTAACACTTAATATTCAAAATAACCCTAGAGGTTGGTCCTACTATTACATACACCATTTTATATGTGAGAAAACTGAGTTCAGAGTTTACACAGCTTGCCCAAAGTTATACCTAGATCTGATGTAAACTTTCGGATGTCAAACTGCACAGTACATTTTCCTTAACTATCCAAAGGTAAGCATTCAATTGATGAGTTTTGATTTTTCAGGTTTCATTTTTCTTCTTTTTAACAAAGAAAATCGCAATTCCTTTTTGCTTTATAAACATACATATGAACACTGACAAGATGGATATAAGAACTATAAGTGACAAAATTAAATAGCAACATTAATAAGATGATGGATTTGATGTCTTGTGTCAGTCCACTACAAATCCACAGCACAATGACCACATATTAAATTTGAACAGCATCAATTAAGTAAAAATGGCCCACCTGGCAGATCCAGTTAGACCCAACCAAACCTGCTTTAAGAAAAACCACTTTGTAAATAAAGTAATTTATTGTTTTGGTGTTCTTCGTATTAAGATGTCATGGAAGGATTAAATAGAAACATGTGAATTCATTTGTTCATTTATTCATTAATATGTTGTCAAATTCAGTTTTTTATACACTATGGTGTTTATTCCATTTTCTGTACTATTAGATATACATATTTAAAAAAATATTTAACTTATTTTTATGAAGAAATTAAATATTTTCTGAAAAAAATTATTTTATTGTTCTCTAGCAACAAACCTGAAACAAGTCTCATCCAACTCAACTCATTTAAATACCTTTGCACCATTGCAATTTGTCTAAAGATCTAGTTTACACAATTCTATTCCACTTAACACTGTTTTACCCTGTTACATAGTATATAATTAAAGAACATTTTTGTAATAAACATGTTTCTTTTGATATAATACAGAACGAGTTTATCCCACATCCCAGCAATCATTCAAATATATTAAAAATGTACCCTTCTTAAAAGGCATACACATTTACAGGTTCAAATTTTTATTGTTTTAAAATTCTACATGTCTTTTACAATACAATATTTTGTTATTTAAATGACCTCTAAATGGTTAATATACAATGAATGTTTTTTCTGAAACTGAACCATGAATTTTAATTTCATCAATATTATCATTCTAAACAGAATAATAAAGATGTTGGGAAGGCTTCAGTGCTGCATTTGAAACTGTCAAGAGCACCGACTCTTCCCTTTAGAAACCAGGTGAGCAATCTGTTGAAAGTGCTATAAAAGACTGCTAATTATGGCTGATCTTAAAAATCAAATTGAGTTTTTTTTGTTGTTGTTTTGAAACATCAAAGGGCATTTAAAAAATAAATGAAACAATTTGCTTTAGTAATCTTCAGAGGCAAACTCAAAATTATGATTATCTGCATGCAGTAACATTACTCTTTCTTTAAATAGTTTTGAAGAATTTATACATTTTATAAAGAACGTGTTAAAGAGTGCAAGTTTTTTGCTATTGATTTCACAGAAGGACAAATGCTGGTAATAACAACTAACATTTAATATCTAAGTTCAAGCTAATGTATATGTAACAGGCAATTAATATGGCTAATCATAAGCCACAATGCACAGGGTATGCCCTTTGAAAAAATGAACTAATTTGGTCCACATTTCTAGAGTTATTTGGGTAAAAACAAAAACAAAAACAAAACCATTTTAATTCAGCCAAGTGTTTTAATGAATTTATTGTTCCTAAAGTATAGCCAGTTAAAAAGTAAATGATGTACACCAATGAAGCATACTGTCATGTTGACTTTTGTATAAAAAGATGACCTGCTGATTTTGGAGTGATGAACACTGTATGACAAATCAGGAAAATGTCACAGAATGAATTCTTTTCTTCCATAAGTTATACTTTCTTATTCCACGACACAGCTTTCACTCTGTAAAACTTTGTCCCCAAAGGAACTTTAAATCTGTTTTGTGCCTAAGAGGGAAAGAAACCAAATTACACAGGTACCATCATATCATACTGCTCAATTCTAGAATATTGAAGGAGTCTTTGTCCAACTATACATGATCTACCCCACAGCAGGTGAAAATATGTATATTGAGCCATTAATATTGATGGAAGAATATAGTCCAAATAATACAGTATAAGGTGAACCATAAGTCATTACTTTAAAGCAGTGGCAGTCAACCTGGTCTGTACCGCCCACTAGTGGGCATTCCAGCTTTCATGGTGGGCGGTAGCAGAGCAACCAAACAGCACTGGATTACATAGATTTAACTATAGTAAGTTGTTTTATAAAGATTTATTCTGCCAAACAGTAAAAATCTGACATAAAGTACTCGGTAAGTAATTGTTATTATATACTTTAACTTGCTGTAACTCTGCTTTATAACTTTTATAAAGTAACGTTACTTCCCTACTTTATAAATCATCATTACTGTGGAACTGGTGGGCTGTTAGAAAATTTTACTACTAACAGAGATACAAAAGGGGACTTTATATAATAATAATTACTTACCAAGTACTTTATGTGAAATACCTTTTTCAATGGCATTAGTATATGAAAATAAAAAATATCAACTCTATAACAGATTCACTTTTAATCAACAGGCTGTGTTCTTTTCTGTACATGAAAACACTAATATCAATAGTCATAGATCAGAAACTTCTAGTAGTTTTTCTACATAGATCAATGGATTATTGGTAATCTACCTCCAATATCCAATCATAAAAAACAGAAATACTTATAAAATTGCTGGGTCAAACTCACACTCAATATTTTTTTAGAATTTTATTCATTTTAGAGGAGAGTGAAAGGGGGCAGGGAGCTGGAAGAATCAACTTCCATACATGCCTTGATCAGGTAAGCCCAGGGTTTTGGACTGGCAACCTCACTGTTCCAGGTCGACACTTTATCCACTGTACCACCACAGGTCAGGCTCATTAAATTCAAGGTCTAACTCTAGTGCGTAAAAATGCCAAGGACAGCACTATTAAAGATTTCTATATAAAGTAGTGCAAACATTTTCTACCTAATTCCTAGGTTTTTAATATATGATATAGTTTTTACCTTTTTGGCTTGACAGTATTCCTTTTCCATTACTTTTCCAAGAACCCAGGGTCTTCTAGATGCACCTGAAGCTATTCAAACAAGTTGTTAGTTTCTTTTTAAAAGTACAGTTATAATTATCTTAAAAATTTAACTGCCAGAACCAAAACAGACTAATGCATTTCCAAGAATAAGAGAATGAGTTAAGACTTTTCAAATTGCTGGAATCACAAAAATGTGTAACGATTTACAAAACAACACTGAATTCATTCTACTTTCCAACCAGTAATTTTGGCTTTATTTACTCATTAAATATAGGTGGTAAGTAAAATCACAGAAGTAATGAAGTTAAAGGAATACAAATAATCTAAGTATAAATCATAAACAAACCTAAGAATTCTAAATTAGCTCAACAGTGCCATCTACTGAAAGTGATAACAAAGACAACCTTTTCAATTCTGAAAGCAAAGTTATGCAGACAAAATTTATTTTCTAGGTTCAAAGAAAAGCACTGCTTTCAGAAGCAGTGCTTTTAACACCAGTGTTCAAGTACAGGAACTGCACCTTTCTCACATCTGTCCTCCTCAGTGCCTGGCAGTGTAGTGTGAAGATAGTTGTTGTACAAGACACAACGTTAATAACAAGGGTTAGGAAGCAAAGCAAGTCTAGAAGGGTAGTACTTGAGTAAAAGGGAGACGGAAAATGGGAGAGGAGACAATGGAAAAGCTAGTCCTCACAGTGCCCAAGTGTGACAAACTAAGAAGAGGCAAATACTCAATCTCTTTAAATTCATCATAAATTATCATAAAAACTTCATTTCAAAAGTACTTTGGCCAATAAATTATCTGTTTAGGTTAAAGCCTATGAGATTCCCCAAAGAAGCCTGAATTGATTTTTATTCCATAAACAAACATACAGGGGGTCCTCAGGTTATGACACAGTTCCGTACCTATGACAGTGACGTAAACCAAATTTTGGTGTAAGTCAAAACATACCCTAGCCTAACACAAACAAAACACTTGTACTTTTTAACAGTCTAAATGGGGTGGATAAGCACAATGGTGGATGCCAACTCCCTCACTCATACACTGCATTACTGAGTATTCTTCATCCACACACAACCAAACAAGTTTGCCCACGTAGTCTGTAAGTACAATGCTAATAATGGTGTAAGCCAAAACACCCACGTCAATTTTTTAAAGTTTTTATGGGAGTGAGCATTGTAAACTAGAATATGTCGAGACTGTCATAACCTGAGGACCTCCTGTAAATGAAATATATCCTAAAAACCATCAGAAATGTACAGACATAGATACTATCACATGATAGAAAGACAGAGCCCCTGGACCACAGGATGTGAAATACACTATGATGAGTAATATAGCATTTCAGACAATTCATTGTTCCTGAAAAGAATCCTTCACAATGAAATGCTTATGTTTTACATATGAGGACTTAGGAGTCCTCTGTCTCAGGCATAAAAACACTCTTAGAATCCACACATTCCCAGAGCAACAACACAGAGGTAGGGTATCACTACCACCTCTGGTATCCTCTGCTCTGTATTCCTCAAAATAAGGGGTGGGGTGATGCGGTGCCATGGTAAATTATATAACATAGTTAAATTAAATTCTTTTCTGCAAGACTAGTGAAAGCCTTTAGAATGATACTCTGCACTGTGAATCTCTGAGTATGCAGTGAGTGTTACCAAAACTTAAACACTGAACTCCTGAAAATATTTAAAGATAAAGGACCATGATATATTTTAGCCTCATATGGTTCTGGAAACAAAATGTGCACACAACATGTTGTATATAATTATATATTTGTACATTTAGATATAGACATATAGAAATAACAGAAATGGGGTAAAATGTTAGAAACAAAAGGTGAACATGGGTAAAAGTATATGTATTTTTTTGTACCATACTTATGCTATTTTTTGGTAAATTTAAAAATGATTTTCAAGTAAAAGTTTCAACAAATGAAAAAGAAAAACAACAAAAAATATCACAGAAAGAAAAAGTTCATTGTTTCAAAGGTACAGAACCAGTAAGTTGTAAGCATAACTTGTTTCTCATGGTTACCTGAAAAACATACATATTTATGTGCATTCTATATAACTCAAAACCAACAGCCATGATAAAGTAATTATGTGACATTGGCCTACTTCAGGAATTGGAATTTGACCAGGTTATAATTTAAATAGGAATAGTAATCAAATCAACATACATTCTTGTTTTTCTAGTTAAGTGAAGTATTCCAAGGTATCAATTCTGTTCTTTTAGAATTCTTCAAAGTAATAGAAAAAAATTGAAAATAAAGGGAGGATCCCTTTCCCTATCACTTTTACTCTAGAATGGTATACATTTTTATGTACACCATAAAAATGCCCACTTTAACCTAATTGTATGGCTTCCCTTTGGCACCAGGTGAAGATGAAGATGAGAAGAGACCCAGACTACCTGAGACTACTATTCATTGAATGATTACCACTGTTCCATGAGCCCACCACTGAAAAAATTTCCTTCTTAAAACAGTAAAAACCTTTTCCCTATAGGCATTTAAAATACAAAAATCATGGCCCACTAAAGAATAATAAAGAATATGCATCAAGAAACAATCAGTTAAAACCATAGGAAGAACTACAGTAAAATGAGAAACCTTTGTCCTAACATAATTTCATCTGAAATTGTGTATTCTTGGACTGTAGGGGAGAGAAAAATGCAAATATAAACAAATGAGAGAATAGGAATGGATACGAAGAGGAATGCAGCCAAAAAATAGGTTGCCATATAGAAATACAGAGAATGGTTTCTACAAGTCAAAGAAAAGTCTGTTGTGGAACCGAGAATAGAAAAAGTTTTACCTGAGTATAAGTACAATACATCATTTAAAAAAAAAAATCAATGTGAGAGGGAGAAAATTAAGACACATGTATATTCTTTTCCCTTCCTAAAGGGGATTATATTTCTTCGGTAAAGAAAATTGCTTTTTAATATTGATCAGTATAGTGATAGCAGGTCACTGGAAAAATAAGCCACTCTTTCATTTTTATTCTCTTATTTTGAAGAAAAAAAAAAAGAGATATTAGGTCTAGGTAAGGGGGTAGAAACACAGCTTGTGGTAGCAAAGAGATATTTATTTTGAGCCTGATTTTAGGTTAGACTATTTAGTCCAGAAATTTTTTAAAATTTATACTTGATTGATGAGACTAGTTTATTACATCAGACCCAGGAATCACTGGTCCATAGATGCATCTTATGAAGGCTTCAACAAAATCACAAACTATTTAAACTTGGTAGGTTTTATTTTTTGATTTTGAGATTTGAGAGATAGAGATAGAGACAGAGACAGAGACAGGAAGGGAGAGGAGAAGCATCTACTTGTTGTGTCACTTCCAGTTGTTCACTGATTGCTTCTCATGTGTGCCTTGGCGGGGGTGGGGAGGCTACAGCAGAGCGAGTGACCCCTTGCTCAAGCCAGCGACCTTTAGGCTTCAAGCCAGTGACCTTTGAGCTCAAACAAGCAACCATGGGATCATGTCAATGACCCCACACTCAAGCTGGTGAGCCTGAGCTCAAGCTAGATGAACCCACGCTCAAGCCGACAACCTCAGGGTTTCGAACCTGGGTCCTCAGCATCCCAGGCTGATGCTCTATGCACTGCACCTCCACTGGTCAGCACAAAAATATCTAAACTTGGAAGATATTTTTTAAAGTAATAGATAATAGACATTATAATTTAGTATATTTTAAAAGAGCTTATTATTGCCTTTTTTAAATGTTTAAGTGTTGACAAAATCAATAAAAAATAAAGTAGAAACACAGGATAATAAACAAGACAGAAAAGACATTTTATAATTTGGCAAAAAAGTAATGTTATAAGCAAACATGTGAACTTAAATAGGCTGGATTTATATTAAGAATTGTGACAATTTAATTCTGCTATTGCTAAGTTTGGCCAAATCACATTAACTACATTGATTTTAAATTGTCAATAGAATCTAGGAGAATAATCTGGATAATGTAGATTTTATAAATAAACAGAATAAGCAGAGCTCCCTCTCAGTTATTTAATTCTAATATATTTAAACAGGGAAGGAAAATCTTTAATATATCCTCTTCATTCCAAGTTTATTATTTTAGTTTTGAATGTGACACTTACCACCCTCACCTGGTTTGAGATCCAGGGCAGGCAAAGACTCTGAATGCAGAAAATAGAGGGTTGGACTAACAGTAAATAGTACATAATTGTCATGGCGTTCATCTAGAATGATGAGTACCAAATCTCCAACCTGAAAACTGAATAAAGAAATACCATATTATTGCCTGAAAAGTTTAGTATCACCCTATCCTGAAAACTTCAAGTGTTTATTTTTCAATGTTTAATTATATATTGAAATATCATCAGTGCAACATTAATTTTTGCATTTACATTATATATATATATATATATATATATATATATGTACATGTATATTTCAACTCTATCCAGATCTTAATGGGAATGCTGGTCATAAACAGAAAATGTTCAAAGAATGATACTAATGACTGTAGTAGATAAAAAATATTTTTAAAAATAATCTTTGTTACTGTCTATTAAGGACATAAAACATGAAGAGAGGAAAAAACCCACTACAGTTCATCTAGTCATATGAAGAAGATATTCATCCTATTAATATAATCTTTCATTTATAGTCGCAGTGGCAACGAAATTCCTACACACTATACCAGAAGTTCTCAGAGTGTGCGCCCTACATTTCCAGGTATGCCCTATGGTATTCCAGAGAAATACAGTATGTGCCTGTTAGGGACCAAAAGCTAGCAGGGTTTTAGGAGTTTAGATTTTTTGGGGAGAGGTATGGGGCTGTAAACTGACAGTCTGCCCAGCCCCCCAGCTCACTTGCCTGATTAGGTTGCAAAAGGCTGTTAAGCTGTGGTGCTGGATTGTTTACACTACCCCCCATGTTCCTTGGAAAGATTGGAGGCAAGTTTCTTCTATCCTTTGGTATAAAGTTAAGATGATATGTATGGTGGGGCTTTTCTGCACTTGGTAAAAATTCTTGGGTTGCCTTGGAAACATGATCAAAGATCTCATTGATTTGCTAATGGCCCACTTTGCCCTATAAATAAAGCAAGATGAGGTTTCTGGACGTGCTTTTTTCTTGCCAGCAGCAATTACAGGATCCTCCAGACCCCGTATTTTCTTAATTCCATACTGTTCCCACTCAGGACCTGGAATTACTAGCTGTGCTGGTTTGCGGCATGTGCCCAGATATAAAAATATAGTTACTCTATTATACCATTTCATTACAGAAATACCGCTCTTTTTCTTAACACATCATTATTATATTTATTATTAACACATCATTATATTATTTTTAGATAAATACACACAAATAAAATGGATAGATTTCTCAAAAGGAAGAGTGATATTGAAGAATCTGATTCTGGAAGTGAGCAAAAGTTAAGTGTAAATAAAATAGGACTTGAAGGCTGATGGGAAGAATTTAATTTATAGCCTTTTCCATCACATAACACTGAACAATATGATTGGATTAGAAGCTTCCCATTCATGGAAGCTTCAAGTAATTTTGGTTTAACATTAACAGAAGAAAATGAACTGGCAGCTCTATCCACTGATTGTAGATTGATGATTAAAACATAAGAAATTGTCTCTTGAAGCCTTTTGGATTTCTATAAAAGAATATGTGCCAATATCTAAAAAAGCTTTGAACATTTTACTACACAATTAAGAGTAAAAAGAAAGGAATTCTTCAATGTATTGACGAGGCAATGAGAACCTGCCTTTCAAAGATATGCCCAAACATTGAAGAAATCGCTAGGACACATCAGGCTCATGTTTCTCATAAACACAAGAATGAAAAAACTTAACACATTCACACTGGAACCTTCTGAATTTACTAAATCTTACTAAGAATGTATCTATATATATAAAAAGATAACTTTTTGTCATTTTTTAGTTTTTAATGTCAGAATAAATTTAATTTTGTCGTATTTATTTCGTTTAATTACCATAAAAGCACACTTGGACTTTATAATTCTTTTCTTTAATATCTGACTTATTATAACATATTTCTCAGAAATTTGTATATAGTATGCCTACAATTATTTGTAGGATTTTAAATACACCCCGACTTCAAAAAGTTTGAGAACCACTGTACTATACACTAACAGTGTGTCCGTAAAGTCATGGTGCACTTTTGACTTTTGACAGGTCAAAAGTGCTCCATGACTTTACGACACACTGTATTTCTCTAGTCTCCAAGTATAGTGCTCTTCAATTTGAAAGAAAAGTCAATTGAGCTATGTTTATGTGATTAGGTCTAAACAATGGAAATGACTACTTTGGAGTTAAGGCCTGAAAGGGAGCAAGAAAAGAAATGCCAACATACTTCAAATGGTGTCTGATACTTCAGTCTTTTCTGGAAATGTTCAAAGTATCAAAAGCCCTTGAAAGTTATTCTCGAATTCCTTAGTTGTCAAAATAATTTAATTTAGTAGGTCCTACACCTAATAAGTCATTAAAATCGCTGTGGGAACTTTTCAATGATAACAAATTAATGAAATGATTCTTAATCATTTACCCAGAGATGGGGCCTCTCTGAGGAAGTTCTTCCTTTTTTTATTTATAAAGTTCATCTCTCTCTAATCTTTAAAACACCAGAAACTGATTTGATTTGACATACAGATGGGTAGGTAAGGTCAATATCTCCCTTACAAATCACTGAGAAAAGATAAAATTCTAATAATTACTTACAGGTCAGTAACCACTGATATTCGACAACTAAGAATTTGGTCAATATATCTATTGTAGACAAAATAAAGGGTCTTTTAAAAACTGTTACTGATTTTAAACCAGTCCTGACAGGTATAGAATACTGACTAGCATTCATGAACTGCTAACAATGTTTTGTATTATTCCAGAGACCCTCGTTTTAAAATAGCCCACACCAGAAACCAATGATTTAATATAGGGCAGTTTGGTCCAGAGAGATTGTCTCTTATTTGATAAATTTAACAGCACAACATGAATTTTGTCATATCAATGAAACAAAGTCTGAAAAATAAACATGAGAAAATGCAACTTAAAAAGTCAAGATTATTCAATCTAAAATTTAAAGAGACTAAGGAGATAAATGAGATTTAAAAGAGGTGGCACCAGTTGAAAAATTAATGAGTAAAGAAAGGTTTGGGAATATTTATGCAGAAATGATAATTAAAGCTATAACAGGAAAGATTTCTAATGCAATCCTAATGTTACCATAAATAATAATTTAGAAAAATCTCTTTTTTTAAGATTTTATTTATTCATTTCAGAGAGAAGAGATGGGGGGAGGGGACAGGAGGCACCAACTTCCATATGTGCCTTGACCAGGCAAGCCCAGGGTTTCGAAATGGCAACCTCAGTGTTCCAGCTTGACACTTTATCCACTGCACCACCATAGGCCAGGCTGAAAAACCTTCTTTTTTTAATAAAATGTTTTCACTACCAATAAATACAAAATACTCAGTTCAATGAACCTGGATCTTTAGAATTATAGGCAGTGAAATTAATTTTCATTAACAATTTAGTATTATTCAGCTCAATAAAATTTTTTGCACAGAAAAAACCCATAAAATATAAATAAAATACTTACTCTCTAATAGCTATCTTTTCAGAATGCCTTGAGGACACTGAAGACATGCTTTGAGACATCTAAAAAAATAAAAATAAACAGTTCATAAAGGTTACATAATTAAAGTACAACATTTATTTGGTTTTTATTGCAAAAATTTTGTTCAGTGTTACACATTTTAACATCTCTGTCCCAGCTTTTACAAGTCCAAATTTATATGATTCATTAACACAATTCATTTCCTTTAACAATTTTTTTCAATGAACAAAGTTATCTACATTTTTACTTTATGTTATTTTCTGAATCAAATTTGGCTGGATTTTTACAATAAAGAATTATAGTTTATTTATATTTACATATTTAATCTTAAAAGTTTAATAGCAAAAAAGACTGACATGTTTACTTTCTGAGCAGAATGGGCACAAGGCCTATTTGTACAAATCAACAAAAGATGAATAGATTTCTCTTTGCTTATGCCTAATTTTAATGCTCAGAATTTCTTCCGTTTCCCTCTCTCAGCACTATCTGGAACAATACAGAGTCTCGATTAGTGTTTCAGAAGAAAAGATAAAGAAACGAACTACAATAAATATAGAAAGGCTGAGAAGTGTATAGTAACTGATTATTAAAATCATCCAAATGGTCCATATGCTACTAGTAAAAGACAAGTTTAACCATCCCTTTTTCAGAACATATTCAATTTTTTAGATTTTTTAAAAAAGATTAAGTTTTTCATAGATTTATTAAAATGAAGGCTTAGATGTGAGGAAACACTGAATAGAGTTGTAAATCAATATGAAAGTATGATTTCCACTGAGACGTTCTGGGTGGGAGTGAAGTACAAAATTTGTTCATTTATAAACATTTCCCAAGCAAGTACTATGGACTGTCTCAGTTACTATTCTAGGAGCTAGGAAAATAGCAGTCATTGAAACAGACTGAAACCCTTGCCAAAAGAGTTTATATTCTCCCGGGAATACTGTATAAAACATCATGTTGAGTGATGTCTGGGACAGGCAACTGTTCTAAGTCTTTTTGGAAAATAATTTGCTCTACTTATAAAAATATCAAATAGCCTTAAGATTATAAGAGAAATAAGTTAATGTCTGACAATCTAATCACTATAGACTTAATATGTAATTTTTGCTGTTAAAAAGGCATATGAAAGAAAGTAGGTGTTTCCCTATAAGACAGGTCTTAAACTGTTATGATTTCCTTGTAACTGTAATTGTTAGAATTTGAAAAACAAAGTAATTCCTTCATTAAAATATGTAAGATTGACTATATAAATGACTGTTCAAGTACTTGGTTAAATTCACAGGAGTAAAGCCAAAATAAACTAGCAGACCTTACAGGGTACCTCATACAAGGTATCAGGTTCAAACACCTTCAGTTAAAAAAAAAAACAAAAAAAAACTCATGAGTGGATATAATGTATTAATTATGCACACTTCAGTGAACATGCTCATCTTCAAAAGCGTTATGTAGCTCTAACTTATTTATTGACTTTAATTAGGAATCCTAATTGATGTTACAAACACATAATTAAAAAGTCCTAAGAGATTATAGCTTATTAATAATAATTTTAAAAAATTGTCTTGATTTTGTTCACTGCTTTTAAAATTATATTGGTCAGATACATGAACATATATGATAACTCTAAGAATCACTAGTTAATGACCACCATAGCTCAATAAACTCTACTAGAAATAATCCTTCCGATGGCAGATCTTTATGATGAAATGCAATGAAAAATATTTTTAAATGTTAAGATCAACTGGGCAAGAAGAAACTTACCAGTCTTTGATTTAACCGCTTATTTTCTTCTTCTTTTAATTGTAATGTCTACAGAGAAGAAAAGAGACCTACGGTTTATTGCTGTGCCTAACTCAAATCTAAACAATCAATGTCAAAATTTTCTTAAACTTCAGATTAATGTTTGGTTCTAATAGAAAAGTTAGTGGAAAATAATTTTTCATTGATCCTTTCCCACTGTTTTATTTACTTGTTTAAAAGATAATTAGAACACTTTTAGTATAATTACCTACACCAAGAGTTCTCGAAGTTTAATATGAATTATAATCATATCACTTGAGGAATTTTTAAGTATGCAGTTAAAATATCTGAAATTATCCCAAAAACTCTGTTAGTAGGTCTGGCTTAAGAGGAGGGATCTGCACATAACCCAGTTGATTATGATGTAAGTGACCATAAAACCCTTTAATAACAACAAAAAAATGCATGCTAGAACACAAAGTTGTACAATTTTGACTATATTCTTATAAGATAAGCTTGTAAAGAGCAAAAAAATAAAACCTGCTAAAAACCTTAAAAGCCTAAGGAATGAAAAGTGGTCTATAAACAAAGATGCTAAATTTAAATCAAAATTACATTATCTGATAGTACAATTGGGAGAAAACCACTTACTGCCAATTTTTCCACTGGCAATGTTCATGTCAATTAATCTCTAGAAAAGACAACTTTTCTTCATCATCCACATATTCTATTCTTGCCCAATGTAGGGTAAGTATTTAATCCTTTGTTTTTTGAAACATGTAAAATTCATACTTAGTATTTTAATGAATTCTGAGCTATTGATCAAAACTATTATTGTACATCTTTATTTTATAGACTACTTACCTTTTCTCTAATACAGACTTCATTTAATGGAAAGATATGACAAATAAAAAGCCTGAAATAATATTGCCAATTATTTAGCCACTTCTCAAAATATTAATAAAAAAAATAACGATTAAAAAAAGATCGCCTAACCAGGTGGTGGCACAGTGGATACAATGTCGACCTGGGATGCTAAAGACCAGGTTGGAAACCACAAAGTTGCCAGACTAAACATGGGATCACAGACATGACCCCATGTTTGTTGGCTTGAGCCCAAAAGGTGGTCAGCTCAAGCAAGGGGTAAACGGCTTGGCTGGGGCCCTCTGGCCACGTGGGAAACAATGAATAAATAAAGTGCTGCAACTATGAATTGATGCTTCTCATCTCTCTCCTTTCCTATCTGTCTTTGTTTCCTCCAACCCCAGCAATTAAAAACGATCTAATTTATAAACACCGAGTATGTTTTCAGCAAAGGGCTGGTTTACTTAACTGCATCCCCAGAACAAACATATTACATATTGCACTTCAAACAATTTACTTACTCGTTCTAACAGAATTATCCTCTGTTTTTCTTCAGATAGCATATGAACATTTTCTCTAAGAGAGAATGAATTATTTTAGTTTAAGTCTTAAAATTCTGGACAGTACATTTTTCAACAGGATTTTAGAAATTTAACTATTACTACTACACAAGTTCCTTTAAAATTTAAGGGTCTGTACTAAATTTTCTAAAGCATCCTGTTTGAACTAGAGTACATTTCAATGGCCTACAACAGGGGTCCCCAAACTATGGCCAGTGGGCCTGCCGCATGCGGCCCCGAGGCCATTTATCCGCCCCCCCCCCCCCCCCCCCCCCGCCACACTTCTGGAAGGGGCACCTCTTTCATTGGTGGTCAGTGAGAGGAGCACAGGATGCATCGCACCCACAGTTCCCATTGAAATACTGTTTAGTTTGTTGATTTAAATTTACTTGTTCTTTATTTTAAATATTGTATTTGTTCCCCGTTTTGTTTTTTTACTTTAAAATAAGATATGTGTAGTGTGCATAGGGATTTATTCATAGTTTTTTTTATAGTTCGGCCCTCCAATGGTCTGAGGGACAGTGAACTGGCCCCCTGTGTAAAAAGTCTGGGGACCCCTGGTCTACAATCTTTGTACCAGAGGTCCTGAACTTGGACATATAAACCTTTTGAAATTATAAACAAAACATTTGTCTATGTCCTTTTCTAGTGTCTTTTAAATGTCAAGGTTTTGATTTTTGTTGTTTGTTTTTCAGGGATTAAGAACCTTCTTCCTATTTGTGGATGAATCCATGTTATAAATAAATTGGTAGTTCTTAGGTGGCTTTACCATTCAAACTAAAAACTAAATACCATATACCCTTGAGTCAGTTTACAGAACACTAATAGTTTCAGTATACAAAACAAACTAAATCTCTATAATAAAGACTTTGAAAGTATTACAAAGTGGCTACAATGTGCTAGTCAATATGCCATATGTAAATTTGCCCATCCATTAAAATATTCAAACACTATTTAAAAAGATATTAAGTTTTTGTTTTATATTAATTTTTACTGATACATAATTGACAAATAAAATTGTAAGATAAAGTATGCAATGTGATGATTTGATATATGTATACACTGTGAAAGGAGTCCCTCCTCCTTCAAGTTAATTAACACATCACTTACCTTTTTGGGGGGAAGGGGAAATGATACTAAAATTCTATTCTCTTACCCAATTTCAACTGTACAACACACACTGAAATCTCCTATACTCACCATATTACACATTAGATCCTCAGATCTTATTTATCCTGAAAATTTGTATCCTTTTAGCAACCTCTTCCTATTTCTCCACCTCCCAGTAACTACTTTCCTACTGTTTCTATGAGTTTAAATTTTTTTTTTAAATGATTCCACATACTATCAGGGATATCATGCAGTATTTGTTTCTATTTGGCTTATTTGTTTGGCATAATGATGCCCTCCAGATTCACCTACATTGTTACAAAAGGAATGATTTCCTTCTTTATATAATAATCCAGTTTATATTTTCACCATTTCCTTATTCCATTTATGCATTCATTGACACTTAGGATGTTTCTATATTTTGGCAACTGAGAATAATACTGCAGTGAATATGGATGAACATCCCTTTGAAAGATAACGGCTTCATTATCTCATCATGGTTCTGATTTTTATTTTCCTGATGATTAGTGATGTATATAGCACCTTTTCATATATTTGCTGGTGATCTGTATGTCTTTTTTCTTTAGTATCTGTTCAGGCCCCTAGCCTAATGTTAATTGGATTATTTGGGTTTTCTTGTTTGTCTGTTTATTTTTTGTAGGGGCATTGAGTTGTGAGTTCTTTGTACATTTTCAACATTAACTATTTATCAGACATGTGATTTGCAAATATGTTCTCCCATTCCACTAAAAAGAAAAAAATATGTATTATTTTTAATTAATGGACACTGAACTTTTATCAATAGCCTTTTCTGTATTTACTGAGATACTATATAATCCTTTTCATGTGATCAGTGAATATAGTTACAGTGAGAGAATTTTGATGTTTAAGTATTATTACTGCATCCCTGAAATACTCCACTGAGTCATGAACATATATCATCTTCATATTCCAGTTATTAAATATGCTGGAATTATTTTCAGGAATTCACATCTATAATCACAAGTAAGATTAACCCCTATCTTACTCTATGTAATTTTTAAACCCAAAATTATGGTTATAATTCTATTTATTCCACAAACTTATTTGTACCTTTTTACTTGATCATGTGTTAGCTCAATTACTTTTAATTTCATTTTTTTGTAAATGTACTGGAGGTTACAGTTCTCCCAGCGTACTACTTTGAAACTTTGACAATATCCATAATTTTTGACACTTATATTTACTATTGAATAATTCAATTTCCATTTTCCTATCACTGCCTATCTATCCGAACAAATAGGCATGAAAATTTCAAGATTTATAAACTATTTTTGATATTAACTATTTAAAAAATACTTCCATTTATTTTTGTTTTTTAATTTTTCCATTACCATTTATATTCAATATTATTTTACATTAGTTTCAGGTATACAACTTGGGTTAGACATTTATATGATTTACAGTGTGAGACCTCAATAAGTGTAGTATCCACTTGGCAATATATATAACACTGAGAAACAAAATTTTTGTTGCATCCACAAAAACACTTGTTCTTTCCTAATTCTAGTGTGCTGATCTCAAATCGGACATTAGTTGTTCTCTGTAAGACAAAGTTTTTTTGCAACTCAAGATTTTAGGTTTTCATCTTATTGTAAAATTTTCAACATTTAGTTTAACAATAAAGTAGAATGTCTTCTTGGTCATTATCTTTGTAGAAATATAATTTATATCATGCAGTAAATACACTAATACACTAAAAGATATGATTGCATCAGAATTTGTCTACAATTTCAAAATAGAACATATTAAAACACTTATTTTAATGATAAAATTCGCACAAAACTTATTTAAATTTTATTCATGCAAAAATTTGCGTTTGTAGCTCTTGGGTTTGTGTACTTGTTAAGAACAATCTCATTTGATGCTCCCGCAGTAGTCTGCTATTCACTAACAGCTTCAAGATTTTCAGGAAACTTATCAAGGTGACTGCTGAGGAAGTGAATCTTAACACTCATGTTACATCCAATGTCGCAGAAAGCCAACAACCAGAAGTTCAGTTTCCAGCTTTATTGTTGCCAAGGAAGTTCTTTGTAACTGCCACAAAAGACTGCCATGCTGCTTTCTCCTCCTTATTCATCTTCATAGCAAATTCTTCCTCCCGTATGAGGGTTTGAATTTTAGGTTCATCGAATACACCTGCTTTTATCTTCTCGAAAGACAAGGCAGGAAAAGCAGAAATAGTATGTTGAAAGTATTCACTTTCTCTATTCAAAGCCTGAACAAACTGCTTCATTAAGCCAAGTTTGATATGAAGTGGGGGAAAATGATCCTGTCTCAATTAACTACAGGTTCATTCACAATATTTTGCATCCCTACT
This sequence comes from Rhynchonycteris naso, assembly GCA_037038555.1. Lineage (NCBI taxonomy): Eukaryota > Metazoa > Chordata > Mammalia > Chiroptera > Emballonuridae > Rhynchonycteris > Rhynchonycteris naso. The sequence continues at coordinate 239,150,314 of CM072998.1, read as the reverse complement.
TTCAGAGCTTCACGTTTCGGCCACTCCTTCTGTGCTCAGTGTTTCTCCCGAGCCCGGCTGTCCCACAAACACAGAAAGCAAGGATACTTCATGAAACCTCTCTGTTGTCCTAGCAGGAAATTTACCATTTTAAGATCTATACAAATGACCCAGTTATGCTCCTCATACTTCAGAAAGTCAGACAATTTTTATGTCATTATAATCTCACAGATGAGTTGAATAACCAATTGGAATTGCTGCTAACAGTACCGTTGTGTAGGAGAACACATTTCAGACTCCATTTAGAGCTGTCAAGAAATAGCCGCCATTCTCTTGAACTGTAAGTGGTAACACCTAGCTGGCTGAGAAGACTACTGAAATCATGACAGTAAACAGAGTGTTTGTCTTCAGAAAAAAAGTCCACCAAAATTTGTTCACGCTTCCTGAAATGGGATCCTTTAGCTGATTGGTGGATGAAGTCCATTCTTTTCTTGAAGCCTGGAGGCTAATAACTCAGCTGCTTTCTTCGATGGGCCCAAATTTCTTACTAAGTCATTCAATTCTGGTTGGCTAAACTGCTGAGGAGTTACTGACTGCTTGGCATTAGAAGAAGACCTTTCAGATTCTCCAACCATTTCCTCATGCATCTTATCAAAATACACTTGATCACCATGTTCACTTTCTTTGTCCTTAGAAGAAATAAAACCATTGAAAACTGGAACCGGGAGTGTCTCAGAGTGTGGGATAGGTGATATTGCTTAAGGAATATTAGGATACGCGATCATATGCCGATTTTCTTGCCAATGCCCTTTGTATGGATCAGACAGAAATAACAGTCACTGCTGTGGTCTTCTGGTTCATGCCAAACCATGGGAATACCAAAAGGCATTCCTTTGCATTTTCCTTTTGTACAGTCGCAAAGCATTTCATTGCAATTCTGACACAGAATATGAGGAGCCCAATTTTTGTCTTGATCGTCAAGGGGAACTTGAAAATAGGCAATATATGCACATGTCACAAAGATGAAATATTGTGCCTTTGACGTTAAAGTGTGTAACAGCCACATATATAACAGAAGGTGTCAGGACTATTCTTACATTTACGCCTACTCGAAGAAGCCATGATTCAATCTTAAATCAAAATAAAAGGGTGTTTTTATCAGATAATAATTTTTTACATTTAAAAACAACTACAATTATGTAAAAGTTATGTTTGTAAAACACTAATTGCCTTGTGGTTATGTTTAATTCAAGAGTTGTTGCCCTTTGACTTCTATTTAAAAACCAATGCATGCCATTAACTGTAACAAAAAGAAAGTAAAACTGCATAAAAACTAGAGCATGCACCAAAAAACGGATTTTAGATTTGGAATCAGTGATGCAGAAATATATAAGAAAAAGTTCTAAAACCTCATGCAACATAAAATGAAAAATAAAATTGTTCCCCAGTGTTTTACAATATTCTTGATTATGTTCCTTATTGGCCATATATTCCTTGACTATTTTATAAGTACTAACTTGTACTTCTTAATCCCTTCACCGTTTTATCAGCCCTACAAAACCCTTCCCATCTGGCAACCATCAGTTTGTTGTCTGTACCTATGTCAGTTTCTGTTTTGCTGTTAATTTATTCTGTTATTTAGATTCCACATGTATTTATTCTGCTCTTTAGATTGCACATGTAAATAAATGCTACAGTGAACATAGGGGTGGATATATGTTTTGAAATTAGTCTTTCCAATTTCTTCAGATAAATATCCAGAAGTAAAATTGATGGGCCATACTATACTTCTATTTTTTTTTTTTTTGAGGAAACTGCATATTGTTTTTCACAGCAACTGTACCAATTTGCATTCCAACCTACAATGCATGAGGGTTCCCTTTTTACCACATTTTTGCCAACACTTGTTTTCTGATGATAGCCATTCTGACATGTGTGAGCTGACTTAACACCCCAAAAAACAAATCAAATAAAAAATGGGCAGGGAACCTGAGTGGATATTTCTCCAAAGAGGACATAAATATGGCCAACAGACATTTGAAAAAATGCTCATCATCAGAAAAATGCAAACACTGTTACTAACTTTTAATATTATTGCGTATGTTTGGTGGCCTGAATTATATCAATATTTAGAACTTTGAGACTATCTGTTGATTTTGATAGGTAGTTAATTTTCAGGCCTGTTTTTCTATTATTTTATTTTTTACTGAATTTTCTGTTTTTCAACTACTTATTTTTTACTTGTTTCCTGAGAGGAAGAAGTATCCTACCTTACGGTTCTCTATTATTTTTTACTTGTTTCCTGAGAGGAAGAAGTATCCTACCCTACGGTTCTCTAAAAAGTTCTTCATTTTTGATTCAGTCACATTTTAAAGTACCTATACATTAACAATTATTTGCTTGTGGTGAAGTGTGTCCTCTCTCTATAAAATTTCCTATTTTACTTTTAAAACCTTTAGCTTTACGTGGTTTATATATATTTTGTTATTTGCCTTATATACCTTTCTCAAGCGCATTACATTAAATGTTTATATAATTTTTAGAAACTTTTCTTGTACATAGAATGCAATTGGGATGCTTCTTTTTTCTGACAGGTTTGTTTACTTTTTCTCATACTGTATTTCCTCATGTATAAGATGTACATTTTCTTGAAAAATTTGGGGTCTAAAAACTAGGTGCATCTTATATAGTGGTTGTCAAGTCATTTAAGAAGCATGGCATTTCAAATGCCATAGATGGAACTGAGGACGAGGTAATATATGAAGATAGTGATTTGTCATCAGACACAGATGAGGACAAGCTAATGGATGGAAGTTTTGACAGTGATGAGAAGTTGTATAAATTTTACGATGAATAAAACTTGAGTTTAATAACTTTATGTAATATTTTTTTCTTCTTCAAATTTTGGGCCCCAAAATTAAGGTGCGTCTTATACAGGGGGAAATACGGTACATTTGGACTTATTTCTGTCATTTATGTTTTCTAATGCCATGATATCTTTATATGTTTATGCTTTCTTTGAATTTTTAAATTACATGTATTTGTTCTATTTTTCACTTATATTCTTAAGTAATATACCCTTCTAGGTCTCAAGTTAGTCAGTTTCTACTTCCTTTTTTGGAAATAAACAGAAACCGACACACATTTTTACTTTTCAAAACATCTGTGGCCCTGGCTAATTGGCTCAGTGGTAGAGCATCGGCCTGGCATGTGGATGTCCCAGGTTCGATTCCCGGTCTGGGCACACATGAGAAGTGCCCATCTGCTTCTCCACCTTTTCTCCTCTCACTTCTCTGTCCTCCCCTCTTGCAGCCATGGCTCGATTGGAGCAAGTTGACCCCGGGCGCTGATGATGACCCCATGGCTTCCACCTCACTGCTAAGAAGAGCTTGGTTGCTGAGCAGTGCAGCAATGCCCCAGATGGGCAGAGCAGCACCCCCTAGTAGGCTTACCAGGTGTATTCCAGTTGGGGTGCATGCAGGAGTCTGTCTCTCTGCCTCCCTTTCACTGAATAAAAAGTCTCTTCCTTCCCCCAGCCAATAACACTCTCACCAAAATGAATATATTCATTAGCATACTAATGTCTTCTCCCAGGTTATGAACCTTAAAATTGAAACACTCCCTATAAATAAGAATAGCTTAATACTACTAGAGTGATACTTATCTTGGCAGCCCATGAAAATATGCAGGAGTGATTCATAGCACAAACAACAGTAATATTAAAATATCTGTCATATTTATAGATTGAAGAATTAAAATGGCACAACTTTTAGATATATGGGCTATGGACAACCAATAGTGCTAAATAGACTATATTTCCTATCTTCAGAACTATTAGCTTAAGAAGTACACTAGTGGTTTAAAAGCCTATTAAAAATAGATGAAGAAAAATATACATACTGTACAGACATCATGCTTGTCTCCATTGCTGAGTCTACTCTTCCTTCATCTTGAGTTTCTATGGCTGATCTTTCTGTTTCACCTGGGAGTTCAGGTCCACAAGCTCCGTACAGTTCTGGGGCTGTAGCTACAAACGGTGAAGGAACAAAACTGCTCCCACGCAACTTACTGACTTCTTCCTCAAGTTTTTTCTTTTCTTCAAGCAAGCGAGCTCGATCTTCAGACAGTGACTCTATCAAATCTGAAAAGTACCCCAAGTTGTAATAAGCATCACAAAACATTTCAAATAATTTTTAATTTTAAAAATTAAAGATATCATATTACAAAACATTACTAACCTTTATCTCTCTCTTGCTGTTGCATTGTACTTTTCAACTTATCACTAAGATCATTAATTATGTTTTCTTTTCTCATTTTCTCTCTTGTTAAAACAGTATTAAAATTGGTCTGGAACACAGAATGATAGTAAGTACATAAACTATCTGCATGCTCATAGTAGCTAGGACTAAAAAAAATAAACTTGCAAATATTTTTAGATTTTTACATATGGTACATTTACATATGGTACATTTACATATGGTACATTTATATGTAAAGAAAATAAAAGTGCAATTTATATAAGTGATGCCTATTTTTAAATAAAAATGTATACTGCGGTAAATACAATGTGATTTTATTTCCCTGGTTCCATATTAAGGTATTATTGTCCACACATTTATTGTCAGAAAAAAAAGCAAAATTTTGGGGAAATAAATAAAATTACTAACAAATTAACAAATGCTATTACATTCTTTACCTATTCTTTTTTTAAATTTTTTAATTTTATATATGGATTTTCAGAGAGAGGACGGGGTTAGGGGAAGTGAGAAATGCAGTTGATTCAATTTAGTTGTTCATTGCTTGCTTGCTGTTTGTCATATGTGCCTTGACTAGTTAAGCCCAGGGTTTCAAACTGATGACCTCAGCATTCTAGGTGGATGCTGAGCCATCACAAGCCAGGAGTACTTTACCTATTCTTTTAGTAATCCACCTGCCTCTGGAGTCTTCCTGTCTTTAGCTAAATCATGACTGTTAGAGTAACATTTCAGAATGACTATCCCATCTCTACCTCCTATCTAGATATTTCATTGGCCACTGCATCTCTGCTTTATAATGGCTAGACTTGTTACTCAACTTTTAGAAAAACTTTCTTACTGTAATGCTCATATATCCAACTACTTGCACAGATCTAACTGTATGGTTTCTGTTTTACAAAGATGACTAAACTGTCAAAAAATTTCATTTATAAGATCTCTATGAAGATCTTAAAACTTTTTTGTGTGTGTGTGTGACAGAGACAGAGAGAGGGACAGATAGGGACAGACGGACAGGAAGAAAGAAAGATGAGAAGCATCAATTCCCCATTGCGACACCTTAGTTGTTCATTGATTGCTTTATCATATGGCCTTGACAGGGGTGTGTGTGTGTGTGTGGGGGGGCTACAGCCGACCGAATGACCCCTTGCTCAAGCCAGCGACCTTGGGTTCAAGCTGGTGAGCTGTGCTCAAACCAGACGAGTGCACACTCAAGCCAGTGACCTCGGGGTTTCAAACCTTGGTCCTCTGCATCCCAGTCTGACACTCTATACCAGGCATGGCCAACATACGACCTGCATAATGAGTTTATGTGGCCTGCAAAATTTTTAATATTCTCCGCTACTTTAAAATCTCAGCTACTCAGAAGCGGAAGCATCTTTGATTATTGGAAATTGAGATATTTAAGAAGATAGTGATATGCTGAAAATATTCTACGTGTGACTAATCTAGAGTTAACTTCCAATAATTGGTCAAATGGATTCGCGATACTTTTTATTTTTAAAAAAAATTTCATTATAAAGATTTACAACTTTTGTACTCATCTGTACTCGATATGAATTATTTGACATTTGGTGGCGATGTAACACCCACATTCTTTTAGGCGGAGTTTGCCAGTGCGCACCCAAGGTCAAACAATTCATTATTTTTATGGTCAATTGTGCTGAATCAAGTGGCACTGTAGCATAGACAAAATCTGTAGTTGGTAACTGAAAACGTGTCCAGGCTGTTTGTAAAAGAAAATAATTATTTTATTTGTGATATAACCCCTTATTCTATTAATTAAATATTGTTTCAATTGATTGCGATATGGTTTGGATATTTATACGGTATGTAATTATATTTTTATTAAAATAATATTGTATATTAAAATTTTTTTCACTCACATTTATTCAAAAACAAATTACATATAAAATTTTGTCTACTTAAAAAAATCGTTTTTGTATTTAACATTTTTTAATTTTCATGTTTCGTCCAGCCCTTGAAAAAAGTTTTCTTTCTAATTTGGCCTGTGGGACAAATATTGTTGGCCATGCCTGTGCAATACACTGTGCCACCGCCTGGTCAGGCTGAAGATCTTAAAACTTAAGAATAATAAATGAATGATGGAATGATCTAAATCGAATGTTCATCTGCCCAGCATTTCTATTTCCAAAATGAAAGAGTCTATGATCTTTTCATCAATGAATTACACCAATATTAGAAAAGGGAGATTTAACAAGAACATGCCATTTTTAGATCAAAACTAGTGAATTCATTAAACACTGAGTTATAAATCATTTCTAGTCACAAAGCATACAGAAAGATCTTTCAAAAGAACATTTATATGTCTTTGTATTCAGCCAGTTTTACAAGTATAATTAAAGTATAGAAAATTAATAAACATTTCTAATAATATTTTAGTGTTTTTGTTTACTTTCATATTCTTTTCTGTTTCTGTAATATGAAAGAAAGTGTTACAAAAGTTAACATAATTTGGAATACACATATTAGAAACAAGAGCAGGTTAAGATAGTAAATGATTGGGTTCAAGTCATCCATATAAAACTAGTTACAAATCAAGTTACTACCACTTAACATCCCAACCTATTTGAAACTGGAAGAGACTTTACAAGTCACCTCTTCTAATGTGATCATAAAATTAAGAGGCCTTAAAATGAAAAGATCCAAATTTAAATTAGACAACTGCCAATTTTATATTTTTGGTTTGTCAGTTAGTTCATCCTTAGCTTAATTTTGTTAAAACTGGAATTACATACGTGCTCACAAAAAGGAGCATATAGAAAGAAGTGAGAAAGATATATTTTATATAAAATGAGTCATGCAGAACAATGTACAAAGTCAAATATTTTAAAAACTGGAACATGATTAATGTCCTCTTGTCATCAATTATTCTACTTAAAACTGCTAACTACTTCTATTTCCTGAATAGTTAATGTTCTTGGCTTCATGAAGCCACTCTCTTCTTTTTTCTAGTTAACCTCTCTCATTTGCCTATTTCACTCCCCTCCCCCCCGCATAACAAGTAAAGTTCCTAATAGTTTTGGATGATATTTTCTTTCTAGTCTGATCAACATTATTTAAACTCTTTTAAAAAGCCTATTTAAAATTACCGTTTCAGGAAAAGAAAAATAACTAGTAATATTAAATGTGTACATCAAATGTAACATGTGACTCAGTTTCAGAACTGTATTTCTCAGGATAAAAAACAATACATCAATATTATCCCTGGCTTGAATTACAACAGCAGACAACCAACTGTTCCTGCACATGCTTACGCCTTGCAATCCTCTACTCTTTCTTTACATCTAAGGGGGCAATTCCGATTAAGTATAAACCAGCTGTTTCATTCCTCTAAGTATCTTAGAGGAAGCAAGTACAAGCTCTCTAAAAAGACACACTACAGTCCTTAATAGTCTGGCCCCTCCTTACCTCACAAATTTTACCATTCACCATTGATCAATATTAATAACTGAATCCTCAATGTTCAATAATATTTGACTGTGATCTACCAATAGCCTATCAAAAATAATAACTATAAAAAGTACAAAAAAATTGTACAAATCAGCTTATCATCTAAGTATAGCATAAACACTTACATTTTGCAAGATAACTGAGTTTTAAAGAAATTAAAAGATGTATCTAAGATCACATAGTTAAGAAACCAGAAACATAATTCATATCTAGTTTCTAATCTAAGACAATTTCAGTTTGAATCTAAGGCTATTTCATAATGATCATTAAAAAGAAATTGCTTTTATCATGAAGATAGTATTAACAGAGTCAATGTAGAAAAATCACATCTAAGATATAATCATCAGCTGCACAAAGAAATTATATTTCTTAATTTATGTTTACTTTCTTTAGCCTCAAATAATGAAATGGGAACAGGAGAACATACCTGCTGTTCAGCAATCAAAGATGTTCGAACATTTTGCATTTCTTCATTCTTCCTTTTCTCTTGTTCTTCAAGTTGTTCTAAAAACTTAGCTTTTTCTTCCTGAAGCTTTTCTTGAAGTTCAGCAACCAGACTTGAAGAATCTTCTCTGGTTGATTCAGTGGCAGAACTTGAAAGTTAAATATAGTATTAAAATTTTTTTCAAAATTGCAGACCCAATACCAAGTGTACCAAATATAGTAACTACTCGGCATCAAAAAGGCTATAAATTTTCCTTAAACTAACAGTCATTAATTGCTGTTAAAGACATATAAACCCTCTCTTTTCACCTATGAAGGAAAGAGAAACAAGTACAAGGTTAAAGTTTAATACATTATATGTTCTCTGACACCAACATGGTTGAAATATTGTATCTGCTCCTACCAAAAAATAGTAATGTTTTCTATATGAAAACAATACACTTCTCAAGAGCTCAGCCTCAAATTTTAATTATACTATTCCTACAATGGCAATATATATGACAACTGACCCATGCCTAAAGTTTACATGTTGAGATATTTTTAATTTTAGATTTTCATTAATTTTGATAGCTAATGAATAAATAAAACATAACACAAAACTAAAGCTAAATTTAAATGTTCACACACAACAAATTTACATATTCCTGAATTCATATTCATTTCTCTACGTGCTAACCCTAGAAAAGAAGACAAGGCAAGGAAAAAAGCAGACACAAGTTAATCATTATTTTAAGTTCTGGTATAGAAGTTAATCTTATCTAGTTTCAACCACGTTATTCTTTACATCATAAATGACTGCCCAAGCAGATAATTAATCCCATCTAAAGTATTAGAAAGTGTTGCACTGCAGAAAAGAGGTTACCCCACATAGTAAATATTCCCAAATTATTTGAGCAACTAAATCAACTGATTGTACCTTTACTCAAATTTAAATGACACTTTATCAGTAAACTTACCCCAATCAAAATAAAAAAAAAAAGAAACAAGAAACAAAAAAAGCAGAAGAAAATTACATATTCCCACCTCTGCACATACCTTACCAGGACCTGAAAATTAGAACTCAGAAAAGCTGATACATTGTTAACAGTTCGGAACTTTCATACTATTGTACACAGAACTTGAAATAAAGCATCTCTGACAGTTCCCCTACCCATTAATAAACTATGTGTGTAGCAGTTCTATTATACCCCGTACCTAGAAAATCTGCACTGAATAAAAACTAGACTGAATCAATGCATGAACTCTCTCCTATCATTGACTATATTAGATTTGGGCCTATTAAAGAATTATTTGCCATGTGTTTTTAAAACCATTTGAGATTAAAATTATTTAAATGTTCCTGTTATCCCTCGGATCCAGATCAACTATGTACTTCTTGGAAGCATGACTATGAACAGATTTCCAGACATACGTAAACTATACACACATATTCTGCATTCATTTTCTTTGTATATGGGGGTGTAAGAAAGTCCTTTCCCCTAAATTCTTAAAAATAAAGTATACTATTGATTTTTCTCAGTTTTAAAGCGAAGTTATTTTAATTTTACTTTTCTTAATCTTGAGTAAACAGCTATTCACATACAGGTTATTCATTTTTTTTTTCTTTGCTCTGTCTATTCATACTCTGTGCTCATTTTTCTAATGAATTGTTTGCCCTAAAAATTGACTTGTAGAAGTGTTATATCCTCCGTATGAAAGACAAGCTGAGAACTACATTATCCAGCATCCCCTCCCAATAAGTTCTGGTAGGTTCAAGTTTGTCAACAAAAGGTATCCACACAAAAACTGGAGTATATCCATTCTCCAGAGATGGTTATGCTCAGACATGAGGGCAACTTAAGATTCATAACGGATTTCTAGGTAACCTACCTGTATTGGTGTCTCAGTAGACAATTGGTAGACGTCTCCTAAAAATCGTAGCCGATTCCTAATTAGCCACCAACTGTGGTGCTTCAAGTGACTTTAAATCTATAAATATTCGGGACTTTTACTCTATTACTCTTCAATTCTAACTAGCTCTCACCAAGTTTATGTAAGTTCTAATTCTAATAGTAAACCTTTTAACGTTGAAATATCTAAAAGAGGTTCTGTTTTCTAAGCTCAATCCAGATAGATACAAATATAATCTTAAGGGGAACAAACCCTAAAAATGGGAATCTGGAATCTCTGACCTGCTTTGATCTGAAGGTAGCTAATGAACTCACCAATAGTACAAAATGAAACTTTGGTAGACCATGGCATTCCATGGCAGAAAGGGCTGACAACTGTGTGTGTTTTTCTGGGACCAAATTCCTAAAAGCAAGGTTTTGGAGATGTCCCAGTTGTCCCACCAAATCCCAACAAACCTCCCTTACCAGCAGCAGCTTCTTCTCTCTTACATGAGATTAGTGTTCCCTTACCTGACATTCCCTTCTCAACAAATTGATTTTTCTCAACAACCTCTACCACCATTTCATTACTCCCAGACCTGCTGCATTTAAATCCCAGGCAGGTTCTAAGGTAAGTTTTAAAGTAGGAGTACCTGTAATTCCAAAATTTTTCATTTATTTTGGAAGAAACATAGGAAATATGTATGGAAATAGATCCAGTAGGAGTTAGACCAAGAGAAAAAAACAAAATGCTAAACGAAGCCAAAATTATTTCCATGAATGTCCTTACCAGAGTTTCTAATTTCAATGTTGGCTATTAAGTTTGCTAGGTTGACAGCCAGAAACCTGGACCTAATGGCCAACAGTAAACAAAACTAAGATGCCAAGATGATATACTCTAGGCCCACATGAATATAATCAATGGCCTGCAGACCAGATCCTGCTTATTACCACCTGTAATTAAAGATATACTGGTACACAAACAAAACCACGTACATTGATTGTTTCACTCTTGTCACAATAAAGCTGAGTTAGCTCGCATAGAGACCATCTGGTTTATAGAGCCTAAAATATTAATAATGTGGCGCTTTACAGAGAGATTGTCAACCATTCTCTGCAACCAATGTTTCTCAAAGTGTGACTGATCCACAGAACCCTGGGATTAACTAGAACATTTGCAGGGGGTCAGTAAGGTCAAAATTATTTTCATAGTAATGCTAATTTGATATGCCTTTTACACCTTGATATTTTCAGATAAAACCAATAGCTTCACAAAGATTAAAGACATTAACACCAAACTGAACTTCTAAAATGAAAAAGAATGCAGCCCTGGCCAATGGCTCTGTGGACAGTGCATTGGCCCAGCGTATGGACATTCTGGGTTCAATTCCCAGTCACACAGGAGAAGTAACCATCCGTTTCTCCCCTCTCCCTCTCACCATCCTCTCCCTTTTCCCTTCCCACAGCCAGTGGCTCAATTGTTCAAGTGTGGACCTAGGTGCTGAGGATAGCTCTGTTGGAGCACAACAGCCTCATGTGTTAAAAATAGCTTGGTAATTGAACATCAGCCCCAGATGGGGTTACCAGTTAGATCCCAGTTGGGGCACATTTGGAAATCTGCCTATCTCCCCTCTACTCACCCTAAAAAAAAAAAAAAAAAGAAAGAAAAAAGGAATAATGCAGGTTTATTCTTAAACATTTTGATGTAGTAAAAATTATTAATATTATCAAATCATGACCATTAAGTACACATTTTTTAAATATTCTGTGTGGCAAAATAAGTATATAAAAAAGCCCTGCTGCCATTAACAAAGTGTCTGTCTCATGGAAAAGTATTTGTATGATTGTTTTGGCTGCATACAAAACTATGTGCTTTTTTCATGGTATACTTCCCAATTTGAAAAGTAACAATCTTTAATTATTCATTCAGACTTGGGTTTTAGACTAACATTTTTTCAAAAACAATCAACATGAGCCTGGTACTTTAATAAACTGAGGAATTTGTTACCAAGGAAAAAAATGTAACTTTTATCTGCCACTACGAGCTTTGAGAGCTTCCCAGTATCTAAGATCTTTCTTATAAAATTAATAGGTTTATTAACAAATGTGATTCTTATATGTTAATAAAACATCAACATTTGCAAGCTCTGTTTTACTCAATGAACCAGTGCTTTCCAAATGACCAATTTATTGTACTACAAAATCAAGCACTGGTAAAATATTGATTCAAAGTAAAGATAGTTCAACGAATTTGAGCATAAAGAATAATTTAAAAAATTCATCGACGGATTCATATTCCTCAACAAAACTGAAATTTAAGAAATTATTTGTTGTTGGATTTTGATTTACTATCAAGGAACAATATCCACAATTATCTAAAAGGCTATTTAAATATTCTTCTGTCCAATTCCATATATGTAAAAAGTTGGATTTTCCATATACAAGGGGACTTTGGGTAACGAGACTCAACATATGTTTCGAGTTCACGACACTCACTCCCATAAAAAACTTAAAAAGAAATTTGAGACCTGTTTCGGCTTACATCAGCATCATACTTACGGACTATGTGGGTGAACCAGTTTGGTTGTATCCAGCGGAAGAATACGCAATAATGCAGCCAATGAGTGAGGGAGTTGGCACCCCTGTATGTTTACCTACCCCATTTTGAACTGTTAAAAGCCCAAGCGTTCCGTTTGTGTTGCTTTATTTGGTGACTTTTGTCCCTTATGTTGGCTCCTAAACAAAAGTCAGTCTTCAAAGGGTAGTGCTTCGAAGAAGATGAAAGCCATCACGATGGATGTCACAGAGCTACTGGCATCACATGGAGAGGAGCTGTCTGCCGAAGATGTCATTAAGCTAGAGAAGCAGTTGATTGAAGAGGAAGAGATAAAATACCCTAGGCCCCAAGAGATTTACCACCAAGGGTCTGGTAGAAGGTTTTTCTATGGTAGATGATGAGTTGGCAAAATTTCAGGCTGACAATCCCAGTGATGACCGATTCAGTAAGGTCTACAGAGCTGCTATGGATGCCTTGCGATGTTCTAGGCAGATTTTGGAAGAGAAATCATCAAACTTCCAGACTAGCCTGCAACAATTCTTTAAGAAGGTAGAGAGGTCTGCAACATATCCTGTACCCTCTCCATCAGCTGCTTCTCAAGATGAAATACCTGTAGTACAGGTAAGATCATTTCCAGCATCTCCTGCATGCTCCTTAGAAAATCCTGATTCACCTGACCTAGTAGTATCTCCAGCATCTTCTGCAGGTTCTCCTGCCTCTCCAGCTTCCCCTGCCCAATAGGTAACTCTCTCCCACCTTGCAATGCCCCTTCTAGTGTACACACCCACCACAGAAAAAAAGGCACGGAATTTTTTTTACACTCATTTTTTCTGTTACTACAGTACAGTGTACATTTGTGTCCTTTTCCTTTTTCTTTTTAGTTGTGATTTTATGTTTTAGATTATGATTTTACAACTGTGTTAGGATAGGTAAATGACTTAGGCTAGGGTGTGTTTCAACATACACCAAAATTCAGGTTATGTCACTGTTGTAGGAACGAAACTGTGTCATAACCTGAGGACCCCTGTACTTTAATCAAAAGATATTACAACAGATTGCATGCAGAAGCAGGAATGAGAATCCACTATGCCAAATATAAAGAGATTTGCAAACATATAAAACAATATAATTCTTTTCATTAATAATTGTTTCAATTTCTACTGCAGAAAATGTTGATAATTCATATAAACAAAATCCCTTTGGGTTCCTCAATAATTTCTGAGTGTGTAAAAGGGTACTGGGGCCCTGGCTGGTTGGCTCAGTGATAGAATGTCAGCCTGGAGTGTGGATGTTCCGGGTTCGATTCCTAGTCAGGGCACATAGGAGAAGAGCCTATCTACTTCTCCATCTCTCCTTCCCCCTCTCCCCTCTTCTTCTCCCACAGCCACAGCTCAACTGGTTCAAGTGCACTGGCCCTGGCACTAAGGATAGCTCCATGGAGCCTCAGCCTTAAACAGAGTTATAACTGCCCATGCTTTGTTGTGAACATGGTCCCAGGTGGATCCTGGTCATGGCACATGCAGGAGCCTGTCTCTATTTACGCTCCTCTAAACTTGGAAAAGAATTAATCAATGAATGAATAAATGGGTACTGAGACCAAATTACATGTGTGTACACACACACAGAAAATGTGATTAAGACTACATGTGACCAGCAAATCTTCATATATTAATTATCTGTCCCTTTAAAAAACAAATTTACTGACCGTTGGTCTACAGAAAGGCATCCAAAGAATGATGATGATAAGTTTACTGGAAATTATTATACATACCCTGGGAGGGGTCAGATACTAATACTCCCTTTGCCAAGGCTTTGAGAAATACAGCTTCAAAAGGCTCTGTAGTGGTGCTCTACAGGACAGGATAACAGAGGGAGGTAAAACCACTGAAATTCAATTTTATGGGAATAACAGAATTCTGGAGTGACAGAGGCCTATTATTGACCCCTAACCAGAGACATAATGTAGTGCCTGCCAATAGAGGAAGCCCAGAGCAGTGATCAGGTTTGACCAAGATAAATCGTTGACAGTGGCTACTCTTAAGGTTATAATAGAATGGATAAGTAAAGTCTCATTAAAATTGTTTTTTTAAAAACTCAGTATCTAGCCTGACCTGTGGTGGCGCAGTGGATAAAGCGTCGACCTGGGAACACTGAGGTCGCCAGTTCAAAACCCTGCACTGGTCTGGTCAAGGCACATATGGGAGTTGATGCTTCTAGCTCCTCCCCCCTTTCTCTCTCTCTCTCTCTCTCTCTCACTCTGTGTCTCCTCTCTAAAATAAATAAATAAAAATAAATTAAAAAAAAAAAAAAAAACTCAGTATCTGGTGTTCAGAGAGCTAACTTAAAAAATTCACCATCTCTCAACTCAATTCCAAGACCTGAGTTGGTAATAACCCAAATTTTTTACTGTCAAGTCTTTCTAGCCTTCACCAAAATCACCTGTGGCAATTTTCCACGTGCGTATGTATTCAGGGAAAGTAATTATCCAACTCTGGGGGACTAATGAACACTGGTTCTGAGAAGATTCTAATGCCACTGTGGTCCACCAGATTACCGATGACCAGGTGGTAAGTGGAGTCTGGGCCCAGCCGGGGGCTCATCATAGAGCTATTTCCTTACATCCAGAATCTGCAGTAAAACAGACATAAAAGCAACCGATGAGGAATCCTTCCTGGTCCTCTTACTCATAGAATGAGGACCATTATGGTAGAATTAACCAAGTAAAATCCCTAAAACTCTTTCTTATTTCAAATAACACAGGGAGATTTATATCACATATTTCTTTGACTCATATGCCCTGTAGTAAGCATAAAAACATGTAGTAAATTACCATGAATTTTGGAAAACATTTTTAAAACAACTTTTATTTATTCATTTAGAAAGGACAGAGAGAGGAGATAGGAACAGAAAGGAACAGGAAGCATCAACTCCCACATGTGCCTTGACTGGGCAAGCCCAAGGTTTCAAACCAGCAAACTCAGCATTCCAGGTTGATGCTCTATCCACTGCACCATCACAGGTCAGACTTAATTACCATGAATTTAATCAGGCAGTAAATCTGCTGTTTCACATATGATATCTTATTTATTTATTTATTTTTAGAGAGAGAGAGAGAAGGGGGGAGGAGCAGGAAGCATCAACTCCCCTATGTGCCTTGACAGGGCAAGCCCAGGGTTTTGAACAGGCGACCTCTGTGTTCCAGGTCAATGCTTTATCCACTGCGCCACCGCAGGTCAGGCCGTTTCACATGATATCTTTTCTGAAGCAAATTGACAATGTAGCTAGCTACTGATGTGGTAATTCCTTCCCTGTCTCTACCTATTAGTATAGACCAGGGGGTGATAAATTATTTTTTTGGGGGGGACGTAGGTGGCAGGGGCAGTACAACTAATAAATGTATTAGCCAGATGATCTCTGGCAAACTACTCAGCTCTGGCAAAAGCAGCCGCTGGCAACAGGTAAAGGAATAAGCTTTCTGTATTTGAATATAGGTGAACTGACAAAATCAAGTAGTGGGTCAACTGCCACAGGCCACGGTTTGTCAACCCCTCAAGTAGACCACAAGCAGTTTGATTTTACCTACAGAGCAATCTACTTTCACTGTCTTATCTCTGGATTATAGCAACTTTCTAGTCCTCTGTTAAACTCTAGTTGGCATGAATACTGGTTTTCTTGCTATTCCTCAAGATGTCATACTAATACATTGACAGCAATATGCTTCTTACACCTAGTAAACAAGAAGAGATAATTACCTGAGCTTACTAGGGCAACACATAACAAGTGCTAGAAACTGAGCAATAAAACCCACAAAAATTCAGGAGTTCGTCAGCATAGAAAAATTTCTGAGTATCCAATGGTCTGAGCATGTGAGATGTTCCCTATACTGTGAATGTGAAGAGACAAGCTGTTGCTAGATGATCATCTCTAAATTTTGGATGCAATATATAGTACATTCGGGTATCCTGCTATGACTCATTCACCAAATAATTTATAAGGCTGTTCTGTGAAAGACCCACAGCAATACTCTTGCAATAGGTCCACACTTACATTCAAGTTGCTCTGCCACTTGAGGCTTATTACCCAGCAGATGCTTGAAGGGCGTGCAGCAGAAATGAGTATAATATATGGAACTTCTAGCAAATCCTTTAAGAGAATCTGTTGAGACCCTTAAGATTTTTGAAGGAGGTAACTATATATTTTCCTCTTGTAAAATGGCTTGCTGCTGGGTCTGTTTAGAAATTGAAAGACTGATCATGGTCTCCTAAGTTACCACGTTACCCAAGTTGCTGGTCATGAAGTAGATACCTACTAACTCATCAACCAATGAAGTACTACTCCAGCATCAAGTAGATGTTGCATATACAGGATGGAGCTCAAACAATTCCTCATGACACAAATAAGATCCAAGAGGTTCAGGTTCCTAAGGTTCTTACTCCTGCTACATTGTTTGTTTCTTTTCTCCATCACAAGTATGTCATTCAATATGAAGGAGGGCGGGGAAATGGCAGACCTGGTTTCCTGATAATTCTGCACAATATGCTGACACCATTAAAAAGCATAGTTTAATTGTTAGAGCCCCACTGAGGAGTGATCCTGAAAAACAGTAGTGAAAAAAAAAATCTTCCCAGTAGCTATATGTCAAGCAGTGTACTTAAAAGTTTCCCAGGAGGAGAAATGGCCAGGGCTATAAATCTACAATGATTCATGGATGCTGGCCAATGACTTGACTAGACAGTAAGAGATTTGGAAGAAATCTGGTGACAAGATTTGCAGAAGAGAAATATGGATGAACCTCTAGAAATGGGCACAAAGTATGAGGATATATAAGTCCACTGAGTATATTATGTCCCACGGCAAGAAATCTCATAACAATCAGATGGGCAGGTTGAACAATCTTTATCAAATTCTTTCGCCACACCAGTCATGTGCAAAATGTTAATGACACCCAGAAAGCAAGGTTATATATGGGCTCAGCAATTTGGACTTCCATACATCTGGTCACTAACACAGCCCACAATATTGCAGTGCTCCATCAGAACACCAGCCAGCCAGCTGATAACAGGTCAACTCCCCTTGACTATTTCCATCATGAAAAAAGACAAATATGCTCTCATAAACACAGCCATTATTCTCCAAATAACTTTACCTTCTATGCCAACAATTTTTCTGCACGAAACATCACTCCTGAATTTATAAAATGCCTTGTTCGTTGCTCTAGTATGTATTCCACTAAAATTGCTTCTGAAGAGTGTTTTTATTTTATCGTGAAAGATGTGCAGCAATGACCTCATGCCCGTGGGAGTGACTGATCTAAACACATATGCCAATCCCTAAAGCAGCTGGCCTGATACAACTGTGGATCAAACTACTGAATACTCAATTACAGTATCAGATGGGAGACATGTGCATGGCTAGGGTGAAGAATGCAATACATGCTCTGACACAGACACTACTCTGTGAGACTAATTCTCCCACAGTTAGAACACGTGGGTTGGGGAACTGACGATAGAAATAAGACTAACTATTCTATTAGTCCTAAAGCCATTAACAAAAATGCTGCTTCTTGTCCCTACAATTTTGGGACATGGTGATTTACAGAGCAGATAAACAGCCCCCCCACACACACACACACAAAATCGTTCCTGTATCAGGAGATACAACCAGGGTTCCAAGGAACTGGAAACATAAAACTACCCCTTGGTTAATTAAGGCTCCTCATGCCACTGAACTAACAGACAAATAAGGTGGCTATAATAATGTAATTGAACTAAATTATCAATGGAAAACAGTTTCTCCAAATGAGGGCAGGGAGGAATATTACTTGATGTCAGAGTCTTTTCTAGGGTGTCTCTTGGCGGTGCCATGTCTAATGATAAAGAGTCAAAAAATTACAGCAACTGTATTGTAGGAAGGACCATTAATGAGTCTCCTCAGGATCAAGAAGTAAAATCAATGCAGTAAGTGTCTAAGGTAAAAAGTATAGCAGGTAATAGAGGAAGGCTGTAAATACCTACTAGAGTTAAAAGGCTAATTATAGAAATAAAGACTATAGTCACTAAGCCTGTATATATTAATCAATTTTTTGTCATTTTTCCTTCTCCCATTCCTCTAGTATGTGTTGTGCTAATGGTAGTAGTTAACCTTACATTACAGCATTTAACTTGCAGAATATCAGAGAGATTGTATCTCTGAGAAACACAAATGATGATGAATGAAAAGGATGGCTAGAATAAGTCCGAGTCTCACCTTTTGAAGCGAGGGTTTGGATATCTGAGGAAACGTGAGACATATAAGCAGAATCATGTTAGACCGAAAGAGAACATTGTGTCTTTATTTGAGAGTTCAATATGGGTAAAGAGATATATGTAAGATTACCGAGTTAAAAATGATGTGTACAGTGCTACACTGTTGTCATCTTGCCACTGCTCTCCCCCCTTTTCTAGAATCTTATCTGCAATGTAATGCAGATTCTATATTTTCCAGAATCCCCTTTGTAACTTTAAGTTTGCCGATGAAAGAACACAAACAAGATTTGGAAAGTAGGAAGGCAAATCTCCAGAGGTGGCTGTATTCAGATGCAGTTTCACAGTAAAGTAGCTTCCTGTCAAGTAAATGAGACCTAGCATATTATGTGCTACAGACGGAGCCACATCTCTGGGGCTTGAGGCGATTCTTGGATGTTGCAGCAGCTTTCAGTGAGCAATGGAAACCATAAGATTTTTGGTGGATGCTTAGGGTCTCTCTTCCTTGTATGTCACTTAGACCTTTCCTGGCCTTCAGTAGTGACTACCTTCACCTTACCTGCCCCAGTTCTATAAACATTCATGTAGGTCCTAACTCCTATATTAAGGCCTTTAATTCTCCCAAAATACATAAAGACTTTCTGTTTTCAAAACAGATAAGGTTTAACTGTACACAAATTTATGAATATTATATAGCAGAGATTCGATCACAAGAGATTATGTAAAAGTGATAAGGGAAAAAGCAAAGGTTAGGATATACAATATATATATATATAACTACATATTCACTTGGAAGAATTAATAAAAGAACTAATTGATAATGTTCTAGAAAGTTTTTATTAGGCCACAAAACACCTCAATAAATTTTTAAGAATAAAAAAACTAAAGAACATTTTTTTACTAGTAAAAGCAGTAACATCAGTCAATAACAATAAAATTGCAGAACACCCATCATACTATATAAAACCTGGAGTATAAAAACATTACCTTTTGAACCACCAAAGAAATAACTGAAATTTTAGTACTATAAAAATAACAATGATAAAACTATATACCTTCAATCCAAAATTTAGCCTTTACTAAACATTGCTCAGAGAAAACTATTATCATTCATATATACATACATACATACATACACAATTTAAAAAGAGCAAAATTATTTTCAATTGAAGAATTTAGGGAAAAAAAAAACTTCACATAAACCAAAGAAGGAAATTTATAAATTTAAAAAAAGTAAAGAACAAGCTACTGAAAACATTTGAAATCTTCAAAAAAGCGTATCTCTAGAAATCCAAAACTCTAATCCATTTTTTAAATTCAATAATAGATTCTTGTAGCCTCTTATTTTCATAGTTTGTAATAAACATTAACTATTTTAAAAGTAAGTTTTTACTTCATAAATATATTTCAGTTTCTACATTTAAATCAAGGCACTGTGATTACACACAAAATTGGAATTACAATCAATGTTTTAATTTTATAATCACAGACTAAAGTTAATTCTTACCTTTTTGCTATTTGATTCTCAAGATGTTTAACTTTTTCTAATAACTCTTTCTCAACAGCTTCTCTCTCCAATTTAAATTCTTTTAGGGCAGCCTGAATAGCTTCTTCTTTTTCACAATTAAGCTTCAGAATTAACTCTTCTCTGTCTTGTTTCTGGTTCATGACGAATTTCTCTTTGTCTTTCTCAAGTTTCTGAATAATAGCTTCATACTTCTCTTCTTGTTGGGTGATTTTTTCATCTTTTTGTTTTTCAAGAGCACTCAATGCTGAGTCCAATTTACTCTGCAGTTCAACTATTTCTTCTTTCAGGTGTTTTTCCATTTCAAATGCTTGGTGATGCAATGATGTTACATGGTTTAATTCAGCTTTAAGCATATTAGATTCTTCTTCATGTCTACTAATTAACTCTGAAATACACTGATCTTTTTCAATTGTCATTAAAGTTCTTAGCTCTGCCAAGCCCACCTGATAATTTTCATTATTATCCTGAATCTTTTGGTTTAGTTTACTGATCTCTATTCTCAAATTTTCTGTCTCTTCTTCAAGGAGAGATTTTAAGGTCTCATTCTGCTGGGCTCTACTTTCTTCTAGCAAAATTTTTATTTCATCAGTTTCTGCTTCTTTCAATGCAAGTTCAACCTCTAACTTACATCTCATGTCCGACAAATCAGAAACCTTGAGCTTTAACTCCTGGAGCTGTCGTTCTTTTTCCTGGATAATTGTGGCATGAGACTCTTGTACCTGATCAATTCGTTGCTGACTTTCATTTTTTAATTTCTCCAAAGAAACTCTGTGGTCTGTCATAACTTTCTCGAACTCCTTTGTGTGTCTGACATGTAGAGTGTCCTCTAATTCCTTTAGATGACTTTGCTCTAAGCTCTCAAGTTCAGTTCTCAACAACTGGATCTTCTCATCATTTTCAACATGGAGCTTTTTTAAGTCTTTTAACACTGTATCTCGTGATTCTTTCAGTTCTTTAATTTCACAATTTTGAGTGTGCATTATATTTTCCATTTCTAACAACTTCTGGTCCTTCTCATTCTGCAGGCAGATGACAGCTTCTTTTTCATGTTTAACCAAAGCAAATTCATTATCTTTATTTTGTAAAACCTCCTCAAGGCACACTAAGTCACCTTTAAGCTTTTTAATTTTGTTTTCATTTTCTTTACTCTCCTTTATTAGTGTATCAAGTTTGCCTTCATATTCACTTTTTAAAGACTGTAGTTCTTTTTGATGTTTTTCATTTAGTGTTATTTCCACAGAATATTTTACCTTTTCAATAATGTTTCTTATTTCTATTGCTGTACACTTTAAAGAATTTGAAAAGTCACACTGTTCTTTTTGTACAAATGTTCTAAAGTGGCAAAGGTCTTCCTTTATGGTTTGTATAGTGAATTGTGAGTCTTGAGCAACCACCCTACATTTTTCCAATTGGACATTTAGAGAAACAGGATCTCCTGAATCCTCTTTACCACATATATTTGTATCCTGCATACGTCTACTGTCTATTGCATTGATAACTGATGAATAAAGTGATTCCACCATCATTTCTGGACTTTGTGGATCACTTATAGGATTAGGAGATGATAAATTTTCTTCTATTACAAACTCATTCACAGCAGACATAAAATCTGATTCAGGACTTTCTGCTAATGAATCTAAGTCTAATGAAACTTGGTGAATAGTCTGCTCTATGTTTGGATGGGGGATTGTTTCAAAATCAAATGTATGTGCATCAATGCTATCTGGAGACAATTCTTCTAAGGGACATACTGCGGGACATAAGGGGTCCTGCACAGTGAGTGGAGGAGGAGTTCTTGGTGAGGTAGTAGTTGTAATTCCTGTTGCATTTTCTGTCCTTGGTGTGGAAACCGACTGTGGGGATGTCTGACTCATGGATGCCTGGAAAGGAGAGAGAGCGGTTTATACAGCTGCAGCAACATAAACGGTTTACTAATAAAGTGAACCATCTGAAAGAACTTAGTATACCTTTTGTTCACTCAGTAGATCTGTAATGGTCTGTGACATTTCATCCATACTTTGTGCTGCTTTTACCAAATTATGTAGAGCAAGTACATGCTGGTGTAGAGGTTCAAAGTCACAAAGTAAGGGAACCCTGAAACAAAATGTAATCAAATTAGATTTCTGACTTCTTAATAAAAAGATAATTAACTACAACCAAGTATTTTAATCCGTGTCAAAAATAACTACTGCATTAATACCCTCTTTCAGTCAATACTGGGAATAGCTTAAGAAGCCTAAGATATAACCATTAAAATAATAAATGGGAAATCTCCCAAAGTATGCAAAGTCAGAATAACTACTATTAAAAAAGCACATAACACATTAATTTCCTTATTTCCAGATCATTTTTATGCTCTCCAGAAATTTCCTAAAGCTGCCATAGCACAGTCAGTCTATCATAAAATAGTTCTGCTCTATTCTGGCACCTCCAAAGAGTGCTTGCTGGTGCTACTTTCCACAGCTCCAGAATAATGATTATAAGGTAGTATCTAAAATTAAAATGCTAATGACATTTACCTGAGGAATGGCTGAACTTCTGAAGGACAAAATGACTGCAGAAACTGTAAATCTTTTAATGAAATATCTGGAAGTTCACAGTCAAACTTTCGAGGTTTCTGTGTCTACACAAAAATAAATAAAAAGAATAATTTACCATAAAATATACAGGATAAATTTATAAATGGTCTCTAATTATAATCAAATTCAGTAAAATAATAAATGGAAATGCTTTAAGTGATCTACTCACACTTAAGAAATGAGTAAAATAATAAATTAGAAATGAAGGACTATTCAATGACAATGTTTTGAGTCTTAAATAACTGGGATATATAAGCTGTTGATAGATCAACTAATGTGCATGTTCCTATCCTTTTCTGTTTTCAACATCTTTTTATGGTCATTCTAGCATTTCCACCAACATAAAAGAAATCAGTTGTTTTAGTAGTTCATAGACTATTCCCAAATTTTTTCTTGACCTATAGAACATCTATTCCTGTTACTGATTAGTATACTTTATTGTTTTAACATGATAAAAATAATTTTTCCCATATAATCCTTCCTTGCCATTCACTTGACCTTTACATTATTACATTTAAAATGCAAACCTGTCACCTTCAACTTCTTTTTTCAAATTTATTTATTTTTTTAATTAATTTTTTTTATTATTAACTAAGAAGTGGGGAGGCAGACAGACAGACTCTTGTATGTGCCCTGACTAGGATCGACCTGGCAAGCTCCCTATTGGACAATGCTTTGCCCATCTGGGGCTGCTGTTCCGTTGCTCAGCAACTGAGCTATTTTAGCACCATGGCAAGGTCATGGAGCCACCCTCAGTGTCCGGAGCAAACTTGCTTGAACTATTGGAGCCATGGCTGCGGAAGAGAAAGAGAAAGGGAGGGAGGGAGGGAGGGAGGAAAAGAGAGAGAGGGGGAGAGAGAGAATATGAATGGGGGAAGGGGAGGAGTGGAGAAGCAGATGGCTGCTTCTCCTGTGTGCCTTCACCAGAACTGAACCTAGGACTTCAACATGCCAGGCTGACATTCTACCACTAAGCCAACCAACCAGGGCCTCAAATTTATTTTTTTATTTTCAATTTTCAGCTTCTTTTAAAAATATTATCTGATAAATTCTATCATTCGTTTGTAATAAATACAATTTAAAAAAATAATTCCATTTATTACAATCATTACTTAAGAAGATATAGAAATGTCAATATGCTCTTCATTAAACAGAGTTTTCTAGACAAGTGTGGGAACCCCATTATATCACTAGTTCTCAGATATTAAAAAACATATACAATTAAAGCCCTAAGAAATCCTGTAACACAGAAAACTTTTTAATAGTTAAGTAGAATGTCTGAGTAAAAACAAGCAAAAAACCTATAGCATTTCCTAAACCTGTTTGATAGTGGAATCTGGTTTAGAAATATAGCAAATTTATTATTCATGGTTTCTTTTTTTAAATTATTAGGTGAGAGGCAGGGAGGCAATAGACAGACTTGCACATGCATCCTGACTGTGATCCACCTGGTAAGTCGCTACTAGGCAATGCCCTGCCCGAGGGAGCCATTTCTCTGTTGCTCGGCATTTTAGCACCTGAGGCGGAGACCACGGAGCCATCTTCAGCACCCTGGGCCAACTTTGCTCAAACCATTTGGCCCATGGTTAGAGGAGGGGAAAGGGGGGAGGGAGGAGAAGCAGATGGTTGCTTCTTCTGTGTGCCCTGACCAGGAAATGAACCAGGGGCTTCCACACAACAGGCTGACACTACTGCTGAGCCAACCAGCCAGGGCCTATTTTTCATGGTTTCAATGAAAGCTACCTGAGAGTCACCCTATTCTGATTTGTCAGAATAAATAATAAAAGGGGGTCAATGGGTAAGAGAATGAAAAGAGAAATAAAACAGGAGAGGACAGGAGGAAAAGGCAACATAGAAAGAAAAAGGTGAAGAGATAGAACAATGAAGAGAAAGACAAAATATAAATAAGAAAATCAGTTCCTATCAATCTTCAGTGTCAATAAGACATCCCTCCATGTTATAAGACTTTAGATCAAAAACTGAAAATAAGTTTTAAAGCTTTATAACAACTAGTGTTTATAACGACAAAAACATTTTTAAGTTGATAAAAAAAATTCTGATGATGCAACTTCTGAAATAAAGATTTGAATACATATAAAATTTAGTCATAGTAAGGAAATAAATACATACACAAAAGGATGGGGGCCAGGAGTCCAATCCTCTAAACAGGCGATTTCTTAAAAAAGACTTCCCTGTATAAAAAAATTTTAAATATGGTTATTTTATATCTTTATTTAGATTTCAGTGGTGACTAAAATCATATACACGCTATACAATGCTAAATTTCTATTTATTAAATTAAAATAGCATTTTTATTAAAAAAATAAACTTACTTGATGAAGAACACTTACTAAATAGTTTTCCAAAGGATTCCCTTTTTGACTTTTCAGCTTCATATAATCGCTTTCCATCTTTGACTAAAGCACCAGCCCACTAAAAGGAGGAAAGTTTATGTCAATATAACGTAACAGTTCATTAAGGGTCATACACAGTTAAAACAGAATTCACTTGCATACCTCCCTGTAGTGTTTTATGAACATTTTTCTCCTTACAACTTCAACAACAGCTAAGCAGTACATCTGAGGAACTGTACTAAGAGCTTCAACAATTTTGACTCTTTCTAACAGCTCTAATACAAGGCGAAGCAAAGCTTGCAACTTCTCTCCATCTTGATCAGCATGAAGCATTACAAAGCAACACCACCTATAGAATGAAATTGAGACATACAAACTATATAAAAATAATCTAATTCCAAGTTAATCATTTCAACATAGTGATAAGAGAAAAATATTCCACCACTTAGAACAAATTAAATAACATCAACTCTAAACATCCTAATTAGATATAACAAAATCACTTACTTCAGTCTGACATGTAGGTTAGTTGCTAGTTCTTGTTTGGCAGTGGTACACTTCTGTTTAATGTCCAACAGCTTTCTATGATTTTGCAACATAATCATCAACTGATTTGCATGACTCAGGCATAAATCAGGTAATACAGACGCATCCTTCAAATTTTCAGCTCTCATCTGATTAGCTAAAAATCCCTTGAGAGAAAATATTTTAAGATATTAATTTTGTTTCATGAGAGAAATAAACAGTCATTTAGGAGGAAATCTTCATGTTAAACAAGAATTGTACTACTTTCAAATAAGGTTTTAAAATCTACTCTTTTGAATGTAGTATATGTGGTCATAGCAAAAGATTCAGTTTTTTAGAAACTTATGCTCATTTTATTCTGTTCCATTGTCATGTTAGAAAAAAGTAAAACCCAGGAATATAAGGTACTTATCCAAAGATACATTTAATAGCCAAATTAGAACTTACGTGTCTAGACTCCTAGACACATGAGTCTATGAGAGTATATTAAATAAAATGTGGTCACTGATTTTAAGCCATGAAAAAAATAACTGATTTAATCTTGACGAATGATGTTAAGTAGTATAATGTATACTTCACCAAATAAAAAACAATCAAACTGACTTTGCACATTTTATTGAAAACTCATTTCTTGAATGACCAGGCGGTGGAGCAGTGAATAGACCGTCGGACTGGGATGAGGAGGACCCAGGTTCGAGACTCCGAGGTCACCAGCTTGAGCGCGGGCTCATCTGGTTTGAGCAAGGCTCACCAGCTTGAGCGCAAGGTCGCTGGCTCAAGCAAGGGGTCACTCGGTCTCCTATAGTCCCCTGGTCAATGCACATGTGAGAAATCAATCTATGAACAACTAAGGAACCACAATGAAGAATTGATATTTCTCATCCCTCTCCCTTCCTGTCTGTCGGTTTGTCCCTATCTGTCCCTCTCTCTGACTCTCCCTGTCTGTTAAGTAAAAAAGGGATTGTCTTTGAGCTATATATTAATTTAGACAGATTTGCCATATTAAACCTTCTTTTCTACATACAATGAGCCAAACACTTAAAAAGTACCCAAAGAGCTTATAATCTCTTTGATAACCTCTTGATGAGGTTATTACTAAGTATTTTCCTGTTCTATTTACTAAGTAATTAATGTTATATAAATCTTAGGATTTGCACATTCATCTGCCTGCCATACTTGTAATTATAAATAATTATCCTTTGAGTGATTTAACCATACTGATCAGGAAAAAACAGCAAGTGTGTCTTCCTAGTCTCTGTTAGTTCTCTAACTATTTTCTGTTTCATGTTTTCCAAACTATCAGAAAATTATTTAAATTTAAATGATGTGTATTTAAAATTAAGCCAAAATAATTTATATATAAAAATACAACAATTTTAACTCTAATTTTATAGCTTTTCTTTCAACATGCTATATACTCAATTGTGATTATACTTTTTCTGTAATATAAGCAATTTAAAAATAACACTTATTTTATCACCTTTGTCAAAGACTTAATAGATTTCGTTTAATTTTTACTGAATCTAAGAAAAATATAAAATCAATTCCCAAATCTAAATTCTAGTCCATTAATAAAGAATTTCCTGATACTGAAAGCACATACTAATAAGTATAGCATACTAAGAGAAAATGTAACTGATCTGATTAAGAATGCCAGTTCAGAGAAAGCATACCAACTGATACGTTTGTTAAAATCCTTTCCTGTGTAAATCCATGTCAACCACACACATAAAGATATATTAGTGAAAAATTGTTCCAATGACCACATACCACATAACTTCAATAGGTTATTATTCCCCATTTCTCATGCACACCTTGAGAATAATCTAATTATATACCCGATTTTTGTAATAGCCAGATTCACTCAGACAAACCCACTTGAAATCCATCCATTTTAGGGCCTTGATTTCCATTTTACAATTTGCTCCCAATATATAACCAGGTTATCAAGATGATTTCTGAACACACCCATATTAAGAAGTATGTACAGATATCAAGAAATATTAATGGCAAAATCATTAAATAAGTATTTGTCTTTCAAAATCTAAAGTGACGATATTATTTCAGGTATCAAAATCAAAAGAAATTTTTTTTAACTAAGAATATTGTCTTTAATTTAATTATAGTAAGATGTTCTAAAAGTTAAATTATATGAGCAGCTACTGCAGTAAAACATTGGCAAAAGCTGCAAATAAATGAGGGGAAGAGAAGATGTTTACACCGGACACTTCTATGATCACAAGATATCAAAAATTAGATTTTTAACTTCCACAGGAACCATACAGAGGATGTCCAATAAATTTTATTTCAGTTTGGTTTCCAAAAGGTTTGAAAGTCAAGACTTGAAAAGCAAACAAGAAAAGCTCTAATTTTAAAGAAATGCTTCTTCTATTATTTTGAGAAAATAAAAAAAGTACTGTTACCCCCTTTATCACAGTAACTATACTCCCAGAGAAATTACTTATCCTTGTAAGATAAAGCTTCATTTGTTGAATCCAATGCAGATTTGAGAAAAACATCAAAAGCAGATTTTTAAGAAATGCAATCAAATATAAACCCATTCTGTCCGATTAGAAATAGTAGCATTATTTTTAAAAACGAAGAGATTTTGCAAGAGAAATATATATATATATGTAAATATATAAAAGAACTGGAACTCCTGGTTTATTCAATTTAAAAAACAAATTGAATAAAGAAATCTAGAGCTTTAAGGGAATGATTAAAATTAGCTATGAAAAAATGACTAAGATATTTAACTAGATCAAAATTAAAATTTTCTGTAAAAAAGCTTACCACTATGAACAAAGATATAGTAGCTATAATATTTATAACACAGAATTTTCCAGACTATATTTAATAAATTCTTACAAAAATATCAGTTTAAAAGAATTTTGGCAAATGACAATTCAGAGCAAATACATGGCAAATTGCTCCTAACTGCTAGGACTGCCGATTGATTTTTCCTTTATGGGGGGTATTATAATATTATCAGTTAATATTTAAAATGCACAAATACTTTTACCTGCAATTCTATTACTAAAGACTGTGCCTAAAAAATACTAAGAATACTGAATGTTAATTGTAACAAAAAAAAATTTAAAGTAAAATGCAAAATAAAATACTAGAATATGCACATAAAGATGCATTAAAATATTAAAACAATGTAATTAAAAAAAATAGAAATAACCTAAATGACCATCAAAAGAAGTATGGTTAAAAAAATTGTCTGAGCCTAACCTGTGGTGGCACAGTGGATAAAGTGTCCACCTGGGATGCTGAGGTCACCATTTCAAAACCCTGGGTTTGCCAGGTCAAGGTACTTACAAAAAGCAACTACAACGAGTTGACGCTTCCTGCTCCTACCCCCACTTTTTATCTCCCCTCTCTATAATCAATAAATAAAACCTTTAAAAAATAAAGAAGTGCAGTATTTCATCCATTCTATTGAGGGTTATAAGAGAGTGAGCTTAGAGAAGAAGCAAAGAATCAAGAATTCAGAGTTCTGAAAAAAGAAAAAATCTTAACAAAAATACACCCCCACACGCACACGAATTCAAGTTCTGCCTCTAGTGATGGAAGACTGTAATGTACACCAACCTTCCTGTGGCATTAGTTACTGGGTATCCAAGAAAGCAGTGAAGGAATCAGACCTATTGAAGGTGCCAGGATTTTGGAGAAGGAGGAGGAAACTTGGAGAGGTGTGTTAGGCGAATGAAAATGCTTTGCTCTAGAGACAACTGCTGATTTCTGAAGAAGAGCCTAAAGCTAAGAATAGATTAGCAGTCCTACTGATAGTTCCTCATGGAGCTAGGAAAATAAAAAATCAGAGACCAGTGCCAGCCTAGGAAAATGACAATGAAAAAACTGCATGATTATCACCAAAAAACTATATCCTAAGAAATAAGTAGACTGACCCTCACAAGAACAAGATCTCTGAAATTGGAATAAGGTGTTCTAAGATTGTAATTGCCCCTACCATATGCCAGAAGCAAACACATGCCTTCTAGAAGAACATTGATCCTAAGACACCGGAAACACTAATTTGAAAGAATATATGCACCCCTACATTCACTGCAACATTATTTACAATAGCCAAGATTTGGAATCACCTTAAGTGTCCATCAGTAAACAAATAAAAAAAGAAAAAACCCATGGTACATTTACACAATGGAATACTCCTCAGCCATAAAAAAGAAGAAAATGTTACCTTTTACAACAGCATGGATGGACCTGGAGAGTATTAGGTTAAATGAAATAAAAGCCAGTCAGAGAAAGACAAATACCATATGATTTCACTTACACGTGGAATCTATGAACAAAATGAATGAACAAGCAAAATAGAGACAGACTTATATATAGACAGAGAAAAGGCTGACAGCTGACTGGGGTTGGGGGTTTTGGGAGGGGAGGTGAATAAAAAAGAGAAAAGAGTCATGGACACGGACAACAGTGTGGAGATTGCAAGGGAGGATGAGAGGCGTAGAGAGGAGGTGAAGGATATTAAGGGATAAATGTTGATAGATGGAGACTTGATGTGGGATGGTAAACACACAATACAGTGAATAGATGATATATTGTAGAATTGTACACCTGGAACCTGTTTAGTTTGGTTAAAC
Source organism: Rhynchonycteris naso (assembly GCA_037038555.1). Taxonomy (NCBI): domain Eukaryota; kingdom Metazoa; phylum Chordata; class Mammalia; order Chiroptera; family Emballonuridae; genus Rhynchonycteris; species Rhynchonycteris naso. The sequence goes on along the minus strand of CM072998.1, from coordinate 239,119,895 downwards.
CAGTGTCACCCCAATAAATTCACTTAAAAAAGAAAATGTTATCCTTCATATTTTATTTTTCTTATCAAAAATAATCAGGCTCATGAAATAGCAAGGCCACATGGCTTAAAACTATAAGAAACAGAGGGGAGCAAGATGGTGACGGAGTAAACAGACGTACCAACTTCCAACTCCCAGAACCAAAGTGGATTACAACTCAATTTTAAGAACCATCACCTGGATAAACCAACTTTGAACAAAACTAAGTGGACTCTTCAACCAAGGAACACAGAAGAAGCCACATTGAGACTGGTAGGAATAGCAGAAACGCGAAGAGGGCTGCCCAGCTCCCCAGAGCAAACGGCAGCCCGGAGAGAACCGCATGGCGGGAGGAGAGTTTGGTGGAGAGGGAGGGACCTGGGTCCCAGGAACCAAGCCCCAGCCTGCAGTCCCAGAGCCTAGAAGAGGCGTTTGCACAGTTTTGAGCTGTGAAACAATTGAGGGAGCTCCCAGGCCTACAGTGTGGAGTATTGGGTCCCTTCCTACTCTGCTGAAGGTTGCTGAAGGGCATGGTGGGCGGCAGGACGCTGAAACGCGGTTCTGTCGGCGTGGGCGGAGGCCACGCCGGTGGGAGTTCGGTCTAGACCAGCAGGGTCGGAGGGGACACGCGAAAGAGGTCCAGAAGCTGCGGGCCGGACTTTAATCCCACTTACGGGGACAAAGCAGGAGGTCAGGAACGGGCAGAAATCTGCTCTGCGACTCTGTGCAAGCCGGCCCTGACCGCGGGGACCAGGCTAGGACCAGAAACGGGCGGAGGGCTTGCGGCTGAGCTCACGCTACCAGCCCCCACCCCGGCCAGAGAAACCGAGGATTGCCATTCTGCATACACGAGCGGGCGCGGGGACATGGTGGACCCCGAGAAAAGTGTAAGCTCACAGCTGAGCCAACGCTGGTATCCCCGCCCAGCCGGAGAAACCGCGATTTGCCATCCCACGTGCACGAGCGGGATCCGAGCGCGGGGGCAGGGTAGAGTCCGGGACAAGCGGAAGTCCGCAGCTGAGTGGAAGCGAGCAAACAAGCCGCCCCAATAAACCTAGGTTTCCGACCCTGCGCAGAGGGGCCCTGGCCTCGAGGGCGGGGCTAAAGCTCCGGACGGGCAAAAGATTACAGCTGAGAGCACGTCAAAAGCCCTGCCTAACCCGCGAAACTGTAGCGAGCAGGCTCTGACTGCTGGTTCTGGGCGGAAGTCCGGAAATAGGCTGGTCCGCAGCTGAGTAAAGGTGCTCACCTCTATCCCTGGTCCTGAGGCTTGTGGCTTGAGTGAGAGCCCCTCCCGTGGAGGAGAGGCAGAAATCACAGCAAAAGCCACAGTGGGCCGGCGCTGGCAACGCTCATAACCAACCACCCTAGGCACCGGCAAAGGGGGTGGGGGACCTGCAGACAGACCACACCTAGAGAATACAAAGGCAACACCTACTGGACTCCAGTGGCCACAACTTGCTTATACACAGAAAAAATGGGCAGGCAGAGGAATGCAAACCAAATGAATCAAGAGAAATCCCCAGAGAAGAACCTGAATAAACCATATATAACCAAATTACCAGATGCAGAATTTAGAATAATGATAGTTAGGATGTTCAAAGAAATTAGTGCAAAAATGGATAGTCATTATGAACAACTAAATAAAGAGATAACAAGTATAAAAAACGAAATTGAAATGATAAAAAAGAATCAGACAGAAATGATAAATACAGTATCAGAACTGAAGACCACAATGGAAGGAATTAAAAGCAGGATGAATCACGCTGAGCATAGAATAAGCGAGTTAGAGGACACAATAAACAAAGGCACAGAAGCAGAGAAGAAAAAGGAAAAGAGACTCAAAAAATGTGAGGAAACTCTAAGGGAGCTTTGTGACAACCTGAAGAGAAACAACATTCGCATCATAGAGGTACCTAAAGAAGAGGAGAGAGGACAGAAAATGGAAACTTTGTTCAATCAAATCATAGCAGAAAACTTCTCTAAATTAAGGCTGGAAAACACTCCACACGTTTAAGAAGCACACAGAACTCCATTAAAGAGAAACCCAAAAAGATCTACACCAAGACACATCATAGTTAAAATACCAAAGCTAATGGATAAAGAAAAAGTTTTAAAAGCTGCTAGGGAAAAAAAGGCTATCGCCTACAAAGGAGCCCCCATAAGAATGACATCGGACTTCTCAACAGAAACACTTGAGACCAGAAGGGAATGGCAAGAAATAATCAAAGTCATGCAGAACAAAAACCTACAACCAAGACTACTTTATCCAGCAAGGCTAACATTTAAAATTGAAGGAGAAATAAAGAGCTTCCCAGAAAAAGAAAGCCTGAAGGAATTCATAAAAACCAAACCAATTCTGCAAGAGATACTAAGGGGACTATAGTGAACATTTTAAAGGGAGAAAAGAATATAGCAAAAGAAGAATACAACTTTAAAGAATAAAATGGCAATGAACAACTACATATCAATAATAACCTTAAATGTAAATGGATTAAATGATCCAATCAAAAGACATAGGGTAGCTGCATGGATAAAGAAACAGGACCCATACATATGTTGTCTACAAGAGACACACCTTAAAACAAAAGATGCACATAGACTGAAAGTAAAAGGATGGAAAAAAATATTTCAGGCAAATGGAAATGAAAAAAAAGCCGGGGTAGCGGTACTTATATCTGACAAAATGGACTTTAAAACAAAGGCTGTAGTAAGAGATAAAGAAGGACACTACATAATGATAAAGGGAACAATTCAACAGAAAAATATAACTATTATAAATATCTATGCACCAAATATAGGAGCCCCGACATACATAAAGCAGACTTTGAAGGATATAAAGGGCGAGATTAACAGCAATACTATCATAGTAGGGGATTTCAATACCCCTCTAACAACACTGGATAGATCCTGAAGAAAGAAAATTAATAAAGAAACAGCAGACTTAAAGGACACACTAGATCAACTTGATTTAATAGATATCTTCAAAAATTTTCACCCTAAAGCAGTAGAATATTCATTCTTCTCAAGCGCTCATGGTACGTTTTCTACGATAGACCACATGTTAGGACACAAAAATGGTCTCAATAAATTTAAGAAGATTTAACTCATATCAAGCATATTCTCTGATCACAATGCCATGAAACTAGAAATTAACCACAAAAGAAAAACTGAAAAATACTCAAACACTTGGAAATTAAATAGCATGTTATTAAATAATGAATGGATTAACAATGAGATCAAAGAAGAAATAAAAAGGTTTCTAGAAACAAATGATAATGAGCATACATCAACTCAAAATTTATGGGACACAGCTAAAGCAGTTCTGAGAGGGAAGTTTATTGCACTACAGGCATATCATAAGAAGCTAGAAAAAGCTCAAATAAGCAACCTGACCCTGCATCTAAAAGAACTTGAAAAACAACAGCAAATAAAACCCAAGACAAGTAGAAGGAAGGAAATAATAAAGATCAGAGAGGAAATAAATAACATAGAGGCGAAGGAAACAATACAGAGGATCAATGAAACCAGAAGCTGGTTCTTTGAAAAGGTAAACAAGATTGATGAACCTTTAACTAGACTCACCAAGAAAAAACGAGAGAGGCCTCAAATAAATAAAATTAGAAAGGACAGTGGAGAAATAACAACTGACACAACAGAAATACAAAGCATTGTAAGAAAATACTATGAAGAACTATATGCCAAAAAATTAGACAATCTTGGTGAAATGGACAAATTTCTTGAATCATATACCTTCCAAAAATCAATCTGGAAGAATCAGAACACCTAAACAGACCAATTACAGCAAATGAGATCGAAACAGTTATCAAAAAACTCCCAAAAAAGAAAAGTCCTGGGCCTGATGGCTTCACAAGTGAATTCTATCAAAAATTCAAAAAAGAACTAACTCCTATCCTCCTCAAGGTATTTCAAAAAATTCAAGAGGAAGGAAGACTTCCAAACTCCTTTTATAGGCGAGCATAATTCTGATCCCAAAACCGGGCAAAGACAACACAAAGAAAGAAAATTATAGGCCTATATCCCTGATGAACTTAGACGCTAAAATTCTCAACAAAATATTAGCTAACCGGATCCAGCAATATATGAAAAAAATCATACACCATGATCAAGTGGGATTTATTCTGGAGAGGCAAGGCTGGTTCAATATTCGCAAATCAATCAATGTAATTCATCACATAAACAAAAGGAAGGACAAAAATCACATGATAATTTCAATAGATGCAGAAAAGGCATTTGATAAAATTCAGCACCCATTCATGCTCAAAATTCTCAGTAAAGTGGGAATACAGAGATCATTCCTTAACATGATAAAGGCCATCTACAACAAACCCACAGCAAACATCATACTACATGGACAAAGATTAAAAGCAATCCCCTTAAGATCAGGAACCAGGCAGGGATGCCCCCTTTCACCACTCTTATTCAACATAGTTCTGGAAGTCCTAGCTACAGCAATCAGACAAGAAGAAGAAATAAAAGGCATCCAAATTGGAAAAGAAGAAGTAAAACTGTCACTATTTGCAGATGATATGATATTGTATATTGAAAACCCTAAAGTCTCAGTCAAAAAACTACTGGACCTTATAAATGAATTCAGCAAGGTGGCAGGATATAAAATTAATACTCAGAAATCAGAGGCATTTCTATATACCAACAATGAACTGTCAGCAAAAGAAATTAAGGAAACAATCCCCTTCACTATTGCAGCCAAAAAAACAAAGTACCTAGGAGTAAATTTAACCAAGGAGGTTAAGGACTTGTACTCGGAAAATTATAGAACATTGGTAAAAGAAATCAAGGAAGATACAAACAAGTGGAAGCATATACCGTGCTCATGGCTAGGAAGAATAAACATCATTAAAATGTCTATATTACCCAAGGCAATTTACAAATTCAATGCAATACCAATTAAAATACCAATGACATACTTCAAAGATATAGAACACATATTCCAAAAATTTATATGGAATCAAAAAAGAACACGAATAGCCTCAGCAATCTTAAAAAGAAAAAATAAAGCAGGAGGTATCACTCTTCCAGATATCAAGGTTTACTATAAGGCCATTATACTCAAGACAGCCTGGTACTGGCATAAGAACAGGCACATAGATCAATGGAACAGAACAGAGGACCCAGAAATAAACCCACAGCTTTATGGACAACTGATATTTGACAAAGGAGGAAAGAACATACAATGGAGTAAAGACAGCCTCTTTAACAAATGGTGTTGGGAAAATTGGACATCTATCTGCAAAAAAATGAAAGTAGACCATCAACTTACACCATTCACAAAAACAAACTCAAAATGGATAAAAGACTTAAATGTCAGTCATGAAACCATAGGCATCTTAGAAGAAAACATAGGCAGCAAGCTCTCCGACATCTGTAGCAGCAATATACTTGCCGATTTTTCTCCACGGGCAAATGAAATAAAAGGCAAGATAAACAAATGGGACTATATCAAACTAAAAAGGTTTTGCACAGCTAAAGACAATAAGAACAGAATAAAAAGACAAACCACACAATGGGAGAACATATTCGACAGCACGTCTGATAAGGGGTTAATAACTAAAATTTATAAAGAACTTATAACACTCAACACCAGGAAGACAAACAACCCAATCAAAAAATGGGCAAAAGAAATGAATAGAAATTTCTCCAAAGAGGACATACAGATGGCCAATAGGCATATGAAAAAATGCTCAACATCACTAATCATTAGAGAAATGCAAATTAAAACCACAATGAGATATCACCTCACACCAGTCAGTATGGCACTCATCAGCAAAACAACACAGAATAAGTGCTGGCGGGGTTGTGGAGAAAAGGAAACCCTTCTGCACTGCTGGTGGGAATGCAGACTGGTGCAGCCACTATGGAAAACAGTTTGGAGATTCCTCAAAAAATTAAAAATCGAACTGCCTTTTGACCCAAGCTATCCCACTTATAGGAATATACCCTAAGAACACCTTAGCACTGTTCGAAAAGAAGAAATGCACCCCCATGTTCCTGGCAGCATTGTTCACAATAGCGAAGATCTGGAACCAGCCCAAGTGTCCGTCAGAAGACGAGTGGATTAAAAAGCTATGGTACATATATACTATGGAATACTACTCGGCCATAAGAAATTATGACATCGGATCATTTATAACAAAATGGATGGTCCTTGATAACATTATACGAAGTGAAATAAGTAAATCAGAAAAAAAGAAAAACTGAGAACAACATGATTGCATACATAAGTGGGACATAAAAGTAAGACTATGAGACATGAACAAGAGAGTGGTGGTTATGGGGTGGGGGGAGGGAGGGAAGAGTGGGATAGGGAGGAGGGGAGGGATACAGGGAAAACCAGATAGAAGGTGACAGAGGACAATTTGACTTTTGGTGACAGGTATGCAACACAATTGAATGTTAAGATAACCTGGAGATGTTTTCATTAAAAAAAAAAAAATTAAAAAAAAAAAAAAAACTATAAGAAACAATAGAAAAAAATATATAGACATACAGGCACAGATAATGGAGTTAACAGATACAGCCTTTAAATTACTATATGATTAATGTAATCAGAGATAATGGATAAGATTGAACATCTTGGTAGTTAATTAAAATATATATAAATAAGGAAACTAAATTGAAAATGTAAAACTAAAAATTTTAAAGAACAGTAATAGCAAATCAATAAGTTTAACAGCTATCCAGAGCTGAAAAAAATCTGAAAATTAATCTGAACCTTTAGAGAAGTCAAAAGAAAATATTCAAAACAAAGCAAGAAAGGTATGATATAAAATAGAGAAAAGAAACGTAAATGGAAAGGATAAGGTGCAAGTCTAATGCATGTATAATTGGAATCAATGAAGGAGAAGGTACAGCATAAAACAAAGGCAAGATATGAAAATAAACTGAAAGCCACACATTCAAGTAGTATTAAAAGCCCAATGTAGGAAAAATACAAATAAAGCCACACCTTGTCACATCATAGTAAGCTAAAACCAAACAAAAGGTAAAGTGCTAAAAGCAAATCGCTAACAACCTATAATTCTAAAACTATTCTTCAGAATTAAAGGTAAATTGAAGAGATATTTCAAATGACAAAACCAGAATTTGCCCCTAAAAGAATAGAGGACTTAGCCTTTAGTACATCAAGTAGTACTTAAAAGGAAAATACATAATACTGTTATGATGAACAGAATTAGAAATAAAATAAATATTTTAAAGTAAAAGTAATCCAAATGGCAACAGCAGAAAAACAGAAAAGGATAGAGAATTAAAATAAATTGAAGAGGCCCTGGCAGGTTGGCTCAGCAGTAGAGCGTTGGCCCAGTGTGTAGAGTCCCGGGTTCAATCCCCAGGCAGGGCACACAGGAGAGGTACTCATCTGCTTCTCCACTATTCTCCCTCTCCTTTCTCTCTGCCTCTCTCTTCCCCTCCTGCAGCCAAGGGTCCACTGGAGCAAAGTTGGCCCAGGCACTGAGGATGGCTCCATGGTCTCTGTCTGCCTCAGGCGCTAGAATAGCTCCAGTTGCAGCAGAGCAACACCCCAGAGGGGCCTGAGCATTGCCCCCTAGTGGGCATGCTGGGTAGATCTCGGTTGAGCACATGCGGGAGTCTGTCTGCCTCCCTCCCTTCTCATTTCAGAAAAATACAAAGAAAAAGAAAAGAAAAATCAGAAATAACTGATTTAAATACAAATGGTACTTACAAAAAATAAGTGGACTAAATATTCCAATTAAAAGAACTTACATTGAAGCTATTATAACCCTGATGCCAAAACTTGATAAATACCTCACAAATGAAAACTACACACATACAAGTTAATATAATTCAGTTTGCTAATATGTTCGTCTAAATCCAGATATACATAAAAAGATAAAAAGGACAATAGATTATTACCAAGAGGGAAAAAACCGCACTACAAACATCATAATTCTGAAATCTTAGCCACTTTCTATAGATCAGGAATTAAACAAGGACATGCACTACTGCAGCACTGTATTGGTATACCAGTCAGTGCAAAAAGACAAGATACTGTGTATCTGTTCCCATTAAAATGATTATTCATATGTTCTAGTGAAAGAACACATATACACAACTGGAAATGCATGTTTAAAAGTCAACTCTTGCTATAGTCTGTTTTGCCTAGAGCTTGACAGGGTAGGTGGGTAGAGGACAAAGCTGTGATGAACTAAATAGTCACTAGCGTGGCAGTAAATAACTAGATTATTTTTTTTACAATAAATGTAATTTGATAGTTATTGGAACATTTTATTAAATTATTTAAGACCTAAAAGCCTAGTATTAGTAAATTGTTTAAGATTTCATATGTTTCCCTTTATGCATTTAATTTATTCTTTTTTTCATTTTAGGTTTTTGAGAGGGAAGCAAGAAGTATGCAAGGTTTAGTAAAATAACTGTTTTATATGTTCTTTCAACACATTTTTTTCCAGCTGCTCACAGGATTTTTATGGTTTATCTTTTTCATTTTAAATAGCTTAAGCTCAATTTATTTTATCAAACTAAAATATTAAGAACACTACTTTATTAATAATATTTAATATTCAAAGATGAGGTGAAAACATGGTACATTCTAAATTAATATTGTACGTAAAATATAGAAAAGCTACAAATTCCTTTTCCTGAGAGAAATTTTGAAATAATCACCTGAGCAAGTTCTTTCTGCTCATTCACCAGTCGGCCACAGCTAGCAATCATCTGATCCAGGGCATACAGCCGATCTTCGAGTCCTTTGATGGCTTTCATATTCTGATTATCAAGTTTGGCAATAGTTTGACGGCATTCTACTATAAATGGCCGAATAATCCTTGGATCAAGCTAAATGACAAGGACAAGCATGTGAACAAATTTTCATCAAATAGTTTAAAATATATTTCACACTATTTTTATAACAGCTTTGAAGAAAAATGTAGAAATCAAAGTTGTATTTTTCAAAAGAAGAATAATTATGTTAACAAAACAAGTATTACTGATTATACTAGAATACACAATTAGACATATACAGTTTCAGAAATTATACCTTTCTATCAATGCCACAAATTATTAAATTATCAATATTCCAAAGAACATGTTTTCAAGGTCTAATGAAATAAAAGCAGAGTTAAAAACTAAACAAATTCTTTGATCACTGACTGTTTTATCCATCCAACTTCTCTCTCAAACATAACATATTCAAACATACCTCCCTCTTGGAGACATTTTTATTCTGGATCCTAGTACCTCAAGGAAATGGATCAACTACACTTGTCCCTTTCCCTTGAAAGAATATTTACACTGGCAATTGTTTGTATGCACTCTCCATAACAACCCTTCGGCCAAAGATCACCCATGACCTTTTAGCACTTGAGGCTCTTACAACATTTAGCATTGAAGACAATAGTTTCCAAACTTAAGAAGCTTTGGGGCATTACATCGGGGGTTCCTTCATAGTACCCTACTCTGGTTTCTTCTCCTATCTAATCCTTCAGCTTTCTTTATATGACTTTAGTATATCCTCTATGGAGCTAACTCCTAACCCTTTTTAAATTCTTTATTCTTGTAAATGTTCAGCCTGTATTTCTGACTGCTTGTTGATAGCTATGTGTGAATAACAACCATCATATATTCTATTATTAAGTCATAGCTATTTCCTGTGGAAATCCCTAAATGGCTTTTTTTCTGCCAACAATGACACTTAAAGAACATAGAATACAGTAAAGGCTTCAGTGATCTGATACCAGTAATTCCTTCCTAGTCCACCTTTTTAAACTGAGTTGCCTATTATACCCAGACAAACACTGTGTTTCTCTAGCTCTGATCTTTGTTCAACCTGATTGTCCTGCCTAGCTTTTTCAGCCCATCACTGCCTCTCTGTAAGAGTCATAATCAAATACTACCTCCTTCATGATGCCTTTGCTGATCTCTATAGTCAAAAGAACCATAAATTATTTTATGGACAGCATCTGGTAAACAGAGAACATACAAAAGCAGTTAAAAAACTAAACTGTTCTAGCCTGGCCTCTGGTGGCACAGTGGATAAAGCAACGGCCCAGAATGCTGCAGTTGCCAGTTCAAAACCCTGGGCATGCCCAGTCAAGGCAGTACAACAAGCAAACAACGTACAACTAAAGTAAAGAAACTCTAAGTTGATACCTTTTTATTTATTTATTTTTAATTTTTATGGGAGACAGAGACAAAGAGAAAGATAGAGAGAGGAACAAATAGATAGGAAGGGAGAGAGATGAGAAGCATTAATGTTTTGTTGTGGCACCAGAGTTGTTCATTGATTGCTTTCTCATTTGTACCTTGACCAGGGGGGGCTATAGCAGAATAAGTGATCCCTTGCTCATGCCAGCAATCTTAGGCTTCAAGCCAGTGACCATGGGGTCATGTCTATGATCCCAAGCTCAGGCCAGCGACCCTGCACTCAAACTGGTAAGCCTGTGCTCAAGCCAGCAACCTCGGGGTTTCGAACCTGGGTCCTCTGTGTCCCAGGCCAATGTTTTATCTACTGCATCACTGCCTGGTCAGGCAAGTTGATAGTTCTTACCACCCCCCTTTCTCTCTTTAAAATCAATAAATAAAAATCTTTAAAAGAAAACAAACTAAACTATTTTAATGTTATTACCAAGACTCCAATGTAGTTAAATAAGAGGCTACACCACGAAAAGTTAAGAGACATTACTTAAGTATTGGCAGTACTTGCTTAGCACTAAAATTTGTGCATGACCATTTTCTCACTTTCAAGGTAAATGAGTCCAGTGTGCACGCATTTACAATACAAAGTATTATACAAGCCAAAGACTAGCTGTAAATCATTAGGGTGATAAAAGACCTAAAAGGATGACTAAAATAACTTCAAATTTTCAACCTGGGCAAAATTATAACTATACATAGAATTAACATAGCAGTGATTTAAATTAGAAAAAGCAAATATAAAAGCAGGGCTCCTGATGTCTCATTTCATAATTCATTGTAAGTATACTACAACTACAATGACAAGTACTAAAGAATATTTACTGAATCACAAAATACAGCTTATTCATTTTAATTAATATTAATAATTATTTAGCATATTTTAAACTGAACATAGTACTACACTAATTCTTTTACTATTGGGCTCTTTCCTTAACATCTAACTACAAACATTTACCTTGCTGTTGTCTTAGAAAAGAAGAAGCTGCCTGACCAGGCGGTGGCGCAGTAGATAGAGCGTCGGAATAGGATGCCAAAGACCCAGGTTCGAGACCCCGAGCTCACCAGCTTGAGCGTGGGCCCATCTGGCTTGAGCAAAATAAAAGGTCGTCAGCTTGGACCCAAGGTCACTGGCTCCAGCAAGGGGTGGCTCGGTCTGCTGAAGGCCCGCGGTCAAGGCACATGTGAGAAAGCAATCAATGAACAACTAAGGTGTTGTGACAGCAACGAAAAACTAATGATTGATGCTTCTCACCTCTCTCCGTTCCTGTCTGTTCCTGTCTATCCCTCTCTCTGACTCTCTCTCTCTGTCCCTGTAAAAATAAATAAATAAATAAATAAAATGGCAAAAAAAGAAAGAAAAGAAGAAGCTATAAATATTTTCTTGGCTTTTCTATTCTCCCACCCCACCCCTAAACCAAAATCCACTACAACAGAGCAAATAATAATATTCCAATAAGATCACGTCTCCTGAATGAAATACTAAGACAGATTCAATAAATTATGCTTGTACAGGGAGTCCTTGGGTTACAAAACAGTTCCATTCTTATGATAGTGACGTAACACGAATTTTGGTGTAAGTTGAAACACACCCTTGCCAAGGTCACGTATCTATCCTAACACAATTGTAAAATCATAATCTAAAACATAAAAACACAACTAAGCCTTAGAAAAAGAATATCAAGTATCCTTCTGCCGCACACAACCAAACTAGTTTGCCCACATCTTATGTAAGTATGATGCTAATGGTGTAAGCCGAAACACTCATGTCTCAATTTTTTAAAGTTTTTATGGGCGTGTCGTAAACTCGAAATGTCCTATGTCAAGACTGTTGTAATCCAAGGACCCCAATATTATTCTGGATGGCTTAGAAGTAATTTGTGTACCTGTTTCCAATTACTAATCAAAAAAGCAAATCAGTTTTCCTTTTATAGTATACTGTAAGTCCCCAAGTTACAAATACCCGAGTTACGTACAACTCATACTTAGAAATGGAGCACCATAAGGGCTATTTGTAACCAACTGCAGTTGGACAGCAATGAAGATATCAGAGTTGCTTGACTCCCATGGCAAAGAACTAACCAATATTAAGACCTTATGGAACTAGAGCAGAAATGATAGCATTTAGGGAAGAAAAAGGGACCTAGGAACTCCAGAATAAAAAAGTTTTCTACAACAGTCAGCTGATAATTTTCATCTCATTGAAGCAGGAATGGCAACTTTAAAGGAGCAAAATCATGATAGAGAGAGATTCACCAAAGTTTACTGTATAGTGACCGAAGACCTGAGATACTATAGGACATTTATGATGAGAAAAAGAAAAGCTCTGTACAATCCTTCCTTGATGCCTACTTCAAGAAACAAACTCCAGCAGCAGAATTAAATGCTGACTCTCACACCAGTCTTATCCTCTCCGACAAGCGCATCAACTTCTGCATCATCCAAGATTCTTTAAGGTTGTTTTGGAAAAATTATATGCATTGAAAGGTGAAAATAAATACTATGTTAAGACAAACATCTAAGCTGCATTTAATAGTTAAATATAACTGTTCCAATTTACATACAAATTCAACTTAACCCTCTATGGCCAAATTCTTTCATGACTATCAAAAAATTTAGGTAACGTGAAATCAACAAATATCAACCTATAAATACAAATGAACAATAAATTCAGCAGTTTCAGTGATTTCATTATAAAAAATATGTTCTGTAATTTTGAAGTAACAATGGCTCACAACGTTTGCACTTGCGTGTATAAAAGCTTAAGTATGGAATTCCACAAAACAGTTTGTGGTTGGCATTAAACATCTCCTTTCCAAGGATGATGAAAACTATTTTTTTTGTAGGATGATTGCCAAAAAATTGTTTGTGGTTCTGAATTTTCCTCCCCTGATGATGATTTACCACTAAATTCAGCATTACTATCAGTAATATTTATGCATCATCAGGTAAATACTATTGAATGATCTTCGTCCAAATCAGATTCAAATAAGAATTTTCGGATCTACTATCGTTAATGCTTATTTTTATACTGCTTTTATTTTTACATGCTTTTGTATTCATTCATATTTCAGGCCTCTGATATATAAAACTAGAAAGCAAAGAAAACACAAGTGTCATCACAAATACATCGAACCCTACCATTATAGCTCATTGTGACTTGAAAGTCACAAAGCTATTATCATATGAAAATAGCAAAATGATTGTTGAAATGCAAACAAGAGATTACTGATACACAAACCAAGAGTTATTATGTAGGCTTTTCCATGTTTATCAAACACCAATAGAAGAAAATATTATGACAATTGCACAAGATGGTACCTATGGCCTCTATCTGCAGACAACTTGCAAAAGCATTTACTTTGATATCTCAGGTTAGAGTTGATAACTGCTACCAAGAATGTTATTGGTTACTAAGAAGACATTATATAACAAGATGTATACGTCACTCTGTGGTTAAAAATTAAATAAATAATATAAAGATATATTAGTATGTGACCTTAAAGTTACACAGGTCCATAGACTGTTAAGAACAAACTTATAGAACATCTCTCTTCCATAAGCTAGGGACTGCCTATACTTGGAAAGAAAACAACTGAGAGTCATCCTAACTTAAACAAACTACAATCTAGGAAAATATGTAAGCAAAACTTCTAAATTTTTCATGATATACAACGGTGGAAAATATTCATGAAATTAGAATCTATGAGTCCACATAAATAGTAAAAACAGAAGATTCAAATGATTTATTGTGAATGACAGAATAAATATGTGGCAGTGCCAGGATTTGGGTCCTTATTTCAAATCTTATGCAAGTTCCCTAACACCTGTCTTGACTAATTTAAGAAAAAGATCTGACTTTTGGTGCAAATACTGCTAAAAATGAGATTAGTCTGTAAAAATAATAGCTTTAAATAGATTTTCTTTTTATAGAAGAACATATGGCCTTGGTAGGTTTTTCAATTCATTAGTAAGTAGCATTGCCAATATCAGATAATCAAGCATGTTTTGGAAATATACACAGTTTTGGAAAACTATGTAATATGAGATAAAAAGAAGGCATCTCTGATGACAGTAATCCCAAACACAGTTTAGTCAATCTGTAGAAATGGCACTAGTAGTATCAAGAATAAATATATAAAACTATCGAGGAGTTAAATATTAATCTAATAAAAACATCATAGCAAAGTGCTATTATGTGGTATATACCCCATTAATAATTATCTGTATTGTGTGAAAGCATAAATATATAAACAAATTCTTCAAAATACTTTCACTGTCTTTGAGAGAATTAAGGTATATGCAGCTAATGAGAGTACTACATTACAGACATTATCTTAAGCCACATTAACTAATTTTATTAAAAAGTGTGCATAACCAAATAGAAGTTTGTATTTTCCTTTCACAATAAAATGACCCTTAAAATATAACGAAGACTTCAGATATTGTTCCTATGCTCTATGAAAGTAACCATTAACCTCAGAGAAGTCAATGATGTGATCCCCTAGTAAAAATACTAAAACTAATTTGTTTTCTATAGGTATAAATTCCTGTCACATAAAGTGAGTAAAACTTACTGCTCTGGTAGATTTCAATGAAATATACAAATACAAAATCGATTTCACGTCCTTTAAAAAAGTGGTTCTACTCATAGTTGATGGTCCTATTTGCTGACTCACACTGATATATAAAAAATACCTTCGACCTGGCCTGGTAGATACGCTGGTAGGAGATTGTGGGTTCAATCCCTGGTCTGGCCACATATAAAAATCAACCAACAAATGCATAAATAAATAGGACAATAAATCAATGTCTGTCTCTCCCCTTTCTTTTTTATTTGTTTATTTATTTTGTGACAGAGACAGAGAGAGACAGGCAGGAAAGGAGAGAGATAAGAATTATCAATTATTTGCAGTACTCTAGTTGTTCAATAATTGCTTTCTTATATGTGCTTTGACTGGGGGGCTACAACAGACCGAATGACCCCTTGCTTAAGCCAGAGACCTTGAGCTCAAC
Organism: Rhynchonycteris naso; assembly: GCA_037038555.1. Classification (NCBI taxonomy): domain Eukaryota; kingdom Metazoa; phylum Chordata; class Mammalia; order Chiroptera; family Emballonuridae; genus Rhynchonycteris; species Rhynchonycteris naso. The sequence continues at coordinate 239,104,652 of CM072998.1, read as the reverse complement.
CTGGTGAGACTTGCTCAAACCAGATGAGCCCACGCTCCAGCTGGAAACCTCGGGGCTTTGAACCTGGTCCTCTGTGTCCCAGTCCGATGCTCTATCCACAGTGCCACCATCTGATCAGGCTATTTATTTATTTATTTTAAGCAAGAGGAGGGAAGATAGTGAGACAAACTCCTGCATGTGCCCCAAGTGGGATCCACCCAGCAAACCCCGTTTGGGGCCGATGCTAGAATCAACTGAGCTAACAAATCAAGTCTCTGGCTGTAAGCGCGGGGGGGGGGGGGGGGGGGAAGGGGAGAGGGAGGGGAAGAGAAGCAGATGATTGCTTCTCATGTGTGTCATGATCGGGGATCAAACCCGGGACGTTCACACACCATGCCAATGCTCTATCCACTAAGCAAACCAGCCAGGGCCCAACCTCTACCCCCTTTTCTTTCCCTCTTCTTTCCTTTCTAAAATCTATACATAAAAACATTTTAAAAAATGATGCCTCAATCATCCTAATCACAATCATGTGGCTGATTTTCCACCATCACAGATGAAAATTCTTAGCTAACCAAAATGTCAACAGTTCCTATAGAACACCAGTTATAGCTCATTTTTGGGACTAATCTTTACATAATGTGCTACATACTATTTTGCCTTGGCAAATGTCTTAATTGAAGCTTTCTATGATGATTTAAATAAATGGTTAAAATAAAATGCCTATTCAAAGATGTCATCAAGAAAATGGATATTGAAAGATTTAAGAAAAAGACGAGAATTTAATTTTACAAATTTTCCATTTTACTGTCCTACAACTTAAGAACGACAAATGTTATTTTCCAGGCATTCCAGACAATCTGTTGCTTTTCTCTCAATAGTCAAAGATCAAATCTCTTTTTCCACAGAGAATGCTTTTAAACAAATCTAACTATTCCAGCACTTACCTTTAGACAACAGCAGACTTCAAAATATTAATTTGCATTTCTGCATCACTGAAACATGTATCCCATTCACTTCCTTCCTGGCTTCAAAGATTTTCTTTCTATCAGCATATGTACCAGATTTGAAGAGGTATTTATTACCCAGGTTTAAAGATTTTGTTAAGTGTATTTGGAAAGAACTCACACACAGGCTCACTAGAATTACAAAATGCAACTCTAAAAACATAATGTCTAAATTCTGAATTTTAAAATATCTCAGGCAAACGCAGTATTCCATATTTCTTTTTTAAGAAGTCAGAAAGAGGTTCCCTCTGGGTAGATGATGATTAGAAAGAGACAGATGAGAATTTTCTGGGAGATAAAAACATTCAGTATCTTCTTTTGGGTTGTAGTTACTCACGAGTTAACCACTTTAGGATGTATTTAACTGAATGCAAATCAATATGAGCATAAATAAAAAAATAAAAAATACATAATTAAAAACTATAAAGGTAAAAAACAAAATTCTCTTTCACTCCAAAACTTATCATTTCTACTATAATACCCATTCTCCAGATATATAAAATATTTAGTATAAATAATAAAATTTCAAATAGTTACGGCAAGAAATATCAAGTTAACATTACTTACCCTGCTCATTGAATCAAAACACTTCCTAACCAATGATTCCACATCATTAGGTCTATCTTGTACATTTATCCAGTCTAACAAAGAAACATTAAAAAAAGGCAGAGCTCCATCTTTAGTATCTACTGAAGTTTCCTCCTGCTGAGCAGAACTTTGACAAGATTCCCTAATTTCCTTTCCACTTTCAGCATCTGTTGTATCTGGGACTACATGTTCCCCTGACTTGTGAAATGAGGTTAATAAGGACTTGTTAGATGTTCTAGGCATGTCAGGAGAGAGCACCAGTTCAGTGGAGGTTTTCATCTCAGCCTTTTCTGAGTCTTCCTGTTCAGGTAAAGAATCCAGTCTTCCCAAACACTCCCTGTAACTATGTCTGGTTAGGCACTCCAACAGCGGAATCTTGGCCATCACTGAAACAGCAGTTCCTAAACTTAAAATACAAAAGTTCTGTCAGTAAAATACAGGACTACTCTTAGAGATTAGCATTCTGAAAGATTAGAATTTTATTATTACACATACATTTTACCACCTCTCTATTATGTTATACATATATAAAGCAATCTAAGAAGTATTCTTTAAAAGAAAACTAGTTACATAAAAAAAAGGGTAACAACACATTTAAATTCTATCTAAAATAAAGGTGGCCAATTCATACTAAATAAGTGAATACCTGGTTTTTATCAAACCTTAAAAGATAAGATATTCAAACTTACAAAAAAGATTTAACAGAATAGTCCCTGAAGGTATAATTCTTTGTCTTTAAGTTAATAAAGTTATATTTTCGATATACTGAAAGCACAGGATAAAATTAACAATCTTAATAAGGATGAAGGGAACTCTTCCATTCATTAGACCCTGAAAATAAACAGACAGGTAGATGCATGCTGTCGAAAGGCGTGGGAAAAAAGAAAATTTTGATGATGTGACTTCTGTAAGAACTTATGTAAAGCCTGACCAGGCAGTGGCGCAGTGGATAGAGTGTCGGACTGGGATGCCGAAGACCCAGGTTCGAGACCCTGAGGTTGCCAGCTTGAGCGTGGCCTCATCTGGTTTGAGCAAAAAGCTCACCAGCTTGGACCCAAGGTCGCTGGCTTGAGCAAGAGGTTACTTGGTCTGCTGAAGGCTCGTGGTCAAGGCACATATGAGAGAGCAATCAATGAACAACTAAGGTGTTGCAACGAAAAACTGATGATTGATGCTTCTCATCTCTCTCCATTCCTGTCTGTCCCTGTCTATCCCTCTCCCTGACTCTCTCTGTCCCTGTAAAAAAAAAAAAAATTAAGTAAAATGATTCAGAGTCTTACATTGAACTGACATATATGAGAGTCTCTCTAAGAATTACTTAGAGTTTTATATACAGATTTTAAAAGATATTTCTAGTCTTAATCATTCCCTTCCTTAATCAACCTTCCATGGTGTACGGTTGACCGGTCAAAAGTGCACTATGACTTTATGGACACACTGTATTTGTCCCATAATCAACTTGAGGCCAAAATCTTTTAAACACTCATTCCACAAAATAGAGAAACTTGCTTTTACAGGATTCACTTGACTGAATGACTGAAAAAACAAAAGACAAAAACCCAATTTAAGTCAATAAAATACCAAAAAAAAATATGAATGCAAATAATTGAAAGCATACATACAACAAAGGACTACATTCACAAATTACTGCTATGTTTTTATACTCATAGCACTTTTTAAAAACAAGCAAGGGGTATCAAATGTGCTTATATGCAAAGAACAAGAAAACTATCAAGATTAGAGTTTGAACACATGGTTTTTTTCCATCTTAGCAAGTATACATTATATGGCAACATTTAAAAAGGAAAACAAAATTTTCCTTGATTGGTTAACGTTTGAAAATTTTTCCATTGAATGAGTTTTTCTGATGTTACCTTTACTTTATTCGAAAAATGATAGCAGGGGAGAGGACACAAAGAATCTTAGGATTGTAAAAGAGTTCAAAAGTACTTTAAGCCTTTAACATAAAGAAAACAACAAAAGAAAATGTAGGAGGTCCGTAACATATGTGGTGAGTAAAATTGACCATAATTTTAGAGTCTATAAAAGTTTCAAAAAGATGAATTTTGATTATAATAAATATATGACCTATCTGCAATAATATGAATTACTAAAAACTACCAACAAATTGCAAACATAGTTTAAACAAATATCTTATTATCCATTATAATGACACACATACTGAGTAAGTTTTAACTTGATGTCTTCTATGGATTGCAGATAATTTGAATAAATATTCTCAAACTTAAAAAGTAGCTTTTGGTATGAATTTGAACAATCCTCCAGATTAGCCATAATTGCAGCCCAGCCTTGGTGTTGAAGGTGTTCATCATGCACCAGACTTTCACAGAAGGAGCTAAGTTTCTTGGCAACTTCATACATTTCCTATATTAAAAACAAAAACAAAACAGTAGAATAAGGTAATGTTTTTGTGCATGTTTCCAAATATGTACTTACATGTATAAATGAAAGCACCCCAAACACATTTTAAAGAAAGCATTGTTAAGGGAACACTTAAGTTTATCTTATTTGTTCTGTCTTGTTATCACAGTGGAGGAAGAGAAACACCTAACTCATTGCTGCTGAGAGTATATACTGGTAAAGCATCTACTTAGGGCAATTCACCAATAACTATCAAAAGTAAAGTGGTATTGCCTGACCAGGTGGTAGTGCAGGAGATAAAGCACTGACCTGGGATGTGGAGAACCCAGGTTCAGAACCCCACTGGCTTGAGCATGGGATAATAGACATGGTCCCATGATCACTGGCCTGGAACCCAAAGGTCAGTGGCTTGGCTGGAGCTTCCTAGTCAAACACGTATGAGAAAGCAATCAATGAACAACTAAAGTGTACAACTACAAGTTGATACTTTTCATCTCTCCTCCCCTTCCTGCCTGTCTCTGTCTCTCACTTGCTTAAAAAAAAAAAAATAAGTGGTATCTACTGTTTGGCAAATTGATTCCTTATCTAGAAATTTGCCCTGCAAGGGTTCAAACAAATAAAGAATAGAAAAAGGTGCTTAATTTCAATACTATGAAATAAAATGCAAACAACCTCAAAGTCTATCAAAAACTTTTTACATCAATAAAATGAAATTTATGTAGCATACAACAAAATATTTTATATATATAAAGATATGAAAAGATCAATATATAGTATTAAATTTAAAAGGTGGGGTGCTGGATTAATAAGGTAAATTATTCTATTTTTATACATTATATAAAATATCAATTACAAGTGATCTATAGATATAATGTGAGAGACTTTTAAATAAAGCTATGGGAGGGGGCAAGATATGGCATCTGGAATATAGCATACCAGATCTTCTTCAGTTGCGCTATTTATATTGACTGTTACTTTTATGTCTTTGAGATACACAAAGATTTAAGAATGAAGAACAAGACGAGACTACTGATAAACAACCTTAAACTAAGAATTTTTATGCATTATAAGACACCACTAGTTGAGTAAAAAGGCAAGCCACAGAATGGCAGAAAATATTTTCAATATATAATACCAACAAAAAGCTTATATGATGATATAAAAGCACTAAAATTAATCACAGAGATTAGCAAGCCAGCCTGACCAGGTGGTGGTGTATTGGATAGTGCATGGGCCTGGGACGCAGTGGACCCAGGTTTGAAACCCTGCGGTTGCCAGCTTGAGGGCAGGTTCATCTGGCTTGAGCATGGGCACACCAGTTTGAGTTCAGGGTCTTTGGCTTGAGCATGGGATCATGGACATGACCCCACGGTTGCTGGTTGAGCCCAAGGTCACTGGTTTGAGCAAGGGGTCATTAGCTCTGCTGTAACCCTCCTAGTCAAGTCACATAAGAGAAACTAGTGAACAACTAAGGTGCCACAACAAAGAACTGATGCTTCTCATATCTCTCCCTTCCTGTCTGTCTGTCCCTATCTGTGTCTCCCTGTAAAAAAAAAAAAAATTAAAATTAGCAAGCCAATATATAATAAAAATACTTCCACAAAAAATACACAAATGTGTCATAAATGTAAGGAAAATCTGTTCATTTTTGTTAATTGCTAAACAAACACAAATCAGCTCACAATGGCCTACCACTATACCTACACCTATCAGAATAACTAAAATTAAGAGCACAAGAAAACCAAGTATGAGTGAGTTTGTTCAACAAGTGGGACAATCACACAATGATGGTGGGAGTATAAATAGATACAACCATTTCCAACAGAGCAGTATTTAAAGTTGAAAAGAAGTACATCTAAGAGAAATGCAAAAGGTGCACCAAACAGTATATAATGATATTCACATCTTAAATCACAATTGTCTAAAATTGGAAACAATTTCAATAGTCAAACAATAGAGTGTTTGCACAATGGAATACTATGCAGCAATGGCTACAAACCATTAAGATGCAATTACATAAGTGAATCTCAGGAACATAAACTGAATACAACAGGCCAGACACAAAAGAAAAAATAAACTGTATGAATTACACTTAAAGTCAAAAAACTTGATAAGTAATTTATCATACTTTAAGAAAGAGGGATGATAGATACTGAGAAAGCATGAAGCTGGGTTTCTGGGGCGACACCATATTTTAAAACTTGTGTGTAGTTTGTGTTAATGTCTTAAAAATGAACATGTATGTATATAGCTCAATAAACAAGAATATGTTATTTTAATAATGACAGTAATTGAGTTCAAGGTACACCACAAGGAACTGAGGTGGCCACATTTAAATTCAAGCAATGTGACTCTAGATCACACACTTGCCATTCAATTACAGTGCCTCTAATTCGTTGCATAGTAATGAATCATTTGACTGAAGTCACTGTTTTAATCAAAGTAGCTTTTGAATGTGCTTTTAAAAATATCTAAGAGGCCCTGGTCAGTTGGCTCAGTGGTACAGTGCCAGCCCAGAGTGTGGAAATCCTGGGTTCAATTCCTGGCCATGGCATACAGGAGAAGCTACCATGAGCTTCTCCATTCTTCCTCCTCTCCTTTCTATCTCTTCCCCTCCTGCAGCCAAGGCTCCATTGGAGGAAACGTGGCCCGGGTGCTGAGGATGGCTCATGGCCTCCAACTTAGGTGCTGGAATGGCTCCAGTTGCAACAGAGCAATGCCCCAGACAAGCTGAGCATGGCCCCCTAGTGGGTTTGCCATGGTGGGGGGGATCCCGGTCAGGTGAATGAGGGAGTCTGTCTCTCCGGCTCCCCACTTCTCACTTCAGAAAAAAAAAAAAAAAACTAAGAAGATACATTCTTCCCTCCATCTTCTGTTCTTTCTCATAACTTTCTTGGCTATTCTTAGACACTGATCCTTCCACACAAACTTGAAGTCCAACCTAAAATAAAACCAAATAACCCAAAGTGCTCCCTAGTCCCGACAAAGCAAAAATGCTTCTTCATCATGGCAATTTTAACTGTAATTTATTAAGTTTGTGAATGTATTAATATTACCAATACTATTAAGAATATGTTCATTTGTTTTATGTACTTGAATAAAATTTTATGTAGATTTTTTGTTCTTATTGAGACAATGTATTTTCCATTTCCATTTCAAAGCTGAACCAGTTCACTTAAATCTGAATATTTATTTGTTTATTTATTACAGATTCAGCCACCTTACCAAAATTCCTTCTAATAGGTTTCTATTAAATATGAGGTTTCTTTTTTTAAAAAAAAAATTAATTTTACATTTCATTTTCTTATTTTAGTACATATCCCAGAAGCTCTAAAAAATACTGAAATACACTGATTTAGACAAAAATCCCTCTAACATTTCACTAATTTGAAAGCTGACATCTTTTCACATTCGGACAAGTCTGTGTTACATTAATTTTGTTTCCTGCCTGACCTGTGGTGGCGCAGTGGATAAAGCATCGACCTGGGAACACTGAGGTTGCCAGTTCAAAACCCTGCACTGGTCTGGTCAAGGCACATATGGGAGTTGATGCTTCCAGCTCCTCCCCCCTTTCTCTTTCTCTCTCTCTCTCACTCTGTCTCCTCTCTAAAATGAATAAAATAATAAAAAAAAAAAAAAACCAAAAAAACCAAAAAAATAAAATTAAATAAAAATAAAATAAAATTAAAAAAAAATTTGTTTCCTTATATTTTATTTCTTAGGAACAGCTACCGTGAAATTTTAACAAGTGCCTCTTCTAGAAAATATTAATATGAGAGGACAGGAAACATATTCCCACATGAGCCCTGACTGGATTCCACCCAGAAACCCATCTTGGGCCAATGCTCTGCCCTCCTGGGGCCATGCCTATAACCAAGCTATTTTTAGTGCCTGGGGTGGAAGCTTCAGAGAGTCATCTCAGCACCCAGGACCAATGCACTCAAACCATCGAGCCATGGCTGCAGGAGGGAATGAGAGAGAGGGGGATGAGGGAGGGTAGGAATAGAGAAGCAGATGATTGGTTTTCCTGTTTGCACTGATGGGGAATCAAACCTGGGACATCCACAGGCTGGGCTGATGCTATACCACTGAGCCAACTGGTCAGGGACTAAACCCATTTTTAAGTGTACAATTCAGTAGCATTCATTCACACTGCTATGAAACCATTATTACCATCATTGGTCTCCAGAACTTTTTCATCATCCCAAACAGAAACTTATCCATTAAACAACTAACTCACTTTCCACTCATCCCCAAGCCTGCACCTGGTAATCACTATTCTACTTTCAGTCTCTATGAATTTGACTATTCTAGGTACTTCATATAATTAAGATCATGTAATATTTGTCCTTTTGTGCTTGGCTTATTTCATTTAGAATATTATCTTAAAAGTCCATCCACAGCATATGTCCTTATTTAAGGCTAAATAATATTCCATTGTATGTGTATGCCACATGTTGTTTATCTATCTAGGGATGGTCATTTGGGTTATTCTCACAATTTGGCTGTAGTAAATACTTCTATAAACACTGGTATAAAACATTATATTTTATTAAGTTCTTCTTAAATACCTATAATCATTATTATTTAGCATTTAGCATGTGTTAATAGGTAAATACAGATGACTTTTTCACATATTAAATCTTTTATTATTAATTTCACTTTGTTCTATTTAATGATTTAACATCCACTTTGTCATACTGCTATTTTATTTGTTTGTGTTTGTTTTTAACATTTATTTATTTTTATTATAGAGAGATGATGGTGGGGGGACAAGAAGTAGTTGCTTCACTGTAGCTGTTCATTGGCTGCTTATTGTATGTGCCTTGACCGGGCAAGCCCAGAGTTTCAAACCAACATCCTCACCATTCCACGTCACTGCTCTACCCACTGCGCCACCAGAGGCCCGAACCCAATTTTTTAATCTTTTTCATGTAATGTGTTTTAATATAATGTCTTTGTTTAATTGAGTTTTATCTGTTCAATTTCTCTCTAATTGTATATACAATTGTAATTATATATACAATTTTATCATTTAATTTTTGTATCTAACACTACATTTTTCTATTAATGTGTAGTATCTATATTTTTTAAACAAGCCAAAACTTGATTACTTTTTAAATGGCATGTAACTGTGTAGCCTAAAGTTTTGTACATTGGTACTTGTACACCAATATCCTCATTTTGTTAATAATCCTAAAATAAATCTAAAGGATTCTAGTATATAAGTTGTTTACAAAATTTATAATTTTAAAAATAATTCTGGCTTCTCAAAACTATTTCTGGAACTTCTGATAATTATTAAATATGTTTCAGAAAGATGAGGTTATTCTCTTATGTTGTACCCTATGCATAAAATGGAGCAGTTCTACAAATGTACATGTTGCATTTAGATTACCTTAAAAAAAAAGCAAATGTTAGCACTAATAATAATTTTTTTGTTTATCTTATAAAAGATAAAGGTAAATACTGTTGGTTGATTTTAAAAGAGCATTTTTTCATGTCTGAAGGTAAAATGTTTCTTACTACTCACAGCTTGGAGTCAATATTACAGTCAAGTACTACTAAGGTGAAAAAGGAAAGCCAATGACTGGCAAATAATCCATGGAAACTATAATACAAAAGGTTATGTACTGAAAAGAAACTTGGCTTTCCTCCAGGACCTAAATATGGATGGGGAAAAAGAATCATATTTTTAACAGTTACGTAGCTCTCTTTATGTCTATTCTAACATAGGTACTTTATTGATTAAAGCACGTTCATTATCTGCATACCAACATTTGGAAAAAAGTTGAACAAATCACATTTAAGAGAGCTTTCTACTGTAAGATCTTGTCATTGTTTGACATTGTAGAATGACTATAATGTATGGTCCTAAAATTTAAAAACCAGATATACTGACCACAAAAATTTTTAAAGTTTATTATTTTTCACATTTTTTCATTCAATTTAGAATACTTGCTGTTTAGAGGTGAATACTTACAGAAGTAATAAATTTGTCAGAATGTTCACAAATGCCTAATAAGCTAATTATTCATAATAATATTATGAAGTACATGTATAAGACTTCATTTTGGTAAACGCACCAATTTTAAACTGTACTAAATGTAAATTTTATCTCAAAAATACTTATGTCTCACCACTGCAAGCTGTGTCCTTGAAGCAACAGTGTGGAAAACTGCAGGCATCATAAGAGACTCTTCAACTTTGATTTCCATGTCATTTTCTGTTGAAAAGGTAGTTTTAGGAATAGCAGGTGGAAGTTCACATAAGATCATTTCTTTGTTAAAAAGAAAAATTGGATTTGTGTCCTATAAAAGTAAAAATGCAAAAAAAAGAATGAAGTAAAATGTTACAAATACTGAACATGCACTGAACATGCACATTGCCTTCTATACATGAAGCAGATAACACTTACGTCTGCTGACTTCCCAATTCCCTATCTGATGTGAAGCTGGAGAAGCATGTTTGAATGAAAAGGCTGTTAGACACCTACCGTCCCAGCACTGTAGGTGCACACTCTTCTATCTGCAGCCATACACTCTCCTCCATTGACCACCAGCACCTGGTGCTGAATAGCAATCTTGTATTTGCTATGAATAGCATGCTTAAGGTCTGTCACACTTTAATAAAAAGGTAAAAAATCAATTATTTACATAACCCCAATGACAAACATTTTATTATCAAAATAGCACTATATAAAAATATCTGACAGATTAATGAACTTCACTCTTTAATTGACTGATCTTAACTGAATAAATCACCCCTGTGCCATATTTGAAATGCAGACAGTAGACATATTTATTTTTGTGTTCTTTATATAATGTAGCAAAGGAATATGCTCAAATTAGCATCAGGTCTGTTAAAACCTTCAGAACACAGGACATGTGTTAAAATCTCCATACTACATTACACAACCATAAATTATGTCTAAACCATATGAAAATTGTCTTCTTATTTTTCAAAAAGGCAATCCTTTGCTGGCAAAATCATATAACAGCTAAAAATTGTTCTAAAAATAATTTCACAGTTCCATTTTAAAAACTAAAATTATTTATATTTTCAATATCAAATTTATTTATTCTATTGTGTTATCAAGTCTTTGCTATTATGGTCACCATAAAAATATAAAGCAAGTTTGGAAATACAGGATGAAACAAAAGGTTTGCAGTGGTTCACATGGAAAATATTTAATAAATAGTAATATAAGAAGAAACTCTGTTTCCTGTACTCACAACTGTAAACCTACTTTTGCCTCACCCTATATTTGCTATTTCTATTTCCTTCACATGTGGCCACAAAATATAGTACATCTTTCCTCCCTTGTTCTCACTTTTTATAAATATGAGTCAAATATTTAAAATCCCTGCAAAGCTAGAAAATTATTAGACATTTGAATTCCACTAATTTAGCTAAAATTATTAAACTACTGTCTTTATTCATACAAGAGAATTAAAATGTCACCAAAAACACATGGGACTGACACATGTTGATTTATTATAGCTGGCAGTAATCTCCTTAGCAGTGTTCTAAGAATCTTAGAAAAAGTAATCAGCTTTGAAAACTTAGTTCTACTTATTAACTTGAGTTGAAATCAGCACGTTTGTGTGTAAATTGTTTATTTGAATAATATAGAATAGAAATTAATGGAAGAAAGCACAACTTAATGATTTTAACTTTCTCATTTTAGAAAAAGATAATCTGCTGGAATGAAATACTGTATTTATGACTTACAACATTTCTACTCTTATTTAACAAAGGAATAATTCTCACAAAATCAAACCGCTCCTGCTAACGTTTTGCACGCAAAAAATGCAAAGGTAATAAATAAAATATACAGCTTACGTTTGCACTGTAAGTTCAGTGTCAAATGTTAAGGTAGTTCCAGTGTTGACCAGAAATACATATAACTTCATGATGATTTCTCTGGATTCTGTGGGCTTATTCCTCACACTGATATGGTTACTAAAAGAAAGAGACAAGTGGTCTAATTTAAAAACATACAAATACCCACACATAAAAGCATAGCACAGTTCTACTATGTAAGTAACAATAAAAAAATAAAAAAATAAAACAAGTTTATAATGGCTACCGTAATTGAAAGATTTAGTAAACATGTTGCTTAAAAACAAATACTGAAATTAGTAAAAAGCATAACTGTTTTACCATGGGGGGGGGGGGGAGGGGTGAGAGGCCAGTGGTTTAAAAAGTTAAGTGTACATGTCACCACTCTACACTGAGAACAAAACTAAAAGCAAAAACAAAAAATTTGGTCAAACATCTTTCATTTTTCTTTTCTTTTTTGTGACAGAGACAGAGAGAGACACAGAGAGAGGGGCAGACAGAACAGCCAAGAAGGGAAAGAGGTGAGAAGCATCAATTATTTGCTGCGGCACCTTAGTAGTTCATTGATTACTTCCTCAGATGTGCCTTGACCAGAAGGCTACAGCAGAGGAAGTGACCCCTTACTCAAGCCAGCGACATTTGGGCTCAAGCCAGTCACCATGGGGTCATGTCTATGATCCCACACTCAAGCCAGCTACCCAGCGCTCAAGCCAGATGAGCCCTCTCTCAAGCCAGCGACCTTGGGATTCTGAACCTGGGTCCTCTGTGTTCCAGTCCAACACTCTGTAACTGTGCTGCCACCTAGTCAGGCAGTCAAACATCTTTCTAACACCAAACCTTCTTCCCCCACATTTTCTTTATAACAATAAAAAGTCTGAAGGTTAAATTAGAAATTAGTAAATTAGAAGAGCAAATAAAAGTAGCCATCAACTTGAAAGTTAAATTAATCCCAATTTCTTCTCCTCAGCTGCAAGTTATATTTCCACTCTGAGTTTGAAATCCTCCAATTAATAAATTCTAGCCCGAATAGTTTATGACTTTGTGAACATGGATTCTGGAAATCAGAATATTTAAACAACTCTCCCATTAACTACTTGTTGAAGTCAATACCTCACATATAAAATAAAACTCCTTCATCTACAGAAAAAGAGACACATTTCAAAACTCAACCTATTATTTTTAACAATTGGAGGTAAAACTCCCTAAGATTAGTGACAATGGTGAAAGACAAAAATAAACAAATTCCCAGACACTAGTAGTATCTTTATATTCTTTCCACGTGACCTTTGGAGTAAAATTATCAGGAAAGAAGGAAAAGAAAAATTAGATTTTAAAATTACTGCTTCCCAAATCATTACTTTAAATGTCTTTGATCTTTAAAAATATATTGAAAACTCTATTATAAAGGTAGGAACTATGACTTACCGTCAGGCACTGTGAAAAAGGACTACCACTTTTCTTAAAGAGCAGATTAAAACTGGCTTATGTTTGCTTTGCTTGATATTGGCAACTGAATGGCATTTCTGGTTAAACTCAGTGAACTGAAAAAGAAAAATGTCTGGATTATGAAGAGAAATAATTCAGTATTTGACAATAACATATGGTTACTGTTCACTTCCTTTTAAAATACCTTCTAAAAGAATAATCTACAGTCTGTCTCTTTCCTTCCCTGTACATGTACTAAAAACACAAGCATGTGACTTCCACCCAGACCACTCCATCAAAGTCATCAAACCGGCCCTGGCAGGGTAACTCAGTTGGTTACAGCATCAATCTGATATGCCAAGGTTGCCGCTGGATCCCTGGGTCAGCGCACATACAAGAATCAACCAAGGAATGCATAAATAAGGGGAACAAAAAAATCTCTCTCTCTCCAACCCTCTTCCTCTCTCTAAAATAAACCAAAAGAAGTCATCAAACAGAAGTCTCCAAAGAACTCCCCCAAACTGTCCTACCTTACAGTTATTTCTCACTCCTTAAAATACAATAGTAAAAGAGCCTGATTGCATTGACTTTGATTCTGGCCCCATTACTTGTATATGATCTTGAGCAAGATACTTAACTATTTCAGTTTCTTCTTTTGTAAAAAAAAAAAAAAGGAATAAAAATGGTATCTTAGAGAGTCCCTCCACCTCCAGTTATCCATACTCTAGTGAAATCCACCCACCCTTGGGTGTGGGAAGGATCTATGATGTTTCTAATAATCAGTGAAATCTGGTACATGTGATGAAATGTCTCATGACTGCTACTTGAGATTATACCCTCCACTTTGCCAGCTGACTCCCTTCCTTGCCTTCTTTGTGAAGTAATGAGCTGCTCTATGGAGAGGTCCAGGTAGCAAGAAACTGAAGTTGGGTTCTGGCGAAAAGCCAACAAGAAGCTGAAGACCTCAGTCCTGCAAGGAACTGAATCTTGACAAACAACATTAGCTTGGAAATAGTCAAGCCTTAGACAAGACCCTATCCCTGGCCAACACCTTCACTGAAGTCCTGTAAGAGCCTAAAGAAGAGGAACCAGCCAAACCATGCCCAGAAACTGAAATAATACATTTGTGTTGTTTTAAACAGCTAAGACTGTGTTACTTTCTTACTAAGCAAGAGCATACCACATCATAGGGATACTATGACATGGAGCTTGGCAGATAATAAAAATTCAACAGGCCTGACCAGTGGTGGCATAGTGGATAAAGCACTGGACCTGGGACCAGGTTTAAAAGTTGAGGTCCCAGGTTTGAAACCATAACCGGTTTGAGCATGGGATCAGAGACATGATCCCATGGTTGCTGGCTTGAGCCCAAATGTCACTGGCTTGAGCAAGGGGTCACTGACTCAGCTTCAACGCCCTGGTCAAGGCACAAGATGCAATCAATGAACAACTAAAGTGATGCAACTAAAACCTGATGCTTCACATCTCTCTCTCTTCCTCTTTCATCTCCCTATCTCTAAAAATAATAAAATAAAATAAATTAATAAATAGCCTGGTCTTCCTTCTTTGCTAACTCTCCAGTGTTTGAGTAGGATCTCAAACATCCCTTTTCACTCTTGTACAGCCCAAATTTCTCCCTAGAGCTGAGTTATTTATCCAGCCCCTCTCAAATTTAACAAATCCAAATTGTCCATATGCATTTCATTATTTTATTTCCAAAACTGAGCTCCTTATTTTTCTGCCTCCTAACCTACTCACTTTTCATTTGTTTCTTTTTGTTGATAAAATTTACATTTACCCAATTTCTCAAGTGCTATCCTAGATTTTTCGTCTTCTTCACAGATTATTTATATACATATGCATATGCATATATATATAAATATACACAGCAGTAAGTATTTATGTCCAGTCAATTCTATACAAATATTTACCATTTATTTCTATTCTTATTGCCTTAAATCAGGCACTCACTCATTCTGGATTTTTACAAAAGTTTTTTACAACCTGCTCCCAATCTCCAATATCCCTAGTCCACAACCTCCACACTACCTTAAAAGAAACCATTCTGAATGCCAGGTTAATCCAGTTTTCTGCTGCTTTAAACCAGCTGTGATAATGATTTTTACAGCAGCTACCATTAATGAGTATTTATTAAATCCCAGGCAACTATTCTAAATGTTTTATTAAATGAAATTCTTTCATTTGATTCAGACAAGAATCCTTGTGGTGGGCAAATAACATCATCATCCTCATTTTGTAGATTAAACAAAGAATTAAGGACTTAAATAATGTCATAGGTCAGTGATTTTCAACTGCTGGTCTGCAGACTGGTACTGGCCCTCCAGAAATTTCATGCCTGTCCACAACACTTAACCGCCCTGATGTTGTATGAAATTATAGACCCAATGATTATACTCTATGATCTCCATACAACAACAGGGTGGTTAACTCTTTTGTGAACCAGTGATGAAAAACCACTGTTACAGGTTATCAAACCCAAGCAGTCCAACTATACTTTCTCATCTAACTATAGTCGTACAAAACCGTCTAATAAGACAGCGAACATTATTTGGTTCCTCCTTTCCACCACAACTTAACATCCTTATCCTTCCCACAACTGCCAAATACCACATCACTTAAACTCCCTGGACAAAACAACCTGTTTATTGTCTTTTCTTTCTTTCTTTTTTTTCATAGGTACAGAGAGAGGGATAGATAGGGACAGACGGACAGGAACGAAGAGAGATGAGAAGCATCAATCATCAGTTTTTCATTGCGATACCTTAGTTGTTCACTGATTGCTTTCTCATATGTGCCTTGACCACAGGCCTTCAGCAGACCGAGTAACCCCTTGCTCCAGCCAGCAACCTTGGGTCCAAGCTGGTGAGCTTTTTTGCTCAAGTCAGATGAGTCTGCGCTCAAGCTGGGGATCTCGGGGTCTCAAACCTGGGTCCTCCACATCCCAGTCCAACGCTCAATCCACTGTGCCACCGCCTGGTCAGGCTATTTAATGTCTTTGAATCTCCTCAGAACTGTTTTCCTTACTTAAATCCTCCTTCTTCTACCCATTATTACTCTTTTCCCCTTGCTCTCTGCCCAGCACAACATTTTCTTTCAGATTTAATCCCAATCAGTTTAGCTGGGTTAACTACTCCATCTTTCTATGCTTGCATAAATTTTGATGTTTCTGTTCATATTTCTCACCTCTACTAAACAGCAAGCTTTTTTTAAGCAAGGATTGCGCATTCCTGGGAACTACCTCTAAAATATTTTCTAAATGAAAATGAATAATTCTATACTAGAGATTATTCTATATTCTTGAAAAGACTCCTTGACATTTACCACAGAATTTCTTCAGGTTGTTCTCAAAGAAAGAGCCCTAGATTTCCCAATATCATTATCTTCACATCAATATGTAAGGCTCCATTTTATTCATCAGTCCACCGCTACCACTTATGGGTGATTCAGATACTCAACAAATGCAGCCCCAATGACTTGACCCAATTAATCAGATACTAAAGTTTTCCACAACTATCACATACAAAGATGTATGTTTCTATTATAATTAAGATTAGCACCACATTCTTTAATGAATAAAGGAAAATAACTAGAAAGCCAATAGATTAAAATAAAAAATATAGTTGATTATTAGAGCCTCCAAGTAAAAGAGTTGGGTCTATAATTCCTGGGTCTATAATATTCATACAACATCAGGATGGTTAAGTCTTTTGTGGACAGGCATGAAATTTCTGGGGCCCAGCACCATTCCACAACTGGCAGTTGAAAACCACTGATCTGTGACATTATTTTAAGTCCTTAATTCTTTGTTTAATCTACAAAATGAGGATGATGACATTATCTACACACCAAAGGATTCCTGTATGGATGGAATGAAAGTTTTATTTAGTAAAACATTTAGGATAGTTGCCTGGAATATAACAAATACTCTTAAGTGGTTGCTGTTGTATTTCACTCCAAAGCACAACCCAGTAGTATATCCTAACTTATTATTTGTCTTTCACTTAATAGTCATCTTTCCATATTATTACAAATGCTTCATAAAAATCAATATTGGTCTGACCTGTGGTGGCGCAGTGGATAATTCATCGACCTGGAATGCTGAGGTCGCTGGTCCAAATCCCTGGGCTTGTCAGGTCAAGGCACATACGAGAAGCAACTACTAATCCAAGTTGATGCTTCCCGCTCCTCCCCCTGGCTTTTATTCCCTCTCATCCTTATCCCAAAAAATAAAATCATTATCGATGCCCAAAAAGCATTCCAACTTGTAAATTCACCAAAATTTATATACTTACTATTTCCCAAGCCTTGGTTTTGTAATCTTAAGAGACTTTTTTTTTTGAGAGAGAAAAAGAAAGGGGGGGGGGGAGGGAGAAGGATTAACTCAATGCTCCACTTAGTTGTGCACTGACTACTTTTCATATGTGTTCTGACAAGGGATCAAACTAGTGACGTTGGGTTCAAGCCGCGACCTTGGAATTGTGCCAGCTACCCCATGCTCAAGCCAGAGACCCTGGGCTCCAAACCAGCAACCTCAGCTTTCCTTCGGATCAATGCACTATTCACTGTGCCACCAGTAGTGAGGCTACATTTTTTTTTCTTATGCTTATTTTCATAAAGTAGATTCCTATAAGTAAATTTACTGGGTGTATGGCCAGGAGCCGCTACTATCATGGCCATTCACATGCAGGTTCCCATTGGAATAGGGCAGACGGTAAAAAAAACGGTGCAGTTGGAGGATGGTAGGCCATTCTGTTTATTGGTGTCTCACCAAGACAGGCAAGCCACAAGAGAGGACAAGGAATCAGAAAGGCCCCTGCAATGGTGATAGCAGGAACCAAGAGAGCAAGCTCCCAGTCGGCCCCACTTTATAGTGTAGAAATTCAAACCCTTAATCCAATCTACAAACCAGAAAGTTTCTGATACAAAGTCACTCATCTGAGGCATAATGGGATTCCTCATGAGACTGCACCACCCTACATCAAAAAGGGTGGGAAAGGCTTAGTCTTAAAACTAAGCCTTGGGCTAAAACGACCCAGCCTGCTTACAGCCTGTCCCCCACACCCAATACAAACTATAAGCGAGTAAACATATATATCATATTCACAAACTTATTTGACCAACACTGGGTGAAAGCATTCAAATATTTTAAGGCTATTAGGATTCAGTAAACAGTAAATACACTCAACAAATAGATTTTGTACACTCATTGCCATGTACTTTAGATATAAAAATGATGCAGAAAAGTTGTAATATCTGCGGCCAGAAGTAGCAGGCATAATCATTGTAAACATGATGCTCTCTAAGAACTGTACAGAAAGTAATAGGGAAATATGAAAGGCACTTATATTGATAAGTGAAGAGTAGCCAGATAGTGCAGCCCAAGAAAGGCATGTAGATCTGAGAGAAGTTGGCAAGAGAGGAAGCTAGCAAGATAAGCAGGGAAACACATCACTGTGTTCAATAAAGACAATGCATAAAAGATTATATGAATAAATAAATGCCACTAAATACCAAATACAAAAGTACAGACTTCATCTAACAGGTTTAAAAGAGTCACCTTGCCTTCTGAAGGCTAAAGTAAATTTTAAAAAATGGTAACTAATATGGAAGGAACACTGGTGATTAATTTATTCAAATCCAACAAACTCTTTTTGAGCTTATGTGCCAGGTCTTGGTATTCTGTGAACAAAGCAAACATGATCTTTGCCCTAATGAAGTTCAGTCTTGAAGAAAAAGAAGGCATTAAATAAAAAGAAAACAAACATACGCCGTGATAAGTATAATGAAAGGGTAGACAGGAAGGAGGGCCTCCTTTAGATTTGGGTGAACAAAGTAGGCCTCTATGTAGATTACATTTCAGTGGGGTCAAAGGGATGAGAAAAGGCCTGTCTTGCACAGGTAGTACAAGGAAGCACAACATGAGACTAAACATAAAATACCTGTAACAATAGTGACTATATTATTCTAAGTCTTTTCTTTTGTTTCATTTTAAATTTATCTTTTTTGCTTTAATATAATTTTACACTTAGAAAAGTTACAATACTACAAAGAACAACACTGTATCCTCTACCCAGATTCGCCAACTGTGTAACATTGTGCTCTGTCGGATCCTGCGACGACGCTAGTAATTCAGAGTCCTGAGGAAGAACAGTGCGGAATTAAGAAAATACACTCACCGAGAACAGAGGATGGGATCCAGAGGTCTCTTCAATGCTGAAGGCAAGATCAGAGAGAGCTAGCCCCTCAGTCTTTGCTTCATTATATAGCATACACAATTAAAGTCTTTAATCCAATATACAAATAGGGAAGTCTCTGATACAAAGCCACCCATCTGAGGCATAGATTGGATTCCTGAGAGTGCACCACCCTACATCATGCAACAGTCAAAGGTGTGAAGAAAAGCTTAGTGTTGAGAAGATTTTAGGATTAAAAGGGTAGGAAAGGCTTAGTCCTAAAACAAAGCCTTAGGCTACAACGACCCCACTAGCCCACAGCCCATCTTCCACAGTGCTCCATTTGCTTTACCATTTGAGCAACTTCATACCTGAAACCCCACCCCCTCTCTTTCTCTCTCTCTCTCCTGAAACATTTGAAAATGATTTGCAGACAGATGCCCCTACAAATACTTCAGAATCTTGTTTCCTAACAGTCAGAATTTTCTCATACACAACCAAAGCACATTTAACAAATCATAAAATTTAACAACTGACATAATATCATGATCTAATCCATAGTTGTTGGGCAAATAAAACATATTATGCTCACTTTGTTAAAGATGACGCTGCCCACGTGAAAGCCCATCACCCAGGTGATTGCTTGGGATGGGTGTGATTTCATTAATGTGTGTTGGGGAAGGGCTTTCACTCCAAAAGGTTTTAAAAGGAAGAGAGATCATGTTGTTGGAGAGAAGAGGGATTACTGTCTAGGAGGAGAGAGCAGAGAAAGAGGAAAGAAGGGTCACTTGGAGGAGAGGGGAAGCAGCCAAGATGGTGGAGTGCTAAAGCCAGTTTGTGCAGAGAGAAGGTGTTGGACAGATAAAATATATTATGCAAACTTTGTTAAAGATGGCGCTGCCCAACGGGAAGCCTGTTGCCCAGGTGATTGCTTGGGATAGACGTGATTATGTTAAAATATGGGGGGGGGGGAGACAGGCTATAAGCAGGCAGAGTCGTTATAGCCCAAGGCTTAGTTTTAAGACAAGTCTTTCCCACCTGTTGGGCAGATAAAATATATTATGCTCACTTTGTTAAAGATGGCGCTGCCTACATGTAAGTCCATTGATAAAATGTGTGTTCGGGGACAGGCTATGGGCAGGCTGGGTGGTTATAGCCTAAGGCTTAGTTTTATGAGTAAGCTTTTCCCCAGACCCTTGACTAATTGGATGATGTAGGGTGGTGCACTCTCATGAGGAATCCTATTGTGCCTCAGATGAGTGACTTTGTATCAGAGACTTTCTTGTTTGTAGATGGGATAAAGGGTTTGGATTTCTACATTATAAAGTGGGACAGACCAGTAGCTTGCTCTCTTGGTTCCCGAGGTTAGTATTAGAAAGGAGAGCAGATCAAGGCCATGTGGAGGAGAGGAGGCAGCCAAGATGGCGGAATGCTGAGGAAGAAGCCAGTTTGTGCAGAGTTTGTGTAGAGAGAAGGAGATGGGAAACAGAGGTGATTAAGTCTGGAGAGCTAGAAAGCTTTGATGCTAGGAAACTCAGATAAGTCAGTAGCTTTGTGAGCACTGAGTGAGTGGGTTTTGGAGCCCAGTGTGTGTTTCTGCTTGCCCGCCGGGTGCAAGCTAGAATTAAAGCTGATGGCTCACCAGTTTTTGGCTCCGTTGTTTCATTACCTTCTGTTCGAATCTAATGTGAACCTGCACGGGTCAGGCAGCTCTGATGGTGGCCTGCGAATAAAATTGGGGCAAACCGGGAGCTTCCTCTCTCTCGGTTCCTGAGATTAGCATTAGAGAGGAGAGCAGAGAAACGCCACGTGGAGGAGGTCAGGAGAAGCAGCCAAGATGGTGGAGTGCTGAGGGAGAAGCCAGTTTGTGCTGTTTGTGCAGGGAGAAGGAGATGGGAAACAGAGGTGAATAAGGCTGGTGAGGTAGAAACCTTTGATTCTAGGAAACTCGGATAAGTCAGTGGCTTTGGGAGCCCTGAATGGAAAGGGAAGAAATTTTTATATTTCTTGCCCATCAGGTGCAAGCTAGGATTAAAGCTAATGGCCCACCAGTTCTTGGCTCCATTGTTTCATTACCATCTGTCCAAATCTAATGAGAACCTGCATGGGCCAGGGGGCTATGATGGTGGCCGTGAATACTGGCTTTACATGACCTCAGTGCCATTTCCGTTTCCTAATACTTGCAGTAAATGAAGAGAATTCTGACAAGTTGTAGCAGCTGTGTGCATTCAAACAAACACTCTTATCTTTATCTATATTCAGCATAAGAAACAGTTTAATATAAGCCACCACAGTCAATAACAGTGACAAAAAAAGATGAGTGAACAAAATTTGAGAATTGATCTATATACTTCATGAGCAATATAATTTCAAGGATAGTTTTGATTGCAGTGCTGTAGAATTTAAAGTTTTGGATCCACTATCTAGGCACACTTGATACCACTATTTGTCCTTTATCTCACCTAAAAACAGCTTTTAGGTAATGTTAATGACAGGATGATCTTTGACCCACCCTGGTATGCAGCCCATGTTTTCATCCATTATCTATTTTTTATGGCCATCAAACTGACATCTTTAACCAGAGAGCCCCCTTCTGAATAGTCACTCTCTACAACATCTTCAATTAATGTCAGCTACCACCAAGGGACTACCCTAGAACAGCACAGAGAAAAATCTATTAAGACCAGTCATTATTTCCCCAGGGGTCTACTAACGATTGTGGTCTCTGAGTAAACGTCAGGCGTATGGCTTTAAATGGCCTCAAATTTCTTGTACATATTCCACATGTCCAAAGTACATGGCACACAGAATCATGATAATGAACACTTGAGTGATTCCTTATAAGCCAGTCATTATACTCAGTGGTGTTGTAGGCACCGTTTTTCCTTATTTTTTTATCATGTAAGAAACTCATCTTATTAATGTTTCCCTTTGTTCTGTTTTACTCTTAAAGATACTGAAATCGTTGGCTTAACAACAGCTACCATTGACTGAAAAAAACAAAATGAAGACTACCAGCTCCATGATATCCTCACAATACATACTGTGAGAGAGGTTAGTTTTATACCTACCAATTAAATGGCAAAAGTGTGGCACAATAAAAGTTCAATTTTGCAAAGACATGCAGAAAGGAATACAACCAGAGTTAAAATCCATGGCTTAATTCAGGATAAAAGAAAAACACGAATGTACTACCAAAACATATATAATAAGCACCTTCAATAACTTGACATTTTACCGTTCCCTTAGAAATTCAAATACTTTTTCCTATAATTTCACTACTTTCCATGACAATTTTTAAATCTTTATCTTTCTAAATACAATACAAAAGCAGGTCCAAGATTAAGTAAGGGAAATAGGATAGTGGAACACTTCGAAATGTGGCATGGTAAGGTTTTCTTTTTTTTTTTTAACTAGGTGAAAGGCATTATAAAACAAAATTAAATATGTAAGAAAATGTGTGGGGTGGGCATTGCAATGAACAGACTACTCCTGGATTAACAATAGGTTCTTCCTTTTCCTGTAGATAGCCTATAAGGATCTAGATCAGTGGTTCTTAACATTTTTTGAGGTACCGAACCCACCAGTTTCATATGCGCATTCACCAAACCCTTCTTTAGTGATAAATAAAATATCATTTTTTCCCCATATTCAAGACATAGGTATATGTTTTTTTACTGGTGCACAAAATGAGCCGTGCATGAACATCACCTTGCTCAAAGAACAAAACCAACAAAGTGCATGAACTCACAACAAATTACGGTATTACTTTATTCTGGCCTCCGCGGCAGAGGCTTCTCCGAACCCCTGAGACCAACTCATCAAACCCCTAGGGTTTGATAGAACCCAGGTTAAGAACTACTGATCTAGATAAATAAGCATGCAGACTTACTACTATCAATTAGTAGTAATCTGTAGGATTATTAACTGGCATCTCCTACTTAACTATCTCTCCATACTCTTCAAAGTGGCTGGTTCCTACTGCTCTTAAGATTTTTTTCTAGTGTATGATTTCATTTTTTTTTTCTTTTCTCCCTTCAATGATTTTATTCCCATCCCCCACATCCTCCCTCTAGCAACCATCAGTTGTTCCCAATATCTATGTTTCTATTCTTTTTCTTATTCTTGTTTTTTAGATTCCACATAAATGATATTATACAATATTTGTCTTTCTCTATTTGACTTATTTCACTTAGCCATCTATGTTGTCACAAATGACAAGATTTCATTCTTTTTTATTGCTAAATAATATTTCATTATATACATATGAGTGGACAAAAGCAGCTTTACACTTGTGAGTACTCAAAAGTTTATTCTTGTATTATTAATTACCTGTATGCGCGCGCGCACACACACACACACACACACACACAATCTTTTTCAATTTTTAATTGTTTGAGGAATCTCTACACTGTTTTCATGGTAAATGTTTCACAGCAGCAATAATTTATACCCCTACCAATAGTGTGTGAGAGTTCTCTTTTCTCCACATCCTTGCCAGCACTTGTTGATTGTTGATTTACTGATGACAGCCAATCTGACAGGTGTGAGGTGGTAATTCCTGGTGGGTTTCAGTTGTAATCCCCTGATGATTAATGATGCTGAGCATCTTTCCACGTCTACTGGTCATCTGTATGTCTTCTTTGGAGAAATGTCTATTCAGGTCCTCTGCCCATCTTTAAATCAATTTTTTGTTTCTTACATATTTTGGATTAATCCCTTATTAGATATATCATTTGTGAATATCTTCTGCCACTTGGTAGGTTGTCTTTTTGTTTTGTTGATGGTTTCCTTTGTAGTGCATAAGATTTTTAGTCTGATGTAGTCCCAATGTTTTGTTTCCCTTGCTAGTGGAGACATAGCCAAGAAGATATTGCTAAGAGTGCTGTCAAAGAGTTTACTGCCTATGTTTTTTCTAGTGTTATGGTTTCAGGTCTTCACATTTAAGTCTTTAATCCATTTGAGTTTACTTCTGCATATTTCTTTTTTTTTACATATATCAGTGTAGTTTTCCAAGTAACATTATTGAAGAGACTACCACACTGCATATCCTGGACTCCTCTGTCATAGATAATATACTATATCCATATAAGTGGTAATTTATTTCTGGGCTCTCTATTCTATTCCACTGACCAATATCTGTTTTTATACTTGTACCACACTGTTTTAAATATTGTAGCTTTATAATATACAGTGTGTTTGTAAAGTCATGGTGCACTTTTAACCAGTCACAGGACAAAAGTGCACCAAGACTTTACGGACACACTGTAGTTTGATATCAGAGAGCTCGATCTCTCCTACTTTGTTCTTTCTCAAAACTTTTTTGGCTACTGTGGTTCCATATAAATTTTAGGATTAACTGTTCTATCTCTGAGAAGCATCTGATTGGCATTTTAATAGGCAATGCACTGAATCTGTATATTGCTCTAGGTAGTAAGGACATTTATTTATTTTTTATTTTTTAGATGAGAGGAGATAGTGAGATACTCCCACATGCACTCCAAATGGGATCCATTGGGTAACCCGTCTGGGACTAATGCTGGAATCAACTAAGCTATCCTCAGCAACTGAGGCTGACACTCCGACCACTGAGCTATCCTCAGTGATGGGCCCAACACTTTTTGGCTCAGTGAATGAGTTTGGAAGTGTTCCTTTACCTTCAACTTTTATTTTTATTTTTTTATATTTTTGAGTTTAAAAAGGATAGGTATCAGTTCTTTAATAGTTTGGTAGGATTCACCTGTGAAACCATTTGGTGCTGGATATTTCGTTTTAAAGTACTGCTTCAATTTCAATGCTAGTAATTAGTGTTTAGATCAGTGGTTCTTAACCTGGGTTCTATCGAACCCTAGGGGTTTGACGAGTTGGTCTCAGGGGTTCAAAGAAGCCTCTGCTGCGGAGGTAAAGACACACTTGTGTAAAGTCGTGATGACACGCCCCTCTTGACCATCACTTGCTGCAGAGGATCACATTACACTGCTTGGCCAACCAGTGCTGTGGGGAATTTAGTGCACGCAGTAGTCAACAGCTGTCGTAGTTGTACATCGTGTGGTTTCTTTCTTAATATTTTAATCCATACTAAATATGTCGAGCAAAAAAAAGAAAGTGGTCGGACGGATATGTACAACATGGATTCACATATATCACGGAACGGGATGGGAGTCAGCATCCTATCTGCATGATATGCAATGCCAAGTTGGGCAACTCCAGTCTCGCACCGGCAAAACTAAATTTGGAAAAAAGAAATCCTATTTTATTTATCGCTAAAGGGTTCGGTGAATGCGCATATGAAACTAGTGGGTTCGGTACCTCAAAAAAGGTTAAGAACCACTGGTTTAGATATTCTTTCTTCCTGGTTCAGTCTTAGAAAGTTATGTACTTCTAAAAATTTATTCTTTTCTTCTAGAGTGTTGAATTTGTCTGCAAATAATTAAGTATTCTTTAATGATTCTTTGCATTTCAGTGGTGCGTTGGTGGTAACTGTCATTTCTCAAATTATTTATATGGGCTTTCTCTTTCTTGATGATTAATGGTTTGTCCATTTTGTCTTTCTTATCACAGAACCAACTCCTAGTATATTGATCTTTTCTGTTTTCTTTGATTTCTATTCCATTTATTTCCACTCTGAGCTTAACTATTTTTTCTTCCATTTACTTTTGATTTGGTTTTTTCCCCTAGTTCCTTTAGGTGTAGAGTTAGATTATTTAGAATTTTTCCTGTTTCTTGAGGTAGACCTGTATTGTTACGATACATCTTAAACTGATTTTGCTGCTTCCCATAAATTTTGAAAAGTTGTGTTTTCATTTTTATTTGTCTCAAGGTAGTTTGATTCCTTGCTTGATTTCTCTTTAACCCATTGATTTTTTAACAGCACGTTATTTAGTTTCTGTGTATTTATGTTTTTTAACAGTGTTCTCCCTCTAGTTGATTTCTAGGGTCATGTGAAAGTAGTTGGAAAAGATACTTAACACTTGCTTTGTGATCTAATATATGATCTACCCTGGAGAATGTACTATGTATACTTGAAAAAATGTGTTTTCTGCAGTTTTTGGATGAAATGTTCTATAAAATTTCTATTAAGTTGATCTGGTCTAATGTGACATTTAGGCCATCATTTCCTTATTAATTTTCTGTCCAAATGATCTATCCATTTACGTGAGTAGCGTATTAAAATTCTCTACCAGTATTGTATTACTGTAGACTCCTCCCTTTCTGCTCATTAATAATCGCTTTATATATTTAGATGCTCTTTTCCTGGGTAATTAGATATTTACTCTTGTTATCTCTTCTTCTAGAGTTGACCACTTTATAATTATTTAACATCATTCTTTGTCTTCTTTTTGTTTTAAAGCCTATTTGTGCTAAACAGTTTCCTTTTAATTTCATTTACATAGAACACCTTTCTCCATCTTTGTGCTTTCAGTCTGTATATCTTTTGATTTAAAGTTTGTCCCTTGCAAGGAGCTTATAGAGGGATCATGTTATTTTTCTGTATGTGTGTGAGAGACAGAGTGAGGGACAGACAGACAGGAAGGGAGAAACAGGAGAAGCATCAATTCTTAATTTGCAGCATCTTAGTTGTTCATTGCTTTTCTCATATGTGTCCTGACAGGAAGGAGTGGGGAGATGACAAGAGTTCAAGTGACCCATCGCTCAAACTAGAGACCTTGGGTTCAAGCTGGTGAGCTGTGCTCAAACTAGATGAGCCCGCGCCCAAGCCGGCAATCTCGGAGTTTCAAACCTTAGCCCTCTGCATCCCAGTCTGTAAAGCCAGTAGCCACAGCCATCATCACAGCCGCCTGGCGCAAGCAGGTTCACATTGGATTCGAACAGACAGTAATGAAACAATGGAGCCAAGAACTGGTGAGTCATTAGCTTTAAATCTTGCTTGCACCCGGCGGGCAAGAAATACACACACTTGGAAAACACTTCTCTTTCTATTCAGGGCTCCCAAAGCCACTGACTTATCCCAGTTTCCTAGAATCAAAGGTTTCTAGCTCACCAGCCTTATTCACCTCTGTTCCCCATCTCCTTCTCTGCACAAACTGACTTCTCCTTCAGCACTCTGCCATCTTGGCTGCTTCTCCTCTCCTCCATGTGGCCTTTCTCTACTCTCCCTCCAATGCTAATCTCAGGAACCAAGAGAAAGCAAGTTTCTGATCTGCCCCATTTTATAGTGCAGAAATCCAAACCTTTAATCTAATCTACAAACAAGGAAGTCTCTGATACAAAGTCACTTATCTGAGGCATAATGGGATTCCTCATGACAGTGTACCACCCCACACCCAATGCAAACTTCAGTGTGTCCGTAAAGTCATGGTGCACTTTTCACCGGTCAAAAGTGCACCATGACTTTACGGACACACTATATAGCGAGCAAACATATATATCATATTTACAAACTTATTTGACCAACACTCTACTTATTGTAATCTGAGTTTACTACTTTTTTTTCTACCTTTGTAGTGGCTTCTTTAATGTCTGCTTTGTTGTATTCATTAAATATTTTGCTTTACCTGTGAGACATTTTCTTATTTCTGGTTACGGTCTTTGCTTTCCTCCCTAAAAAAGATCCTTTAAATTTTTTTATAAAGCTAGTTTAATGGTGGTGAATTCTTTCCTTCTTTTTTGTTTAACAGGGACAGAGAGAGAGTCAGAGAGAGGGAAAGATAGGAACAGACAGACAAGTACGGAGAGAGGTAAGAAGCATCAATCATTAGTTTTTCGTTGCCATCGCGACACCTCTGATTGCTTTCTCACATGTGCCTTGACCGCGGGCCTTCAGCAGACCGAGCCACCCCTTGCTGGAGCCAGCGACCTTGGGCCCAAGCTGGCGAGCTTTTGCTCAAGCCAGATGGGTCCGCGCTCAAGCTGGCGACCTAAGGGTCTCAAGCCCGGGTCTTCCTCATCCCAGTCCACCACTCTATCCACTGTACCACCGCCTGGTCAGGCAGCGGTGAATTCTTTATTTCTTTGTTGTTTTTCGGGTTTCTTGGATGTTGGTTTCCTGCTCCAGGTTAGGAAATTTTTCATCCATTATTAAAGGTTCTGTTCCGATCTCTCTTTCTTCTCCTTGTGGAATCCCTACACAGCAAATGTTTGAGCACTTGACATAATCCCAGACATCCCTTTAATCAGCGTTTTTTCAACTGTGTGGACCTGCCAGAAATTTCCTGCTGGTCCATGAAAGTTAACCATCCTGATGTTGTATGAAGATTATAGGAGTCCATAATCACTGAGACTATTATCTTCATACAACATCAGGGTCATTAACTTTCTCATGAACCAGAGGTTGAAAACCACTGTTACTGGTTATCAAACCCAAACTTTTTTGTGTACAGGCACAAAATTTCTGGCAGACCAGCAGTTGAAAAACACTTAACTATCACTTTCTAAAAAATTGTTTTTGCTGTTCTCATTGATTTATTTCCACTACTGTGTCTTCAGGGTCACTGATTTGCCCTGTATTAGCTAATCTGCTATTGATTCTTTCTAATGTTTTTCATTTCAATTACTGTATTCTTCAGGTTTGCTTTGTTATTTAATATACTTTCTAATTGTTTGTTGAAGTACTGTACTCCCTAAATTCCTCTATTCCATCCTCAAGTTTGGTGCACATCCTTATGACCATTTCTTTGAACTCACTATTAGGTAAATTAACTTATCTCGTTTCTTTAGGGTTTGTTTTCTGGAGTTTTTTCTTGTTTATTTGAGAAATATTCTTTTTATTTTGTTTGACTATGTTTGTTATATGAATTAGACAAAATAGTTATCTCTCTCAGTCTTGAGAAGTAGTTTTCTGTAGAAGTGGCCTCTGTATTCTGTATTCTGGCAGGCTAATAGGAGCCAACCAGGTGCGTAAGGCCCTATAGAAACAGAGTGCTGCAGGTGTGTAGTAATGCCCTGTTGATCCTGCCTGCTACCTCTGTTTAGGGCCAAATGGGACATGGGTGATGTGTCTGAGAATGAGCTACAGCAACCTTGCAGGCCAGAGCACCTGGATAGAACCTCACCATAGAGTTAGAGGGTGATATAAACAATGATGCTCACCAGCACCTCCCACCCCAAAGAATTTCAGCAGTCCCTAAGGAATTACCTCACATCCCCAGCCTTTTCAATGGTTTGTTATACCGAAAGTGCTCTTGCATAAAAGTACTTGTGTGAGGCTTTATGTATTAACAGTTTTGATAAGCCAGGTGAAGCCCAAAAGGCACTTAGGAAATGCTGGGCACTGGCCTGAATAGAGGTCATGTCTAGCCTATGGAAGTGGAGGGTCACAAAAACAATGACATTCACTGACTCCTCAAGGCTAGAGTGTTCCCACAGTTCCCTGAGGGACCCCTCAGTTTCTCAGTTTTCTTTGTTTGGTCTCTACTGTCTGTTGTTCAAATGCTCTTCATTCAGCCCTCATTTGTTTCACAGGAGTAACTGTTCTCTATATATGTGTACATTTGAGTTTGTTCATGGCTGAGTATAAAATACCATACTGATATAAGCCTCTTTAACTATGAAGCGTACTGGCTATATGGGGACTGTTCCAAGAGACAAGTGTTGGAATCACAGAGACCCACCCTAGTCCCAGGGATGCATTTCCCAGAACATACAGTGAGGGACACCTACATGCCAGGACTCTGCTGGTACGGTTGACTGTAAGGAGCAGATTTCCAGCCCTGAAGTAGGAAATCCAGCAGGTTACCAGGTCTCCTACCAGGGTTCTAAAAGAGGAAAGGGAGAAATACTCCCGAGTGAACTAGGGCAGCAACCTATTGTAAGAACTAAAAACAAAAATAATAATGCACTTATCCTCTTTCCTATATAAATTACACTTCATGATAACCAATATTTGATAAAGGAATGTCCTTTATTATGAAAACTCCAGGTAATACTATATATAGTATAGATGACCATTGTGTAATGAAATATATGAAGTGACAGATAAAAGCTGACAAACACGAACACATTGATCATTTGTCACTCTGCAACTGACACTAGTGCACGTGTTTCAACTGGAAGCACAGAACCCATCTACAGAGTACTTTTGCCTCCCACTGCAAAAAAGGGGGCGGGGCCTAAATCTACATCTACCTACAATTGCCAATTTATAATTAACGTAGGCTATAGAGATAAAACATAAACAATAGTGTAAGAAAAAAATCAAATTCAGAAATGAGCATTCTACGAATAACCTAGTTTCTTTGATAAATGGCTTCAGAAAGAAAAGGAAGAATTCTATTAATGTGGGTATAAGGGACATACCCAAATGTAATGTGTAAATCTGTCTGACTCCTGAATCAAACAAACTACTGTAAAGACATTTCTGAAATATATGTGCAAATGTAAATATGAAATAGGTATTAGATTCTATTGAAGAAACTATTCTCTTCTTTTGGGATAAGAATGGCATTTTAGTTATGAAATAATAAATTATAAAAATTAATGTGTAAAATCATGAGGTGTTTGAAAATATTTTAGCAAAAACTGAGAAAGCGATAAAGGCTTAATTAATTGGGCAGGAAGACAAGGAAGATCAGTAAAACATGGGTAACTATTACACCACATGGTATGGATAGATTAGGTTCACTACTGTTTCCATATGTTTGTCCCCTGGCAAACAAGTAAATCTGGGAATGTTGAAAGGTTTTCCCATTTAATGCTATTAATATCATATCACAGTGGCTATAATCTACAGCACAATATGGAACAACAATGGAATAACAATTGTGATGGTCTGGCGTTGTTTCTTCCTAACTTCAATGAAAATGCTGCCAGCTTTTCTGTTGTTTGTTTGTTAACATTAACCATGCTTTTGATTTATGAGAGATATTCTTTAACTTGGAAGTGTCCTAATTGTCTTATTTGACTAAGAATTATTTGGGATGGGCATTATATCTTGTAAAATGCCTCTTTGAGGTCTACTGAGATCTCACTATTCTTGAATAAATCCTGCTGAATTATGATGTATAATTCCTTTACTATAATGCTTTGCTTTTTTTTCCTAGAATAGTTACATCTTGGTTGGACAAAAGGAGGGTGTGTGTGCCTAAAAGTCGTTTCTGTTGTTTTTAAGGACAAAAGAGTGTGCATCAAATTAAAATGTAAATAATAAATTCTGATAAACAATAAACAAATAAGTGAAAAAATACATTCCTTAAGACAAAGCATGTTTATAAAACTTTTGCTTACATACCTCACACAAACCAGTTGCTTTCTAGTAAGCATAGTAAATTCCCATCTATATTATATAAATATTGAAATGATTATTAAAATTGTTGCAAAATGTTTTGTATTATTTTATTATAGAAATTTGCAAACGTACACATCTGTCTCAACTGCCCCTTCTGAATCTGTAGAATGAGAATATTACTACCTCCTTTGCATTTGCATAGCTTTTGTGGAAAACACGTAAAATAACCACATGTAAAGCCAGTAGCTGCGGCCACCATAAAGCAGCCTGGCACATGCAGGTTCGCATTTATTTGGACAGACAGTAATGAAACAACGGAGCCAAGAACTGGTGGGCCATTACATTTAATCTTAGCTTGCACCTGGCGGGCAAGAAATACACACAGTGGGAAAACAGTTCCCTTTCCATTCAAGGGCTCCCAAAGTCACTGACTTATCAAAGGTTTCTAGCTCACCAGTCTTATTCACCTCTGTTCCCCATCTCCTTCTCTCTGCACAAACTGGCTTCTCCTTCAGCACTCCTCCGTCTTGGCTGCTTCTCCTTGCAATGTTAATTTCAGGAACAGAGTGAGAAAGCCCCTGGTCTGTCTCATTTTATAGTGTAGAAATCAAAATCTTTAAGCCAGTACACAAATAAGGAAGTCTCTGATACAAAGCCACTTATCTGAGGCATAAATGGGATTCCTCATGAGAGTGTACCACCCCACATCATGCAACAGTCAAGGGTGTGGGGAAAAGCTTAGTGCTGAGATCTTAGAATTAAAAGGGTGGGAAAGGCTTAGTCTTAAAACTAAACCTCAGGCTATAAGGACCCTGCCTGTTTACAGCCTGTCCCTCCACCCAATGAAAACTATAAGCGAACAAACACATACATCATATTTGCAAACTTATTTGACCCACACCACACAAAAGAACTTACTTATTAGCACAATGTCTTACCTTCACAGTAAATACTCCAAAATGTTACCTTGTGACAGGAAGTAACTGGGAAATATCACGAAGTGCTCAAGACATCTACTGAGTAAATGCTCTATCACAAGCAAAAGTACTCTTAGGATAGCACTAGCAGTATATAAATGACAAAGCAGAGTTCAAATTATAATCAAGAGATCATATCCAAGTAGTAGTAGTAGTTTCTTTATTAGCCAATGCTAATAAAGCTCTTAAATAGTAATCATCATCATCTCTACCTTAAACATATCTTCCTGTCCAAACTAATTCTCTTAATGAACTCTGTGGACAAAAAGGGGCCACATGCTGAACCTGACAAGCTCAGAAGAGGCCTGCATGGTTCTGCAAACTCAGAGACTTAAAAGTAACCATATATATGACTGAAATTAAAACTTACTAACTAAAAGCAGTTTGTAGTGGGTAGTTTTGTCCTAGGGTGGTATTTTTCTAGTGCAGGGGCGCTCAATACGTGGATTGCGATCTACTGGTCGATCGCGAAGGAAGTGTGGGTAGATCACATGACATTAAAAAGACATTTGTCTTCTGACTGGCATACAGGGTAGCCAATCTGACGTCTGAACTTTTGACACCCTACGCATGCGCCTTAAACTGCGCTAACTTGTTCAGTTACATTGCTGCGTAGTTAGCCTTCAATTTATTTAAACTAAATACAACAAAGGGTATAAAAATGAGTGTCGTAGCTGGTCCAAGTAAGAAGCCTAAAACCTACCACTTTCATACAGAATGGGAGGGAATTTTTTTCACTATGTCATATTCTAAGTGCGTTTGCCTCATCTGTCTGTGTGCCATTGCTATTCCAAAGAAGGGAAATGTGGAGCGGCTTTTTCAGACTGTTCATAAAAACTATGACATTGACTTTCCTCCAAAAAGAGAGCTGAGAAAGAAGAATACACAATATTAAATAGTAATAATAGTAACTTAAATAATGATAATATAGAAGAAATAAATTTGTTTTGCATTTTTATTGTAGGTAGATCATTTTGACTTGGTCATCTTATAAGTAGCTCGCAAGCTGAAAAAGTGTGGGCACCCCTGGTCTAGTGCTTATCTTAATTGAAGCTGACCCTTGTCTTTCTGCATCTATAATAATGTACCTGATAACATACTTTTTTAAATTTAAAGTAACCTTTTCCATCCCTTCAGGGCACAACCTACCAGAGCAAAAACCACAAATCCCCATTGTTATTACTAAACTGTAATTGTTACCCGTTCACTATCCTTTACCAGCCTATGTAAAATAAGTGCATTTTACTTTTTATCCAATCCCAGATTGCTTTCTTCCACCTCCCTAATCTATCAGCAGTGGATTTCATACAACCCCCTTTGATTTTGATCTATAAAGTCAGTGGTGAAACTGTCTTTTGTCTAGATTCTTTGGACTAACACTCCAGTATTGCCCTTCTATGCCAGACTGCGTGCAGCTCTGTGTCATTTAAATTGATCTCCCAACAGGTGAATAGGTGAATAAGCCTTGGGTTTTTTGTGCCTTTACTCTTGCCATTTCATTGCCCTCATTTTGTAAACAAGAAGTCCCAAGCATCCTCGTGCCTAATGTTTTCACCAGTCTTTTGGCTGTCAAGGATCTTTCTTAAGCACTAAAGCCCACACTTCAAATTTCAAATAATAAAATACTGCAATTAGAACATAAATAAATGGCTTGCTACACTTTTTCCCCCATGTGCCAAATGCCTTACATTCCCTAAATTGTATTATATATAACCTACTAGAAAAAATTTGGCAATAGCTTACAACTCTCTTCAAACCACCATAATAGCTAACATATTACAAATGACGCCAAGGTCATAAGGACTAGATCAAGAACCAAAACTAAAATCAGAAAGAAGAGTTCCAAGAGAATCCACAGGAATACTATCTCTATTTACAAGAATGTATAATTTATTTACATATTCCTATATTCTTGCTATTAAAATGTGATTCAACAAAACTGAATTCTCTCCTGTGTATGACTTGTTAAAATATTATGCAAAAAGGGACATTAGTAATCAAGCACATATTTGGTCATCCTGACATTTAAAAGTATTTAGAAGCAGTGCCTG
The DNA here is from genome assembly GCA_037038555.1 of Rhynchonycteris naso. Classification (NCBI taxonomy): domain Eukaryota; kingdom Metazoa; phylum Chordata; class Mammalia; order Chiroptera; family Emballonuridae; genus Rhynchonycteris; species Rhynchonycteris naso. The sequence continues at coordinate 239,070,020 of CM072998.1, read as the reverse complement.
ACCTGTGGTGGCGCAGTGGATAAAGCGTCGACCTGGGAACACTGAGGTCGCCAGTTCAAAACCCTGCACTGGTCTGGTCAAGGCACATATGGGAGTTGACGCTTCCAGCTCCTCCCCCCTTTCTCTCTCTCTCTCTCTCTTCTCTCTAAAATGAATAAAATAAAAAGAAATTTTTAAAAAAAGTACTTAGAAGCAAAAATATATATATATTTTTAATCTGAATTTTAATCCTAGCATCACATCTGTGATGGTCACATATTCTGTGACCCTGAGAGCCAGGTACTTAATTTCTCTGAATACATTTCCTCAACTGAAAATTCAAGGGGTATGTTGAGCCGTTAAGTTTGTAAACTGTAATTTTTATGCTCACTTTATTAAAGATGGCGCTGCCCATTTGAATGGCCGTCGCCTAGGTGGTAATATTAATTACCTTCCTGCTTGGGAAGGGGCTTGGTTATGCTAATGTGTGCTGGGGTAGGGATTGTCCCCCCAAAAGTTTTTAAAAGGCAGAGCTAGGAGGCCATAAGGAGGAAGAGGCCACGTGGTTGTAGAGAAGGTAGGCAGCCAAAATGAAGACATGCAGAGGGGATTGTGTGAGGCCTTTGATTCTAGGAAAAAAAAAAAAAAACAGAAAGTCAGTGGCTCTGGGAGCCCTGAATGGAAAGGGAAGTGTTTTCCCACTGTGTGTATTTTCTTGCCCACCAATTGGGAGCAGAAATAAAGGATGGCCCACCAGTTCTTGGCTCTGTTGTTTCATTACTGTCTGCCCGAATCAAATGCAACTCTGAACGGGTCAGGCAGCTGTGATGGTAGCCGCAGCTACTGGCCATACAGGGTTGATTCTTCCAAGCTCCTACAAAATGCCATATAGTGAGATTATATATTAAACCCAGTTCTAACTTATTTCATGTGCCAGTCACCAAAGATTAAAATAAAAGTACATGCCATCTGCCTTCAAGGAGTTTAATTACAGTAAGTGAGCATTCCAATAAGATACATATTACAGAGAGGTAAGCAAAAGTTATATTGTGAAGGAATATGCAAGATGTGAAGAACAATACTTTCACATATGTAAAGCCAGTAGCTGTGGCCACAATCACAGCCGCCTGGCCCATGCAGGTTCACACTGGATTCGGACAGACAGTAATAAAACAACAGAGCCTAGAACTGGTGGGCCATTAGCTTTAATCCTCGCTTGCACCTGGTGGGCAAGTAAAAACACACACTGGGCTCCAAAACCCACTCATTTAGTGCTCACAAAGCTACCTGACTTAACTGAGTTTCCTAGAATCAAAGGTTTCTAGCTCACCAGACTTATTCACCTTTGTTCCCCATCTCCTTCTCTCTGCACAAACTGGCTTCTCCCTCAGCACTGTGCCATCTTGGCTGCTTCTCCTGGCCTCCAGGTGGCCTTACTCTGCTCTCTTACAGCATGAACTCTTCCTAGAATGTGATCATTCTTCTCTCGAAAAATGTGATCTCTCTTCCTTTTTAAAACCTTTTGCCGCGAAAGCCCTCCCACAACACACATTAATACAATCATGCCCATCCCAAGCAGGAAGGGCAGGGCAACAAATTTTATCACCTGGGCAAAGGGCTTCCCCGTGGGCAGCGCCATCTTTAACAAAGTGAGCATAATATATTTTATCTGCCCAACAACATAAAAGAGGCATCATTCCAGAAAGAGTATATAAAGCTGATTTCCAGCTAAAATTCTATGGTTTACCCTCTCTGATCACATATATTAAAACTTAAGAGAATAAGCTTAGTAAAGCACTGTCTAGCTTTAAGAAATCATTAGAAAGAGCCAATCCTTTTCTCAACTTTTAAAAGCTGTGATTGCTAACTATGTACATTTTTCCCTTACATAAAATCTATTAAATTTCATAAGTGGGTTGAGTCTAAATGATCTAGAACTAAAGTTATTACATGCAATTGTAAAGCACCAGCATAGAAGCCAACTGTTGTTAACTTTATAGGACCTATAAGATATAAGCCTAGTATATAACACAGTATTATTTTACACCAATGTTCGTTTTCTATATAAACTTGATTTCTACAAATGAATTATACCTAGTATGAACAAAAAAAGAGGTCACATTCTAAAACTGACAAGCTCAGAAGAGACTTGCAGGGCAGGCATTACAAACTCAAGAGTCCTAAAGTAACCACATAGAATGGTCTGAAATTAAAACCTCCTAATTTTAATAAAAGCAAGTCATAGAGGGTACTCATGTCCTAGCTGGATATCTTCCTACATGAAGATCAATCTTTACCTTAACTCAGTGGTTCTTAAAAATTTTTGAGGTACCGAACCCACCAGTTTCATATGTGCATTCACCAAACCCTTCTTTAGTGATAAATAAAATATGAATTTTTTTCCAAATTCAAGACATAGGTATATGTTTTTTTACTGGTGCACAAAATGAGCCATGCATGAACATCACCTTGCTCAAAGAACAAAACCAACAAAGTGCATGAACTCACAACAAATTACGGTATTTACTTTATTCTGGCCTCCGCAGCAGAGGCTTCTCCGAACCCCTGAGACCGACTCATTGAACCCTAGACCCAGGTTAAGAACCACTGCCTTAACTGAACTTGTCTATTGTCTTTTTGCATCTAAACTAACAGACCTTTGGAATGTAAGAGTAATCCCTTTTTCTCCAGATCCCTTAGGGCAGTCTCCCACCAGAACCCCTCATTGTGATCTTATTGCTCAAATACCATTTTCTGTCCTTTAAATGCTCGTTATTAACTATTGTATACCCATCAATGTAAAAGAAGTATGTCTTTTCATTTTACTCTTTATCCAATCCCATTTTGCTTTCTCTCGCCTCCCTGAAATTTCATATTTCAAAACTACCAATCTCTCGGAGCATCTTCTCAATCTGTGAGCTTTTGCTTCCTAGCAATTGTCAGTTTGGCTCAAACTCATAAAAATTCTCCACAGGTCTGGATGCTTCTTACATTGACAATAGTATTATAAAAGTTAACACAATTGAATTCTAAATTAAATGTAACAGGTTAACAACTCAACAATTGACAAAAAATGGTTCTTAAAATAATTATATGACCCTTTGTCTACACACTGTTTTTAGTTTCTGCCTGTTGAAACAATAATGATTAACTATCTACTATACATACAGAGAGAAAATTTTGGAAGGGATAGGTACCAAAACATATTAAACATACTACAACAGTTTTTAAAACTCAGATTCTAGCCCATTCACTGACAGATAACATATAGAACAGAAGAGAATACAACATACCTTTATGCGCACACACAGATACACAATAGAATTTCAAACTGGGGAAATGGATAAATTGTTCAACCAACAGTTTTATGACAAATGGTTATCCATAACATGCAGAATGAAGTATATCTGAAATACAACAAAGTATAACTGAACAAAAAGGATTCAAACTAAATATATATATATATATATATATATATATATATATATATATATATATATATGAAAGAGCAACACACAGAAATACGCATGGAAACTGACAAAAGTGTGATGACTGCTGGGGTGGTGGGGGGGAAACGGGTGGGGGGAGGGTTAAAAGGTGATGGAGGGACTTGACTTGGCAGGTGAACACACAATGCAGTGTACAGAAGATGTGTTGTAAAATTGTGCACCTGAAACCTGTATAATTTGTTAACCAGTGTCACCCCAATAAATTCAGTAACAAAAAAAGTAACACAAAAATATATTTGTTAGATCTACACATAGATTAGTGATATATTCAGTAAGAAAATCAAGTTACAAAGTATATCATGTGATTCTGTTTGAGGATTTTATTTTTATTTTATTAACTAATGCTCAGCGATATTTATGTATATACAAGCATCAAAAAAGTCTGGATGGTTTAACACCAATCTTTTTAACAAGGACTATCTCAGAATGTTAAACTGTCACTTTCTCTGGTCTGACATTTAGTCAGGAGGGAAAATATTTATTTCTATTTTGAAAAAAAACCAAACAGGCCTGACCTGTGGTGGCGAGTAGATAAAGCGTCGACCTGGGAACACTGAGGTCGCCAGTTCAAAACCCTGCACTGGTCTGGTCAAAGCACATATGGGAGTTGATGCTTCCAGCTCCTCCCCCCTTTCTCTCTTTCTCTCTCTCTCTCTCTCTTCTCTAAAAATGAATAAAATAAAAAAAATTTAAAAAAAAAAAAAGAAAAAAAACCAAACATATTTTATGCATTACAAAGATATAAAGAACCTGAAGATGCTGACCTAGAGAAGTTGATACAACTAAGAGAGCAAGACAATGATCCCCGATCTGCTCCCCATTCTAGCCCCCAATTTGATGTTCCAGTAGAAATCTCCCTCCCCACTAAATGTGTTCCCCACTCATTCACATTCAGTTCTCCAATTGTTATCTTTATGTACACATAAAATGAAGAATAGAACTGTGAAAAGAACATGAGATTTAAGATCAAAAGACCTGTAATTCAAGCCCTGTCCCTATTATTGTCTGTGTAACCCTGACTATGTTACCTAACAATATTGATTAAGAAAGAAAAGAAACTACCTATCTCATAAGGTTATCATGGGAAAATAATGTCTACACATATATTGAAGAGCAATGCAAACCAAAGGTAATACAAACATCAGGTACAGTTATTAGCTAATTGAGAACTCTGTTCTGAACTCAGGACTAGCACTTAGCTGAAGCTACATATCTCCGATTAGAAATCATACTTTTGTCCTTGGCTGATGACTCAGTGGATAGATCATCACCCTGGCATGTGATGTCCAAGGTTCAATTCCCAGTCAGGGCACACAGGAGAAGCGACCATATGCTTCTCACCCTCTTCTCTCCCTTTTCCTCTCCCTCAGCCAGTTGCTCGATTGGTTTGAGTTTGGCCTAAGGTGAGTCAACCACAAGCGCTAAAAATAGCTCGGTACTCAAGCATTGGCCCCAGATGGGGATGCCAGGTGTATCTCGGTCCAGGCACATGTAAAAACCTGCCTCACTATCTCACCTCCTCTCAGCTTAAAAAAAAAAATCATACATTTATTTCAAAATCAAAATGTGCATATTCCAATTCAGTGCTTTTCCTTTAAAACTATTCCCTTACTTCTTTTGTCAACAAAACCTATCATTCTCTTCCACTTAAAACTTGTTATTTCTATTTAAATCCTATCCTTTCTTTCCTTTATAATCCAAGCCCTCATTTTCAAATGATATAACCCTTCCTTTAGAGCTTGAAAATGCTTCTTGCTGCCTTTAAGTCTCCATCCTGCTCCAACTCTTCCTGAACAGTTCTACCAATTACAACTATGGAAGTCAGTTTGCTTCCTTTCCAAGTATCTCCTCTAGAGGCTCACTGTTGCCCACAGAAGTCCTCAAACCAATGGCTCACCAAGCTCTGTTGTTCTGTTTCTTTGCAGCTACCTCTCCTAACCTCAGTTCAGTATCCAGATAATTTCACTATCTGCATGCCCCTTTAGTCACATAAGGTACATTTGCTATCTCTGGAATGAAACTGGATGAGCATTACAATGGCAGACTTTGGGGCAGATATACCTGTATTTGAATCTCATCTCTCCCACTGAGGCTCAGAGAACCTTCACACAATAGTTCACCATCTATAAAATGAAATATTAACTTTTATGGAGTGAATGAAATAGAAATAATGTATTTCAGATTTGTTCAGAATGCAAGGAATATAATAAAAGCTTTTAAAATGGTGGCAATTATAACTTGAACTCCAACACTCAAGGACTTCTTAATTAACACGTTTATCTTTCTATTAGTATCTTCAACTACTCTCCTACATAAAACCTATACTTTCACTTTAACAAGTCCTGCCAGATAAAAATTTCCCCCATCTCTGCTTATCTGAATTTTACTCATCTAAGGATGGTCCAAAAGTATGGTCCTATTAGCACTTCTGGGAAATAGTCACGGGTGGCCCACAATATTCTTTTACCCACTTCATTTACAGAACTCTTAATTAGCTATAAAAGGTAATATGGATTACGTTATGAGAGTAGGGGGAATTTCACATCATCAAAGGACATTTGCTCCTCATGGATCCTTCTGGGATATATAGTCAGTTATAAATGAGGGGAAGGAAAGATGTACTTTTTGAAATACTGATTCCATTGCATTTACCCCATATATACAAAGGTTACAACTGGGCTTTCATGCCCACAAAGAAAAGAAGAAGAAAGCATCTCTTATATTTATAAAAAGAAAAAATGGTCTTTCTAATTCATCAATTGGTGAATAATTTACAAGTTCTTCTTTGAGAGAGTACAACCATAATGATTAGGTCAGTCATACCAGCTCACGCACTGTCAGATAGTCTAACCTATTCAAATTTTAGAATTAGCTTCCTTATATGGAAAGAACAAAGAGAAAAATCCCAAATGACACCCCAAACTGCACACATTCAGTGTTAAGTGTAGGTCAACCATCTTCCTCACATTTTTCCAAAGAGAACCTTTCCTTAGAGGTTCAGGGTCTACTGAAAGTCTTGTCTACAATTAAACAAGTAACTTCACTACAAGAACATCACCAGCCTGGCCAGGTAGTGACACAGTGGATAGAGTGTCGGCCTGGGACACTGAGGACCCAGGTTCGAAACCCCAAGGTCTCCAGTTTAAGCAAGGGGTCACTCGGTCTGCTGTAGCCCTCCCCTCCGCCCATCAAGGTACAGATGAGAAAGCAATCAATGAGCAACTAAGGTGCTGCAACTATGAGTTGATACTTCTCATCTCTCTCCCTTCCTGTCTCTCTGTCTCAGCACCAAAATGGAGATAACAAATACAGTTTTAACAGTTTAGAGTATGTCCTTCAGATTTTTTTTCTATGCATACAGGAAATATACGTGTATACACAGACAGTCTGGTTTAATAAAAGTGAAATAACAACATGCATACTGCTATACAGCTTGTTTAATCCAAATACATAATATGGGATTTTTCCATATAAGTACATATATATGTATTGCAAAATTTGATGTCTGCCATTTATAAAAATTATGTAAAATGCTTGACAAAGATCATTAAATTTTGAAAATATTAGTAAATAAACAGTCTAAAAATAGTTCGAATTAAGAATATCATTAAACTGTTATTCTGAATTAGTCTCATTCATAAAAACTAAATTCACTTTATAAGTACTTTTGCATTCAATTTTTTTATGTATGTCCTATCATTTGATAGCTTCTGCTTAACAGACTCAAAAGAACCATTAAAATGAGTTTAAGTCGCCTGACCAGGCGGTGGCGCAGTGGATAGAGTGTTGGACTGGGTTGCAGAAGACCCAGGTTCAAGACTCCAAGCTCGCCAGCTTGAGCGTGGGCCCATCTGGCTTGAGCAAAAGCTCGTCAGCTTGGACCCAAGGTCGCTGGCTCCAGCAAGGGGTTGCTTGGTCTGCTGAAGGCCCACGGTCAAGGCACATATGAGAAAGCAATCAATGAACAACTAAGGTGCTGCATCAGCAACGAAAAACTAATGATTGATGCTTCTCACCTCTCTCTACATTCCTGTCTGCCTATCCCTATCTATCCCTCTCTCTGACTCTCTCTCTGTCCCTGTAAAAAAAAAAAATGAGTTTAAGTCAAGTCTACTACACAATAGTTCTCCCTCTAAAGTATACCAAGTAAGGAAGCCACAGCCAGTTTTTCCTATATTATTGTCACCAATCAAGGTATGACATCCAGAGCTAAGCATTGTATAATTGTTAAGGGATAGCAATATCAAGTTGTGACACTTCTTTAAATTTGAATTCTAGTTTTAATGTCTTAATGTATACATAACTATACTGCAGTGGTTCTTAAACTTTTTTGAGGTACCAAACCCACCAGTTTCATATGCGCATTCACCGAACCCTTCTTTAGTGATAAATAAAATATGATTTTTTTTTCCAAATTCAAGACATAGGTATATGTTTTTTTACCGGTGCACAAAATGAGCCGTGCATGAACATCACCTTGCTCAAAGAACAAAACCAACAAAGTGCATGAACTCACAACAAATTACGGTATTACTTTATTCTGGTCTCCACGGCAGAGTCTTCTCCAAACCCGAGACCGACTCATCGAACCCCTAGGGTTCGATAGAACCCAGGTTAAGAACCACTGCTATATAGCAACAATTTTCTTGTTCTGTTTCATTTTATAATAGATATTAAGTTAAAGAAGAAGAAACCAAAATTATATAAGCAAATGTTGAATTAACTTCATTCTATTAAACTGAGACTTTACACAAACATTCAGCAATATTAAGATGTACACACCTAGAATTTGGAAATATTTACAGTATGGTACTGATCTAATATTTCAATAGTCTGGATAATTACTGGCTAATTATCATGTGTTACATATCTCCAAGATGATAAAATATGGGACTACAAAGAGAGCAAAATCATGGAGGGGGGAGGAGTCATTCCATAAGCCTCGGGGCACTCACTAAACAGCTGTGAAAACAAAAAACTAACCAATGAGAAATAGGGTGCTTACAGGCACACAAATACTGTACTTGCAAAAAGAAACTTAACAGAACTTCAGCTTTACTGAGGGACAGAAAGAAAAATCACCCTCAACAGGCCCTGCCCAACAGAAATCCAGTTAACAGGCAAATTACTAGAGATTTATTAGGTTCACAATAATGAAAGAATCAAACAAATGTGACCATTAAAATTTATACTTTTATCAAAGTAAATATAAAATCATCTAGCACTGCACAATCTCCTTTTCTAGCATTATATCCATTCCAGCTTCTCTTTTTTTTTTTTTCTCCCCTTAAGTGAGAAGCAAGGAGGCAGAGACAGGCTCTTGCATGCATCCAAACTAAGATCCCCTGGGCAAGCCCCCTATTGGGGATGCCCTGCCCATGTGAGGGCATTACTCCATTGCTTGGCAACTGACCTATTTTATATTTTAGCACCTGAAGCAAGGCCATGGAGCCATCCTCAGTGCCCAAGGCCAACTTGCTCAACAGAGCCATGGCTGCCTGAGAGGGAAAGGAAGAGAAAGAGAAGAGAGAGGGGGAGGGGTGGAGAAGCAGATGGCAGCTTCACCTGTGTGCTCTGACTGAGAATCCAACTGGGGACATCCACGGGCTAGGCCAATGCTCTACCACTGAGCCAACCAGCCAGAGCCATTGCTTCTAAAACAGTCTGCATTTGCAATTTATCTTCTTTAAAATTTCCTACAACCTTATATACAAAATTACATGTAAAATTCCTCTTGTTCATTGTTTATTTTGCCAGCACTAAACAGTGTGTTGCAAGGGTAAATTTCATTAAAAAAGGGAATGAATTGAGATCCAAGCTGCTTTCCAGACTTGTGGATATAATGGAACAAACCTCTGTACCTTTGTCCATGCAGGGTTAGAATACATTAATTTCCTTACTAAGACCCAAAACTCTGAATATCCGTAGAGCCCGTGATCACCACATTCTCTTATTACTATCACCCTCCCTTGTAACCTAGCCACCCTCAGTAACCTTTTCACTTTTCTGTGTCTGTGCCAAGTATCTCAGATCCTTAGTTACTTTTCCTTCTGCCAAGAATATTCTTTCCCCAGAGTCAGTCACACCATTAGCTTCCTCACTTCTCTTGGGTCTTTACTCAAAAGTTACCAATTAGTGAGGCCTTCCAATCCTGATAGTTCCAATCCTTCCATCCTAGTAGTTCATTTTCTCCCTTTTCTGCTTTATTTTTCTCTTTAACCTGTATCGACTACTCATGTTTTTCTTGATTGAGTACAGGGATTTGGATTGGTTTGTCCACTGCCCCACATTACTATAGCAATGCCTCATATATAATAGGTACATGAGAAAGTTCTGTCAAAACTTGTTGGGTTAACCAGGATTCTTTTTTGAAAAAAGTGCAGTGACTTATTCATGCCCTATCATGCTTTTTCTTCTCCTAGAAATATCCTCCCACACTCTGTAAAAGCTAAATCCCTTCAGTATGTTTCCTTCAAATTTCCAGTAATGCTCAATAATAATTATTTTTATGCAAGACTCCAATTTTCTTTCTTTTATAAAGCAAGAATACTTTCTGACACATTCTTAGATTCCCTCCCAGTAACTGGTTCAATGGTCTGCGGTAAGTAAATAACTGTAGGAATATGTGTGGAAAAGAGCTGCTAAATTTTCACTTGAGTTTTTTGAGCCAGTTATTTTCTGTAGTACAGAGTTAGCAAATAGCATTACCCAAATGAGAAAAATTTACCATCCATTCCTTTTTTTAAAAAAATCCGTAAATTACATACATTTGTAACGTAAAGCATACACCAGGTATTCAAACACCTGCTGAATGCATGAAATTATCAAAATGAGAAGCCAAATGAAAGCTCTTCCAAAACTTAAATAACAAATTCAGGTTCAAAAGTATGGCTTTTCAAGAACATAAGGTCTTGCGTCCTCTGCCCTTTGGACTTTATGATTTTGATTTACTAAAAGTCAATCTGCCAGACACTCTAAGTTTGTGTTTGTTAGCAAGAGCTAGAAAATTTTCTCAAAGAGTACTACTTCATTGTCTTCCTTGTCATCGAATAACACCATAGTAAGAACTAAGCCAATAACTAAATCTAACTTAAACAAACATAAAAGATTCAAAATAGACTATATAAAAGTACTTTCAAAAAGTGGTCTGAGTCCATAACCAATTTCCATCAACAGATATCTATAAACATAAAGCTTCTCTTTTATAAAACTCTAGGTTTTAAAACACACTGCAAGTACTAAAAAAAAACCCAAAAAACAGAAATATTACTGAGAAAATTACGTTCATTCAGGCCATATTCTGTCACAACATTAAAGAAAGCAAACTATCTTTACACCCTTAGCAATGGTCTACTTACATATCAAATAACCCCCAAAGATTACATCAAACACCTTCCTCAGTGGTCCTTCCGCTTCTCAGAGTAATTAGAATTGGAAGAACCCTTTTTGTATCAAATATCGAAATACAGTAATGAGATTTTCAATCAAATCCAGATTTGTGTTAACAGTCTCCTATTAAACAGCTAAGCTTCCAACTTTTCAGATAAACCATACAATCACCATCAACACACAAAACTGGAAACCGTACAATAAAGTGGTTAGCAACACAGGCACATTTTCAAATCATTGCTCTATGTATTAGTAGACTTGGGACGAACATTCCTATCTAGCTTAATGTCTTGTAGAAACAGGACTCTTGATCAACAGTAAGCGTATTAGTCTTCCTTGGCACTCAGGCCAACATCACTTTGTGGTATGACCACACTTCAAAGAGTCATGATAGAACAGACGAGATTATGAAACTATAAACAACACACCTAACACATCCACCAGGAGGTGGAAGACACTATAAAGATATTCCAAGAAGCTGCCATTTCTCTTGTTTCTACCAAGGAAGTTGTGAAATCCGCATATACACTCCATTTCAAATCTATCAGTGGGGCGGGAGGAGGCTGAGTCATTCCCAGGAGTAACTTTATACCGATCCTCGCACTCCGGGGTCGGGACAAAGACATCTCTCCGTTCCTCCCTACTGGACGCTTCGTTCGACCCAATTCCCCTCTCCGGTTTCTCAAATCAAAGACACCACTGGGGCTGAACCCGGCAGCGGCGAGGATGAGTAAGGATGCGCCTCGGTAGGTTCGGGCGTCTCTCTCCCTCGGCCACTCCCGCAAGTCGGGGGAAGGCGCGTACAGGCAGCCTCATAGGAGAAAGGAGCAGGCCCCGACCGGGCGAGCCCACCCCGCACCTCCCGCAGCCCAGCGAGGCTTCCACAGGAGACGTGTCTGCACACGGGCCGGAGTATTAGGGAGGCGACCGCAAAGCAACACCTGCAGGGACCGAATGCGCCGGACCCGAGGGCTCACACACCTGTGCGCGGGCGGCGCTCCAGCACTGCCAGGACCCCGGGGCCCCAAACCCACAGTGCCAGGCTCACAGCGTGGCCGCGGTGCCAGCTGAGGGAAGAGCACACGGGCGGCACCTACCTGGCAACACCTCCTTCTCCGCCGGCGGCGGCAGCAGCAGAGCCGGTAGCCCCTGGCACCATCTTCCGCCGCCGCCTCGTCGTCAGCGGCTACCAACCGCCCATCCGGCACCACCAACCGACACAATCGCCGGCGTCCCGGTCCTTGCCGCGGCCCCGAACTCCTGACAGGAGGGAGGGGGCTGGGCGGAGAGGGGACACGGTCAGGCCCCTCGGCTCTGGGTCGGGGGCCGGGAGATAAGGAGCCGCGGCCAGTCAGAGCCGAGGGGCCGGAGCGACAGGAGGACCCCGAGGCAGCGCCGACGGCTCGGCAGGGCCGCGGACACCGCCGCGACAGGGTTTGTTATTGTCAACTCCGTCCCTTCCTCCGCGGAGCATGCCGGGAATCAGCGGGCGGGGGGAGGGGTGGCCCGGCAGCGCAGAGAGGCGACGCGCAGCTCCGGAAGTCGGCGGCCTGCCGGGAAGGAGACGACCCCGCCTGCGACCGCTGTCGCGGGGCCTGTGATTTGGCTGTCCCTCACCTGACTCGGGAGGACTGCGCCGAGTGGCCTATTTCGGTCTAGCTGCGGTCCGGACGCGTACGCAAGGTGCGCTTGACCTTCCTTGCTACGGCGAGTCTGGCCTGAGCTAGACCGACCCAGCCGAATTTTGGATTGGCTCCTGGTTATAGAGTTCGTCTTTCTCAGCCTGTCGCGGAGGAGCGGCGCCATTCGAGGGTTGGGGGTCCTCGTCTCCTGCCCCCGGGGCAGCCCGCAAACCGGGCCAAGGTGCCCAAGAGGATGAGATGAGGTACTGGGAGGGCTTTGGCCGGCGGGGTTAGACTGCTACGACCCGCATTACCCCAAACCGCCGGGACTGCCGGTGGCTGACGAGTGTCGTAACGCATGTGTGGGGCGGCACAGTTTTTCGCAGACCAGGTAAAGCAAAGAAAATATCCAAGAGGATAAAGTTAAGTTTTGGTGGATTGGAATGAAGATGTAAGCGCGACGCCACGAACACCAGTTTTCAGCTTTATAAATACTGAATTACCTGGTGCGGTAGCGTGAGTACTGTAATAGATGGAAAACAGGTTCAGAGGAATCCTGAGTTTGAGAAGATGAGCATTCACAGGCGGTGAATTGGAGCCACAGGCCCGAGGATTAAAATCTGAGAAGCAAAAGTTACATGTGGAAAAAATTATAAAATATTATAAGCTCCTGTTAATGTCCAAGAATGTCTGATATGAGCAAAGGTTGGAGGTGTTGCCTCTAAGTCATCAAGAGGGCTTTCGAGTTGTGTTTTCTAAAAATAAGCACAAGCACTCTTTAAGGCACGAAAACGGAACAAATACTATTGGGAAGTAAAGTGTGCAATCCTTCATTTGTCCTAATGGAAACATTTTAAAAATGAACCAACTGATAAGCATTAGGGATTTTCAATTTTCATCATACGATGTGTTATCTGAAAGTTATGTTTGAGAAAGGCTTCTTGTTTCTACCACTTTGTTTTAGATTTTACACTGCTATGTATCTCTGAGAAATCTTGTCTTTGGCAAGTCATTTTAGGTTTTGGTATTTTTTTTAAGCTGGAATTTTATTACACCCGTCGGCAAGATACAGCAGGGAAATGAAAGTTAAGAAATGAAGTTAAGAGATTAAAATGTTATTATACCTTAGGAGAAGGTATGAACTGATTTCGTTATGCATAGCATAATAATCAGCATATAGAAAAGGGATTTGACCAGAAAATTAGTAAGGAAGAATATTTTGGTGCTTAACTGTCATCAAGATACTTGTCAGTGACATTCACCATTACAAATACAAGTTGGAATTTAAAAGCATCACTGGAATATGCAAGTGACAATGTATTAAACAATAAATTGTTTTAAATGTTACTTGTCTGTTTGACTTCTTTCTTTGGGGGGTAAATTATTTCTTAGCTTCTCTCTTAGCCATGGCCTAGAAGAAATGATCAGAAGTGATTGATTCATACCTTATAGATTTATACCTTCTCCAGAGTGTAACTGTTAAGAGTTTGTTTACATCTTATGTTCTTTCCTAGTGGTAAGTGAAAATGTATTAACATACACACACACACACAAAAATCTAGGGAAGTACCAATACAGGTTGCTAAAACTATATGTTCATAATGTTTCAACAAGTGACATTTTTCTTCAAAGATAGTGGAAATCCTCTGTCCCTTCGTTAATAGAAACAGATAAACAACAACCAAAAAAAAACCCTCATGTAGCATTACTTCTCAGCAAAGCGCCTTGATAGGTAGTCCTCAATCCAGTTCAGTTTTCACTTACTATGCTTTTCTCACTGAAATCACACATTAATAGTGACCTCCAAATTATTGTATTAAATGGACAATGCTCAGATTTTAAATTTTTTTGTTGATTTTAGAGAGAGTGGAAGGGAAAGAGGGGAAACATTGATTTGTTCCACTTATTCTTGCATTCATTGGTTGATTATTATATGTGCCCTGAGTGGGTATCAAACCAACAACCTTGGCATATTGGAAAGATGCTCAATCCAACTGAGCTACAGGGATTGCTAAAACTTTTTTTTTTTTTTTTAAAGGGACAGAGAGAGAGCCAGAGCGAGGGTTAGATAGGGACAGACAGACAAGAACAGAGAGAGGTGAGAAGAATCAATCAGTTTTTCATTGCTGTTACAACACCTTAGTTGTTCATTGATTGCTTTCTCACATGTGCCTTGACTGCGGGCCTTCAGCAGACCGAGCAACCCCTTGCTGGAGCCAGCGACCTTGGGTCCAAGCTGGCGAGCTTTTGCTCAAGCCAGATGGGCCCGCGCTCAAGCTGGCGAGCTCGGGGTCTCGAACCTGGGTCTTCCACATCCCAGTCTGACGCTCTATCCACTGCGCCATCACCTGGTCAGGCTGCTGAAACTTTTAAACATTCTAAAAGCATTTGCCATTTTAAATTATTTTATCTTTTCACCTTTCCTTTTCTAGTATCTCTTGGCTCTTAAATCTAGCCTTTTTTTCATTTGGTCTAAATTCTCAAACACTTATAATGCAGTGTGTTGATGCAAATATAAGCTGCTACAGGAGAATAGATAAGAGAGAGACTTAATCTTGTCCTTATCACATAATTTTTTAATAAACATTTAGGTTCTTTGATAGATTTACAACGTGGGTGAAAGAAAGTGTTCTCTTTTGGAGAATAATGGGATTATACAGAGTTTTGCTAAACACCATAAGTACAAATTAGTTTCAATTTTTAAAATCTTATTTTACTTTGGTCTCAACTTTAGTATCACTTTCTTAGGGAATCCTTCACTAACATACCCTTAGTTCCCCTAGAATCTTATGTTATATCCTAAATACCTGTCTAAACTGCTAAAATATAAGTTCTCTTTTTTTTTTTTTTTTTTTTTAAATTTTTTTATTTTATTCATTTTAGAGAGTAGACACAGAGTGAGAGAGAGAGAGAAAGAGAGAAAGGGGGGGAGGAGCTGGAAGCATCAACTCCCATATGTGCCTTGACCGAACCAGTGCAGGGTTTTGAACTGGCGACCTCAGTGTTCCCAGGTCGACGCTTTATCCACTGCGCCACCACAGGTCAGGCATAAGTTCTCTTTTAATAGAGGAACTCTTCCCAATACCTTTGTAAATTAGGGTATACTCAAACAGTTGTTGACAATGCTCTACACATTTTTCAGACCTTGAGTTTATAGCTCATCTCACCTCCCAACTTGTCCATTATTTATTACATGCAAAACCAATCTAATCTGATCATGTCTCTTCCCTTCCTGATTGCCTTCAATAGTCTTGTTTTGTAATTTAAACTTCTTAATACAGCATAAGAATCTCTTTATGAGGTACATCTCCAATTATACAGGGCTGGGCAAAGGCAAAAGTAGGTTTACAGTTGTAAGTATGCTGAAACAAGAGTTTATTGTATTTATTCATGTATTCGTTTTCATACGAACATCTGTAAACCTACTCTTGCCGACCCCCGGTATCTTCCAGCACTTTTCGCCTTTACTTGTGCTTTATATGAGTTTCTTTATCCAATAATGCTTTTCCCCTCTTGTTTACCTTTCAAAGTCATCTCTTAAAACAGACCTTGGACATCAGCTAGCTTCTAATCACTAGACAATATAGTGATCACTCAACCTGTTACCTCTAATCCCTGAAACGATATGATCCATTTTAAGTTCCTAGAACTAACTACAGGGAGTTGGTCACAGCAATTAATAAAATATTTGTTAAACATAATAAATTCTGTAAATACTGAAGGCCAAGAAGGTAAGTTACTGTGGGAAATTCCTGCCCTCAAATATCTCAATAGCTCATACAAGGACCATTAATAAATTACTGTAATGACGAGTTTATACAATAGTCTTCTCTCGGTATTCTTGGCCGAATTGGCTCCAGGAAACTCTCCCCCTCTGTGGATATCTATATCTGATGCTCAAGTCCTTATATAAAATGACATATTTGCACATAATCTGTGCACGTTCGTGCATACTTTAAATCATCTCTAGATTACTTCTGATATCTAATACATTTGAAATGTTATGTAAAGAGTTGTACTGTATTATATAGGGAATAATAACCAGTCAAAAGTGTACATGTTCAATACAGATTCAACCATTGTTGGTCTAAGTACATAATACACATTGGCAACAACCTAACTTTTTTTAAAAATATTTATGATCTGTGATTGACTGCTGATGAGAAGAAGCTCATAGATATGGATGCCAACTGTACATTCGGATATTGGGAAGATCATGGTATTAATGATATTTATTTTTGTTAACTGCCTGATTTGGGATGTCATTCTGTGTATTTATTAGATATTTCTCAAACTTAGTGTCATCATAATTTTCTTTTCTGTTTAAAGTGCCACGATTGACATAATTTAACTTTTCAAAGTATGAATCACAATTTTTGATTTTTAAAAAATTTACTTATTGATATTTAGGGAGAACAAAGGATTAAGAAACATCCATTTATTTCACTTTTTTATGCATTTATGGTTTGATTGTTTTATGTGCCCTGACCACGGATCAAACCTGCAATCTCGGGATCTCAGCATGATGCTTTATGTAACTGGGCTACCTGGCCACAACCAGTTTTTTTATTTTTAGAGATTAATACCTCTTTAAAAGTTTCTGACTTTGTTTTTTTAAGATCATAGCTAATTTGTTGTGTAAAATATGGTCAATACACACTAAGGCTTCTGCCCCTATGATTATAAGTTAATGTTTTCAGTAGTATTTACAGACCTTAAAGCTGTCCTACGCAGTTGGTATGTTAGTACTCACATATTATTAATGATAATGATAGTTACCTTATGAGTGACTAACTTCAAAGCTAGTGATGATCCTGAGCTTGTAAGCAATGCTGTTTCTAATGCTGCAATATATTCAAGAAAATACATCTTTAGCTGCTTAATTTTCCAACAGATTTAAACCAATAGGTTGAGACAAAACATTTTTTAAGTTCCTGTCTTTCATTCTTTTGAAGAAAATTTTCTCAGCAAAATGTTCAAAATAGACCTAAAATATTTTAAAGCAGAAACTTACATTCCCACAGATACAGATGTTTGGATTCAAACATCAAGTGATAGTTGCACTTCAGGTGTTTCTTTGACTGTGACCCACATTAAGAAATACATTTTAACACTGTTTTCTGGTACAGTGTATTAATAAAACTATGTTTCACAAAGTTTTTACTGCTTATGATAAACCCTGATGTTTTCTATTTTTTCCAATGCTAATAAATTTCCAACCCACTCAATTGATTTTATCACCTCCCAAGAGACATTAGATTCAATAATTTAGGTCACAAACTTTGAGATTCTTTGCTCCTGGTATTTCCATCAGTGGCTCCCTTTTTTAACTACATGCCTCAATGGTGAAGTTTGTTGATACATTTATTTTAAAAAAGAATAACCTAACTGAAACCCATAAAACACTTGTTTGTGACTGTCTTAGATGCCAAATTTGGGCTTTACATCTATACATCTATATCATTATCTTAATAGCCCTATCTGGTTTCTATTCATTTTTAAAGATAGTACCAAAGATGTGAAGAAGTGGAACTCTATTTAATATGTTGATGGTAATATTATAAAATGGTGCACCAGTTTGGAAAACAGATTAACAGTTCCTCAAAAGGTTTAAGAGAGCTATCACATATCCCAGCACTTTTACTCCTAGAGAAATATAAACATAAAAACTTATACAGGAACATTCATCCTGCATTATTCATAATAGCTAAAGCAAAAACAGCCCTAATGTCTATCAACTGATCAATGGATAACCATATTGTGGCATGGCCATATAATAGAATATTATGTGATGAAGAATTCAAATTTCTTACATAGTCAACAATTACTGTATGGCCCAGCAATTCCATTCCTAGGTTCTACTCCAAGAGAACTAAAAACCTATGTCCAGGCCTGACTTGTGGTGGCACAGTGGATAAAGTGTTGACCTGGGAACGCTGAGGTCGCCAGTTCAAAACCCCGCACTGGTCTCGTCAAGGCACATATGGGAGTTGATGCTTCCAACTCCTCCCCCCTTTCTCTCTTTCTCTCTTTCTCTCTCTCACTCTGTGTCTGTCTCCTCTCTAAAAATGAATTAAAAAAAATAAAAAAACCTATGGCCACACAATAAAGTGGTCATAAGTGTTCATACCAGCAGTCTTTGTAGTCAAAAATGAAATGAAAGAGACCCAAATACTAACTAATGAGTGAATAAACCAAGTGTGGCCTATCCATAGAATGGAATATTGTCTGGCAATGGAAAGGAAAGAAGAATTGATAGTGGCTACAACATAACTAAACTATGGAAACTAAGCGAAAGAAGCTAGTCAGGATAACCAGCATTTTGTTATGATTCTGGTTACATGAAAAGTTCAAAATTAACAAATTTCCTAGACAGAAAGTGGGTTAGTGATTGGGTCTGTGGACAGAGAAATGGGATATGACTGCTAATGGGCAGGTGCTTCCTTTTGAATATGGTGAGAATGTTCTGAAATTAGATAATGATCATGATTATAAAATCTTATGGATACCCTAAAAAGCACTGAATCGTACACTTTAAAATGGTGAATTTCGGTAGTAAATTACATATTTCTTTTTTTTTTTAATTTTTTTTAATTTTATTCATTTTAGAGAGGAGACACAGAGTGAGAGAGAGAGAGAGAGAAAGAGAGAAAGGGGGGAGGAGCTGGAAGCATCAACTCCCATATGTGCCTTGACCAGACCAGTACAGGGTTTTGAACTGGCGACCTCAGTGTTCCCAGGTTGACGCTTTATCCACTGTGCTACCACAAGTCAGGCAGTAAATTACATATTTCAATAAAACTTTTACTTAACAATTTTTAGTTATATTTTAAAAACTCAAATGAGATCAGTAAATAAAAAGAATAACTACATAAATTATTTGTTGCTAAGCTCTGGTTCAGTAAGCCATCACTGAAGTGATTTAAAGTACTTTAAAAATAGAAATCCAATTTAATCTTCACTTGAATTGGCAGACCTTTAGAAGAAGAAATTAATGGAAATGTAATGGTTAACCCTGGGTTCAGGCAATGGGGCAGTCCATTGTCTATGTTTCTCACCAAACAATAAATATATCTATAATCCGTATGCTTCTCCAAACCCCTGAGACCAACTCATCGAACCCCTAGGGTTCGATAGAACCCAGGTTAAGAACCACTGGTCTATGTCCATGAGTCTCGTTTTATATCCCACCTATGTGTGAAAAGATAGTTCTTAGCTTTTTCTGATTTACTTATTTCACTTAGCGTGATGTTCTCAAGGTACATTCATGTTGTTGTGAATGGCAATATATCATCATTTCTTGTGGCTGAGTAATATTCTATTGTATATATGTACCATATCTTCTTTATCCAATCCTTTACAGGTATTGAGCGACTTACGACCTATGCAACTTACGACCATTAGACTTTACGATCACAATCGCTAGCCACGACTGCTCCGTGTCTGGCAGCGCAAATGCTGCCCAGCTGGGCGTATGACAGTGCAGACCAGCTTCCTGCAGCACTTTGCAATTGGGAAAATGTTTCCTATGTTATTTTTTACACCTATATTTTGTATTTTTGTATGCACCTGTATTTTGTAATATTGTATGTTTCGCAAATATTAAACTAGTTGTACTGGTAATGTAGTGTTTTCCTTAAACCTGACGAATGTAAAAATAAGAAACAAAATGATGTAGAGATTATACAAATGGCATAAAATGAACAAAGAAAATTATGATATATAACAATAATGAAAGAAAATTATAAAATATGACTTAAAGATTTTTATAACATCATTTCACAGTACTGTACATATAGCCTACTCAACTTACGACCAAATCGTGTTACAACCAGTCTGTCAGAACCAATCATGGTCATAAGTCAAGCACTAGCTGTATTGATGGACACTGATTGTTTTCATACCTTGGCCTCTGTAAATAATGAATGAGTCTTTGTGTACCAATGTTTTCAAGTTTTTCAGGTTGCTACCCAGTAGAGCAGGGGTAGTCAACCTTTTTATACATACTGCCCACTTTTATATCTCTGTTAGGAGTAAAATTTTCTAACCGCCCACCAGTTCCACAGTAATGGTGATTTATAAAGTAGGGAAGTAACTTTACTTTATAAAGTTTATAAAGCAGAGTTACAGCAAGTTAAAGCATATAATAATAATTACTTACCGAGTACTTTATGTTGGATTTTCGCTAAATTTGGCAGAATAAATCTTTATAAAACAACTTATTATAGTTAAATCTATCTTTTTATTTATACTTTGGTTGCTCTGCTACCACCCACTATGAAAGCTGGAATGCCCACTAGTCAGCGGTAGGGACCAGGTTGACTACCACTGTAGTAGAGGGATTGCTGCGTCATATGGTAGCTTCATTCTTAATATTTTGAGGAACTACCATACTGTCCTCCATAATGGCTGTACCAGTTTACATTCCCATCAGCAGTGAATGAGTGTTCCTTTTTCTCTACAACCTTTCTGACACTTATGACCTGTCCTGTTGATAACAGCCAGTCTAACAGGTGTGAGTTGGTATCTCGTTGTGGTTTTGATTTGTATTACTCTAATATTTATTTGTTGTTTGTATGTCTTCATGAGAGAAGTGTCTGTTCTGGTCCTCTCCCCATTTTTTAATTGGATTGTTTGTTTGCTTTTGAGGAGTATTATACTTCTAAGAATGTTGGAAATACTTTTTTTTCCAGCAAAATTAAGTATGATATTACTTCAGTAGATAAAACTAGATTTTTTAATTTGCTGCATGTATGTAATATCATCTTTCTGCCTAAATTTACATTTGTTAGGAAGAAGCTAGATTAGATGATTTCTAAGATCCTATCCAGTTTGTAGTTGCAAACTATAAACGAGCAAACATATATATCATATTTACAAACTTATTTGACCAACAACTTGGATAAGTCAGTGGCTTTGGGGGTCCTGAATGGAAAGGAAAGTGTCTTCCCAGTGTGTATTTCTCGCCTGCCTGGTGCTGTAGTAAGGTGCCAAAAAGCTGCAAAATTAACATTGATATTTTAGGAGGAATGGTCAGGCTTTCCTCTCCCATCCTTTTTATGGGTAGGGGAGAGAAAAGAATGTAGGTTTCTGGCTTGCAAGAACAATGGGTCATTTAGTTTTAAATCTAAAATAAAGGTTTACTGAGAAACTTCTTCTCTTTCAATGGGAGACAGCATTTACATACCACCCTGCATAGACTGTAGTTCCTCCTATTCTCCTGGAATCCTGAGAGTAATATACCTCTTGGCAAAGGTGGGAAGATGAACCCTAAAATATTGTAAATATCTTTGATTTGTATCCCCTAAACAAATGTTGTAAGCTTTTGCCATAATGTCATGCTCTCCCCAGCCCGTGTGTGATCATGGGTAAATAGTCAGCTTCTGAGATGTATTTGGCACACATAATTTGGGTCTGCAAATGCCCCATGTCAGCCATATGCAGCTGGCATATTTAATAAATCTCCTTCTTTAATAAAACCCTTCAAAACTCATCTGGACTTGGTGTATCTACGTAAACCCGCGGAATTGAGGTACGGGTACTTTACAACATTTGGTGCCCAATGTGGAGCTCTGGTGTTATGTGTCACTGGGTAGAGACAACACTAATTGGCTGGTCTCTCCAGGGAGCTGCCCGACCCCACTTGAATCTCGAGGAGAGGTACCACCTGGGATGTTTTCAGGGCTCCCGGTTTTCCTGTGGGTCTGAACAGTTTTTTGGTAGTCGCCTCCCGGTTCCCAAATTTGACAGTTTGGACAATTCAGCAGAGAAGTCAAGGAGGTAGGTAAAGCAACTCTTTTGCTTTACTGAATTCTGGCTTTCCTCTGAACTCTTGCTTTTGCTTTTCTATTTGGGACTCGTACTGGTCAATTTGGGACTAGGATGTAGGTAAGGTAGATTTGTAGCTTTGCTGAGTTGTAACTCTGGAAATATGTAGGTGAGGTAAATCTTTTGTTTTGCTGAGTTGTAACTGGAAATTTGTAGGTATAGCAAACCCTTTGCTTTACTGAATTGTAACTCCAGAGGTGTGTAGGTGGAACAAATCTTCTGCTTTGCTGTTTGGAACTCTGGAGGTGTAGCTAGGGCCAATCTTCTGCTTTGCTATTTGGAACTAGTCTGTCTGTATTGGACTCTCCCAAACCAAGACGCTGGTGGAGAGTTTTTAGTTCCTGCCTCGGGCTTTGTTGAGAGATGTCTGGTTGTACTCTGAAAGGATAATTAGTGTGGATTAGGTCCTGCCTCGGACTCTCAATGGTATCTGCTCCTACTCTAGGAGGACATAGTGGGAACTGAGCTAACCAGGTTAGTCAGTTCTGCCTCGGACCTTCAGAGACATCTGTTTCTCTAGAGAGACATTAGTAAAGACTTCATCCTGCCCAGAACTTCCAGAAGTATCTAGTTGTGCTTTCAGTAAAGAACATTAGTGGAGACAATTGTTTGTGCTCTAGGAAGGCATTTGTGGGGATTGAATCAGTCCAGGATTAGTCAGTCTCGCATCGCACTGCATCAGTGGAGACTCAGATAACCTGGATTGATTGATCTCGCCTCAGACTTCCAGAGACTTCTCTGTGTTTGTTGAGATCTCAGACTTTACTTTTATTGTTTCTGTCTGAAACCCCTGAGTTTGAGGCTAAAGTCCTTCCAGGGATGCAAACTGCATGCATCTGAGAGGCCAAGAGGGGGAACCCTTTCCTCATAAGTGAGCTTTGTCTCTTTGTCAGAAAAATTAGAAAAAGTAAAGTGCGCTCATTTAAATTTCTTGATTTGTGATCTTTGTGTGTGAAGTCTTTGTTTAATGTCTAAATGTGTCTATTTTTAAGGCCTGGAGTGAGTGTTTGTGTCAAAAATTGGAGGTTTCTGACTAGAAGGCAATCTTAAATGGTGAATTGTTTATTCTCTTTGTTCTTGGATCTAAGACCTTTAGCTTTAGGGCACTCTCTCTAATTTCTCCCCTGAAGAAATTATTCTCTTCTGGTGGTTCCTACTTGTTGTCTTATTTCCTCTAGAGTCAAACATCCTTTATTCTGGGTGCTTGTTATTATCTCTTAGCTTTCTTGCTTTTATTAGTGCACTAATTTTTAGATTTTCTGGAAACAGTTTCAATTTTGTAATAGGTGGCCAGCAACAAGGACTTTTAATCCCCGGATAGTAAGGGCAGTCTGGAATATTGTGACTGGGAATCCAGGCTATCCCAATCAGTTTCCATACATTGATCAATAGCTAAATTTAACAATGAATCTGCCACAATGGCTAAAAGCTTATTCAATACAAAAAGAGAATTCGAGAAAAAGAATTAAAACTCTGCTAGAAAAGAGTCAATGTGCATATAGCAATAGGGAACATGCCCAGGAAAGTGTTTCTTCAGCCTCTGGGGAGAAGGGCTGGCAAGTAAGCGATTTGAGTAAGAGAAGAGTGGAAGGCAGGGCCCAGACAGCTGTGTGCAAAGCAGTAAGGAGAAGGGTGCTAGAGTAGGGGGTGAGGTGTCTAGAGAAAATATAAAATAGAAACAAGTTTCAAATAATCAGATATTCACCTACTGACCAGAAAAGATTTTGCCCATTTGGAAAATACTGGATAAGAATAGTAGTAAAATTTGAAACTTTACTTTAGAAAAATCTTAGAGAAAAGAAAAGGATATTCAGGGAATTGTGAGGAAATTGGAAACCTCATATAGGCTGAAGCAACCCGCTATTGGGAAAGTAATATTGTGAAATTTGTATTTTAATTAGATGCTCAAAACAAGGTAGTTAGCTACAGTGGTAGATTGGATTATGCAAGACAAATGGCAGGGGAAAAAAGGGTAATAGTGGCAGGCTCCTCTCTCCTGGAGTCTGTTTCCCCCTTAGGCACCTCAACCCTCATATTGACTTAATAGTGTAAATTACTGTGGGTTAAAAGAGGGTTGGTATCTCTTTGCCAGCTGGGTAGTTTGTACCAAAAATCCCGTATTATGTAAAAGGTATTTTTCATGTTAGGAATGTATATATTACTTCCAAGTTCTTTTGCTAATTCTTTTTATTTGCTGTTTTATAGCCCTGTAATATTGAAATCTTGGCTTAGATATTAGGAAATATGTAATAATTGTGAATAATGTCTTTTTATGTAATGTTTGGTTTATTATCATTTTGAAACAGTATTGTTAAAAAATTTTCTAAATGCTAATGTGCTGAGTTATTCAGAAGTGGAGAGACTCTGGAATCCTAAAAAAAAAAATGCCAAACCTGTTTCTCTTGTAAACCTCTACCCTCTTTTATTTGATCCAGCTAATAACACTGCTTTTGTCTTTTTCCAAGAGTTTATATAGACAGAAAAGGGACCCTCAAACCCCTCAACGAGATCTTCTGAGCATGGCTTTTAAGGTGTATAATGACCAAGAAAGGAATAGAAAAGGCAAATAGAGCCCAAAAGAGATCAGAAAAATACCAGCTCTTGGCATACACCCTTAAAGGCTCCAGTGCCTGAAGGGGCTTAACAGGATTGCATCAGGGCCCTGTTTCAAGAGCGGAAAGAAAGGTCATTAAGCTAAAGCCTACCAGGCTTCTTGGCCCCACCAGGGACATGCCTTTGCTGTGGGAAAAAGGGACAATGGGAGGTAAGCTGCCCCCTCACTTCATGGAGGAAGGGTTCAATCTCTTCCAGCCCTGCTCCAGCTACCTGTGACCTGACCTTTCCCAGCTTGCTGGGACTTGCCACTGAGGGTTAAAGGTGCCTGGGGCCATCAGCCCCATCTCACAATACTGTGGATGAGCCTAGGGTATTTCTTCCAAGTCGCAGGTAAACTGTTCTTATTTCTTGTAAACACAAAAGTCACTTACTGTACCTTGCCTAATATTTGTGTTTTATTTATCCCTCGAAGATTTCTACTGTGGGTATTGACAGTCTTAATTTCTGTTGCTTTGTTTAATGTATAGTGTCTCCTTTATTCTTCTTGTCTCAATGCCCCATACCTTTTCTAGGCTGGGACCTGCTCCTAATTCCAGCTAGAAGCAGTGGTCATTAAGACTTGGACTCTAGCTGCAGAGTATGGAATATAACCACAGTTTCAGTGCCTTGCGAACTTTTCTTGAATATCTGTGACTTCTGCTCTTTGGGACAATTCTCAGACTGAAGTGAGATTGGGTTACATTTGCAAATAATATGAAGCAATAATAGTGTCAACATGAACCTAATGAATTTACATTAACATGTTAAGGACATTTAAGACTGTAAGGATCTTATTTTGAATCCTGTTATATTGGTTAGAACTTTGATAATCTAGTGGGCTTTGGTCACTTTATTATATTGGAACACTTGTTATAGTATTTGTTAACATTATCTGTTTGAATTTTATTGTTTATTTTATATTTTTCCAGTCTGCCTCAAAATCGGAGCATAAGAATTCAAATAAGTAGAAAGGTGCCACCAAAATCAGTGGGGTTTTTAGGACCCTTATTGCCAAAGGTTTATTGAAAACCAATTAGAAAAAGATTTTGCCAACAGGAAAGGAATAATTAGAAAAGCCAAACTTAGATTCTATTACAGAAGGCATAATATCTGAATGTTTAGTTTATGTCCAAGTAAATATTAAGCAAAGTCAGGAAATTGTAAAAAGAAACAGGGTGAAAAAGACTTTCCCAGATAAACATTTAGAAATAGACTTTAATAAAATAATTGACAGGTAAATAAAAGCTTCCCCTTCTAAAGTAGGGCCACAGTGACAAGTGTTAAAAAATTGCTATATAGAATTCTTTCCAGGTTTAACTTGCTCATTCTAGTGTTAGGCCTGCATTTATATCCAAAGTCTCACAGCTAGTAAGAAAGAAACCTTATATTAATTAGAAACTAATTTGAAGTTACATTGTGCCCACAGGCCCCAAAAAGTTTCAGGGAAAGTAAAATGCATAAATCAAATTGTAAAAGAAACATGACCACTCCTTCCTTAAGTACTTGCAGGGTTTGCAGGTTAAACAGCAAGCTGTTCAAAAGACTGTCCAAGACGTGCTTCCAACATTGCCAGGAGATCCAGTACATCTTTTTCAGCCGGGGGACTCAGTTTAGGTAAAGAAGCACATCACCCAAGGACTGACTTTCATGTGGATGGGTCCACACACCGTGATTCTGACCACTCCCACTGCTGCCAAGGTAAAAGGTGTGCCCTAGTTCAACCGCAAACCGGAAGCCAGTTGGTCTACATATGGCTAATGCATGAAGAAACTCACTAAGGATTCCTTTTTAATTAGACTTTGGGGAAAAAGGAAAACTAGGGTAAAATAAAAGCCAGTTAATTTTATGTAAGTTGTAAAATGTTTGTGCAGTTTAAAAGAAATTAATCGGTAACATTTATTTCTTTAATAAACCGTGTTGCTATTAATACTGTTTGTTAAATATTTGTTACATGTTATAAGTAATATCCATTACAGCCTCATACCCTTTAGTAAATTAAGTCAAGAATTTGACTTAGGATATAAAACCAGTGGGGATTGTAGTAAGGTACCAAAAAGCTGCAAAATTAATATTGATATTCTAGGAGGAAAGATCAGGCTTTTCTATATCGTCCTTTTGGAGAGGGAAGGGAGAAGAATGTAAAAGTTTCTGGCTTGCAAGAACAATGGCTGATTTATTTTAAAATCTAAAATAAAGGTTAACTGAGAAACTTCTTCTCTTTCAATGGGAGACAGACAGCATTTACATACCATCCTGCATTGATTGTAGTTCCTCCCTCCTTCCTGGAATCCTGAGAGTAACATACCTCTTGGCAAAGGCAGGAAGATGAACCCTAAAAGATTGTAAATGTCTTTGATTGTGTTACCTTGACAATCTTAATGTTCTTGTGTATTCCAAAACAAATGTTATGAGCTTGTGCCATGATGTCATGCTCTCACCAGCCCGTGTGTAATCAAGGGTATTTGGCTCACATAATTTGGGTTTGCAAATGCCCCGTGTAAATAAAGCCAGTAGCCACAGCCACCATCACAGCTGCCTGGCCCATGCAAGTTTGCATTTGATTAGAACAGATGGTAATGAAACAATAAAGCCAAGAACTGGTGGGCCATTAGCTTTAATCCTAGCTTGCACCCGGCGGGCAAGAAATACACACAGTGGGAAAACACTTTCCTTTCCATTCAGGGCTCCCAAAGCCACTGACTTATCTGAGTTTTCCTAGGATCAAAGGTTTTTACCTCACCAGCCTTATTCACCTCTGTTTCTCATCTCCTTCTCTCTGCACAAACTGGCTTCTCCTTCAGCATTTTCCCATCTTGGGTGCTTCTCCTCTCCTCCATGTGGCCTTTCTCTGCTCTCCTCTCTAATGCTAATCTCTGGAACCGAGAGCGAGAGCAAGCCCTGGTCTGCCCCATTTTATATTGTAGAAATCCAAACCTTTAAGCCAATCTACAAGTAAGAAAGTCTCTGATACAAAGCCACTTATCTAAGGCATAAATGGGATTCCTCATAAGAGTGCACCACCCCTATCATGCAATAGTCAAGAGTGTGGGGGAAAGCTTAGTATCAAAAAGATCTTAGTTTTAAAAGCATGGGAAAAGGCTTAATCTTAAAACTAAGCCTTAGGCTATAATGACCCTGCCTGCTTACAGCCTGTCCTCCACACCCAATGCAAACTATAAGCGAGCAAACATATACATTATATTTGCAAACTTATTTGACCCACACACCATGTTAACCATATGCAGCCAGCATATTTAATATATTTTCTCCTTTAATAAAACCCTTCAAAACTCATCTGGACTTGGTGTCTGTTGGGCAGATAAAATATATTATGCTCACTTTGTTAAAGATGGCGCTGCCCACATGGAAGTTCGTTGATATTAATGTGTGTTCTGAAACAGGCTATGGGCAGGCAGGGTCGTTATAGCCTAAGGCTTAGTTTAAGAGTAAGCTCTTCCCCACACCCTTGACTGATTGGATGATGTAGGGTGGTGATGTAGGGAGGAATCCCATTATGCCTCAGATGGGTGGCTTTGTATCAGAGACTTTCTTTATGTATAATTGGATTAAAGGTTTGGATTTTCTATGCTATAAACTGGGGCAGTCCGGGAGCTTGCTCTCTCTCTTGGTTCCTGAGTTCCTGAGGTTGGTATTAGTGAGGAGAGCAGAGTAAGGCCACGTGAAGGCCAGGAGAAGCAGCCAAGATGGCAGAGTGCTGAGGAAGAAGCCAGTTTGTTAAGAGTTTGTGCAGGAGGAGATAGGAAACAGAGGTGAATAAGTCTGGTGAGCTAGAAACCTTTGATTTTAGGAAACTCGGATAAGTCAGTAGCTTTGTGAGCACTGAATGAGTGGGTTTTGGAGCCCAGTGTGTGTTTTTTGCTTGCCCGCCGGGTGCAAGCTAGAATTAAAGCTGATGGTTCTCCAGTTCGTGGCTCCTGTGTTTTATTACCGACTGTTCGAATCTAATGTGAACCTGCACGGGTCAGGCTGCTGTGATGGTGGCCTCGACTACTGGCTTTACAGTGTCTCTATATAAACTCGCGGAATTGAGGTATGGGTACTTAACAACAGTGCGAGCTAGGATTAAATGTAATGGCCCAGCAGTTCTTGGCTCTGTTGTTTCATTTCTGTCTGTCCGAATCAAATCCTAACCTGTATGGGCCGGGCGGCTGGGATGGTGGCTGCGGCTACTGGCCATACACATCTGTTGTTATAGTGTAATTAAGTCCACAGATTACATAGAGACACGAAATCCAAATTAATTTTTGAGTTTATTAGTTAGCCAGCTAGCTACACTGGGCACAATCTCAAGTCATGTAGAAAGTCCCTAAGATTCTGTAGCTGATTTTATAGACCAAATCACATACCTGTTGGGATGGTGTTGGGCAGATAAAATATATTACGCTCACTTTGTTAAAGATGGCACTGCCCATGTGCAAGTTTTAAGAGTAAGCTTTTCCCCACACTCTTGACTGATTAAATGATGTGGGGTGGTGCACTCTCATGAGGAATCCTCCCAGTATGTCTCAGATAAGTGACTTTGTATCAGAGACTTCCTTGTTTGTAGATTGGATTAAGAGTTTGAATTCTACACTATAAAGTGGGGCAGACCGGGAGCTTGCTCTCTTGGTTCCTGAGGTTAGTATTAGAGAGTTTTTGCTGGAGAAGGAGATGGGAAACAGAGGTGAATAAGTCTGGTGAGCTAGAAACCTTTGATTCTAGGAAACTCGGATAAGTCAGTAATTTGTGAGCACTAAATGTGTGGGTTTTGGAGCCCAGTGTGTGTTTTTGCTTGCCCGCCAGGTACAAGCTAGAATTAAAGCTGATGGCTCACCAGTTCTTGGCTCTGTTGTTTCATTATCAACTGTCCAAATCTAATGCAAACCTGCACTGGCCAGGCGGCTGTGATGGTGGCCCTGACTACTGCCTTTACCTTGGCTACTGCACCTGGTCGTGCAGGAGCCAAGGATGAAACGTCCTTCTCGGCATGAGGCCCCATACTCCTCTGGTATGCGGCTGCGTGTTATCAAAAATGGCTATGCGTGTCAGTGCTGACACGCATGTCATAGGTTAATCGTCATAGTCCTAAGCCCTTCTATTTTTAACTGTCTCCAGCTTTAATCAATATACTCTAAAATCACCTAGATTTATGTTGTAAAATCTTTCCTACAGGAAGTCAAGAGACCATACACAGGCTGGCCCAAGGGAGACCCACTGTAGCCCAGTTCCTGCCCAGTAACACTACCCAATAGTGAGCAACAATGAATCATTATATATCCAGACAATCCTTTTGTGTTTAAGGGTCAATTCGCAAAAGCTACAAATGTTTGTAAATTTTTTTATTTGCTGATTTTAGAGAAGAAGGAGGAGAGAGAGAAACAGAGAAACATTGATTTGTTTTTCCACATATTCATGCATTCATTGGTTGATTCTTGTATATGCCCTGACTGGGGATCAAACCCACAACCTAGGCATTTTGGGAGGTTGCTCTTACCAAGTGAACTACCTGGCCAGGGTTACAGTGTTTTGTTTTGTTTTTCTTCTTCTGTGACAGACAGAGAGAGGGACAGATAGGGACAGACAGACAGGAAGGGAGAGAGATAAAAAGCATCAATTCTTCTTGAGGAACCATGGATCTTCAAGAGGCAAATGGTTAGCCTTTCCACATCATTTTCCATCTACAGAAAGAAGATAAAAATATCTAGTTCATATTGTTATGGATTAAGTGAAATAATTTTTATAGGGTTAATCTCTGGATAGAATATATATTCAATAAATAGCAGTTTTTCTTCTATTGATATGAGGGAGAGGAAGGGAGAGAGGTGGTGGGAAAGAGAGAGAGAGAGAGAGAGAGAGAGAGAGAGAAAGGGAGAAGCATCAATTTATTGTATAGTTGTGAACCCATTAATTGCTTTTCATAGTACCCTAACCAGGGCTCAAATTGACAACCTTGGGGTTGAGTTGGTGACCTCAGTGCTTGAAGAACAATCTACCCACTGTGCCACTGGCTAGAGCAATAAATAACAGTTGTTATTAACTGTCCTTCTGCAGAAAATTTTCTAAAAAAAAAAGAGCCATATTTTTATTTTTCATTTATTCAACTTATATTTAACATGTATAATCTATTAACAAAGTGAATTTCAAATTCATTTATAAAAAATAAAGAGCATTTTTTTAATGGTACTATATTTATTTTTCCACCATCACTTATTTTACCTGGATTTTTGTTTGTTTGTTTTGACAGAGACAGAGAGATAGGGACAGACAGACAGGAAGGGAGAGAAATGAGAAACATCAATTCTTTGTTGCTCCACCTTAGTTGCTCATTGATTGTTTTCTCATATGTTTCTTGACTGGGAGGCTACAGCAGACCGAGTGATCCATTGCTCAAACCAGATGAACCTGCGCTCAAGCCGGTGACCTTGGGGTTTTGAACCTGGGTCCTCTGCGTCCCAGTCTGACATTCTATTCACTGTGCTACTGTCTGGTCAAGCTATTTTATCTGGATTTTTGAAATGTAAATTGCCTCATAGATTTTACCACATTCTAAATTTGCCTGTTTCCTCTTGATGTCATTTAACTCTTTCTCATAACTTGGAAGTAAGGTAGGATGTGATTAATCTTTAATTATTTTTGACAAGAATAATTTGTTTGTTGTACCTCCTATTGCATGACATCAACAGGCACATAATGTCAAGTGGTCCAATTAGTAATGAGGCTAAGTTGGGTTACTTTGTTGTTGACATAGTAATAACCAGAACTTTTCTTTGTAAATTACCTTTTTCTCTTTGCAGTTAATAAGGAACTGGTAATATTTTGGTACATATGACTCTTCTGGTTCCCGATAACAATTCATGATTATAAAATCCCATTGAAAATCCTTATTTCAATAAAGATATTTGGGGGTTTTTGTGAAAGTGTTGATTGTCTAATTCCATCACATTTTACATACCATATTCTTTCATGTATAAGACACCGCAATTTCTGAAAAATTTAGGGTCTAAAAATGGTGCATCTTATATG
This sequence comes from Rhynchonycteris naso, assembly GCA_037038555.1. Lineage (NCBI taxonomy): Eukaryota > Metazoa > Chordata > Mammalia > Chiroptera > Emballonuridae > Rhynchonycteris > Rhynchonycteris naso. The sequence goes on along the minus strand of CM072998.1, from coordinate 239,038,075 downwards.
GTGGTTGTAGATTTTTTTACTTGCATTTTCCACTTTTTTGGACAGATGACTTGCACGAATTTTATGATGAATAAAATTTGAGTTCAATAACTTTATGTAATACATTTATTTTTCAAATTTGGGGCCTTCAAAATAAGGTACATCTTATACATGGAGAAATATAGTATTCATTAACTGGCATTCTTATGTTAAAAAAAAAAGAGAACCAAGCCTGACCAGGCAATAGTGCAGTGGATAGAGTGTCAGCCTGTGACACAGAGGACCCAGCTGTGAAACCCTGAAGTCTCTGGCTTGGTCACCAGCTTGAGTTTGGGATCATAGACATTACCCCATGGCCTCTGGCTTGATCCCAAATGTCGCTGGCTTGAAGCCCTAGGTTGCTGGCTTGAGCCCAAGGTTGCTGGCTTGAACAAAAGGTTGATGGCTCAGCTGGAGTCCTCCAGTCAAGGCACATATGAAAACATAGTCAATGGACAACTGCTGTGCTGCAACTATGAGTTGCTTCTCATCTCTCTCTCTTTCTGTCTGTCTGTCCCTGTCATATCTAATTAGCTCAATGGTAACACATTGTACGTTTTCCCCTTCCTTTTTCTCTCTTTTTCTGAATTACACAAATGCTAAGGCTTCTATGCATTTAGTATAATTAGACTTATTATTGTTTTTTGATGATCAAAATTGGATTATAATACATTTTTAAGCTACTTGTTCTCTAATGCTTTCCACTTGTTTTTGTTGTTGTTGTTGGTTTGTTTTTTGCTCTTACAATTTCTATACTCTATATTTGTACTGTAAATTCAGCTATATCTATTCTTCCTTGGCAACTAGTAATTTACTTGTATTTTGAAATTATTTTCTATTTACTCAATTTTTTGAGTTTGGTAAATTTCTATTTTTACATATTTCTTATGTTTGCCCATATTTATTTTGAAATTTTTTCAACTCAAGATTGTAAGGTATTTTCCCCATCAAGGAAGAAGGAAGGGCATAGCCACGAAATGTGAAATAATAAAAGCTTTATTCAGAGAGCTTCGTGGACGATCTTCTCTGGTCTGTGAGACAGGGCCAGAGAAGTTGCATGGATTTTTCCGCGTGGGGGTAATTTACAGGGTCGTTAGGGTGGTCGAGTTGATATGACATGGCAAAATTTCATTGGCTGACAGACGGTTGTTCTTTTTCAAAAGGCTCCTGGGAAGTTTCTTTTCGCGTGCATGGGTGTGGGAAGTTCCAGCCAAAGTTCCTGGGCCTGGTTCCTCATGTGACCTTCCCTCATTGCCAACCCACCTCACATTACGACCTTTTATGTTAGATAAGGGCACCACTGTTCATCTGGCTACTTCCTGCTGGGTAGGGGCGCTGTGGGAAGGGGAGGTTGGAAGGAGGTGGCTTTGAAGGGAGTCGTGTATATGGGTGTAGGAACATGTGTTTGACCATGACTCAAGAAATTTTGCAGATGCAGTCCTGTAAAAATTAAAAAAAAAAAAAAAAAAAGAGGAGCAAATATGAGTAATATGCTGATAATTAGAGGAGGACCTAGGATAGGGGCAGTCCAGGAGAGGATGGGTGACTGCCACCAGGAGTTAAGCTAGTTGTAGAAGGAGAGGTCCTTGTGCAGTTTCTCTTGCAGATGGTGGAGGACCCAACACTTTATTCCATTGGGCCAGTCTCATTGAACAACATTGCTCCCTGCTTTAGCTCACTCTGGCAGCAGGTTCCTGGTGGGAGGGGCAGGAGCAACAGGGGGATCTGCAGGGCCCAACCTTTTGGTGATCAGGAGATGGGTAGGGCCCAGTGGTTCTGACTGCCAGTGTCCTGCATGGGGGCAAGCTTGAGATGAGAGACATGATACCAAGGTGTTTGCCCTAGGAGTTTGGCTGCAGTAGGAGTAGTCAATATTACCATAGGAGGTCCCGTCCATCTGAGCTATAGGGAGCCAGGCTGGAGCTCTCTCAGAAAAACCCTGTCTCCTGGTTGGAGGGGGACTGTTGGGTGTGCTTCATCTAGACCCCCCTATGGGAGGAAGGGTCTGGTCTGCATGTTCCCTGAGAGATGGCAGAGTAAAGACAGAAAGGGGAGGGATGTGGCAAGAGGAGGGTGGTTGACAGGTAAGTTATGGTTGATTAGGAATGGTCTACCATAAACCAGCTCAAAGGGGCTGAGTCCAGTGGGGTTTCGTGGGGTTGCCCTGATTCTAGTGAGAGCCAGGGGGAGGAGGTTTGGCCAGGAGAATCTGGTCTCAATGGAAAGTTTAGTTAGCTGACCCTTCAGGATGCCATGGGCCCTTTCCACCTTTCCTGACGATTGAGGACGATAGGGTATGTGGAGCTTCCAGGTAATGTTGAGAGAGGTGGCAACCTGCTGGACTATTTGGGCAGTGAAGGCCAGTCCGTTGTATGACTGAATGGTAGTCGGAAGTCCAAATTGCGGTATGATACGTTCAATGAGAATGGAGGCAACGGTGTCCGCTGTTTCTCAAGAGGTGGGAAAGGCTTCTATCCACCCTGAAAAGGTATTAGCAAAAGTTAAGAGATAACAAAGTTTTTTGTGAGGGGGCATATGAGTGAAGTCAATTCTGGCCTGGCACGTGCCCCTCAGTTGATGAGTAGGGAAGCGGGGGCGGAGTCCCCCTTGTGTAGAGGCTTTTGAACAGACAGTGCACTCTGTGTGTACATTATTGATAGTCTGATGGACGCCTGGGAAGAAAAAAGTGGTTGCGAGAACTGATAGAGAGTTTTAGGCCCTATGTGTAAGGAACAGTGGATATCAGAAAGGAGAGTTTCAATCTGTACTTTTGGTAAGGCAATTCTATCTTCGAGAAATATCCATCCCTGGTTGCATATGTCTCCTCCCTTTCTGAGGAGGGTCTGTTCTTCCTCAGGAGTGTAGAAAGGTTTCAAGGAGGTGGAGAGAAACATGAGAGGAGTGGGGGAAGCTCCCAGGGTGAGGTTTCAAGTTGCCACATCGTCCCGAGCATTTCCCAAGGCCACCAGGTCTTGAGAGGTTTGATGACCCCTACAATGTACCACAGCCACCTCAGCGGGAAGCTCTAATGCCTGAAAAAGTTTAGAAATGAGGGTAGCATTAATTATGGGGGAGCCATTGGTAGTGAGGCAGTACCTTTCCTTCCAGAGGGCAGAGTGGCTGTGGGTGATAAGAAAAGCATATTTAGAGTCAGTATATATGGTCACGCGTTTTCCCTGGGCCAGAGTGAGTGCCCACATTAGGGCAATTAGCTCTGCTTTCTGGGAGGTGGTGCCTTCTGATAGCTGTTGAGCTTCTAGGGTGGAGGAGGTGATGACCACTCTGTAGGCCACCCATCATTGTCTGTCAGGTTCCTGTACAGAACTCCCATCTACAAAGAGTATTAGATCTGGATTTTTTAAAGGAGAATCTGATAATCCATTTCGGGGTCTGTTGAGAAAATCTATTAGCTCCGTACAAGACTGAGTGAGTTCCGGAACTGTCGTTGGAGCTGGCAGTAAAGTAGTTGGGTTGAGTCAGGGAGAGGTTAAAAGAGTGACTAAAGGGTTTTCAATGAACAGGAGGTGAAATTCTTGTAGGTGGGAAGGACTTAATAGAGAAAGAGAGATTTGTGAGAAAAGAGGTCAGTGAGCCTATGGGAGGAGAAGACAGTGATGCGTTGGGAAAGGGTGAGCTTAGTAGCCTTAGTAAGTTCAGCTGCTGCACCCAGTGCCTGGAGGCAGAGCTGCCAGCCTTTAATGGTGGTGTCCAATTGTTTAGAGAGGTATGTTATGGGAAGGTATGTAGGCCCCACAGGTTGAGTTAACATGCCAACAGCATTACCATGCTTTTCATCAGTGAAAAGGTGGAAGGGGAATGTGGGGTCAGGTAAGTCAAGAAAGGGAGAGGAGATGAGGGTGTCTTGAAGGGTAGAAAAAACCCTTTTGATGGTGTTGGGGGATGTGAGCGGTCCCATGGGAGTCTCTTTGGCAGCCTCGTAGAGGAGTTTGGCTAAGAGAGCAAAATTGGGAATCCAGTGTCTAAAGAAGCCTATTGGACCAAGGAAAGAAAGAGTCTGATCAGCGGTGGTAGGTGGTTGGAGACTGCAGAGGGTTTGAGTTCGATCTAGGGTAAGACCTCAGGTGGTGGGGGTTAAGGTGATGCCTAGATAGATTACGGACGGAGTGAAGTTGAGCCTTAACAAAAGAGACATAATACCCCTTCACAGCAAGGAAGTTAAGAAGGGTGGCGGTGTGTCTCCTTGAGGCAGACACAGAGGGGCTGCAGAAGAGTAGGTCATCTACATATTGTAAGGGAGTACTAGTTTTGAGATTACATATAGCTAAATCTCGAGCTAGTATCTGTCCAAACTCTGAAACCCTGGGATAAGACAGTCCACATAAGCTGCTGGGTTGCATTCGTGTCTGGATCAGTCCAAGTAAAGGCAAACAGAAAATAAGAGTTAGGTTGTAGAGGAATGGTAAAGAAGGCATAATTGAGGTCTAGGACCGTGAAATGAGTGGTGTCTGAGGGAATGTGTAACAGTAATGTGTAGGGATTAGGGACTACTGGGTGGAGGGGAACTACCACCTCATTGATTAGGTGTAAGTCGTGTATGAGGCGATAAACCCTTGAAGGTTTTTGAACAGGAACAATGGGGGTATTGCAGGGAGAGTCCATGGGGATGAGTAAGACTTGGTTTAAGAAGCGTGTAATTATTGGTTTAAGGCCTTGGTGGTGACTTGCTGAAATAAGGAATTGGGGTCTAGATGGGAATTGGGAGGGATTCTTTAAGTGGATGTGTATAGATGGGTGGTGGGTAGCTACTACAGGGGTAGAAGTGTCCCAGACTTGAGGGTTGACAATATCTGGTGGAATAGAGGATGCGACCAGGTTAGGGTGATCTGTGGTAATGGCAGAGCCTTCAGTCAGGAGTGATAGGAGTAGGTGGGAAGATGCTATCTGCTGGATAGTGGCTCCGAGACTGTGTAGAATGTCCCAACCCAGAAGGGGTACAGGGCATGATGGCATAACTAAGAAAGAGTGCAAAAAGGAGATTTTGTCCAAACTACATGTCAGGGGTGGCATGAGAAGGGGAAAAGAAGGGGTCACATCCACTCCTATAACTGAGACCTGTGAGGGAATTAGAGGTCCAGAGTGTGATGGCAAAACAGGGAAGGTAGTCCCCATTTCCGCAAGAAATGAGATGGACGTACCCGCTACCTGCAGCATTACCCTGGGCTCGGTAAGCGTGATGGGGCTCTCTGAGTCTGGGTCGTGTCAGTCGTCCATGAGACCAAGAAGTTCGAGCAGTGGGCTTGCCTGGCTGGCTTGACCTCCCATTTGGGTGCCTTGTCCTCTATGTAGAGGCGCTGAGGAAGGGCCTGTTGCCCAAAGGGGACAATTGCTCCACCAGTGACTGGGCTGCTTGCAGTCAGGGCAGGGCTTAGTGGGCGGCCTCGGGCAGGGGCACTGCTGGGACTAGTGACCCTCCTTGCCACATTTAAAGCAAGCTTCTGGTGGAATTTCTCTTTGTGGCCCAGACTTGGGTCGGGCACCTCCTATGCCTCTCCCCTGTTGCTCTGCCAGCCTCAGGGCTGCCACAAGAACCTGGGTTTAGAGTGTCACCTTCTGCTGCATGCGGGCCTGGCAAACAGTCTCAGCCTTTTCCTCCCGGCCATTAAAAACCTTAAATGCCATGTTCATCAGGTCTCGGATAGGGGTTTGGGGGCCCTCTTCCACCTTTTTAAGTTTACTCTGAATGTCTAGTGCTGATTGGGAAATAAAGTGAGTAGCTAATATAGTGGCCCTGGCATTGGAAGTAGGGCCTAAACGAGTATGGAGGACCACAGTGTCAGTGAGGCAATTTAAGAAGAGGGCCAGATTTTCCTCAGGTCCTTGAGTAATTTCCCTTAATTTGTCATAGTTAACTACCTTTTGTGCTGCATCTTGCATGCCAGGTATAAGACATTCAGTCATTTGGTCTCGTTGTCTCCTACCTGTTTGTCTTGTTTGGTAATCCCAGTTGGGGTCCATGTCAGGGACCACCTCTGGGCCCATTGGCATTTGAGAATTTGAGATGTGGACCTTATCTGCATGAGCCTGTGCCGCCGTCCAGATCTAGTCCCATTCATCGGAGGTAAGGGTAGAAGACATAATAACATACAATCATGCCAAGTGAGGTCATATGCCTGACTGAGATATTGGAATTCCTTGATATAGGTGGTAGGATTAGAAGAGTAGGAGCCTAAATGCTTTTCAACTGCAGACAGATCAGAGAGGGAGAAAGGAACATGAACCCTTATTACTCTTTTTGTTATGGCCACCTCACAGAGAGGACATAGGAGGTTGGCTCCCTCTTGTGGCCTGGAGCGGGATCTGGTGTGAATGCTGACTAGGGAGGAGAGAGAGAGACTAGTATTTGCAGGTGATGAGAAACAGAATCTGGTGAAGGGAGGGAAGGAGTCCAATAGGATGGAGGGAGTCATGCAGGAGGGAAAGAGAGTTCCTCAGGGGAGTCGGCAAAGAAGGAAAGATCTGGAGCAGAGGGTTTAGCTGAGGTTTCTCTGGCCAAAAGGACCTGCGCTGTAGAGCAGCCAGCACAGAAATTAGGATGAGGGTGCAAATGCCAGAAGCCCTGAATGTAAGTGATCTCCAATCAGTTCCCAATTCTTTGACAATAGTTAAATTGATGAGGGTGTTAAAATTGAAAGTTCCTTTAGGAGGCCACCTGGTTCAATTATCCAGTGGGTTCTGTGGCCTGGCCCCAGTGGAGAAGAACAGTTTCTTCTTCTTTAGGGAGGGATAGATTTTAGATAAGGTACTCCAGGAGTGTTTTTGGATCAGGTTAGATTCCTGTGCCTTTATGGCCGCTCTCAGTCCTCGGAGTGATCAGAGATGAGAATTGTTGTCCTGCAACTCAAGTTCTGGTCACCGGATGGTTAGGTAGAGTGGGAGTGTCTGGGACATCTCCACGGGCACACACACACTCGGAACAGATAAGAGGTCTCTGAGGCAGCTGCGATTACAAACAGGGAGTCTCGCAGAAAAAACTGAGGAGAGACTGGAGGCAGGTGACTTATTGTGCCATGTACTGAAGTGGGTGGAAAGTCGGAGATCCTGTTTTTTCCTTGGAAGGGGAAGGGGAGAGAAATGGCCCCAGCAGGCTTCAAACTCCTCCTGGGTTTTAGACCAAATGTAAGGTATTTTCCCTGCAGAGAAAGAAGGAAGGGCATAACAATGAAGTGTGGAATAATAAAACCTTTATTCAGAGTGGCTGTACCATATTATATTTCCATCAGAAGTGTTGAACATTCTTTTTTCTCCACAACCTCTTAAAAAATTGTTATTACTTGTTGATAACCACCAATAGGTGTGAGGTGATATCTCACTGTGATTTTGATTTAAATGTTTCTAATAGTTAGTAAAATTGAGCATCTGAAAGGTTTTCCTCTCAGATCAGGAACAAGAGAAAGATGCCTTCTCTCACCACAATACTGGAAGCCCTAGCCAGAGCAATCAGGCTACAGAAAAAAATAATTGTCACTAAAATTTGGAGTGAAGTTGCATGATACATTATTTGCATTCCTTTATACTAACAAATACAATTTCAGAAAAAAATTTAAAAACCTGTTTTTGCAATTGCAACCAAAAGAATAAAATATAAAATATGTAGGAATAAACTTAACAAAGGATGCGAAGGACCTATATATTGAAAATAAGACATTAATAAAAATATTGAAGAAAAAACAAATGAAAAGGCATTTTGTGTTCATGGATTGGAAGAATCAACATAGTTAAAATGTCCATATTACTCAAAGCAAAGTACAGATTTAATGCAATATTCATCAAAAGGTCAATGGCATTTTTAAAAAAGATAAAGATAAAAAAATTATCAGATTTTTATGAAGCCACTAAAGACCCTGAATAGTCAAAACAATCTGGGGGTGGGAGGAACAAAGCCAGAGTTATCACACTTCTTGTCTTCAAATTATATTACAAAGTAACAATAATCAAAACAGCATGGTGTTAGATTATCAGACACATATACCAATAGAATAGAATTGAAAGTCCAAGAGTAAATTCTGTATATTTGAGCAAATAATTTTTGACAAAGGAGTTAAAAATGCAATGCAGTAAGAAAGTTTCTTCAATTAATGGTGCTGGGAAAATTGAAAAGCTGACTGTTGGGCAGATAAAATATATTATGCTTACTTTGTTAAAGATGGCACTGCCCACAGGGAAGCCCATTGCCCAAGTGATATTAGCTGCCCTTATGCTTGAGATGGGCATAATTATATTATTGGGTGTGGGGGACAGGCTGTAAGCAGGCCGGGTCGTTATAGCCTAAGGCCTAGTTTTAAGAGTAAGCGTTTCCCCACACCCTTGACTGATTGGATGATGTGGGGTGGTGCACTCTTGTGAGGAATCCTCCCATTATGCCTCAGATAAGTGACTTTGTATCAGAGACTCCTTGTTCATAGATTGGATTAAAGGTTTGGATTTCCACACTATAACGTGGGGCAGACCGGGAGCTTACTCTCTCTTGGTTCCTGAGATTAGCATTAGAGAGGAGAGCAGATTAAGGCCACATGGAGGAGAGGAGAAGCAGTCAAGATGGTGGAGTGCTGAGGAAGAAGCCAGTTTGTGCAGGAGAAGGAGATGGGAAACACAGGTGAATAAGTCTGGTGAGCTAGAAACCTTTGATGCTAGGAAACTCGGATAAGTCAGTAGTTTTGTGAGCACTGAATGAGTGGGTTTCGGAGCCCAGTGTGTGTTTTTACTTGTCCACTGGGTGCAAGCTAGAATTAAAGAATTAAAGCTGATGGCTCACCAGTTCTTGGCTCTGTTGTTTCATTACTGACTGTCCGAATCTAATGCAAACCTGCATGAGCCAGGCCTGACCTGTGGTGGCGCAGTGGATAAAGCGTCGACCTGGGAACACTGAGGTCGCCAGTTCAAAACCCTGCACTGGTCTGGTCAAGGCACATATGGGAGTTGATGCTTCCAGCTCCTCCCTCCTTTCTCTCTTTCTCTCTTTCTCTCTCTCACTCTGTGTCTCCTCTCTAAAATGAATAAAATAAAAAAAAAATTAAACCTGCATGAGCCAGGCAGCTGAGATCCTGACCCTGGCTCCTAGCCTTACATTTGGCAGAGTCTGTGGCAGGATTCGATACAGATCAGCATGGAGCCACCACCACCTTTGAGTGGTGAAGTAGAGGATTGGCTGCTCTTATGGTTTCCCATGGCTGTCCTTTTCCGAGCTGTAGGCTGGCTGACTTTTACAGCCTTGCGTGAGGAAACTGAGAGCTCCGTGAAAGAGGCTGCCTGAGACCTGCAGACCAAGCAGTGGGAAGAGCAGGAGAAAGTTTGGGAGAAACAGATGCCAACCCCGGAGCAAGAGGAGGCCGACCAGGTTCATGAGACTCGCCTGGAAATGGTGGAGCTGCTGGAGAAGGAATCACAGGTTCGTGAGTTGTAGCTTTCCCTGGATGTTGTGGAGAGACAGCAGTGGCGGGAGGCCGGGGCTGACGCTGAGGCGCAAGCTGTACTGCCCATGGGGCAGAAGGCAGCGGTGGCCTAGGGCTCAAGCCTGGCAGCAAGAGCTGATGTTTTCAGTTATTTTTTGGAGAATGAGGAGAATCGGGCTGGAGTTGCAATCTGTAGCCTTCAGAAGATGAGGGTCCAGCAGCAAGGAGTAGCTACGCTCCTGGTAGGTGTGCAAATTTGGGACATAGGGATGGATGCCATTATGCTCCCCAGAGCAGAGATGGAAATGCTGACTGCCATTGCCACATGCTTCTCTTTAGGACAGTGTGAGAACTGTCAGGATGGCAGGGATGAGGGGGGAGGATAAGGCCCCATGTGCGAGGACTGATTTCCTGGACTACAACTGGAGTGAGCACTGGCTCTTTTGTTGAATGGACTTATGGATTTTTGGCAATGTGAAATACCGTGATGGGGGTGGAGGCGGCTTTGATGGAGGCCCTCCCCCTGTCCCGGGAAGCCTACACATGGCAAGAAAGAAGGACGAGGACATTTTGCATGATTTGTCATGTACTTGTAATTTGTGCGATGTACCTAATTTCCTTGTACAGGGATGCCGGTGGTATAGATTGTGGGTAGTAAAGTGAGCATAGAGGTTGATTGTTGGGCAGATAAAATATATTATGCTCACTTTGTGAAAGATAGTGCTGCTCACAGGGAAACCCATTGCCCAGGTGATATTAGCTGCCCTTATGCTTAGGATGGGCATAATTATATTATTGGGTGTAGGGGACAGGCTGTAAGCAGGCCGGGTTGTTATAACTTAAGGCTTAGTTTTAAGAGCAAGTTTTTCCCCACACCCATGACTGATTGGATGATGTGGGGTGGTGCACTCTCATGAGGAATCCTCCCATTATGCCTCAGATAAGTGACTTTGTTTCAGAGACTTCCTTGTTCATAGATTGGATTAAAGGTTTGGATTTCTACACTATAAAGTGGGGCAGACGAGGAGCTTGCTCTCTCTTGGTTCCTGAGGTTAGCATTAGAGAGGAGAGCAGATTAAGGCCATGTGGAGGAGAGGAGAAGCAGCCAAGATGGTGGAGTGCTGAGAAAGAAGCCAGTTTGTGCAGAGTTTGTGCAGGAGAAGGAGATGGGAAACAGAGGTGAGTAAGTCTGGTGAGCCAGAAACCTTTGATGCTAGGAAACTCGGATAAGTCAGTAGCTTTGTGAGCACTGAATGGGTGGGTTTTGGAGCCTAGTGTGTGTTTTTACTTGCCCGCTGGGTGCAAGCTAGAATTAAAGCTGATGGCTCACCAGTTCTTGGCTCTGCTGTTTTATTACCGACTGTCCAAATCTAATGCAAACCTGCATGATCCAGGCGGCTGTGATCCTGTCCCTGGCTCCTGTCCTTACACTAACAGAGGGAACTCAAGAGTTAAAATTTTAGCTTGAGTAATAGTGACTTTAGATCAGTGGTTCTTAACCTGGGTTCTATAGAACCCTAGGGGTTCAATGAGTCAGTCTCAGGGGTTCGGAGAAGTCTCTGCCGCGGAGGCCAGAATAAAGTAATACTGTAATTTGTTGTGAGTTCATGCACTTTGTTGGTTTTGTTCTTTGAGCAAGGTGATGTTCATGCACGGCTCATTTTGTTCACCAGTAAAAAAACATATACCTATGTCTTGAATTTGGAAAAAAAATCGTATTTTATTTATCACTAAAGAAGGGTTCGGTGAATGCGCATATAAAACTGGTGGGTTCGTTACCTCAAAAATTGTTAAGAACCACTGCTTTAGAGGGAGATTCCGTGTGTTGAACAACTTGCAATGTTTTGTGGAACATACCCTTAAAGGCTATCAGAAGCAGTTTGCCTTTGTTAATAAAGGTCATTGCTTACATATATTTTTAGAAAGCCTAATCAAGTATTTCAAATTGTCGGCAATTATTCGTTACTAACAATCTTGTAATTTTATGCAGATCAGATTATTAGCATTAATTAGTTTTACTTAATTAGTATTAGTGTTTGCATTTTAATTTAACATTTCACTTTTCCCTTCTATATAGCAATGCAGTATGAACGTAATTTGAAATTTAAAATTACATTAGCCCATTTGCAGTATGACATTTAAAAAACAGAATGGAAGAATCAACTGTATTGTTCTTTTACAATACACTCTACTTTGAATTTTCTTAAATTTAATTCTTAAAAGGAGAGCTTTTTATGAATTCGAATGGTATGAGGTTACACTTCTGAAAGGAAGAAAAGAATTCAGTAATTTTTGAGTAATGCTCTACTCTATTCCACTGTGTTTCACTTGGAGTTAGGGGGTTGGGGGTGGCTGTCAGGTAAGCGGACCGCAGTTGCGGCTGCGCCACCCCTTAGCTTCCAGGGGCTTCAGGTAGATCCCGGAAGGCGCGAGTTGCCGCCTCCCCGCTGACGCTGGGAAGGTGATAGTTGGCTGGTGCGGCAGCCTCCCCAGCAGCCCTCAGCCTCCTCTCCTGGCCACTCCAGAAAAAAAGAAGACCCTTTCCCCAGCAAGGTGAGGCCGGGATTGTGGTTCAACTTGCTGTTACTGAGGGCTTTGAAGGTAAGGGTACGGAAGCTTGCTTGTAATTGCATAATTCGTTGGGATGACTCAGATCTGCCAGCGGTGTCCTAAAACATGGGAGATGGGTTTGTATTTTTTCTAGGAAAAGAAAGGGCTCTTTTCTATAATTTCATTTCATGTATTCTACTGATAAGAATAAGATTTCAACAGGTAGCAGAGAGCAATCATTTAGGGCAGGTTAGGAGCGCCGCCTCCTGCCCTGGGTCCCGCACCTCTATTTTTGGTCGACGAGCGCAACCTGTGCTTTTAATTCCATTTGCAGTCCCCGGAGTCCAGTGGGCTATGATGGCTACGAGGGGGGAACTCACCTTCCCTGGAAGGTCCAGAGAAGGGTTTGGAGTCCTTCAGCGTGGCGGCAAGAGAAAACGGAATTGATCACACCTCTACTCTCGCCGAGATTCACAATACGTTGACCTCGGAGCTGGGGCTCTCCAACAGTGTGTCCCGGCCTAGAGCTGGGTTGCCTCAACGTGTCTGGAGCTGGCTGAGGCCGCCGTCACAACCACCACCGCCACCGCCACCGCCACCGCCACAGCCACTGTTGGCTGTGGCGATACCAGTTGTCTACGCGGTGGTCTGCGCCGTGGGGCTGGAGGCAATTTGGCCGTGCTTGCTCTACGTGCTGCTGCAGACGCCTCGTAAGAAGAATATAACAAGCCTTTTTATCCTCAACCTGGCCATTGCCGATGAGCTCTTCACATTCGTGCTGCCTATTAATATCGCCGACTTCCTGCTGCGGCAGTGGCCCTTCGGGGAGCTCATGTGCAAGCTCATTGTGACTACTGACCAGTTCAATACCTTCTCCAACCTCTGTTTCCTCACGGTTATGAGCGCCTACCGCTACCGGGTGGTGCTGACCACGCGGAGTCGCGCCGGGTGGCGGGCCGCACTTAGGGCGTCGCGCGCTCCGTTAGCCTGCCTGTGTGGGTACTTTGTGACACTGGTTGTGCTGCCCTTCTCGATCTTTGCCTAGCTTGACGAGGAGAAGGGTCGGCGCCAGTGCGTGCTGGTCTTCCCGCAGCCCGAGGCCTGGTGCCGGCGAGCCTCCTCTACAAGCTTGTCCTCGCCTTTGCCATCTCGGTGTCTACCATCTGCAACCTCTACATTACCCTGCTGTGCCCGCTGCGCGCCATGCGCCTCGGCTGCGCGCCATGTGCCTCAACAGTCATGCCAGGGTCCTGGACCGCGCTAAGAAACGGGTGACTCTTGGTGGTGGCTATCCTAGTCGAGTGCCTCCTCTGCTGGATGCCAACCACCTGAGCACTATATTGGTGCACCGACCTCCTTAGACATCACTGGTCATCGCAGTCTCTGACTTCATCACCAGCCTCAGCTATACCAACAGCTGCTTCAATCCCTTCCTCTACGCTTTCCTGGACGACAGCTGCCGCAGGAACCTCCGCCTGCTGCTGGTGTGCCGCACCGTTTCCTGACTCCCCTGTGCGCCCTGAGCCCCCACTTCAGTAACGCCAGCCCTGTGGCGCTCAGGGTACCATCCCTGAACCGCAGTCTTCCAACACCCCTTTCCCCATTCCTCCTTCCTCAAACTTCCTAGAGATGCAGATTCTTCTGCTTTGTCTCAGACCTAGTGGATCGGATCGGACGCGCTGTGGTTGCGCTTGCAATTTGAATTTACTAGGCCCTCTGGGTGATGCTGAAACGTATCCAGTGTGAGGACCATTGACTGCGGCTGAGAACGCGCACTAATCCTTTCCTAATGCCTAATGACACTCCCTTTAATTCACCAGTGTTAAAGCGTAGGGGTATAAGAGAAAGGCAAACTGCTAGAAACTCCTGTCTCGTTCTCTTACTCTCACTCCTCCCCAAGTCGTGAGCCACCCGGCTCTAGGTGGAGCCCTTGGCTATCACGGGTTGAGGCCTGAGGCACTAAAGTTCCATCTGCTCCGCGCTCGCCTCTGCACTTTGCTTCTTTGGTTTCCAGCAGCGACTGTACTGTTCTTCAAACTGTGAATAGCCTTCTCATTCCCCTATTACTTCCACAAGTGTTCTTATAGCAGGAGAAGGTCAAGGCGCGTGCGTCACATGCCCACTTCTCTGAGGTGAGCGAGGATGGTTGACAAGGAAGTAGCAGTTTAAGGTGGGGTGAGAAGGTGAGGCTGTGGGGTTATGAAGAGAAAGAGACAGAAAAGCGGAGGAGGCGTGGGATGAAGGAGGCTGGAGGTTGGCTGTGACTCTTTACAATAGTGATAAGACTAGTGGTAATCCCCCTTCTTGACCCAACCCCTTCTTTCTTTGCCTCTCCTTTTTCCTACTTCTATTCTCACCTGAAAATGCTCCGGGACTCAGTCTCTTGGGGACTCCGCTGGCTCTGCTCAAGGAAGGCCTGGAGTTTGAGTTGCCCTGGCGCGTGATTGTGGCGCCCAATTGCGGAGGCAACTGTCCAGCGCAGAGCGTCCTAAAGTGGATCGCGCCTGCTCAATTGCTCCTTCGACAGTCGCTTAGCAATCATCGTTTCTTTCCACAGGACTTAATAACCCTCACGTTCTTTTGTTCCAGTGGACCTCCCTTAAAACTTGGACCAGTTCGTTACAATTTCTCGTGTATTGTTTGTCGGGAGTGAGAACTTTATAAATATATAATATCCCAGCCTCATAAATTTCCGAAAAGCAAATGAGATGAAAAGAAAGGCATGTTCATTCTTTTGTTTTCTTTTTCTCATATTCTTCAACCCTTTGGCCTTAGAGACAGCCAGGAAGATGAAATAAAGACACTCTCATATTTCTCACTACTAGATTTCTTTCCACTGGGAGCTACAGATTTCATAATGCTTTATTCCTTAGTCCCAAACAACATTTTGCAGTCATGTGAACCTGGTAAATATCTAATTCTGGAATTACAAAGGAATCCAACCAGCAACCTACTTAACTTTATTTTATCTTCACTTACGGGAGATGAAAGTGCATTTAAAGTACAGGGATATACAGTGTGTCTGTAGTCATGGTGCACTTTTGACCGTGACTTTACGGACACACTGTATATATAATCAATAAATGATTACCACAGTAAGTTTAGTTAACATCTGTCATCTCATAGATACAAAAGAAAAAAAAAGCATGTTCTTTTCTTTGTGTTGAGAATTCTTATGATTTCCTCTTCTGACAAAATTCTTTTTATTTCTAGAAATCTTCCTTTTAATTTTATTTAGAAAATTAACTTTAACAGGGTGACATTGTGCATAGGTTTCAGGTAAAAATTTCTATAGCATTTGAACTGTTGATTATGTTGATATGCATTATTCAAAGTCAAATCTTTTTCCATCACCTCATATTTGTCCCTCTTTACACCCTTTTCCCAACCCCCAGCCCCCTGCCTCTCTTCCACATCCCTCTCCCCAGGGTAACCACTTCACTTTTATCTATGTGCATGAGTCTCAGATTTATATCCCATCCATGTGGGAAATTATACAGTTCTTAGCTTTTTCTTATTTATTTCACTCAGTAAAATGTTCTCAAGGTTCATCCGAGTTGTAATGGCACTATGCCATAATTTCTTCTGGCTGAATAGTATTCTATTTTATATACGTACCACATCTTCTTTATCCAATCCTCCACTGAAGGACACTTTGGTTGTTTCTATGTTCTGGCCAATGTAAATTATGCTGCGATAAACATGAGGGTGCATGTGTCTTTACATATCAATGTTTTCAAGTTTTGGGGGTAGATTCCCAATAGAGGAGTTGCTGTGGCATATGGTAATTCTATTTTTAGTTTTCTGAGGAACCACCATACTTTCTTCCATGATGGTTGTATTAATTTGCCTTCCCACCAGCAGTGAGTAAGGGTTCCTTTTCCTCCACAGCTTCTCCAACACTTGTTATTACATGTCTTGTTGATAGTAGTCAATCTAACAGGTGTGATGTGATATCTTATTGCAGTTTTGATTTGTATTTCTCAAAGAGGTAGTAAATGAAGATGAGTATCTTTTCATATATCTGTTGACCATTTGTACGTCTTCTTAAGAGAGGTTTCTGTTCAGGTCCTCTCCCCATTTTTTAATTGGATATTTTTACTGTTTGTTGCTGAGCTTTGTGAGTTCTTTATATATTTTGGATATTAATCTTTTATCAGAGCTGTTGTTTGCAAATATCATCACTCATTTTGTTGGCTGCCTATATGTTTTGTTGTCAGGTTTGTTTTTGTTTTTTGCTGAGCAGAAGCTTTTTAGTTTGATATAGTCTCATTCATTTATTTTTGCCTTTGTTTCCCTTGCCTTTGGGGTCAAATTTATAAAATGTTCCCTACAACCAAAGTTTGTAAGTGTAGAACCTATGTTTACTTCTATGTAAGTTATTGTTGATATCTTGTATTTAGGTCTTTGATCTATTTTGAGTTAATTTTGTACATGGGGATGAACTGTAGTCTAATTTTATTCTTTTGCATGTGGCTTTCCAATTTTCCCAGTACCATATATTGAAGAGACTTTCTTTTCTCATTGTGTGATTTTGGCTCATTTGTCAAAAATTATTTGCCCATTTACATGTGGTTTTGTGTCTGGGCTCTCAATTCTGGTCTATTGGTCTGTGTATGTGTTTTTATTTATTTTGCCAATACCAAGCTGTTTTGATTATTGTACCTCTGTAGTATAATTTGAAGTCAGGTAGTGTGATAACTGGCTTCATTCTTTTATTTTCAAGATTGCATAGCTCTTTGGCATCTTTTGTGGATTTATACAAATCTGATGATTTTTTGTTATATTTCTTTAAAAAATGTCATGGGGATTTTTATGGGGGTGGCATTAAATCTTTGTATTGCTTTGTGTAATATGGCCATTTTAACTATGTTTATTCTTTTGATCCATGAATATGGAATATATTTGCATATATTGAGTCTTTTTAACTCTTATTTTAAAATACTGCTTTGTAGTTTTCATAATATAGGTCCTTCACATAATTTATTAAGTTTATTTCTAAGTATTTTTATCCTTTTGGTCACAATTGCAAAATAAATTATTTATAATTATTTTTCACAGTTTATTTTTATTTAATTTAATTTTATTAATTTTAATGGGGTGACATTAATAAATCAGGGTACATATGTTCAAAGAAAACATCTCCAGGTTATCTTGTCATTCAATTATGTTGCATACCCATCACCCAAAGTCAAATTGTCCTCTGTCACCTTCTATCTGGTTTTCTTTGTGTCCCTCCCCTCCCCTCTCTCCCTACTTCTCCTCCCTCCCCCCACCCCGTAACCACCACACTCTTGTCCATGTCTCATAGTCTCGTTTTTATATCCCACCCATGTATGAAATCATGCAGTTCTAAGTTTTTTTCTCATTTACTTATTTCACTCCATATAATGTTATCAAGGTCCATCCATTTTGTTGTAAATGATCCGATGTCATCATTTCTTATGGCTCAGTAGTATTCCATAGTATATATGTACCAAAGCTTTTTAATCCACTAGTCCTATGACGGACACTTGGGCTGTTTCCAGATCTTCGCTATTGTGAACAATGCTGCCTCAAACATGGGGCCGCATTTCTTCTTTTTGAACAGTGCTATGGTGTTCTTAGGGTATATTCCTATAAGTGGGATAGCTAGGTCAAAAGGCAGTTCAATTTTTAATTTTTTGAGGAATCTCCATACTGTTTTCCACAGTGGCTGCACCAGTCTGCCTTCCCCAACAGCAGTGCAGGAGGGTGCCCTTTTCTCCACATCCTCGCCAGCACCTATAATGTGTTGTTTTGCTGATGATCGCCATTCTGACTGGTGTGAGGTGATATCTCATTGTGGTTTTAATTTGCATTTCTCTAATGATTAGTGATGTTGAGCATTTTTTCATATGCCTATTGGCCATCTGTATGTCCTCTTTGGAGAAATTTCTATTCATTTCTTTTGCCAATTTTTTGATTGGATTATTTATCTTCCTGGTGTTGAGTTTTATAAGTTTTTTATAAATTTTGGTTATTAACCCCTTATCAGACGTGCTGTCGAATATGTTCTCCCATTGTGTGGTTTGTCTTTTTATTCTGTTCTTATTGTCTTTAGCTGTGCAAAGACTTTTTAGTTTGATATAGTCCCATTTGTTTATCATGCCTTTTATTTCATTTGCCCATGGAGATAAATCAGCAAATATATTGCTGTGACAGATGTAGGAGAGCTCACTGCCTATTGTGAAGCCATGAGGCCCAGGACTTTTCTTTGTTCGGAGTTTTTTGATAACTGTTTTGATCTCATTTGTTGTAATTGGTCTGTCTAGGTGTTCTGATTCTCCCAGATTGATTTTTGGAAGATTATAAGATTCAAGAAATTTGTCCATTTCACCTAGGTTGTCTAATTTTTTGGCATAAAGTTCTTCATAGTATTTTCTAACAATCGTTTGTATTTCTGTTGTGTCAGTTGTTATTTCTTCACTCTCATTTCTAATTTTATTCATTTGAGTACTTTTTTTTTTTTCTTGGTGAGTCTAGTTAAAGGTTGATCGATCTTGTTTACCTTTTTCAAAGAACCAGCTTCTGGTTTCATTGATCTTCTGTATTGTTTCCTTAGCCTCTATGTCATTTATTTCTCCTCTGATCTTTATTATTTCCTTCATTCTACTACTCCTGGGCTTTATTTGCTGTTGTTTTCAAGTTCTTTAAGATGAAGTGTTAGGTTGTTTATTTGAGCTTTTCCAAGCTTCTTAAGGAATGCCTGTAGTGCTATGAACTTCCCTCTCAGGACTGCTTTAGCTGTGTCCTATAAATTTTGATCTGTTGTATGTTCATTATCATCCATTTGTGAGAATTATTTTATTTCTTCTTTGATTTCATTGTTAACCCATTAGTTATTTAATAACATGCTATTTAGTTTTCATGTGTTTGAGTATTTTTCAGTTTTTCTATTGTGGTTGATTTCTAGTTTCATGCCATTGTGATCAGAGAAAATGCTTTATATGATTCCAGTCTTCATAAATTTGTTGAGACCACTTTTGTGTCCTAACATATGGTCTATCCTAGAAAATGTACCATGAGCGCTTGAGAAGAATGTATATTCTGCTGCTTTAGGGTGAAAAGTTCTGAAGATATCTATTAAATCAAGTTTATCTAGTGTATCCTTTAAGTCTGCTGTTTCTTTGTTAATTTTCTTTCTTGAGGATGTATCTAGTGATGTTAGTGGGGTATTGAAATCCCCTACTATTATAGTATTGCTGTTAATCTCACCCTTTAAATCCATCGAAGTCTGCTTTGTGTATGTCGGGCCTCCTTTGTTAGGTGCATAGATATTTATAATGGTTATATCTTTCTGTTGAATTGTTCCCTTTATCATTATGTAGTGTCCTTCTTTATCTCTTATTACAGCCTTTGTTTTAAAGTTCATTTTGTCAGATATACGTATTGCTACCCCCTCTTTTTTTTCAATGCCATTTGCATGAAATATTTTTTTTCATAATTTTACCTTCAGTCTATGTGCATCTTTTGTTTTAAGGTGTGTCTCTTGTAGACAGCATATGTATGGGTTCTGTTTCTTTATCCATGCAGCTACCCTATGTCTTTTGATTGGATCATTTAATCTATTTGCATTTAAGGTTACTATTGATATGTAGTTGTTTATTGCCATTTTATTCTTTAAAGCTGTATTCTTCTTTTGCTATATTCTTTCCCCCCTTTAAACTGTTCACAAGAGGCCCCTTAGCATCTCTTGCAGAATTGGTTTGGTTTTAATGAATTCCTTGAGGTTTTTTTTTTTGTCTGGGAAGCTCTTTATTTCTCCTTCAATTTTAATCATTAGCCTTGCTGGATAGAGTACTCTTGGTTGTAGGTTCTTGTTCTACATTACTTTGAATATATCTTACCATTCCTCTCTGGCCTCAACTGTTTCTGTTGAGAAGTCGGATGTCATTTTTATGGGGGCTCCTTTGTAGGTGATAGCCTTTTTTTCTCTAGCAGCTTTTAAGATTTTTACTTTATCACTTATCTTTGGTATTTTAACTATGATGTGTCTTGGTGTAGATTTCTTTGGGTTTCTCTTTAATGGAGTTCTCTGTGCTTCTTGCATGTGTGAAATGTTTTCCAGTCTTAATTTAGGGAAGTTTTCAGCTATGATTTTATTGAACAAAGTTTCAATTCCTTGTTCTTTCTCTTCTTCTTCAGAAACCCCTATGATGTGGATGTTATTTCTCTTCATGTTGTCACAGAGCTCCCTTAGAGTTTCCTTACATTTTTTGAGTCTCTTTTCTTTTTTCTGCTCTGCTTCTTTGCCTTCGTTTATTGTGTCCTCTAACTTGCTGATTTGATCCTCAGCTTCATCCATCCTGCTTTTAATTCCTTCCACTGTGGTCTTCAGTTCTGACACTATATTTGTCATTTCTGTCTGATTCTTTCAATTTTCTTTTTTATACTTGTTATCTCTTTACTTAGGTGTTCATAATGACTATCTATTGTTGCTCTAAGCTCTCTGAACATCCTAACTATCATTATTTTAAACTCTGCATCACATAGTTTGGTTATATCTGATTCATTCAGGTCCTTTTCTGGGGATTTCTCTTGATTCATTTGGGTTGCATTTCTCTGCCTGCCCATTTTTTTTGTGTGTAAGAAGGGTTCGGCTACTGGAGTCCAATGCGTGTTGCCTCTGTGTTCCCTAGGTGTGGTCTGTCTGCAGGCCCACCACCCCCTCTGCTGCTTCCTAGGGCAGTTGGGTGTGGGTTTTGCTGTAGCCAGCTGCTGTGGCTGCTACTGCTGTCTCTGTCTCCGCCTCTGCCTCCGCGGGAGGGGCTGTGTTCTTGTTCCAGGCTCCATAAGTCTCTGCCAGTCTCTGCCTTTGTCCCTCTCCCATGGGTGGGATTGCGCACCTCACTTGGGTCACAAGCCTGGGCATCAAGGGCAAGGGTGAGCACTTTTGCTCAGCTGTGTTTCCCTTTCAGCCTGTTCCTCTGGCTGGGAGGGGCTTCTGGTCTGCGCTCAGCTGTGAGCTAGGCTTCCACCCCGACCCTGCCAACCTCGGCTCCTCGGCTGGGACGGGAGCTGCTATGTGCTCAGCCATGAGCTGGGCTCCTGCCATCCTCCCCCCTCCCCCCCCCCGCCAACCTCGGTTCCTTCGCCGGGCTCCTGGTGTGCACTCAACTGCGAGCCCGGGCTTCCACCCCACTTCCACGGGCAAGGCGGGTTAGTGCAGGGCTTCAAGCCTCAGAGGCCAGGTGTGGCTGTGCACTCATTCTCCCCTGCTGAGTAGCTGATCTCTGCCCATTCTGGGCTCCGCTTTTCCCCCTCAGGTGTGTTTGCAGGCGGGCCCACAGCCGCTGGACCACTTTCATGGGTCCCCTTTACCCCAACAGGGTTAGACCGAGCTCTTGCCAGCCGGCTCGGCCTCTGCCCCCGCCGATGGAACTGCGCTTCCGTGTCCCGCTGCCACCTGCCCTCCAGCAATCCCTCAGCAGTGTGGGTGGGGGCACTGCAGCTCAGACACTAACACTCCATACTGTAGTCCTGAAATCTCCTTCCTTCTAAGTGACTGTGCTCTAATTCCTGCAGGGCAGCCTGTTTGGCTGGTGTCCTGCTTCCCCTTGCTGATTCCTGGGGATATATTGTTTCAGATTTGTGGAGTGACTCAGCCCAGGGTTTAGGGTGGCTGTCCCTCAAAGCTTTTCTCCTTGTGCTTTCCAGACCGTACTGTCTTCCCACTGGTCCGGTCCTTTCCTCTCTCCCTGTCTCCCAGAGTCCTGGATGAGTGGTTGTGAGAGAGGTTTTCAAGAAGAATCCTGGGTCTGAGACAACTGTCTCTTTCTCTCACAAACAGTATTTTTTGTTTCACAGCTAAATACTGTCCAAACTCCTCTTCTAGGCTCTGGGGCTGTAGGCTGAAGCTGTAGGCTGGGGCTTTGTTCCTGGGACCCATGTCCCTACCCTTCCACTGGCCTCTCTTCCCGCCACACGAGTCTCTCCGGTTTGCCTTTTGCTCCAGGGAGCTGGGCAGCCCTTTCCGCGTTTTCACTTTTCCTACCAGTCTCAATATTGCTTCTTTAGTGTTCCCCAGATGAAGAGTCCTCTCAGTCCAGTTCAATGTTGGTTTATCCAGGACCAGGTGATGGTTCTTAAAATCAAGTTATAATCCACTTTGGTTCTCGAGTTGGAAGTTGGTGCATCCGCCTAATCCATCACCATCTTTCCCCTCTCCTTGTCTTTTTAATTTTTAAAAATGTTTTATTGTTAGTATAAAGATAGCAGTGGATTTTTGTACATTGATTTTATATTCTGCAACTTTAATGCATGTATGTATTATTTCTAATAATTTTTTGATGAAGTCTTTAGGATTTTCTATATACAGAATCATGACATCTGAAAAAGTGACTTTTAACTTCTTGCTTCTTAATTTAGATGACTTTTATATCTTTCTTTTGCCTAATTGCTCTAGCTAGGGCTTCCAGAATTATGATGAATAATGATGGCAAGAGTGGGCATCCCTGTCTTGTTTCTAATTTTAGTGGAAATGCTTTCAGTGTTTCACCATTGAGTATATTGGCTGAGAGTTTGTCAAATGACCTTTGTTATATTAGGTACTTTCTTCTATCCTTATTTTATTCAGTGTTTTAATCATAAATGCTTTTTCTGCATCTTTTGATAAGATCATGATTTTTATCATTTGTTTTGTTAATGAGATATATTATATTTATTAATTTGTGTATTTTAAACAATTTTTGTGCCCCTTGAATGAGCCCCACTTGATTGTGACATATTATCTTTTTAATTTATTGTATTTGATTTATTATTATTATTTTATTTATTTTTTTTGCACCTGTATTTATCAGTTATTAGTCTGCAGTTTTCTTTTTTTGTGTGTTATCCTTGCTAAGTTTTAGTATAAGGGTTTAAGTTGACCTCATAAAATATGTAAGGAAGTATTGCTTCTTCAAGTTTTTGGAAGCGTTTGAGAAGGATAGGTATCAAATCTTTTTGAATGTCCAGTAGAATTCACTAGAAAAGCCATTTGGTTTTCAACTTTTAGTTTTTAAGAAGTTTTTGATGGTTGTTTTGATTTCTTCAGGGTTTGTTTATTTGTTTATTTATTTTATTTAATTTATTGGGGTGACACTGATTAACAAAATTATACAGGTTTTAGGTGCATAATTTTACAACTTATTATCTATACATTATATTGTATGTTTATTACCCCAAGCCAAGTCTCTATCAATATTTATCCCTTTTGTACTCTCCTCCACTGTTCACTTTCCTCCCCTTGGTAATCACCACACTAACATTTGTGTCTATGAGTTATTTCTCTTTTTCCTTTGTTCAATTTCTGCACCCCAGCACCTACTCACTTCTTCTCTGATAGCTGTCAGCTTGTTCTCCATGAGTCTGTCTCTATTTCTCTTGGTGGTTCATTTTGTTCATTAGGTTCAACATATAAGTGAAATCACATAGTACTTGTCTTTCTCTGAATATTTAGATTTTCCAATTTCATAATTATTTAACCTTAGAAAGTTATATATATTTAGGAACTTATCCATTTCTTCTAGGTTATTGAATATTGTGGCATACAGTCTTTCATATTATTCTAATATGACCTTTTATATTATGTAATTTCTGTGGTAACTTCTTATTTACTTCTGATTTTGTTTATATGAGTCTGTTTTTTCCTTCATTGAGTCTAACCAGGTGTTTGACAATTTTATTCATCAATTTAAAGAACCAGCTCCTTGTTATATTGATTCTTTTTGTATAGCCTTTTTCTGTGTGTATGACCTATTGGTTTCAATTCTGCTCTATTTATTATTATTTCTTTTCTTCAGCTGACTTTGGATTGCTTTTGTTCTTAAAGATGTACTTATGAATTTTTTTTTTATCTTTAAGATGCACTGTTAGGTTGTTTACTTGGGATTTCTCTTGTTTCTTTTGATAGGCCTGTAAATCATAAAATTTCCTCTGATTACTGCTTTCACTGTATCCCAGATGTTTTGATATGTCATATTTACATTATCATTTGTCTCTATTTTTTGTCTCATCTTTTAGTTCTTTTTTGTTTAAATTTTAAAATTAACACAGTGATATTGATCAATAAGAGTACATACGTTTCAGGTAAACATTTCTATAGTATTTGAATTGTTGATTTTGTTGTGTGCCCATCACCCAAAGTCAAACCATTTCTGTCACCTTATATTTGTCCCTCTTTACACCCGTCCTCCCACCCACTTCCCCAAAGCTCTCCTTACATCCCCTTCCTATTGGTAGCCATTTCCTTTTCATCTATAACCATGAGTCTCAGATATATATGTGCCACCTATGTGTGGCACATACAGTTCTTAGCTTTTTCTGATTTACTTATTTCATTCAGTATAATGTTCTCAAAGTTGATCCATGCTGTCATAAATGTCATTATGTCATCATTTCTAATGGCTGAGTAGTATTCCATTGTATATATGTACCACATCTTCTTTATCCAATCCTCTGCTGAGGGATGCTTTGGTTGTTTCCATGTCTTAGCCAACGCGAATTTTGCTGTGATGAACATGGAGGTGCAAGTTTCTTTGAGCTAAGTGTTCTGTTTGCTTTTTGAATTTTAGGATCTAGCTTTTTCCCTGGGTTTGAGAAATACTCATCGAATATTTGTTTGAATAGGCTCTGTTTTCTTCTCCCTTTCTTCTACTTCTTTTATGACTATTATTCTTATACCGCTGTTTCTGATGAAGTCAGATTGTTCTTATAGATTTATTTCATTTTTTTATGCTCAAGTCTCTCTCTTCTTCCTTCTGTGTCATTTTTAGATTTCTTTCATCAATACTAGTAATTATACCTCCATCTGGTGTGCTCTATTTCTTATGCTTGCTAGTTTATTTTGGCTTTCTTTTATTGAGTTCTTTAGCTCCACAATTTGTTTATTTATTTATTTTTAAGTTTTAAGCTATTTGGTAAAGTACTCATTTTATTCATTGATGTGTTTTCTGAGCTCATATAATTGCCTGTCTGTATTATCTTGCATCTTGTTGAATATTTTCAGAACTGCAATCTTAAATATTCTGTCATTTATATTACATATTTCAATGTTTTTAAGTTTGTTTTCTAGAGATTTTTCATTTTCTTTCTGAGTTGCCTCACTAGTTTGGTTATTTATACTATTTGATGGATTCCTTTTCTGTCTAGTCATCTATATATGGTGGTATTCTTAAGCAGTTCAATATGAAGAGGTTTTTTTTTTTATTATTTTACAGTAGGTGGTGCTGAATCACAAGTTTCATCTGTAGCCAGATGCTGCCAGTATGTAGCTGCAATGTGTGGGTGTAGGTTGGGCTGATGAAACCAGCCACTTTGTTTGTTGTTTTCCCTCTTGACAATGGCAATCTCAGACCTCTGTGAGTTATTGTCTGCTCCCTGACCCCAGGGCTAGATACAGGGCACACCCTTTGCTCAGAAAATAAAGTGGTTCTGTGTGCAGATAATATACTTCATAACCTGACACCAAGGGTAAAAGGAGGTGAGCTCTGGTAGGCTATGGGGTTGCAAGGACCATGGCTTTGTTTCTCTGGAATGTATATCACCCAACAAATATGATTGCACACCCATGCTGTGTTCATCTTGTCTTTCTCACTCCTGCAGAAATGCCAACAAAATCTCTCCACTCCTTCCAGCTGAAGAAGTACTAGCTGCAACGGGGTTTCTTCCCCTCCAGTCTGAGTCCTGTTTAAGCTTCCAGCTGCAGGAATGTGTCCATGATTCTTCTTAGTCCTTCTCCCTTCACAATTCATCCTTTTGCTTCCATTTGCCCACTTTTAGTTGTTTCAATGTGCAGAACTCTCAGGCCTGCTTGTATTTTGAGTAGGAAATTCTTTGTCGAGTTAAAGCAGTTTAAATTATTAAAACTCTAAGGGAGAACAAGGGGATCTTTTACACTGCCATTCCTCTGATATAACTTATTTTTATTTTGGGTTGAACCTTTATACTGTTTTCCATAGTGACTGCATGAATTTACAATCCCACTAACAGTGTGCGTAAAGGTTCCCTTTTCACCAGATCTGCACCAGGGTTTGTTATCTCTTGTCTTTTTTATGATAATTCTAACAGGTGAAGTGATACTAATTGTGTTTTTGGTTTGCATTTCCATGTTTAGAGATGTTGAACACATTTTCATGTACCTGTCAGGCATTCATATTTCTTCTTTGAAAATAATGTCTTTTCAGGTAATTTTTCCATTTTTAA
Source organism: Rhynchonycteris naso (assembly GCA_037038555.1). Taxonomy (NCBI): domain Eukaryota; kingdom Metazoa; phylum Chordata; class Mammalia; order Chiroptera; family Emballonuridae; genus Rhynchonycteris; species Rhynchonycteris naso. The sequence goes on along the minus strand of CM072998.1, from coordinate 239,011,892 downwards.
GTTAGACTACACTGGGGAACAAAAATTATGTTGTATCCACAAAAGCACTTGTTCTTACCTAACTCAAGTGTGCTGATCTCAAATCTGACATTAGTTTTTCTCTGTAAGATAAAGTTTTTTTGCAATTCAAGATTTTAGGTTTCCATCTTACTGTAAAATTTTCAACGTTTAGTTTAACATAATGAAGTAGAATGTCTTCTTGGGCATCATCTTTGTGGAAATATAATAATTTATATAATGCAGTAAATACACTAATAACTAAAAGATATGATTGCATCAGAATTTGTCTACAATTTCAAAATAGAACATATTAAAACACTTATTTTAATCATAAAATTTGTGCAAAACTTATTTAAATTCTATTCAGGCAAAAATTTGCATTTGTAGCTCTTGCGTTTGTGTACTTGTTGAGGACAATCTCATTTGATGCTCCAGTAGTAGTCTGCTCATCACTAACAGCTCCAAGATTTTTGGGAAACTTACCAAGGTGATGAGGAAATGAATCTACGCTGATGTTAGATCCAATGTTGCAGAAAGCCAACAGCATCCTTTGAACCAGAAGTTCATAATTTTCTGCTTCTTTTGTTACGAAGGAAGTTCTTTGTAACTGCCACAAAAGAATGGCATGCTGCTTTCTACTCCTTATTCATCTTTCTGGCAAATTCTTCGTCACGTATAAGGGAAGGTTCAAATTTGAGGTCCATCAAATACACCTGCTTTTATCTTCTCAACAGACAAGGCAGGAAAAGCAGAAATAATATGTTGAAAGCATTTACTTTCTCTATTCAAAGCCTGAACAAACTGCTTCATTAAGCCAAGTTTAATGTGAAGGGGGGGAAAAATGATCCTGTCTCGATTAACTACAGGTTCATTCACAATATTTTGCATACCTACTTTCAGAGCTTCACGTTTCGGCCACTCCTTCTGTGTTCAGTGTTTCCCCTGAGCTCGGCTGTCCCACAAACACAGAAAGCAAAGATAATTTGTGAAACCTCTCTGTTGTCCTAGCAGGAAATTTACCACTTTAAGATCTACACAAATGATCCAGTTATGCTCCTCACACTTCAGAAAGTCGAGGACAATTTTTATGTCATTATAATCTTCTCACAGATGAGTTGAATAGCCAATTGGAATTGCTGCAAACATTACCGTTGTGTAGGAGAACACATTTCAGACTCCGTTTAGAGCTGTCAAGAAATAGCCGCCATTCTGTTGGACTGTAAGTGGTAACACCTAGCTGGCTAAGGAGACTACTGATATCATGACAGTAAACAAAGTGTTTTTCTTGGGAAAAAGAGTCCACAAAAATTTGTTCACGCTTCCTGAAATGGGATACTGTAGCTGACTGGTGAAGTATATTCTTTTCTTGAAGCCTGGAGGCTAATAACTCAGCTTCTTTCTTTGATAGGCCCAAATCTCTTACTAAGTCATTCAATTCGGGTTGGCTAAACTGCTGAGGGGTTAATGACTGCTTGGCATCAAATGAAGACCCTTCAGATTCTACAACCATTTCCTCAAGCATCTTATCAAAATACATTTGATCACCATGTTCACTTTCTTTGTCCTTAGAAGAAATAAAACCATTGAAAACTGGAACTGAGTGTCTCAGTGTGGGATAGGTCATATTGCTGAAGGAATATTAGGATATGCGATTATATGCTGTTTTTTTCTTGCCAATGCCCTTTGTATGCATCAGACAGAAATAACAGTCACTGCTGTGGTCCTTATGTTCATGCCAAACCATGGGAATAGCAAAAGGCATTCCTTTGCGTTTTCCTTTTGTTAAGTCATGAAGCATTTCCTCACAATTATGACACACAATATGAGGAGCTCATTCTGGCTTGATCACCAAGGGGAACTTGAAAATACGCAATATATGCACGTGTCACAAATGATGAAATACTGCGCCTTTGATGTTGAAGTGTGTAAGAACCACATATATAACAGAAGGTGTCAGAACTATTCTTACATTTACGCCTATTCGAAGAAGTCATGATTCAATCTCAAAACAAAATATGAGGGTGTTTTTATCAGATAATAATTTTTTACATTTAAAAACAACTATAATTATGTCAAAGTGATGTTTATAAAACATGAATTGCTTTGTGATTATGTTCCATCCAAGAGTCATTGCCCTTTAACTCTAATTTAAACACCAATGCATGCCATTAACTGTAACAAAAGGAAATTAAAATTGCAAAGAAACTAGAGCATGCACCAAAAAACGGATTTCAGACTTGGAATCAGCGATGCAGAAAAATATAGAACCAGTTCTAAAACCTCATCCAACAAAAATTGAAAAAAAAAATTCTTCCCCAGTGTTATTTATATTTGCTATTAATTTCTATGAGTTATTAATATATTTTAGCTATTAACCTTATATTAGATATGCGATTAACAAATATATATTTTTAATTATATAGCTTGCCTTTTCATTTTGTTGGTCTTTCTTTTTCTGTGCAGAATCATTAAATTTTTTGTCAGTTATTTTTGCTTTTAATTAATTTATTAAAGTGACAATGGTTAACAAAATTATATAGGTTTTAGGTGCACAATTCCACAATGTATCATCTGTACACTGTATTGTGTATTACCACTTTAAGTCAAGTCATTTTTTTTCACCATTTATACCCCCTATTACCCTCCTCCATCTAACCCCTTTACCAAACCCTGTATGGCTATCACCTATACTATTGTCTATGTCCATCTTTTTTTTTTTTTTCAGTTTTTCTCTCTTAATTTTTCTTTTTTGCTTAAGAGCCCAACCTCTCAACCAACCACCCTGGCAACTGTCAGCCTGCTCTCTTTCTATAAGTCTATCTCTGTTTTGCTTGTTGGTTCATTTTGTTTGTTAGATTCCACATATGAGTAAAATCATATGATACTTCTCTTTCTCTGACTGGTTTATTTCACTTAGTCGCAAAGGGTAAAAAGCTAAAAGTTCTTGTTTTTTCTTTCAGGTGAGCAGTACTTGGTGTGTAAGTACACCACAGATTTGGCTGCTTTCATATCTTAGTAATTGTAAGTAGTGCTGCAATGAATACAAGAGTGCACATATTCTCCAGAATTAGTGTTTTAGGTTTTTTTGGGTAAATTCTCAGAAATGGAATTACTGGGTCATAAGGCAGTTTCATTTTTAATTTTGTTGAGGTCACTTTATACTGCTTTTCACAGGGGCTGCATCAATCTGTAGTCCTGTTAACAGTGCAGGAGGCTTCCCTTTTCTCTACATTCTGGTCAATACTTGTTGTTTGTTGATTTATTGAAGATAGTCCTTCTCTCAAGTGTGAGTTGATAACTCATTGTGGTTTTAATTTGCATTTCTCTGATGATTAGTGACACTGAGCATCTTTTCATATGTTTACTTGCCATCTGTATGTCATTTTGGCAGAAGTATCAATTCAGATCCTTTGCCCACTTTTTACTTGGATTGTTTGATTTTTGGTGTAAAGTTCTATATATCATTTATAAATTTTAGATAGTAAACCCTTATTTGATGTATCATCAAACATATTATCCCATTCAGAAGGTTTAATTTTTATTTTGTTGATTATTTCCTTTGCTGTGCAAAAGCTTCTTAGTTTGACATAGTTTCATTTGTTTATTTCTTTTGCTTTTCTTACCCAAGAAGATATAACAAAAAAAAATATTGCTTTGAGATATCTGAGATTTTAAGTTTCTTTTTCTTCCTTTTTAAAAAATTTATTTTTTTATTAAGTGAGAGGTGGGGTGACAGACAGACAGGCTTCTGCATGTACCCTGACTAGTCTACCTGGTAAGCCCCCTACTGGGTGATGCTCTGTTCATCTGGGGCTGCTGCTCTGTTGCTCAGCAACCATTACTATTTTAGTGCCTGAGGTGAGGTCCTGGAGCAATCCTCAGTGACCAGGACCAACTTGCTTGAACCATTCAAGCCATGGCTGCTAGAGGGTGGGGGAGAGAGAGAGAGAAGAAGAAGAGGACGGAGGGGTGGAGAAGCATATGGTTACTTCTGTGTGTCCTGGCCAGGAATCAAATCTGGGACTTCAATTTGCCAGGTCAATGCTCCACCACTGAGCCAATCAGCCAGGGCCAGAGAAATGTCTGACATATTATGGTGTTTGTTTTCTTCTAAAATTTTAATAGTTTCAAATTTAATATTTAAGTCTTTATTTTTGAGTTTATTCTTATGCATAGTGAAAAAGATGGTATGGTTTTAATTTTTTTGCACGTTTGTCAAATTTTACAATACGTTTACTGAATAGATCTTTACTACATTGTATGTTTTTGTTTTCTTTGTTAAATATTAATTGCCCATAAAGACATAGGTTTAATTCTGAACTCTCTGTTTTGTTCCATTGATCTATATGTCTGTTTTTATACCAGTACCATACTGTTTGATTACTATAGCTTTGTAGTATAGTTTATTAGTTAACATAATTCTTCCTACTTTGTTCTTTCTGGAGTCAGACGCACTACCGTTGTGTCACGAGGTCGACCATATTTTGTTCTTAAGATCACTATTATTATTGGAGGACTTTTGTGGCTCCATATAAATTTTTGGAATATTTGTTCTAGTTCTGTGAAATATGCCATTAGTATCTTGATAGGAATTGTATTGAATCTATAGGTTGCTTTGAGTAGTGTGGACATTTTAATGATGTTAATTTTTCTTATCCATGAACAAGTTACATGTTTCAAATTCTTACTTTAGTGTCATAATTTTCTGAGTACAGGTTGTTTTATCCTTGATTTAATTTATTACAAGTTTTTTATTGGTTTTAAAGAAATTGTGAACAAAATTGTTTTCTTAGTTTCTCTTTCTCATAGGTTATTATTGCAACTGATTTCTGGATATTTATTTTGTTTTCTGCTATTTTACTAAATTTATTTATCAGTTCCAGTAGTTTTTGGTGGAATGTTTAGGGTCCTTTATATACAATATCATGTCATTTCCAAATAATGACTGTTTTACTTCTTTCCAATTTGAATGCCTTTTATTTCTTCTTCTTGTCTGATTGCTGGCTAGGACTTCCAGTATAGCTAGTGCTCGACTTACGACCATGATTGGTTTCAACAGACCAGTTGTAACACGGTTTGGTCTTAAGTTGAGTAGGCTATATGTACAGTACTGTGAAATGATGTTATAAAAATCTTTAAGTCATATTTTATCATAATTTTTTTCATTATTGTTATATATCATAATTTTCTTTGTTCATTTTATGCCATTTGTATCATCTCTACACCATTTTGTTTCTTATTTTTACATTCATCAGGTTTAAGTAAAACACTGCATTATCAGTACAACTGGGTTAATATTTGCCAAACATACAAAATTACAAGATACAGGTGCATACAAAAACTGCTCTAGATGCGGAGCAGTCATGGCTAGCGATTGCGGTCATAAAGTCGGATGCTTGTAAGTTGCATAGGTCGTAAGTCGATCAATACTTGTACTATGTTGTTATAAGAGTGATGAAAGCATCATCCCTGTCTTGTTCCCTATCTTAAGGGAGAAGCTTGTAGTTTTTGCCCTTGATTATGATGTTAGCTGTGGGTTTGTCATACATGGCCTTTATTATGTTAAGGTATGTTCCCTCTATTCCAACTTTTCTTTTTCTTGCTTTTTTAACAGGGACAGAGAGAGAGAGTTAGAGAGAGGGATAGATAGGGACAGACAGACAGGAATGGAGAGAGGTGAGAAGCATCAATCATTAGTTTTTCGTTGCCATTGCAACACCTTAGTTGTTCATTGATTGCTTTCTCACATGTGCCTTGACTGCGGGCCTTCAGCAGACCGAGCAACCCCTTGCTGGAGCCAGTGACCTTGGGTCCAAGCTGGCGAGCTTTTTTTCTCAAGCCAGGTGAACCCGCACTCAAGCTGGCGAGCTCGGGGTCTCGAACCTGGTCTTCCGCATCCCAGTCCAATGCTCTATCCACTGCACCACCCCCTGGTCAGGCCCAACTTTTTCTTTTTAATGAGAGAGACAGGACAGACTGACAAGAAGGGAGAGAGAGAAGAGAAGCATCAACTTTTTGTTGCAGCACTTTAGTTGTTCATTGATTGCTTTTTCATATGTGCCTTGATGGGGAGGTTCAGCTGAGCCAGTGACTCCTTGCTCAAGCCAACAACCTTGGGCTTCAATCCAGTGACCTTTGGGCTCAAGCCATTGACCATGTTGTCATGTATATGATCCCATACTCAAACCAATGAGCCACCATTAAAGCTGGCAACCTCGGATTATTGAACCTGGATCCTCAGTGTTCTAGGCAGATGCTCTCCACCGCCTGGTCAGGCTTGAGATTTTTCTTGTTTCTTGAGATAGGCCTGTAATACTGCCATAAATTTCCCTTTTAGGACTGCTTTCACTATGTCACACAGATTTTAGGTTGTTGTGTTTTCATTTTTATTTGTTTCAAGGGATCTTTTGATTACTTTATGATTTCATTGTTTAGTAACATGTTATTTAATATATAGGTCTTTCTGTGTGTGTGTGTGTGTGTGTTTTGTGTAAATGATTGATTTCTAGTTTTATCCTATTATGTTCAGAAAAGATGCTTGATACGATTTAAATCTTTAATGTATTGAGACTTGTTTTGTGTCTTATCATCTGGTCTATCCTTGGAAATGTTTTATGTACACTTGAAAAGACTATATTTTGCTGCTTTGGGATGAAATGTTAAGATAGCAATTAAATTCATCTGATCTACTAGGTCAATTAAGGCTGCCATTTTCTTGTTTATTTTCTGTTTAGCAGATTTAGCCATTGATATCATAGGGTGTTAAAATATTGTACTAATACTGTGTCACTTTGGATCTCTCCCTTTATGTCCATTAAGATTTGTTTTGCATATTTAGATGCTACTACATTGTGTGCATAACTGTTTACAAGGGTTTTATCCTCTTGTTGGATTGCTCCATTTATCATTATTCAGTGTCTTTTCTGTCTTTTATCATAGCCTTTTTTAAAGTCTATTTTGTCAAGGTCCTGGCTGGATAACTCTATTGGTTAGCATGTCTTCTTGACAGGACAATGTTGTAGGTTCAAATCCCTGTTAAGGGCACTCAAGAAGCAACCAATGAGTGCATAATAAGTGGGACAACAAATTATGTTCCCCACCCACTCTCTTTCTTCTCTCTCAAAAAAATCAATTAAAAATTAAAGTAAGTGCTGTCAGATATAAGTATTGTTATCCCATATTTTTTTAAAATTTTCATTTGCATAACATCATTTTCATCCTTTTGTTTTTAGTTTCTTTGTACAGTAGTAATACCTTAGTTTTCATTGACTTCAGTCATCGTTAATTTTTTCTGTGAAAATTTATCTTGGTTTTTATCAGTTGCCTCAGGTTTTGTCAGCGTGCCCATGTGACCTCGCTGCTAATTTTGCGAAAACAAAGGGCAACCCATGCCTTCTCCTGCTCAGTGTGGCATGTTTCTCATTGTGTGAGCATCACCCTGCCCATCTAGGCAAACAATTCCATTACTTTCTAGAGTTTTTGTACTTTTTTTTATTGATTGCAAGTGCTAATAATACAATTACATGTAAGTGATTACTGCATATACAGTATTCGGTGTAATGTTTATTTTGTGTTTTTCAGTTTCAAAATGTACATAATTATACATAATACACATAAAATAAAATCACATGTGCTCAAATCTCATTGTCCCTGTTAAGTGTTTCTCTTGCTAATAAGTTAACCCTTTCTTTTTAGCTCCATCATTGGACCAAAGAAAGTTTCCATTTGTTCTTTACATTAGTCTTTTATATTCATTTTATATGATTTCTTATTGTTTTGAATATTAAACACTACATTTATTTTCTATAAGATGTGATTTTGGTACGTATTTCAGAGTGTCTAGGACAAATTAATTGGATTTACATTGATTCATATTGTTCCAGTAGAGCCCAAGCTCTACGTTGATCAGGTGTCCCTTGATTCGACTGCCTTCTGCAGTGGGACACTCCTGCTTATCAGCAGGACTGGCAGCCTATTCGAGACTACTCTTGAGGCAGCTATGAGGATTCTACTTATCAGTGCCGAGACCAACTGCCACCGCAGGAAAGACATGACTGACACACAAGTTAGTTGCAAGAATCACACAGGCAGTTTATTACTCATAAATCTTTTTGGTGTGCCTGGGTACAATTTAAGGGGGCCCCCTTGGCATTCTCCTCTTGGCTGTCTTTGGTCAGAGCTGTGTGGAGACAGTCCACATCAACTTTGGAGTTTGGGAGACTACCACTGTAGGGGGGGCCCTTAGCTTTAGTACCTTTTCTGGCCAACGCCATTTAACAGGTATCAATCTACAAGATTATTATCTCAAATTACCTTTTTGGGAGTTTCTCGCAGGGAGGCCTTTTTATGTTAATCTATTGAAATGTTACATCAAGCCACTTTTAAGATGTTCCTAGGGAAGCCTCAAGTCTATGTCAACCCACAGAGTTATGACATAAAGCCACTTCTTATCTATATGTAACCACACACAAACTAACTGGGCCTTGTGTGAAAGACAACATCTGTTTATCATATCTGTACACACTATATTAATTCCTATCCAGATGGCATAACCTTATTTAATTTCCTCAATTGCTTTTAATATTATATCCTAATTATTTTTATAACTTGGGTCCCCAAACTTTTTACACAGGGGGCCAGTTCACTGTTCCTCAGGCCGCTGGAGGGCCGCCACGTACAGTACTCCATACACTGACCATCAGTGAAAGAGGTGCCCCTTCCGGAAGTGCGACGGGGGCCAGATAAATGGCCTCAGGTGGCCGCAATTTGGCCCGTGGGCTGTAGTTTGGGAACCTCTGTTATATACCTTTCATGTTTTTCTATATTTTTATATATTTAATTACTATAACCTTATATTACTTCAACACATATGTAAATGCCTCGGTTTTTGTCGGTTTCGGATTTTGCCGATTGTTTTCAGATGGATTATTGACCATAACTGAGGTATCACTGTATTTTTTATTCTGAGGTGGGTTCCTTGAAGACAGCATACATATGAGTCTTGTCTTTTTTATCCATTCACTAGCCTATGTCTTTTGATTAGAACATTTAAGTCATTTACTTTTAAAGTGATTGTTAATAAGTATGTAATTATTGTCACTTTTATTCTTTTAATTATGTTCTATTTTTCTCATTATTATTGCTCTTTGCCTCCTTTTTCTTCTTAAAGAAGGTCTTTTAACATTTCTTTTTTATTTTTACAGAGACAGAGAGAGAGTCAGAAAGAGGGATAGATATGGGCAGACAGACAGGAATTGAGTGAGATGAGAAGCGTGAATCATTAGTTTTTTGTTGCAACACCTTAGTTGTTCATTGATTGCTTTCTCATATGTGCCTTGACTGTGGGGCTACAGCAGACCAAGTAACCCCTAGCTCAAGCCAGTGACCTTTGGTCCAAGCTGGTGAGCTTTGCTCAAATTAGATGAGCCCGTGCTCAAGCTAGAGACCTCCTGGTCTCAAACCTCATTCCTCCACATCCCAGTTTGATGCTCTATACACTACGCCACCACCTACCTGGTCAGGCCTTTTAACATTTCTTGTAATAGCATTTTGGTAGTATCAAGTTCTTTTAGCTTTTTCTTGTCTGGGAAGCTTTTTATTTCTCCTTCAATTTTAAATGATAGCCAGGTTATTTAAAGTAGCCTTGATTGTATATCCTTGCTTTTCATCACTTTAAATATTTCATGCCAATTTATTCTGGCTTGAAATGCTTCTGTTGAGAAATCAGCTGTCAGTATTATGATATCCTCCTTGTATTAACTGTCTTTCTTTAGTGGCTTTTAAGATTCTTTCCTTTAACTTTTGCCATTTTACATATATCTTGGTGTGAGCCCCTTTGGATCCATATATTTGGGGACCCTCTGTACTTCCTGTACTTGTGTTGGTGTGTATGTGTGTGTGTTTTTCTTCACCAAGTTAAGGAATTCTTTAGTTATTATTTCTTCAAATAGATTTTAAATCTTTTGCTGTTTCTTTTATCCTTCTGGTACCCCTATAATGTTAATGTGGTCACACTTCATATTGTCCTCATGATCTCTTAAACTATCCTGATCCTTTTATTTCTTTTTTTCTTTTGCTATTGTGATTGGGTATTTTTTTCTACCTTGTCTTTGCTGATTTAATACTCTGCTTTATCCAACCTACTGTTTATTCTCAGTATCTTTTTAATGGCAGGTATTTTCTTCTTTATTTCAGATGTTTTCATGTTTAATATGTTCTTTCTCATGCAGTTGTAGTTCTAAGTTTCTTGAGTATCTTTATTACAATTACTTTGAACTTTATATTGAATAAATTGCTTGCTTCCATTTTATTTAGCCCTTTTTCTTGAGATTTGTCCTGTTTTTTTCATTTGGGGTCTAATTTTTCTCTCCCCATTCTGGCTGCCTTTTGTGTTCATTTCTAGGTTTTAGACATTCCTGCTATGACATGCAGTCTTGGTAGGTGGCTTTATGTAATAGATGTTCTGTGAGGCCAGTGGTACAGTTTCCTTGATTACCTGAACTGAGTCCATCAGAGAAGTTTCTTGTGTGGGTTATGTGGCCCTTCCTGTTATAATTGAGGCTTGCTTATTATTTGCTTGTTTGTGCATGGGACTGACCATTAGGCTGCTTGACTCTGAGGCTCAACCTCAAGCAGGGCGTGTGTTCTGCTCTGCAGGTGCTCACCACAAGAAGCAACACTGCCTCAGCTGGTTTTGTTGCCTGATGAGATCTTCCTTTGGATATGCTGCTTGTGAAGCTTATTGGACGCTTCTCTGATATTATCTGAAGCGGGCACTGGGTGTGCTGACTCTGGGCCTCCTGGGAGGGACTCTGATGAAGGCCAGTGTAAAATGTTGCTTGTGACTGGCCCTTGAAAACCTGTTTGGAGGTACAAGTGATCCACAATTTGTGGTTGCCTCTCCTGGGCCTGTGTGCATATGGGAAGGTTCAAGCTGTGCACCAAAGCTGTCTTTTACCAGCACTGGCCTGGAGTCAGGTCAGTAAATGTCCCAAAGCACACCACGGTCTGCCTCTGCCTTCTTTCACCTGCTGAGCCTGTCAGGCTCAGTCACTCTGGATATACCGGTGCTTTCTCAGCAGGGCCTTAACTTCACAGGGTGAAGCAAGAGTGAGTTTAAAGGGTGGGTCTATTACTTTTCCCCAGGCTGATATTGCACTAAAAGTAATGCTCCACTCAAGAGAGTTGTTTTTGGTATGGGAGCATTACTTAGCACAGATATTCTGGTTGTTGTCCTTTCAACTTTCTTTTCCAAACCACAAACTCTAGGCTCTCCTCATGCAACTCTAGTCCACTCTGCCTTTTTCCCCCAGGGCTTAGTGTGAGTGGCTATAAACAAAGTTGTGTGTGTTGGACATTTAAGAGAGAGCCTGTGCCTCTAGTGGACTCCCTATTCTCTCTCTGGCAGAGATAAATCTGGCTGCTTTTCACAGCCAGATGCTATGGGAACACTTCTTTTTGGCTTTGGTGCTTTAGTGTGAGAAGAAATGGCTTGGGGATCCCTTGTTTCTCAAGGGGAATCCCTGGTAGCTAAAATATCCCTCTGGAACCTCAGCATCTGCCCATGAGAGTAGAGCCATACTTTTTTGCATCCCTACTTTCCCTACCAGTTTCAATGTGGTTTCTTCTGTAAATCTTTAGTTAGAAGACTTCTCTTCAGCCAGTCTTCACTTGGTTACTCAGGATGATTGTTCTTTAATTTAGTTTCAGTGCAGCTTGGTTTTAGGAGGAGGTGGATGAGCTTCCATTAAAGATGATAAATTATCTTTAAATCCAAACATTGTTTCAGGCAGCTTTACTTCATATTTTTACTACTTTATATCAATAGTTTAGAGTTTTGGTAAATTTTATTTTTGAAAATTTTAGGGACTGAAAACATCTTGAATTTAGAGAGCAGATAAAAATTCTTTTCTGAGAGAAGCCACCAGAGGGAGCATGAAGATAATTTTTGTAAGAAGAAAAACAAACCCTCAGCATTATTATTATTCAAGTTAGTTGAATCTTTTATATAGGTAAATTCTCTAGGTTTCTTTCAGAACAGAAAATATTTTCTCTGACCATATAACTGTCTTATATATTAAAAACAAAAATTATAGTTAACTCATACCCACAAACTTTAAAATATTGACAGCCATGAATTTACTCTTAAAATAGTATTCACAATTAAGATAATTTGACCTGAAATAATTTCAATATTTATGTAATAATCTTTATTATTTGAAATTTGATAATATGTTTGAATAAAATTTTTAGAAAATTTAATTTTTTTATAATTATGTCTGCATAATTAAAATATTAAGATTTTTAACTAAAACTTTATTTGGACTTTTTAAATATTATTTCAACCATCTGCATTTCTCCTAATATAATCACTATATTTATTTAAAACATCTTTTTCTATAAAAAGTTTTTCATTGCTTTTAGTTCATACTTTACCATTATCTCTTGGTCCGAGGGCTCCTGTGTGGAGCTGGTCCTGCTGGGGTTCCCTGTGCAGTACTTGGCAGACGAAAGGGGACAAATGTAGAAGGGGAGTTCTGAATTTGCCTCAGCCACTCAGAACTCCATTATCCTGTCTGGGCCTCAGTTTCTTTACTGCGTTTCTGAGAGGGTCTTGAGTAAATCTAGTTCCTCATGATGGCTAAAATATCTGGGGACTGTGGTCTGGCCCTATCCTAGAGTTATTACTTCCCAGCTGTCCCCTCCACTAACCCCACCTCCTCAGCCCCTCCCCATCCAATTACTTTTGTTTTGCTAAAACTGCCCAAAACTTCTGTGGGTTCAAAAGTCATAATCTGATCAGCAAAGAGGAAGAAAGAGGGACAGAAGCAACCAGAAACCATTTGGGGCCAGTTTTCCTTCCTGCAAAGTTTCTTCTTCCCTCCACAGCTTGGTCCAAAGCCTGCTAGAAAATTCACTACTTAGATGTGCCCTAAAAGGGACCCCCACCCTACACAAATCTGGATCTGGCTTTCATAAATCCTTAGCTGGAAGCACTTGAACCCAGAAAAACAAAATTAAAACACAAAAGAACCCAAAATTTTATTTGAGGTGATGAGGTATAGAGACACTCCACAGGGAGGGGCCTCAATAGCCTGCCTTCTTTTTTTGTAGTACCGGAGGTACTCCTGGGCCTTCCCTGGCTTTAGCAGCCTGGGCTGACCCTGGAACCCCATGGGCCACATTTGAAGAGTCATGGAGGAGTTGTCACACTTGTCAGTCCCCAGCTTAGTATCATAGATGTGTTGTCATACTGGCTGGCACACTTGTTGGTGGCTGTTTGCAGGCTGATGGTTGTGTAGTCCATAATTGACAGGATATCATTCTTGGGGTCATACAGATGCCTTCTTGTGCCATATGCCATCGTGACTGACTGGCTGGAACACTTGTTGGTGCCAATCTTAAGTCTGTTGATGCACTGGCTTGCTCTTATGGTGGCATCATCAAGGTTACATTCCTGCTTCTCTGAGTACTTGATGCTGATTTCCATGCCACTCTGCTCTCCTTTGTCCTGATTTCCCTTGCCAGTGCCAGAAGAGACACCTGCACTTGAGTCATGTTTTCACTCTCAAACGGATGACTGGCTTCAAGCATGTCTAGAGTTCATGCTAAAACTGACCATGGCCTTGATGAAGTTAGAGAGGTTTTCTAGTGTTGGTTTTGCATGGAATGATTGATCAGGAATGAGCACTCCATCAGCGATTCTATGAGTGTGCACAGGATAATTCTATCCTTTATACACTTCTTTAAATAAAGACTGATAGAGAGGCCCATGAGTTCATCCTTACAGCTGTGGAGTTCTGCCACCTTCTGAAGGTCATGTTTGGACAGATCTTGACCTCTAATGAAAGCCCATATAAGGGCCCCTTATTGAACCACGTGGAGTGTGGAGCTCATGCTTGCGGTGGCCGGGTTGGGATGGACTGCCAGGCAGGTGCAATGGTGGGTAATGCATGAGTCTGGGCTCCAATACAATCAATTTAAACATAATATTTTAATTCTGCTATGTGGGTGTTGATAATCCTGGTTAATTGAATATAAGATAAATTAACCTATTAGTAATTAATAAGTGATAAACAAATAAGTAGTCTTTATATTACTTTTTTGATGGATGACATTTTTTTCTTATAAGTAGAAGGTAGGCAGTTCAGTTGATGCAATGGCCCTTTGATGTTATGAATAGCCTAGGATTCTTTAAACTGTTCACTGCACAACACTCTATTATATGCCACTTGTCTTGCTATTTCATTGTTACAAAATTGCTGCCCAGCTCCAGCCTCTTTTCTCTATTCCCTTCAGGAAGAAAGGAAGAAGAAAAAAGATGACGCCTTACCTTTGTGGAGAAAACAATTTTCCTGGAGATTCCCCAGAAAATTTGCACTTATATCTCAGAACTATTTCCCATGGGCACCCTTATTTACCTGTGCACATTTTCATCTAGCACAAAATCAGTATTGTGAGAAAGCAGAAAGGGGAGATTGATATGTGGAGGTAGCTAGCAGCCTTTGCCATACTTTGTTAATGAGCTGCACATCATACTAGATACTAGGGACACAGAGATAATTAAGACTGGTTCTCTGCTTCTGGTGTTCTATAGTGGAATAGACAAAAACTCAAACTACAGTAACTTACATAGTGCAAACCAGTTATTAACATGTATTTTCCCTGGTCTAAGAGTTTTACATATGATATTTTATTTTATTTTTTTACCATATTCTTATTCGGTCATTTTATTAGACCAATTTTAGAAAAGATATGATTGAGGTTTAAAAATATTAGAATAGCCTGACCTGTGGTGGCTCAGTGGATAAAGCGTCAACCTGGAATGCTGAGGTCGCCAGCTTGAAACTCTGGGCTTGCCTGGTCAAGGCACATATGGGAGTTGATGCTTCCTGCTCTTCCCCTTTCTTTTTCTCTCTCTGTTCCTCTCTCTCATCTCTAAAATGAATAAATAAAGTCTTTAAAATATTAAAAAAAGAGGAAATACCATTAGTGAAAAGAGGTTGAAGAATCATTTAAAAATATTAGAATATCTTGTGCCAGCACTGTTTAAAAGGTTGGGATGCAGCAGTAACAGGTTGATATCATCCTTGTTATTTGGGATTCTGTTGAGAATTTATCACATAAGTCAGTTTTTAAACTAACAATTACAATCTAAAAAGGGTTATAAAACAAGAAGAAAGTCTAGATCTATTCTGAAAAATTAAATAAATCTTTACCCAATACCTCACCCTTTTCTACATGTAACTAATAATCTTTTCTCTGATTTTCCTTAAATTTGGCAATAAAGTAAGGATTCCATCAATTTTTTCATTTTTTGATATATATATATAATTTTAAATTTTTATTAATTTTAATTTATTGTGTTAACATGTGTTGGGCAGATAAAATATAATGTGCTCACTTTGTTAAAGATGGCGCTGCCCACATGGAAGTCCGTCACCCAGGTGATATTATTTGCCCTTATGCTTGGGATGGGTGTGGGGAAAGGCTGTAATGTAAGCAGGCCCAGTTGTTATAGTCTAAGGCTTAGTTTTTGTTTTTTGTTTTTTTTTAATTCTTTATTTTATTCATTTTAGAGAGGAGACACAGAGTGAGAGAAAGAGAAAGAGAGAAAGGGGGGAGGAACTGGAAGCATCAACTCCCATATGTGCCTTGACCAGACCAATGCAGGGTTTTGAACTGGCGACCTCAGTGTTCCCAGGTCGATGCTTTATCCACTGCGCCACCACAGGTCAGGCTAAGGCTTAGTTTTAAGAGTAAGCTTTCCTCCACACCCTTGACTGATTGGATGATGTAGGGTGGTGCACTCTCCTGAGGAATCCCATTATGCCTCAGATGGGTGACTTTGTGTCAGAGACTTCCTTGTTTGTAAATTGGATTAAGGGTTTGGATTTTTACAATATAAAGTGGGACAGACCAGTATCTTGCTCTCTCTTGGTTCCTGAAGTATTAGAGAGTAGAGCAGAGTAAGGCCACATGGAGGCCAGGAGAAGCAGCCAAGATGGCAGAGTGTTGAGGGAGAAGCCAGTTTGTGCAGAGTTTGTGCAGGAGGAGATGGGGAACAGAGATGTATAAGTCTGGTGAGCTAGAAACCTTTGATTCTAGGAAACTTGGATAAGTCAGTAGCTTTGTGAACACTGAATGTGTGGGTTTTGGAGCCCAATGTGTGTTTTTGCTTGCCCACCGGGTACAAGCTAGAATTAAAGCTGATGGCTCACCAGTTCTTGGCTCCGGTGTTTTATTACCAACTGTTCTAATCTAATTAATGCGAACCTGCACAGGTCAGGCGGCTGTGATCCTGACCCCGACTACTGGCTTTACAACATGGAATCAAGAGTCCCACTCAATATAACACCCTTACCCCCATGTCCCCCAATACACACCCTTTGCTACCCTCCCTCTAACTCCCTTCCCACTTTCCTCTGGGATTTGCTGTCTTGTTACTAGCATTTATGTGTTATGTATATATGACTTCACTAATCCCTTCACCTTCTCTGATCCCATCCCCTTATCCTCCTTCCCTCTGACAGCTGTCCCTCTGCTCCCTTTGACCCCGCCTCTGCCTCTATTTCATTCCTCAGTTTACCTTGTTCATTAGATTCCACATATAAGTGAGAGCATATGATATTTTTCTTTTTCAGCCTGGATTATTTCACTTAGCATAATAGTCTCCAGGTCCATCCATGCTGTTGCAAAAGGTAAGATTTCCTTCTTTTTCACAGCCATGTAGTATTCCACAGTGTATATGTACCACAGCTTTTTAATTCACTGGTCCACTGATGGACTCTTGGGCTGTTTCCAGATCTTGGCTATTGTAAACAATGTTACAATAAACATGGGAGTGCATATCTTCTTTTGAATCAGTTATTTGGTATTCTTAGGATATATTCTTAAAAGTGGGATAGCTGAGTCAAAAGGAAGTTCCATTTTTAATTTTTGAGGAAATGCCATACTGTTTTCCACAGTGGCTGCACAAGTCTGCATTCCCACCAGCAGTGCAGGAGGGTTTCCTTTTCTCCACACCCTCTCCAGCACTTATTGTGTGTTGATTTGTTGATGAGTGCTGTTTTGTCAAGGGTATGGTGATATATCATTGTGGTTTTAATTTGCATTTCTCTGATGATTAGTGACATTGAACATTTTTTCATATGCTTCTTGGCCATCTGTATGTCCTCTTTGGAGAAGTGTCTATTCAATTCTTTTGCCCAATTTTAAATTGGATTGTTTACTTTCCTGGTGTTGAGTTTTAGAAGTTCTTTATAAATAAGTTCTCCCATTGTGTGGCTTGTCTTTTTATTTTGTTAATGGTGTCTTTTGCTGTGCAAATGTTATTTAGTTTGATATAGTCCCATTTATTTATTTTGTCTTTTATTTCACTTGCCTGTGGAGATATTTTGACAAAAATATTGCTATGAGAGATATTGGAGAGTTTACTGCCTATGTTTTATTCCAAGATGATTATAGTCAGTTGTTATTTTTTCATTTTCATTTTTAATTTTATTTGAGTTTTTTCTTTTTTTTTCTTGATGTCTCTGGTTAAATGTTTGTCAATCTTCTTTACATTTTCAAAGACCCAACTCTCAGTTTCATTGATCTTTTGTATTGTTTTTTTTTAGGCTCTATGTCATTTACTTCCACTCTCATCTTTATTATGTCCTTCTTTCTACTTTCTTGGGCTTTATTTGTTGTTCTTTATCTAGTTCTTTTAGATGCAGGATTATGTTGTTTATTTGAGCTTTTCCTTGCTTCTTAAGGTATGCCTGTAATGCTATGAATTTCCCTCTCAGGACTGTTTTTATTATGTCCCATAAATTTTGAGTTGTTGTATATTCATTTTCATTTGTTTCAAGGGAATTTATTTCTTCTTTGATCTTATTTTTAACCCATTTGTTATTTAATAACATGCTATTTAGCCTCCAAGTGTTTGAATGTTTTTCAGTTTTTCTATTGCAGTTGATTTCCAGTTTCATGCCATTGTGGTAAGAGAAGATGCTTGATATAGTCACAATCTTCAACTTATTGAAACTCATTTTGTGTCCTAATATGTGGTCTATCTTAGAGAATGTACCATGAGCACTTGAAAAGAATATATATTCTTCTACTTTGGGGTGAAAGGTTCTGAAGATACCAATTAAATCCAGTTTATCTAGTGTGCCATTTAAGGCCACTGTTTCCTTGTTAATTTTCTGTCTGGAGGATCTATCCATTGATGTTAGTGGGGTATTAAAATCCCCTACTATTATAGTATTGCTGCCAATCTTGCCCTTTATGTCCATCAAATTTTGCTTTATATATTTAGGTTTTCCTATATTAGGTGCATAAATATTTACAATGGTTATACCCTCCTGTTGGATTGCTCCTTTTATGGGACTTGACTTGGGGTGGTGAACACACAACATAATATACAGATAATGTATTATAGAAATGTACATCTGAAATCTATTTAATTATAAAATTATATATATTTATATTACACCTTAGGTTTTTAATTTAGAGATTAAATTTAATGGGTGACATTGGTTTATATAAACACATAGATTTTAGGAATACATCTCCATAGAATGTATACTATTGTATGCTCATCACCTAAAGTCAAAACACTTTAATTCACCTTTTTACCTCATGTGTTTGTTGTTTATTTTGTCTAAAGCTTTTTAGTGTAAGAGGGAGAAACTGGTAGGAACAATGTCTTTCTAGAACTAAGATTCCCCTATTTCTTTCCAAGTCATACAAATAGGTTTTTATTCATAAATATCAATCAAAATAACTTTTGCTAAAGTTAATATTGACTTCATGTGGCTGAATCCTTCATTTTTGCCTTACTTGCCCTTGATCATTGCTTTCTTATATATTTGGTACAATTCATAATTCTTTTTAAAACACTCTTTACTTAGCTCAAGGACACCACATTCTTTTGTTTTTTTCCTGCACTGATCACTAATTTTTTTAGTGTTTTGCTAATTTCTCTTATTTTTACAATTTGAAAACATTGCAGTGTCCCTGTTGGGCAGATAAAATATATTATGCTCACTTTGTTAAAGATGGTGCTGCCCATGTGAAAGCCTGTTGCCCAGGTGATATTAGTTGCCCTTATGCTTGGGATGGGTGTAATTATATTATTGGTTGTGGGGGACAGGCTGTAAGCAGGCATGGACATTATAGCCGAAAGTTTAGTTTTAAGACTAAGCTTTTCCCCACACCCTTGACTGATTGAATGATGTAGGGTGGTGCAGTCTTATGAGGAATCCCATTTATGCCTCAGATAAGTGGCTTTGTATCAAAGACTTTCTTATTTGTAGATTGGATTAAAGGTTTGGATTTCTACACTATAAAATGGGGCAGACCAGGAGCTTGCTCTCTTGGTTCCAGAGATTACCATTAGAGAGGAGAGCAGAGAAAGGCTATGTGGAGGAGGCCAGAAGAGGCAGCCAAGATGGTGGAGTGCTGAGGGAAAAGCCAATTTGAGCAGAGTTTGTACAGAGAGAAGGAGATGGGGAACAGAGGTGAATAAGGCTGGTGGGGTACAAACCTTTTATTCTAGGAAACTCAGATAAGTCAGTAGCTTTGTGAGCACTGAATGAGTGGGTTTTGGAGGCCAGTGTGTGTTTTTACTTGCCCACTGGGTGCAAGCGAGGATTAAAGCTAATGGCCCACCAGTTCTTGCCTCCATTGTTTCATTACCAACTGTCCGAATCTAATGCGAACCTGCATGAGCCAGGCTGCTGTGATGGTGGCCTTGGCCACTGACTTTATAGTCCTAAAGTTATGTTCTCAGATTTCAGCTTTTCTTCAGCTATACTTACTTTTAGGTAACCTCAATTAGTCACCTGGCTTTAAATGCCATCTACATTTATACGTATTGTTGGGCAGATAAAATATATTATGCTCACTTTGTTAAAGATGGCACTGCCCACATAGAAGCTCATCACCCAGGTGATATTAGTTGCCCTTATGCTTGGGAGGGGCGTAATTATATTATTGTGTGTGTGGGACAAGCTGTAAGCAGGCAGGGTCGTTATAGCCGAAGGCTTAGTTTTAAAGATTAAGCTTTTCCCCACACCCTCGACTGATTGCATGATGTAGGGTGGTGCACTCTCATGAGGAATCCCATTATGCCTGAGATAAGTGGCTTTGTATCGGAGACTTTCTTATTTGTAGATTGCCTTAAAGGTTTGCATTTCTACACTATAAAGTGTGGTAGACCGGGAGCTTATTCTCTCTCGGTTCCTGAGATTAGTATTAGAGAGGAGAGCAGGAAAGGAGAGCAGATAAAGGCCACGTGGAGGCCAGGAGAAGCAGCCAAAATGGTGGAGTGCTAAGGAAGCCAATTTGTGCAGAGTTTGAGCAGGGAGAAGGAGATGGGGAACAGAGGTGAATAAGTCTGGTGAGCTAGAAACCTTTGATTCTAGAAAATTTGGATAAGTCAGTAGCTTTGTGAGCACTGAATGGGTGGGTTTTGGAGCCCAGTGTGTGTTTTTACGTGCCTGCCAGGTGTAAGCTAGGAGTAAAGCTAATGGCTCACCAGTTCTTGGCTCTGTTGTTCCATTACCGACTGTCCAAATCCAATGTGAACCTGCATGAGCCAGGCAGCTGTAGTCGTGGCTGTGACCATTGGCTTAACTCATTTATAATTCCCAAATGTGTATTTTCACTTCTGATTCCCCTTAGAATTCTAGATGTATCTATACAGTCATTTCATTGACATTTCAGACATTGGATATCTAATAACACTTCAACTTTAATGTGATCTCTTTCAAATCTGTCTTTTTCAGTAGTGATTCCATCTTTCCAGATGCTTAGATCAAAATCTTGGTGTCATTTTTATTTCTGTTTTACATCCAGTTTGTCAGAAAAACCTATCATCTTCATTACTTTTAACATTAAAATATATGTAGAACCTGCTGGTATTTTCTCATCCCTTCCACTGTTACCTTCTTGATTAAAGCCACTGTTACTTCTGAATAGGTGATTGCAATAGTCATGTAATGGTATCTCTTCCTTATTTGAGTCTCACACTGTCAATTTCTCAATCTAGAAAATCAAGAATTCATCAATCAATAAAACATTATTGTTCTACTTCCTCTGTTTATTTAATATGTTAGTACTTGCTGCATTTGAAATGTTTATGTGTTATGCTTATTTTCCTACTTAATGTTCTCCTAGGGTAATCTGACTCTTTCATTGAACACATTCTTAAAATCTTCCAATCTTCCATATGAATATTTTCACAGTTTAACAACTTTTTTAAGGGATGGAAGATAAGGATTATTATAGTAAAGTTTATTTATGCAGATTCAAGTTGGTTCTGACCTTTCATCTCCTGAGATAAGTGTTGTTCTTCTCCTGGGGTGAGAGATGGGATGGGGGAAAACCTTCACAAAGGGAAATATATACCCTGCTTTTTGGTAGAAAAGGAAAAGGGAGGAAGCTCTTTATGTCTACTCTTTCTTAATTGTCTTTAGCTCAAAGTAGTCCTTATGCCAAAGTGTCATTTTTTAAAAAGTGTTATATTTTTAAATAACATATTCTGATCCTCTACACTTTCCATTTTTCTTATACAGTTGTTCCATTTTACTGTAAGGCAAGCAGAAGAGTGCAAGACCACTGTATATCCAGTAGCCGCGTCCACCATCACAGCTGCCTGGCCAATGCAGGTTCACATTTGATTCAGACAGATGGTAATGAAACAATGGAGCCAAGAACAGGTGGGCCATTACCTTTAATCCTAGCTCACACCCAGTGGGAGAGAAATACACACAGTGGGAAAACTATTCCCTTTCCATTCAGGGCTTCCAAAGCCACTGATTCATCTGAGTATTTCTAGAATCAAAGACCCCACCAGCCTTATTCACCTCTGTTCCCCATCTCCTTCTCTTTGCACAAACTCTGCACAAACTGGCTTCTCCTTCAGCACTCCGCCATCTTGGCTGTCTCTCCTCTGCAGTGCTGATGGCAGGATCTGAGCGAGAGAGCCCCCGTCAGCCTAATTTTATAGTGTAGAAATTAAAGCCTTTAAGTCAGTATACAAATAAGGAAGTCTCTGATAAGCCACTTATCTGAATCATACGTGGGAATCCTTATAAGACTGCACTACCCCAAATCATGCAACAGTTAAGGGTGTGAAAAAAGCTTAGTTTTGAGAAGATATTAGTATTAAAAGGATGTTGAAAAGATCTTATTATTAAAAGAGTGGCAAAGGTTAGTCTTAAAACTAAGCCTTGGGCTATAAGGACCTTGCTAGCTTACAGCCTGTCTCCGACACCCAATGCAAACTATAAGTGAGCAAACATGTACATCATATTTACAAATTTATTTGACCAACAACCACTGACTTTATGAAGTTCTATTCCATTGTATTTGGACTACTCAGAAACCTCAGTGTTGATGAGAGTCCCAGGACAACTGTTGGGCTCTCAGAATGTGTTGTTTCTGTCTGATAATATAATAAGACTTGTTCTTTCATCACCAAAGCATCTCTAAAATTATTTCAAGCTCAAAGTCTTGTATAAAGATAACTGATGCTACTGGATTATGACACATAGTTTAAATTTATGTATCTCTGTTTGAAATATTTGATCATCTGAATGTAATTTATTTTAGGTATACATTCATGAAGGATCAGATGAATATTTGAGTCTAGACCAGTGGTAGTCAACCTGGTCCCTACTGCTCATTAGTGGGTGTTCCAGCTTTTGTGGTTGGCGGTAGCGGAGCAACCAAATGGCGCCACGATTACATACTAATCGACTAACTGTTGACCAGTCAAGATCAGGACAGTGGTCAGACTCTGTAACAGGGCATTTATACTGGGACTGCACCCGACCTCTTTCGCAATCACCTGACCCGCATCTGCGAGTGGCCAGGTACCTGACCTCGCGTCCACAATTGCCGCCTGATCCGGCGGGCAGTTTATGACCACTATTGTCACCCCAAAACTAGCAGTTTGTCATTTTATTACCCCGTAGACAAAGAACTCCATGGTTTGACTCTTCTTTCTATGACAGAAACTGATGGACAATGGAGACAACAATTAACTCATATTTTTGTCTTGATTCCCAGATTTTAGAGTAATAGGGTGACATTTTAGGAAGCCCCCCTTGGACTGCCAAGACTAGCTGATGTCTCGCTAATTCGCCCGATCGCAAAGAAGTGATGCCATTGGCCAACACTCGCTACATAAAATTTTATAAAATGCACAACCACAGATACTCACTTAGTCTCGTCTCAACAAACTCTCGCTCAACCACAACACTTGTAATGTCGTGACCACACAACAGACTTCAAGCGCATAAGTTTTGTTCACATTACGTAAGTGAAGCTAAATTGTTACGTAATCGAAACTAAAGTCAGTACGCAGTTAGATTTCTGAGAGCAAGCACGTGCTTACAGCTTCAAACAAAATATTGTGAAATATCGTGAGCCCATGTCTCAAAAAAGAAAAATACACAAGCGGCTATTCGCCAGAGTATCTGAAGATGAGTTTCATAGAATGTTGCAAATAAACAACGTCCAATGTGTTTATTGTGCCATAAAACATTATCCAATGAGGCAATGAAGCCAATTCAATTGTGAGAACATATTTCTACAAAGCATCCAAATGACAAGGACAAACCCATTGAATATTTTCAGAAAATGTATAAAAAATTTCAAAATTGTTCATCTATTATTGCATCATTTAAGAAACAACATACAATGAATGAAGATGGATTAATTGGCACTTATTGCATTTCGCAAATAACTGCAAAAAGTGGTAAAGCTATAATATTGGAGAAACTGTAATAATACCCTCTATAAAAGAATTTATTTCAACAGTAATGTATCAGGATATACCTCAAATTTTAAAAATGTTGCCCCAAAGCAATAGCACAGTAAAGCAACGAATTGATGAAATGGCAGTTAATGTTGAAAACAAACTTATAAGTATTCTCTAAAACTCTTCATTTTTAATTTAATTGGACAAATCTACCATTGCAGATAATGATGCTCTATTGATGGCATATGTACACTATTTTGATGAAAACAATATATTACTAGAAGAAATGCTGTTCACAATAAATCTCATCACAGGTACAAAAGGATTATCTATATGTAATACCGTGAGAACATACTTTACAAAAAATAATATTCCTTTGAAGGAGCACCATCAATAGTAGGTCGCTATCATGGATTTGTTGCTTATTTGAAGCAGGAAGTGCCAAATGTTTTATGTATTCATTGTGTGGTGCACAGACAACATCTTGTAGGAAAACATCAAAGTACAAGTCTCCATTCATCATTAACGATAATAATTTGAGCCATAAACAAGATCAAATCCAATGCAAAGAATGATAGAATGTTTCGGCAGCTTTGCCAGGATAATAATGAAGATTTTGTTAAGTTACTTTTGCACACAGAAGTTTGGTGACTGTCAAAGGGTACATCTTTGGCTAGATTTGTAGCATTATATGATAGTGTCATACAATTCTTTGAAAGTAATAATGAGACCAATCTGTGTCAACAGTTAAAAACAGTAAAGAATGATGCCTTTTACTTGGCAGATATTTTCAAGAGATTTAATGATGTCTATTTGCAGCTTCAAGGAGCTAATAAAACTTTTATAGGTTGCCAAAGTATTGTTATTATTTATTGACAAACTTGAACTACTTTGTCATAATCTATTGAAGAGAGAAGTTCATCAGTTTCCTCAATTATCATCTATAAAAGATGATGTAACTGCAGAGGATATTGACAGATTCAGTAGCCACCTCAACAAACTTAAATTGGACATGGAAAAACTATTTGAAGATATTTTGAAATTGAAGGTATATGACTGAATGAAAAATTCTTTTACCACAAATATTGAAGAGGCAGATACAACTTGCCAAAAAGAACTGTTGGAAATTAGATATGATGAAGAAAGTAAACATAAATTCAACAGTGGTGGATATGAAAACCTATGGCAAAATAAAAAAACACCAGTCTTATATTCAAATATGTGAAAAATGGTATTCAGTTTATTGATACCTTTCCCTACCTCATATCTTGTGGAATTAGGATTTAGTGCTGTTAATCATACTATGACGAAAGAAAGAAACTGCCTGAATATTTCCAAAAGGGGAGACCTTCGTTTGCTCCTCACAAAAATTGAACCGGATATTCAATATTTAGTTTCCCAGCATCAGCCTCAGGGATCCCACTAATAATTCAATTAACTAATGTAATTTATGCATGCAAAGTATAAATAAAAGGATAGATTTCACTATAGTAAGTTGTTTTATAATGATTTATTCTGCCAAACTTAGCGAAAATCTGACATAAAGTACTTGGTAAGTAATTATAATTATATGCTTTAATTTGCTGTAACTTTGTTTTATAAATTTTATAAAGTGAAGTTACTTCCCTACTTTATAAATCACCATTACTGTGGAACCAGTGGGAGTTAGAAAATTTTACTACTAACAGAGATACAAAAGTGGGCGGTAGGTATAAAAAGGTTGACTACCCCTGGTCTAGACAATGCACTCTTAACTTTAGAGATGAGTCAGATATAGACTCCTTTGAGATAGAGAGGGTTTCAGTGGCCAGACCTAACAGAGCAAAGCACACTCAGGCAGGCTAGTGCTGGTCCTGTTGTTCTTTGGCAATATGTTCCTTTTGACAAGTTAATGGAAGCTGGATTTGTTTGGAGACCAACAGACATTCAGAACAATCACTTTATCTTCCTGCCTCCAGTGGTGAAACAATGAGGATTTGTAACAATCTAAGAATAGAACAAGAGGTGTTATAAGGGCTTATTATACTTTATGAATTTGTGTCTTAGTACCAAACCTCATATTTAGAGTTAAAATAACTTGTATATAGTTCTATCTCTGGACCTAGAAAATTAGTTCTTAACCAGACTGACAGAGCTTAACACATACTTAAGGGACAGCATTAGATAAAGATTTGAGCCTGACCAGGCAGTGGCGCAGTGGATAGAGCGTTCGACTGGAATGCAGAGGACCCAGGTTCGAGACCCCGAGGTCGCCAGCTTGAGCGCGGGTTCATCTGACTTGAGCAAAAAGCTCACCAGCTTGGACACAAGGCCCCTGGCTTGAGCAAGGGGTTACTCGGTCTGCTGAAAGCCTGCGGTCAAGGCACATATGAGAGAGCAATCAATGAACAACTAAGGTATCGCAACGGCAATGAAAAACTAATGATTGATGCTTCTCATCTCTCTTCATTCCTGTCTGTCTGTCCCTATCTATCCCTCTCTCTGACTCTCTTTCTGTCCCTGTAAAAAAATAAAAATAAGATAAAAATTTGAATGTTCTACTTTATGAGAAAATAGTTCCTCATGGTTTGTTGTAAGAAAGTTAAGGTAAGTATGGAGAGTCCTCAAAAAATTAAAAATCAAACTGCCTTTTGACCCAGCTATTTCACTTTTAGGAATATACCCTAAGAACACCATAGCACTGTTCGAAAAGAAGAAATGCGCCCCCATGTTCGTGGCAGCATTGTTCACAATAGCGAAGATCTGGAAACAGCCCAAGTGTCCGTCAGAAGACGAGTGGATTAAAAAGCTTTGGTACATATATACTATGGAATACTACTGAGCCATAAGAAATGATGACATCGGATCATTTACAACAAAATGGATGGGCCTTGATAACATTATACAGAGTGAAATAAGTAAAACAGAAAAAAACTGAGAACAGTATGATTTCATACATAGGTGGGTCATAAAAGCGAGACTATGAGACATGGACAAGAGTGTGGTGGTTACAGGGTAGGGGGAGGGAGGAGCGGGAGGGAGAGGGGGGAGGGGAGGGGCACAAAGAAAACCAGATAGAAGGTGACAGAAGACAATTTGACTTTGGGTAATGGGTATGCAACATAATTGAATGATAAGATAACCTGGAGATATTTTCTTTGAACATATGTACCTTGATTTATTAATGTCACCCTACTAAAATTAATAAAATAAAAAAGAAAGTTAAGGTAAAGTCACCTTTAAGAAAAACCTTTTATAATTTGTCAAAATTTGGATTTGCTTGGCATAGAAATAAATCGGTAAAATACCAAAATGAATATCTATCTATCTTGCATATACACGAGATTATTATTGTTTATAATTAGCATAGTAAGACAGTTTTTATAAGTGTAGAAAACAATGTCAGCATTTTTTCTTTAGTATAAATCTGGCTAATTATGTTGAGTTTTAACATAGAAGTAAGGGGAAAATAATCTCAAAGGATAAAAAAATATGGGAAATAGAACAAGTAGGGAAAGGGAAGGGACTAGCAGTACACTGGGGACTTCCTTTTGGGCAGGCACTGTGCTGGACCCTTCCCTTTGCCATCTCAGGGAGAGGAGAAGTGCCATTAATGACAAGCCTCAGAAATAACAATCCCCTCTGGGTATATATAATTAGTGCTTTTGCTTGAGAATCTTTTTTTTTTTTTTTGCTTGAGAATCTTACCTCATTTTTAAACCTGCCATCTTCACAGGCCAATAACAAGCAGACTAGTGTGGATGTAAATTGTTCTTGTTTTAAATAAAAGAAAAAATACATAAAGCATGTGCTCAGAGGAGAATTCCAGGCTAATTATAGGTCTTTCAAATTCACTTTCTCTGGTTTGCTGGTATTCTTTATCTCTATTGATAACAAAATTAGTGAATCTATTTTTCCTATTATGGAACATAATTTTCATTAAATGTATGTTTACTGGGCATGTTTTCTGTTTAATGTGTTGTGACATGTGAGAAAGAGAGGAGTGAGACATAATCTCTATGCTCAAGGACAGACATTATAGAGGAAATAAAGAGAGAGAGAAAATTTTTTTTTTAATAAAGATGGAGCCATAAACTAAATCTGTCAAGCTCAGGGAAAGCCTGCACAATGGGTTTGCAACTCAGAGACCTAAAGTAAACACTCAGAAGGGTCTAAAATAAATTTTTCTAGCTAAAAGCAGTTCATGATGGGTAGTCATGTCTTAGAAAGGTGCTCTTTCTCTCAACAAAGGTCAATGCTTACTTTTACTCAAGCCTGTATGTTGTCTTTTGCATCTATGGTAATGTACTTGATAACATGCCTTTGGAATGTAAGGGTCATCTTTTCTTTCCCATTAGGCCAAACATCCCAGCAGAGCAGGAGCCAATAGACCCCCTCATTGTTATTGTTATGTAAACCATAAATTGTTGTTGCAGGAAGCAACACCTGATGGAGGCTGTCAGATGATGCTCAGACAACTTAAATATAGTGTGTCTGTAAAGTCATGGTGCACTTTTGACCGTGCGACGGTTCAAAAGTGCACTATGACTTTACGAACACATTGTAGACAAAGGAGAATTTATTAGTAGCTGGTGGAGCACATGAAGTTAGTAGCACAAAAACAAGAGCTCCCCAAATTAGATTTTCTTACAGGTTATATACCTTTACAGTATCCAAGCAATGGGCACAGGATTCCTTTGTTTAAGGTTCTCAAGACTCAAGGAGAAGAGAGGGGGTGTTTGGGTAGGGTTTGTAAGAGGGAAGAGGTTTCCAGATCACTGGTCATAGCTACATACGGATTCTGCTTTTCTTGCTTTGTGTTGCAAGAGGCTTCAAGCAACCATTTAGAGAACTATGGGATGTAGTTAATTTACAACTGGCTGACTCAGTTATCCCTGCTGACTCCTTTCCCTAGTATTCTTCTGGTTACTCCCTTTTCACAAGAGAAGGGATGCTTTTTTCCTCCTTACTGTTAACTGTCTTGTTCCTGTCTATATAAAAGTTTCAACAACATACACATTTTCAATTTTTATCTGTAAAGCCAGTAGCCGCAGGCACCATCACAGCTGCCTGGCCAGTGCAGGTTCACATTAGATTCAGACAGATGGTAATGAAACAATGGAGCCAAAAACTGGTGAGCCATCACTTTAATCCTAGCTTGCACTGGCAGGCAAGAAATATACACAATAGGAAAACACTTCCTTTTCCATTCAGGGCTCCCAAAGGTATCTACCTCACCAGCCTTATTCACCTCTATTTCCCCCCTCCTTCTCTCTGCACAAACTCTGCACAAACTGGCTTCTCCCATGGCACTCCACCATCTTGGCTGCTTCTCCTGGCCTCCTCTATGTGGCCTGACTCTGCTCTCTTCTCTAATGCTAATCTCAGGAACCAAGAGAGAGAAAGCTCCCAGTCAACTCCATTTTATAATGTAGAAATTCAAACCTTTAATCCAATATACAAACAAGGAAGTCTCTGATATAAAGTCACTTATCTGAGGCATAATGGGATTCCTCATGAGAGTGCACCACACTACATCAAAAAGGGTGCAAAAAGCTCAGTCCTGAAACCAAGCCCCCAGCTACTAGGATCCTGCCTGCCCACAGCCCGCCCCCAACACACATTAATATCAACAGGCTTCCACGTGGGCAGCACCATCTTTAACAAAGTGAGCATAATATATTTTATCTGCCCAACATTATCTAATTCCAGAGATTCCCCCATTTTGCTTTCTCTTACATCCTTAATCTATCATCAACCAATTTCATGTAAATCCCTTATGTCTTCCCCTTTGATTCTAATGTTTAAAATAAGTTGTAAAGCCACCATTTTCCAGAACATTTTCTCAATTCATTGAGACTCTACTACCTGGCAATTGTTTCCAGTTTCGTTCAAATATTGAAGATTTTATTAATTCATTTTACAAAGAGGAAAGATGGAGAAAGAGAAAGGGAGAGAAAGAGAAGGGGGGAGGTGCAGGAAGCATCATCTCCCATATGTGCCTTGACCAAGAAAACTAGGGTTTTAAACCAGCGACCTAAGTTTTTCAGGTTGATGCTTTATCCACTGCACCACTACAGGCAGTTTGGCTCAAATAAACTAAATTTTTTTTTACAAGTTTGGAACTATTTTACATTGACAACATCCACTAGAAGACATAATGACCTACCCTACAAAGATGTGATGTACTATAATTGAGCCAAATGTTAATTCTGATAAAGAATTTTTAGAAATATTTTAGTAAAAGCTTTGGTGGGTGGTGTGGAAGCTGAAGGAAGGTCATACTAGACAGAGGAACTAAAGAAAGTGAAGGGGGCATAGAAATTTTCAGCTTGACAATGGAATTATAATAGACAGTTCTAGCTGAATAGCCATGTGGGTGCATAGTTTAAAATAAGGGTAGAAAGATAAATTATAGCTTGACTTCGTTGGGCTTTCAATGCCAAGTAGAACAGGAAAGGAAATTTCTACAAAGGTTTTTGATCAAGGAAAGATGGAGTAGAAGAGAGACTGGAAGCAAAGGACCAGTAACAAGACCATTGTGTCAGTAGACTGGATAAGTGACCAGATGAAGCCAAGTTGTGAATCTAGCTTGGCTGCTGCTAGTGTCAAGCCTGGAGCCACTCACCAAAAAGTGCACACTGAGGACAGGTTCTGATTGTTTGAAAGATTTTTAGGAAAATATGAAGCATGAAAAAAGACAGATCATTTTATGGATAAGCATCTTGAAACAACTTGGGTAGGCCCAACATTTAGGAGGGGCAGGGTCCCAGAGAATCACAGGGCTAAGGAAAACTGTGTGAAGTAGATTGATGGAGTCTCAGATATGGTGTCCACCTACTAGTTCTTTGGGAGGAGGGCCCATCTTTGTAATCAGATATAATCTTTATTGTTTTCTTCTATTTTTTAAATTTTATTTTTATGATTAAGTGCTTTTATTGATTGATTATAAAAGAGGTTTTACAAGCCTTCGAGAAACTAAACAAAGAAGTGAACAATGGCCAGACTATATTTAAAACCAGAATTCTTACCCACAGTCTTCAGCAACCTGCTTAGGAAGTAATCATGCTATATATAAGTCAGACTTGTAGGACATTAGATCATTATCTCTAGTAACAATACAGAAAGCTCAACAATAATCCACTAAATGATCTGGACTTGATTTATAACTAATGGTTTTTCTAACTTTTGTTTCTACTTCCAATTGAAGACCAACCAGAGAAAGTCTAACATACATCCCCTACCTGATCACATAGGATCCCTGTTTTTAGTTAGCTCACTGACAACTTCCCCATGCCAAGTACCTCCAGTCAAGGTACAAATGAAAGCTTCCTATTTTCCCACTATAAAGCTTCCCTCCTCCCTACTCCTCTTTTCTCCTCCTCTAATTTTAAATCTCTGCTAAATACTAGTGATGGTGGTTTAGTTATGGCAAGTTATTTTATTTTATTTTTTTAGATGAGAGAAGGGAAGATAGTGAGGCAGACTCCCACATGCACACTGACTAGGATCCATCAAGCAACCCCATTTGGGGCCAATGCTCCACTATGAGCTATTTTTAACACCTAAGGCTGATAAACTCCAGAGAAGCCATACTCAGTGCCCTGGACCATGCTTGAACCAATTGACCCACTGATTGTGGGAGGGAAGGAGAAAGAGAAGAGAAAGAAGGAGAGGAGAGAAGCAGATGATCACTTCTCCTGTGTGCCCTTACTGGGAATTGAACCTGGGAGGTCATTACGCTGGGCTGACAGTTTATCCACTGAGCCACCAGCCAATGCACAAGTTTTAAATAACTAGCTTTTAGTTGTTCTCATCTGATTAGATATTATTTCTTTCCACTTCCCCCATCATATCTATACATTAAAGAAAAATGACCACTCTAGTAAACAGATTCTACTGGATAAACATAGACATAGTTGGGACTACTTGATGTAGTAGATTTCCTCCATAGGGAATACCCTAATATCATCAACAAAATTCCCTTTTGCTTCTGATAAACTTCCCTAAACTATCATAGTTAAAATTATTTAAACTTAATTTTTATTATTGATGAACTGCGTTCATCCAAGAACAATTATAATGTTAATTGGCTCTTTTCTACTATGAAACAGCTGAGCCCAAACAATTAATTATATGGTCAAGCAGTTGCCCTAATTTGGCTATTTTACAGAAATAACCAGAACAGCAATAGTCTATTTATTTTTGTGCTAACAAAGAGTTGAATTTGGCTTGGTCTAAATTACTTGTTTAAAAATGTTTTTTAACTGATATAAGTTGGAATAATTTTTATTACGAAAAGTCTGTAAATAAAATAATTATATCTTAAATAAAATGGTTTAAATGTTTTAAAATACTTATCTACATTATTTGATTCTGTTATAATTATTTTATGTATCAGATTTTAAGATTAAAAAGAACCTTAAATGTATTATAATTAAAAAATATTAGTCTAAAATCAGATGAGATAAAAATATTTTATATTTGGTTTAATGATACTTGAATTAGAGTCTTTGTTCCACTAAAGGCAAATTCCTTTTGGGCTCATCTCATAATTGCCCTAACCCTGAATTTCCTCATTCCTAAAGCAGAGATAGAAGTATCTGCCTCATGTAACTCACAGCAATGAATTACAGTTCTAGTGAGATAATCTATTTGAAATAATTTTGCAAGCTATGTGTTATCATGTGGTCATATGTGCCCTACTTGGGACTAAAAACACAACCTCAGTATATCAGGAGGATTCTCTAACCAACTGAGCTACCTAGCCAGAATCACCTAGAAATATTTTAAACATGTTTTGTCTTCATGCAGAATAAGAGATGCTTGAGTACTTTTGCTCTCCTAGGCAAGAACATCATGTCTTTTTTTGTTTAGGTTGCTGGTCTGAAGCATAGGAACCAACAGAGATTTCCAATTATTCTAGAAAATTTACAGAGTGTGTATTAAACCAGACTAAAGAGACTGGAACACAGCCAATATCCTAACACAATTACAGGGGGCTGTTATAAGCTACATACACCATAATGTTAAAAAACAAACCTTGAAGAGTGAAGTCACCACATTTATTAATGGCTCCATGTATGTGTGCTTTGTTTCCAGAGCTTCCCACCTCACCCCAACTCCACCCCAGCATTCATAGGGTAGATGCAATATGCCCTGTGAGAGAAAACAGTTCTCTCTCCTAGCCAAAGGAATGCAGGTAATGGGAGACTGCTCAAAATTTCTTTCTGTGAAAAAACAATTGAGATTCACCAAAACAAAGAATGTTACCTCTCTAATTAGGGCTTACTGTATTAAAATCTCTGCAAAGCTGGGGACCTTCTTTTCCCCCTAATTAGTAGAGTTCAGATGCATTTGTAATTGGAAGCTTCGTAATTGTGCAGAGGAGTTGGTTGCCCCATTGCTTTATGTCTTTTTGGAAGCATACCAGAAGTCAAGGGTGCCCTGGCATCTTCTCTCTGAGTTGTGTGACCTTCATTGTGAATAGAAACCAATCAAGGAAAAGAAACTTTTCAGCATTTTACAAAATTAGAAGCTCCAAATAATAGCTTCTAATTGATCCTGTTTATCATTTCCCAAATCAGTCAGCAATGCTATTAGTTGTGTCCACTATAAAATTATCTAAATATTTAACTATATCTTATAAATAATGCTTAATAAGCCTAATTAATTCCTTTTGCCACTGAGCAAATATGAATGACTAATCTAGAATGCAGTACAAATCTCTGTAGTCGCAGCCACCATCACAGTCGTCTGGCCAGTGGAGGTTCGCATTAGATTCGGACAGTCGGTAATGAAACAACCAAGCCAAGAACTGGTGGGCCATCATCATTACTCCTAGCTTGAACCCACTGGGCTCCAAAACCTACTCATTGAGTGCTCACAAAGCTACTGACTTATCCGAGTTTCCTAGAATCAAAGGTTTCTAGCTCACCAGTCTTATTCACCCCTGTTCCCCATCTCCTTTTCTCTTGCACAAACTGGCTTCTCCTTCAGCACTCCACCATCTTGGTTGCTTTCCCTGGCCTTCTCCACATGGCCTTTCTCTGCTCTTCTCTCTAAAGCTAATCTCAGGAACCCAGAGAGAGCAAGCTCCCAGTCTGCCCCACTTTATAGTGCACAAATCCAAACCTTTAATCCAATCTACACATAAGAAAGTCTCTGATACAAAGCCACTTATCTGAGGCATAACAGGATTCCTCATGAGAGTGTACCATCCTACATCATGCAATCAGTCAAGGGTGTGGGGAAAAGCTTAGTCTTAGAACTAAGCTTTCAGCTATAATGACCCTGCCTGCTTACAGCCTGTCCCACACACACAATAATATAATTACGCCCATCCCAAGCATAAGAGCAACTAATATCACCTGGGCGACGGGCTTCCATGTGGGCAGCACCATCTTTAACAAAGTGAGCATAATATATTTCATCTGCCCAACAATCTCTAAACTAGTTTTTTGAAATTTTAGCTTTTAAAATGCCTAATCTCATAAAACACAAATTTTAGCTTAGTTGCTAAATATTTTTTGCTATGTATAAATA
Organism: Rhynchonycteris naso; assembly: GCA_037038555.1. NCBI lineage: Eukaryota > Metazoa > Chordata > Mammalia > Chiroptera > Emballonuridae > Rhynchonycteris > Rhynchonycteris naso. The sequence goes on along the minus strand of CM072998.1, from coordinate 238,977,613 downwards.
AAATACTTTTTCCTTCTATTTTTTTAAGTATCTTTGCTGGTCTAACAATTAAATTGACTGTTAGTCAAATAAGTTTTTAAATATGATATACTGTATATGTTTGCTCACTTATAGTTTGCTTGGGATGTGGGAGACAGGCTGTAAACTGGCAAGGTCCTTATACCCTAACTAAGGCTTAGTTTTAAGACTAAGCCTTTGCCACCATTTTAATATGTTGGTCAAATAAGTTTGTAAATATAATATTGTTGGTCAAATGTTTGTAAATACTATGTATGTGTGTATATATAATATATATATATAATATATATATTATATATATATATATAATATATATATTTTCTCACTTATAGTTTGTATTGGGTGTGGAGGACAGGCTCTGGGCAGGCCGGGACATTATAGCCTAAGGCTTAGTTTTAAGAGTAAGCTTTTCCCCACACCATTGACTGATTGGATGATGTGGGGTGGTGCATGCCCATGAGGAATCCTATTATGCCTCAGATAAGTGACTTTGTATCAGAGACTTCCTTGTTTGTAGATTTGATTAAGGGTTTGGATTTCTACACTATAAAGTGGGGCAGACCGGGAGCTTGCTCACTCTCGGTTCCTGCTATCACCATTGCAGGGGCCTCCCTTATCCCTTGCCCTCCATGGGAAAAGCAGGTTTCCTGCTTTTCCTTGTCTTCTCTAGTGGCTTGCCTGTCTTAGTGAGACACCAATAGACAGAATGGCCTACCATCCTCTGACTCTGCCGTTTCTTTACCGTCTCCAAATCCAATGGGAACCTGCATGTGAATGGCCATGATGGCGGCTCCTGGCCATACAACTGGTGTAGTTTGCAGCAGGATTTGGAGATCGGTATGGGGCCACCATTCTTGAGGGGTGGGGTAGAGGACTGGTTGCTCTTCTGGCTCCCCATGGCTGTCCTTTTTGGGCCCATGGGCTGCGTGTTTTTTACTCAAGAGGAAACCAGGAGTTCTGTGTGAGAAGCTGCCTGAGTTCGAGAGCTTCAGTATAAATTGCAAATCAAATGGCAGAGAAGGCTGGAATTGGAGCGAGCACTGGAAAAGGAATTACAGGTTTGCAAGTTGCAGTTTGCCCTAAAAGCTGAACGTTTGCACTGGCATTTTTTGGAGAAACAACTGTGAATTCAAGAGCTCGAGTCTCAGCTTCCGGCCAAAAGCCAGCAGCCACAGGAGCCTAAACGGTCACCAAAGGAGCAAGCAGTCCCTATCCATTTGAAAGCATGTGGCTAGGCAGTCAACAAGAACAAATTACAAGGACCTGGGTTATCTGTTAAATTCTTGGGAGAGTTGTCTGGTTGGGTAAGACAAAAGTTATCCCTGATGCAGTTATAGATAAGATCCAAGCATACCCCATGCCCACTATGGTAAAACAGTTACAGGAATTCTTAGGTTTGTGGGGGTATTGGTGAGCATTTATACCCAATTTGGCTCAGTTACTATGTCCATTGTACAACCTTATTCAGAAGGGGGTTCGTTGGGATTGGACTGAGCAGGCTCAAGGCTCATTTGCAGCAGCTAAGAGAGCTGTCAAGGTGGCACAGGTCTTGAATGTGTTTGATCCTGCCAGGTCCTGTGAGCTGGATGTTCATGTAACCTCGGAGGGGTTTGGATGGGGCTTGTGGCAATGGACAGAGCACTTATGGCAACCTATTAGGTTTTGATCCCAATTGTGGAAAGGTGCTGAAGTTCGTTACTCATTAGTAGAGAAGTAGCTGGCATCTGTGTATGCTGCCCTCCTGGCCACTGAGAGTATTACTACCACAACACCAGTTACAGTCAAGACAACATACCCTATTGCAGGGTGGGTGAGAGATTGGGCGACCAAACCACGAAGTGGTATGGCCCAAATGTCCACCCTGGCCAAGTGGGGTACCTTCCTACAATAACGCTGTGCTCTTAGCTCCAGCCCATTGAGGGCAGAACTACAGGAAGTCTTGGGTCCAGTCACCTATGCAACCTTAGAGTCAGGTGCATCTGGGGCCCAAGAGGCAGAACCTGAAGTCAGTCCCTACCAGGAGGGGTGGGTGCCCATCCCCGAGGATGCCTGGTATACTGATGGTTCCAGCTGGGGCCAACCTGCCAAGTGGGCGGTCATAACCTTCTATCCGGCCACTGAGACACGTTCCATCCTGGATGGACATAGGTACAGGCCAAAGCAACAATGGGCAGAATTAAGAGCTGTTTGGCTAGTTGCCCATAATTAACCTTCACCTTTGGTGATCTGCACTGACAGTTGGGCTGTATATCGTGGACTGACCCTTTGGATTGTTACTTGGCACATTAACCAGTGGATGGTAATGCACCATCCACTATGGGGTCAGGCCATGTGGCAGGACTTATGGGAAATAGGACACCAGAAGCAGGTGACAGTATATCATGTCATGGGGCATACCCCTCTAGCCCATCCTGGGAATGGTGAGGCAGATACGTTGGCAATGATGCGATGGTTGGAGACTGCACCTGCAGGTGATGTGGTGCAGTGGCTCCACCGGCGCCTGCACCATGAGGGACAGAAAGCTATGTGGGCTACAGTTAAGGTGTGGAACTTACCTGTGTCCTATGCAGAGGTACTTGCAGCTTGTGAGCAATGTGCGGTATGTTCTAAGGAGCACCCACGGAGACCACTGGCTTTGTTGTTTCATTACCATCTGTCCAAATCTAATGTGAACTTTCATGAGCCAGGTGGCTGTGATGGTGGCCGTGGATACTGGCTTTACAGATACTGAGAGTGAGGAGGTGGGAAAACTTTCTCTTATAATTCTCTGGAAATGACAGCCATGAGAGATACTCTTGACATATAATCTTTAATGAAAACTAAAATTAAATAAAGTGAGGGCTAATAAATGATTTGAATAAGCATCTGAGTGTAGGCAACACTTAATCAATCAAAACCAATAAAATTCTAAACAATAAACAAAATGCCTTCTTTGCCAGTAGAAACACTATTTAATGATTCAGACTATATGGATAATGCCCTTGAATATCCATTTTACTCTTTCTAAACATATATATTAAGAAAGAAGTTATCAAATAACTTAAGCACTTTTTTAAACTGGAGTTTTAAAATTTATCTTTCAGATACCTAAGCTCATGAAGTAAAACAATATTAAAGAAAAACTTCAAGATTCAAATTCATATTCATTTTTCTTGCTAAAATATCAATGCAGAATAAAAGTCAATATAAGGAGCAATTTCAAAATAATAAATTTCTTGGAACCTAAAAAATTTTTCCTCCAGGGTTTTGTTATAGACCCAGAGAATATTGATGGAATCATTCAAATTTCAGCTCCAATGTATATTCTGTCATGAGCCTCAATTAGGAAGATTAGATGTACAGAGTTGCTTCAGGCAATGAAAAGGAATTGAAAAAATGCTAGATAATATAAATATAATTTATCACCTTCTGATATTTATTGGTATGTTGCCAATTTTCTGGAATATTCTTTAACTATTACTCAACCATTCTACAAACATTAAATAGGTTATACAATGTATATACGAGGCACATTGGATGCAATGAAACATAGAAGCTGTGCTCTCAGGCTTAAGGAACTTGAACTATGGGTATGAATGAAAGCTTAGCACAACAGTCTGCTGAAACTCCTGGGGAAGGTCAAGTTGCTACCCACTCTAAAGAAATAAAAACAGAACTAAAGGAAGAAAGAATTGCCTCAGGTTTGCAGAGTTTTCTCATAAGGCAGTTTGTATAAAAGGAAAAATATAGAGTGTACTCATTGTGGGATATTTTCTAGTGGGAGAAATAAAGTCAATGCTTTTGAGAATAAATTCAGTATCACTATAGTATTATAGCACCTACATATCTGAGAGCCTTATTTGAAATTGTTATACCTCAAAGCTTAAGTTATCAACTATGTTATTTTTAGGTGCATTTTGTTTTGAATAAGTATTTGTATGCTTGTTCACACTGCTAAACAACAATCTTTTTAATGACAGAGACTAGGAAGGAACTTAGGTTGGCACTTTAGAATCAGCCACATGGAGCTTGACCAGGTGGTGGCGCAGTGGATAAAGCGTCAGACTGGGATGCAAAAGACCCAGGTTCAAGACCCCGAGGTTGCCAGCTTGAGTGTGGGCTCATCTGGTTTGAGCAAAGCTCACCAGCTTGGACCCAAGGTTGCTGGCTTGAGCAAGGGGTTACTCGGTCTGCGGTAGCCCCACGATCAAGGCTCATTTGAGAAGGCAATAAATGAACAACTAAAGTGCCACAACGAAAAACTGATGCTTCTCATCTCTCTCCCTTCCTGTCTGTCCCTATCTGTCCCTCTCTCTGACTCTATCTCTGTCTCTGTAAAAAAAAAAAAAAAAAAGAATCAGGCACATGGATATGTAGAATGCTCTAAAACACTTAATCAATGTATGGTTTTTACTTATTCTTAATACTCCATGGGAACACGTAAAGCCAAAGCAAACAAAAGTCATTTATTATTAGCTCAAATTATTTAATTTTAATTAATTTTTTATTTAATTAACTATTAATTAGTTATATTGATTAAATAGTCTTTGAGTGCAATTTAAACTTGCCACAAGGTTTAGCTATTCATGCTGATGAAGAGTTCAGTCATACTTAATAATCTGAATATGGAACATGCCATTGTTTTTTGGTTACATCTTTAGTGAGCTCACTGATTGTTTTCTTAAATTTTTTCAACTAAAGTTTACATTCAATATTACTTTGTATTAGTTTCATATGTACAGCATAGATATTTCTAGTACTCACCTGGCACCATACAGTTAATACAATATTGTTAACTGTTTTTCTTATGCTGCACTGTACATCCCCATGACTATTTTGTAACTACCATTCTGTTCTTCTCAATCTTTTTATCTTTTTCACCCAGTCCTCTAACCCTTTTCCTCTGGCAGCCATCAGTCTGTTCTTTGTATCTATGAGTATTTTTCTGTCTTGTTTACATTGTTCTTTAGATTCCATATATAAGTGAAATCTATGGCATTTGTCTTTCTTTGACTGACTTACTTCACTTAGCATAATACACTCTAGATCTATCCATGCTTTCACAAATGGTAAGATTTCATTATTCTTTATAGCCAAGTAATATTCCATTGTATACATGTAGCAAACCTTTTTTATCCTTTTATCTACTGATGGGTACTTGGGTTGTTTCTGTAGCTTAGCTATTATAAATAATGTTGCAATAAACACAGGGTTGCATACATTCTTTCAAGTTAGAAACATGCCAATTTTAAATTGTTTATTTAACTTTAAGTAATAATTTTAACTTAAGTAAAATGTTGTTTAAATTTTATTGCAAACAAGTTTTTTTCTAATTGCTAAAGTACAATGTATATTACATAAAAATCTCATAAATACCTACTACAAGTGCTAGTCTCTGAATGACCCATCAATGAACTATTATATGCAAAAATCAAACTAAAATATTTTATTACTTTAAATAGGTAATAAATTAGCACAAGTTAAATGGACTGATTCATAGAAGCAAAAAGACTATCACAATTCTCACTAACTGAGAAAAAAGAACATTATATTGATACTATAGCTATAGGCAAATAAAGTAATTTACTTGAATTGGTGACCTAAAGTGTGAGGAGTTAGAGGCAGGCAGACCAGGAAGTAGGAGCATGTGTGACTTCCCCGCCCCCCAGATTCCTGTTGTTATTATTTATGTTTATTCATGACCACCCCAGATAGTTCTGATCATTAACCTCTTAGTCTCATAATGTTTCTCTGAAGTATAAGTGGAGCAGTTTTATAAATATAAAATTTATAATTCATAATTATTATCAAAGGACTGTGCTATGTGACTCTCTTTTTGTTTTTAATATATTTTTCAATTACAGTTGACCTATACCTGTAATTAGTTGTAGGTGTACAACCCAGTGAGTAGACATTTATATATCTTAAGAAGTGATCACTCCAATAAGTCTAGTTAGTGTGCATCTCACACCATACATAGTTGTTACATTTTTACTGACTATACTACTTACGCTGTACTTTATATTCTCCTGCTTCTTAATCTCTTCATGTTTTTCGCCTCCCTCCATCTGTGTCTATTGTTTTATTCCCATATATTGTTCCTGGTTACATTCTCTGCTAGACTGCAAAAATGTATGAGTAATTCAAGAATATCCAGAAATTTAAGTAAGCTTCTGCTATGTGCTTCCCCACTTTGTTAACTATATATTAGTCAAAACTTTGAAATGGATGAAACAAATGGGATAACATAAAAGGTAATAAATACTTTTTATTTCATTTTGAGTGTTGCTTTTGATATCAGTTATTTAAAAAGAGTTCATGATGTCCATAGAAAAAGAATCTTTAAGTATCAGTGGTGGATGAAATTGTTTCAGACCTGAAGTCAAATTACTTGGCATCCAAGAAAATGAAAGGTGTGCTTGAACAGAAACAAATTAGCAGTAACTTCAACATGTTCTCTGTGGCATCTCGGGAGCCTGAAGCAATGGCACATACATCACAAGTGAACAAAAATATTCTCTGAATAATTGTGGGTGGTAAAATTATTACAGTTTAATACATCTTTGGGGCCTTTTAGAGAATATGGACGTCTAAAGGAGCAGCTTATATCTTTAGAGAAATTGTACGCAGATGAGCTTGTTAGAACTATGCACAACGCCAGATGAAGGTATTGAGCATACACCAGGGATGCAAATTGTTTTCACTTTTTACCTCCTTTCTCTCCTATTAGATGAAAAACTCATTTAGAGACAGGAGACACCGCCTCTGAAGCATTCATAGCCTCAAAGAGTAGACAAACTTAAACAAATAACCATGTCCTGATGTGCACATGCTTTTATGGCTCTGGGATGGAAATCCACAGATGGAAAATATGAAGCAACAATTTCTCCTGAAACAAATAAAAATGGAGACTATAATAATCTAAATAGAACACTTCACATATATAAATATTTAGTGATTAAATATTTGGATATTAGGAGATTGCCAAGTAACCTACATGGAGGGGTGACTGGCTTGAAGCATCCATTGATTTGCTTCTCCTTCAACCATTCTCCTAGCTCTCTCTTAGCAAAGCCAGAAGGTGAACAGGTTGCAGTGAAGGGCTGATGTTGGAGTCAGAGTATAGTGTAGTGAGGGCGATATAAGGTTATGAGTGTGGTGCAGTGAGTGGCGAGTTGGAGATTCAGACTGCAGTGTAAATGACTCATATACAAAGTGCAATTAACCAAGTTCATCTGCACGTGCATTTTTCTTTCTGAAGCTTTTGTTCGTACATTTTATTTTTACTAATATTTGAGTAGCTCTGATGACAACCCAGTGTAAACTATGCACAACACTTGGATGCATACTAAGACCAATTTGTATTATTCACTTTGTTGTTCTATTTCTTATTTCACAGTTCTTAATTAAATCTCTGATTTTCTGTGATTAATTTGCCATGATAAGTTACTCAACTTTATCTTTGTATAAAAAGTACTTAACTTTTTCCCAGTGAAATGACTACTAGAAAACCATTGTAGTTTGGGTTATATTTCATAACTACCGAGGGCAGAGGTTATATTCCTGATGTATATTTGACTCTCAATCCTTAAAGTTAAGTTTGGAAATCAAAATAGATATAGTAGCTTCATTCAGGAGAAAATAAAAATGATTATCATTTTCTACCAGCATTTTGTGTATTTTCTACATCCTGTTGAACTATTCATTCTGCAGCCAACTACAGAAAAGAAGCATGATTATGTCAGAAAATTGCAAAATCACATATAGAAGTGATAGCACAAACCTAAGACTAGTAGTGATAATTCTGAGGAGGGTTAAATGGAAAGAGAAGACATGGATTGGATCATTAGCTTTTGCTTAGAGATTTCTTTCTGAAAAAAAAAAAAGAAATATCTTCTGAACATAACCAAATGCTGCTATCATGACTCTCAGAAATATTATTTTAGGATAATTCAGCAAATTTTTATTTTTAATATTTCATAATTAAAACTTTGACTTTTAAAGAAATGAAACCAATGGGTGGTGCTGGGAAATACAAAATATGAACATTATTTTAAAAATATTTTAGTTATTATTTAAAAATAATCATTTGTAAATTTATCAGTCTGATATCTGCAGAACACAACGTAAGAAGAAAAGACAAAACATTAAAAGCAGTGTAACTGCTTGACATATATATATATATATATATATATATATATATATATATATATATATATATATAGTGTGTGTGTGTGTGTGTGTGCGTGTGTGTGTGTGTGTGTGTGTGTGACAGAGATGAGACAGAGAGAGGGACAGATAGGGATAGACAGGAAGAGAGAGAGATGAGCATCAATTCTTCATTGCAGCACCTTAGTTGTTCATTGATTGTTTTCTCGTATGTGTCTTGACCAGGGGGCTACAGCACACCGAGTAACCCCTTGCTGAAGCCAGAGACCCTGGGCTCAAGCAGACAAGCCTTGTTCAAACTAGATGAGCCCATGCTCAAGCCAGGTGATCTCGGGGTTTCAAACCTTGGTCATCCTCCGTTGTGTCCCAGACCGATGCTCTATCCACTGCACCACCGGCTGGTCAGGCAAGACATATATTTTTTAACTAATGTAAACTTTTTAAAATTCATTAATTTTTTTGAGAAAGAGAGGAAGGGGGCGGAGAGGGAGAGAGACATTGATTTGTTTTGCATTCATTGGTATTTTTATATGTGCCCTTACCAGGAATTGAACCCACAACCTTGGTGTATCAAGTTAATACTCTTATCAACTGAGCTACTCAGTCAGGGATAATGTAAACCTTTATTTCCAAGTGTTCTAATAGACTAACACTTCATTCAAACAGGCTTATACAGAATTTCTATTGATTTATTTGAAGAAAAAAAGAGATACTAATTTAAGTAACGGAGTTTATAGCTAATCAGTTTCTTTCCAGGTCATATCCTCATTTATCAGAACTTTGTTGGTAGACCTTTGAACTATTAGAGGCTAAAGGGTCTATTTTGTACTGTATATATATATATCAGAAAAAATATGTGTTTAATCTATGATTAAGTCTGGAAAGTTTTGGTTTTATTCTTACAATGTCTTTTTTGAATTGTGTAGCCATGCTAAATTGTGCTGTGGTTTATTGTGATCCAAAGTTTGTATATGGCAGGAATTTCCAAAAAGAAGTAAATGGCATTTGGATTAGCCCTCCCCTCCTGCTATAATTAAGGTCAGTGTGGCATTTCATCACCAGAAAGACAAATGGCTTCTTTCTGTAGCTGATTGCCCCGTTGAGCCACATCTCACTTCTGCATTAGACACAGGCTTCCACCCAGGGCTTAATTTTCAGAGTATGTAGCTGAGGGTCCATAGACCAGAAAATATTATTTTTGAGTTGAAAATAGAATTAATTTGGACACTAAATTAACTAAGGTATGCAAAAAATAATACTTTGCATAAAAATAGTATTACGGATTTAACTTCAGTATTGCTTAATCAAGTAAAATAGTTGTTAATAAACGGAAAACCTCAGAAATTTGTAGAAAAAGAAATAATTTTACTCCTAATGTTATTGCATAGAAATTAGAAATAAATATCTCATTTTGTAATACAATTCATTTTATAGAAAATTTAATCACTTTAGACTTTTGTATTAGCAAGTGTTTTTATTTTTAAATATTAAGAAAAGTCTTAAAAGTTTTTACCATTTTTGAATGGATTAGTAAAATTATATATACGTAACACATAAATACAGATAACAGGACAGCAAATCCCAGATGGAAGGGGGAAGGTATTAGGGGGAGTGGGGCAAAGGGGGTGTAAATAGGAACACAAAGTTGGGGGATGAGGGTGTTATATTTAATGGGATACTTGAATCCACATTAACACAATAAATTAAAATTAATAAAAATTAAATAAAAAAGAATAAAAAAGTTCTGTAACAGTAAAAAAATGTTTTTACCATTTTAATTATATTACTTGTTCTCTCTCTATTTCAAAGTAACTCTTATAGGTTTTTCCAAGTTAAATTAATATTCTAAATCAGTGTTTCTTAACCTGGGTTCTATCGAACCCTAGGGGTTCGATGAGTCGGTCTCAGGGGTTCGGAGAAGCCTCTGCCACAGAGGCCAGAATAAAGTAATACCGTAATTTGTTGTGAGTTCATGCACTTTGTCTCAGATACCTTATCTTTGTTCCACTGTTGCCCAGTGTGTGTGTGTGTGTGTGTGTGTGTGTGTGTGTGTGTGTGTGTGTGTATGTGTATGTGTATGTGAAAGAGAGAGAGAGAGAGAGAGAGAGAGAGAGAGAGAGAAAGCAGGTGGAGCACAGAAAACTTGTCTTTCAGCTCCTGGTACCAGAGTAGGGGAAATCACATCTGCATCTACAAAGAAGGCTATGCTTTACACAGAGATCCTAGAATTTTAGCTGAGTGCAGTAGTTGTATAGGATCTGAGTTGTCTCTCTTGAAAAGGAGGGTCAGTGTTCTATATATGTGAAATAAAAGATATACATGGATACTGGGTGAGTATAAACTGTTAGCTGCTCATTAAGATTTACATTCTCTGCCTGACCAGGCAGTGGCGCAGTGGATATAGTATTGGACTGAGATGCAGAGGACCAGGGTTTGAGACCCCGAGGATGCCAGCTTGAGTGCGGGCTTGTCTGGTTTCAGCAAAGCTCACCAGCTTGGCCCCAAGGTCCCTGGCTTGAGCAAGGGGTTACTTGGTCTGCTGTCGGCCCACGGTCAAGGTACATATGAGAGAGCAATCAATGAACAACTAAGGTGTCGCAATGAAAAACTGATGATTGATGCTTCTCATCTCTCTCCATTGTCTGTCATCCCTATCTATCCCTCTCTCTGGCTCTCTCTCTCTCTCTCTCTCTGTAAAAACAAAAATAGAATTCACATTCTCTTCTTGTTGGACACACGAATAGGTTTTGCAATTAGATATGGTCATGTGACTGAATTCTATATATTTGAATATGAACTCAAGTGATATGTGCAAATACTAATTTTGGAGATGAGAACTCAATAAAAAAAATGAAGAATGAACTAACAAGCATAGCTAATTCACTAATCAGAGAGAAGAAAGAATAAATGATATTGAAGATAAGCATCTAAAGATGATGCATAGGGAAGAGAGACTTAAGAATAAAAGAATTATAAAGTCTACAAGAATTATCTTACTCCATCAGAAAGAGGTGGATAAGAATAATGGGTATTTCAGAAGGAAAGAGGGAGAAGGGAATGGAGAGCCTATTCAACAAATATTGATTAGAACTTCTCAAACCAATGGAAAGAGATAGATCCTCAAATCCAAGAAGCAAACACCTACACCTAGTTACTTTAACCCCAAAAGGCCTCTTCCAAGGCACATTGTATTAAAAGTGTCAAAAGTTAATTACAAAAAGAATCCTCAAGGCAGCCAAAGAAAATAAGAAAATAACATAAAGAAAAGCCCATTAAATTGTCATTAAACTTCTCAGCAGAAATTCTACAAGTCAAAAGAAAGTGGACCCAAACAGTCAAAATACTGAAAGAGAGGAATTACCAGACAAGAATAATATATCTATCAAAGTTATCTTTTAAATATGAAGAAAAAAATAGACATTTCGAGATATACAGAAACTGAGGGAATTTATCACCAGAAACTTCCATTGCAAGAAATAGTGAACAAACCTGATGCAACAAACAAAACATCGCAAAACTATGAGTAAGATTGCCAACAAACCTACAATGTACACAGGGATATTTTGGGACAACAAAAACAAAAGGAGTGGGGATGAAAGTCTGAGTTAGCAAAAGAGGTTGGAAAGCAGAAGCATTCATAAGACAAAGGACTATTGCATATATAAAACTTTTCTTATTTAGTGAATGAGGAGGGAGGAGAAGGGTGTAAAGAGGAACAAATATAAGGTGATGGCAGATGATTTGACATTTGTGATGGGTATACAACATAATCAACAGTTCAGATGCTATAGAAATATTCACCTGAAACCTATACACTCTTATTGGTCAATGCTACCCTGTTAAAATTTTCTAAATAAAATAAAAGGCCCTTTTTTCAATGATTTAATAGTAACCACCTACAAAGAAAACCCAAAACTAAATATATAGCTTAAAAAAAAAGAAAGAAATATGGCATTCAATATGATACAACAATTATATATGATTAAAACACTCAATAAAATACATATAGAAGGAAAATACCTCAACATAATAAAGGCCATATATAATAAACCATCAGCCAATATCATACCAAATGGTAAAAAACTGAAAGATTTTTCTCTAAAATGAGGAACTAGAGAAGCTAGCCCAATCTTTTCATTCTTATTTAACATAGTACTGGAGGTCTTAGCCAGAGAAACCAGGCAAGAGAAAAAAAATAAAAGGCATTCATATCAGGAAAGAAGAAGTAAAGGTATCACTTTCTGCAGATAACATGATTCTGTGTATAGAGAAACCCTAGGACAAATCAATAAAGTTGCAGGATATTAAATCAATGTGTATAAGTCTACAGCTTATCTATATGCCAACAATAAAAATTCAGAAAATGACTTGGAAGAAAAATTCCTTTTACAATGGAAAGAACAACAAAAATACCTAGGAATAAACTTAATAAAGGATGTGAAGGAAAAGTTTTTAATATATATATACTGAAAACTACAAAGCATTATTGAAAGAAATTGAAAAAGACACAATGAAATGGGAAAAATATTTCATGTTCATAGATTGAAAGAATGAACATAGCTAACTTTGAGTAGTGAGTTTTTTTCATGCTCACTGACCCCTGGGAGTGTGTGTTTTTTCAAAAAATGAAATTAGTTCCAGTTGTTTTTTGTTTTTGTTTTTGTTTTTGTTTTTTTTTACAGGGACAGAGAGAGAGTCAAAGACAGGGATAGATAGGGACAGACAAGAACGGAGAGAGATGAGAAGCATCAATCATCAGTTTTTTGTTGCGACACCTTAGTCGTTCATTAATTGCTTTCTCATATGTGTCTTGACCGTGGGCCTTCAGCAGACCAAGTAAGCCCTTGTTCAAGCCAGCGACCTTGGATCCAAGCTGGTGAGCTTTGCTCAAGCCAGATGAGCCCATGCTCAAGCTGGCGACCTCGAGGTCTCTAACCTGGATTCTCCGCATCTCTCAGAAAAACTCAAAAACATTAGTATGCAAAGACATATTCACCTCCATGTTCATCACAGCATCATTTACAGTAGCTAAGACATGGAAACAAAGTGTCCTTCAATAGAGAATTGGATAAAGAAGAGGTGATATATACATGCAATAGAATACTACTCAACCTTAAGAAATGGTTACATATTGCCATTTATGACAACATGGATGGGTCTTGAAATGTTACATTAAGTGAAATAAATAAATTAGAAAAAGGTAACAAGTATATGATTTCACACATAGGCAAGGTGTAAAACTGAGACTGATGACTTGGCATAAACCAGAGCAATCCGGTTCCAGAAATCCAGAAGCTGATAGTGGATCCACCTCCAGAAATGAACCTGAAATAAAGAGGACACCTAACTCACTCCCAAGCACGCAGAGAGCACATGGCATCACCTGGGACACTTTGAAGCATCTAACCAGACATACTGAGAAAGTTTTACAAAATACCTACAGGCATGCTTGTGACCTGTAAAAACCTGTTTTTATGCTTGCCCTTTAGCTTCCACTGCAACCACCGCCACCCGTTAACAAGCCAGTCATCACTGAACCACCTGACCATCTTACTCTCCATTAATCTTTATTAAAACAAAAAATGAGGGTATGTGGGAACATGCTGTGAAAGCATACAGAGTTAGGATAACAATTAGAGACAGTGAGGCACCCTATGGTGAAAGCCTTGAGCAGACTAGAGTCCAAGGGCCTCTCTGACTCCATACTGAAAACAGTGTATGCTGGAAACAGCAAAACAGCAGGATAAGATTTAGCAACAAAAAAATGTTTAGGTTCTGAGAACAAAAATTAGGAGTCAGCATGTTTCTTGTCCTTTACTTCACCCCTGAGAACTTCTTTCCGTTTCCTTAAGTTATTTTTACTTGCTAATGAATATCTTAATAAGGCACTGGGGACAGGACTTCAGTCCTTTGATATACTGACCAGGACTGTTGCCTCTCCTCAGTATCTAGGTGCATTTCATCTGGTCTCCACATAATTTTGGTCACCATGACAAGTGGTGGCCCATGTGAGAAACGGGAACCAAATGACAGGTTTGCTACTTTGAGTAGTCATTGTCTCCATGTCAAAGTTAGTTTATTTGTGATATATATTTTTTTATTTTATTGATGTAGGCATTTCTCACTATAAACCTTCCTCTTAGAACAGCTTCTTCTGCATCTCATAAGCTTTGGTATGTTGTTTCTATTTTATTTGTTTGGAGAGTTTTTGTTTGTTTGTTTGCTTTAAATTTCTTCTTTTACCTATTGGTGGTTCAGGAGTCTGTTATCAATTTCCACATATTTATGAATTCTCCAGTTCTCTCCTGTTATTGATTTGTAGTTTGATATGATTATCATAAAAAATATACTTGGTATGACTTCAATCTTCTTACATGTGCTAATGCTTGTGTTGTGACTTAATGTATTGTCTATTTGTTTTGAAGAATATTTCTTGTGCATTTGAAAAAAATGTGTATTCTGTTGCTGTTGGGTGCAGTGTTTTCACATGTCTACTAAGTCTATCTGTCCTAAAGTATAATTCAAATCCAGTGTTTTCTTATTGGTTTCTGTCTAGATAATCTATGCATTGTTGACATAGGTGCTGAAGTCCCATATTATTATTGCATTGTTGTTTATTTCTTCTTTCAGCTCTGCTAGTGTTTGCTTAATACATTTGATTACTTTAATGATGGATGTATATATATTTACAGTTGTTATATTGTCTTGGTAAATTGACCCTTTGATTATTTATGACTTTCTTTGTCTCCTTTTACACTTCTTACTTAAAATTTATTTAGTCTGATATAATTATAGTTAATTTGTCTCTTTTCTTTTCCATTTGCATAGAACATCTTTTTCCATTACTTCATTTGGAATCATGTATTTTCTTAAAGCTGAAGTTAATGTCTTATAGGCAGCATATAGTTAAATCTTGTTTTTTCAATTCACTCAGTCACTGTATGACTTTTGATTAGAGTTTATACATTTACATTTAAAGTAATTATTGATAGGTGAGAACTTATTAATGCCATCTGTTTCTTTTTGTAGCTGTTTTGTGTTTCTTTGTTTCTATCTTCAACTTTCATTGTCTTTCATTATAAATTTATGATTTTTTATGATGGTATGCTTTGCTTCTCTTCCCTTTGAGTTTATCTACTGTAAGTTTTTGCTATGCATTTACTTTGCAGCTTATGAAGATAACAGTCTATTTTAAACTGATAATGACTTAATTTCAATCATGTATAAAACACTACACTTTCACCCTTCCTCCCAGCTATTTATGTTTCATTTTGGTTTCTTTTAGAACTTTTAAGATTTTATTTCTTTATTGATTGATTTTAGAGAGGAGAGAGAAAGAGAGAGATAGAGAAAGAAAGAGAGAGAAGGAGGGAGGAGCAGAAAGCATCAACTCCCATATGTGCTTGACCAGGGAAAACAGGGTTTTGAACCAGCAACCCCAGCATTCCAGGTCAACAATTTACCTGCTGCGCCACCACAGGTCAGGCAAGCTATTTATGTTTTTGATGTCATAATTTACCTCTCTTTATACTGTGTATCCATTAGTAACTTACTGTACTTTAAACATTTATACTACAGTTATGTAATTAAAACACCATTATATTACATTATTAGAATATTCTGAATTTACCTATCATCTATCATCTATCTATCTATCTATCTATCTATCTATCTATCTATCTATCTATCATCTATCTACCTATCATCTATCTATCTGTCTATCATCATCATCATCTATCACCTTTACCATTATGTTTTAAATTATATAATTTCACATTATTTTTTAGCGTCTTTATATTTCAGCTTAAAAAACTCCTTTTGGCATTTTTTAAAAGGCAAATCTAGAGGTAATGAACTCTTTCAGATGCTCTTTTAGTTTGAGAACATCTTTAGCAGTTATTTTTTTCCAGTTATTTGAATATATTATCCCACTCTCTGTGGATCTTCAAATTTTTTGCTAAGAAATATGATGATAACTTTCTGGGTGTTTTCCTTATATATCATAATTTTTTTTCTCTTACTGCTTTTAAAATTTCCTCTTTGTCTTTAATTTTAGAGAGTTTTAATATAATGTGTCTTGAAAAAGATTATTTTGGTTTGGATGTTCAGGTGACCTATTACCTTCATAAATATGAATGTCCAGATGGCTCCCCAAATTTGAGAAGTTCATAGTCATTATTTCTTTAAATAAACTTTTTACTCTTTTCTCTCTCTTCTCCTTCTAGGACTCTAAAAATGTTAGATTGTTTCTGTTAAAGATATCCCATAATTCATATAATACTTCTTTACTCTTTTTCATTCTTTTTTTTCTTTTTCTCCTCTGACCTGATGATATCAACTAAATTGTCTTCTAGTTCATTAATTGTTTCTTCACTCAGTCAAGTCTTCTGTTGAAGTTCTTTATTTAATTTTTCATTTCAGTCACTATATTCTTCAATTTTAGGGTTTCTGGTTTTGTTTATTTTTAATGGTTTCTATTTCTTTGTTGAACTTCTAATTTTGATTATGAATTGTTTTCCTATATTTATTTAGTTATCTGTGTCTTCTTCTAGTTCATTGAATTCTTTTTTTTCTCTCTTTTTAACAGATAGTGTGAACACAGTCTCCCACTACCACAAATTATGCAGTAGAGTTTCCCACATTTGGGGAAATTGCAGGGGTCATTAAACCCAGAGGACAATGCATAAGCTTTACCCTGGGAAAACCACCTTTGTGACCATGGTTTCTTCCCTGCCAGGTAATTATTGCTGAATTTTATTAATTTATTTCTGAGTTATTTGTCAAACAGTTCATAGACCTCCACTTCTTTAGGGTCAGTCCTTGAAGTTTTATTAGTTTCCTTTGGTTTGAAAAAACTAATAGGGTCATGTTTCCTTGATTATTCCTGATTCGTGAAACCTTGGGTTGGTGTCTACACATTTGAATAAGTAAGCACCTCTTCCATTTTTTATAGACTAGCTCTGGCAGTTTACTTTATTAGTTGGCCTGTCTAGAATATTGTCAACTGGTGTCTGAGGGTAGATTTACTGCTGGAGTCATTGGGGGGAAGGTCTGATGCCTGGGTCAACAAGTGGGCAGACTTGATATTTGAATATATGAGACTCACTCTGCTGCTTGAATCCATTGGAGCAGGCCTGATGCTTGTGTCTGAAGAGTGGGCCTAGAACTTAGGTCTTTATTAGTGGACTTGTATACTAGGTCCACAAAATACAATTAAGCTCTAGAAACTATTAAGTTAGGCTAGAAATCTGGTTCCATGAGAGCATATTGGGGATGCTTTGAAAGCCTGTTTTATGGGTGTCAGCCTTCATATTGGGGCCTTGGGAACCAGGTTGAACTTGGAAAAGCCTAAAGTCTGGAGCTTCAGGAGTCTGCCTGTAACCTGAGGCTCTAGGGGTCAGCCTGAAAGTTTGGTCCATGAAAGTTGGCTTTAATGCTTGGCCATGGAAAATGGCCTGGTAATGGGTTGGGTTGAGTATTTGAGTCTATGGAAGCTGGTCTGGACTTTAAGTTTATAGTGGCTGGCTTGATTTAAAGATGGAGTAGGGGCTTTCTGCTAGGGTTGTTTAAAAACCTTGGCCTGAGGTAGTTGGCTTGATTGGGATCTAACCAAGATTCTCAATCATGGATGATCACCTAGATCCTGGTACCATGTAAGTTGGCTGGTACTAGGGTGGTCCAAAAGTCTGGGTTTACAGTAGCCTGTCAGTAGTCTGGTGCCACAAGAGCTGCCTAAGGAAATGGAAGCTATATGGGGCTGCTGGAGCCTACTGGATCTCAGGTTATACTCAGAGCCTGGGTGTAGAAGGGTCATCTAGGAAGCTATATATATATATATTTAGTGAGAGAGAGACAGAGAAAGAGACAGAGAGAGAAACAGATAGGGACAGACAGGAAGGGAGAGAGATGAGAAGCATCAACTCTTGGTTGCAGCGCCATAGTTGTTCATTGATTGCTTTGTCATATGTGCCTTGAATGGGGGGCTCCAGCCAAGCCAGTGACTTCTTGCTCAAGCCAGTGACCTTGGGCTTCAAACCAGTGACCTTTGGGTTCAAGCCAGCAACTATGGGGTCATGCCTATGATCCCATGCTCAAGCCAGTGACCCTGTTCTCAAGCTCGTGAGCCTGTGCTCAAACCAGATGAGCCCACACTCAAGCCAGTAACCTTGGTGTTTCAAACCTGCGTCCTCAGCATCCTAGAACAATGCTCTATCCGTTGTGCCATTGCCTGGTCAGAAGAATCTTTTCTTATTTTTCTGCTTCATCTAGGTGTTATAATTCTTTACTTGAAATCCTTGAATTTTGTGAATATATTTTGTGTGCAGATAGGTATTTAAGTTGATGTTTTTGAGGAGAAAATAAGTTCTAGAGCTTTCTATGCTACCACTTTTCTGAAGGAACAGCCCTGATATTTCAAATGCATTATTGAAGGTAGCGGTTTTGCCATAAAATATGCCAATTTAGCATAAGGATTATTTTGAACTGAAAGCAATTGAAAAAAAGAAAATACAAGAAAGGCTTTATAAGCTATTCTTGTTTTCCTAAAAACAGGACATAAATATATAAAGATTTTTTCCCTCTTCCCCCACACGATCAGAAAGAACCAAGGTTAATCCCAAAGACAACACTAGACCCTATCAATCTGGAGAAGGCACCAGAGGAATCTATATAAAAAACTTTACAACTAGTCTTCATTTTTGCTCTTAGAAAAATAAATCTTCTTTTCTTTTCTCAATTCATTTATTTTTTATTCAGTGAGAGGAAGTGAGGCAGAGACAGACTCCCACATGCACCCCAACTAAGATCTACCTGACAAGCCCACTAGTGGGCAAAACTCTGCTCATTTAGGGCATTGCTCCATTGCTCAGGAGCCAAGCTCTTCTTAGTGCCTGAGGGAGAGGCCATGGAGCCATACTCAGCACCTGGGGCCAACTTGCTTCGATTGAGCCATGGCTGCAGGAGAAGAGAGGGAAGGGTGGAGAAGCAGATGGGCATTTCCCCTGTGGGCACTGACCAGAAATCAAAGCCTGGACATCCACATGCTGGGCCGACATTCTACAACTGAGCTAACTGGCCAAGACCATGCTGTCAATTCTTTACACACTCTTGAAGGTTAAAGGGAAGATTAATTTTCTTCACCTATGTTATACTCCTATTAGGGATTAACTTGGTGATATAATGTTCTTTTTGTTTTTTTGTTTCCTATAATGTCTCTGTTACTTTTCTAACACTACAGCTCCTATAATAGTGTTAATACTTTTGATAAATTTTCAGTAAATATTTATTTATTGATTTGCTAGTTTATTGGTTGACTAATATAACCATTTTCCCCTACAAAGATTGTTTTGATTTTTTAAAGGAGGATATAAAAAATAAATTTTATTAAACCTCCATTTTCCATGATGGTTGGGAAATTAGAAATTGAATATTCTAATTTAGCAAATGGCTGAAAAAATAATTTTTAAAGCATTGAATTTTACTACATGTGTTTAAATTGTATGTTTCTTGAAGATAATTTAATTTTTCTTTTCAAATTAATGTGAATTGGCATTCTGTATATCTTTTATCAATATGTAGTATTACAGATATATACTATGTAAATAAATACTATAGTTGTGTTAACTTTCAAATTTTGTGGATAAGTAAAAGTTTACTGTTAGAAAACGATATTTTCTTAGTTTCATTGTATAGATTTCTTGCATGATTAGCAGATGAAAATGAGAGAAGTTAAAAATACTTGGTTGTGTTTGACAAAGCTTTTTAGAAAAACTTAAAATGTTAATTTAATTCCAGTTTTTATCTTTTTGAAGGTTGGTTTTACATTCCTTTTAATATTCTTTTTTTGTGAAGTTTGATAAACTAGAGGCAGCTAGCACACAAAGAGAAAACTAACAAAATTCTTGATGGGGGATGTTTCATAACTTCTGGTTACAGAAGAGACCTCTCTCTTGCTTGGAAGTGGCTCTATGAAAGATAAACAAAGCTAGACATTAGTGAAAATGGTATTAACATGTTATTCAGTAACTACCGATACCAGGGGAAAGAACTGAGCTTCATTCAGATTTGTGCAAAGGTGACTATGCTGGGTCTTTTAAAGGGAGAAAGGGGTAGTAGAGGGAGCAAACAGGGTCTCAGCAGAGTGAGGGAAGTAAAAAATTACAAACGATTAACGAGTATAAATGTGATTAGTCCAAATGTGTCTGCTATCTGACAATTGTAGATGTTAGGATTTTATTTTCCCAGAGACTAATAGCTAGAGGCCCTATTCTTCCTGATGATTACATTTAAAAGGAGTGGCTATCAGGCTAAGAAAGATACTCTCAAGTTTTAGGAGTTACACACACAAACACCCAAGTCAAAAAGACAGAGGAAGGATTCACAATTGTAAGCCCTTTTTAGTAAATACTCTAAGAAAGGGAGGCCAAGGGCTTATCCTTAGGTGTTAGCTAAAACAAACAATACATTCTTTTGACAGCCCTGAACTTTTCCAGACAGGAACTACAAAGGGGTCTGATTAATTGCTGGGGCAGGTCTTCAACTGCTAGAAGCAATGTTAAAGCTTGGTTAGGTGTCTCAGCATAAGGGTTTTCCTGAGTGGCTATGTTTTGAGAATTCTGCTTTTCTCAGTTTCTGCCAAAGGAACTCATTCCTTGGTTTAGATTCATGTAAGACAAAGCTTTCTATGGTATTAGAAAACTGAACTTCTTATTTTTGAATGGCATGCATGTCTTTTAGTTACCTCAATATTGTAAACAATATCAAAATAAGCACAATTTGTAACTTTCTGGTGTCTGTATTTGTTTATTGGTATTATTATTTGAATGATTTTATAAACTGCTTCTAAGAAAAGTAGGTAATTAAAACCTATGAACTCTGAGAAAAAAAAAAGAATAAAAGAGAAAATGTTTTCCCCAATAGGTTTCATCCACTTCAGTTACATTTGCATTCTATAAATAGTGATTAAAGGATTGGTTTAAAATGTGAGGTTTTTATCTTTTTTATTTCATAATTTTTACAATTTCTTGAAAATTTAACTTTTTAAATCTCATTATACTCTTTTAACTCATCCTTTGAAGTCATTTTTATGTTTGAGTTATGTTAAGCCAGAATAGATTTTAAACCTATTTAAAACTAAATAGACTAGTTTTACAGAAAATC
Source organism: Rhynchonycteris naso (assembly GCA_037038555.1). NCBI lineage: Eukaryota > Metazoa > Chordata > Mammalia > Chiroptera > Emballonuridae > Rhynchonycteris > Rhynchonycteris naso. The sequence continues at coordinate 238,956,289 of CM072998.1, read as the reverse complement.
ATTCATTTCTGAAGTCAATTCAGTCTTCAACCCAATACCTCAAAATTATTATTGAATGAAAAGATTCTGAATCAAATATAAGTGGCTTCAGAATTTTAAAATATGTTAATGATGATAATGACTTCCCATGAAACAATCTGTCAAAAGAATGATGGCCACCTAAAATAAATCTTTCCCCACAGGAATTTCAAATCACCAGCCTGAGTCACCGCATTTCAGACCCTGACTATTCCGAAGTGCAATGTTTTGGAAAAGTAACTTTAGACAGCCAGAATTTTCTCATAATTTTCAAAAGAACCATGTGGAGGGCACTGTTAATGATCCTTAAAAGCCCATTTGCAATCACAGAAGGCAAGAAATGACATTTATCTTGTAAATTAACAAGATATTCTTACTGCTCAGTCATGAATGGATGAGCATGTGTGTGTTGTGTGTGTGTGTGTGAGTGAGAGAGAGAGACACATGTGCACTGAAACAGAGAGAGACAGAGAAGAAAGAGGGTAGGAAGAGGAGAAGAAGCAGAAAGAAAAATGTGTGAAAATATAGTGTGTCCGTAAAGTCATGGTGCACTTTTGACCTGTGACCAGTCAAAAGTGCACCATGACTTTACAGACACACTGTATAAATCCTTCCTTCTTGGTATTCTTCATTTGTTCCTGTGGATCCACTATCTTTCTGTATAGTGTTCTGTAACCTTGTCATTAACCTTATTTGGTTCCCTTGGCTGTCAGCTTAGTCAGCCAATGTGAAGCACTGACAGATTGAAGAGTGCTAGAAAAGAGATATGGGTTTTTAATCTGCTTGTCTACTGATGGACACTTGGGCTGTTTCCAGATCTCGGATATTGTAAACAATGCTGCAATAAACATGGGGGTGCATTTCCTTTTTTGAAATAGTGATTTGTTATTCTTAGGATATATTTCTAGAAGTGGGATAGCTGGGTCAAAAGGCAGTTTGATTTTTAATTTTTTGAGAAATCTCCATATTGTTTTCCACAGTGGCTGCACCAGTCTGCATTCCTACCAGCAGTGCAGGAGGGTTCCCTTTTCTTCACACCCTCGCCAGCACTTATTATGTGTTGTTTTGTTAATGAGCGCCATTCTGACAAGTATGAGGTGGTATCAAGTGGTTTTAATTTGCATTTCTCTAATGATTGGTGAGGTTGAACATTTTTTCACATGCCCATTGACCATCTGTATGTGCTCTTTGGAGAAGTGTCTATTCAATTCTTTTGCTCAATTTTTGATTGGATTCTTTAACTTCCTAGTGTTGAGTTTTACAAGTTCTTTGTAGATTTTGGTTATTAACCCCTTATTGGACATGTTGGCGAATATCTTCTCCCATTGTGTGGGTTGTCTCTTTATTTTGTTCATGTTGTCTTTTGCTGTGCAAAAGCTTTTTAGTTTGATATAGTGCCATTTTTTATCCTGTTTTTAATTTCACTTGCCCATTGAGTTAAATCAGCAAATATATTGCTGTGAGAGATGTCTGAGAGCTTACAGCCTATGTTTTATTCCAAGATGATCATGGTTTCACAACTTACATTCAAGTCTTTTATCCATTTTGAGTTTATTTTTGTGAATGGTGTAAGTTGGTGGTCTAGTTTCATTTTTTGGCATGTATTTGTTCAATTTTCCCAGCACCATTTGTTAAAGAGACTGTCTTTACTCCATTGTATGCTGTTACCTCCTTTGTCAAATATGAATTGACCATAAAGGTATGGGTTTATTTCTGGGTTATCTGTTCTGTTCCATTGATCGATATGCCTGTTCTTATGCCAGTACCAAGCTGTTTTGAATACAATGGTCTTGTAGTATAACTTGATATCAGGAAGTGTAATACCCGCTGCTTTATTTTATTTTTTTCATGATTGTTGAGGCTATTTGTGTTCTTTTTAGGTTCCATATAAATTTTTGAAATATTTGTTCTATATCTTTGAAGTATGAGATTGGTATTTTAATAGAAATTGCATTGAATTTATATATTGTTTGGGTAGTATAGACATTTTAATGATATTTATTCTTTCTGTCCACAAATATGGTATATACTTCCACTTGTTTGTATCTTCCTTGATTTCTTTTATCAATATTTCATTATTTTTCAAGTACAGGTCTTTACCTCCTTGGTTAAATTTACTCCTAAGTACTTTATTTTTTTCGTTGCAATAATAAAGTGGATTGTTTTCTTAATTTCTCTTTCTGACAGTTCATTGTTGGTGTATTTAAATGCCACTGATTTCTGAATGTTGATTTTATACCCTGCAACTTTGCTGAATTCATTTATCAGGTCTAGTAGTTTTTGACTGAGACTTTAGGGTTTTTTAGGTACAGTATCATGTCATCAGCAAATAATGATAGTTTTTCTTCTTTTCCAATTCGGATGACTTTTTTTATTTTTTTGCAGGGACAGAGAGAGAGTCAGAGAGGGATAGATAGGGACAGACAGACAGGAACAAAGAGAGATGAGAAGCATCAATCATCAGTTTTTCATTGCGACACCTTAGTTGTTCATTGATTGCTTTCTCATATGTGCCTTGACCGCGGGCCCTCAGCAGACCGAGTAACCCCTTGCTCGAGCCAGAGACCTTGAATCCAAGCTGGTGAGCTTTTTGCTCAAGCCAGATGAGCCCACACTCAAGCTGGCGACCTTGGGGTCTCGAATCTGGGTCCTCCGCATCCCAGTCTGATGCTTTATTCACTGCACCACTGGATGCCTTTTATTTTTTCTTCTTCTCTGATTACTGTGGCTTGGACTTCCAGGACTATGTTTAATAAGAATGGTGAAAGGGGGCACCTCTGCCTTGTTCCTGATCTTAAGGGGATTTCTTTTCATTTTTTCTCATTGAATATGATGTTGGCTTTGTGTTTGTCATAGATGACCTTTATTATGTTGTGATATGTTCCCTGTATTCCCAGTTGGCTGAGCATTTTGATCATAAAAGAGTGTTGGATTTTATCAAATGCTTTTTCTGCCTCTATTAATATTATCAAGTGTTTTTTATCCTTCTTTTTTATGTGATGCATCCCATTGATTTATTTGCAAATATTGTATCAGCTTTGCCTCCCCAGAATAAATCCCACTTGATCATGATATATGATTTTTTCCATGTATTGCTGGATCCGATTTGCTAATATTTTGTTGATAATTTTAGCATCTAAATTCATCAGGGATATTGACCTATAGTTTTCTTTTCTTTGTAGTGTCTTTGCCTGATTTTGGAATGAGGATTATGTTCACCTTAAAAATGGAGTTTGGAAGTTTTCCCTCCTTTTGAATTTTTAAAAATAGCTTGAGAAGGATAGGAGTAGGTTCTTTTTTGAGTATTTGGTAAAAAAAAATTCACCTGTCAAGCCATCAGGCAGGGTTGGGAGAAGAAAAACAGAAAGAGACAGAGAGAGAAAGAGAGAGAAGGATGGGGGGGGAGCAGGAAATATTAACTTTCATATGTGCTTTGACCAGGTAAGCGCAGGGTTTCAAACCAGCAACTTCAGTTGACACTTTATCTACTGCACTACCACAGGTCAAGCAGGAGAGAGTTATTTTCAAGGGAAGAGTAAGCAAGGCTAGAAAGGACTAGGGTGGTATTGGGATAAGTAGGTAGTCTATGAGTAGTTGGTGAGAGAATGTTTTCCTCCTGAGGTAATCCGTTAAGAAAGAATTGTTCTTTGTCAGAGTTTGAGATCCTGGGTGAAGGAAAGAAACCTGACTAACAATTGAGCAAGTCAAGAATGTGGGAATTTTGTCCATCCAGATTGGTCAGGGAGGACAAAAGTTTACCTCACTATTTATAAGGCAATAAATGGGTACTTGGAGAAGTTGTCTCTGTCATTATATTGGAAAAAGAAAAAGAGGGTCCTTGGCTGAAGATTGTTTCTCCCAACATAAAAGGGTGAATGATTCCTTATCATTGCTGCTTTCTAGAAGCACAAGGCTCAGGTAAAGTTAAACATAACTGCAGATTAGTTTTAAGAACCTATGTTTATTGCACCATTAGTTACAATAGCTAAGACTTGGAGGCAGCCTAAGTGCCCATCAGTAGTACATTTACACAATAGAATACTACTCAGCCATAAGAACAAAGGAAATCTTACCTTTTGTGACTTCATAGATAGACCTTGAAATTATTATGCTAAGTGAAATAAGCCAGGCAGAGAAAGGCAAATAACATATGATTTCTCTGATATGTGGAATCTAATGAACAAAATAAACTAACAAACAAGATAGAAACAGACTCATAAATACAGAGAAGAGACTGGCAGCCATCAGAGAGAAATAGGGTTAGGGGCTGGGTGAAAAAGTTAAAGTATTATACAAAGAAAAAAAAAACACAACCTCATAGACACAGATAAGAGTATGGTGATTACAAGAGGGAAAGGAGAATGGAGGAGTTGGAGGAGGGTATATGGGAGATAAATGGTGATGGAAGGAGACTTGGCTTGGGGTGGTGAACACACAATACAGTATATAGGTAATGTATTATAGAATTGTACACTTGAAATGTATATAATTATATTAACCAGTGTCACCCCAATAAATTCAATTAAAAACAGCAACAAATAAGGTAGATAATTATCTAAATATATTGATAATCAATTTTCACATCAATGGTCTAAATGCAAAAATTAAAGACAAAGGTTACTACAGTGTTTCAAAGAATCACCCCCCCCCCAAAAAAGAATCAGGTCAGTATGGTGAATCATTTAGTCCTCAACCAGTGTCAAGTGTTGTGAGAAAGCACAGAAACCCTGTGAAGAGAGTACATGGGCTAAGGAACACTCTCCATTTCATGCACCTTCTTCCAATGAGAAGTAAATGGGCAGCCATTGTTAGTATCTGACATGCAGAGGTGACCTCTGTGTCAGAAACTCTGCGTCCTTTTCTTTGTTGCTTAGTCCATGGCAGGGGGTAGGGAGTGTTTTTGCCCTATCTGGTTACAGGATAAATATAGAATACAGACAGCAATATGTAGACTCTTTTCAGAGCTCAGTACAGCCTGTCTCCTCAGTATGAGCTTTCCCTGTGGACACCTGCATGAATGATCCAAACAGTTTAATCAGTAACCATAGTCTGCTTTCACAGTTCACAGCTCAGGAAGCTGCATCTGTAATCCGTAAATCTGAGAATCAGAGCAGAGCAAATGTGCCTACTTTCGATTTGACAGCGATAAAAAACCACAGCATTCACCATGGGGATTCAGCTTAGCTAAACATCAGTATATCAGGTTCAGGTATTTAGAAGGACCTCTGTAAATTGAGGATCACATATAGTCAGCAGTTTTGCTTTAGGCACTGAAGTGCAAGATGAAACCTCCCCAACAGGTTAAGTTGCCGTTTATGCAAAGCTGAGATGCTGCTGGGGCAGCCATTTTTAATATATCAACTCCAATTGGCAAGCCAGGCTTTTTGAACCCCTTTCACCTGACAGTGGTAAATAACTCTACAAAAATGGGCATGTTGAGCTAGAGTTAGCAAATCTCTATGGGTTAACATCAATTTCCATGGGAACTTAGTAGAGCCCATAGTTGCTTTCTAAAAAGGAGATAATCTAATAGCCAGAACAGAATCACAATTCCCAAACTTCAAAATGGTTTCCTCTAATTGGAAGCTACCTGCTTTTGCATGCATCTCTCTTTTACCAGAGACTCTGATCAGCGAACGTCCTCATCAGTAATAGAAACTTGTTTTGTCTCCAATACCCATAATGGTTCCTCTGTTTCTTCTTAGGCACAATTAGCTATGAGATTTGGGTAAAATCCTAATTACTTACTGTTTATTGAAACTCTCAAGATATCTTTTACTCTTCTGAAAGGCAACAAAAAATTACAGTCTGTAGCATTAAAAAACTCAGTTTGTACCTTAATTTTTAATGTACAGTGTTGTTCCATGTGGGTTTGTTTTGTCTTTCCTGAGAACAAATACATATAATTGTATATGTATTTTTATTATTGAGCATTTTCAAATAATTGAATTGTTCTCTATATTTCACTAACCACTAACATATGCACACACAATTTAAACATTAGTTGAGAAATCAAAACCCAGGGTAGGTAGCCCTAGTTTTCTTGTTTTTTTTGTCACTTTATGACTTTTGGTGGTTTCCATATAATTACAATGGCTGCTTTCTTAATTCTAAAATTGAAGTTTCTGTCTTGACAAAAGGCATATATATATGCCACTTTTAAGATTGAGAGGCAATTTGAGAGATAAATCAGTAGAAATTCTAATATGTCTTTATGTTTTATGGGGACAGTGTAGTAATGCAATTGAAAATGAGACTGTTTTTAACAGGCAATGTGCACTTGGTAATTGCTAAATAATATGTTTGAACGGAATTGAATAAAATAAGAAAAGATAAAGTCAAAAACTTGGTTATGGCCTATGTTTTTATTTTTGTTTATCTTTATTACTAGTTTGTTTGTTTTTTACTATTACCATAATTCTAACACCTCCAGTACCAGTACCCATAGTAGACTGAGGACCCTGACACTGGGTGGTAAAGGAAACCCAGTCCCCAAACTAGATTTTCCTACCACAATTTTGCATTTTCAGCATTTCCTGATGTTTTGTCTTTATGTTCTTATCTCAACACTTTATTTCAGAAACAGCTTTCTGCTAACATGATAAGTACAGAAACTTGAGGCATCACAAATGGACAGAACTTGACTGGTACCAAGGGCTCCAACATGCACAGAGAGATAAGAGGCATATAGGAACATGTGCCAGCTTCTGTTGTCAATGACCAGGGCTAGCTGCCTCCCAGCAAGAACTGAAGCATCACAAATGAGCACACACTGTGTGATTGAGCGCTACGATTCTGTCAAGGAAAATGAGTCCATTTAATCTCAGTGGAGAGAAGGTTTGTGATTATGAATAACTTCCCCTGACATTTAGCCACAAAATGATGTCCAAAGTTTTAAGAAGTCCTTAAAGTTTTAGATAGTTCTTATCATGAAAATGTACGGGAACAATTTGACCAAGAATAATCAATACATCTGCAGAAAAAAATCTAATAATGTTTTCGATTTATACGGCAATTGAAAAAGGGAAAGCTTAAGGTCAACAATCTGATTTCACTTAGTTGAAATACTTTGTATGACAAATTTTAAAATTCTCTTTTTTATTAAGTATATTTTTAAATTTGTAAGAAAGTAATTATGATATGAATATGATGACTTAATTTTATACATTTTTAAGTACTATTCATCAAAATTAATTTGAAATGTGATGATATACTTGGAAGAAAACATTGTTAGATTTTTCTATGAATAAATTTGTAAGTATCAACAACTTTTATTTTAATTTGTTTAATCTTGTCTCATATGACAAGGGTACTCAGGCCAACAGTTTAAACTATACCAGAGAAAATTAAAAATGCAAGGGTCTTTAAATAATAATTAACTAAATAAACTAATTCTAAATTATTTTTTCTCTTTTAAGGAATTCACCAATTTGGTCAGACATGAAGCATTAGTGAGCACAATTATGCGGATGATAAATCAAATCACATGAGCATTATGGAGACTTACTAATTTTTGGCAGCAGCTAACAAATCAGTATGTGAATTTCAGACTCCAGTCTATTTCATAGTGGTAGCTGAATATACTGGAAATATAGTCATTAGAAAGCATCTTTTCTTGAGCTACCAAAATTAATTTGATTAAAATAAATATTAAAGGGTTTGCCTGGGTATTTCACTTGGTAGGAGCAGCCTCCCAAAATGCCAATGTTGTGGGTTTGATTCCCCAGTCAGGGCACATACAAGAAGCAACCAAAGCATGCATGAATAAGTAGAACAACAAAATCAATATATTTTTTATCTTTTTCTTCTCCTCTCTCTCCCTTCCTCTCTCTCTCTAATAACAATGTTTATATTAAAAATACAAAATATGTTAGTGGGCTAATTCTGTAAATATTGTTATATATCCTGATATTTCATAAGTTTGTATTGATTACAAAGCATCTGACTCTGTGGCTTGTGCTGTTATAATGTTTTTGAGCATGTCAATGGGTTTATAATCTAAAGTTCCATGTAATGATGCATTTTGGGATGAGGGTAAAAAGAATATGGTCTCCTGAACCCAGTTTATACAATACCACAAATATCATTCAGATGCTAAGGAACTTTAAATAACACTGCGAATTTAACACACCTAATTTGAGTGTGCTGATCTCAAATCTGACATTAGTTTTACTCTGTAAGATACAGTTTTATTGCAATTCAAAATTTTAGGGTTTCACCTTATTGTAAAATTTTCAACATTTAGTTTAACATAATGAAGTAGAATGTCTTCTTGGGCATCATCTTTGTGAAAATATAATAATTTATATAATGCAGTAAATACACTAATACCCTAAAAAATATGACTTCACCAGAATTTCTCTACAATTTTGAAATAGAACATATTAAAACACTTATTTTAATCGTAAAATTTGCGCAAAACTTATTTAAATCTTATTCATGCAAAAATTTGCATTTGTAGCTCTTGCATTAGTGTACTTGTTGAGGACAATCTTGTTTGATGCCCCAGGAGTAGTCTGCTTATTACTAACAGCTTCAAGATTTTCGGGAAACTTATCAAGGTGACTGTTCAGGAAGTAATTCTTCTTTTTTTTAATTTTATTATTATTAATTCTAATGGGGTGACACCAATAAATCAGGGTACATATGTACAATGAAAACATCTCCAGATTATCTTATCATTCAATTGTGTTGCATACCCATCACCCAAAGTCAAATTGTCCTCTGTCACCTTCTTTCTGGTTTTCCCTGTGCCACTACCCTTCACCCTTCCCCACCCTCCCTTCCCTTCCCCCACCCCGTAACCACCACACTCTTGTCCATGTCTCATAGTCTCACTTTTATGTCCCACCTATGTATGAAATCATGCTGTTCTCAGTTTTTTTTTCTGATTTATTTATTTTACTCCGTATAATGTTATCAAGGTACAACCATTTTGTTGTAAATGATCCGATGTCATCATTTCTTATGGCCGAGTAGTATTCCATAGTATATATGTACCAAAGTTTTTAATCCACTCATCCACTGATGGACACTAAGGCTGTTTCCAGATCTTTGCTATTGTGAACAATGCTGCCACAAACACGGGGGCGCATTTCTTCTTTTCGAACAGTGTTATGGTGTTCTTAGGGTATATTCCTAAAAGTGGGGTAGCCGGGTCAAAAGGCAGTTCGATTTTTAATTTTTTGAGGAATCTCCAAACTGTTTTCCACAGTGGCTGCACCAGTCTGCATTCCCACCAGCAGTGCAGAAGGGTTCCCTTTTCTCCACATCCTCGCCAGCACTTATTCTGTGTTGTTTTGCTGATGAGTGCCATTCTGACTGGTGTGAGGTGATACCTCATTGTGGTTTTAATTTGCATTTCTCTAATGATTAGTGATGTTGAACATTTTTTCATATGTCTTTTGGCCATCTGTATGTATTCTTTGGAGAAATTTCTATTCATTTCTTTTGCCCATTTTTTGATTGGATTGTTTGTCTTCCTGGTGTTGAGTTTTATAAGTTCTTTATAAATTTTGGTTATTAACCCCTTATCCAATGTGCTGTCGAATATGTTCTCCCATTGTGTGGTTTGTCTTTTTATTCTGTTCTTATTGTCTTTAGCTGTGCAAAAACTTTTTAGTTTGATATAGTCCCATTTGTTTATCCTGCCTTTTATTTCATTTGCCCGTGGAGATAAATCGGCAAATATATTATTGCTACAGATGTTGGAAAGCTTGCTGCCTATGTTTTCTTCTAAGATGCTTATAGTTTCACGGCTTATGTTTAAGTCTTTTATCCATTTTGAATTTGTTTTAGTGAATGGTGTAAGTTGATGGTCTAGTTTCATTTTTTTGCAGGTAGATAGATGTCCAATTTTCCCAGCATCATTTGTTAAAGAGGCTGTCTTTACTCCATTGTATGTTCTTTCCTCCTTTGTCAAATATCAGTTGTCCATATAGCTGCAGGTTTATTTCTGGGTTCTCTGTCCTGTTACATTGATCAATGTGTCTGTTCTTATGCCAGTACCAAGCTGTCTTGAGTATAATGGCCTTGTAGTAGACCTTGATAACCGGAAGAGTGATACCTCCTGCTTTATTTTTTCTTTTTAGGATTTCTGAGGCTATTCGTGTTCTTTTCTGGTTCCATATAAATATTTGGAATATATTTTCTATATCTTTGAAGTATGTCATTGGTATATTAATTGATATTAAATTGAATTTATAAATTGCTTTGGGTAGTATAGACATTTTAAGGATGTTTATTCTTCCTAGCCATGAGCACGGTATATGCTTCCACTTGTTTGTATCTTCCTTGATTACTTTTATCAATGTTTTATAATTTTCTGAGTACAAGTCCTTAACCTCCTTGGTTAAATTTACTCCTAGGTATTTTATTTTTTTGGCTGCAATAGTGAAGGGGATTGTTTCCTTAATTTCTTTTGCTGAAAGTTCATTGTTTGTATACAGAAATGCCTCTGATTTCTGAGTATTAATTTTATATCCTGCCACCTTGCTGAATTCATTTATAAGGTCCAGTAGTTTTTTGACTGAGACTTTAGGGTTTTCAATATACAATATCATATCATCTGCAAATAGTGACAGTTTTACTTCTTCTTTTCCAATTTGGATGCCTTTTATTTCTTCTTCTTGTCTGATTGCTATAGCTAGGACTTCCAGAACTATGTTGAATAAGAGTGGTGAAAGGGGGCATCCCTGCCTGGTTCCTGATCTTAAGGGGATTGCTTTTAATTTTTGTCCATTTAGTATGATGTTTGCTGTGGGTTTGTCGTAGATGGCCTTTATCATTTTAAGGAATGATTCCTGTATTCCCACTTTACTGAGAGTTATGAGCATGAATGGGTGCTGGATTTTATCAAATGCCTTATCTGCATCTATTGAAATTATCATGTGATTTTTGTACTTCCTTTTGTTTATGTAATGAATCACATTGATTGATTGATTTGCGAATATTGAACCAGCCTTGCCTCTCCAGAATAAATCCCACTTGATCATGGTGTATGATTTTTTTCATATATTGCTGGACCTGGATGGCTAATATTGTGTTGAGAATTTTATCGTCTAAATTCATCAGGGATATAGGCTTCTAATTTTCTTTCTTTGTGTTGTCTTTGCCCGGTTTTGGGATCAGAATTATGCTCGTCTCATAAAAGGAGTTTGGAAGTCTTCCTTCCTCTTGAATTTTTTGAAATAGCTTGAGGAGGATAGGAGTTAGTTCTTCTTTGGATTTTTGATAGAATTCACTTGGGAAGCCATCAGGCCCAGGACTTTTCTTTTTTGGGAGTTTTTTGATAACTGTTTCAATCTCATTTGTTGTAATTGGTCTGTTTAGGTGTTCTGATTCTTCCAGGTTGATTTTTGGAAGGTTATATGATTCAAGAAATTTGTCCATTTTACCAAGATTGTCTAATTTTTTGGCATATAGTTCTTCATAGTATTTTCTTACAATGCTTTGTATTTATGTTGTGTCAGTTGTTATTTCTCCACTGTCCTTTCTAATTTTATTTATTTGAGTCCTCTCTCTTTTTTTCTTGGTGAGTCTAGTTAAAGGTTCATCAATCTTGTTTACCTTTTCAAAGAACCAGCTTCTGGTTTCATTGATCCTCTGTATTGTTTTCTTCGCCTCTATGTCATTTATTTCTATTCTGATCTTTATTATTTCCTTCCTTCTACTTGTCTTGGGTTTTATTTGTTGTTGTTTTTCTAGTTCTTTTAGATGCAGGGTCAGGTTGCTTATTTGAGCTTTTTCTAGCTTCTTCTGATATGCCTGTAGTACAATAAACTTCCCTCTCAGAACTGCTTTTGCTTTGTCCCATAAATTTTGAGTTGATGTATGCTCATTATCATTTGTTTCTAGAAACTTTTTTATTTCTTCTTTGATCTCTTTGTTAATTCATTCATTATTTAATAACATGCTATTTAGTGTCCAAGTGTTTGAGTATTTTTCAGTTTTTCTTTTGTGGTTAATTTCTAGTTTCATGGCATTGTGATCAGAGAAAATGCTTGATATGATTTCAATCTTCTTAAATTTATTGAGACCATTTTTGTGTCCTAACATGTGGTCTATCCTAGAAAACGTACCATGAGCGCTTAAGAAGAATGTATATTCTACTGCTTTAGGGTGAAAAGTTCTGAAGATATCTATTAAATCAAGTTGATCTAGTGTATCCTTTAAGTCTGCTGTTTCTTTATTAATATTCTTTCTTGAGGATCTATCCAGTGTTGTTAGAGGGGTATTGAAATCCCCTACTATGATAGTATTGCTGTTAATGTCGCCCTTTATATCCATCAAAGTCTGCTTTATGTCTGTCGGGCCTCCTATATTTGGTGCATAGATATTTATAATAGTTATATCTTCCTATTGAATTGTTTCCTTTATCATTATGTAGTGTCCTTCTTTATCTTTTACTACAGCCTTTGTTTTAAAGTCCATTTTGTCTGATATAAGTATTGCTACCCCTGCTTTTTTTTATTTTCATTTGCATGAAATATTTTTTTCCATCCTTTTACCTTCAGTCTATGTGCATCTTTTGTTTTAAGGTGTGTCTCTTGTAGACAGCATATGTATGGGTCCTGTTTCTTTATCCATGCAGCTACCCTATGTCTTTTGATTGGATCATTTAAACCATTTACATTTAAGGTTTTTATTGATATGTAGTTGTTTATTGCCATTTTATTCTTTAAAGCTCTATACTTCTTTTGCTATACTCTTTCCTCCATTTGAACTGTTCACAACAGACCTGTTAGTATCTCTTGCAGAATTGGTTTGGTTTTAATGAATTCCTTCAGGCTTTCTTTTTCTGGGAAGCTCTTTATTTCTCCTTTAATTTTAAATGTTAGCCTTGCTGGATAGAGTAGTCTTGGTTGTAGGTTCTTGTTCTGCATTACTTCAATTATATCTTGCCATTCCCTTCTGGCCTCAAGTGTTTTTGTTGAGAAGTTCAATGTCATCCTTATGGGGGCTCCTTTGTAGGTGATAGCCTTTTTTTCTCTAGTATCTTTTAAAATTTTTTCTTTACTCATTAGCTTTGGTATTTTAACTATGATGTATCTTGGTATAATCTTTTTGGGTTTCGCTTTAATGGAGTTCTGTGTGCTTCTTGAACATGTGGAGTGTTTTCCAGCCTTAATTTAGGAAAGTTTTCTGCTATGATTTGATTGAACAAAGTTTCCATTTCCTGTCCTCTCTCCTCTTCTTCAGGCACCCCTATGATGCAAATGTTTCTCTTTAGGTTGTCACAGCTCCCTTAGAGTTTCCCCACACTTTTTGAGTCTTTTCCTTTTTCTTCTCTGATTCTGTGCCTTTGTTTATTGTGTCCTCTAACTCGCTTATTCGATCTTCAGCGTGATTCATCCTGCTTTTAATTCCTTCTATTGTGGTCTTCAGTTCTGATACTGTATTTGTCATTTCTGTCTGATTCTTTTTTATTATTTCAATTTTGTTTTTATACTTGTTATCTCTTTATTTAGATGTTCATAATGACTATCCATTGTCACTCTAATTTCTTTGAACATCCTATCATTATTCTAAATTCTCCTTCTGGTAATTTGGTTATATCTGGTTCATTCAGGTCCTTCTCTGGGGATTTCTCTTGATTCATTTGGTTTGCATTCCTCTTCCTGCCCATTTTGTTTGTGTATAAGCAAGTTGTGGCGTCTGGAGTCCAGTCGGTGTTGCCTTTGTGTTCTCTAGGTGCGGTCTGTCTGCAGGCCCGCCACCCCCTCTGCTGCTGCCTACGGTGGTTGGGTATGGGCATTGCTAGCGCTGGCCTACTGTGGCTTTTGCTGTGATTTGTGCCTCTGCTCTGCGGCAGGGACTGTCACTCAAGCCACAAGCCTCAGCACCAAGGGTAGAGGTGAGCACCTTTGCTCAGCTGCGAACCCAGCCTGTTTCCGGACTTCCGCCCAGCACCCCCAGTCAGAGCCTGCCTGCCACAGTTTCACGGGTTGGGCAGGGCTTTTGATGTGTTCTCAGCTGTGAGCCTTTTCCCTTCCAGAGCTTTAGACCCACCCTCGAGGCCAGGGCCCTTCTGTGCAGGGTTGCAAACCAAGGTTTATTGGGCCGGGCATGTTTGCTGTCTTCTGCTCAGCTGCGAGCTTCCGTTAGTCCTGGACTCTACCTCGTCCCCGCTTTCGGAGCATGCTCGCGCACATAGAATGGCAAACCACAGTTTCTTCGGTCTGGCGGGGCTGGTAGCATGAGCTCAACCGCGAGTTCCTACACGTCCCTGATCCGAGCTCTGTCCCCGCGGTCAGGGCCAGCTTACGTAGGGTCGCAGAGCAGATCTCCGCCTGTTCCTGGCCTCCTGCTTTGTCCCCGCAGGTGGGATTACCGGCAGGCCCGCAGCTTTCGCTCGTCCCCTCTGCCCCTTCTGGGCTAGGCTGAGCTCACACCGGCTTGGCCTCCGCCCACGTCGACAGAACCACGTTTCAGTGTCCTGCCGCCACCATACCCTTCAGCAACCCTCAGCAGAGTAGGAAGGGCCCTAATACTCTACACTGTAGGCCTGGGAGCTCCCTCACTTGTTTCACAGCTCAAAACTGTCCAAACGCCTCTTCTAGGCTCTGGGACTGTAGGCTGGGGCTTAGTTCCTGGGACCCAGGTCCCTCCCTCTCTGCCAAACTCTCCTCCCACCACGCCGGTCTTTCTGGGCTGCTGTTTGCTCTGGGGAGCTGGGCAGCCCTCTTCACGTTTTCGCTATTCCTACCAGTCTCAGTGTGGCTTCTTCTGTGTTCCTTGGTTGAAGAGTCCACTTAGTTTAGTTCAAAGTTGTTTTATCCAGATGATGGTTCTTAAAATTTAGTTATAATCCACTTTGGTTCCGGGAGTTGGAAGTTGGTACGTCCGCCTACTCTGTCGCCATCTTGCTCCTCAGGAAGTGATTCTTAATGCTCATGTTACATCCAATGTCGCGGAAAGCCAACAATATCCTTTGAACCAGTAGTTCATAGTTTCCAGCTTTTTTGTTGCCAAGGAAGTTCTTTGTAACTGCCATAAAAGACATGCATACTGCTTTCTCCTCCTTATTCATCTTTCTGGCAAATTCTTCATCACGTATGAACGTTCAAATTGGAGGACCATCGAATACACCTGCTTTTATCTTCTCAACAGACAAGGCAGGAAAAGCCAAAGTAATATGTTGAAAGCATTCATTTTCTCTATTCAAAGCCTGAACAAACTGCTTCATTCATCCAAGTTTGATGTAAAGTGGGGGAAAAATGGTCCTGTCTTGATTAACTACAGACTCATTCACAATATTTTGCATCCCTACTTTCAGAGCTTCACGTTTTGGCCACTCCTTCTGTGTCCAGTGTTTCTGCCGAGCTCAGCTATCCCACAAACACAGAAAGCAAGGATACTTCGTGAAACCTCTCTGTTGTTCTACCAGGAAATTCACCATTTTAAGATCCACACAAATGATCCAGTTATGCTCCTCATACTTCAGAAAGTCAAGGACAATTTTTATGTCATTATAATCTTCTCACAGATGAGTTGAATAACCAATTGGATCCACTGCATAAACATTACCGTTGTGTAGGAGAACACATTTCAGACTCCATTTAGAGCTGTCAAGAAATAGCCGCCATTTTGTTGGAGTATAAGTAGTAACACCTAGCTCGCTGAGAAGACTACTGATATCATGACAGTAAACAAAGTGTGTATCTTTGGAAAAAAAGTCCACAAAAATTTTTTCACACTTCCTGAAATGGGATACTTTAGCTGACCAGTGAAGTCCATTCTTTTCTTGAAGCCTGGAGGCTAATAACTCAGCTTCTTTCTTTGATAGGCCCAAATCTCTTGCTAAGTTTCAATTTGGGTTGTCTAAACTGCTGAGGGCTTAATGACTTCTTGGCATCAAAAGAAGACCCTTTAGACTCTATAACCATTTCCTCATGCATCTTATCAAAATACACTTGATCACCATGTTCACTTTCTTCATCCTTAGAAGAAATAAAACCTTCGAAAACTGGAACTGGGAGTGGGATAGGTTGTATTGCTGAAGGAATATTATTAGGATATGTGATCATATTTTGTTTTTTCTTGCCGATGCTTTTTGTATGGATCAGACAGAAATAACTGCTCTGGTCCTTAGGTTTACGTCAAACCATGGGAATAGCAAAAGACATTACTTTGCGTTTTCCCTTTGTCCAGTCACAAAGCATTTACTCACAATTATTACACACAATATGTGGAGCCCAATCCTTGTCTTGACTGTCAAGAGGAACTTGAAAATAGGCAATATATGTACGTGTCACAAATGATAAAATATTGCGCCTTTGACGTTGAATGTGTAACAGCCACATACAGAAAGAAGATGTCAGGACTATTCTTACATTTACGCCTACTCAAAGAAGCCATGATTCAATCTGAAAACAAAATATGAGGGTGTTTTTATCAGATAATAATTTTTTACATTTAAAAACAATTACAATTATGTAAAAGTGATGTTTGTAAAACATTAATTGCCCTGTGGTTATGTTCAATCCAAGAGTCGTGGCCCTTTTACTCCAATTAAAAAACCAATGCGTGCGATTAACGGTAACAAAAATAAATTAAAATTGCATAGAAACTAGAGCATGCACAAAGAAAGGGTTTCAGATTTGGAATTAGTGATGCAGATATATATATAGAATAAGTTCTAAAACCTCATGCAACAGAAAATGAAAAAAAAATAGAAAACTATTACCTTACTGAACACCATAACACTGTTCGAAAAGAAGAAATGCGCCCCCATGTTTATGGCAGCATTGTTCACAATAGCGAAGATCTGGAAACAGCCCTAGTGTCCGTCAGAAGACGAGTGGATTAAAAAGCTTTGGTACATATATACTATGGAATACTATTCGGCCATAAGAAATGATGACATCGGATCATTTACAACAAAATGGTTGTACCTTGATAACATTATACGGAGTGAAATAAGTAAATCAGAAAAGAAAACCTGGGAACAGCATGATTTCATACATAGATGGGGTAAAAAAGTGAGACTATGAGACATGGACAAGAGTGTGGTGGTTACAGGGTGGAGGGAGGGAGAGGAGGGTGGTGTAGGGAGGAGGGGAAGGGCACAGGGAAAACCAGATAGAAGGTGACAGAGGACAATTTGACTTTGGGTGATGGGTATGCAACGCAACTGAATGATAAGATAATCTGGAGATGTTTTCATTGTACATATGTACCCTGATTTATTGGTGTCACCCCATTAAAGTTAATAAAAAAAAACTATTACCTTACTGCCAAAGAAACATTAAGATGTCATATAAACTGCTCACAAAAATTAGGGGATCTTTTAAAATGAATATGAAGCAATAAAAAAAGCATTTGAGTTTTTAAAATCAAATAATAACATCAGAAAAGCAAATGACAAATCAAAGAGAGTGGTTCAATTATGTAAATGAGATGTAATACCAACTTTTATTTCATAGGTGAAAATGTACTATAAAAACGGCTGAAAGTACTGAAGTATCTGCATGTTCCCTGATTCTCTAATTTTTGCGAGAGGTGTATTTAAAATGATAATTATTGGATGGTGAGTTACTTAATTTCTATTTTTTTATTGGTTTTATCTTAGATTTGTGTAAGTAGGTATTATAATAAGTGACTAAATGTCATGAGAAAAGATAAGAAGCATGAGGATAAAACTACAGCTCTTTTGTTATTGTTATATTTTATTCAAGAAGCTTTCTCTTCTGTGCATTTTCCACTGTTAGCACTTAATATAGAACCTGATCCATGTATTGTTTCCTTCATGAGATAACAGCTCTTTGAAATCAGAAGCCAGAAGATATTTGTGATAGGTCCTGGCTGGTTGACTCAGTGAATAAAGCATTGGCCTGGCATATGGATGTTCCAGGTTTGATTCCTGGTCAGGGCACACAGGAGAAGCAAGCATCTGCTTCTCTCTACATCTCTTTCCCCCTTCTCTTCTTCCTTCCCTCCTGCAGCTAGTGGCACAATTGCTTTCAGCACTGGCCCCAGACGATGAGGATATCTTGTTGGACTTCCCCACTAAAATTTTAGTTTGCAATTATTGTTCTACATTTCCTGTAAAGAGGTTGCCCTTTCTGGTGGTATGGTATTTCACAACTAGAGAGGAATAAAGAATTGCTGAGAATGAGATGGGAGAGCTAAATGCAGAAAGACTGCTGAGCTGGTGTGGGTGAGCTGGTGAGGGTAATCTGGTTACCTAAGAAGTAGTGGCGAAGGGGGCAAAAAATGAAGATGAAAGAGACTGCTTGTGGTGATGGACACAAGATGTAGTGTGCAGATGTTGTTTTATTGAGTTGTACATATGGAACCTGTACTCCAATAAATTCAGTTAATAATAAATAAGTAAATAATACACTTAAGAGAAAATATAAAGTAGTGGCTGGAGAAAATGTGTATTCTGTACATTTGCTATTCTGCTACTACTTTCAGATTATTACAAGTAATTCTTTTAGAACAAAAATGTTGCATGTGGGTAAAGAGTAGGTTTGAAGAAATGGTGCTTTACACTGTAGTGAATCTTTATTGATAAAAATGCTAAAAATTTAGAGTAATAGCGATAACTCAGAAAAGTAAAGTAAAGTAAATGGAATCTTTGGGAGCCCAAAATGAGGAAGCACCCTTCAGAAAGAAACCCAATTTTTAGAATTGGTCGTTAGCAGACCTATGGCACCTGTTCAGATTATATATTTGTTTGTATAGCTTGCTTGGACATAATAGACGTGATATATGTCCAAAAGAAGCTGAAGTTCTAGAACTCAGATTTCAACCCTGACATTAAGTTGTTAACTAATGATTTGAACCTAAGTCCTCTCATTTTAAATAAGCACAATATGGTACTTATTTGACAGGTTTTTTTTTTAAATGAATTACAAAATATAAAATGAAAAAAGTATTTTATAACCATAATACCTCCGCACATGTTAAAGTGTTAACACTCAAGTGATTTTGAGGAGGGGTTGAGGATTCAGAGAGAGAAGAGTTAACAACACACACCTGCCCACATCTCCCAAAAAGGCTTTATTTCCAAAGGCAGGAGCATCACTAGTCTATTCGTCCATCAACTTAATTTGTTCTCCTTGAGAGTTTATAATGCTTGCTAATCTATACAAGGCATCATCAGGTTACAACACAGTTCTGTTCCTACAACAGTGATGTAACCCAAATTTTGGTGTAAGTCAAAACATACTCTAGTCTAAGTCACTTACCTATCCTAACACAGTTGTAAAATCATAATCTTGAACATAAGAACACAACTAAGCCACAGAAAAAAGAAAAGGACAAAAATTTACGGTACTATAGTAACAAAAAAAATGACAAAAAAATGAGTATAATAAAAGTAGAATGCTAATGGCATAAGCCGAACACTCACGTCTCAATTTTTTTAAGTTTTCATGGAAGTGAGCATCGTAAACTTGAAACATCATATGTCAAGACTGTGGGAAGCCGAGGACTTCCTGTACTCACAACATTTCCTTAATTTAAGCTAGTAGAAACATTTTTAAGCTAGTTAAACATTTTTGTGTGTTTCCTATTCATGGGTTATGTTTTCATAAATTTTAAAGTAACCATTCTGTTGTCTTCCAGGTTATTTTAAAAAATTATACTGTTAAACAATGGCATCTTCTTTCCCTCAACATCTTTTCCTGTTGTTGCAGGCACTGCCCATATGGATCAGCCAATTGAGAAATATGCCACAAGATGAAAACTGTTGCAACTTTTTAATTTATAAAATTTTTATTTATCTATATACATCAGAGAGGTTGTATAGAACAACATTTTGGCATCAGATTGTATGTTTTCACTCAGAAATGTTGAGAACTAATAGGTTCACTATCTGACTGTCAGGCATGTGATCATTTATTATAATATCAGGGCAGAAGTAGGATAGAATAAAACTGGAATAAAAATACAGAATTTCAAGCACAGCAGCAAGATATTCATGTTTTTCTAAATGCTCACTTCAAGACCCAGGGAGCCTTGTTGATCCCTTGCAAACAAGAAAACATCTTGATGATTTTTATAGCTGATTATCTGACAAAAATATTGGTGTTGAATGTCATGGCTTAAATGCCAGTTATTAATGGGAAAGTGGCAACGGAGACAAATTGGATTAATACAACATGAATAATGACTCAGAATTGGGTGAGACTAGCATCATTTAAGATTATCTTTAGGAACCTTATCAACATTAAGCACTCTAACCATTCTTCAGAAAACAGACAAAAATTGGTGTTATGATTTCATGGATATATATTACAGATTCATTACTCTTTATTTAGAAAGATTAATCTTTGGCATCGTCTATACTTCATAAATGTTGCTTCCATAATAAGAACATAAGAAGAAAGAGATATTTGGTAAATAAACTTTGATTAAAAGAACTGAATTTAGTTTGACCTATGGTGGCGCCGTGGGTTAAGCGTCAACCTGGAATGCTGAAGTCGCCAGTTTGAAACCCTGGGCTTGCCTGGTCAAGGCACATACAGGAGTTGATGCTTCCTGCTCCTCCCCCTTCTTTCTCTGTCTCTATCCTCTCTCTTTAAAAGAAAAAAGAATAAATAAAATGTAAAAATATAACAAACTGAGTTTAAACACATTACATACTACAAACAGTTCTACCAAAAAATATTATTCATTAGTGAATCCATCTAACTTTAAGTGTCTAGTACTAGTACACTAGTATAAACACTAGTACAACAGAAATGATTAATATACAGACCTTTTATGTCCCAGAGAGGAAAGAAAATATCTAAACCTGAATGATGAAAAACATCCAGGGTAAAGATGCATGTGAAGTGCAGAAAGATTAACATTCTGGTAAACAGACTCAATGGTGAACCATATCTGCTTCTAACTTGGAAATATTCATTCCTTCCATTGTTCTCATGCAGCAAGCTCACATGATTGATGAGCTCAATCTGTTTGAGCAGAGTTTAGGAGATATGTGTTTCCAAGCACAGAATGAATAAATAATTGAATGAGGCAACCTAAACCCAATTTCTAATTCTGGTTGTTAACTCTGTTTAATGGTTAGTAGATCTAATAAGAGAAGGTTGCCACAAGGCTCTCTCTTTATGGGAAAGTAATGTAATATTCAGTCACAGGGCAGGTTCTCTCTAAAAGAACCTGGGTCTTAGCATCAAAGAAGTGGGTTGAGTTTAATGATGGAGAAAATGTAAGTACACTGAGGACACTATTTAAGTCTAATTTGTCTGCCCATTATAAATACCACTCTATGCTATCTGTATTGAAATTAAGACCCTAATAGAGAATATCGAATCTGAGAGCCAGTTCTCCTTGATGGGACCTTTACACAGTGCAACCCTTAATGAATTTATAAGAAAAGTAAACTCCATGGGAGAATTCATATAAAGCCAACATGATATAATTTAGTGACACTAAGGAGCCCTGATTTAGCAGAACATGTTCTCTAAAAATCAAAACTTTTTTATAATAAAAAATTTTAATCATAGCAAAACTAGAAAGAGTAGTATAATAAACTTCCATGAACCTCTATAGTCTTTAACCCACTCATAATCAGTATTGTTTTGTATATACCTGACTATCACCAACATATTATTTTATTTGAAAATATTTCAATACAGATCTTTAAAAATAAAGATGCTTTTAAAAACAGGAACTTTTGAACTCTCTATTGCCTGATCCTGGGGATTTTATGCCCTGCTGAGGAGTCAGCTGCATTGGCCAGGATGTAGAGGTCTGGGAGAACTCAGGAATGTCAATGATTGAGTTGTGTGGCTTTTGTATAGGAGCCATTCCCCTTAATTTTCCATGAACTAACTGGTGCTTCTACCTTATGGGAGATTGATCTTCCAGCCTCACCATTTTGGCTCTTGTCAAATCCACCCTCTGGGATTTGGTGGCCCACCCACTTATTCCTAATGGCTCTCTCCTGCAAAGGTTATGTCAAAATCCAAGACAGGCTGACTAATGTGGCTCTGAAGTATGGGCCATATACCATACCTTTTCTGAAGACAGACCAGCAACTCCCACTCATGAAATATCACTAGTGCCAATAGTTGGACTCTTGGTAGTTCCATACTGATGAGCTGTATTTTCTACTGGCAGAGTCTGGGACACACTTAAGTTGGCTGCAGAACAAGAGCCATTTTTCCCTCACATGCCTAAGCAGTGCACAGCCTTTCCTTCTTGGTTTGTGTGGGCCTGATAAAATAGTCTAATTTCATCTTAATGACTTCCTGAAACTCTGATGAAACACCAAGGCCCTATCAAGACACATAATTAAAAAGACAAAGGTTAAACACATAGAGAGGATCTTAAAAGCTGCAAGAAAAAGATAGTTACCCACAAAAGGAGCTTGAATAAGACTGTCATTTGAACTCTTAACAGACACTTTTCAGGCCAGAAAGGATTAGCATTATTTAAATGATTAAAAGGCAAAGACCTATAACCAAGATTACTTTAACCAACAAAGCTGTAACTTAAAATTGAAGAAGAAATAAAGAGCTTCTCAGATAAGAAAAGGTTTAAGAAATTTGCTACCACCAAAAGACTGTTTAAATAAATGTTAAAAGGACTCATTGAGGAAGAAGGAAGAGAAAGAGGAAAAGAGGAAGAAAGAGGAGTAGAAGGAGAAAACAAAGGAATATAGTCATAAGACTGTAGTGGCAATAAATATGCACCTGTCAATAATCACTCTATGTGCAAATGACTTAAATGCTTCAATCAAAAGACATAGGGTAAATGAATGAATAGGAAAGCAAAGACCATATAAATGCTGTCTACAAAAGACACACCTCAAAATGAAAGATAAACTGAGGGTAAAAGTAGAAGGACAGAAAGATATTTTATGCAAATAGAAAATAAATTTGAGTAGCAATACTTATATCTTACAAAATAGACTTTAAAACAAAGGTTATAGTAAGAGACAAAGAAGGACATTACATAATGATAAAGAAAGTAATTCAACAAGAGGATATAACCCTTGTAAACATTTATATACCCAATGTAGGAGCACCTAAATATGTAAAGCAGACCTTGCTGGACATAAAGAGAGACCACTTTTTTACACCATACACAAGAATAAAATAAAAATAAATTAAATTCTTAAATAGTAGACTAGAAACCACAAAAATCTTAGAATAAAACAAGCAATAAATCATAGATATTTCTCATAGCAAAATTTTTTTCTAATATGTCTCTTGGCAAGAGAAACAAACAAACAAAAAATTAAACAAATGGGACTACCTCAAACTAAATACTTTTTCACAGTAAAGAAAATTATCAACAAAATTAAAAAAGAACCCACTGAATGAGAGAGAATATTTGCTGGTGATACTGCTGAAAAGAGATTAATATTCAAAAAATTATAAAAAACATATGCAGCTCAATACAAACAAAACAAAAACAATCCAAATAAAAAATGGGCAAAAAACATGAATAGACACATCCAAATAGGACACACAGATGTCAATAAACATGAAAAACTGCTCAATGTCACTAATCATCAAAGAAACACAAAATTGAAACCAGAATGAGAAACCATCCCACTCCTATCAGAATGGCTAATATCAATAAATCAACAAACAACAAGTGTTGGCAAAAATATGAAGAAAAAGGAACTCTCATGCATTTACAGTGGGAATACAGATTGGTGCAGACACTGTGCAAAGTAGTATGGAATTACACCCTAAAATTAAAAATGCAACTGCCTTAGGATCCAGTGATACATTTTTGGGAATATAGTTTACAAAGTCCGAAACATTCATTCAAAAGAATATATGCACCCTTACATTTATTGCAGAGTTTATTACAATATCCAAGATTTGGAAGCAGCCCAAGTGTTTATCAGTTGATGAGTGTACAAAAAAAGAAACCTGTGGTACATTTATACAATGGAATACTACTAAGTCAGTAAAAAAGAAGAAAAGGAGGAGGAGGAGGAGAAGGAGGAGGAGAAAATCTTACCCTTTTTGACAGCATAGATGGTCCTGGAAAGCATTATGCTAAGTAAAATAAGCCAGTCACAGAAAGACAAGTACCACATTATTTCACTGATATGTGGAATCTAATTAATAAAATAAACTCACAAACAAAATAGAAACAGACGTGTGGGTATAGAGAAGAGACTGACAGCTGTCAAAGGGATGAGAGTTGCGGAGTAAGTTAAAAGGATGAAGTGATTAAGCAAAAAACAAACAAAACAAACAAAAAAACACACACTAAAAAATGAAAAAACCTTAGACATAGACAACAGTATGGTGATTACCAGAGAGAAAGGGGTGGGGGAGATAGAAGAAGGTATAGAAGAAATAAATGGTAACAGAAGACTTGAGTTTGTGTGGTGAATACACAATACAATATGTAGCTGATGTATTAAATAATTGTATACTAAAAACTTATGTAATTTTATTGATAAATATTACCCCAATTAATTCAATAAAACTAAACATTAGAAACATCATCATAATAACATTACCATATATAAAATTGTAAATTAAAGTTAATTTCTTAATATCATCTAATTAACAACTAATATTTAAAATTTTCAATTATCTCGTAATTGTTTTCCTAGTATGTTTTATAGTATGTTTAAATAGGGTCTCAATAAAGTATACATATTGTAATATTTATGTTATATGTAATATGTATATACATATTGGTTAATATGTCTCTTGGAATTCTTTTAATTTAATGGTTCCTCTCCATCTTTATTTTTCTAAAATTTATTTTTGCCAAAATGAATTCACATTTTCTGATTGAATTTTGATGATTGACTTTTTGTAGCATTACTTAAGATATTCTTTTACTCACTTTATTTATTGTAAATCAACAATTAGATTTATTTAGATATGATCAGATTTTTACCAAGAATAGTTTATGAATGTTTGTGTCTAGCTTTTTTGGAAGGCACATATTCCTAGTTATTTCTCCTTTTGTACTGTTAGTGGCCTTTGATAAACACTTTTAGGTTTATTAATTAACTACAAGTACATTATTCACTAGAAGAAAAACTATGCCTTTTCAAAACTAGAAAAGATGTAACTTTGAGACAGAGCTAGGGGAAATTTGGTTGCCTCTTAACAAGAGCACTTTGTATCTTTCCTGGAGTATCCATTTTCCCTGATGGACACTGGTATGTCTGCCTCATGCCCTTCAGGGCCTGCTCTTTATCTGACTGATAACAAAGATTTCATCTGTATTTTTATGATGTAATATTTGCATCCAAGGAAAAAGTAATAAAATATCAACAATTATTTGTAATAATATGCTTTATAAATATTTATGTACATATTATATAGTTTTTAATCTTAGTTATAACCCTTTCAAGTAATTTATTTTATTTTTTGTCATTAATAAAAATATCTTTTTATTTAATAAAAAAATAATTTTTTCTTTTTAATTTTTAAAATTTTTATTTAGAAAATTAACTTTAACAGGGTTAACTTGATCATTAAGAGTACATAGGTTTCAGGAGGTTGGGAAAATGGCGATGGAGTAGGCGGACATACCAACTTCCAACTCCCAGAACCAAAGTGGATTATAACTCAATTTTAAGACCCATCATCTGGATAAACCAACTACTTTGAACTAAACTAAGTGGACTCTTCAACCAAGGAACACTGCAGAAGTCACATTGAGACTGGTAGGAATAGCGAAAACACGAAGAGGGCTTCCCAGCTCCCCGGAGCAAACGGCAGCCTGGAGAGACCCGCGTGGCGGGAGGAGAGTTTGGCGGAGAGGGAGGGACCTGGGTCCCAGGAACCAAGCCCCAGCCTGCAGTCCCAGAGCCTAGAAGAGACGTATGGACAGTATTGAGCTGTGAAGCAAGTGAGCATACTGTTTGTGAAAAAGAGAGAGTTTTCTCAGACCCAAGAATCTTTTCAAAGGGACAGCGCAGAAACCCTCTCTCACAACTATGCACCCGGGGCTCCGGGGAATGGAAACAGAGGAGAGGAACAGAGCAGCGGGAACAGAGAGTGGACTGAAGGCACGAGGACACTCTGAGGAACAGCCATCCTGACCCCGGGGCTAAGTCATTTCCCTACTCGGAAATGAATATCTCCCCTGGAACTAGCAATACCAGCAAAGGGAGACAAGACACTAGCCAAACAAGCTCTCCTGCGGCAATTAGAGCAGAGCTGCTTAGAGGGAGGGAGCTCCAAGCCTACAGTGTGGAGACTTAAGACACTGCCATCTCTCTGAGGGTTGCTGAAGGGATGTTGGCGGCAGGACGCTGAAAAGCGGTCCTGTTGGCGTGGGTGGAAGCACAACCGATGTGAGCTTGGTGTAGCCCAGCAGGGGCGGAGGGGACGTGTGAAAGCGGTCTGGCAGCTGCGGGCCCGCCGGTGACCCCACTTATGGGGAAAAATACGGGCAGAGATCTGCTGTGCGACTCTGCGCAAGCTGGCCCTGACCGCGGAGACGGGGCTAGGACCAGGGACAGGAGAGGGGCTGGCGGCTGAGCTCACGCTGCCAACCCAGCCCAGACGGAGAAACCGAGGTGGTTTGAAATCCTACATGCGCACAAGCTGGCTTTCGCAGCTGAGCTCACGCTACTAGCCCCACCTGGCCAGAGAAATCCCTGTGGTTGGCCACCATACGTGTGCGAACTGGCTCCGAACGTGGGGGCGTGGTAGAGTCCAGATCGATCGGAAGCTAGCAGCTGAGCTCACGCCAGCAAAAACGCCCGGCCCAATAAACCGCAGTTTGCGACCCTATGCAGGAGGGCCCCGGCCTCGAGGGTGGGGCTAAACTCTGGATGGGCAAAGGCTCACAGCTGAGAGCATGTCAAAAGCCCCGCCCAACCCGCAAAACTGTGGCAAGCAGGCTCTGACTGCGGGGGCTGGGTGTAAGCCTTCCAGAAACGGGCTGGGTCCGCAGCTGAGCAAAGGTGCTCACCTCTGCCCTTGGTGCTAAGGCTTGTGGCTTGAGTGACAGCCCATCCCCCAGAGGAGAGGCAGAAATCACAGCAACAGCTGCAGTAGGCTGTTGTTGGCAACGCCCATACCCAACCACCCTAGACAGCGGCAGAGGGGGTGGCAGGCCTGCAGACAGACCACACCTAAGGAACACCTACTGGACTCCAGTGCCCACAACTTGCCTATACACAGATAAAATGGGCAGGCAGAGGAATGCAAACCAAATGAATCAAGAGAAATCCCCAGAGAAGGACCAGATATAACCAAAACACCAGAAGCAGAATTTAGAATAATGATAGTTAGGATGTTTAAAGAAATTAGAGCAACAATGAATAGTCACTATGAACACCTAAATAAAGAGATAACAAGTATAAAAAACGAAATTGAAATAATAAAAAAGAATCAGACAGAAATGACAAATACAGTATCAGAACTGAAGACCACAATGGAAGGAATTAAAAGCAGGATGAATCACGCTGAGGATCGAATCAGCGAGTTAGAGGACACAATAAACAAAGGCACAGAAGCAGAGAAGAAAAAGGAAAAGGGACTCAAAAAATGTGAGGAAACTCTAAGGGAGCTCTGTGACAACATGAAGAGAAACAACATACGCATGATAGGGGTGCCTGAAGAAGAGGAGAGAGGACAGAAAATGGAAACTGTGTTCAATCAAATCATAGCAGAAAACTTCCCTAAATTAAGGCTGGGAAACATTCTACACGTTCAAGAAGCACACAGAACTCCATTAAAGAGAAACCCCCCAAAATCTAACCAAGACACATCATAGTTAAAATACCAAAGCTAATAGATAAAAGAAAAATTTTAGAAGCTGCTAGAGAAAAAAAGGCTATCACCTACAAAGAAGCCCCAATAAGGATGACATTGGACTTCTCAACAGAAACACTTGAGGCCAAAAGGGAATAGCAAGATATAATCAAAGTAATGCAGAACAAGAACCTACAACCAAGACTACTCTATCCAGCAAGGCTAACATTTAAAATTGAAGGAGAAATAAAGAGCTTCCCAGACAAAGAAAGCCTCAAGGAATTCATTAAAACCAAACCAATTCTGCAAGAGTTACTAAGGGGCCTGTTGTGAACAGTTCAAAGGGAGAAAAGAATATAGCAAAAGAAGTATACAGCTTTAAAGAATAAAATGGCAATAAACAACTACATATCAATAAAAACCTTAAATGTAAATGGTTTAAATGATCCAATCAAAAGACATAGGGTAGCTGCATGGATAAAGAAACAGGACCCATGCATTTGCTGTCTACAAGAGACACACCTTAAAACAAAAGATGCACATAGACTGAAGGTAAAAGGATGGAAAAAAATATTTCATGCAAATGCAAATGAAAAAAAGCCGGGGTAGCAGTACTTATATCTGACAAAATGGACTTTAAAACAAAGGCTATAGTAAGAGATAAAGAAGGACACTACATAATGATAAAGGGAACAATTCAACAGGAAGATATAACTATTATAAATATCTATGCACCAAATATAGGATCCCCGACATACATAAAGCAGACTTTGATGGACATAAAGCACGAGGAAAACAGCAATACTATCATAGTAGGGGATTTCAATACCCCACTAACAACACTGGATAGATCCTCAAGAAAGAAAATCAATAAAGAAACAGCAGACTTAAAGGATACACTAGATCAACTTGATTTAATAGATATCTTCAGAACTTTTCATCCTAAAGCAGTAGAATATACATTCTTTTCAAGCGCTCATGGTACGTTTTCTAGGATAGACCACATGTTAGGACACAAAAATGGTCTCTTAATGTGTATATTTTATATATTTTTCTCCATTACATACAAAAAACTTTAAGTATTCGTGCACAAAACCTTTTCTGGGTCCTACAGGATCCTACAGGAATATCAAAAAAAGTAAGGCATATTCTCTGAAGTTTTGCTGATATCAAAGAGCCTACAACTAAATGGGAGAGACAATACATATCATACTGAATGTGTTTGGTATCTATTTCTTAAGTGGGCCCATCTATACAGTCCATTCTGAAATAAAATTAGGCTTTTTCACCCATCACAATGAATGCTTATTTATATAATTATTCTTATCCAGGAAAGATAGCCAACATAAATAGACACATACAAATTATTTTATTTATTTCTTATTATTTGAGTTGTCATGGTAACTGATTTAAGCTGACAAATTAAAATATAATTGACAAGTTCATTTATTTAAATTATTATAATGTTAAAAATACTCAATTAAATCAAATGATTGGTTTAATACTATTGTATTCTTGGGCTGACACACATTTCTTGAAAAAGAAAATGGGGAGAGGAAACATATGGAAGATTTAAAACATTCATTATCTACATCAAGTAAAAGTTCTTTTAAATTCAGGAAAGTGTTGGGTGTAGTTGGCAGCTGCAATAAATTACAACAGCAGATACAGATGATGACAAGCACTTCTACTATGTATAGCTTCATAGAATAAAAAATAAAAGGCTTTTCTTGAAATAATTTTATTTTTTCTTCATAATTCCTTTTTATTGTAGGATTGCTAAGATAATTTTGTTCAAAAGTAAATAAAATATGTGTTTTAAAAATATTTTGACACCATTTTTTAAAACTATACCTGGAATATCAATCTGTGAGGCACAGGGTGTTCTTTAAGCTTCTTTCTTTGTGTGGTATAAACTAGCGCAGCGGTGGGATTTAGTTGGCTCGCACTGGTTTGGCAGAACCGATACCTAATTTTTGGTTGAGTTTGGTGAACTGGTTGTTAAAATGGCACTTGTAATCAGGGTTCTCTCTAAGGTGGTTGCCTGGGCAGCTGCCCAATGTGGAAATCACAAATTTACATTTCTTACTCTTTTTAACCTTCATCTGCGCAACAGTGTATTCTAAGTGCCCATAGTATTGATCACTCCATCCAGAGGTGAAAAAAATTACAAGTGAGGACGCCAATCAAGAAGCAATATGGAAATATCTTAAATAACAGTTTTATTGCTTTTTAATATTTTAAAACTCTTATAATCTAGTTTTGTGAACCTCTTTTATTATTCTTAAGTATTAAATGCATGAAATAATAAACTATCTTTGAGTATAAATATTTCTTCATACTTAAAATGGTCATTAGGGCAGAGAGCTGATTGTTAAGTTATTTGAATCCCACCACTGAACTAGAGTGATGTTTTCCAGTTAGAAATTTAAAAATAGAAATAGAAGGACTAAGTTTCAACTTGTTGATAAGTCACAAGGAGTTGGACTTTATGTTTTTGTCTCGGTTAACCTTGAATCTAAAATACATCACTAAGTAGTGTGAGAGAGACTGCCAGTGATCATCAGATAGCCTGGTGCTTCTCTCCTGGGTTGGGGGAAGTTGAAACATGGAAGTTTGGAGAAGAGCCAGGATCCACATGAACATCATCTGACAGTGCTGTAAGCCAGAAAAACACCTTTACTGCAGCAAGTCCATAAGGTTTGGGGTTTATTTATGACCACTTGCTAGCCTCACTTTTCTGATATACTGAAGCTAAGACAAGTGGCATTCACAAATACTTAGATACTATATTCTTGAAGGTAGTTTGGGGCCCTGTGCCTGGGTTCTACCAGTGCAGTCACGAAAGATGTGTGAACTACCTGGTCTAAAGATATTTTCATGAGAGAATTCACATTATTAAGGCTCTATTGTCTTTAGTGCCAAAACTGAGTGCTATCCATTTTTTCTCTTACATCGCAACTCATAAATATTAAACACATTTTTAACAGACAAAGAGTGTTTCTCATGTACTCTAGATAAGTCATATGTCAGATGCCTCTGACTGAGAACTATCTGTTAAGTCATGGAACCTCAGGAAAAGAATTCGGCTGTGTCTTTAAAAGGATTGGAATCCTGAAACAATAGTGACATGGTACCTAAATCGTACTCCTCTGAGAAATAATATATAGCATATGGATAAAAAGTAGATTTTGTTGACAGTAATAAAATAAGTATATTAAAATAGAATATGGTTAATATTGTAACCATGTGTCCAGAACTCTTTGACACTGCTTCATGAGGCAACCAGAGAGTCATTGATAAAAGTAATATTGTCAAAGCTGATAAAACCTGTGGTAGTAGTGATATTGATGGCTAAATGTATTGGTAAATTTATCACACTCTTCTCAGGGTGTTATTCTTCTGTAGAGAAATTCTCTTAAAGATTTAGACTTGATTAATGGTGCATTTATTGTTTTGTAAATCACTGTGCTGATGTATACATACCATACAGTCCAGAAAATTATAAATCAAAGAGAGAAAATTGTAGAGTACAAAATCTTGAGAAGTTTGCACTGCTATTACTAGGTGGTGCAGCTCTCTATTTAAAGTAATGTCAACTCCTCTCTGCCATCTAAAATGTTTAGAATCCATGAATTTTGATTGTTTATCTGATTATATAATATTACAAGGCTAATAGTTGCCATCAAACTATAAGTAGTTGTTTTGCCTCTAAATAAATTTATATAAAAAGGAAGGCCTGAAAAAGACTACATAAATTCCAAAAATACAGAAGGCCTTGAGCGTGAGTCAGGGATGTGAGATGTTTTGATAAGTATTTTTTCTTCATTGTGCTGACCATTGGTCAAAAAGTGAAATATGCTGTTTAATATTGTTGCTTTGCGGCCATAGATTTGAGACTTTCAAGTGATGTATATAAGACGTCCAGCATTGTTTGTTGATAAAAGTGCGTTGCAGTGACACTCTGGAAGGCTCTGCCATTAGGGGGCAAAAGTCCCAATGAGACTACATTGTGGGTTCCCTGCTTGCAAGGTGTTCTGTGTACATCTAGTGCTTCCTGATCTGAGAGAGAGAAAGCATGTCCTGGTATGACCCTACTGAGAGGGTACTTGGTGCGCATCTTTCTTTGCTCTCCAGACTTCTGGCTATGATGTAATCCGCACTTGAATACTGTTGCTATGTTGAATCCTCTTCCTACCATAAAGAAATATTTGTAAACATGGCCAATTTGGGCGCTTTGAATCTTTTTCAGTAATCGAATCCTCTCTATTTGCCCCTGTTAGTGCAGTTTCCATCTCCCCATGCCTGTCTTGTAAAATGCATCCACTAAATATGAAATGACTAATAGTACCTACATACCTTTCCTTGGTGGGAAGAAAAAGCCAAAATTAGTTAAATAAATATTAATTAATTTAATTAAGACACATTAGATATCAAACAAAATAAAAATGTTTATCTACAAAGAAAATCTACTTGCTGCCAGGCATGGGGCCAAATGCCATATATATATACTCATCATTCATCAAATATTTTTTAGTACATACTTGATGGCAAATAATGTTTTAGATCTTGGGGGCACATCACATTTATTTGTCTTAGCCATCTGTAAGTTAACTATTCATCCTCATTTTATAGGTAATTAAATTGAACTTTATTGGTGCTAACTTGAATCGAGTCAGTATAACAGAACAACTGAAGAAATCCAGCTTTAGTCTTGATTCTTGTTAGCTCTTTAAAACTATGCTAGTCTTTTTTAGCCGTGGTGCCCTCCCTTGAAAAATGGCATAATGGTTTCCTGCCTAGCTCACAGAAAATATAGCAAAGGATCAAAAGAGATAATGTAGATAAAAGTGCTTCACAACCCACAAGGTGCTATGTAAAGGCAGTATTATTACATGTTTAAGGGATACTTTTGCAATGCAAAATAAGTAATATATTTCTGACCCTTTTTTATTGTTTTCCCTCTTAAGAATCAGAGGCAATTTATAGGAAGATAGAGTTGTAAAGAGGTTTCTGCTAAGAAAGTTAGTTTTAAGTCTCATAGCCAAACTATTATTTTAAGGCAGATGGTAATACAACCACAGAGCCATGTCAAGAATATCATTCTTCCCATACAGAAGACCAAAGTTGTTGAATCAAACTTTATTACTCATGCAGTTTGACTTTATTACACATTTTGTACTGAAAAAGTTATAAATCACGGTGGTAGGTTTTTAATAAAATAACTGCCTAAAAGCAGATAAATGGATTTAATGACCTGAATCCCATTCCTCTAGACTTATTATTTTGCTAACTGTAAAATGCTTTTTGAAATAATTATAGAATAAGGGCCAAAATAATTTTCAAAAATGTAAAATAAATATTTATAGAGTTTAGGTACTACAAGATTTTGTTTGACTGCTTTTCTAACATATGGACTTGAATTTAGAAAAAAAAATATGGTAAGCAATAATCTTTTTATTTGAAATAAGATTTCTGGATGTTAGAGTATTGCACCATGAGAGATAACCTTGGTCTCTCCCCTTGAAATTTTAATAAATTGTACTGTGTAATGCAGCAAAGCAACCCTAGCTGGCTCACAGGTTTGCCTGAAAGATCCACTCACAGAATGACCTAAAGGTGGAAAGAGTTGAGAAGGGGGATGGAAGATAAGATGTACTCACAGTTTGCTCTGGAGAGGAAAGAAGCATGGACTATCTGGGTTTTTGTTTTCTGAGACTCCAGAGAGGAGGGAAGTCCATAGTGACTTGGATTTTTTTTTCATCAGGGGCTCTGGAGAGAAAGAAAACTTGGACTGCCTGGTTTTTATCTGCATGGGCTCCAGAGAGGGGAGAAGCACAGAGTAATTGGGTCTCCTTCTGCCAGGAGGAAGGGTGAGTTTGAGGAGTAGAGGGCGAGATACTAAACCAAAGCAACGGCAGAACAAGAGGTCACAGCCAGTGTTCCAGCAGTCTGCTGGCAGCTCAATTGGTGCAAAGACAAAGAAAACCAAAGTGTGGTTCTCCAGCATCCAAGATTCTACCTCCTTCACCTTATGGGGTATAGAGAATGACAGAGACAGACCCTGCAGCTAGCTCTCCAGAGCCACTCTCTCCCCTGAAGAATAAAGGTGCTCTGAGTTTGGTTCCCTGGTCTGTTGAGACGGGTGTGTGTGTGGGGGGGGGGGGGGGAGGAGCGCCCAGGGAACTGAGATTGCTATTACTAAAGCTGTAAAGTCTTCACAACATGCTCCACATATCATTGCGACTGCCACCCTGCCTCCATCATTGTGACAGCATCGTCTCAGCAAAGGTCAGCTCAGGAATATAAAAACTAAAACTAGGAATAGAATGCCACCTATTGGAAGAAAACAGAAGAACCTCTTAAAACTAAAATCTTTTATTTTTCTTCATTTAATTTT
Organism: Rhynchonycteris naso; assembly: GCA_037038555.1. Lineage (NCBI taxonomy): Eukaryota > Metazoa > Chordata > Mammalia > Chiroptera > Emballonuridae > Rhynchonycteris > Rhynchonycteris naso. The sequence continues at coordinate 238,922,212 of CM072998.1, read as the reverse complement.
TATATTTTTCATTATTATTTTTTGGGTATTATGATTGATTTTGATTGTTTTGCGGGGGGTTGATTTTTGGTGTTTTTGTAGATTTTCCCTTTTACATTTTATTAATTTAATTTTTTTCTACTTTACATTTTATTTTTTAGTTGGTTTTCTTTTTGTTACACTTTTTAACAGTACCACTCTCAAATGACATCAAGGAAAAGAAATCAAATATCATGGCTACAAAAAGATAGACATAGTTTAGAAAAAAAAAAAGAAAAATCTCCAGAAAGCAATTTCAATCACATGGAAACCTTGGAGTTAACTGATAGATAATTCAAAATTGAATCTCTGAAAATACTCAGTGAGATGTAAGAAAACACTAATAGGCAATTTAATGAGCTCAGAAAATTATTGAACAAAATGAGTACTTCACCAAAAAGATTGAAACATTGAAAACAGTGATGAAAAACTTAATACATGAATATAAAACTGAGAAAATGAGTTTAGCTAATAGATCAAGCCAGATAGAGTGAAGAATCAGTGACATGAAAGACAGACAACTTGAGATGTTACAGAGAGAAGAAGATAGAGACTCAAAAATTTATAAAAACATGAAAGAGCTCTACAAGAATTGTCTTACTCCATCAGAAAGAGCAATATAAGAATAATGGTTATATCAGAAGATGAAGAAGAGAGAGAGAAAAGAACAGAGAGCCTATACAAACAAATAATTGATGAGAACTTTCTAAGCCTATGGAAAGAGTTAAATCCTTGAATCCAAGAAGCCAACAGAATACAAAGTTACCTCAACCTAAACAGATCTTCTGAAGGGCACATCATAATAAAACTGTCAAAACAGAGTGACAAAGAAAGAAACCTCAAGGCAGGTAGGGAAAAAAAGAATATAACATATAAAACAAGGCCCATTAGGTTATCACCGGACTTCTCAGAAGAGAGTGGACCAAAACATTCTAAGTACTGAAAGAGGAATTGCCAGCCAAAAATAATATATCTGTTGAAGTTGTCTTTCAAATATGAAGGAAAATAAAAAAAATTTCCAGACACAAAATAGCTGGTGGAAGTTATCACTAGATACCTCCTACTGTAGGAAATATTCAAGGGGGTTATTCTACTAGATACAAAGAACAAAACAAATTAAAACTACAAGTAAAAGTTCAACTAGGCTACAATAAAAACAAAGATAATCTGTGACAACTATAAGGTAAAAGGGGGGATGATAAAGATCTATAGTAGCAAGGAAGGATGGAGTGCAGAAGCAATCATAAGACAAAAAACACTTGTATATATGAAATTTTTCCTCTTAATAACCTAATGGTAACCACACACCAAAGAAAAACTGAAACACATAGTTTAAGAAAAGACAAAGTAGGAGAAAAAATTATGTAATACCACCAAACAAAAGCAACTGACACTCTCACACACACACACAGGAGATAGAGAGCTACTGGAAAACAAAACATAAAATTGCTATAGAAAATCCTTAAGCAGCAGTCACTACCCTAAATGTAAATGTGCTAAAATCACCAATAAAGAGACCCAGAGTAGCAGATTGGATCAAAAAGCAAACCCCAACATATGCTGTATTCAAGAGATACACCTAAATTACAAGGACAAAAGGAGACTCAAAGTGAAAAGTTAAAAAATGGTTCTTCAATCAAATAATACACAAAATAAAGCAGAAGTAGCCATATTAATATATGACAATACTGACTTGAATACAACAAAGGTAACAAAGGAGATAAAATGACATTTCATAATGATAAAAGGGACACTATATCAAGAAGACATAACACTTTTTAATATTATGTAACAATCTGAGAGCAACAAAATATATAAGACATCCACTAACTAATCTAAAAATAGAAACAAAAACACAATCATACTTAGACATCTCAACACACCATTGATGGCTTTAGATAGATCATCCAAACGGAAAATCAATTTTAAAAAATCAGCCTTCAATGACACACTAAACAAAATGGACATAATAGATATTCACAAAATATTTCATCCTGAAACATCAGATTATGTTGTTTTTTATAGTGTGCATGGAACATTCTCATGGATAGATCATATGCTAGGTTACAAAACTAACCTCAACAAATTCAAGAAGATTGAAATTATACCAAGCATATTCTCTGGCCATAAGGCTGTGAAATTAGAATTCAACTTCAAAATGAAGTAAAGAAACAAAAAAAAAAGTGAAAATTAAACAACATACTTCTAATAAAATGACTAGGTCAAAGAAGAAATAAAAGAAGAGATGAAAAGATATATACAGACAAATCAAAATGACAACACAATATATCAAAACTTTTGGGATGCAGCAAAAACAGTAATAAAAAGGAAGTTTATATCATTACAGGCTTATATTGAGAAAGAAGATAGATCCCAAGTAAACAACCTAACATCACTTTTAAAGAACTAGAAAAAGAAAAACTAAGGCAACCCAAAGTCAATAGAACAGTGGTTCTTAACCTTTTTTGAGGTACCTAACCCACCACTTTCATATGCGCATTCACCAAACCTTTCTTTAGTGATAAATAAAATATGATTTTTTTTCCAAATTCAAGACATAGGTATATGTTTTTTTACTGGTGCACAAAATGAGCCATGCATGAACGTCACCTTGCTCAAAGAACAAAACCAACAAAGTGCATGAACTCACAACAAATTATGGTATTACTTTATTCTGTCCTCCGTGGCAGAGGCTTCTCCGAACCCCTGAGACCGACTCATCAAACCCCTGGGGTTCTATAGAAGCCAGGTTAAGACCCACTGCAATAGAAGAAAGGAAATAGCAAAAATTGGAGAACTAAATAAAATAGAGAACCAGAAACTATAGAAAAAATTAATACAACTGAGAGCTGCTTCTTTGAAAAGATCAATAAAATTTACAAACACCTGGCTAGACTTACAAAAGAAAAAAAGAAAAAGGACTATAAACAAAATTCAAAATGAAGGAGGAGAAATCACTACAAACATCATAGATATAAAAAAGAATCACACTAGTCTACTATGAAAGATTATATGCCACCAAATTTAATCTAGAAGAAATTGATAAGTTTTTAGAACTATACAATCATTCTAGACTGAGTCATGAAGAAGTGGAAAACCTAAGTAGACCTATAAGCAGGGAGGAAATAGAAACAACAATCAGAAACTTCCCTAAAAATAAAAGTCCAGAACCAAATGGCTACACTAGTAAATTCTATCAAACATTCAAAAAAGATTTGGTACTTATTCTCAAGGTCTTCCAAAAAATAGAAGCAGCAATACTCCCTAACACACTTTATAAGGCCAACATAACCTTGATACCAAAACCTGGGAAGGACAGCACCAAAAACAAAAACTATAAGCCAATATCTTTAATGAGTACAGAAGCAAAAATCATAACAAAATATTAGCAAATCAAATACAACAGTACGTTAAAACAAATAAATCATGACCAAATGGGATTTATTTGAGAAACACAAGAATGATTCAACATCTGCAAATTAATCAACACAATACACCACATCAACAATATAAAGGACAAAATTATATGATCCTATTAATAGATGCAGAAAAGGTATGCAATTAGATACAACATCCATTTAAGTTTAAAACACTCAATGCAATGGGTATAGAATGAAAACACCTCAACATAATAAAAGATATATATGATAAACCATCAGCCAATGTCATATTAGATGATAAAAATATAAAGACTCTTTCTTTAAAATCAGGAACAATACCAGGCTGTCCAGTCTCTTCCCTCTTATTTAACCCAGTACGGGAAGTTTTAACCAGAACCATCAAGCAAGAGAGAAATAAAAGGCATTCATATAGGAAAAAAGAAGTAAAGCTATCACATTTTGCATATGACATGATCCTGTATATACAAAATCTTACTCAAGACTTCATGGAAAAATCACTAGAAAAAATAAACCAATACAGTAAAATCACAGGATACAAAATCAATATACAAAGTCTACAGCTTTCCTATGCACCAAGAATAAAACTTTGGAAAATAAATTTAAAAAACTATTTCTTTTACAATCGCAACAAAAATAAAATAAAATATCTTGGTATAAACTTAACAATGAATATGAGGGACCTAAATACTGAAAACTACAAAGCATTAATGAAAGAAACGGAAAAAGACACAATGAAATAAAAGAACATATTTTATGTTCATGGATGGGAAGAATCAACATAGTTAAAATGGTTATATTACCCAAAGCAATATACAAATTTAATGCAATCCCCATCAAAATCTCAATGTTATTTTAAGAAAAGAAATAGAACAAAAAATCACAAGGTTTGTATAGAACCATAAAAAAACCTATATAGCCAAAGCAATTCTAAGAAAAGAGAATAAAGCCAGAAGTATCAAACTACCTGAACTCAAACTATACTATAGAACCACGATAATCAAAACAGCAAGGTATCAGCAAAACAAAAACAAAACAAACAATAAAAACAGACCACTGGAACAGAATTGAGAGCCCAGAAATAAAACCACATATATATGGACAATTCATCTTCGACAAAGGAGCCAAAAACACATAATGGAGAAAAACAATTTTCTTTATTAAACAGTGCTGGGAAAATTGGAAAACGGGATGCAAAAGAATAAAACTTGACTACAGTTTGTCCCACTGCACAAAAATTAATTCAAAATGGATCAAAGACCTAAATATAAGATCTGAAACAATAAATTACATAGAAGAAAACATAGATACTAAACTTATAGACATTGGCTATAGATAACATTTGATGAATTTATTTGACCCCAAAGACAAGAGACATAAAGGCAAAAAATAAATAAATGGGACCAGTGGTGTAATTGAAATAATTTAACAACTGGTTCTCAACCGTGATGATCATTTTACGCTTAAAAAAAGATATACTGAAATTTAATTATTTCATGCAATTAATACTTAAATGCATGAACAATAAAAGATGTACACAAAATTAGATTGTTATAAGAGTTTTGAAATATTAATAAAAAAATAATACCTGACAAAAACAATAAAACTGTTAAAATATTTTCTTATTATTTTTTAATTGACATCCTCACTTGCAATTTTTTTTTACCTATGGATGGAATAACATTACTATAGGTGCTTAGAATACATTGTTGCACAGATGAAGGTGAAAAAAGAGTAAGGAATATAAATTTGTAATTTCCATATTGGTGGCTACCCAGATGCCTACCTTAGAGAGAACCCTAATTACTGGTGCCATTTTAACAACCAGTTTGCTAAACTCTATTAAAAATTAGATATCAGTTCTGCTGAACCAGTGCAAACTGGCTGAATCCCACCACTGAATGGGACTATATCCGATTGATATACTCTTCTGCACAGACAACAAAACAAATAGGAAGTCAACTAAATGGAAGATGATAATATTTATAAACAACAGCTCTGATAAGGGTTTAATATAAAAAATATATAAAGAACTCATAAAGCTCAGCAACAAACTAGCTAAAAATCCAATTAAGAAATAGAAAGAGGACCTGAACAGACACTTTTTCCAAGAAGACATACAGTTGGCTAGCAAATATATGAAAAGGTGCCCATCTTTGCTAGCTATTAGAGAAATGGAAATCAAAACTACAATGAATACCACTTCACACCTGTTAAATTGGCTGTTATCAACAAGACAGGTAACAACAAGTGTTGGAGAAGCTGAGGAGAAAAGGAGCCTTCATTCACTTCTGGTGGGAATGCAAACTAGTACAACCATTAAGAAAGAAAATATGGTGGTTCCTCAAAAAATTAAGACTAGAACTACCAGATGACCCAGCAATCTCTCTATTGGGTATCTACCCAAAAAACTCAAAAACATGGGTATGAAAAGACACATGCACCTCCATGTTTATCACAGCATTATTCACAGTGGCCGAGACATGGAAACAAAATGTCCTTCAACAGAGGATCGGGTAAAGAAGTTGTATTACATGTATACAATGGAATACTATGTAGCCATAAGAAGTGACGATATATTACTACATATTTACGACAGCTTGAATGGACCTTGAGAACATTATAATAAGTGAAATAAGTAAATCATAAAAAGCTAAGAGCTATATAATTTCACACACAGGTGGGATATAAAATTGAGACTCATGGACATAGATAAAAGTGAAACAGTTACCAGAGGAAGAGGTTTGTGGAGAAAGGGTGTAAAGAGGGACAATATATGGTTATAAGTAATGATTTGACTTCAGGCAATTGGTACACAGCACAATCAACATTTCTAATGCTATAGAAATATTTGCCTGAATTCTGTGTACTTTATTGATAAATTTCACACCATACAATTTAATTTTATAAATCAAATTTAAAAGATAATATAAGATTTCTAAGTTAAAGAACAGTTGAGGCCTATACAATAGCAATTACTGAGCAATTAAAAGTCAGATGGTCTTTGGTAATAAATGTTACGGAAAACATTGCTTCTCTGACAAATTATCTTTAGAAGCCAACACTAAGCACTCAAAATGAGTAAACAGCCTTGAGTTATAGAGAATCTCATCAGAAAAAGAAACCTGCCTGACCAGGCGGTGACACAGTGGATAGAGCGTTGGACTGGGATGCGGAAGACCCAGATTCGAGACCCCAAGCTCTCCAGCTTGAGCGCGAGTTCATCTGGCTTGAGCAAAAAGCTCACCAGCTTGGACCCAAGGTCCCTGGCTCCAGCAAGGGGGTGCTCGGTCTGCTGAAGGCCCACGGTCAAGGCACATGTGAGAAAGCAATGAATGAACAACTAAGGTGTTGCCACGGCAACGAAAAAACTAACGATTGATGCTTCTCACCTCTCTCTGTTTCTGTCTGTCTGTCCCTATCTGTCCCTCTCTCTGACTCTCTCTGTCCCTGTAAAAAAAGAAAAAGAAACCTAAAGATGCAGAATATATCATTTTAAAAATATTTTAGGCCTTGCATGAAGTTTCAGAAATCTGGCTACAAAACAAAGGAACAAGGGTTAGGAAAAGAGCGGGTTAGTCATCCGTACCCTGGGTTTCTGAAGTCCCATTTTTATTTGTACTCGATTTTCAATATTTTATACCAGTGAGCAGTTGAGAAAGGGAACATTCTCTTTATACCTAACAGTAACTCAGACACAATGTCTTGTATTATCTGTTATAATATACTTAGAGATTGAATTGTATCCCTCATAAAGACAACTTGAATTCTAACACCTAGTACCTCATAATGTGGACATATTTGGAAATAGAATATTTGCAGAGGCAGCTAAGTTAAAATTAGGTCACTAAGGTGAGCTCTAATTCAATATGATTAATGTCTTTATAAAAAGGGGATATTTAGACACAGAAACATCCCCAGGGGTTTGAGGAAGGACCACATGAAGGTTGGAGTTATGTTACCCCAAGTCAGGGAACATCTTACACTACCAGAAGCTGAACCAGACAAGGATTGATTGTTCTCTACAAGTTTCAGAGGGAAAATGGTCCTCTGACCCCTTGATTTCAGACTTTTAGCTACTGTAACCATGAAATAATATTTGTAAGTCATACAGTTTGTAGTACTTTGTTACAGCAGGAGGCTGATATAAGAATATTTTTAAAGAAATTACTAGTGTATTTTCAAGATGGTGGGCATCTGAGTGGGTCATTCCTCCAGCCACAGTTTCTGACCTCAACTCTTATACACTGATTCATGCGTACAGAACAAACTGACAGCTGAGGAAAGGGGGCGGGAGAGGGGCTGGGCAAGGGAGGTGGAAGGATAGAGCAAAACGGCAAAGAAAAACTCAAGGAACACAGACAACAGTGTGGTGATTGTGAAAGGGGTGAGTGGGGGAAGGTATAGGGGGCATAAATGGTGATGGATGAAGGCTTGACTAGGAGGGGTGAACACACAGTATAGCATACAGAGATGTGTTATAGAATTGGGCACCTGAAACTTGTATAATTATGTTAACTAGTGTCACCCTAATAAATTCCCTTTAAAAAAAGCAAAGAGAGAGAGAGAGAGAAAGAGAGAGAGAGAGAGAGAGAATATGGGTACAATAAAGACAGTAAGGATCCACCTTTACTGTAGCTCACACTCAAGCAGAAGACATATAAATAAGAAAAATATATATAAAGTGAGCTCAGAGTTGGCAAAGTCTCCAAAGAAATAGAAGTAAACAATGACTAAAGAGAGCTATGGTTAGGTGTTTTAGAAGTTGTCAAGTGATGCCTCTCTAAAATGGTAATACTTGAATATAAATGGTGAAAATAAAATAGTCATATGAGTATCTGAGCAAAGAATATTTTAGATAAAGAGATCAAAAGCCGAAATAAGTCTTCTCTACTCCAGGAATAGATAAAGAAGTCTAGCAGGAGTATTCTGATTTTCAAGGGACAGTATTAGAGGTAATTTAATATTCAAATGGGTGTGGGACCTGAGAGATCATGATGGACATCTGAATTTTTGCCTATGAATAACAGAAAACCAATAAAACATTTTAAGTGAAAGGTTTATGTAACCTGTTTACATTTATAAAAATTCTCACTGCAACATAAAGGCATATGTTGGTGGGAGTGAAAGAAGGGAGAAACAGCAGTATAGGTAAGAGAGAAAACATACTTGGGCTAGTGTGGTAGTGGATAAAGGGAGCTGATGAATAGTGGTTAATTTAGGATATATCATTTGTATACAGGACTGGCTGATAATGAAAAATTATTGATGCCTTTAAATTATATGAGAAAAGACAGGATTGATGATAGACAGTGAAAATGAAGTCAAGAGTAGCATTTTCAATGTGTTTTATTTACAGTGTTTCTTGGACATTTGCTTGGTACTGTCGAGTAACCAGCTGTCTGGATTTTATGAGAGAGATTAGTGCTTAAGTTATAAAAATGGGAATGTTCAGCAGATAGGTTATATTTAAACCCTTGGATCTAGACAAAGCTACCTAATGCTAGGGAAGAGGGTTGAAGACTATATATTGGGACTCTACATCATGTAAAAATTTGGCAGAAGAGAAGAAAACAGGAAAAGAGGATGTTAATGGGTTTGGGAATTTTAAGGCTGGCGACCAAGGGAAAGACAGGACTATGACAGGGTGGTAACACATAACAAGCCCCTTTTTTGAGGTATTTGGACAAGGTTGCATGAAAGGGAAAGTATCTCCTAGTAGGAGACCTCCCAGAGAAGTTGGTATCAGGCAATCACTCAGAAGGGGAAAAAACAAGGAGATTCCCCTGGGGAAAAGGATCTCATATGTAGGCAGTGTTACTAAGTAACATTGTCAGAGAGCTCCAAAGAACAAGAGAGGGCTACGTGTCTTTTATGACCATGAAATATGATTTATCTGTGGCAAGAAGATGTTGGGTGCAGTTTTGAAGTATATACAAAGAAGGCAGGCTCTATATAGACGAAAATATACTTATTTGGTCTATATTTAAAGCATTTATACGTATAAGAATTTGAATTTGGCACCAGTGGCTTTGAGTCAAAGGTCTTTGCTTGCTGTGAAGAAGTAAACAACATAGGGGCCTAATACAGGGGCCATCTTTTTTTGCCCATTTATGTAACAAAGGATGAGACAGAAAGGTTTATGTGTACAAGGAAAAAGAAAGACTGACAGACACAGAAACAGAAGAAAGCATTGGAAAAGTAGTGAAGAAAATTTTAAGAAGGATGAAGTAGTCAACTGCAACTGGAGGGTCAAACAAAATGAGTACAGAGAATTGAGCTGGAGTTGTTTAAGCAAAAGAATTGATGACCTCGATTATAGTACTTTCAGTGGAAAAGTAGAAACAAAACTTTGATTGCAGAGTATTAAGGAATGGAAGTTCAGATGTGAGTATTAAAACTCTTCCAAGGAAAACGTTTCAATTTTTTAAAGAAATATTGTACTATGATTTAAATGTTTTATTTCTCCAAAAATGTATATGTTATACACAACACCCAAGGTGATTGTATTAGGAGGTGGGGCATTTGGGTGATAATTATATCATGAGGTCAGTGACCTCATGATTGGGATAAAGGTTCTTATAAAAGAGGCCCCAGTAAGTTCATTCCCTCTGCCATAAACCAGGAAGCTTGTCCTCATTAATCACTGAATCTCCTGGCATATTGACCTTAATGTTCATAATGTCATAAATTTCTTTTGTTTATAAGCCACTCAATCTGTGGTATTTTATTTAAGCATCTCAGACTAAGTCTTATTTTTGGAGGGAAAGCAGAGACATGGCCTAGTTGCTTTACAGCAACATGAGAGTGCTTTTAGAAAGCAGTAGTGTTGGTGTTGAGGATAAAGAGAGCATCATTTCTTTGGTTTCATATTTCCATATGGAAAGACCTGCACTAGAGTAACACTTTTGGCCTCTTGTCTCATACCTTACTCTTTGCTCCTCACAGAGTAGAAGTGAGTTAGCTGACCTAAGGGCAAAATCCATTGGTATTATTTCTCTGGTTGGTGGAGTTCATCTGTTGAAAGTCTGAAAACACTGGAGAATTGTTTCTTTTCTTCTTCCTTTCTGTGCCAGACCAGGATAAAGCAGCATACTGATAAAGTGTTTCTTCTCTAAACTTAAGCTTTTCATTAGGTCTTAACTGAAGTAGGAACAAAGTACAGTATGTTAGATTGCTCTTTGGCCAATAATTTAAAGATCTGTCGACAATCTATTTTCAGTAATGATAAAATCCTTGTTTTCATTAGCCTATCTCAATTGAGTCTATCTCAGTTGATTCTATACTGGGTAGGGGAATAAAAATATATTAAATATGGACGCACTAAATATATATAGTTTGGATGATGGCAAGAATGATTTAGTAAAATGAGGGTATGGAGGAAGAAGAGTAATTGAAGGAGCCAAGACATTGAGTAGGCTAGATCTTAAATATTAGCTGTCCATTATAACTGAAAAAAAAGTATATTATGGTACAGAAGCAGATATAGCAAGAAGATAAACATGGCATTATCAAATCTTAAGTCAAACATTTAGTTAGATGAACTTGAGATTATTACTTAATCTCACTGATCTTTATTTTTCTTATTTGTGAGCTGAAAAGAATATTTATCACCATAAATTTGCTATGAAGCATGCATAAGGTTTCACATTCAAAATGCAAATCTGTACTCTAGGCCAGTCAGTGGTCAGCAAACTGCAGCTTGCGAGCCACACACGGCTCTTTGGCCCCTTGAGTGTGGCTGTTCCACAAAATACCAAGTGCAGGCGCTACCTCAATAAGGAATGTACCTACCTATATAGTTTAAGTTTAAAAAATTTGGCTCTCTCACCTGATCAGGTGGTGGTGCAGTGGATAGAGCGTCAGACTGGGATGTGGAAGACCCAGGTTCGAGACCCTGAGCTCGCCAGCTTAAGTGTGGGCTCATCTGGCTTGAACAAAAGCTCGTCAGCTTGTACCCAAGGTCGCTGGCTCCAGCAAGGGGTTGCTCAGTCTACTGAAGGCCTGCGGTCAAGGCATATGTGAGAAAGAAATCAATGAACAACTATGGTGTCGCAATGGCAACGAAAGGCTAACTATTGATACTTCTCACCTCTCTCCGTTTCTGTCTGTCTGTCCCTATCTATCCCTCTCTCTGACTCTCTCTCTGTCCCTGTAAAATAAATAAATAAATAAATAATTTGGCTCTCAAAGAAATTTCAATCATTCTACTGTTGATATTTGGCTCTGTTACTAATGAGTTTGCCGACCACTGCTTAGGCCAAGTCAAGTATAGAAAAATGCAACAACAAGTAAATATATCCTTCTAGCATCTGAAGCTATTTAATTTGTAATGTGTATATCTATAAAGCCAAAGAAACCTTTTAATATGAAGAACTTTTTAAGTCTTTCTATAGTAAAAACATCTCTTTTGGTGTTCAGTGCTCAAAATACTTTTGGTGTTCACGTCAGGCTGGATAAACTGTTTGTTCTTAACTCTTAGAAACTATGAACAGTCTGGAACAGATAATTGGCCTTTTTCATACTTTCAGAACTAGAAAAATTTAACTAAACTTGAAAAGGAAAAGTTTGTTGAAAGAGAGAATAGTTTTTTTATTGTGGAAACTTTGTAAAGAGTCTGAGAACAAGTCTTTTTTACTGCTTTTCATGATTTTCTCTTTATTGATCATGTAGTTTAAACAGAAACCTTATCAAAGGTTTCTACCAAATGGTAGTAATTTTCCTCCAACAATATATAATAAAAAATAACTGAATGGATGCTTCATGAGAGCATATTTCTTGTTAGTCCACATCATTAAAAATTTTATCTACTAGTAAAACTTCTATATCAGAGAATTGTGAAAGAATAAATGGAATCATGCCATGTACAGTGCAATGCTAGTGATTGAGGCCAAGCAGGTTCACATTGAATCTGGGCAGATGGTAGAGGAACTGTGGAGCCAGAAAGTGCTAGGCCATTCCCATCCATTAGATTAGATGGTGGGTGAACAAACAGGCAAAGGATAACCACTTCTCATGACAGTGGGTGAGCAAAAAAGAAAACCACCCTCACAGTGGCAGGTGAGAGAACCAGAAAATGGACCCTTGCAATGATGGGCAAGCAATCCACACCAAGGAAAAACACTCATAGCCTTACATAGGTTATATATACGTGACTCTGCCACATGCTCACTTAGTAATCGTGTAAAGCATAAACAAGGAAGCCTAACACAGTAGTTTTCCCAACATACAGTCTTTCTGTCTGAGTTCTTTTACATAGCACAGAATTTTAGACATCGGTCCCTGTGGTTGCATATATCAGTAGTTTGTTGTTTTTATTTATGAGTATAATTTGAATTCATGGATTTATTCCAATATGTTTATTCATTCACCAATTGATGGGTATTAAGTTGTTTTTAATTTTTGGCTGTAATGAATACATTTTTATGAACATTTGTGTACAAATCTTTGTGTGGACATATTTTTATTTTTCTAAATGTAAAATTATAGAATTATATAAAAAGTATGTTTAAATCAATAAGAAACTGTCAATATGTTTTCCAAAATTGTTGCAAACATTTTGCTCTTTTATCAGCACAAGATGAGAGTTTTAGTTGCTCATGTTATCCCCAGTACATGATAGTTTTAGTCTTTTTAATGTGGGCCATTATTATACAGTGTGTCCATAAAGTCATGGTGCACTTTTGACCAGTTACAGGAAAGCATCAAAAGACAATAGAAATGTGAAATCTTCACCAAATTAAAGGAAAACCCTCCCAGTTTCTATAGGATGATGTGGCAGCATGTGCGCATGTGCAGATGATGACATAACACCATGCATACAGCAGAGCAGCCCACGGCCATGCCAGTCGAGATGTGAACAGTACAGAAGAAAGTTCAGTGTGTCTGTGGCTCGCTAAATTAGAATCTGTGACCTAAGTGCAATGTGAATATGGGTGCTTTTATAATGAAACGCCACCACAAAGGAATAACATTACTCGGTGGGATAAGCAGTTGAAGGAAACTGACAGTTTGGTGGAGAAACCCCGTTCAGTCAGTGACGAGTCTGTAGAGGCTATACAGGATAGCTACCTAAGGAGCCCTAAAAAATCTGTGCATGCATGTGCTCAACAATTACACCTAAGCAAGACTACAGTTCATAAGGTGTTAAAGAAACATCTCTGTTTTATGGGATACAAATTGCAGCTGTTGTCACGGTATCAAACCAGCAGATAGACCCACACAATGCATGTTTGCTACAGATATGCTTCATGAGAACAATAATGATGCAAGATTTTTGCAGAAGATTGTGTTTAGCGGTGAGGCAACTTTCCATATCTGTGGACATGTTCATCGCTATAACTTCCGAATATGGGCTGCTGAACATCCTCATGCCTACGTTAAGTATGAATGTAACACCCCTAAAATGAACGTGTGGTGTGGCCTGATGCATGATAAGGTGATAGGCCCATTATTTTTCGCAGAGCAGTCTGTGATGGCAAACACCTATTTTGACATGTTGGAATTGTATGCAGTGCCACAATTTCCAGAAGGTGTCATCTTTCAATAGGATGACACTCCTCCTCATTACACCACCATTTTTCGTGAGTTTCTGGATAGAATATTCCCCCGGAGGTGGGTAGGCAGAGGTTCTGTCAAGCCATGGCCACCACAATCCCTGGGTCTGACGCCCTTAGACTTTTACTTTTGGGGTTATGTGAAGCAACATGTGTACATTGAATGTATCAACCACATTAATCACTTAAAACAGAGAATCACGGACGTTATTCACTGTTACACCAGATGTCCTTACCCTTGTGTGGCAAGATCTTCACTTTCGTTTGGATGTGTGTAGGGCAACAAATGGAGCCCACATCAAACTGTACTGAATAGATATGACACGGGAAGCTTTCCTTTTATTTGGTGCAGATTTCACATTTCTATCGTCTTTTGTTGCTTTCCTGTGACGGGTCAAAAGTGCACCATGACTTTACGGACACACTGTAGTGTGTATGTTGGCAGTGAAACAGCACCAGGTGTTAGACGAGTGGAGTCAAACTAAATGCTGGCTGGTCCAGCAAGCATAGCGCTTGAGTTCTAAGGAAAAAATTCAGAGTCAAGACTTAACCTATTATAGAAAGTTTATTTAGAAAGTGACAGAGGTAGAATAAGTGAGTTTAGAAGAAATGGGTTCAGGAAACAAGCTACAGACTCAAAAGAAGGGCCCTTTGAGCTTAGGAGAAAGAAAGCAAGAACATACAATGCCTGAGGAAAGGAGAAGGGGAAAAGCTCTGAGTGCTTCAGAGACAGTTTTCATTGGGGAGAGACTGGGTAGACAAAGGCATGTGCTAGAAAGAGAGAGAAAGACAGTGGGTCTTTTGTCCTGAGGGTTTTTATTCCCTATCTAAAGGCAGGTTTTAGGGATATTCCTGGGTTAGGAGAGGGGGACATGATCTCAATAAAATGTTTATCAGCTTTTCCAGGTGTGTCCTTTCAGGGTCTTAGTATCCACTGATTGGTCTGCGCCAGGGCAGGGGATTTTATTAGTCATCCCATTTGGTCCTGATATTAATCATGGCATCCTCTCATCTGGCCTTACTTCTTTTCTGGGCCTGGAGCTGAACCACAACTGATGCTTAGAATGTTATCTTTAACTTGACCAAATCTCTGCCTCTGTAGCCAGCAGACCAAAAGCTTTTTTCCTAAGCTTATTTGATGCTAGTCAGAACCTCATTGTCCTGAGGTGTTTGTATATTAAGTGACTGTTTCTAAAAGTTATGAAATGTGTTCATGTAAATGGCAATCTAAAAGAATACTAATTACTCACTTTTGGTTGACACTGAAAGTTGAAGTCTTTTTTTTTTTAAATTAGAAATCCTAATTCAAGTAGAAAGGAACTATATAATTTTAATAATAAAATATAAGGTATGAAATACTTTTAAAGGAAAAGAAAGTAAATTGTTTTAAAGTGGTTCTGAATGAGTAAGAAAGTTGGTGCAAGTCGCAGAAAGTTTGTGCAAGGAGAATAAGCAAAAAGAGAAAGAACTAAAAGCATGACAAAAGGTGAGAAAGGGTTATAAAGGAAAGAGACATACATATTACAGAAAGGAAGAATATTAGAAAAAGAATTGTCTTAAAAGAAAAATAGAAATAAAAGAAAAGAAGAAGCATATAAATAGATAGTCAAGTAGAAACACTGACTACAAATGGGAAGGCCCAGTATCTCCCTTTATTTTTAAAATTGTTAATTTTCCCCAGAAACCCCACCCCAGGTAAATTCATAATAGGGAAAAATATAACTGGTTTCTTAGTCAAAACTAAAGTCATTTATTCATTTATAGATACAAGATTGGTCAAAAAAAGAGTCAGTTATCATCTCAGTAACAGGAATTGCTGAACAGATGTAAAAAAAGGCCTTTCTGACCTTCCCAGTGTTTAAATTTTGAGAGACAGACGTAAGTTTAGGTTATTCCAATGGGTCCCTGAAATACCTCAAGAATTTATTCTCTCTCCTAATAAAAAATTTTAAACTATTTATTAAGCTTGAAATTATAAAAACTTTTAAAAAATATAATAAATAAATAACTAATTTATTTTTGTACATGTTATTTTTAAAGTTAGATGTTCTGAACATTCTGTAAAAATCTCCAAGAATCTACAAGTTCTGATATACTTTTGTTTGTAATTCAATTATTATTCTAAATGTTACTAAAAGAAATAAAATCTTTGTCATTTACATCATATTCAGGTCGATAACCAAGTCATTTTAAGATTTTGTTTTTCTTTTTGTCATCTAGAGACAGCTATTGTTTTGGTTTAATGCTTTTGCAAATAGATTACATCTTCAGAAACATTCATGGAAAAGACTCAAATTTGTTCTATAATATTGGTTTCTGAATATAAATGTTCAAATTATACCTTTGAACGGGACAAAAAATTATAGAACTCTGGAAGATAATTATATTTATAGAAATATTGAAGAATAATCAGGATAAACATATTGATTAGAGAAACAATTATTTTCCTGACTGTTCAAACTATTGATTTTTAAATCTTTTTGTTTTCCAGATACAAGGAAACTTGTTTCTAAAAGCAATTTAGTGAAATATATTTTTATAAAGAATATCAAGGCATTTACATTTTTCTCCCTACGTGACCCCTCTAAAACTAGGCAACTCTTAATGAATATTATTATTTTTGTGACAATCTGTTTGCTTGCACTGATTTAATAAAAATCTATTTTTTTATAAGACACATAGAACCAATTTCTAATTGTGATTTTATTCACTGAGACTTTAACTGTAATATCATGTCTGGAAAAAATATACCTGAATTCTGGAAAGTTTTACAGATTCCAAAAAGTGTTAAGAAACTGAGATTTACTTTGAAAGCCAATAATATTACTTAGAGAAATGACCTGGTACCTTGCTTGTTCATGCGGTTCATGGGAAATATTTCTAGGTAAGGAAAAAAAATTGCTTTCCTGGGATATGGTAAGAAAAGAAACTCAAGACATTTTGGGAGATCTCAAGAGTTTGAGGAATTCACCCAAACTCACAGCATTGCAGGCAAAGCCTGATGGCAACTCTATGGCTTGTTGGGTTTTTTTTATTTCTGTTCCCTGAGGGGCTAATTAAAACTCAATCTAAAAATTTCTTATAAAATTCTAGCTAAGCAGATTTAAAAGAGACTATATGATCAATTGCTATTCTTGTTGTATTTATTCAAATAATCAGGCTAAATTGAAACTAGACAATGTAGTGAATGGGTTGGTCATAATTTGACTCTTTAATAAAAATGAGGGTAATTTTAGAAAAAAATATTTCAATAAAATCTATAACACAGTTATTAATATCAAAAACTAGACTGGATCCTGATTTTTTCTATTTTCTTTTTTTAATTGATTTAAATTTATTGTGTTTATGTAAATTCAAGTGTCCCACCGAATACCTCCCCCCCCACCTTAGTGTTCCCCTCAACATTCCCCTTGCCCCCCTCCCCCTAACACACTCCCTTCTTTCCTGCAGGATTTACTTTTCTGCTCTCTATAACGCTGTGCTATATATATATATATAATTTCAGCAGTCTCTTTCCCTTCTCTGATTTCATCCTCTCATCCCCTTTCCCTCTGTCTGCTTTCTCTCTGGTCCCTTTGATCTCGTCTCTGCCTCTATTCTGTTCCTCAGTTCACATTGTCCATTGGATAATAAGTGAAGTCATATGATATTTTTATTTCTCTGCAAGGCTTATTTAACTTAACATAATAGTTTCCAGGTCCATCCATGTTGTTGCAAAAGGTAAGATTTTCTTCTTCCTCATGGCCACATAGTATTCCATTGTGTATATGTACCACAACTTTTTAATCCACTCATTCACTGATGAACACTTTGGCTGTTTCCAGATCTTGGCTATTTTAAACAATGCTGCCATAAACATGGGTGTGCATGAAGAGAAACAACATCTGCATAATAGGGGTTCCTGAAGGACAAGAGAAAATAAAACAGGGATAGAGAACCTGATCAAAGAAATCATAGCTGAAAACTTTCCTAAATTGATGGAGAAAAAAGTCACACAAGTTTAAGAAGCACAGAAAATCCCATTAAAAAGGAACCCAAAGAGACCTACACCAAGACACATCATAGTTAAAATACCAAAGCTAAGAGATAAAGAAAAAATACTAAAAGCTGCAAGATAAAAGCAGTCACTCACTTACAAAGGAGCCCCCATAAGATTGACATCCAACTTTTCAACAGAAACACTTGAGGCCAGAAGGGAATGGCATGAAATATTCAAAGTAATGCAGAACAAGAGCCTGCAACCAAGACTTCTTTATCCAGCAAGGCTGTCATTTAAAATAGAAGGAGAAATAAAAGGCTTCCCAGACAAAACAAAACAAAACAAAACACAAAAATCTCAAGAAATTTATTACAACCAGACCAATGCTGCAAGACATGTTAAGGGACCTGTTTTAAACAGAGCAAAGGGGGGGGATATAGTAAAAGAGGAATGTAGATTTAAAGTACAAAATGGTAATAAACAACTACATGTCAATAATAAACCTTAAATGTAAATGGATTAAATGCTCCAATCAAAAGACATAGGGTAGCGCCTGACCTGTTGTGGTGCAGTGGATAAAACGTCAACCTGGGAACACTGAGGTTGCCGGTTCAAAACCCTGCACTTGTCTGGTCAAGGCACATGTGAGAGTTGATGCTTCCTACTCCTTCCCCCCCCCTCTGTCTCTCTTCTCTAAAATGAATAAATAAAAATTAATTTTAAAATATTTCTATTAAAAAAAAAGACATAGGGTAGCTGTGTGGATAAGAAAATAGGACCCGTACATATGCTGTCTACAAGAGACCCACCTGAAAACAAAAGATACACATAGACTGAAAGTAAAAGTATGAAAAAAAATATTTCATGCAAATGAAAATGTAAAAAAAAAACTGTTATAGCAATACTTATATCTGACTAAATAGACTTTAAAACAAAGACTATACTAAGGGTTAAAGAAGGCCACTACATAATGATAAAAGAAGCAATCCAACAAGAAGATATAACCATTATAAATATCTATGCACCTAATATAGGAGCACTTAAATATATTAAACAAATTTTGATGGACATAAAGAGAGAGATCAACAGCAATACTATAATAGTAGGAAATTTCAATACCTCACTAACATCACTGGATAGATCCTCAAGAAAAAAAATTAACAAAGAAACAGCAGACTTAAAGGACACTCTAGATCAGTGGTTCTTAACTGGGTTCTATTGAGCCCTAGGGGTTTGATGAGTCGGTCTCAGGGGTTCGGAGAAGCCTCTGCCGCAGAGGCCAGAATAAAGTAATACTGCAATTTGTTGTGAGTTCATGCACTTTGTTGGTTTTGTTCTTTGAGCAAGGTGATGTTCATGCATGGCTCATTTTGTGCACCAGTAATAAAACATGTCTTGAATTTGGAAAAAAAATTATATTTTATTTATCACTAAAGAAGGGTTCAGTGAATGCACATATGAAACTGGTGGGTTCGGTACCTCAAAAAAGGTGAAGAACCACTGCTCTAGATCAACTGGATTTAAGAGATACCTTCAGAACCTTTCACCCTAAAGCAGCAGAATATACATTCTTTTCTAATTATCTTGAATGTTTTGACTACATCTTACTGAACTATTGCTTTTTTCCCCCTCAGATCCTTTCACTTAGAACCATTGAGAACTAAAAATTTTTTTCAGAGTTCTGTCATTCTAGCTTTTGCCTTAATAATACTGAGATTTGTAACAGTTCTTTTCTACCAGGTTACAAACCCTACTCATGCTCAGGGAACACCACCTCTTTCCATGTCCTGGTCTCATCATCCCTCTGACAGAGAGTAAGGATTTTTTGGCTCTGAAAGACAACATTGCATTCTTTAGCAAGAAGCAGCCACAGATGAGATCCTGTAGCCCCTTCCTTTGAAAGAATTTAGGGCCACAAACCTTGAGGGGGAACTGTAATAGGCAGTTAGACAAATATGAGCAGAGCGATGATTATAAACCAAATATAGAAGGTCAGCAAGGCAGAAAACCCCAGGTGCCGAAGAACAAACAAAACTGAGAAAACAAAATCCTCCTTTCTAGGGTAACCCTTTTTTTTCCCCAGCTATCAGATTGCTGGTCATGCAAGTTAGACCTCTTAGCAGGGGCATAAACCAGGAGGGCAGAGAATAGTGTTTAAGCATTAACCCCTGGGAATAACATCTAGGATTCGGTTGTGTTTCATTTCCAAAGCCAGAAAAGAAACAAAATAATTACTTCTGTATAAAACTGATCTTACAGATATAAGATAATTAAAATTAAATAGGAGGGAATTATGGAACAGTAGGAAAATTGTACATTTGTGACTTCTTTATGACCCTTCTCTTTGAAATATGGCAAAAAGCATATCTCTCAGGCAGCCTCTGGGAAACATCCAGGAGAAACTGAGATATTAAGAAGGGAGAAAAACGGTCTGAATCTCTTGGCTTCTGGAAAGAATGCAGAGATCAAGAAGGTATCTAGCCTGTTATCTACTTCAAGGGCAGGACATACTGATCTACCTTAGAAGGACACCCTACCACCCCTCACCTATGTGACTAACTACAAGGATTTTGCCATTTGCACCATCACTAACAGCCCCTAAATCATATAAAAAGGGTTAACAGAATGGGAGTGTTAATGCAGATTTTGGGTTCAAAGCTCTTTGCCTTCTTGGGTTGCTGGATATTCGATTGAAGATACTTATATTCACTTCAGTCTTCATCTCTGTGTATTGACTTCATAGCAATGGGCAGTATGAGTTCTGGCTTATTTCAGTAAAAATATAATTTTTAATTTCAAAAACTTCTTTTTCCATACAGAAATTTCTTCTTTTCCAACTATATCTTTTCCATCTGGGATTACAATTACATGTATGTTAGATGACCTGATGTTGCCGCATGGAGTTTAAATTTTTTGCCTGACCAGGTGGTGGCGCAGTGGATAGAGCATCGGACTGGGATGCAGAAGACCCAGGTTCGAGACCTGCGCTCACCAGCTTGAGCGCAGGCCCATCTGGCTTGAGCTCACCAGCTTGGACCCAAGACCCCTGGCTCCAGCAAGGGATGGCTCGGTCTGCTGAAGGCCCGCGGTCAAGGCACATGTGGGAAAGCAATCAATGAACAACTAAGGTGTTGCGACAGCAACAAAAAACTAATGATTGATGCTTCTCACCTCTCTTCGTTCCTGTCTGTCTATCCCTCTCTCTGACTTTCTCTTTCTCTGTCCCTATAAAAAAAAAGAAATTGTTCTTCATTCTTCCCTTTTTTGCTTTTAATTATGTGTTTGTGTGTATGTATGTATATGTATATGTATATAGTTGTTAAGTTGCTCTAATCTGTAACCTAATCTGCAATTGATCTGAGTTTTATTGGAATTTTAACTAGATTCAGTTCATCACTAAATTAAAATATTTTAGAGATGGGATTAAGTATTTCCCTTTAGGAATGCTTAGGATTTGAATACAGACATGATTCCAAAGAGTTTGTTCAGCCCAGTTGGCTGATCCCTGACCTTCTGAACCAGAAAAAAAGTGGTGAGAAAACCTATGATTTCATAACTTACCTTGATTTTTCTTGTCATGGAAATAATGGTCTCTAGTTACTTTCTATAGTCTCTTTAATATAATCTAGTTATTTTTATCTTTTGCTATGTATAAATGATTGTAGAGTTTGCTTTAGGCTGTGTATACTTTTGCTACTTGCAGAAATGACTTGTTTTTTCTTTTTGCAGTCAGATAGGCTTTAGGTTACATGAAGATAAATTTAATTAAGCAAAAAATTGGACTGAATCAATATTTATTTTCAATCTTTGTGATGATGGTTTATTTCTCATTCCCTTTTAATTTTAGTATGTTGCCCCTAGGATCCCAATTAAAGGCTGACAGTAGTTATGTAGTTCTCTCCCCATTTGGGGGTTCTGACCTCAAATGTTTATCTTTCCAGTTCTGTGAGATTGCCAAATATTTACTTGGTTACTATGCTGTAAGTCAATACTTTTGAACTGGTAGATGTTTCCAGGAAAAAAAGTAGTGTCAAATGTCAAGCTTACATCTTGTGTTTCTCTTCTCCTCTAGAGAACTTGGTTCCAAACATCTCTCGTGAATACATTAGCTTTCTGATGAGTTTAACCTATGTTTTCCATGCTTTTTTGTCCAGTGTTTTAGGCAGTAGATTGTTCTAAAACATGCTAATCAGCCAATTCTTGACTCTCCTTTTTATGTTCTTTCTTTTTGACTTTGATGTTCTTTATTTTCATCATCATGTGACTTGAAAATTTTAAGCATTCTTTAACCTGTGGATTGATGATCTGTTCAAATATCACCTTTGTTCAAATATTCTCTTCTTCTAAGAAGCTAACAAAATACATATTAAACCTTCTTATTGTATTCTACATAAGTCTTTTTTTCTCCTTCTGATTTTTTTTATCCTTTTACCTCACTGAGCTGCATTTTATTTTCTTTTTATCAAATTTATTAGGATGGCGCTGGCTGGTTGGCTCAGTAGTCGAGTGTTATTGGGCAGATAAAATATGCTCACTTTGTTAAAGATGGCACTGTCCACATGGAAGCCCGCCACCCAGGTGATATTAGTTGCCCTTCTTGCTTGGGATGGGTGTGATTAAATTAATGTGTGTTGGGGGTAAGCAGGCTCTAAGCAGGTAGAATCCTTATAGCCTAAGGCTTACTTTTAAGACTAAGCCTTTCACACCTTTTTGATGTAGGGTGGTGCATTCTCATGAGGAATCCCATTATGCCTCAGATAAGTGACTTTGTATCAGAGACTTCCTTGTTTGAATATTGAATTAAAGGTTTTGATTTCTATACTATAAAGTGGGGCAGATCGGGAGCTTGCTCTCTCTCGGTTCCTGAGATTAGCATTAGAGAGAAGAGCAGAGAAAAGCCACATGGAAGTGGCCAGAAGAAGAAGCCCAGATGGTGGAGTGCTGAGGGAGAAGCCAGTCTGTTCAGAATTTGTGCAGGAGAAGGAGATGGGGAATAGAGGTGAATAAGTCTGGTGAGCTAGAAACCTTTGGTTTTTGGAAACTCAGACAAGCCAGTGGCTTTGGGAGCCCTGAATGGAAAGAGAAGTGTTTTCCCATTGTGTGTATTTCTTGCCCGCCAGGTGCAAGCCAGGATTAAAGATGATGGCCCACCAGTTCTTGGCTTTATTGTTTCATTACTGTCTGTCCGAATCTAATGCAAACCATCTTGAGCCAGGTGGCTGTGATGGTGGCTGTGGCTACTGGCTTTACAAGCATCAACCCAGTGTTTAGATATCCCAGGTTTGATTCCCAGTCAGGGCACACAGGAGAAGTGATATCTGCTTCTCCACCTCTCCCCTTTCTCCTTTTTTTTCTCTCTCTCTCTTTTCGCCTTCCATAGCCATAGTTTGATTAAATCAAGCCCATTGCTCCTAGGAACTGAGGATGGCTCTGTAGAGCCTTCACCTCAGGTGCTATAAGTAGCTTGGTTGTGAGCATTGCCCCAGATGGGCAGAGTATCAGCCATGCATGTGCCCTGCGAGATGGATCTTCATTAGATCACATGCAGGAGTCTGCCTCTCTACCTCCTCTCCTCCCACTTGGAAAAAATTATTGGGGTGACAGTGGTTACTAAATTATATAGGCTTCAATTGTACCTTTCTATAATACAAAATCAATGTACAAAAATTCATTGTATTTCTATATATGAAGAATATAATTTCAGGTAAAAATGACGGAAAATTTCTTTTGTAATTGACACAAAAAGAATAAAATACCTAAAATGAACTTAACAAAGGATGTGAAAAACATATTTATTTATAGCCACAAAGAATTAGTCAAAGATATCAAAAAAGATAGAATAAAATGGAAAGATATTCAATGTTCATCAATTGGAAAAATTAACTTAGTAATCAACATTCCCCAAAGCAACATACACATTTAATGTAATCCTCACTCAAATCTCAATAACATGTAAAATACAAATTAGAAGAAAAACATGTTAGATTTGTATGGAACAACAAAAACTCCAATAGCCAAAACAATCTTCAGGAAAAAAAAAGAATAAAAACAGAGATACTACTCCACTTGTCTTCATATTATACTACAGAGCAATGTTAATCAAAACAACATGGTATTGGGAGAAAAACAAACACACATACCAAAAAAAAAAAAAAAAAAAAAAAAATTAGAGTCTGGCGATAAACCCACACGTATAAGGGCTAATAATTTTTAACAGAGAAGACAAAAACAGATAATGGAGAAAAGAAAGTCTCTTCAATAAATTGTTTTTTCAATTTTCTCAGCACTATTTTTCCGATACACAAAAATTTATTCAAAATATATTAAAGACTTAAATATAAGATCTGAAACAATAAATTGCACAGAAGCAAACATAGTTACTAAACTTATGGACCTTGGTCTTAGAGAAGATTTTATGAATTTGACCCAAAGGCAAGGAAAGTACAGACAAAAACAAAATGTGACTATATCAAACTTTTGCACAATAAAGAAAATGATCAACAAGACAAAAATCAACCAACTGGCTTGGAGCAAGATGGCGACGGAGTAGGCGGACATACCAACTTCTAACTCCCAGAACCAAGTGGATTATAACAAAATTTTAAGAACCATCATCTGGATAAACCAACTTTGAACTAAACTAAGTGGACTCTTCAACCAAGGAACACAGAAGAAGCCACATTGAGACTGGTAGGAATAGCGAAAATGCGAAGAGGGCTGCCAGCTCCCTGGAGCAAACGGCAGCTCAGAGAGACCCGCGTGGTGGGAGGAGAGTTTGGCGGAGAGGGAGGGACCTGGGTCCCAGGAACCAAGCCCCAGCCTACAGTCCCAGAGCCTAGAAGAGGCGTTTGGACAGTTTTGAGCTGTAAAACAAGTGAGGGAGCTCCCAGGCCTACAGTGTGGAGTATTAGGGCCCTTCCTACTCTGCTGAGGGTTGCTGAAGGGTATGGTGGTGGCAGGATGCTGAAAGGCGGTTCTGTTGGCGTGGGCGGAGGCCAAGCCGGTGTGAGCTCGGTCTAGCCCAGCAGGGGCGGAGGGGATGCGCGAAAGTGGTCGGAAGCTGCAGGCCCGCCTGTAATCCCACCTGCGGGGACAAAGTGGGAGGCAGGAACGGGCAGAGATCTGCTCTGCAACCCTGCGCAGGCCGGCCATGACCGCGGGGACGGGGCTAGGACCAGAAAGGGCGCAGGCTCACGGCTGAGCTCGCGCTGCCGGCCCCACCCGGCCGGAGAGACCGTGGTTTGCCATTCTACGTGCGCGAGCGGGCTCTGGGCACGGGGGCCGGGTGGACACTGGGACGGGCAGAAGCTCGCAGCTGAGCGGAAGCCAGCAAACACACCCGGCCCAATAAATCTTGGTTTGCAACCCTGTGCAGAAGGGTCCTGGCATCGAGGGTGGGGCTAAAGCTCCGGACGGGCAAAGGCTCACAGCTGAGAGCACATCAAAAGCCCCGCCCAACCCGCAAAATTGTGGCGAGCAGGCTCTGACTGCGGGTTCTGGGCAGAAGTCCGGAAACAGGCTGGTCCGCAGCTGAACAAAGGTGCTCACTTCTACCCTTGGTGCTAAGACTTGTGGCTTCAGTAACAGCCCCTCCCGAGGAGGAGAGGCAGAAATCACAGCAAAAGCCACAGTGGGCCGGCGCTGGCAACGCTCATACCCAACCGCCCTAGGCAGCGGCAGAGGGGGTGGCGGGCCTGCAGACAGACCACACCTACAGAACACAAAGGCAACACCTACTGGACTCCAGTAGCTACCACTTGCTTATACACAGACAAAATGGGCAGGCAGAGGAATGCAAACCAAATGCATCAAGAGAAAACCACAGAGAAGGACCTGAATGAACCAGATATAACCAAATTACCAGAAGCAGAATTTAGAATAATGATAGTTAGGATGTTCAAAGAGATTAGAGCAACAATGGATAGTCATTATGAACACCTAAATAAAGAGATAACAAGTATAAAAAACAAAATTGAAATAATAAAAAAGAATCAGACAGAAATGACAAATACTGAATCAGAACTGAAGACCACAATGGAAGGAATTAAAAGCAGGATGAATCACGCTGAGGATCGAATAAGCGAGTTAGAGGACACAATAAACAAAGGCACAGAATCAGAGAAGAAAAAGGAAAAGAGACTCAAAAAATGTGAGGAAACTCTAAGGGAGCTCTCTGACAACCTGAAGAGAAACATTTGCATCATAGGGGTGCCTGAAGAAGAGGAGAGAGGACAGGAAATGGAAACTTTGTTCAATCAAATCATAGCAGAAAACTTCCCTAAATTAAGGCTGGGAAACACTCCACACATTCAAGAAGCACACAGAACTCCATTAAAGCGAAACCCAAAAAGATCTACACCAAGACACATCATAGTTAAAATACCAAAGCTAATGGATAAAGAAAATATTTTAAAAGCTGCTAGGGAAAAAAAGGCTATCACCTACAAAGGAGCCCCCATAAGGATGACATCAAAATTCTCAACAGAAACACTTGAGGCCAGAAGGGAATGGCAAGATATAATCAAAGTAATGCAGAACAAGAACCTCCACCCCAAGACTACTTTATCCAGCAAGGCTAAAATTTAAAATTGAAGGAGAAATAAAGAGCTTCCCAGACAAAGAAAGCCTCAAGGAATTCATTAAAACCAAACCAATTCTGCAAGGGATACTAAGGGGCCTGTTGTGAACAGTTTAAAGGGAGGAAAGAATATAGCAAACGAAGAATTCAGCTTTAAAGAATAAAATGGCAATAAACAACTACATATCAAT
Source organism: Rhynchonycteris naso (assembly GCA_037038555.1). Lineage (NCBI taxonomy): Eukaryota > Metazoa > Chordata > Mammalia > Chiroptera > Emballonuridae > Rhynchonycteris > Rhynchonycteris naso. The sequence goes on along the minus strand of CM072998.1, from coordinate 238,895,492 downwards.
AATAACCTTAAATGTAAATGGATTAAATGATCCAATCAAAAGACATAGGGTAGCTGCATGGATAAAGAAACAGGACCCATACGTATGCTGTTTATAAGAGACACACCTTAAAACAAAAGATGCACATAGACTGAAGGTAAAATGATGGAAAAAAATATTTCATGCAAATGGAAATGAAAAAGAAAGGCGGGGTAGCAGTACTTATATCTGACAAAATGGACTTTAAAACAAACGCTGTAGTAAGACATAAAGAAGGACACTACATAATGATAAAGGGAACAATTCAACAGGAAGATATAACTATTATAAATATTTATGCACCAAATATAGGAGCCCCGACATACATAACGCAGACTTTGATGGATATAAAGGGCAAGATTAACAGCAATACTATAATAGTAGGTTAGGTTGCGCACTGCACTCAAGCCACAAACATCAGCACTAAGGGTAGAGTTGAGCACCTTTGCTCACCTGAGGACCCAGCCTGTTCCCGAGCTTCCGCCCAGCCCCCGCGGTCAGAGCCTGCTCGCCACAGTTTCTCGGGTTGGATGGGGCTGCTTATGTGCTCTCAGCTGTGAGCCTCCACCTGTCCGGAGCTTTAGCCCCACCCTCAAGACCAGGGCTTGCCTGCGCAAACCACGGTTTATTGCGCCGGGCGTGGGTGCCGGTGTGCTCTCAGCTGTGACCTTCCGCTTGTCCCGGGCTCTAGCCCCGCCCTTGTGTTTATAGCCAACTCATGCATGCAGGATGGCTAACCATGGTTTCTCCGGCCTGGCGGGGCTGCTGGCATGCTCTCAGCTGCGAGTATCCGCTCATCTGGGGCTCTAGCCCCGCCCCGGCGTTCAGGGCCAACTTGTGCACGCAGGGTAGCAAACCGTGGTTTCTTGGTCTGGTTGTGGCTGCTGGCATGAGCTTAGCCACGAGCCTCCACCCGTCTCTGGTCCTAGCCCCATCCCCGTGGTTCGTGCCGGCTTGCGCAGGGTCACAGAGCCGATCTCTGCCCATTCCTGGCTTCCTGGTTTTCTGCTACAGGTGGGGCTGCAGGTGGGCCAGCAGCTGCCGGACCACTTTTGCGAGTTTCCTCCACCCTTGCTGGGCTAGACCGAGCTCACACTGGCTGGGCCTCCACCCCTGCCCACAGAACCGCGTTTCAGCATCCTGTCGCTACCGCCCCTCCAGCAACCCTCAGCAGTGTGGGAAGGGGCACCACAGCTCAGACTCTAACACTCCATACTGTAGACCTGGAAGCTCCCTCCATCTAAGCAGCTCTGCTCTAAGTGCCGTGGGAGAGCTTTTTTGGCTGATGTCCTGTCTCCATTTGCTGGTATTGCTAGTTCCAGGGGAAATACTCGTTTTTGATTAGGGAAGTGACTTAGCCCAGGGGTTAGGGTGGCTGTCCCTCAGATTGTTTCTCCCTGTGGCTTCCAGTTTACACTCTTTCCCGCTGCTCTAGTCTCTCCTCTGTCTCCGTTCCCCGGAGCCCCAGGTGAGTGGCTGTGAGAGAGGTCTTCTGCACTGTCCCTTTAAGAATCTTGGGTCTGAGAAAACTGTCTCTTTCTCACAAACAGTATCCTCACTTGTTTCACAGCTCAATACTGTCCAAATGCCTCTTCTAGCCTCTGGGGCTGCAGGCTGGGGCTTACAGGGTGGAGGAAACTCGCAAAAACCAGGTCCCTCCCTCTCCGCCAAACTCTTCTCCCGCCTCGCGGGTCTCTCCGGGCTGCCGTTTGCTCCAGGGAGCTGGGCAGCCCTCTTCATGTTCTTGCTATTCCTACCAGTTTCAATGTGGCTTCTTCTGTGTTCCTTGGTTGAAGAGTTCACTTAGTTTAGTTCAAAGTTGGTTTATCCAGATGATGGTTCTTAAAATTGAGTTATAATTCACTTTGGTTCTGGGAGTTGGAAGTTGGTACATCCGCCTACTCCATCGCCATCTTGCTCCTCCCAATACCTAATTTTTGTTGAGTTCGGCGAACCGATTGTTAAAATGGCACTTGTTATCAGGGTTCTCTCTAAGATGGGTGTCTGGGCAGCATCTCCATGTGGAAATCACGAATTCACATTCTAAAGGAATGGGATTCTACTCCTATAGCTGATGGTGCTCAGATAAAAGTGAAAATATATGCAAATGAGAATGCCAAACAAGAAGCAATATGGAAATATCTCAAATAACAGTTTTATTGTTTTTTGTCAGGTATTATTTTATTTTTTATTAATATTTTAGAACTCATGTAACACAATATAAGTATTTTCTTTATAGATTTTTAAAAATTTATTTATTTTAAATAAGAGAGAGAGAGAGCGAAATGGGTGGAACAAGAAGCATCAACTCCCATATGTGCCTTGACCAGGCAAGCCCAGGGTTTTGAACCAGTGACCTGACCATTCCAGGTCAATGCTTTATCCACTGCGCCACCACAGGTCAGGCAACACAATCTAGTTTTATGTACCTCTTTTATTGTTCTTATTTAAATGTTGAATGCATAAAATAATAAACTACCTTTCAGTACATATTTTTTTTAATTCTTAAAATGGTCATTAAGAAGGAGAATCAGTTGTTAAATTATTTGAATCCCACCAATGCTTATAGAACATTAGTTTTGTTCCTTGACAATAGGCAACTCTATTTATATGTAAAGTGTGCTTGAGACTTTATGGAGTTTAAGATAAAGTTAAGTTTAATTAAGCAGCAAAAGCCGAGAATCACTGAGGTACGTTGGCAACACCAAAACTCACATTTTTTTATAGTGATTTACTTCGCAATAATGTATTTTCTGGGCAAAACTAATTTTTGTCCAAAGACTCTATAATACATGAAAGCACATTTAAAGGAAAGCAGTTTGGAAAAAAAATTCTCAGGAGATAATTATTTAGATCATTCAGTCAACTTAGGCTTTTAATATCAAACATAAGATTTCTCCAAAAAGATTTTCTCAGGAAAACAAGATTGCTTTTCCATGCATGATTATGTTACTACGAAAATGTTTTGTGTCCAAGAATGAAAACCTTGGACTTAACAAAAATCCTTTGAATTCTAGTCCAGAAAATCTGTATGGATTTTGATTTAACATTTACCATGTTATCTGATATACAGATCTAGCCAGACATTGCCAGATATAGCTCTATATTGTGATATTAGAATTTCTGAATTTAATTCTTCCTTTAAGTTTAAGCATAATTTCCATCCAAAAAACCATTAATTGGCCCTAGTCACTCTACTTAATTCACTGTTGAACAAATGCAATAAGGAGTCATAATTTTTATATTCAGAAAGGTTTCAGAATCATTTGCCAGGTTAATAACATCTTTTTGTATAGAGGTTGATTGTTTATAATCATTTGAATATAAATAACCTCATAATCTCTTTATAATCATTCTGAAAGGTAGTTTATTACTATCACTTTCTAGGTAAGAACATAAGTAACTTAAGGTTGTTCAATTAGAAAATGATTCAGAATATAAGTCTGCTGCTGCATAGCACCATGGATTTTCTACTTCACGTAATTCATTCATTTGTTCACTCATTTATTCAACAAACATTTCACCCCTAATTTCTCTAGCAAAGTAATGATACTCTGTAAGAATGTTATTATAGTTCTGGGGCTGATTTTACTAAAAATCAAAATAGAAATAAATACAAGTCAATGTTATGTATATTTTCTGGATTCCTAAAATGAATTGGGTTAAGAGATAGAATCAATAGCCCTAGGGACTAAAAAAAATTGAGAGAAGGCAACACAAAGGGAAGAGCAGAAGACGGGAATAGAGAGCATCTGAGGATCTGCTGTTTCATAATGATTTTTTCTACCTGGATCCAATGTGAGCAATACGCAAGAAATGTGGTTGACATATTCACCCATGTAGTTGACTCTCCAGAGGTGAATTAAACTTAAAACCCAGAGTTTTAGATGATTGGATACTCAGAATTTCTCTATGGTCTTTAGATTCACATGGGTAATATTATAAAGTGTGGATTTTTTTTGCCTGATTTTAATATGTTGGAAATTAAAACCATGCTAATGTTTTAAAACTGGGGTACTCAATATTTAAGTGTGCATTCTCCATACTGAAATGATGGCAATAAGGACTATTTATTTATTTATACTCATTAAACAAATCTTTTCTTGAACACCTGCTAAGTACAAGGAACTTTGTCAGGGTTTATGGAGAAAATAAAGATGAGTATGACCTTCTTGGGAAGGAATGCTTGCTTACTCCTTGTATTTCCATAGAAAAGAGAGAATTTTCCAGGAAAATAAATAAACAAGAAAGTCTTTCATTTTTCTCCCAAAAGGAAGACTTGTAATTGGTGAGTAGATGAAAGGACATAACTTAGCTGTTTTGAAATCAGTCAGGCCTCTGGAAGCTGCTTTCTCTGCTCTTCCCCACGATAAGCTTTTAACAATAGACTCACTCTTATCCTTGCCTACCTGTGCCAATGACCCGGAGTCTTTCAAAACCTGAATAGCCACATGACTTTAACATTTATGGCATGTCTTCCAATTCCAACTCTTCTCTGGAATGAAGCAGACTTTTATATTCCTTATCTAATAACAGTGGTTATCCCTCATTTGGTTCCAAACTGAGAAAGACAAGAGAGTGATTTATTGATCTCCTAAAAATAGCAACAAAGACTAGGAAAAGGTCTGTTTTCTGTAGCATTAGCCCAGAAATAGAGCCAACTTAGAAAACTCATTTTTAACAATAGAAGTCAGGGTAATTTCAAGAGATTTGTGTGTGTGTTTTTTTTGTGTGTGTTTTTATAATGATGGTGAAAAGGAACTGAAATAGGGGGAATTGAAGCAATAGTAGCTGTGATCCCTCTCTTCCTAACCAATTTTATTTATATATATTTTGTTTATATTTTTTAAATCTTAATTAAAAAAAAATTTTTTTTTAATTCATTTTAGAGAAGAGACACAGAGTGTGAGAGAGAGAGAAAGAGAGAGAGAGAAAGGGGGGAGAAGCTGGAAGCATCAACTCCCATGTGTGCCTTGACCAGACCATTGCAGGGTTTTGAACTGGCGACCTCTGTGTTCCCAGGTCGACGCTTTATCCTCTGCACCACCACAGGTCAGGCCTAAATCTTAATTTTTAAGTACAGTTCATACTCAATATTATTTTATATTAGTTTTAGGTATACAGCATAGTGGTTAGACAATTATATAATTTGCAAAGTGATCCCCCCAATAATTTAGGTACCCACCTGATACCCTATATGGTTATTAAAATATAATAAACTATATTCCCTATGCTGTACTTTGCATCTTATGACTGTTTTGTGACTACCAATTTGAACTTCTTAATCTGTTCAACGTTTTCACCCAACCTCCCATTTCCCTTCTCATCTGGCAAACATCAGTTTGTTCTCTGTATCTATAAGTATGTGTTTGTTTAGTTTGTTTTGTTCTTTAGATTCCATGTATAAGTGAAATTATATGGTATTTTTTTTCTCTATTGGACATATTTAATGTAGCATAATGACCTCTAGGTCCATCCACATCGTCACAAATGATAAGATTTCATTTCTTATGGTTCAGTAGTGTTCCATTATATGTATGTAACACATCTTCTTTATTTAATAGTCTATTAATAGATTATAGGATTTCTTTTATATCTTGGCTATTGTAAATAATGCTGCCATGAACATAGGGTTTAATATATTTTTTAAGATTACTGAGTTGTTTTGTTTCTCTTTGTGTGTGTGTGTGTGTGTGTGTGTGTGTGTGTGTGTGTGTGTGTGACAGAGACAGAGAGAAAGTCAGAGAGAGGGACAGATAGGAACAGACAGGCAGGAATGGAGAAAGATGAGATGCATCAATTCGTTGTTGCAGCTTTTAGTTGTTCATTAACTGCTTTTTCAGATATGGTTTGCTGGGGAGTGGGGTGCTACAGCACAGTGAGTAAACTCTTGCTCAAGCCAGTAACCTTGGGCTTCAAGCCAGGAATCTCTGAGCTCAAGTCAGCGACCATGGGGTCATGTCTATGATCCCACGCTCAAGCCAGTGACCATGTGCTCAAGCTGGCGAGCCCACACTCAAGCTGGATGAGCCTGCACTCTAGCTGGTGACTTCACGGTTTCGAACCTGGGTCCTCTGCATCCCAGTCCGACGCTCTATCCACTGCATCACCACTTGGTCAGGCAAGATTACTGTTTTGATTTACTTCAAATATATACCCAGAATTGGAATTGCCATGTCATAATGCAGTTTTATGTTTAATATTTTGAGGAAATTTCATACAGTTTTTCATAGTGGCTGCGTCAATCTGTATTCCCACCAACAGTGCACAAAGCTTCCCTTTTCTCCACATCTTTACCAACACTTGTTGTTTGTTTATTTATTAATGATAGCTTTTCTGATAGTGGAGGTAATAACTCATTGTGGCTTTAATTTGCACTTATTTGATGATTAGTGACTTTGAACAACTTTCTAAAGTTTAATGGCCATCTATATTTCCTCTTTGGAGAAATATCTATTCAGATCTTTTGCCCATTTTTTAAAATTGGCCTATTTTATTTTGGAGGGGAGGCAGGTGTTGATTTATAAGATCTTTATAAATTTAGGATTTAAACTATTATGAAATGTATCATTGGTGACTATATTCCTCAATTTAATAAGTTGTCTATTTATTTTGTTGATGATTTCTTTTGTTGTGCAAAAATTTTTAGTCCTATTTGTTTATTTTTTCCTTACACAAGGAGACATATCAGAAAAAAATTATTGCTAAGAGAAATGTCAGAGAATGTACCTCCTATGTGTTCTGATGTTTTATGGTGTGATTCTTACATTTAAGTCTTTAATCCATTTTGAGTTTATTCTTTTATATGATGTAAGAATTTGGTCTAGTTTCATTTTCATTTTTTTCTTCTATGTCCATTTTTTCCAACATCATTTATTGAATACATTGTCTTTATCTCAGTGTATGTGCCTGATTCTTTTGTCACATACTAATTGACCATATAAATGTGGGTTTTTGTCAGCTCTTCATTTTGTTCCATTGATTATGTGTCTGTTTTTATGTCAGTGCCATGCTGTCTTGATTAATATAGCCTTGAAGTGTAGTTTTGTATCAGGCAGCAGGATACCTCCAAGTTTTTTTTTTCTTTCTCAAGGTTGCTGTGGCTATTCAGGATTTGGGGGTTTCATGCAAAGATTTTGACCATTTTTATAATTTCTGTGAAAAATATCATTGGTATTTTAATAGGAATTACATTGCATCTACAGATTACTTTAGGTAGCATGGACATTTTATTTTTATTAAAATTTTTATATTTAATTGTAGAGAGAAGCAGGGAGATAGCTAAACATCAATTTGTTGTTCGACTTTATTTATGTATTCATTGGTTGATTGTTGTATGTGTTCTGATGAGGGATTGAACCTTTAACCTTGGCATATCGAGACAGTGTTCTAACCAACTAAATAACCTAACCAGAACAGTATAAACATTTTAATGATGTTAATTTTTCCTTCCCATGAGCATGCTATATGCTTCCAATTAATTATATAATTTTATATTACTTTCGACAATGTCTTATAATTTTCTGAGAACAGGTCTTTTACATCCTTGGTTAAATTTATTCCTATTTTTTTAATGCAATTGTATATGGAATTGTTTGCTTAATTTCTGTTTTTGATAGTACATTATTGGAGTATAAAAATGCAATCTATTCTGAATATTTATATTGTCTCCTGCTACTTTACTGAATTCATTTATTAGTTCTAGTTATTTTTTGGTTAAAATCTTTAGGGTTCTTTATAATCAATATCATGCTAGTTGCAAATAATGAGTTTTGCTTCTACCTTTCCAATAGAATGCCTTTTTTATTTTTTTCCAGTCTGATTGCTAGGGCTAGGATTTCCAATACTAGATTAAAGAAAAGTCATAAGAGTGGACATTCTTGTTTCTTAGCTTTAAAAAAACATTTTCAGCTTTTTATAGTTAAGTTTGTTTTACCTCTGTGCTTGTCGTATATAGCCTTTATTATGTTGAGGTATGTTCTTTCTAGCCCCACTTTGTTCAGAGTTTTTTATCATAAGTAGAAGCTACATTTTGTCAAATATTTTAACAGATACCATATTTCTCCATGTATAAGATGATTCCATGTATAAGACGCATCTTAATTTGGGGACCCGAAATTTGAAAAATAAAAGTATTAACTAAAGTATTGAACTCAAGTTTTATTCATCATAAAATTCATACAACTCTTCATCACTGTCAAAACTCCCATCCATTAGCTTGTGCTCATCTGTGTCTGATGATGAATCACTGTCTTCAATAATGAGCACAAAAACAAGCACGAAAAAGTGGGAAATGCAAGTAAAAAAACTACAATCACTGTATAAGACACATCCAGTTTTTAAACCCCAAATTTTTTGAAAAAAGTGCATCTTATACATGGAGAAATATGATATATTGAAATAATTTTAGCCCTTATTTTGCTTATGTTGTGTATTATGTTATTTTATTTGAAGATGTTGAACTGATTTTGCAACCCTAGAATAAATGCCACATTATCATGGTATATGTACTTTTTAATGTATTGCTGAATTTGGTTTGCTATTATTATGTTGAGGATTTTTTCATCTATGTTCATCAGGGATGTTGCTTTATAATATTTTTTGTAATGTCTTTGTCTGGTTTTGAAATCAGGATAATGCCAGTCTCATAAATATGAGCTTAGGAGTCAGCCTTCCTGTTGAAAATTTTGAAATAGCTTAAGAAGGATAGGTATTAATTCTTTTTTGAATGTTCGGTATAATGCAAAGAATTTATCTAGTCCAAGTCTTTATTTGTTGGGAGGTTTTTTATTACTAATTTGATTTAATTGGTTATAATCAGTTTGTTCTAGTTTTTTCTTTCTTCTTGATTAAATCTTAAAATTGTGTATGTTTCTAGTAACTTACCCACTTCTTCCAGATTACCCAGTTTGATGGCATATAATTATTCATAGTATCTTCTTAAAATTCTTTATATTTCTATGGTGTCACTCCTTACTTTTTTATTTCTAATTTTTTTAATTTGGGTCCTCTTTTTTTTCTGATTAAAAGTTTGTCAATTTTGTTCATCTTTTAAAAGAACCAGCTCTTATTTCCACTGATTTTTTTTTTAAGTGAGTGGAAGGAAGGTAGTGAGATAAACTCCTGCAGATGCCCTGAGCAGGATTCACCTATCTAGGGCTGATGCTCAAATCAACCTAGCTATTTTTAGCTCCTGAGGCTGAAGCTCTGACCAACTGAGATATCCTCAGGACCTGAGACTGATATGTGAACCAATCAAGCCACTGGCTTCAGGAAAGAAAGAGTGAGAGAAGGGGGAGAAGTAGAGGAAGAGAAGAAGATGGCTGCTTCGCCTGTGTGCCTTGACTGGTAATCAAACTTGGGACATCCATGTGCCAGTCTGATGCTTTATTATTTAACCAGCCAGAGCCTCCATTGATATTTAAAATTATTTTACACTGTTTTCTTTCCTCTCTGATTTTTATTATTTCCTTCCTCCTCCTCACTTTGGGATTGTTTTTCTTTTTCTAATTCCTTTAGGTGTAAGTTTAGATGGTTTATATGAAATTTTTCTTGTTTCAAGAGGTAGGTCTTTATTGCTATGAACTTCCCTTTTAGGAGTGCTTTCAGTGTGTCCCAGAGACTTTGGATTTTGTGTTTTTATTTTCATTTGTCTCAAGATAACTTCTTATTTTTCCTTGATCTCATTGTTAAATCATTCATTGTTTAGAAACATGTTATTTAGCCTCCATGTGTATGTGTGTTTTTTTCTGTTGTATTTTTTTCTTGTAATTGATTTCTAGTTTCATAACACTGTTGTCAAAGTGAATATTTGATATGATTTTAATTACCTTAAATTTATTACGACTTGTTTTGTGGCCTAAATATTGTCTAACCTGAAACATGTTTTGTGTACACTTGAAAAGGCTGTCAATTCTGCTGCTTTGGGGTGAAATACTAAAATATTATGAATTAAATCCATCTTGTTAAGCTTCTCTTTCTGTATTGATTTTCAGTTTTGAAGCTTTATTTATTGATGTCAATGGGGTTCAAAGTTCTTTACTATGACTTTATTTCTGTCAATGTATTCCTTAATATCAATTAATATTTGCTTTATAAATTTAGGTACTCCTACATTGGGTTATAAACCCAATGTAGGGTTATGTTCACTTTATCATTTGAATGTTCTTCTTTGTTTTTTATTATAGTCCAGCTTTAAAGTCTATTTTATCTGATATGTGTTGCTACTACAGCTTTCTTAAATTTCCATTTATATGAAATATTTTAAAAATCATTTTACCTTTAGCCTGTGTAGCTTTCAATCTCTTATAGACAGAATATATGCGGGTATTGTTTTATTATTCATCCAGCTACCATATGTATTTTTTATTGAATTTATTGAGGAGACACTAGTTAGCAAAATTAAACAGGTTTCAGGTACACAAACCACAACACATCTATACACTGTGTTGTGTGTTCATCCACCAATTAAAGTCTAAATCTGTCACTATTTATCCCCCTATGCCTACTTCTATCTCCTCCCCTTTGTACTCCTGCTCCTGGCAATGACAACACTGTTGTTCATATCCATGAGTTATCTCTCTCTCTCTGTTTTTGGTCGTTCTTTGCTCAATAACTCTACTCTACCCTCACTCAACATTCATGGGTTAGAATAATTAACATTATTAAAATGTCCTTACCACCCAAAACAATCTATAGATTCAATGCAATTTCTATCAAGATATCAATGTTCACCTGACCAGGTGGTGGCGCAGTGGATAAAGCGTTGGACTGGGATGCGGAAGACCTAGGTTTGAGACCCCGAGGTCACTAGCTTGAGCGCTGGCCCATCTGGCTTGAGCAAAAGCTAGCCATTTTAGACCCAAGGTCGCTGGTTCATGCAAGGGGTTGCTCGGTCTGCTGAAGGCCTGCGGTCAAGGCACATATGAGAAAGCAATCAATGAACAACTAAGGTCTTGCAACGGAAAAACTGATGATTGATGCTTCTCATGTCTCTTTTTTCCTGTCTGTCTGTTCCTATCTATCCCTCTCTCTGACTCTCTCTCTCTGTCCCTGAAAAAAAAAAGATACCAATGTCGTATTTCACAGAACTGAAACAAATATTCCAAACATTTATATGTACCACAAAACACCAAAATAGCAATCTTGAGAAGAACAAAGTTAGAGGAATCACAACACCTGATATTACAAGGTGATAGTAATCAAAACAGCATGATACTGGCATAAAAACAGACATATAGATCAGTGGTTTTCAATAATTATAGACTTTATAATCTTCATAAAACATCAGGGTGGTTAACTCTTTAGAAGAATAGTACAAAATTTCTGGCAGACTGACACTGGTTCACAAACTGGAGGCTAAAAAGCACTGATATAGATCTGCGAAACAGAATAAAGAGCCCAGAAGTAATCCCACAATTCTATAGTCAATCAATACCTGACAAAGGTGGAAACAACGCACAATGGGTTAAAGATGGTCTATTCAATAAATGGTGTTGGAAAATTTGGACAGATAGATATACACACAAAAATGAAATGAGACCACCTTACAAGAATAAACTAAACACATATATTGACCTCAAAACAATAAAATTTCTAGAAGAAAACATAGGCAGTATAATCACAGACATTATTCTTAGCAATATTTTTTTTGACATATTTCCTTGGGCAAGAGAAGCAAAAGAAAAAAAAAAGGGGGGACCACATGAAACAAAAAATGTTTTTGCACAGTGAAAGAAACCATCAGCCAAATAAAAAGAAAACCCACTGAACATATTTGCCAATGATACATATTATAAGGGCTTAATATTAAAAATTTATAAAGAACTTATCAACTTAACACCTAAAAAAAATCAAACAATTCATTTAAAAAATGGGTAAAGAACCTGAATAGACACTTCTCCAAAGATGACATATGGATGGCCAATAGGTTTATGAAGAGGTGCTCCATGTAACTAATCATCAGAGAAATGCAAATTAATCCTTAATGGGCTACCACCTCACAACTGTCAGAATGACTATCATCAATGAATCAATAAACAAATGTTGATGAGTATATGGAGAAAGGGGAAACCTCGTGCACTGTTGGTGGGAATGCAGATTGATGCAGCCATTGTGAAACAGTATAGTTACTTTAAAATATTTAAAATTGAACTGCCTTATGATCCAGTGATTCCAGATCTGGAAATTTATCCAAAGGATCCTAAAACACTGATTCAAAAGAATATATGCACAGTTTTGTTCACTGCAGCATTATTTACAATAGCCAAGATTTGGAAGAAACCCAAGTGGAAATTAGTAGATGAGTAGGTAAAAAAGCTGTGGTACAATGAAATTCTACTCAGTCATAATAAAAGAAGGAAATTTTACCTTTTGCAACAGCATGGATGGACCTGGAGAATATTATGCTAAGTAAAATAAATCAGTCAGAGAAAGACAAGTATATGATTTCACTCATATGCAGAGTCTAATGAACAAAAAGAACTAACAAGAACAATAGAGACAGATTCATAGATAGAGAGCAAGCATATGCTTTTCAATTGATGTATTTAAAGTGAGTATTGATAGGTACATAGGTATTGAAATTTTATTATACATATTTATGTTCTTTATTTTCCCCTTTCTTCTTACAAAAAGCCTCTAACATTTCTTGTAATACTGACTTAGTATTCATGAACTTGTTTACTTTTAGTTGTCTAGGAAAGTATTTACGGCTTCTTCAATTTTAAATTTATTTTATTTTTATTTTATTCATTTTAGAGAGGAGACACAGAGTGAGAGAGAGGAGATACAGAGTGAGAGAGAGAGAGAGAAAGAGAGAAAGGGGGGAGGAGCTGGAAGCATCAACTCCCATATGTGCCTTGACCGGACCAGTGCAGGGTTTTGAACTGACGACCTCAGTGTTTCCAGGTCGACGCTTTATCCACTGCGCCACCACAGGTCAGTCCGGCTTCTTCAATTTTAAATGATAGTTTTACTGCATTGAGTAGTCTAGGCCATAAGTTCTTGCTTTTCATCACTTTGAATACTTTGAATCAGTCCCTTCTGGCCTAAAGAGTTTCTGTTGAGAAATCTGCTGACAGGCTTATGGAAGCTCCCTTGTAGGTAATTAACTGTCTTTCTCTTGTTGGATTGAAGATTCTGTCTTTGTTTTTAACATTTAAATTTTAATTATAATTTGTCTTGGTGTGGACCTCTTTGGGTTCATCTTTTAGAGGACTTTCTGCATTTCTTAGATTGTGTGTCTTTTTTCTTTACCAATTTAGGGAAGTTTTCAGTCTTTATATTCTCAAAAATATTCTCAATCCTTTACTCTCTCTCTCTTTCTCTACCCTTATGATGTAGATATTGTTACACATCATGATATTATGCTGTCCCATAGGTCTCTTAAACTATACTTATTTTTAAAATTTTTTCTCTTTTTTTCTGCTTTTATAGGTGTTTTTGCTACTTCTTTTTTGCAAATCACTGATTTGATTCTGTGCTTTTATTTAATTTGCTCTTAATTTTTTTATAGCATATTCTTAATTTCTGTCATTATATTTCTCATTTATGACTAATTTTTATGGTTTTATTTATTTTTCTATGCTGTTGAAATTCCAAGTTCTTTGAGCATCTTCATAACCAGTGTTTTGAATTCTGTATTGAGTATATTCTTACCTTCATTTTATTTAATTTTGTTTTTATCTTTTTTAGAGATTTCTCCTATTCTTTCATTTGAGACATGCTTTTTGTCTTCCTATTATGACTGCCTCTTTGTATTTGTTTCTTTGTGTTAGGTATATCTGCTATATTTCCCAGACTTGGTAAGGTGGCCTTATGTAGTAGATGTCCTCTGAGGCCCAATGATTTCGTCATCCAGATAGTCAAAGTTAGGTGCCCCAGAAGTGTCCCTTGTATGGATTATGTATGTCCTCTTTCTGTGTTGAGCCTTGACTACTGTTGGCACATCCATGAGTCGGGTTGATGCCTAGGCTGGTTGGCTGTGAGGATTGGCCCCTACCATAGAGTACAATCTATTATGCAGGGACTGACCCCATAACACAAGATTTACCCCAGCAGGGTTTGGAAACCTGAAGAGACCTTTCTTTGGATCTGCTGCTTGTGGAGATAATCATATGGTACTGTGATATGCTGTGAAGCTAACCAAGTGTGTTATTCAGAGGGTCTCTTAGGAGGACTACAGTGTAGGTCACTGTCAGACACTACCTATGACTGGCCCAATGCTTCTTGTTAGGTGCTATAAGGTAGTCCACAGTTGGTAGCTGCTTGTGATAGGCCTGGGTGTGTGTGGGAGGTGCCACACTGCAAACCAAGATGGCTGCCATTAGTACTGGGACTGCAAGAGGTCAGCAGAAGGTCAAGGAACCCCAAGACCCACTTCTACTTGCCAAATGCCAACAAAGCTCAGGAAATGAAAGAGTTTGGGGCAGTCTGCAAGTTGCATGAAAGAGGGTCTCAGGGAGTTATCAGGGTGGGAAGAGTGTGTTCACCACATTAATACAGTTTCAAACTCAGTAGCATTGCTGGGTCTGTGGCTACTAAGCAAAAATCTAAGAGTACACTTAGGCCAGCTGCCATCTACCTGAGGCCTACAGACTTTTGTGGTATGGGGGCTTATCAGGGAATAGACAAGGTAGAGATAGCAAAGTTCACCAGGTTAATACAAATAAAGATTTGGCAGTGTGTAGAAAAGGCTGAACCCTGGAAGGGTGGCAACTATAGTCCTGGCATGAAGACAACCCTTGCCCTGAAGCCATATAAGATGTTTACTCCCTGTGTGTCTCTGGTACCCTCTCCATGCCATCCCCACTACTAGCCTTGACCAGAATTTCTTGATAGTTTTTTTTTTAAGACAGACTGCAATGCAGGCCCAAACTGATTTCTGCCAACATAGCCTAGAGCTGTGCTTGAATTTGGAAAGGCAAGTCTCAGGGAGTCTTCAGGGTGGAAATAATAGAGTTCACCAGGCTAATTCTCTGGGGTGGGAGTGGGGGTACCACACAAGAAAGGTGGAATCTGTCAGCTGTGTGAAAGACTAGCTTTATCCTAAAGCCACATGACTCAGTCTCTGCCTATGTGTCTCTGGCACCCACCAAGCTTGACAAGAATTCCTTGAGAGTTTTTAAAGAAATACTGCAATGAAGGCTCAAGCTGTTTGCTGCTGATGGAAACTCAAGTTATACTTGGGGCCTCAGAGAGTCATCAGGATGAAGGTGGTGTAGTTCACCAGGTTAATGTGTGGAGTGGGAGAGCCCATTCTAAGAAAATTGGTGCTCATGGGCTATATGGGAGGAGGACTCAGCACAGGGATGCAGACATTGGTGGCTGTCCCTCAGATCTCACTCCAAAGCCACACAACTCAATCTTTCCCTGTATGACTCTGAACTACCATCCTTCTGCTGGAGTCCAGGGTGAGGTTCTCAAGTCAAGAGTTTGTGCACTGTTCCTTTAAGAGGCAAGTTGGGTTTCCATCACCCTTTTGTCTTACCCAAGTGAATGTGATTCATACTTCTTTTCACTGCCAGATGTTACGTGGGTTCTAGCTTGCACTGGTGTTCTGGGTTGGGGAACCTAATGTGGATTAAAACCCCTTGCTCTTCCAGGGGAACCTCTGTAGCTGAAATATGTCTCCCGATTCTCAACTGCCATATATGAGTGCGAAGTCAGCCCATTTCACATCTCTGTCCCTTCTACCAGTCTTAATGTGGCTTCATCTGTATAACTTTAATTATAGGACTTCAGTTTGAGGAGTCTTGTGATGGTTATCTAGGTTGATTGTTCTACAATTTAGTTGTGATTTTGATGTGGTCATAGGATAAGATGAGTTCAGAGTCTACCTACTTTGCCATCTTGACTGGAACTGAAAATTTTATTAATAATATATCATGCCAATAAAAAGAAAATGGAAATAAATACCTATGATATATTCATGCAATGGAATTAAAAGCAACAAACTACTGATACACACAGCAACACGAATAAATCTCAACATTATGTTAAACAAAAAAAAGAATTTTACATGCGCAAAAACTTTATAATGGATCATCCAATTTATCTTAAGTTCTAAAACAAGCAAAAATAATCCCTGGGAGAAAATAATCAAAATAGTGACTGCCTTTAAGGAGATGGCAGTTGGGAAAGACCAAGTGGATATTTTCTAAGTTAATAGCAATATTTTATTTATTAATAGATATTACACTGGAGCACACATTTATCAAAATTCATAGCATGCTACACTTAAGATTTATGTTTTAGGCTTTATATAATATTTACCTTAAAAGAAAAAAAATACAAATGGATATTGAACTCTAGTTGATAGTATATGTTGAAGTATTTAGGAGAAAATGTACTGAAGCAGCTTACATTGATGGATGTAAAAATGAGGTACATTGATGATAAAGAGCAGGATGATAGATAGATATAAGTGTAATAAAGCAAAGAGAATAAAATATTATTGTAGAATCTACCTGGTGGGCATATTGGTATTCACTATAAAATTGGTTCAACTTTTTTGTAAATTTGAAAATTTACATAATTAATTATGTTACCAAAAAAATGTAAAAGCATATCTATAATGTTTAAGGTGCCTAGTATTATTCCAAGTGCTTTATATATGTTAACCATTTATTTTATATAACTCTATGACAGACAGTAGCTAGTGGTCCACCAAACCTACTTTCTCTTCTCCCTGGTCACACAGGTAACTTCTAACCAATCATATGCTTAAATGTGGTCACATGACTGAGTTCTGATTAATGGAATTAGAGAGAAAATAATGTGCACCAATCAGGCCTGGCTCATGAAAACTCTTTCTATATGAGATTGGATGGAAACATATAACCTTGGTGCCTTATGTTGAAGGCAGTGGAAGTACAACATGAAGAGGCCCCCGCTCATGGAAGAAGCAATGCTTACCTATCAGAAATACCTGTTCCGCAATTTCTGTGAGCTAAAAATATACTTCTCCATAGAAATTTGTATAGTAGGTAGTGCCACTCAATTTACACATAGTTCTACATAGTGTGAACTATTGGTATTTTTATTTAACATATAAGCACACAATCTAGAAGTCAGAGAGCTCAAGGGCAGCCCTGAATTCACAGCCAGGCAGTGTGACTACAGACTCCTGGCCTAGACTGTAGTACACTTTTGTGTCTCTTTCTTCCTTTTTAGTACAGATATAAGATAAATAATTATTTGTTTATTTCTTCTTCAAGCAATTGATACAACTCAGTGACTCTGGGTTGCCTTTCAAAATACAAATTTGCATTCTCAAGAGCAATTTTCTTAATAATGACCTAGCATGCAGGTCAGCTAATTCTCTTTCATGTAATTCAGAACATTTTAGCCAACTGGAAGCTACCAGGTCTATAGTGCCTGGGAAAAGTAGGGGTGACAGGAAGAAAGAAGAGGACATCAACATCAACATCATGTACCTTTGAAAATGTGCTATTGCCACTGTTAATCTAAATTTTAAAAAGGGAGAAATCCTTTTTGATTTTATAAAGCTTACATTTTTGGCACATGTTTTTTGTGACCTGTAAGAATTCCTATCAAAATAGGAAGGATTGAGCTCTCTTCCTTGACCCCCCACCTTGCCATGTCTCATCGGTAGTGACAATATCAGAAAAGGGAACTTATTTGCTCCAGACCAATACTTAAACCATATGTAATGGTTTATTGAATTAGTAATGAAACAGGTGCTTTCAGGACCCAAATGCAAAAGGGAAGGCCAAAAAAATAACCTCTGATATTTTGCTGAATTGAGGGTTTTTTTGTTGTTGTTTTGTTTTTTACAGGGACAGAGAGAGAGAGAGTCAGAGAGAGGGATAGATAGGGATAGACAGGCAGAAACAGAGAAAGATAAGAAGCATCAATCATCAGTTTTTCATTGCAACACCTTAGTTGTTCATTGATTGCTTTCTCATGTGTGTCTTGACCTCGGGCCTTCAGCAGATCGAGTAACCCCTTGCTAGAGCCAGTGACCTTGGGTCCAAGCTGGTGAGCTTTTTGCTCAAGCCAGATGAGCCCACGCTCAAACTGGCGACCTCAGGGTCTCGAACCTGGGTCCTCTGCATCCCAGTCTGATGCTCTATCTATTGCGCCACTGCCTGGTCAGGCGCTGAATTGAGTTTTGATGGGTTTTCTGTATCCAAAAAAATTAAATTAATGACTAAAACACAGCACATGATCACCCAATATACAGACAAAAGAAGCAGAAAAATTTATATAGAGACCTGTTATTGTGGTGTCTCTGGAACCTGTGTTAATCATCAAGCTCTTAATTGCCAGATGCCATAAAGCTTTGAGTTACATTTAAGAAATTACTGAAGTCACCAAATTCATAGTTAAAGGGATAACAAAGTACACAATAAGATAAAATAAGCTTGTAAATCAAATATAGAATTCAGTAAAATTCAGCCTTGGCCTGTCTGCTTTTATGCTTGTGATGATTTATATGGTCAATGAATATGAAAATAAATCCATACAGATTCTTTACTTTTTTATGTCTGCAAGCCAGCAAACAAATGGTAATAGAACTATTGGTTATTATTCTGAATACTAATGATTAAAAATCTCTGAGCATCAAGATGATCTGAAATATATTAGATTTCAAAATCAAATCTTTAGCTTTTACAAGGTGACTAGCAATAGAGTAGATATTAACCAACCTTACTCCTTAGACTTAAAGTTTAACAAACTTTTACAACCTGAGACTTAGTAAACTAATGGCATTTTGTAATGATGCTGACACTACTTTGTTATTTTGATTTAATTCAGATGTTGGGTTTGTTTTGCAGTCATTTATCAGGTGAGTCACCAGAGATCACCATGTTGATATGAGGTCCTTAGGGGCTGCTCTTTTGGTCATTGTGACAAGGAAGAATTGGAGTTCAGACTTTCGCTCTTTTCTACCACAGTATTTCTGATGGGCAAATATCTATTTAACTACCCAACTTTCAAATAGTGTCCCCCACCCAAAATTCAGGTCCATTCATAACCTCAGAATATAACCTTATTTAGAAATATGCACTTTATAGATGTAATCAAAGTAAGATGAGATGATACTGAATTAGAGTGGACTTTAAATCCAGTATGCCTGGTGTTCATATAATGGGAGAAAACAAAGATAAAAAAGATCCACAGAAAGAAAGTCGTGTGATGACAAAGCAGAGACTGGAGTGCTGTGCCTTCAGTTCAAAGAACATCAAATATTGCCAGCAACCACCAGAAGCTAGGAAGAGGTAAAGAAGGAGCTTTCAGAGAGATCATGGTTCTGATGACACTTGGTTTCAGACTTCAGGTCTCCAAAACTGTGAGACTAAATTTCTGTTGTTTTAAGCTACTCAGTTTCTGCTTCTAGTATGGCAATTATAATGTCTAAAACAGAAGAGCTGTGGTAGAGAGATAATGTTTTTGAAGATTACTAAATCTTTGAAACCAAATTAATATGAAATATGTGATAAGTTTTCTCAAGACATCCTCCAGAAGCAAATAACATACAAGTATTTCTTCTGAAGCCTTAACTACAGACATCTCTAAGTTGATAGTAGGCTATTTGCCATTCTCCATTATTACATTTTGCTGCATTCCTATGGCAAAGAGTAGCCAAAGAGTATGATCAGAGCACCAGGGGTTCTTCTCTCAGGTACCAACGGTGTTTTCTAAAATGATGCCTGTGAGACTCTGAATCTGAGATTACCCTCATGGATTAAAGTATAAGAATAGACTAATCTTTTTGCAAAAATGTTTAGCTCCTGGCTCCAAAGCGTGAGTGAGCATGACACTTATCACATTCATGAATTTGTACAGGTTGTCTAACCTTCCAAAACCTTAATTTTATCACTTATAAAATGGGAACAATAGTACTACCTATATCATTGGGTTATTTACAGAGTTAAGTAAATTAATACATGAAATACTACAGCTGGCATGCAAAAACACTTAATCAATGGTTGTTGTTATGTTCTATGACAGCCTCAAATTTCAGAGGGAGAATTTAATACTGAATGGCAGTTCTTGCTATATTGATTACACTCATGGTTTTGGCACTTAGATTTAATTTATTAAAACGTCATACGTATATAGCATTACCTCCCAGGCCAAAAGATATATCATATACAAAATAAAACTCAATAAATACTATATTTTTCATTTCTTATATATGGCATACCAATTTTAAAAAAGCATTTTACAAAGAAAATGTTCACTATAAAGGCTATTAAAGCCTAGTAGACATTTTATTTGATTTCTATTTCCAAAAAGGCTAGTTTTATACTGCAGCCTGGAATATACTGGAATAAAATAGAGACAAATATGAACACATTGCTTACATATTTTACGCACCAAAGCTAAATCATCTCAGAGAAAGTAGTTATTTCTCTGACAAATAACCTTTGTGTATCTTGACAAAAGCAACTTCAAAGCTTTCTTCTGACAGTCACAAAAATATATTTTGTAATCATAAGAAAACTTTTTATTTCACTTTACTGCATTATATAGACAGAGCAGCTTGACCTTTAGCCAAAGCTTAACATCAGTTTTGAATGATGTATTCAGTAGAGTTGGCATCAAGTTTTTCTCCTACAACACAAAGGATTCTGATTTCATTGCCATCTGAATAAGTCCCTTGTAAGGCTGACAGGACATTTCTATTACTAAGAAAACACACGAATCTTAACTGAAAATTTGATTTGTCATGAATATTCTGGCTTCCTTAATTTGACAGTCCTTAGTCTTATAATACATTTATTTCCTAGAGAGAAAGTTGGTTACACTTACAAAAAAGAATAAAATCTATCTATAGTATTTCTACATGAAGTTGGCAATTTAGGCTGCTTAGTTTCTTTGACCTCTGTTTTGAGTCATTTGGTCAAAACATATAGTAACAGAGTGAAATGTCTAAAGGTGGATGCGTATTAACATAGTATTGTATTGAACTTACATCCAAATTTTCCATTGTCTTGAAACTGGAAAAATGACCCACAGGTATGGTTGCCTGTCACCATAAAAACCAACTACATGTCACAAGAGCTGGTGCAAAGAAAAGAGATTTATACAAGTGTTGGCCACTTAAAAGATGGGGATACTACTGTCTTTAGAAACCCATCTTTTTTTGGTGCATTCAAGGTTGTTTTATATATATGGAAGGAGAAGAAGAGGAATGAACAATTCAGAACAAATTAATCCAAAGGAAGAGATTGAGAGTTCTTTACTGAAGGCAGTGTGTGTGTGTGTGTGTGTATGGCTAGTGTAAGCTAGCTCAGAGTATTCAGATAACATATTGAAGACCGCATATCTTCCAGAGCTGGAATATCTGAAAGACTGAGTCTTTTTCCTCCCCTGGTTGATACAGGAATTGAAGCTAGCAAGCAGTTTATAAACCAGGGTTTTTATTTACTGTAATAAGTGTTTATAGATTCTGCAGTCAAGCTGTCTTCTCAACCTTGTGTGAGAATCAACATTGCAAATCCCAGCATGGAGGGAGTAAGAAGAAGCAGTTATTATTTCAGTTTGGATATTTACCCTTGATGTTTGTCAGCTGAATGGGAACAGGCCTTTTAACTATAACAAGAACTTGGCCAGAGGTGAAAGCACAGGACTGATTATATATGACTGATTTGTTACAGAATATATAACTTTAATCACTAAACTGATAATATTGATATTGAATCATGGTTATAAAAGCAACAAAGTGAAGTTAACATTTTACAGAAATCCCTTTATAAGCTTACATTCTTATTTAGCTCTTTTTTATGGCCAGTTGGACTAATATCAGTAAATTAGTAATATAGGTTATTTGTCCCCCTTTACAATCTTTGGTTAATCTTTGGAGAACTAAGAGCCATTTTCTATTTTCCAGCAATGACAGGTCCTGAGTACATGCACCAAATGAGCAGTGTAGCATTATTCTACTTTATATCTGGAGATTTCCTGTTCCTAGTTTGACAGGTTGTTGGGAAAACAGTTGTGTTAGGCTTGGTCATTTGTACATTGCCTGATTAATGCATAAGCACATGGCAGCACCATGTGTACATAGACTATGTAAGGCTTTGGGTGCTTGCCCTCAGGGCAGATTGTTGATTGCCTGCCTACCTGCCTTCCTGCCACTGTGAGAGCTCATTTTGCTGTTCATTCGCCTGCTACCATGAGAAGCATTTTTCTCTTGCCTGTTTGCTCATCTGCCATTGTGAGACTCTATTATAAACAGGAATAGTCCAATGCTTTCTGGCTCTGCAGTTTCTCTACCATCTGCCCAAATCCAGTGTGAACCTGTCTAGCCTTGGTCACCAGCATTACATCTGGTGTAGTGGGCAGGATTTGGATCAGATTGGTATGGAGTTGCCAACACCTTTGAAGAGTAAGATAGAAGAGTGGCTATCCTTTTGGGTACCATGGGCTGGGTGTCTTTTACAGTCTTGAAAGAAGAAACTGAAAACTCTGTGTGAGAGGCTTTGTGAGGTCAATAGCTCCAGGATGAGATACAGATTGAGCGCCGACAGTGGCTTGTACTGCAACAATTGTTGGAAAAGGAGACTGACCACTTTTGAGAGCATCAGTTTACCCTAGAAGCTGAACGCTGGCACCAGCAATTGTCAGAGAACTACAGGTTCAAGAGCTCAAGCTTCAGCTTCCAGATGAGAACCAGCAGCTACAAGAGCCAAAGCAGACACTGTAGAAGAGCTGCATCTGTGCCAGTGGAGTTGCTCTGAGTGGGCGGTAGCAGGCGTTTCCAACTTCTCCTCTTCTGAGGAGGAGTTTAGAGCTGAAACTGCCATCTGAAGACTCAGACCTTAGCTATTGGTCACCCATAAGGTAAAATCTCAGCAGCCAAGAGTGCCTCAGGGCAGGCACAACTCCCACGTGGGTAGTTGAGAATTCTGTGGTCCAGCCCTACACCCAGAGTTGACGGAGTTAGGGGAAAAATTCAGGCAGAAATCCACTGAGCCCCTGGCAGGTTGATTGCTATAGTTGTGGGAAATAAGGGTGGATGGCATCATGCTCTCTGGAACAGAGATGAAGACATTAGCTACCATTACCACACACTCCTTGAGGCAGTGTCTTCAGAACTACCATGATATTTTACCAGAGTGTAAGAAGCTTGGTTCGGTTTTACCAGAGTCTGACCCAGTGGTTTTTAACTGCTAGTCTCTGGATAGATACTGATCTTTTAAAGAGTTAACTACAACATCAGGTGGTTAACTCTTTCACTGACCAGTGTAAAATTTCTGGTGGATTGGCACCTATTGGGAAAATAAGTTTGTAAAATTTGTATTTTTTGAGTATTTTCACTTTTAGTGTTAAAAAATGGCACTGGGCAGCACCAGGTATGTGATCCGTGAAATTTCAAATTACCTTCCTTCTTGGGAAGGGCCACTGTCTTGCTAATGTTTGCTGGAGGAGAGGTTTTTGAGCTAGAAAGTATTGAAAAGAGAAGGGAGAAAGCCATGTTTTTGCAAAGTTTCTGCAGAGAGAAGGGAGAAGATATGCAGATGGGGAACCAGAGGTGGGGGGCTTTTGTGAGCTCTGCTGAGACTTGGAGAGACCTTTGATTCTAGGAGAAACTGGACAAGATTCTCCTAGTTGTGCAACTGGATAATGTGAGACTTTAATAGAGGAATGGCCTGCCATTTTTTGGCTCCACTGTTTCTTTACTATTTGTCCAAATCTAATGGGAACCTGCATATGAATGGCTGTGACAGCCATGACTACTGACCCTACGACTGGCATAGTTGGCAGGATTTGGATCAGATTGGTATGGAGCCACTACCACCTTTGAGGGGTGAGGTAGAGGACTGTTTGTTGTTACGTTTCTTTGTGGCTGTCCTTTTGGGGACTGTGGGCTGGCTTATTTTTACAGCCCTACAAGAGTAAACTGAGAGCACTATGAAAGAGGCTGCCTGAGGCCTGAAAACTGAGCAGCAGCAATGGAAGCAGTTGGAATGGCCACAGGAGAAAGAGATGCAGATCCTGGAACTGGAACAAGCACTGGAGAAGAAGGGTGCATGGGTTCATGAGTTGCAGTTTGCCTTGGAAGTTGAACACTGGCAGAAGCAGTTGTTGGAGGAACAACTGTGGGTTCAGCTTCACAAGACCAGCAGCCGCAGGAGCCTAACATGGAACTGTGCCAGCAAAGTAGATCTGAGTCAGCAGGAGCAGGCATTTTCAGCTTCTCTTCTGAGAAAGAGAAGGCTGAAGTTGCCATCTGCAGACTCTAGAAGGTAAAAGCCCAGCAGCAAAGAGTACCTACTAAGCCCCTGGTAGATGTGCTGCAATTGTGGGACATTGGGGTGGATAGGAGCATTCTCCCTGAAGCAAAGGTGGAAATGTTGGCCACTGTTTCCATGTGCTCCTCCTTGGGGCAGTGTCTGCAGAGCTGCCAATATGGTAGGGAAGAGGGGGGTGGCCTGAGGCCGCATGTACCTGGACTGATTCTTGTGACTACTGGCCCTACAGCATCCCTCTACAGACCAAAGGTTGGAAACCACTAACCAACAGGTGAAGGGAAGCACCCAGCTACAGCCTCTTCTAGCCTTCTTATATCTTACCTTAAAACAGCCGAGAAACAGTTGTGAAGGTCACAGCCCAGGGGCATGGGCTGACATAGAGATAAAGAAGCATCTCCATCTGCCAAACCTTACACTATAGCAAAAAAATATTCCTTTATAATAACAGAGGATATAGCTAAAAAATAAACAAAAAGCTCTGCAAAGCTCAGCTCAGACTCTATTGTAAGAGTCTCTGAGAAAACTTAAAAGACATCAGAGAAAACAAAAGCAAGGAAACGAGTAAATGATAGCCTTTGACACCTACTGTTACAGTAAAAGTAAACACTGCCCAGCTCCCATCTGGATAATATGAACCCTACACCAAAGGCATATTTACCTTAGTTCTTCTTACTAACTACATTGTGGTGGTTGAGGCCAGGCAGGTCACATTGGAATCCGGCAGACCACAGAAGAATTGCGTAGCCAAAAGGCATTCCCATTTATTTGATTCTCACAAGGGTGAGTGAGTGAAGGGGCAGGGGAAAACTGCTTCTAGCAGCAGCAGGTGAGCAAACAGGCAAACTGCCCTTTGCAGTGGCAGGCAAGCAATCTGCACGGAGGGAAAGTACCTTAGCCTTATATAGGCTACACACACATGTGGTTTTCTGCCATGTGCTCATTCACTAATCATACAAAGTGCTTGCAACCAGAAAACAAGCAAGCAAGCAAGCCTAACAACAGCTGTTTTCCCTACACACATCATGTTTAGCTTTGAACACAACAAAGGCCTGATAAAAAGTAAAAGCACAGACTAAAGAGGAAGCATCATAACCAAACTCAAATGTGGCAGAGTATTAGGAATCATCAGACCAAAATTTAAAATATCTTTCAATAATATGCTAAGAGATTTAAAATGGACAGAAAAATGAACAACATGTAAGAAAAAATGAATAGGGTAAACAGAGAGATGGAAACTTTAAGAAAAATGTCAAAGGAAATGCTAAAAATCAAATACACTATAATATAAATAAAGAATGCCCTTGATAGTCTTATCGGTAGACTGGATACAGCTAAGGAAAGAATCAGTGAACTTTAAGATATGTCAACATAAACCTCCCAAACTGAAAAGCAAGATTTTAAAAAAATGTGGAAAACCCAACTAAATATGAAAAAATAGTGGAAGGATTAATATTTTTTAAATAGATTGCTTTGTAGAACATACTTAGATTTACAGTAAAATTGGCATGATAGTATAAAGATTTTCCATATACTTTGTACCCAGATTCCCCTATTATTATCTTACATTAGTATGGTACATGTGTTTGCAATTAGCAAACAAACACTGACACATCATTATTCACTGAAGTCCACACTTTACTCAGAGTTTTTTAGTTTTTCCTCATGAGCTTTTCTGTTGCAGTAACCCATTAGATTTAGTTGCAATGTCTCCTCAATCACCTCCTGACTGTTGCAATTGCTCAGACTTACATTATTTTGATGATCCTGACAGTTTTAAGAACTATTTTGGGATATTTTTTCTGGTATTTTTTTTGTCATGACCTGTCCTTGAGTTATGGTGTTTTGGGAGGAAGACCAATGTAAAATGCCATTGTCATCACACCATCAAGAATACATACTATCAATATGACATATGGCTGATGTTGACCTTGGTCACCTGGCTGAGGCAGTGTTTGTCATGTTTTTCCACTGTAAAGTCACTCTCTTCTCCTTTCCATGCTGACATATAGATCAATAGAGCAGAATTGAGAGCCCAGAAATAAAATCACATATATATGAACAAATGAACCTTGAAAAGGAGCCAAGACACACAACAGAGAAAATAAAGCCTCTTTAATAAATGGTACTGAAAAAATTGTAAAGCCACCTGCAAAAGAATTAAACTTAACTACAGTTTGTCCCCCTGCACAAAAATTAATTCAAATGGGATCAAAGACCTAAATATAAGGTCTGAAACAATAAATTACATAGAAGAAAATATAGGTATTAAACTCATGGACCTTGGCCATAGAGAACAACTTATGAATTTCACCTCAAAGGCAAGGGAAGTAAAAGCAAAAATAAATGAGTGGAACTATATCAAACTAAAAAGCTTCTAAACAGCAAAAGAAAACAACAACAAAACAAAAGTCTGCCAACCAAATGGGAGATGATATTTACAAACACCAGCTCTAATAAGGGGTTGATACCCAAAACATATAAAAAACGCACAAAGCTCAACAAGAAACATGCAAACAACCCAATTAAAAAATGGAGAAGAGACGTGAACAGATACTTCTCCCAAGAACATACACAAAATTTCAACAGATATATGAAAAGATGCTCATCTTCACGAGCGATTAGAGAAGTGCAAGTCAAAGCTACAATGAGATACCACCTCACACCTGTTAAATTGGCTATTACCAATAAGACTGGTAATAACAAGTGTTGGAAAGGCTATAGAAGAAAAGAAACCCCCATTCACTGCTGGTGGAAATTTAAACTATTATAGCCATTATGGAATAAGTAATGCTGATTCCTGAAAAAATTAAGAATAGAACTACCTTAGGATTTATCAATCCCTCTACTGATTATCTATCCCAGAAACTAAAAAAACATTTGGTATGCAATGGCAATGTACCCCCACATTCATCGCATCATTATTCATGATGGCCAAGACATTGAAATAACCAAAGAGTTCCTTGATAGAGGATTAGATAAAGAAGATGTGGTACATATATACAGTGGAATACTACTCAGCCATAAGAAATGATGACAGTATTATTTACAACAATATGGATGGACCTTGAGAACATTATACTGAGTGAAATAAATAAATTAGAAAAAGCTAAGAACTGTTGATTTCATACGTAGGTGGGATATAAAACTGGGACTTATGGACACCGGTAAAAGTGAAGTTGTTACTGGGGGAAGGGTACACGAGGAGGGAAAAGGGGATGTGGGGGAATGTGGAGGGGTAAAGGGTGGATGAGAGGGTGTAAAGAGGGACAAATATAAGGTGACGAAAAATGATTTGACTTTGGGTGATGGGTACACAACATAATCAACAGTTCAAATGCTATAGAAATGTTCACCTGAAACCTATGTACTCTTATTGATCAATGTACTGTTATTGATCAATTTAACTCTGTTAAAGTTAATTTATTAAATAAAATTTAATTAAAAAATAAAAATCTAAGTCCAAGAAAGTTATATAACATGTTCAAAGTCATAAAGCCAGTAATTGGAAGTGATTGCAAATCTAAATTTCTCTGACTCACCATACTATATATACTCTTTTAACTTTCCCAGAATGTTATTGGGAATAACATTTATATAATTTGAAGCAATAATATGTAGAAGTCAGAGATTATATGCAATGATGACCTTATTTTTTACTACAAACTATTATGATGAGGAAACAATCAGATGTCTATAATTACTGTTTTCCTCTGTTGTGAATAAATTATTTTTAGTATTATTTTCCACTACTCAGCTGTCTTTTAGTTATGTCCATTAACTATTGTTTAAAGTCCAGTGCTGGTAGGAAAGAGGGAAATTTAATGTGAGTTTCTTAGAAGTCTTAGCAGTTATTAATTCCTGTTCCTTAGAAAGAATGTGAATTGGTGCACTAACAAGGTTGGGAAGAAAGGCTAAATCTTCTCATGATGATTATTTTCACTAAGGAGTAGTTTTCCCCAATTGTACTATCAAGACATGAACAATGAAGTTTTTTGTTTGTTTGTTTTGTTTTGTTTTACACAGGGACAGAGAGAGAGTCAGACAGAGGGATAGATAGGAATAGACAGACAGGAACGGAGAGAGGTGAGAAGCATCAATCATTAGCTTTTCATTGCCGTTGCGACACCATAGTTGTTCATTGATTGCTTTCTCACATGTGCCTTGACCGTGGGCCTTCAGCAGACCGAGCAATCCCTTGCTGGAGCCAGCGACCTTGGGTCCAAGCTGATGAGCTTTTGCTCAAGGCAGATGGGCCCGCGCTCAAGCTGGCGAGCTCGGGGTCTTGAACCTGGGTCTTCTGCATCCCAGTCCAACGCTCTATCCACTGCGCCACTGCCTGGTCAGGAATGAACAATGAAGTTTTAAGTGGAGGAAGGTAGTGAAACTCATTACTTCTGTCTGTATGCATTTTATTATTTTTGTTACATAAAGTGCTGTAGAACATACTAGTGTAAAACAACCCATTTTTTATGCTCACTGATTTGGAGACAAAGATAATTGGCTTTGCTTTATAATGTCTGGGTTCTTAGATGTAAGTGACTTTTCAGCTAGGGTGTGAAACCACAGGGAGGTGTCTTCCTTTACTTGTTGGGCAGTTGATGCCATCCATTAACTGGGGCCTCAATTGGTTCTTATACTTACCCATAAACTTTTCATGAGACCTCTCTGCAAGGGCTTGTTTGGGCTTCCTCACAAGGTGGCAGCTGGTTCCAAGAGCCAGTATTTTAGGAAAGAAAAGCAAGTGTATGGATGTAATGATGGTTAAACTAGATTCAAAAGAGAGAGAGAGAGAGAGAGAGAGAGAGAGACTCAGTGCTAGATGAGAAGAATGCCAAGATCACATTGTATGAAAATCACATGGAATGGAAAATATTGTCATGGCAATTTGGAAAATACAGTCTGCCACAATGAGTCAGATCTTGAAAACATACTTTCAATGTCTTATAAACTATGTGGTTTTCCAACAGCAGAAGTATGAAAGGATTCAATAGTCTGGGACTATTTACCAGTCAAACTATACCAGGCATGGGCCTCTCTCTAAAGACAACAAAACTTGTTGTACTGTATATCAATCCTTTATGACTAGATCTCTGCTCCTTCTATATTACTATAAAAAGGAAGTGTGATGTAAGACAATGAATGTTACCCATTTATTGCCAATCATTAGGATCAGTTCTATGTTAGTTGAAGAAAGACACCAGCAAAGCTTCGTAAAGTAAATGTGGCCAGGAAAACTCAATATAACATGTACCTGAATCACTAAAAATGAAAGCCTAAAAATACCTGAGAACCATGATCATTATAGTGTGTTCATCTAAGCAGAATTCCAAAATAAAAACAGCCTTTATTTACTGAAAAAATATTTCTTGGTAAGGCATATTATTTCAGATTTTAATAACGTTTGAACTAATATTTGAGTGATATAACAAAATTTTTTACAAGTCAAGTACATTTTGCCTGAGTACTAATCAAAGTGAAAATTTCATCTATTCCTTTAAAAAGTAGTCCTTAGAAACAAATGTTTATGCACAGAGGAAATATTTCTAAATACAACCTAAAGGAATATTAAGATCTATTTCTAAATCTAAATGTAAAGATGAGGGAGAAAGTATAGAATAAAGAAAGCATAACTGACAAAGTATCTTGAGAGTCATCTTATTATAATGTGTTCATCTAAGCAGAATTCCAAAATAAAACAACCTGTGGGGAAAAAAATCTATTCAGTGTTCAATGGTGCACCATTCCTCAAATTATTTCTGCACGATTTTTACTCAAATAGAAACAAGCTTCAACTGTTATATGTCACAGTTTTGTGCTGGCTCACAAGGAAGAATGGCAGACCCTATCCTCTGTATAGATTGAAGACACATTATTTTATGTCTTTTCCCCTCACTGTCCCTGCTTCATAACTTCTTCATGCCAGTAAGACCCCTAGATCTATCCACCTTAAAATGGGGTCTAATTTAGAGCTGATAGTTACTAATAGTTGCAGGATAAACTTAAGTATAAATAGCCATCTTTGACAAAGTCTCATCTTTATAGAAAATGTTAAAAGGTGTAAGATACAGAAGATATAGGAGAAATAAGAAAAGCATTAATTTAATCAGCAGAGCTAAACATTTGTACATTTTTTTATTAGAAGTGCCATTTTAGTGTTATTTCTAACATCTGCAGATATCTAATTTTTTCTAACAGATGTCACCTTTTATTATTTATAAAATATTGTTGGTGTTAATATTCTTCAAATGTATCACTTATTTTATGTTTTATGTGTTAAATTTTGCTAGCTTATTTTAAGAATATTCTGTTATTTTTTATTAACATAAAATTTATAAATTTGAATACTGATTTCTATTTAGAATTAATACTCAGGACTATAAATATTTTAGTGTGGGTTTTCTTCTTGACAGTATGTAAATCTGGAGTCCAGTTCCCAGAAAAGGAGACAAGTAAGTGGGTTTCAGGAATGCCATGTCTCTCATTCCCATGACAGCCTATGTTAATGATACTGCTGCTCTGATGCTCCTCTCATCCAACATATTAGCTCACCCTTTACCTCTACCTGCAAATACCTTTTACATGTACATTCATTTCAGAGTTACTATTCTTATTTTCCAATTCCCACAAAATCTTTTCCTTCTTCATGTAAAACCATTGAGAAAAAGATAAAGTTTGACTAGATGGACACTGTGGTAAATAGATGTCATATTTCTCTTTTCAGTAATAGTCTCTTTTTCTGATGGATATTTATTCTGTGAGGTTTGAGGAAACTAACCCTCTCTGACTCCTCCCAGCTAATAGACAAGTGGGGCTGGAGAGAACACACAACTGCCTGGCTCATTGCAATACTGTAGTAAAATTACCACCCACCCCAAGTAAAAATGACTGATTCAGGAATAAGGCAGAACGTCTTCCTTGGATGGATTGGTGCTGGAAAGAAAAAAGTGCCTCTCTGCTCCTCAGATATCATGAGCTGTTGAACCACATGAGCCTGGAGCTGCCAGTATTACACTTAGAGACTTCCTGAGAACAAAGGCGACATTGAAGACACTAGAATGAAAAAATCAGGAGAAAAGCAAAGTCCTGACATTATCATTTGGACATTAAATCCATTCATGTCTTTTCATTCAACCATGATGCTGGTTTTTAAATGGCTCTTTTAGTATACAAACACCATGAGGTTTAGAAACAGATAATTCACAGCAGTGAGGTGGTTATACCTGCATTGGGAGCAGAAGGCTGCTTTTGTTTCTAGGTTGAGTTTATGTTGTTATTGGTGGGACAGTTTGATTTTGAATTTTGCATATTTTCATATTGAATACATGGGTTTTCATAGGAAGAGAAGTATGTAATTTTGTTTCTGGGATCTTGGCAGCATTATTGTAAAAACAGGTAAATTTTCCTAAACAACTTATAGGTTTGAAAATTTTAAAATAATAGTTTAGATTTCTACATGTTTTGGTCCTTCCATTAATCATTCACAGCATTGTTATTAATACAAAGTCTGAAAAATTGCGAATAGTTTTAAGAAACAATTAACATTATTTTTGCTTAAGCATAGCATCATTTTAAGCATTCAAGAATAAATCATTTACCACAGTAATCCTCTGCTGTGATTTTTAGCAGTATAATTTTTATTTTATAGCCAGGCACACAATCATGTATACAATGTATACTTGTCAACTTCTAAAAGTACAAGATAATAATAAACATTAGAGTAAAGCATATATGAATATACCTTTGTTTCAGAGAATGAAATTGCTTTCAGGACAAGATTTCATATTTATGTTGAATCTTTCATACAGTTGTTTAGAAATATATCTCAAGTAGACATATAAACTTGTCAGTTTTTCCAAAAATGCTCTAATTTAAAGCCAGCCAATGTATTTCTCTTATTTCAGTAATTCATCTTATTTTGTTCCAACACTAGATTAAATACCTATAAATTGTCTGATAGTAATTATACAAATTTAGGAACTTTATTTCTCAGTAATACATCATAGAATGAAGTCACTTCCTTAAGATTTATGTGACTATTTCTTGTTTTTTCAAAACTATATTTCTAAACTATGCTCCCTTTTTTAGTATAAAGCCTGGGGTTTTATTAATCTCTTCACATTGGGGGTGTTTCTAGATTTCTAAGAGTGGTTGGAAACACTAATGTTCTCCTCCCAGTAAGAATTGTGTTTTTTTACCCACATGCCCCTTGCATGTCTATTTCATTTCTCTGATTTTTTTTCTGACTCCTTATTATATTCTGTCTTCCAGAAGTTGTTACCCAGGTTAGAAAATGGAGCTCATGTAGAGAGTTAATCTCATACATGTAGTTCTGTTCTCAAAGAGACCGTGAGAGTGTCCTCTTTGTAGTGAGGGGAGGATAGGAACATCAAGGATGAGACAGTACCTGAGAGACAGTTGGGCTTAGACAAATATATTGTATAGAATAATAAAGGAATCACAATATGACCACTGATTCAGGACACTACACACACACACACACACACAAATACACACACATAAATTCTCAAATATTCATTCATGCATTCACATACCATTGTACACACACTCTCACATACATGCATGCATGCACAGTCTGGTGCACATACACACTTTTAACAAAGAAACAAATCACTCATTTGAGGAATCCAAGGAACAATGTGAACGGAGGAACGAAATTGAGACAGAGGAGGGATCAAAGGGACCAGAGGAAAAGAAGACAGAGGGAAAGGGGATGATAGGATGAGATAAACCTGAAGGGAAGGGGGGAGGACACTGTTGCAAGGGGGGCAAGGGCGATGTGGAGGGGAATATGGGGGAGGGGGAATGCATTCGGGGTAACACTTGAAACTATGTAAACACAATTAATTAAATACAAAAAAAATAAAGGACCAAGGAAAAGTTCAATGGAAAGAAATAAAAATGTTTTATTCACACACACACGAAAAGAAAATTTCCTGGATTTTGCTGATTTAAAGAGGCTTCTATATTTCCCATTTCAGTAGGGTTTATACCTGGAACTACTTGTGATATAGATATTCTTCCTGTATGACAGTCAAGATTTTAAATCATAGGATGAACATCAACCAATATTTAAGCCACTGCTATCCATATTTATTTTATAAGAATATAAGGACACCTACAAAAAATGAATAAAATTTAAGAATTGCTCAAAAGAACTCTATGTATTCCTCATGAAAAACCTTACCTTGCTGCCATAAGCCATCTGTATCAGGTATCATTAAAATCTGGATTGACAAACACCATCCTACTAAAATTCTGAAGCCACATGTAAAAACTTCAATACAAAAGGAGAGAATAAATACATAAGAGAAAGCACACCTTGAACAGAACTTATAGAAGTAATGATGTCTATAGTTATATAAGTCTATAACTTTGATTTTCCAATTAAATTTTGGAAGATGCTGTCCTAATAACATAATATATAAGCTAAAGAAAAGATAGGTGTTATTTTTAAATTATCCCTTTCTTCTGCCCAGGCAAATTACAGAAAAAGCCATTACTTCTGAAACAGTAAGTTTCAGAGAAAGAAAGGGGGAAGTTATATATCATCTGAAAGCTTTAGCAAAATTACCCTAAATGTGATGCTCGTGACATTATCCTCTCAGATATACTAGTCACAGAACACAGTGCAAGGTAAGTCCAAGCACCAAGAGTAACATAGTGTCCTCATTCAGCTCATGGTTGGTAGCAATTCTACTTTTTACTAAAAGCCACAAAATAATATCTTGAGATTTACATGAGCAAAATGTTCTCCCTTCCTGAATATAGAGAATATGGTAATAGCTATACATTCATAAAGAGATGTTGTATATAGACTAGATTCTGAAAAAGCTAAACCTTGGGATTAAATATTTTGAGATTCATTAACATAGGGGTTATGGGCACTATAAAAGACTAATTGGTGCTCAGGGAGTCGGAAAGAGATGGCATCATTGACTGATTCCCAGAGAAAAGTTTATGTTGCAGGAAAATGTCTCTGCTCAACTCTAAATAACTCAGTGATATATTATTAACATGTTTTAAAAAAAACTGGCTGAATAGAAGGCAAACCCAATCCTTGTTTACATATGTACTCTTACTTACAGATGAAACTGTATATGTACCTTCGGTGGTAATTAAATCAGTTTATACTTCCAGTTTAACATCAGGAAATGCTTTCTCATGAGATTATTTATCTGAATAGCATGCTAAAGAATAGTTTTTCAAGAAATTAAACTATGTTGGAAACCACATTTTGCATGTTTAAATATCAAGATAATTTTCTACTGTATATAAACATCAGACACTTCAGGTGTGGGTCTAAGTCAAACTTAAGGTAGAATCCTTACTACACAGCTACATGAACTGTACGTCCACGTAGCATAAAGTAAGCTGGGCATAAACTGTGGAAATGGTTGTCATTTTTACTGAGATTGTTACTGTCAATGTTAAGCATCTGGATTGGATGCCCACTAAACTCTGAAACCAATGTGGTTTTTGTTTGTTTGCTTTTGTTTTCTAAATGGAACTTCTGAAAACATATTGCATAGGAAGGCCACAGCAGCTAAGTCCTGAATAAAATATAGGTAACCAGAAGAAAAATGCTTGTTTCTTGTTCATCAAATGACTGTGGAGCCATCCTTCCTTCCCTGCCCTACCAAGGGGCTGTATTTGCTTATTCGAACCTTTGGTACTCAATCCCATAGCTTTGATAATACCACTGACCTGGAGCACTAATGCAGCTTTATTTATGATTTAAACCATGAGATTTCTAAAGT
The DNA here is from genome assembly GCA_037038555.1 of Rhynchonycteris naso. Classification (NCBI taxonomy): domain Eukaryota; kingdom Metazoa; phylum Chordata; class Mammalia; order Chiroptera; family Emballonuridae; genus Rhynchonycteris; species Rhynchonycteris naso. The sequence goes on along the minus strand of CM072998.1, from coordinate 238,860,466 downwards.
TTTGTTAGAAATCCTACTTTTCCATCTCAGACTGCAGTAGTAATCTGAGTTAAACCTAGATCATTTAACTCTTCTCTGCCTGGAGAACTGTAAGAAGACATTTCCACGACTAGTCATACTGATTTATTTATCCCATCAGCATTCCTCATGTAAGCAGGATCCTGAACCGTATTTCTGACTCTACAAGTGCTCTGCCCCTCCATCCTCATCTTAATTGGAAAGCAGAAGTCCCTGAAACACCGTTTAAAATTTTCATCAAGAAAGGCATAGAGAATGGGGTTCAGGCTGCTGTTGGTATACCCCAAGGCAATACAGAAGTAATAGCTGGAAAGGGCAGCCGTGCTGTGGGAAGTGCTCCCCAGAGCCTCTACAAGGATGAAAATGTGAATGGGAGTCCAGCAGATGATAAAGACTGCAACTACCACCAGGACAAGCCTGGTTATTCGACGGAGGTTGCGATCTTTCTCTCGAGAGCCAGAAAGGAGTCGGACGCTCTTTAAGCGCAGGATCATCAGGGTGTAGCAGATGATGATAATGATGACGGGGATCACAAAAGCAAATACAAAGACGCAGATCTTCATGAAGAGATCCCACCAGGAGTAATCGTTATCAGGGAACTGCAAGGAGCACTCAATGCTATCCGTGTCTGCAAGAGGTGAACAAAACAAACAAACTCACAAAAAGAAAATTATAATTACCATGGCTGCAAAGTGTTTAAAACGTAAATGTTAATAATTTTGGTTGCAAAGGTCTAATTTATACTGAGATGACATTACCTGAAGCAGATTACTTAAGAATAAATTTTAAAAAAGAGTAAATGCCATGTATATTAACCATCCTATCTTTGTGCATGGAACAATGAACCAGTAAATCACCATTTATTAGTAACATGCACTAAACTACAGAATAAATTATATTAGCCATCAGTATGAATTATCTAGTTGTGGAGACTGGTTTAACATTGATTACTTTCAGAACAGTTAAACTGTTAATTCAAATATGAGCACTTATTTGCATTTCCATTTATTTAAATTTCTCCCAGACCCAAGGTTCTGGTAATAAAAGCTAGTATTTATTTGTAATAAATGACTAAATATTGCAAACCAGCCATTTAATTTAACAAAAGGCAACTTGTCCTACAGACACTAACTGGTTTATAAGAATCATTAAGTAGGTCAGTAAAAATGAAATCTGTCTTAATATGACCCAGGTATTATGATTTAGTGGAACAATGGTGATCCTTGTGATTAAGGACAATATTGAAACATGAAGTTTTGGAGAAAGAGAAGAAGAAGGTGGAGAAGGAGAAAAATTTCAAAGAAGGGAGGGGAGGAAGAGAATCATCATCATCATCAAGAAAATTCATAAATCAGACACATTTTTCATTTTTACCAACATTGACTATGTAACAGATAAAACAAATATTGTTATGTGGTTACTTCAAAAACTTCTATATTTGCCCTGCTTCTTTTTAATGGAGAGTATTTTTTTGTGGGGGGAGCGACCATAATATTACAAAGAACAGAGACCAGAAAGAGCAGAGACCCAAGATAAGTACCTTTTATAATACTTTCATTGTGGATCTGCTCACCCCTCCAGAGCTCCCCTTTCCCCAAGCATCAACCAGCCCACATTTTTTCCCTCTGGTCCCTGAGAAGCCATCCAGCACAAAGCAGGTAAAACTCTTTTTGTCCTGATACCTCTTTATGGGTAAAGTAATCGTGAACAATACTGAGTGCTATTTTTATAATGAAAATATTTTCTTCTGACATTGGAAAAATATGCTTCAAAAGTACCAAGAGTGGGTTTAAATAGTTAAACAGTTTTATTAGTAATGTTTTCTGAACTTTAATGCAATTAATGGCTGATTCCTTTCAGTGACTATTCTCCACAAACAACACTATGAACTACTAACACCACTCAGCTCTGATTGGTCTACAGAAATTATCTAAACACTTCTCTTGGTCATCCAAGACTCTTGACATGTGTGATGGAAAACACCAAAATGGTCTAGAGACGATCTCTCATCATGTGAACAAAATCAGCTTCAGAAAATAAAGACACAGAGAAAGCATAAAGCCCTTTGACAAGACTACTTCAGTTTTCTCCCATTATTTATTCTATTTGCTGAATAAATTAATCTTCTGTCTACACTGGTGGATCTTTTCTTCCATTGCATCAGCACACATTCATCTACAGAAAGTCCTTCCTGGAAAACTCATTTCTATCTTCATTTTCTCTTTCAAAAACTTAAATGAAACCCATTTCTTCTAGGATGTCATTTTTTGAGAAATATTAGAGGAGGGTAGTGGTTAAGTCTACAAGAATAATAAAATATAAAAATAAGCTCTTTATTTTTCTTTGGAAAAATCATCTGTCTTCTTTTATTATTTAGCCTATTCTTTCAAGTTCATAATATATATACAGCATCTCCTCTCATATGCAAGTAATTATGCTTAAACACCTAAAGCTTAGTTTATTTCAATTTTATTTCTATTTGTTCTACATCTGAAGAAACAAAATCCTGTATGTAAATAATCTTATTTAAATACTTTTCTTTGACAAAGTTTGTGTTTCTTAAATTTTGCCTTTCTTAACACTTGCAGTGGCTATGCTGGAAATTCATTTCATAGTGTCAGAATAAAAGAAATATGCTCCATTAAAAAAAAATGTGTACCATGCAAGATAAGCTATGATTTTAGCACCTGCTCTTTCACTATGACCTAGAAAGTCATATTTAATTATCTGTACTCAAAGGTATCATAAATATTCTTAACACATTGTCGCATTTAGACAACTGCTAAGGCAGTTAATAACATAAAGTCCAAAATGGTTGTTTACTCCCCTTTCTCTAAGAGTTTCTATTAAGACCAAATATATTTTCACTCTTTTATTTTTTAGTAGTAAAGTAAAACTCCTAAAACAGTAGTTCTCAACATAGTTGTAGGTCAGGATCAGCCTGGGGAGATTTTATCAGTCTTGACACAGAGACTATGTGTCAGGTCAGTTGAATCAGACACTGGAGGCAGCATTATTTTCTAAAGTACCCAAGTATTTCCAATGTGCAGCCCAGGGTGAGAACCACTGTCCTAGAAGTAAAGGAAAAACATCAAGTATCTTTTGGCATGGGGTAAGAACTAATACATCCAAAATTTAATGGTCTGGTCATCTGCTCTACCATCCATCAGTGAACCTAATTTTGAATGGCCTATAGCCAAATGTAGCTGTTAAGATAGTGCTCTGGTGATTAACTACTAAGAAGAAGGAAAAGAGCAGTATGTCTTTAATGATAAGTTGACCCTTTGTAGGGAGAAAGAGGAGGAGCTAGGAGTTGTATCTCAGAATTATATCTCAGAGTTGTAACAGAATACAATGGAATTGTATCTCAAGAATCCATAGGACTGTGGTTTTTTTACTTTCAGCTTTATCCCTCCAGATTCTCATGGCACTTTAAAAACATACTGCTCACAAAAATTAGATAATTTATAGCTTCATATTCATTTTAAAATATCCCCTAATTTTTGTGAGCAGTATAGGAGGTAGGAGGAGCTCTGTGTTCAGGTAATGTCATTATCTCATCTCATGTTTAAATGTGAAAATAAACACAAATTTGTTTTATTTCTTATCTTCCATGGATTTAGGCATTGTATTTCCATTGTCTTTTGGCTTTTCTCCTAGATGTGTATCCTAATCACTCCCAAATTAAGTTTGTTTCATTAGAAGTTATGTTTTAAAAAATGAAATAAAAATGCCTCCTTACCTTCCCTGACTTTGGTTCCTCCAAGGACAATTGCAGATATGCCAACAGATGAAGACAGGAGCCAAATACAGATATTGATGATCTTCGCCTTCAACGGTGTGCGAAAGTCCAATGCCTTTACAGGGTGGCACACAGCAATGTATCGATCTACACTCATCATGGTCAAGGTGAATATACTGGTAAACATGTTGTAGTAGTCGATGGAAATGACTATCTTGCACAGCACATCCCCAAATGGCCAGGAATTCATCAGATAGACTGTGCTTTGGAAGGGCATGGTTGTAGTAACTAAAGCATCTGCCAGAGCCAGATTAAATATATAGATGTTAGTCGCTGTCTTCATTTTAGTGTATCTAAAAAACAAGAAACAAGATAATTTCCCTTCATTTTATGTCAAATTTATGAGGTAAATGTGTTTGCAAAAAACTTTTGGGTTACTGAATTTGTTTTTCATTCACTTATTCTTTACGTATTATTGAGTGTCTAGTATTAAAGAAAGAACTATTCTAGACTTTAGGGGTAGTATAAAAATTGGCAAAAAATGTTCTGAATTTAGCTTTTATTCTAGTGCTTTGTGCAAAAATACATTTAAATTAAAAATTAACAGGTTAAGAAAACAGCAGAGATAAATAGGTGAATATACATAGTGTTGATCTTTTCAACAGACTGGCTAAAATACAACTAACTTGATATTTGTTTGTCACTGTGTACTAGTTTTTCATTTTCAATGCATTATGTAAACAAAGCAGTCTGAGTTTTTCCCTTAAGCATCATATAACTAAATGTAATGTAAATAGATAAGTAAGAATTGTTTTTCTTCCATTTTGAGTTAGTTTTCAAGCACATAATTTGTTTCATCTTCCAACTGAGGGAAGAATAATTTTCAAAGAAGGTCAGAAAGATTGCCTTTAAGCCCAAATTATTCTTTTCATTACAACATGAAATTTCAATTCCATTTTCAGTTAAAACCAAATTAAGAAAATTCTTTTACTTAGGATGTTTCCTCATGGAATCTATAGGGTATGAAATGTTCCAAACTATCAGCAAATTTTCAGAGGCCACAAGCTAACATATGTTGGAAAAATCTATATGTTAATTACGTTCTACGCATTTCTGATTTGTAGACTTTATCACAATTAATTCAGTCATGCCCCATGAACCTTCAAAGAGCCAATCTTCCTCAATGTTATGGTGATGATTTTTATTAAAGGTCATTTCAAAGGCTTTCTTATGGAAAACCACTTCTGTTTTGACTATATATCATTGATCACTGTGTTGGTGTCATTCAAAACATAAATTTCCCCATGAGAAACCTCTTTTACCATAAAATTATAGAACAGCTTAGGTGACCAGATTTTAAAATTGGTAAAGCAGGACACCATTGATGGGGGGGGGGGTTCTTGATTAAAAATTTGGTCTATATGGAGCAAAAAACATTTTCATAGAATGCAAAAATAGTATTGTAATGTATATTTTTTAAATTTCAACATAAGTACAATTTACAAATATAATACATTAAAAATTATGTGATTTTTACTGATGCCCAAGATTTAACCTTTTCCTTATCAATGTATTTTTTTAATAATGATACCTCATTAAAAAGATCATTTTTGGAAATATTACTATATGGAAAATTTTGATTGAGTCAGAGGGATTGGGTTACATGGTCCCGAAACCAATGCCAGAGCTGCATGAGCGCTCCCGCGTCCAGCCCCGCCGCCCGCTGGAGACCAAGTGGCTTGCACCTCATGTAGCCCAGAGCCACATGCTAGTGTCCAGGATGCGGGCCTATGGGTAGTTAGGGAACTTGACAGCCACTGCCCCCAGCAGGTACGTCCCGCCCAAAGTTCTTTTTTTGGGGCCCCGCACGGGGCAGCCAGCCAGCTCTTGCAGTAGTGCGGGTGCTTCCAGGTGGAGGCGGGTCTGTCTACTGAAAACTGTATATTCCCTTCCCGTTCTCCCATTATTCCCTAGATTTTTGTGCATTCTTTCCAAAAATTGGGGCTTTTTTAAAATGGCACGGGCTGTGGGACAAATTGTTAAAAATTGGGACTGTCCCGCCAAAAACGGGACGTCTGGTCACCTTAGTCTAATATGAAGTAAGATAATCCTGAATCTGAACTCAGTATAGGATTTTTCTGGGTTTCAGCTCCTGTTATAAAGGTTAATAAAACTGAACTGGCAATACATGAGATAAAGGTAGTAGATGGCCTGACTTAAAATATCTGACACACAGAATCACACTTCAGTCTCACTTTCTCAATGTTCCCCCTCTAATCCTTAATCTTTATTTCCTCATTTCTCTTCTTGTTAGGAAATGTATTTGTTTGTGCTTGGATGAAGGCATTATAAGAACTGGTACTAGACTCAAAAATTTTTGGTTTCCATTTTGATACTCTATTGACTAACGACTACTTTAATCTGGAAAATAGAGAAGTTGATTTAAAAATATGCTTTGCTTTACAGTTTTTACTCAAATATTTTTAAATGACCCATAAGCTTTAGAAAGTGATTAAATGTGCAAGGTCAATGCTCAGAGCATTGGTTTTATAAATGCATAGATAACTAAACAAGTATTATATTTCCCATGTATAAGATGCTCCCATGTATAAGATGCACCTTAATTTTGGGGCCCAAAATTTGAAAAAAATGTATTACATAAAATTATTGAACTCAAGTTTTAGTCATCATAAAATTCATACAACTCCTCATCACTGTCAAAACTCTCATCCATTAGCTTGTCCTCATTTGCGTCTGATGATGAATCACTGCATTCATATATTGCCTCATCCTCAGTTCCATCTATGGCGTTTGAAATGCCACACTTCCTAAATGACTTGACAATGATCTCAATCTTGATATTATCGCAGAATATTTTCACTCAGGTGCAAACTTCGCCTACAGTTGGTTTCTTCGCTCTTCTTGGTGTCAAATTGTCTCCAGAAGACTTTATCCATTGGCTTCGTTCATTTCTCATGGCAGCTTTGAAGGGTTTGTTAATGCTGACATCAAGTGGTTGGAGCTGGCATGTCAAGTCTCCAGGTATGATGGCAAGTTTTGATTTTGCTCTGCAGCAATCTTCTTTGTGTTTTTTGTTATGTGTGCCCTAAACTGATCAAGCACCTATAGGGCAGGTTTGCATAAGAGTCCACCTGGTCTTCTCCAAACTTTCTCAAACCAGATCTTCATTCCATCCTGATCGTTCCAACCCTTGTCATGAACATGGACAATCATTCCTTGATTAATGTCTTCTTTGTCACTGTTTTGCATTTGAAAATCAGTATAGGAGGCAGTTTGGTTGTCTTGGCACAAGCTAGAACAACTGTATAATGGCTCTTTTCATGTCCACTTGTCTTCACAGTTACAGTTTTTACCACCTTCTTATCAACAGTTCTGTGACTTGGAACATCAAATTGAAGGTGGACTTCATCCATATTTGAAATCTGTCCCAACTCAAACTGATGTGTCTTCTAACAAGGAATGCCAAAATGATGAAATTCAAGGACCGTCTGCTCATAGCTTTCAGTCATCTTTTGGGTAAGTCTGGTGTGTGTACGCATGCTTAGTCCATTCCATTTCATGAACCCGATGCATCAATTGTGTCCTCCTTTGAAATCAGAACATTCTTTTTCCTCAGCAATTCTACTTGCCTGATGCTGAACCATCTTTGTGGACACAAGAATTCCAATTGCCCTTTGCTCTTCAATACATATCTTTAATTCCTCTCTAAATCAGGCCAGTTTGCTGACTTGCCTATTGTGACCTTTTTCTGCCTCAGCGTTTTCAGTAGGGTTTCTTCTTCCCATAGCCAGTCTTGGATTGATTTCTCAGTTGGCGGAGGACCAAACTTACATTCAGCAGCTTGATTTCCATTCACTTTTGCAAACTGGATCACTTTTAACTTGAATCCAGCACTGTACAAAAATCTTTTCTAAACCATTTCTGGGCAGAATGTGGCAAAATGTAACCTATCATAATATACCGGTAACAAGTATGAAACAATGAGTGCAAAGACAACAGCAAGAAAAAGCAAGAAATGGAAGTATAAAAATGTACACCAATGAGTGCAAAAACAAGTGCAAAAAAGCGGGAAATGCAAGTGTAAACCTCTACAACTATAAGATGCACCCAGTTTTTAGATCCCAAATTTTTTGAAAAAGGGTTTATCTTATACATGGGAAAATACGATATATTTACTGAAACAGAGTCAAATATTTCTAACTCACAAGTAAATGCTATCTATTCAAATACTGTCTTCTTAAAAATATGGTTTTATGTTTAAATACTGCATCTTACAAAATCACCATTTACTTCTTCAACTTTTCCCCCCAAAGCCCAAATATTAGCAAAGATTTTAGTAGGTAATATCTTTGACTTTTTATTTTCATATAGTTTTTCTGGTATTCTCTTTTTTTTTTAATAAAATTAGACTGATATCTGCCTTACTAGATTAGGTAGATGTGGGTTCTAGTCATTTTTTCCTTCCAAATGATAGACTTTGGAGAAGTCACTAAAAACTCTGAACTACAATTTCCCAATTATAAAATGAGAAATAGAATGCCTATTTTATAAAATTCCTGAAATAATTAGAAGCATGAACATAATCTGGAGAATAAGTATAATTTATTTCATGTTCCCTAACTCCTCTTTTCTCTCTTCTGTGGGTGAAAGCCACCTGTTACCACTGGAAACAGAGAAGAACATAAGTTATTCTTAAGGTTCATAGTTGTATTTCCCAACTTAGTTTGAATACAAAGGATAAGAGTAAAAATGAAGTCCAGAACCTTACACACTTGAAGAACAAGAATAGAATGATATGGTATGATATGATTAATATAATATAATGCTCACAAAAATTAGGGGATATTTCAAAATAAATATGAAGCAATAAAATACCCACTAATTTTTGTGAGCAGAATATAATATAATAAACATTTTTAAGTAATTATAAAATGTTGAATGGTAACTTGCTCTTGGCTTTTCAAAAAATATAACAAATGGATGCATGAATTCTTTTTTTTTTTTTTTTACAGAGACAGAAAAGAGTCAAAGAGAGGGATAGATAGGGACAGACAGACAGGAACAAAGAGACATGAGAAGCATCAATCATCAGTTTTTCATTGCGAGACGTTAGTTGGTCATTGATTGCTTTCTCACATGTGCCTTGACTGCGGGCCTTCAGCAGACCGAGTAACCCGTTGCTCGAGCCAGTGACTTTGGGTCAAAGCTAGAGAGCTTTTTGCTCAAGCCAGATGGGCCCACGCTCAAGCTGGCGACCTCGGGGTCTCGAACCTGGGTCCTCGGCGTCCCAGTCCGATGCTCTATCTACTGTGCCACCGCCTGGTCAGGCAGTGCATGAAATTTCTTAAGAAGTTATAAAGAATTCAAATTGTCATAAGATCTCAGAATACAGAGGCACCCACAACAAAAATGTCTACAAATTACACTAATTTTAATAAGCTCAGTCAATCACTCATGCGAGCTACAAAGGACTTAGGTCCCTGTGCTCTCCTGATGTGGAGAGCCCTGGGTCTGATAACATCCCAATGTCATAGCATCACCTTCCTATTTTGAGAAGGTTCATAGTAATGACAACAGCAATAATAATCACCATTTATTTTAAAACATTCCCTGTGTCAGGTAGTCTGCTGTACATTCTACATGCTGTATCCCATTTAGTCCTCACCGTAACTCTGTGTGGTAGATATCAGTATCTCTATGCTATAAATTCTGTAGGATTCCTTATTCTGTAAATTTCCCAAAGTTATAGTTATGAAGAGCATGGCAGGAATTCAAACTCAAAGGTTTGATCCCAGCTTCCCCATTCTTCCTCTCCCCAGCACTGTATTTTATGAAACTCAGTATTTTTACTTCCATGTGTCTTATTTGATTCTCACAACTCTCTTTCAGGTTAACTGAAGATTTATGTCTTTTCTCAAATATAGCTTAAGAAAGTTAAGACTCAGGTAAGTAATTTGTCTAGTGTTAGCAGAGGTAAGAATTCAGGGGGAGGATCTGAAACGGGCAGGAAGGCAGGCCCCTCTTACACATTTCTGAAAGACACATGCTTATAACCCTACAATACCAGAAAAGGGAGAAATAAAAGGCATAATTTAAAATAATAAATAAACAAGAGTTCAACAAATATTTATTGAGTCTTTTATAGACTACACTGGACTGGATCCTATAAATAATGATTATAAGACAATACCCTCACCCTAAATCATAGTCTGATTTTGCTGTTGGGTATTGTTTGTATATAACCCAAAATGAAACAGTAGTCCTTCCAGTCACTATATATCTACAGTTGAAAAAAACACAAGTAAGCTTTCTTACCATGATAGGATATGAAAATATTTTCCACTTCATCCACACTGCTTTACAAAAATTCACAAGTATTTCAAGTGAAATGGCACCATCTGGGGGGAGGAGAGTTGGGACCTATGTGGAGAAGTTGGAAGTGGGCTGGAAGCAAGTGGTTCCGCTTTTTAGCATACACACCACAAGAACATATGGCACTAAAAGAGCAAAGTCTGTGAACTGCCCTCACTAAACTTGACAATGTTACAAACGTGAAAACAACTGTATGGTGTATAAGAAGGGATGGTGGAGCAGGCCAGAAAGAGGGGTCAACTAGGGAACTGAGAGTGGGAGCCATCAGTCAATATGGCAGGGTGTGTCTCACGAGTTAAAAATGCTCCCTGTGACACCTTAACGTAAGACCTTGTCTTGGGTTAGTTTTTTACAGAGTACTAGGGCTTTTAATTTGGTAACCATATATCCTTGTGTGATGGCAAAGGGGACAAAATTATCTTATGAGCTATGAGGAATCAATGTCTCCAGACAAGGTTTCTGGGAAAATGCTACACTTGTCACCCAAGAAATAGGTATCAGTGGTAGGAATGTTGAGCTTGTGACACAGTGGTCTCAGGGCCCTTTCCATGCGCTGGCTGTGCTCAGACAACATACAGGTAGATCATTCTTGGACTATTATCTTGCCTTACTATTAAAGTGTATTGTCCAAGTGTGTTTTTTTCAATTTAAATAATGATTAATTAATCAGAAGCTCCTTTTTAACTTTATAACAGTATGAGAAATTTATGATCTTGATGGCTAAGTACCACTTACTTAGCACAGGACTTGGTACTTGATAATTGCTCAGTGAATACCAGCTGTCATTGTCTTCATTGCTACGATTGCTGTTGTTATTATTGATGCTACTGCTGTTGTTATTATTGTTGTTACTATTATTATCAATTATCTGCTATAGTTCTCATAATCCATATCACAATACCATAAGATGCAAATTCCCCCATTTTTTTTCTGAATATGATTCTCAGGTTTTCTGAGAGTCCATTTCTAATAAGTAAAGGAATTCAGAACTGTCATTCCAAAGCTTCTTAAGGAATCAGAAATTTTATCAGAGAAATAATGTGATTCTTAGAATTCTGCTACATCCATTAGCTAAAAATTGAAAACATTCTGATTGGTATGGCCACATCTGCGTCATGAGGGCACATATCATTTGACATGAAGAAACAGGGCATGGTCCAGAAGGTAATACTGATGTAAAACATTAGCATACTGCCCCTCAATGGAAAAATACTCATGTACATTATGATGTTTAAATTTTTCCAAAGGCAGTACACATTTTTCAGGTGAGGAAACTGAGTAAAGAGGAAGTTACTTGCCTGAAACCACCAATTCATGAGACAGGGGAACTAAAATCTGAGCCTTCTGAGTAGCCATCAAACTATAACTCCAACATAATGAAAACAATAAATACCTACAAGCCAGACTTTAATTTACAACGTTAGAGCTGCACTAGGAATCTGAAGATCCCCAAACACCAAATTCATTAGGAGGAAAGCTCTGCAGTCCCTAAAAAAATACAATCCTTTTAACAAACAGTGGAAGACTAGCATAGTGAAAGACAAGTTTCAGCACTCTTTTCTCTTCATTGTCAACAACAAGCATAATTTACTCTTTTTCCTGGGCATGTTTTGCAGACATATGACTTTCTAGATTTTATGTTTAAAATGGTGAAAAAATAATGATGGCTGTACTGATGTAAATTCTCAGAAGAATTAATTTGAAAACATAACAAGTGTGCTTCATTGTGTCCTGCAGATACCTTCAGTTTACCTTGAAATTAATTTGCTCTCTGTCATTTTGAACTATTTACTATTGAAGTAATGGTTCTTTCCTAAAGGGAAGTAGCTTATTAATTTTACAAAAGGAAGGGAAATTTAGTTATTGTTTCTCCAATGATCTGACTTTGAAATTGCTTTAATCTATAGTATTTTAAAGGAGTCATATCTCCATAGACATCAAGCCACTTCATTTCCCCAGAATTAATCTCCCATACAAAGAGAAAAAACTATAAAGAGAATTAAGAAGTAAAGTATGTCCCTGAGTATGACTGTGGAGACTGCAAGTCACTGAGCAAGTAGTGACATAGAGCCAGAGGGGTGAATATGCATAATATCACACCTTAAGCAGGTCAGTGGTGGGTACAGGGGAAGAAGGGGAATGTCAAAACAGTAATTTTACTGAAATAGCCAGTACCCCAGGAACTGCTCATTCTGTCTGTAGTCAGGGTCCTGATTTTCAGAACAATATTCAAGTACATTCAACTGTGTATGCAGTGTGCTTAGAATGGCCAATAATACCTACTGGAAAACCACAAATCTCAAATGACTGAAGAGTTGTTTCCTAGTGTACAGCCACCTGGATATATATGTAGATATCTTAAATTATTTTTCCATTTTTATACTAAAAACTGACCTAGCTGAGGTAGGCCAAAAGGTCATGGCAGAGAGGAAACACAAGTACCCGTCTGCTCTGTCCTCTGTCAGAGGACGTGAGCCCTTTACTAGGTGGAAAGCAACATCAAGTTTTGGTAAATGAGTTAATAGTAAGTTAATGAGCTCAACAGGAACTCAGAAAATTGTTCCTATTGTATGACTGATTTCTAAATGCTCACCTCTATCCATTTTTAATCTAATGGCTTCCTTGCCCATCTGTAGACCAGTTCCTTTGGAATCTCTCAATTTATCATGTTTTATATTTTCTTATCTTTCATGTAAATTCTGACTTGATCAGCAAGCCTTTTGCAATATTTGCCCACTCTTAAAGTCTATATTCTTCCTATATAAATTCTCCTGATCTAAGTCATAAGCCAGCACCCCCTCCAAAGAATGAAAGAAACAAACAAAATCTATTGGTAGGTTTTCTCTTGAATAAATAAATGTTATTCTGAAATGATCTTTTGTTAATACAAGGCTAGGTCTGTCTTGCAGCCATATACTTTCAGATTTTTAGCTGAGCATAGAGCTTCCTAGGTTTACAATTGAGTGTATTCATAAATTAATATGGAGAAAAGGAGATGCCAACTGCACAATTCACATAAAGATACTGTTGCTCAGAAGATGAAGATGAAGCTGAATGAAAATGAAGACACTCTATCATCTTCCAGCAAGAAATAAGTTTCTCCTGGAACTAATTTTAAGAAAGGCACCAGGAAAACCTGTCATCTTGTAAAGTCAAGATAATCAAGAAGTAATCATGGAGACTACCTCTTTTTCTGGAGTCTGTTAGGGTTTTGGAGCTCTATACTGATCACAAAATTAGTTTTCTTCTTTCCTTTTTTTGGGGGGGTGGGAGGGTGCTATTTAGTCTCTCATCTCTGAAACAGTTCCACAAGGATTTGTACTTCATCTGCAATCACATGTCCCACAGAGAAGAAAATAATTCCATTTAGCTAATCTACATAAACACTTGCAATAAAATCAATTTTCTCATTTTGGAACTTGTCAAATGATAAAATTACTTTGAGAAATGTAAGACAGGTTCTTTTGTAAATAACTTCTTAAGTTATCTTTGCTATTCTTGCTTTAAAGGAAATGTTTAATGTTGATTCCAAGAAAGAGAATTCAGGATAAACCAAACACATTTTTTAAACCAAAGCCTAAGGTAAGACTGATGTTAAATAATAGGGAACAACATATGTCTAGTTATGCAACATATCTCTGACTTTTCTCTAATTCCCCTCTAGGTGTAGCTTGGTGATATTATCTAAGGTACACTATCTTGACATTTGAGAGACTATGAAATATGTGTGCACATAAACTGCAATGATACTTAAGAGAGAAGGAATAAAACAGCTGGGAAGGAAAAAAGGGCAGGCACTATAGCAGACACTCTGATTGGGCCACCCCATTCCTCCCATACTTCTTCAATTTGGTTAAAGCCACACAGTTTTGATCAGATTGGCACAAATTTAATCATGAGGCCCAGACTGAGTCAGATAAAGACTTTATATAAATTAAAAGAGAACACATATACATAATTATCATGAATATTGAAGCTTGAGGACACTGTTCTCTTAAGTAGAACAGGAAGAGAATAGGCAGTGTTTAGGGATGAATTATGTAGCCCCCAAATTCATGTGTTCAAGTCCTAACCCCTACTCCTCAGAATGTCAGAATGTGACTGCATGGGAAGATAGAGCATTTAAAGTGGCAAAATGAGATAAAATTAAGGTAAAATGGGTTTTTAAGATATCCTTTCAGCCAGTTTTACTGGTGTCCTTATGTAAAGAGAAGATTAGGACACAGACACATACAAAGGGAAGACAATATGAAGACACAAGGAGAAAACAGCCATCTGCAAGCCAAGGTGAGAGGCCTCAGAACAAACCAACCCCTGCAGTTAGATAAGAATAACCAGGAGAGAGATTCATGGATTTAGTATTGGTCAGAATTTACCTGAATGTATGGCTAGAGGAATGGATGATATACCATTAGGAGTATGATGGTCAGCCCTGGCTGGCTGGCTCAGTGGTAGAGCATCAGTCCGGCATGTGGAAGTCCTGGTTTGATTCCTGGCCAGAGCACACAGGAGACACACCCATCTGCTTCTCCACCCTTCCCCCTCTCTCCTTCTTCTCTTTCTCTTCCCCTCTCCAGTTGCAACAGAGCAATGTTCCAGACAGGAAGAGCATCGCCCCCTAGTGGGCTTGCCAGGTGGATGCCGGTCGGGCGCATGCGGGAGTCTGTCTCTCTGCCTCCCTGCTTCTCACTTCAGAAAAATACAAAAAAAAAGAGTGTGATGGTCAGTTTGATGTACCATCTTCTCCAGGCTATGCCCCCATAATATTCAGTCAAATATTCACCTAGGTATTGCTGTAAAGGTGTTTTGTAAATGCGGTTGAAGTCCATAGTCAGTTAACTTTAAACAAGGGACATTATCCTAATCTGGTGGGTCTCATCAAAACAGTTGAAAGGCTTTAAGAGCACAGCTAAGGCTTCCCTGAGAAAGACAAAATTCCCCCTGGAGATGGCGTCCTGCCTTTCTTGGTATCTGCCTTATGGGTTCTAGACTTGCCTAGTCACTCTACAATCATGTAAAGCAATTCCTTGCAATAAACTCTTAGCATGTACATCCCCTACTAGCTCTGCTTCTCTAGTGGAAAACTGCCTAATACAGAGAGTATGCCAAGTAAGAACTGAAGAGAACTAAAAAGGCTCTGGAAAATATGACTATTTAAGAAACACCAGAGGAAGAGGAATCTGTAATGGAGACTGAAGAGAAAACTAAAGAACCTATGAGGAAGTCAAGGACAAGATGCTGTCGGAGGAAGTGAGAGAGGTAAGATTGGTCAAGCATTCCAAATATCCATAGAAATCAAGTGATAAACAGCCTAATGTGAGCATCTGAGATGTGAGTGCTATGTCATGGAGAGAATATAAGTGCACTGGGCTGAGAAACATGCATTAGACAGGAAAATTAAGAGTAGGAATTATTCTTTCCAGACGTTGACCTATAACAGACAAGAGGATGAAAGATATTAGTTAAGGGAACTCAGAAAAATGGAAGGTTCATGGGCATTGATTATTTCTAAAATGAGAGATACTTAAGCATGTCTAGGTGCTTAAGAGACAAAAGCAGTGGAAAGAGAGATTACAGACAGAGTAGAAAATGGGTAACCACCAATATGGTAAAGAGGCCAGGAAACAGCAGGAAATTAAGTTCAAAACAAAGGAGCTGGACTTGCCTGGAATAAAAGAAAGGGAACTCTTCAACCCAGCTGAAAGGAAATGAGGCAAGGAGGGCTGCTGATGCATATAAATAAGAGAAGGAGTGGTCCTAGCATCTGGATTGCAGTGAAGACCATTTGGTCCTAGTATTGCAGTGAAGACCATTTACTTACCGTGAGGGGAATATGGTCAGATAAGAAGGTTTGGGAATTAGTACCAACTAAGTTAGAGTTTTTTTAAATGGGAAATGGTAAAAGGAATTAATTTCTTCTGGAAAATAGGAGAGAGACAAAGAAAAACTGCTGCCCTGACAAAGATAAAAGTTGGTTTTCTTCAGCAGCATTCAGTTAGCTGGGTATAGGAGCAAGAAAGGTTATGGGCTTGATATAGGATTATGATTTGGTGGAAGACAGTGGCAAAAGATAAAAATGGCAAGGTGATTGAGTATATTATTGATAGAGGCTGAAGCTATGCCTCTTGGGTTCTAGGCTAGGTAAAAAAGAAAAAAATAGTTGGTAGAAGATGAAGAACTGCCCTGTAAGAAGGTGTCCCAATGTTTGTAGAAGTGGCATAGTGGAAAATGAATAGCAGAGTAACTCAAAGCACAGGATATGGAGTCAGGCTTCTGAGATCATTCTAACCCCAGAAGTTAGCAAGGTGTGACCTTAGTTATTTAATCTTTCATTGTTTTAGTTTCATTATATGTTAAGTGGTCATGTTAATATACTTATGGCTGTGAAGATTAAATAAAATAATTCACACAAAGGAGATAGCATTACCAGCTTAACATATATTAAGTGCTCATTAAATTTTAATTATTTTTGCTAAGGAAAAGACAGCTGTCTGTGTGGAATTTGTAATAATGGTGGGAGAATGGATGTTTAAGATATTAGAGACAGGGCTGCCTGGCAAGGTCTGGGATGTGTCCAGGAATACAGGTGAAGAGGGCGCAAGGTTGGATCCTGAGTGTCACACCCACGGGCATACAGTGTTGGTAGGACATAAGAACATGGACCAAAGGCTGAGGAAGAACTTCTCACCCCAAGGCCACAAACTGCAAAACCTGGAGGGAGGGAAGGCTAGAACAACAAATTTTAAGGTTTTTTCAGTGAAAGGTTAATGTGACCTAATAATAGGGAATTGTGGCAGATCACACATATTGCATGATGTAAACAGTTGAAACTTTAATTTGTAAGGCAGGTCAAAAACAGTCAATGCCATCTGAGCATTCAAATTCCATCTCCAGAATGAGTTCTTAGATAACTGAACTACACCAGGACCCTTTCGCATGTTTACTAAGATAGCGTTCTTCTCAAAAGTGAGCCTCCATCTTTTCCAGCAATGTTGCTCAGCCCTCATTACAACATCAATTATAAACAGTGCATTTGAATCCATACTTAGATTCTGCTTTCAGTTCTGATGAGCATTCCAGGGTCCTCTTGATGCCACCCTCTCCAATCTTCTGTCCTTTATTCATCTGAGCCAATTAAACCCAAGTCCACTAACTTTTCTTCTGAGGTTTTATTTTTCAATTCTTTGGCTATATATCAATCTAAATAAATTCTAAATACTCCACAGTCCTCTTAGCTATAGACTTAAGAGAACTATCATTTCAATAGGTTAGCATTTCAGGATGACAATACTGTATAACTACTCATTTTTCATTTATTATCAAATTTAATATCCAAGTAATTTAGAAAGAGGTGGAAGAATGAAGATGTTATATGTGAACTATCTAAGTTCTTTTGTATTTTTAGCTGAATTTATACCCTTCTAACAAATTTAGTCCTGGATTAGTATATATATTCTATATATCAAATCCTAGTAAATCTACAGAAATTCTTTTTTTCTTTTTGACATGTCTAATATTCCTCATTGCCTTTGCACAAACATATAGTATTTTAGGATTTGTTATTCTTTTTAATCCTAGTCTGCAGGGCCATATAAAAAATTGTAGGGCAGCTAAGTTCTTCTCAAGCAAAAACTTCAGGTGCTCTTTCAAATGACAATAAACTATATTTGTTTTACTCAAGCATTTAGATGTAACATGAGTAGAAACAGAGTTGGGGTTTTTTTTGGTATCTTTTTTTTTTTTTTTACAGAACAGCTTCTGTACCAAAAATCTTAAAAAAACTTTTAACTAGAATACAGCTATCTTTTCTTTTAGTTACTATAATATTCTCTCTGAGAGCAGCCTGAAATTCCTAATGACTTGGAAAAACAATTTGTTTTTAAAATATTACCCCTTCTGTAGCCTTTATTCATCACTGATAAATTCCTGTAAAACACAAGAAACAATTATGGAAACCAAGGGTACCAAGGTATAGACACTAATTGTAAGTAAAAAAAATAGCTTTGAAATGTATTTGGAGGTTTAAATCATGGTTTTTAGTTCCAGAGCATGAATAAGGATAAATGACATGACATTCCCAAACCAAAAAAAGAAAAAAAAGATTAAAGATATCTGTGTGACAGTGGTTTTCCAAGAGAATTAGACTCCTGCTACTATAGATATTATTCTTAAAATTTATATAAATAAAAAGCCTGTTTTAGAACTGAAGTCAAGATTTTAAAAAATTAGTTCCTCATCCACTCAATGCCCCTGAGTAGAGTGACGTGCATACTTTATTACACAGGAACTTCTCAGAGGAATATAAGTTTCTAATTACTCTCAAAGGTGCATCTCCAGAGATTTGTCTCCCAGAAAGTGAAATACACATACTTTGTAATGGGCAGCCGCTACAAAGTTGGGATTCCTTTTCTTTTCTTTTTCTTTGTTGAGAGAGGCCAAAATAAGAATCACTTCAATTACCAGAAAATTAGCATTATGTGGATAGGTGGATATTTATTATTGGAAGTTGAATTTAACCTAATTCCACCAAAGAACAATAAAATTAAACCTTCAATTTCTCACGATGGAAAATAAAAAGCAAACAATTTTGAAAACCTCCACAACCCATATAAACTTAGAAGAAAAATATTAGATGGCTTATTTACAAAGTCACTGATATTCTAAACAACTAGAATTACAGTACTTAAAAAAAAAAAAAAAGGCTTATGTATGGATATCAACAACCCTAAATAGTATATTGGTTTTTGCTTCATAAAACAAAACACTAATCTGATGAATCACAGGAAATTCTGAATTATCTACAGTGCACTGGGTGGGTCTGAATTTAATCTTAAGAGATTGGTGCAATTATATATACATAACAGCGTTATAGAGAGCAGGAAAGCGAATCCTAGAGGGAAGGGGAGAGAGAATGGGGGGAGGAGGACAAGGGGGAGATTCAGGGAAGCATAGGGGTGGGGGGATGTACTCGGTGGGACACTTGAATCTATGTAAACACAATAAATTAAAATCATAAATAAAGAAATATTTTCAAAAAAAATAACAAAGTGCTCCAAACTGGCACAGGCAACCAAGCAAAACCTAGGCGAATGGACTAGTTTTTTTCCAGAAAACATTGGCCTTGTGTCATACCGTGGTACTTACCCTGTCCAAAGTTTTCAGGAGGGGTTGGGAGAAAGGGGTAACTTTTACAGCTTCAAGAGCCTCTGGCCGCCCTGTGTGATGAATCTCGCAGTCCCTCACCAAAAACTCTCCCAGGAAATCTTTCAAGTCTAAGAGGCCACCCTTTGAGAATCTCTGGAGCCCTGCACAGATGGAATAGAGTCCCCAACACATGGCTGCTCCCCACCGCCGGTCTCGGCGGCCGGCCCTGATCCGCCCTCCTGGTTCCGGCCACTGTGGCGCCGGGACCCCGAGCTCACCGGATAATCACGAACATGACCAGGGAATTTCCCACCAAGCCCACGACGAACACCAACGAGTAGACCGCGGTAATGATGACCGGGATGACCGGGGAGATGTGCGCGGAATCCTGCGGCGCGTTCTCGGAGCCCGCGCTACTGTTGCTGTCCAGCTCGGCCCAGTTCGTGAACCAAACGCTGCTGTTGGGGAGCAGGCAGGTACTCGGAGCGCAGGTGGGGCCCTGATCCCCGCGTAAGATCTGAATCGGGAACTCCATGTTTGGATGGTTGCAGGTGGAGAGTGAGGAAAGGTTGCACCTGCGGGGCTGCGGGAGCGAGAGAATAGGCTGGACCTGGAAAGGCAAACTTTGCCCGCCCCCAGGTTAGCGCGCCGGTGATGTTGGGGGCCCAGGACCCGCTAATGCCCACCCCGGCCGCACGTCCCCGGGGCGGAACAAGAAAAAGGATGTCTAGCTGCCACCCTAGGTAACAGAAGTGCTGCTGGGTGAGGTGTCGGGTGGGGCGGAGAGGTCTCGCTCCTTTTCCCTGACTCCTGAGATGCCCTCTCCCTTTCCTATGCAGGGTTCCCTGGTGGAAAGGTCCTTAGAGATACAGCTCTGAGACCCTAGGGACAAGAGACCTAGAGCACAGTGTCCTAGCTCCCAAGGACTTCGCCTCCAAAAGCCAAAGCTCACCTCTGAGACGCGCAGGGAGGTCCAGAAGTCGCCCTTGCGGATGCTGAACCGTGCGTTCCCGGGTCCTGCTTAGCTTTCAGGGTCGCCGCGCACCCGCAGCCTTGCTCGGGCTCTCAGACCCCAGCTCGACGTTCTGCCCCAAGGCGCCTTTTCAGCCTAGCGTGGTACCCGCGGCTCAGCCAGCGGCTCCTAGGATTGGAGGCGCTCAGCCAGGCAGGGCGCAACGAAGACGTGGCGGGCGCAAGGGGCGCGCGGGCGCGGGGCTGGGATGGTGCGCTGGCCCCGCCCTGCTCACTCACAACCAGCCAGGAGCTTGGGCGTGCGGCTCCGCGCCCCATACTGACCCCTCGGATTCATCCTTCGTATGAAATTCTCAGACCCTCGCAACAGTCTCTTGGGTGGCTCTGGGGTCTTCCTACCGTCTAATACAGTGAGCCGCGCTGCGTCATATAGGTTTAGTATTAAGGCAGCATGTGCCTATTGCGTGCGAGTATGCCATCTAGATTATTCTTAATATACTTAGAATTTATTGTAGGCATAGCTCTCAGCACACATCTCTTTTCAGGTGAGGAGAAAAAACGTAGCTGTATTTATTTGAATGTCCCATCCAAATACAGTAGCAAAATGATCCAATTAGAATAAAACAGGTCATAAAATATTGATTTAATATACATAACTTCTAACTAAGACTATGCAGACTGAACCTGGCAGGTGTTACCTGTCCTGTGTGGTATTACCTGCAAAGGAACAAAATACTCTCTTTACACAAACCTCAGTGTTAGTCCAAATAGGTGATAATGTCTCTTTCTTTTACATTAATTCTTTCAGCCATCCCTTATCCCTGACTGTATTGCTTTCTCTCTGGTGCCTTTGAGAATCTGAACCCCCGTACAGAAACTCAGACATCATTTTTTCTTTGCGTAACTCTGCCAGTCAAAGGAAAGCTGTCAAATTGTGCTGGGTGAAAGAGTCCCTCAGGCAAAGGGATCCACTGGGAAAATGGCAAAAAGTCGAATAGCAAAGGTGGGTTTGGGGAGTGACCAGAACTCAGCCACTGAGGTGAGGATCCTGAAGGAGAGTGGAAATGTTCCCCTTTCCTAACTGGGTATTGCAGACAGCATGCCAGGAGACCAAGGCACCTGACTTTTACCAAGCAGATTCCTGTTTAAGACTGACTTCTTAAGACAAATACCGTTCCCCACTGCTTCCCACAGCTTATGTCCATGTCCACAATAGGACACCCTAATAGCTGATATAGTCATTCTATCCATTGGATGATAGCAGAAAAAGGCTCCTAATAGCTGATATAGTCATTCTATCCATTGGATGATAGCAGAAAAAGGCTCCTATCTCTTTCAAGACACTGTTACTCCAAAAGAGAGATTTTATTCACCAGAGCCTTGCCACAGCCTGAAAGAATGGAAAAACTCTCCTTTCCCCCAGTAATCTCCCTTCAACCCAGGACACCTTAGAAGTTTTGAAAATAGGTATTATCAAATATTATGCATATTTTTAAGTCTGTTTATAAATTCTCATCCGACGATATCTGCTTTCCCAAAACAGTGGAACTGCTGAGACCTCGACGTGTCTGAGAGCCTCCTTTCTGTAAGCAAGATGGCAGACAATTTTCTCCAGACATCAGGGAGCTCACTACCTGCTAGTAGGATCCCATGCTCAGCAAGATGTTTTGTTTGAAGTTCAGAGAGATTGAGAGGTATCCAAGTCAGAAAGAAAAGTAAAAATAATATGTTAAAGAAAATGGCTGGGAAGGGCAGAATGATCCATTTATCTTTCTGTATATCTGTGATATATATCTTTATGTGTGTCTGTGCATAGTTTATATTATTATAGTATATTTATTTATGATTTCACGCATTGAAGATACAACTGTTCTGTGCTATACATTTCTGAAGTAGTGTTTGCAATATCCCCTTTTTGCACTCCCATACAACATTCATTAGTTTTGGGGTGGTTTGTTTTGTTTTCTGTCTGCATTTAGGTGGCTTACACAGCTGGTAATATTAAAGCTGGGTTCAAACACAGGTTTTTCTGGCTCTTGCCATATGCTGACTGAACAGAATGATTTCACATAAGAGAGGAAATGTAGAACTACTCTTGCCAAAAGACAGTAGATATAGAGGGGGTTAATTTAGCAAGATCCTTATTAAATGGTAAGGTTTCTGCAGCATTTTCCCATCAGCTGATTTTCTTGCCATTTTCACCTTGGCAGCTGTATTCCCTTACATAGCTCTAACTGCCCTTTGTCTCTCCAACACTGAATCTTCCCAGCATTAGATGCTCCTGCACCGTGAACACAACCAAATGCCTCACAGGTGCCTCAAATACAGCCTAAAAAAAACTAAGCTCATTATGCTCCCCCCCCACCACCACACACACAAGCTTGCTGTGATTTCAACTATATTTCCTGTTTCAGTTAATGGCACCATCATTTACTTGGTCACCCAAGCATAAGCTGATAGTAATTCTAGGCTCTTCCTTTTCCTTAACTTCCATATACATTTAAAGCACAATTCTTGCCAATTTAATTTTCTAAATGGTTCTCAAAGCTATCATCTTGTCTCTATTTTCTCAGCAATTGCCTTGAATCATCTCTCACCTAGACTATTACAATATTTTACTACTGTTCTCTTTCCAAATGTGCTCTCCTCAAATCAATGAAGCACCATTTCCACATAGTAATCCACCCACAACCCAGCACTACCTCTCAGTCTGTGCAGCACTTGATCTTGTAACTCTCCCTTCCATTTCCCTACATTTTTCACCTGAGTTTCACCTAAGTACCATCAGTGCTAGTAACACGGCAAACAGACTACTATGTGTACAAGCTTTCATGTCTTTGCATGTGTGCTTTTATATCTTTTCTTCCTGATAAATTCTTGCTCACTAATGTGGTGTATTAAGATGTGTAATGTTATAGCAGTGCCCTTGCAGGACATATGGTCCTGTCCAAAAGTTCCATCAAGACATCTGAATCAAACCAAAATGTCCCTGATATTGGATTCTATCCAAAATGTCCACAGACATTTGGTCATCTAACTAATCCCATGTGTCATTACCAGCTAGACTACCAAGGTAAGAGGGTTATTATTGTCAATATAATTGTTTATTTATCTTTTCTTATTAAGTGAGAGGCAGGACGTCAGAGACAGACTCTCACATGCACCCTGACCAGGATCTACCCAGCAAGCCACTTATGAGGGGATGATCTGAACAGTTGGGGCTGCTGCCCCATTGCTCAGCAACCAAGCCTTTTTAGTGCCTGAGGTGAGGCCATGGAGCCATCCTCAGTGCCCAGGGCCAACTTGCTCAAATTGTTCAAACCATGGCTGCAGGAGGGAAAGAGAGAGTGGGAGTAGAGAGAGAAAGAGAGAGGGAAGGGGGTGGGGTAGAGATGGTCACTTCTTTGTGTGCTATAATCAGTGATCAAACTCGGGACTCCACATGCTGGGCCAAAACTCTACCACTGAGCCAATCGGCCAAGGCCAATATAATAGTAATACATTGGACCAATAAAACATAATTGTAATTTTATGTATTAATCCTGTAAGTATAAATAATCCCAAAATATAACATAAATAAATGTTATGGGCTGTTTTAACTCAGGAATGTTTTGTAAGCATGAACACTTTGAATAGGACTAAATATCAAGAACCATTTGACGTAGACCTGATATGCTCATGTAGGTTTTGATAGGATAAAATTTCAATGACCTTTTGGTGTAGACCAAATGTCTTCTTGAATGTTTTGGACAGAAGTATGTGTCCACTATTCTAACAGAGCATGATATTGATTCAAATGAAGTTTGTCACACCTGTTGTTTCCCTTTGATACATTATACAAATTAAAGGTAAATAATGTTTCAAAAATCTCAGATCTAAGCCTACCACTCTTTTTTTTTCTTTTTAAGCCTACCACTCTTGCTTGAGATCTTTCAATGGCTCTGTATTACTCTTAGGCTGAAATCCAAAATCTTAAAAATATTTGTTAGGGCCCAGAGTGATCTGGGCCTTTACTGCCATTTTATCTTGTGTCATACTTTCTTTCTTTCTTTCTTTCTTTCTTTCTTTCTTTCTTTCTTTCTTTCTTTCTTTCTTTCTTTCTTTCTTTTTTTTACAGAGACAGAGTGAGAGAGTCAGAGAGCAGGATAGATAGGGACAGACAGACAGGAATGAAGAGAAATGAGAAGCATCAATCATTAGTTTTTCATTGTGGTTCCTTAGTTGTTCATTGATTGCTTTCTCATATGTACCTTGACTGTGGGCCTTCAGCAGACCGCGTAACCCCTTGCTCAAGCCAGCTACCTTGGGTCCAGGCTGGTGAGTGAGTTTTGCTCAAACCAGATGATCCCACGCTCAAGCTGGCAACCTCAGGGTCTCGAACCTGGGTCCTCTGCATCCCAGTCCGAAGCTCTATCCACTGCACCACCGCCTGATCAGGCTATCTTGTGTCATACTTTTATTGGCCGTCAGACTCAGATACTTTTGCTTTCCTTTAGTTCCACAAATGCACTCTATTCCTATTTATCCATGTCCTTCACATATCCTCTTCCCTACCAGGAATGGCCCCTTTCTGTCTTCTCCTCGAGAACTAAAACACAGTCTTTAAATGTCAGCTTCAGTGCCAATTTGTCAATAACTTTCCTGATGCTTTTGTACTAAGATTCCCTGACATCCAGTCTACGGGGCCCCTCAGGTGGGTATTGCTCACCTGCAATAGCTTACAGATGCTTTCATGCCAAAGACATGAATGGATCTTGAATATTTATTATGCCAATTTCTAACAGATAATAATAAAGTGTCTTAAAGAAGATGAGCCATTTTTTTCTACTCTGTTTTATAAAATACCTTTCCTGCATAACACTTCTCTGACAATTATATTTGTTAATAATTAATTATTCATCAAATTTTTAAAAATTTAGATCCTGTGTCTCACATCAAATTATACATATTTTTTGGGAAGAGATTGCCTTTGTCTTGTCCATTGTTGCACCCCCAAGTCTTACCTTCTTATTTGTAACTTGGGGACATTTAACAATACCTGGTGAGTGAAGAGATCTGCAGTTTGGCTTTCTCAAGGATGTGTTTGCTGCACCTGGAGTCTTAAGCAAATGTAACTGATCCTTTCAGCTATAAACTCATTGTAGGTTGATCTCTGTTGTTAGATCCACAAGAAAATGAGTTGGTTACAATTTGCCAGTGTATTTTCTAGTTAATAGGACGGAATGCCAAAGCATCGCCCACTCAAGATGCTTTGTAGCACTAACCAGTAAAAATCACTGAAAATTCATTTTTCAACTTTAAATGTGCTTTACTAGTAGTTAGTTACAAGCATAGTGTTTGCATTGAGCAGAATGACAGATAAAATCCTAGTGTGTTCACTAGTAGTGCTTTATATCAGTGTATAATAGTGTACATTTTAGCAGTTTATTTTTACTTTGTATTTTATAAGATTTTCTCCAATATTATAATAAAATATTGTACTTATGACAACCTGACTCCCTCCACATAAGCAGTTTTTCTCACTGTGTTCAGAGACACAGGCCAGGTTCCCCTGGCAACCAGGGTGGCCTAAAGGCCTATTAATGCTCGACCCATTTTGGCTTCTCCTTATTTTGGCCATTAACTTGGTTTAAAAAAAAATGAATTACTGAAAAGAAACAAAACTACTTTTATCATAAATCAGTAAATTTTTTGTCTTTGAAAGATTGTCTAACTAATAGAGGTGTTAGTGTAAGTAGTTAGCTAGTTATTGATAAAGGAAGGAAACAGAAGGAATCAAATAAGTTTAACAAAACTTGAAAAGTCTGCTTCATGAGAAAGTTACAGCATTTGATTTACTAGGAAGCTATAGTGTTTTACAATTCCAGACACCTCAGGGGATCACCCTACAAAGGGAAATTAATAACCCTCCCTCCCTGATGTGGTGAGGAAGAACCAGTTTGCACATCTCCCCAGATTACAACTAGTCCACCCCCAGACTATGCAGGGAGGAGCTCTGTGCTTTCACTAAGATTTGCTTCAATGAAAGCCAAGATGGCGGCTATAAAGGCCCATCAATTTAGTCTAGAATTATTTAATTGGTTAGTGGGAGGGACCAATAGAAGCCTGTAAAAAATTAAGAAGCTGGTTGGTTAGTTTAAAGAAAAGCCAGTCCTTTCTATCTCAAGATGATATAAGCCCAAACTTAGCTAAGAGCCTTTCCTTTCTCTCTTCCTACTTGTTTGTCTGTGGGTTCTCTAAGTAGCCAGGGCCGGAAGTTGCCTGCAGTCTAGCAACTGTGCAATCTCCCGAGTCCAAATCTCTAAGTGTGGCCTAAATACAGCAGCATATGGTGGATTATGGGTCATGGATTAAACCATGGTACAGAATATCTGGATGCTAATCTTTGTATTGAGTCTGATGAAGACTAGGTTGGATATTTTCCATGACAAGACAGATGGAGATATGACCCTAAGAAACCTTTGGGCAGCCTTCTGTTTCAATTCCATTAAACCTTACCAAGCCACAATGTTCTATATATGAGTTATATAAAATGCTTTTTTTGTTTGTGACTCCATAAAAGAACACCATTTTTACCAGCAGCAGAGGTGGCCTATCAGTGATCAAAATTAGAATATCACCTGTATACTTTAAAAGTCACAGGCATAGATTTATATTCTGTTTTCATTACAGAAGTATTTTCCCAGCAAAACTCCTCCACACATTATACAGGGTGGGCAAAAGTTGGTTCATAGTTGTAAGTACACAAAACAAATTTATTCTTGTGTTATTTATTAATTATTCTACTTTTAATTTGCATTATTTACCTTCTTTTTATTGTGTTGTTATTTTGTATCCTTACTTGTGATTTACCTTTTAGGCAATGATGGCTAATAATTTAATATACTTTTGTCGACCCCCATATATATGTAAGAAAGGGAGATCAAGAGTGTGAATTATTGGAGTTGTACCAACTTGGAAACTTCTTTTAACGCTTTTCACTTCTTTAAAACCTTACCTAAATCTTTTCAAGTATTACTTTCTTCATTTTTTTCCTTCCTGAATACCCCCTCCTATGTCTGAGAAAGGTATAAATGAAGGAAGAGAAAAGCGAAATTGACTCAGAAAAGTCAAGAGAAGAGAGAATTTTAGGAAGTAGAGGTAATCAAGTGTCCTCATGAGTGTAAATAAGATACTAGACAGAAAATCGCTAAGATCCCAACATATGATAATGAAAATTATTATTTATATTTGAGCAGTAGAATGGAAATGAACAGCAATGAAACAACATAAATCTGAAGGAATTCTTACACTGGAAGAAAGGGTTATATCAGGTGGCTAGTGTGAAAGACATGTGCATTTTTCTTCCTTTCCTTGAGGCCCTTTCTCACTTTATATTACACCACAGGAACAGAAAAGCCCACCCATGTGGTTTGGCTGCTGGGTGAGAGACCTGTGCACTCCAGGGAGTGGAGGTTCCCTCTCTTTATTAGACAAGGTCCTTGGTTTTCAGCTTATGGAATGTTTGGGAATCAAGGACTCAGCTTTGGATCACGAAGACACCACTGTTTGTTTTTCCACAGAACCACGTAGATAGTCTTTGTCCCTGCATATACACTTTCTACTTTTTTCACCCTGCTCAGTGCCTGGAAAGTTCTGGTTGGGTCCAGGTATGGGAACAGTCTGGCAAAAGATCAGAAGGAAGATGGAGAGTGATGTCCTGTTTTTGCCCCAGTGCCTTCCCACCAGGGAGGGCTCTGCATCCCCCACTGAAGGACAGGGTTCCTGCCTGT
Source organism: Rhynchonycteris naso (assembly GCA_037038555.1). Lineage (NCBI taxonomy): Eukaryota > Metazoa > Chordata > Mammalia > Chiroptera > Emballonuridae > Rhynchonycteris > Rhynchonycteris naso. The sequence continues at coordinate 238,832,425 of CM072998.1, read as the reverse complement.
GTAACTAACCTCTCAAAACCAAAAGTTTTTCTTTCCTCTTGCCCATTCAAGCCGAGGAGTAGAAAACACTCTCCCTCCCTTCTGCTTTTCTCACTGGGGTACTAAATTCATCCATTGCTGGTTTCCTCCAGTTCCCATACTTTGTAAATATCTCTTTATTAAAATCTCAGTTACCAAGTTAAAGGTGTTTGTCTGTCTCCTTTCAGAACCCACATTCAGTGATTCATGTGGGATCTTTGCTGTTTGGACTCACCCTGCTCCAAGAAGGGAGCTGGGCAGAGCAACACATAGATTGCCCTGTTCATACTTAATGCACATCATACAGAAAGAAGTTGTTTTTGACTTACTTTAAGCTCATTTTGAAAGATTACTCTTTTGTATTTGATCATCTGTCTTCCCAAAAATGCTCTAATTGAACATGAAAAGATGCTGCCTTGCCCAACTTTCATTTTCTGAGGAAGAACTTGCCTTTAATTTGTTTTGGAATGTATAAAACAATTCATAAGTGCCAAAAAATACCATCAACACAAAGATGCCCAACAGATGTTTCCTCGCCCTTTTAATCATCAGCATTAAGTATGTTTTCACTGTGGTTAAAGCATAGTTACCTCAACACATTTGAGGTCATGATTAGACCACATACTTACCAAAGAATGAACCATTGGCTATTATGGCCACCTAATCCAATCCTGCCAAGCCACATTGTATCTCAGCTAATTAGATTCTATGTTGATCATATGAAAAGTAAAAAATGCTCATGTGGTTTCTAATGGTACCATATCTCCTATAATTTTATTTACATAATGCTTTGCAGAAACATATTAGAATTTCAAGGGATTCTTTTATTTTCTCTTTGTTTTCTATTATAATAATAGGGTCTCCTATTCTTAGCTCAGCACCAATGGGCATATTGGTCATTACTAAAACTACTACTTGAAAATTTTGCCATCTTTCCCAGTGTTTGTATGCAATTATTGTAGCTCAGAAAAGACATAGTAAGAGGGAATCCCTCTGTGGAGGAATCCTTTCCCTTTTGGTACAGTTTACCCCAAAAGGGTCTACAGAAAAGGAGGATGCCTCTCCACTTTCATCTTTATTTAAAATTTTTATTTAGACAATTAATTTTAACAGGTTGAAATTGATCAATTAGAGTACATAGATACAGAGAAAACATCTCCCGATCTTTTTGACATTTGATTGTGTTGTATACCCATCACCCAAAGTCAAATTATCCTCCATCACCGTCACCTTATATTTGGTTTTCTTTATGCCCCTCCCCTCTTCCAACCCCATTCCTCTCCTCCTGTCCCCTCCCCCTGGTAACCACTGCACTCTTATCTATATTCATAAGTCTCAATTTTGTGTCCCACCTATATATGGAATCATACAGTTCTTAGCTTTTTCTGATTTACTTATTTCACTCAGTATAATGTAACCCAGGTCCATCTATGTTGTTGTAAATGATACTATGTCATCATTTCTTATGGCTGAGTAGTATTTCATAGTACATATATATGTACCACATCTTCTTTATCCAGTCATCTATTGAAGGGCTTTGAGGTTGTTTCCATGTCTTGGCCACTGTGAACAATGCTGCAGTGAACATGGGGCTGCGTGTGTCTTTACGTACCAATGTTTTTTAGTTTTGGGGGTATATACCCAGTAAAGGGATTGCTGGATCATATGGTAGTTCTATTCTTAATTTTTTGAGGAACCACCATACTTTCTTCCATAGTGGTTGTACTGCTTTACATTCCCACCAATAGTGAATGAGGGTTCCTTTTTCCCCACAGCCTCTCCAACACTTGTTGTTATCTGTCTGGTTGATAATAGCTAATCTAACAGGTGTGAGGTTGTATCTCATTGTAGTTTTGATTTGCATTTCTCAAATAGCTACTTAAGATAAGCATCTTTTCATATATCTTTTAGCCATTTGTTATTTTTTCCTGGGAGAAGTGTTTGTTCATGTCCTCTTCCCATTTTTTATTGGATTGTTTGCTTGTTTGTTGTTGAGTTTTGTGAGTTCTTTGTATATTTTGGATATTAGCCCCTTATCTATGTAATTTATTGTTTCTGGTCTTTTATTTAGGTCTTTGATCCATTTTGAATTAATTTTGGTACAAGAAGACAAACTGAGTCGAGTTTCATTCTTTTGCATTTGGCTTTTCAGTTTTCCCAGCACCATTTATTGAAGAAGCTTTCTTTTCTTCATTGTGTGTTTTGGCTCCTTTATCAAAGATGATTTGACCATATATATGTGGTTTTATTTCTGGGCTCTCTATTCTGTTCCAATGGTCTGAGTGTCTATTTTTATGCCAATACTATGCTGTTTTGATTATTGTCGTTCTGTAATATAATTTGAAGTCAGGTATTGTAATGCCCCCAGCTTTGTTCTTTTTCCCTAGGATTACTTTGGCTATTTGGGGTTTTTTATAGTCCCATATAAACCTGATGATTTTTTGTTCTATTTCTTTAAAAAGTGACATTGGAATTTTGATGGGAATTGCATTAAATTTGTACATTGCTTTGGGTAATTTTAACTCTATTTATTCTTTCTATCCAAGAACAAGGAATATTTTTTCATTTCATTGTATCTTTTTCAATTTTCCTTAACAATGCTTTGTAGTTTTCATTATACAGGTTCTTTACATTCTTTGTTATGTTTATTCCTAGGTATTTTTGTTGTTGTTGTTATTGCAACCATAAAAGGAATTATTTTTTTGAGTTCATTTTTAGATGTTTCATTTTTGGCATATAGAAAGGCAATAAACTTCTGTATATTAATTTTGTATCTTGTGACCTACTGTATTGGTTTATTGTTTCCAAGAGTCTTTTTGTTGAGTCTTTGGGGTTTTTGATGTACAGGATCATATCATCTGCAAAAAGTGAAACCTGTACTTCTACTTTCCCAATATGAATGCCTATTATTTCTTTCTCTTGTTTGATTGCTCTGGCAAGAACTTCAAAGCCCTACATTGAATAGGAGTGGAGAGAGTAGGTAGCCTTGGCTTGTTCCTGATTTTAGAGGAAATGTTTTCAGTTTTTTGCCATTTAATATGATGTTAGCTGATGGTTTCTCATAAATGACCTTTATTATATTGAGATATTTTTCTTCTATACCCATTATTTTAGTGTTTTAAATATAAAAGGATGTTATATTTTATCAAATGCCTTTTCTGTATTTATTGATAGGATCATATGACTTTTGTTCTTTGTTTTGTTGATATGGTGTATTACGTTAACAGTTTTATGTATGTTGAACCATCCTTGTGATTCCAGGATGAATCTCACTTGATCATGATGAATTTTTTTTTAATGTGCTATTGTATTTGATTTGCTAGTATTTTGTTTAGGATTTTAGCATCTGCATTCATTAGTGATATTGCTCTGTAGTTTTTTTGTTTTTTTTTTTTTTGTGTGTGTGTGTGTGTGTGTGTGTGTGTGTGTGTGTGTGTGTGTGTGTTGTCTTTGCCAGGTTTTGATATGAGGGTTATGTTGGTCTCATAAAATGTGTTTGGAAGTATTGCTTCTTCTTCAATTTTTTGGAAGACTTTGAGTAGAATAGAAACAAAATCTTCTTTGAATGTTTGATAGAATTCACTATTATAGCCATCTGGCCCTGGACTTTCATTTTTGGGGAGGTTTTTGATAGTTATTTCTATTTTTTTCCCTGCCTATTGGACTGTTTAGGCTATCTACTTCTTCATGACTCAGTCTAGGAAGAATGTATTGTTCTAGGAATTTAACCATTTCTTCTAGATTGTTAAATTTGGTGGCATATAGTTTTTCATAGTATTTTATGATAACTCTTTGTATATCTATGATATCTGTGGTGATTTCTCCTCTTTCATTTTGCATTTTGTTTATATGAGTCCTTTCTCTTTTTTCCTTAGGAAATCTTGCCAAGGGTTTGTCAATTTTGTTGATCTTTTCAAAGAACTAGCTCCTTGTTTTATTGATTTTTTTCTATAGTTTTTCTGTTCTCTATTTCATTATTTCTGCTCTGATTTTTATTATTTCCTTTCTTATGCTGGTTTTGGTTGGCCTTTGTTCTTCTTTTTCTAGTTCCTTAAGATGTAATATTAGGTTGTTTACTTGAGCTCTCTCTTGTTTGTTCATATAAGCCTTTAGTGATATGAATTTCCCTCTTATTACTGCTTTTGCTGCATCCCAGAGATTCTGATATGTTGTGTTGTCATTTTCATTTGTCTGTATATATTTTTTGATCTCTGCTTTTATTTTTTCTTTCACCCACTCATTTTTTAAAAGTATGTTGTTTAATTTCCGCATTTTTGGAGGTTTGTTTACTTTTATTCCTGTTGAATTCTTGTTTCAAACCTTTATGGTCAGAGAACATGATTGGTAAGAATGAAGAATGTAACAACTATGGATAATGAAGTTCAAAAAGAAAAGGAAAGAATATCAAATGACCAAAATTGAAAAATACAAAGAAAGTTATGAAAATAATTCTTTCCTGGTTTTGAGAGGTAACTTCTTTCTTTTTTTTTCAACAGGTGGTGCTGTACTACAGGTTTTGCTCCTGTGCGGCTCTTCAGCAGAATTTTGCTGTTGTGTTGCTGTGGTAATAATATAGGCTGGGCCTCAGTCTTGTTGGTAGGCAGAGCTTGTTAAGGATTAGAGGCTCTGACAGTGGGAGTCTCAGTTTTCCATGTGCCTCTTCCCGTGTCTCTCCCACCTGAGTTAGCAGCTTGGGGACTTAGCTGTGAGGTTTGCCCCAGCCACTGCTTGTAGAGCAAGAGGCTCTTAGAGCAACCAGGTCCTTCTTCCAGTACCATTCAAAGCACAGTTCTGGGTAAGGCTGTACCAACCAGAGCTGCCAGGGAGAGCAGGCAAGGCTGGGAGCCGATTGCAGATCTAGTGCCTTTCTAAGGGCCAGTGGATAGGTCAAGCAGGTCTCAGCATGCAGCAGGCTGGGAACCAACTTCAAATCAAGTGCCCTTCTAGGGACCCCCAAGCATGTCTAATACACCTCAGCATTCCACAAGTCTAATCTCCACAGGCTTCTCCCTTGTGCACTGTTTGGTAGCCCAAAGCAAGCCACAGGTGCACCCAGCTTCTATAACTACATCAGTGCACACAGAGGTCTGCACTCGCCCAGTTAGAAACACAGCATCTGTGATCTCAATCAGACCCAGGAATGCAGGAATGCACTTTGAAGCCTGTATCGGGCCATGGAGGTGCCCCACCTGGGCAGTCCCAGGCCTAGGGTTTCTGGCTCTTGCACCCATCTTGTGCTGGTGGTCATGGAGCTGATAATGCACAAAGATGCTGGCAACAGCCCATGCAGATGTCTGTTGCTGATAATCTTGGGCTAAGCCCTCTAACCCTTGAGTGCACGCGCCCATGACAGTGGTGCCAGGTGGAGTCACTCGCACACTGCCCGTGATCATGGATCCAGGAGCACACAAAACTGCTGGCCCTGGTGCTGACTCCTGCAGGTACCCTGCACCGGTAACCTTGTCAGAGCCTGCTGCCCATGTTCACCTTGTGTCCACGATCTCAGGCAGAGCTCGTGTGTTCTTTCTTCTGCTTGATTGTCTACCCTAGCCCTGCTCCTTCCCTCTGTCCCCGACCCTTCACTTTGCTCTGCTCCAGACAAAAGCGCCCCTTCTTCAGATCAGTGAGGAAAGTGAAATACCCCATTCTGTCTTATTTCCTTTAGAATGAATTATATATTCTGCCACTTTTTTGCCCAATCATACTTTTGTCTGGTGTGTGTATATATCAGATGCTCCTGAGATTTTTTCTGTCTTTAGTTGTTGAATTTATTAAAATTTCAAGGGGAGATATCAGGAGCACCCCTCTTGGTGCCATTTCTCTGATGTCCATCCATTTCTGTCTTTATTGCCTCCATTTTACTTGCAGATACTAGTTTGAAGTGTAGCTGAAGGCACTTGAGATCTTCAACTTCTGAGCACTGAATTGGAAAAGCCATTTTAAAAACATGAGCACATTATTTAAGTATTACTCATAGTTCATAAAATTGTCTCATGATTTCACTTTATATATAAAACTATGAATTTCAAAATGGAGCAAGAAGGTCAGGAGTTTTTAATCATTTAGAATGGCCATAACTACTGATTCACAATCCAGAAAGATGCACATTTAGGTTAAGTTTATAAAGGCATTGATCATTGAGGAATAGACGGAGTGCTCTTTAGGAAGATGACTGGCTTTCCAAGAACTGAAAGTACTCCTTGACCTCTGAAAATCTGCTTTCTGCTTTGCCCTTAAATAGCCCAAAGAGACTGTGCAGAACCTCCAGAGTACAGCCAGACCATCCCACAAACACAAACCCTCTTCTTTCTGTTCACTGTGTTTATTTGAACTTGCCAATCCTCCTGTTCTGTATGCAAACACTGAAAAGCATTTTGATTTAATAACTATACATATTTAATAAATATGTATAGCTATTAAATTTAATAAATATGTATAGTTATTAAATCAAAATGCTTTCTAGAGTTTAAATATATAATATTTAATGGATTTAATAAATATTAAATCAAAACATATTTATTAAATAAAAACATAAATTGACTGAATTAATTAAGAATAATGGCAGGTTACATGTTACATTTCATGGTAAAGAAACAAAAGATGGATAAATGAGCTTGAACTCAGAGAAAGTACTGACAGAAATGTAGCATGTGTCTGAAAGCTACCATTAATTTGAGACAGGGGTTGTATTTAACAACTTTAATAGTATTTCCTTATCCTTTTACTTACCTACTTTAAAATTTTTATTTTCAATTATATTTTATATTAAATATGGTTTTGTATTAGTTCCAGGTATGCATCGTAGTGGTTAGAAAATTATATACTTCACAGTGTTCCTCCTAATGGTTTCAGTACCCACCTGGCACCATACATAGTTGTTAGAATACTGCTGAATATATTCCCTATGCTGTACTTTATATCCCCATGACCATTTTGTAACTACCAATTTGTAATTCCTAATGTGTTCACTGTTTTTACCCAGTCCCCCCTCCCTATCTATGAGTCTGTTTCTATATTGTTTGTTCATTTGTTTTGTTTTTTAGATTCCACATATAAGTGAATTTATATGGTATTTGTATATAAAAAAGAAAGCTGTGATGTATTTCATTTAGCATAAAACCATCTAGGTTGATCATGTTGTTGTAAATGTTAAGATTTTATTCTTTTTTATGATAGAGTTATATTACATTGTATTCATTTACCATGACATTTTTTATCGACTAGTCTATGTGGGCATTTGGGTTGCTTCCATTTCTTACATACTTATGAGCAAAGTGATAGAACTCAAGGGATAATAAGTCAACAGAAAACAAGCTTGTGGTTTCCTTTGAAGCCTATGTAGCATTGTGTACATTTAAGATTAGTAAACTCACTGAGTTTAACAAAATTTAAGAATTCATAAATCCAAAGAGGTCAGAGTAAGAATAAGATTTGTATCTAAAGGCAGAGCTTGCCAAAAATGTTCTGCAATAAATTTCACAATTATTCAGTTATACTTAGCATCTAGAAAAAAATCCCAAGTGAAGAAGCCACAATAGCTCATGACATCTAATAGTTACATCTCTGATTGATTCCTTTGTCTTATAAGAAAAAAGATTTTCAATTCCTAGCATTTTTTACAGCATATGCCATTAAAATGAAAAGCTTTAGTCTACACTGAAAGAGTAATATTTAAAAAGATCCAAAACTAGTTCTCTAAAAATGTTTGAATAATTTACACTAATAGAAAAAGAGATAATTACAAGAATATTTCAAGTGATACAGAGGTGAATCCTGTTTGATTTTATTCCTGATTTCACCCCTTCCAATCCCCCAGTTTAATAAAAATGTGAAAACAGTACATTTGAACATCAGAGGGAGTAGCTGCTATAAAATATTACATTTGGTAAAAAGAGAGGCATAAATTAAAACAGAACTCACATATAAATATTTTCAACAATATAAGAAAAAAATTTGAACCCAGTTTTACTTTAAAGGTACAGTTTTATTCACATTTCAAAAACTGTGCAGCATATTTAAATATCTCTGTGCTGATAGCAATAATATCATAAAGTTGTACAAGTCTACTTTTGTCAAAGTATTCAGATTATAATATTTCATTTGGTCATGATAACTTCTTTGTGCTTTCTGCAGAAAAAACTTTATTTCTCTATTTTCTAATTTTAAACAGTCTCCAAGGGGTTAAGCCACATAACCATGATCATTTCAAAAGTGAAGGAAGTAGGAATAGAATCATTCTTTTGAATCCCACCCAGAGATCTTTTCACCTCCCCAGATTGCACAAAGATTTTAGTTTGAATGAAAGCAGAGATGAGTCATAAGGGTAAAGTTAAAGTGTGAGAAGAATGTCAAGTGTTTGCATTAACATTAAAGCATAAACTGTAGCTTCATTGTCGTTTGTGCAAAAGCTAGTTAATGTACTTGATGAAACAGAGACAAATGATCATAGTGAAAATTATTGTGGAAAAATATATTTCAATGTTAGTATGTTATACTCCCTTATAACAGGGATGTATTTAGACAACTAAAGTAAGTAGAAGAAAAGACTGATTAACCAATGCAAAGAAAGATATTAAATAACTGAATGCTGTAAATATGTTTAGGGAAAATAATTCATATGAACAGGATTATCTAACAAATGTGAAAGTAAGATAATTGTACAATAGATAATTACAATTTATCAAGTTTAGTTAGTAAACATTGAGAAAATATCACTTATAGTTTAAAATAGACAAAATTTATTATTATTAGTTTAGAAAGATAATTACATGCTTTGGTAATATAGTGACATGAAGTAAAAAATCAGAACTGTTTACAAAGGTTTTGAGACAAGGTATATGTTTCTTTATGCAAATATAAATAATTTGCTTTCTTTACATTTTTATAAAAAATATACAATGTTCTATACCATGTGTTTTTCGGATAGTGTATACTGGAGATATTTTTACATAAATAAAAGTTTTCTCATTCTTTTAAAAATTGTTTAACTTCAGAGCATTCCATTTCATAGCTATAGCAGAGCTTGAGTAATAAGTCCTTCAAAAGTAGAAGTTTGGCCTGACCAGGCGGTGGCGCAGTGGATAGAGTGTCGGACTGGGATGCAGAAGACCCAGGTTCGAGACCCTGAGCTCGCCAGCTTGAGCGCGGGCCCATATGACTTGAGCAAAAGCTTGAAGCTTGGACCCAAGGTCGCTGGCTCCAGCAAGGGGTTGCTCGGTCTGCTGAAGGCCTTCAGTCAAGGTACATGTGAGAAAACAATCAATGAACAACTATAGTGTCGCAACGGCAACGAAAAACTAATGATTGATGCTTCTCACCTCTCTTTGTTCCTGTCTGTCTGTCCCTATCTATCCCTCTCTCTGTCCCTGTAAAAAAAAAAAACCAACAAAAAGAAGTTTGGATTTTCTTTTCCTATCACAAACACTGCTGCAAGTGGGGTTATCATTGCAAATGTGTATAGGTATATCTGGCAGAGTAAGTTCCCAGAGGTGATCAGAAGATAAATAGAGGGGTATACTGCAATAAGCTGATAGGATTCTGGGCATATTTAATCAGCTATTTAAAAGACACTGCTGTCTGACCAGGCAGTGGCGCAATGGATAGAGCGTGGAACTGGAACAAGGAGGACCCAGGTCGAGACCTCAGGGTCACCAGCTTGAGCGTGAGCTCATATGGTTTGAGCAAAGCTCACCAGCTTGGACCCAAGGTCGTTGGCTCGAGCAAGGGATCACTCGGTCTGCTGTAGCCCCACAGTCAAGGCACATATGAGAAAGCAATCAATGAACAACTAAGATGTAGAAACGAAAAACTAATGATCGATGCTTCTTATATCTCCTCCATTCCTGACTGTCTCTATCTGTCCCTCTCTCTGACTCTCTCTCTGTCTCTGTAAAAAATAAAATAAAATAAAAAAAATAAAAGACACTGCTAAGACTTAAATTACATAAATTGGCAATTATATTATATAATAAAAGTAATTAATACTTCAAAATAAATCACTTTCAATTATTAGAGTATGTTTTTAGTAGAATCTATTATTTAGAGGTTATGACTGTTGTATCAGTATGAGGGAAACTATTTAACAGATGCCACTGCATGTCTGTTTTAAACTCTATGTTCTGTGGAATCCATAAGTAAATGCTATTAACAATAACAGGAAGAGTTACACCTCAGAAACAGGCAAATGCTACAGATCAGAGGGATTTTTTTGTTTTGTTCTGTTTTGTTTTGTATCTATAGAGCTAGCTGTTAAACATTTATCCACATACCACTCATGGATACTTTAAGCTATTTTTAATTCATGACAATTTTGTAGACTTTACTTGTGTAAACTAAAATTAAACCTTTTTAATTGACATCTCATTTTCACATGCCACAGAGTTCACATTTTTTGAGTCTTACCTTTAATGGCAAAACAGTTATTTGTGTAAGTTCAAAAACAAATTTGTTTTTCTTTTTACCAGAATGTAATTAGAAAATCAGTGTGTTTTTTTTATGGTGTCAGGTTTGGTAAATTAAGCATTCCTACAATCTTTTATTTTGCCTGTTATGACTAACATTTTTATACTTGAAGTTATCCCTATTTCAAAATAGTTTAGCCAGTGATTTACCCATTTTAATATTTGTTGTTATTGTTTCACAGAACCAGATCTGAATTTAATTTGTTTCATTTTTCTCTTTCAAATTTTATATTTTCTGCATATACCTTTACTAATTCTTCTTTTGTTTTTTTTTTTGGTTTAATACATTATTGTTCTTTAACTTTTTCATTTAGTGGATAATTTAATATTTTATTTTTAAAAAATAGATAAAATACTTAAGGGTGTAAGTTTTCCTCAGTTCTTATTTTGTTTTATTTCAAAGCTTCTTAAATACAATGTTTTCATTATCTTGCTCTCAGGAAATTCTCTACTTTTGGTTCATATATCCTCTTTGATTTAAGAGTTGGTTAAGTAAAATTTTTCTTAAATGATAATATACAAAAATCTGTGTGTTGTTTTTTTTTTTTTACAGAGACAGAGTCAGAGAGAGGGATAGATAGGGACAGACAGACAGGGACGGTGAGAGATGAAAAGCATCAATCATCAGTTTTTTGTTGTGATACCTTAGTTGTTCATTGATTGCTTTCTCATAGGTGCCTTGACCACAGTCCTTCAGTAGACCGAGTAACCCCTTGCTTGAGCCAATAACCTTGGGTCCAAGCTGGTGAGCTTTTTGCTCAAACCAGATGAGCCCACGCTCAAGCTGGCGACTTTGGAGTTTCAAACCTGGGTCTTCCACATCCCAGTTCGATGCTCTATCCACTGTTCTACCACCTGGTCAGGTTGTGTTCTGATTTTTAAAACTATTTTTTATTCTTATGAAACTGTTATTAAAACATCTGAAGCAATGAAGATGGTGACAGAGTAAGCTCCTGAACTTCCTTTCTTCCACAGATACACCAAATCTACAACTACACATGTACTAATTCCCTCTGAAAGAATTTCAGATACTATCAAAGTGACGCCTATCCATTGGGAGAATGAGGAAATATCCACATCAAAACAGATAGGAAAGCCTGAGGCACACTCTTGTGATAATCTCCAACCCTAGAACAGTGCCATACAGCTGGGATGGAAAGCATAACTTCCATTTTTTTTACCTGTGAAGCAAAGGGTTTAGGTCACACATCCAACATCTTAACTAGTAAGACCCCAATCTGAAAGGCAAGGCCCAAAACACCTAGCTCTGAGAGCCAATGGGCTGGCTTGCATGAGACTCACAAGATTGTAATAAACAAAAATCAGTTCTTCATGGATGCATAAGTACTCATTGTGACTATTCCCCCAGGGATCAGTGCAGAAAGAACAAGCAAAAACAGTCATCTCTCTTCTTTTTTCCTGAAAGGGGTCTAACTGCATATTATACAAGATGCAGCCTGAATATACAGCTTTTAATATTAGTGCTCTTTTAAGTACTATCCATGATCCTGCCCAGAGACTGGGGTAGCTGGTAGACCTCCCCCAATGTCCCTGCCACCTTCTCTCACTCACCAGCTTCAATAAAACCAAGTCACCAACATCTCCTTGGAAGGAGCTTGTACATACATCTGATATCCCAGCTTTTGTGGCTACTGCATAAAGATGAACACTCAAATCACCTAGCTCTAATGACCAAAAGGGCTTACTTTTCTGAGTTCCACAGAACTACAACAAACAAAGCAGCAGTTTTTAAGTCTCCACCATGGTCATACACATGGATGTAGCACAGAGGGAGCAGGAAAAAATATTTGGCTCTCAGATTTATCCTGGAAAGGGCATAACTAAATTCTTTCCCAGCTGCTAGCTGAAGGTCCAGCTTCTAAACAATCCTCATCTAAGTGCTGACTAATATCCACCCCTTTGGGACACTGACAGGTCTTGGCAAACCTTGGCTACTGGCAGCCACTAGGAACAAAGAAAATAAATTGGATTATCACAAAAGTTTGAGAGACAACTGGGAGGTTGATTGGGCTGATTGCCAAAATTCATTTGCTACATGAGATCACTCTGTAACACTGAAAGAAATAGTAGTTCTGTTTAATGTGCAGAAACTAACATAGAAAATGAAGAAAAATAAAATATATTCCAAACAAAAGAACCAAATGAACATTCAGAAACAAATTTTAATGAAATAGAGATAAGTGATTTACCGAATAGAAAGTTAAAAATAATGGCCTGACCTGTGGTAGCTCAGTGGATAGGGTTTCGACCTGGAATGCTGAGGTCACAGGTTCGAAACCCTGGGCTTGCCTGGTCAAGGCACATATGGAAGTTGATGCTTCCTGCTCCTACCCTATTTTCTCTCTCTTTCTTTGTTAAATTTATTCTTTGGCATTATTTATTCTCTCTCTACTCTCTCTCTAAAAATGAATAAATTAAAATAAAATTGTGTCACATTGAAAAAAATGTTAAAAATAATGATCATAAAGAAGTTTATCAAAACAAGAACAATGCATGAACAAAGTGAAAATTTTAACAGAGAAAATATAAAATGTACCATACAGAGATGAATGATATCAGGTAGTGACAGCATGAGACATACCTTTATCTCTCCCCTCGAATTTTTAACAATTGAACAGCTATGACGTAGTCGAAGAATCACAGCAGGGCTTGCAGGCTTGCCTGGAAAAATCCATGCGTGTAATCAACTAAAGTAATTTTTTGTTTGCTTTCATAACAATACCACTCTCAAATGCCATCAAGGCAGATGAAAATAAATACCACAGCTACATGAGAAAAATAATAGTTCAGAAAGAAAATGAAAAACCTTCAGAAAGCAGTCTCAATCATATGGAAACCTTGGAGCTAAACAATAGAGAATTAAAAATTAATGTTGTCAATATAGTCAATGAGATGCAAGAAAACACTGATAGGCAATTTAATGAGCTAAAAAAAAAAAAGAAACAAATTGATTAATATGAAAAGTACTTCACCAAGAAGACTGAAACTTTGAAAAAAGAACCAAACAGATATGAACAACTCAATACATGAATTGAAAATGAAGTAACAAGTTTAGCTGATAGATCAGGCCAGATAGAGGAGAGAATCAGTGTCATCAAAAACATCAACATAATAATGGCCATATATGACAAACCACCAGCCAATATCATACTAAATGGTAATAAAAATGAAGGCTTTTCCTCTAAAATCAGAAACAAGACAAGGCTGTCCACTCCACTCTTATTTAGCAGCATACGACTAAAATTTTTAGCTAGAGCAATCAGACAAGAGAAAGAACTAAAAGACATTCTTATTGGGGAAAAAAGAATTAAAAGTATCACTCTTTGTAGATGACATGCTCTTGTATATAGAACACCCCAAAGACTCTACCTTAAAACTTAAAAAACAATAAACAAAAACAGTATATATATATATATATATATATATATATATATATATATATATATATATATATATATATATTACTACTGCTATTCTATAGACCAAAGGTGAAACTTTAGAAAATAAGCTGAAAAAAATTTATCTTACAAATGCAATAAAAAATATAAAATGCCAAGGAATAAACTTAACAAAAGATATGAAGGACCTATATACTGAAATCTACAAAGCATTACTGAAAGAAATTTTAAAAGACATGATGAAATGGAAAAATATCCCATGTTCATGGATTGGAAGAATCAGCATAGTTACAATGAGCCCTGACTGGTTGGCTCAGTGATAGAGCACTGACCCAGAATGCAGACATTCTGGGTTTGATCCCCAGTCAAGGTAAACATGAGAAGCAACCATCTGTTTTTGTCTCCCTTCCTCTCCTGCTTCTTTCTCTCTTTTCCTCTAGCAGCCAGTGGCTTGATTGGTTTGAGTGTCAGCCCCAGACAGAGGTTTCCAGGTGAATCCTGGTTGAGGTGCATATGGAAGTCTGTCTCACTATCTCCCTTCCTTTCACTTAAAAAAAAATTTAAAAAAATAAAAACATAGTTAAAATGGCCATATGGCCAAGGCAATATGCAAATTTAATGCAATTCCTATTAAAATCTCAATGTCATGTTTTAAAGAAATAGAACGAAAAATCACCAGGTTTGTATGAGAACAAAATAGACCCTGAGTAGCCAAAGCAATCCTGAAGAAAAAGAGTGAAATTGGAGGTATCATACTACCTGAGTTCAAATTATACTATAAAGCCACGATAATCAAAACAACATGGTGTTGGCAGAAAAACAGACATATAGACAAATGAAACAATCAAGAGCCTAGAAATTAAAGCATATATAAATAAATAATCTTATACAAAGAAGCCAAAAAACACATAATGGAGAAAAGAAAACCTCTTCAAAAAATGGTCCTGGGAAAATTGGAAAGCCACATGCAAAAGAATAAAACTTGACTACACTTTGTTTCCCTGCACAAAAATTAATTGAAACTGGATCAAAGACCTAAATATAAGATCTGAAACAGTGAATTTCATAGAGAAAAACATAGGTACTAAACTTGTGAACCTTGACTGTAGAGAATATTTTATGAATTTACCCCCAAGACAAGGGAAATAAAGGCAAAAATAAATGAATGGGACTATATCAAACTAAAAAGCTTCTGCACAGCAAAACAAAACAAAACATATACACACACACAAACAACAAAACAGAAAGGCAGCCAACCAAACAGAAGATGATATTCTCAAACACCAGCTCTGATAATGGGTTAATATCAACAATATAAAAATAACTCATAAAGTTCAGCAACAAACAAGCAAACAACCCAACTTAAAAATAAGGAGAGACCCTAGCCAGTTGGCTTAGTGGTAGAGTGTCAGTCTAGCATATGATGTTCTGAGTTTGATTCCTGGTCAGGGCACACAGGAAAAGCGACCATCTGCTTCTCCACCCCTCCCTTCCCTCTTCTCTCTCTCTTTCTCGCTCTCTCTCTCTCTCTCTCTTTCTTTCCCTTCTGCATCCATGGCTTCATTTGTTCAAGATCATCTGCCCCAGGCATTGAGGATGTTTCCATAGAGCCTCAGCTTTAGACACTAAAAATAGCTTGGTTGCGAGCATGACCCCAGATATGCAGAGCATCAGCACAAGACAGGAGTTGCCAAGTGAATTCTGGTTAAGGCACATGCAGGAGTCTGTCTCTTTATTCCCTTCCACTTACTTGGAAAAGAAGAACAAAAGAAAAAAAATAGGCTAAGGATTTGAACATACACTTCTCTCAAGAGGATACAAAATGTCCAACAGGTATATGAAAAGATGCTCATCTTCAGTAGCTATTCAAGAAATGCAAATCAAAACTACAATGAGATACCACCTCATGCCTATTAGATTGGTTGTTATTAACAAGACAGATAATAACAAGGGTTGGAGAGACTGTGGAGAAAAAGAAACCCTCATTCACTGCTGGCAAGAATGTAAACTGGTATAGGCTTTATGAAAGAAAATGTGGTTTCTCAAATTATAATAGAACTACTACATGACTCAGCAATCCTCTACTAGGTTTCTACCCAAATAACTCAAAAACTGCTATGCAAAGACACATGCACCCCATGTTCATCACAAACATTATTTACAGTGGCCAAGACATGGAAACAACCAAAATGTCCTTCAATAAAAGATTAGATCAACAAGATGTGGTACATGTATGTAATGGAATACTACTCAGCCACAAGAAATGATGACATATTGCTATTTATGACATTATATTGAGTGAAATAAGTAAATCTTAAAAAGCTAAGAAATATATGATTTCACACATAGTTGGGATATAAAACTGAGACTTATGGACATAGGCAAAAGTGAAGTGGTTACCAGGGGCAAGGGAATGTGGGGGAGGGGGAAGGGACATGGGTAAATGGGGAGGCAGGACAGGGAGGCAAAAGATGTAAAGAGGGGCAAATATAAGGTGATGGAAAATGATTTAACTTTGAGTGATGGGTACACAACACAAGGAACAGTTGAAATGCTATAGAAATGCCTACTTAAAGCCTATGTACTCTTACTGATCAATGTCACTCTGTTAAAGTTAATTTTCTAAGTAATATTTAAAAATTAAAAAATAATCTCTTGTTTGGGTTATATAAGTCTTTTGTGAGTTTAATTTTGCTATATATTTGCTGGGGGGGGGGTGTTGTTGACTCTCACTCAGATTGGATGTCTGTAAGGATCAACCCTGATCACAGTGTACAAGCTGAGGTGTGGGTGCTGACCACACAAAGTGCTTTAACAAGTTCTTGTGCCTACTGAGATCTTCTTTTGGATGTGATGTTTGTGGAGGTAACTGGCTCCTCTTCTGACATTGTCTGAAGCTGAACACTGAGTGTGATGGTTCTGTAGCTACCTTGGTGAGACTCCAGTGCACAACAATATCAGATGCTGCTTGTGACTGGCCCTGGGCTACCTGTTTGGGGCTACATAGTAATCCACATCTGTGGCTAACTCAGCAGGACCTGTTTTTGTGTAGGAAGGGCTTAGATGTGCACCAAGGCTGGCTACCACCAGCATCTAGCCCAGGGGCCAATCAGCAAAAGGCCCAAGGAATGCTAAGAACTGCCTCTACCATCCTCCACCTGCTGGTTATCTGTTAAACTCAGTCACTGAAAGAGCTTCTCTAAGGTACTGTAATCACATAAGGTAGATTCTCAGTGAGTCACAAGATAGGAGTGGGTGTTGTTCATCAGATTGATGTAGGTTTAAACTTAGTGCCAGGACCAAGTCAGAGGCCACTCAGCAAATGTTTCAAAGTATACCAAATCTAGCTGCCAACCCACAGGTGTCTGCAGATTCATAAGGAATTAGTGCCCATAATTCATAAAGAGCTCCTACAACTCAACACTAAAAAATAAAATCCAATTAAAAATTTGGCAAAAGGCCTGAATAAACACTTCTCAAATGAAGAAATACAGATGGCCAATAGACATGAAAAAATGTTCAACATCACTAATCATCCAAGAAATTCAAACTAACCACAATGAGATATCACCTCACAACTGTCAGAATGAATATTATCAATAAATCAACCAACAAAAGGTGTAGGTGAGGAGTACAGCAAAAGAACCTCATGCACTATTAATGGGAATGCAGATTGGTGCAGCCACTGTGGACAGTAGTGTGGAGTTTCTTCAAAAAGTTCAAAATAAAACTGCCTTTCACCCAGCAACTCCAGTTCTGGGAACATATCCCAAAAAATCTGAAACATTAATTTAAAGGAATATATGTACCCTTATGTTCATTGCAGCATTATTTATAATAGCCAAGATTTGAAAGTAGCCCATAACTAGATGATTGGATTAAAAGAGCTGTGATACATTTTCACAATGGAAGACTACTTAGTCTTTAAAAGGAAGGAAACTTTGTTTGCAACAGCTTGGATGGAATTGGAGATTATTATGCTGAATAAAATAAGCCCGTCAGAAAAACATAAATAACATATGAATTCACTCATATGTGGAATCTAATGAACAAAATAAATTAACAAGAAAAACAAAAACAGATTAATAGATATAGAAAACAGATTGACATCTGTCAAAGGCGTGAGGTTTTGGGCAACTGGATAAAAAAGGTTAAGCCAAAAAAAGAAAACCTCATAGACACAGACAATAGTATGGTGAAAACCAGATGGAAATGTGGGTGGAGGAAGGTAGAAGAGAGTAAATATGGAAAAATGATGATGAAAGAAGGCTTGACTTTAGGCAGTAAGCACACAATGCAGATGGTGTATTATAGGATTGTACACTTACAACCTATCTAATTATATTAAACAATGTCACCTCAATAAATTCAATAAAAATATAATGCAATGAAGGGATACAACATGGTGGCATAGGTGAAAGCTACACATATCTTTTGCCAGGACCAAACTAAAATTACAACTAAATTATAGAACAATCATATTGAATAACCAACTAACGACTAGCTGAAGGAAAGTATTACAATTACAGGCTTACAAAAGTAGCCACATTGAAACTGGTAGCAGTGGTAGAGACTCAAAAATGGCTGGTCTGTATCTCATGGTTGACTGCTGAGATTCTGGAGGGATATCTCAGCTGCAGGAGGTCTCCCTGAGAAGCGTGGGGCTTAAACTACAAGGTGGGCTCCACTCCCAGAGCACCAGACTTAAGAAGAAGCATCCATAAAACATCTGGTTGTGAAAAGCAGTAAGGTTTCTGTCCCTCAAAGAGAGACAGAAGCCTGATAAAGATGAAGGCACCCTTTTAAAGAACTAATGCACAAAATTTTGTTCACTGCAATTCACTCTGGAGTCCATTGGCAGAATTAGGAATTTGGGTCCCATGAGGAGAATCTGAGTTTTGTGGCTCTGGGGAGAGACCTGAAGGTAAAGCCACCAGGATTCCTGTTCTGAGTCATCTTCTTAAACCACAGGTACCATCTTTCCTGGGTAGAGTATTCTTCACTCTGTGGCATCAGCTTAGATAAAAGCAATAGCCACAATACCAGGACTCTCTTTTTTCCCACCCTGTGGAGCTAGTGCCCTACTGAGAAATACAGCCAGAGGTTCTTTCAATGACAGAACCGAACAGTCAGCCATCTGGAGGAGGCAAATGTAGTTGAATGTTGGGGTGCCATGAGGCTTTTACTGACCTGTCCCCAGACTCAATGTCATTATTATCTGGCCATAATGCACAGCTTGGTCCTTTCCATGCACAACCAGGCCCCAAAGAGGTAATGACCAACCTGTAGCTTCAAATAGGTTGCCAAGGCCCAGTCACAGTCAGGGTTCAGACTTAAGTCAGTCAGTGTGAGAATCAATCCCACTCATAAAGGGGTCAATAGCAATCAGTAGCCAATTACAAAAAGAGGGCATACTCAACCCCCACAAGACACATATGTGATGCATCCAGCTCAGGGTATCAAAGAGACTGCACAGACCACAAGACACCTACTATATAAGACCAACCCTGAAGGCAAGGAGTCATAGCAGATGAACCTAATATGTATAAACAAATACAAAGGGGCAAACAAATTAGGGAAACAGGCCCAAAATGGAAGAACAAGAGAAATATTGAGAAAAAGAGCTAAGTGAAATGGAGACTAGCAATATATCAAATATATATTTCAAAGTAATGATTGTAAGGATGCTCAACAATATAAAAAAGTGGTATAGCTACCATAAAAAAGGGGCCAGTCAGAAATGAAGAATATAATCTGAAATGAAGTATATGCTGGAAGAAATAAACAGTAATTTGGATGAAGCAGAGGATTGAATCAGCAATTTAAAAACAAGGCAGGGAAAATAATCTAATCAGAGCAGCAAAAATAATTTTAGAAAATGGGGATAGTTTAAGGGAACTCTGGGGCAACAATAAGCATTTAAAAATCTGTATCATAGTGGTACCAGAAGGAGAGAAGAGAAAGCAAGGGATCAAAAACATATTTGAAAAAATGAAGACCCCAAATTCTTTAACCTGATGAAGAAAATAGACATACAGGTCCAGGAACACAGAAAGCTCCAAACAAGATGGCCCTAAAATCTTTACACCAGAGATATTATATTTAAAATAGCAAAGGTTAAATACAAAGAAAGAATTTTCAAAGCAACATGAGAACTTCAATTAGTTCTTACAAAAGACCTCCCATAAAACTATCTGCTTATCTCTCAACAGAAACACTTGAAACCAGTAATAATTGGCATGAAATATCCAAAGTGATGAAAAGCAACGAGTTAAATCAAGACTACTGCACCCTGCAAGGCTGTCATTTAAAATTAAAGGAGAAATAAAGAGATCTCCAGATAAAAATAAAAGCTAAAGAAGTTTGTTACCACCAGTCCAGTATTGCAAGAAATGTTAAAGATTATGCTGTAGGAAGAAGAAGCAGAAGAAAAAGGAGGAGGAGGAAGATGGGTAGAAGTAGGGGAGGAAGAGGAAAAGAAGAAAAAGTTGACTGAAGAAATAGTTAAAAGAATAATATGATAATAAACATGAACCTATAAATAATGGATTCAATGTTTCAAACAAAAGAAATAAGGTAGGTGTATGAATAAGAAAACAAGAACCATATATATGCTGCCTACAAGAGATCCACCTCAAAATGAAAGACACAGACTAAAAATAAATAGATAAAGAAAGATATTTTGTGCAAAAAAATTTTTTTTAAATGGCTGGAGTAGTATTATATCTGAAAAAATAGACTTTCAAACAGAGGCTGTACTAAAAGACAAAGGAGTACACTACATAATGATAAAAATGATAAAGAAAGCAATCCAGCAAGAGGATATGACCTTTGTAAACATTTATGCACCCAACAGAGTGGCACATAAATATATAAAGCAAATCTTGATGTATATAAAAGGAGAGATTGACAGCAGTAGAGAGATTGTAAAGGATTTTAATACCCCATTAACCTCAATAAATAAATCTTCCAGACAGAAAACTAACAACAACAACAAAATGACAGCATTCACTGTAACCCTAGATGTGATAGATTTAATTGATATTTTCAGAGTATTTTACCCCAGAGAAGTGGAATATGCATTTTATTTTCGAGTGCACATGGAACATTTTCTAGAATAAACCACATGTTAAGACACAAAACAAGTATGGAAAAATTTAAGAAGATCAAATTTATCAAGTGTCTTCTCTGACTAAAATGGTATAAAACTAGAAATCAATCACAAGAAAAAAACATAGAAACATAAAAACACATGAAAAGTGAATAACATGTTACTAAACAAAGAATAGGCTAATGATGAAATAAAGAAATTAAAAGATTTCCCAGTCAGGGCACACAGGAGAAGTACCCATCTGTTTCTCTGCCTCATCCCCTTCTCTCTCTCTTTCTCCCCTCCTGCAGCCATGGCTCAACTGGAGCGAGTTGACCCCAGGCACTGAGCAATGGAGCAATACCTCAGATGGGCAGAGCATCACCTCCTAGTGGGGTTGCCAGTGAATCCAATTCAGGGCACATGCCGGAGTCTGTCTCTGCCTCCCCTCCATTCACTGAATATAAAATAAAAAAGGAAAAGATAAAAGAGAGAGAAAACCCAAATAAATAAAAGAAGAAATGGAAAAGAAGTAACTGACACAAAAGAAATACAAAGGACTGTAAGGTTATATTATGAACAACTATATGCCAACAGATTGGACAATCTAAAATAAATGGATAAATTTCTAAAGACATACAACCTTCCAAAACTATCCAATGAGAGAATTTGGATAGACAAATTACAACTATTGAAATTAAAATATTTATCAAAAACCTCCCGAAAAACAAATGTTCTGGACTAGATGGCTTCATGGTTGAATTTTATTAACATTCAAAGAAAAACTAACACATATACTTCTCAAACTATATCAAAAAGTTCAAGTAGAAGGAAGGCTACCCAGGTCATTTTACAAGGCCATTAATATCCTAATTTCAAAACCAGATAAAGACAATAAAAGAAAAAATGTTGTAGGTCAATCTTCCTGATGAACAAAGAGGCTAAATTCTTTTCTTTTTATTAGAGTCAGAGAGAGGGACAGACAGGAACAGACAGACAGGAAAGGGAGAGAGATGAGAAACATCAATTATTTGTTGCATCACCTTAGTTGTTCAGTAATTGCTTTCTCATATGTGCCTTGACCGGGGGGCTATAGCAGACCGAGTGACCCCATGCTCAAGCCAGCAAACTTGGGCTCAAGCTGGTGAGCTTTGCTCAAACCAGATGAGCCCTTGCTCAGGCTGGTGACCTCGGACGGAGCCTCAAACCTGGGTCCTCCACATCCCAGTCTGATGCTCTATCCACTGCACCACTGCCTGGTCAGGCAAGAGGTTAAATTTTTCAACAAAATATTACCAAACTGGATCGAGCGATACATTAAAAAGATTATATACCATAATGAAGTGGCAATTACTCCAGGGATGCAAGGTTAGTACAATATTAATAAAAATGATAAAGCACATAAATAAAAAGAAGGATAAAAAGCAACACAATTATATTAATACATGCAGCAAAAGCATCTGATAAACTCTAGAACTCATTTATGATAAAAACTCTCTTCAAAGTGGGAAGAGAGGGAACATATTTCAATGTAATAAAGGCCATATATGCAAACCCACAGCCAACATTATACTCAATGGGAGAAAACTGTTTCCCTTAAGATTGGGAACAAGACAGGTTTGTTCACTTTCACCACTGAAAAAAATTGTGGAAGCATGTATTGTGTTCATGGATAAAAAGAATCAACATATTAAAATATTCATAACACCGAAAGCAATTTATAGATTCAACACAATTTTTGTTAGGATACCAATAGTGTATTTCAAAGAGGTAGAACAAATATTTAAAAGTTTATATGGAACCACAAGAGACCCCAAATAGCAACAGCAATTTTGAGAAAGAAGAGCAAAGTTGGAAGAAATCATACTACCCTTTATCAAACTATGCTACAAGTCCATAGTAATCAAAACAGCATGGCACCAGCATGAAAGCAGATATATGGGTCAATGGAACAGAATAGAGGACCCAGAAATAAATTTATGCCTTTTTAATAAATTAATATTTGACCAAGGAGACATAAACATACCATGGAATAAATATAGTCTAATCAGTAAATAATATTGAGAATATTTTACTAATATGTGCAAAAAATGAAGCTAGACCATCATTGTATACAATATACAAAAATAAACTCAAGATAGATTAAAGATGTAAATGTTAGATGTAAAACCATAAAAATACTAAAAAAAATTTATATTTTCTATTTTTTTCTGCTATAGCCTTTTGGGCAAAGGGGGTGGGGAAGAAAACAAACAAACAAACAAATGGGATTATATTAATCTGAAAGGTTTTTCACAGCAAAGAAAATCATCAACAAAAACAAAAGACAATCCACTGAGTAAGAGAACATTTTGCCAATGATACATCTGATAGAGCATTAATATAAAATAAATTTATAAGGAACTTATAAAACTCAACACATTAAAAAAAAAACCAAAACCCAAAAACAAATAATTCAACAAAAACAAAAATATGGACAGAGGACCTGAAAGGACATTTCTCTTAAAAAGATATACAAATGACTGATAGACATATCAAAAGATTCTCAATGTCATGAATCATCAGTGAAATGCAAATTATACTACAGTGTGATATCAACTCACACCTATTAGCTATCATCAATAAACCAACAAACAAGTGTTGTCAAGAAAGTGGAGAAAGGGGAAGCCTTGTGTACTGTTGGCAAAAATGCAGATTGGTGCAGGCTCTATAGAAAGCAGTATGGAGTTACCTCAAAAAAATTGAAAATGCCACTGTTTATGACCCAGCAATTGCAATTCAGGGAATTTATCTGAAAAAAACTGAAATTCATTTAAAAGAATGCATGCACTCCCAGTGTTAATTACAATAGCTAAGAATTGAAAACAACCCAAGTGTCCATCAGTAGATGAGCAGATATAAAAGCTGTGGTAAATTTACACAATGAAATACTACTCAGCCATTAAAAAGAAGAAACCCAAACCTTACCTTTTTCAACAGGATGGATGGACCCGAAGAGCATCATGCTAAGTGAAATTAGCCAGCCACAGAAAGACAAGTATCATATGATTTTACTCACATGTAGAATCTAATGTACAAAATAAACTAACAAGCAAAATAGAGACAGACTATAGACAGTGATCAGGCTGATACCTGTTAGGGGGCTGGGTGGGTGGGTGGGTGGGTAGGTGAAGAGATTGTGCAAAAAAATAGAGAAAAAACTTATACATAAGACAACAGTGTGGTGACTGCTGGGGACAGGGGGAGGAAAAGGAATAGAGTATAGGGGTGCTTAAATGATGATGGATGGAGATGTGGCTTGGGCAGGTGAACAAAATACAATGTACAGATGATATGTTGTGGAATTATGCAGCTGAAACCTGTATAATTTTGTAAACCATTGTCATCCCAATAAATTCAATAAGAGACAAAATGAGAAAGATTAAATAAAGTGATAAGATAATTAAAAGACTTAAAATTAAAATAAAAAATGCAATAGACTAAAAATAACCAAAACAATCTGAGGAACAATACAGTTGGAGAATTTCTATTTTTTCCATTTTGACATTTATTGCAAAACTACAGTAATCAAAACAGTGTAATACTGGCATAAGAACAGACATACAGACCAATGGAATAGAATTAAAAGTTTCAACATATAAACATATGCATATATGGTTAATTTATTTGAGACAAATATGCTAAGACCATTCAACACAGAATGAAGCCTTTTCAATAAATGCTGCTGGATCAACATACCAAATAATAAAGCAACATATCAAATAATTTCTACATCACTCATATATAAAAAAGAATCCTCAAAAGGGTCATAGAACCAAATGTAAGAATGTATTCAAGATCTCAAACCTGGTTGGTTTGCCCAGTGGATAGACATTTTCAGTTAAATTCCTGAAGCAACCATTTGCTTCTCTCCCCATGTCTTTCCCTTTTTCTCTCTCTTTCCCTCCCACATCCAGTGGCTCAATTGGTTAAAGCATTGGAGGATAGTTCAGTTGGCCTCAGGTACTAAAAATAGCTCAGTTGACTCAAGCATGGCCCCAGAAAGGGATTGCCAGGTGGATCCCAGTCAGAGTGCATGTGGGAGTCTGTCTCATTGTCTCCCTTCCTCTCACTTAAAAAAAATTAAATATCTCAGAAGAAAACAAAAGAGTAAGTCTTTATAACCTTGAGTTGAACAATGCTTTATTAGATATGAAACCATAAGCGCACGTGACAAAAGAAAAAATAGAATATATAAACTTCATTAAAATCATAAACATTAGTCTGGTAATGCGATTAAGAAATAAATGGAGGGGACAGCAAGATGGCGATGGAGGAGGTGAACATACCAACTTCCAACTCCTGGAACCAAAGTGGGTTATAACTTAATTTTAAGAACCATCATCTGGATAAATCAACTTTGAACTAAACTAAGTAGACTCTTCAACTAAGGAACACTGAAGAAGCCACGTTGAGACTGGTAGGAAAAGCGGAAATGTGGAAAGGGCTGCCCAGCTCCTTGGAGCGAACGACAGACTCGCATGGCGGGAAGAGAGTTTAGCAGAGAGGAAAATATGTAGGTCCCAGGAACAAAGCCCCAGCCAGCAGCCCCAGAGCCTAGGACAGGGGTGCTCAATATGTCGATCGCGATCTACTGGTCAATAGTGAAGGAAGGCTGGGTGGATCGTATGACATTAAAAAGACATTTGTCTTTTGATTGGCATACAGGGTAGCCAATCTGACATCTGAACTTTTGACACCCTACGCATGACCATGCTAATTTGTTCAGTTACATTGCTGCGTAGTAAACCTTCAATTTATTTAAACTAAATACAACAAAGGGTATAAAAATGAGTGCTGTAGCTGGTCCAAGTAAGGAGCCTAAAACCTACCACTTTCATACAGAATGGGAAGGGATTTTTTTCACTATGTCATATTCTAAGTGTGTTTGCCTCATCTGTCTGTGTGCATTGCTATTCCAAAGAAGGGAAATGTGGAGCGGCTTTTTTGGACTGTTCTTAAAAACTATGACATTGACTTTACTCCAAAAAGAGAGCTAAGAAGGAGAAAGGTGAAAGAAGAATACACAATATTAAATAGTAATAATAGTAACTTAAATAATAATAATATAGAAGAAATAAATTTATGTGTTGCATTTTTTATTGTAGGTAGATCATTTTGACTTGGTCATCTTATAAGTAGCTCGCAAGCTGAAAAAGTATGAGAACCCCTGGCCTAGAAGAGGCATTTGGAAAATATTGAGCTGTGAAACAAGTAAGGATACTGTTTGTGAGAAAAAGACAGTTTTCTCAGACCCAGAATTCTTCTTAAAGGAACAGCGCAGAAAACCTCTCTCACAACCACTCATCCGGGGCTCCAGGGAATGGGGACAGAGGAGAGGACCGGTGCAGCGGGAAGAGAGTGTGGACTGGAAGGCACAGGGAGAAACGCTCTGAGGGGCAGTCACACTGACCCCTGGGCTGAGTCACTTCCCAACTCGAAAATGAATATTTCCCCTGGAACTGGCAATACCAGCAAAGGGAGACAGGACACCAGCCAAACAAGCTCTCCCGTGGCACTTAGAGCAGAGCTGCTTAGATAGAGGGAGCTTCCAGGACTACAGTATGGAGTGTTAGGGTCTGAGCTGCAGTGCCCTTACCCACACTGCTGAGGGTTTACTGGAGGGACGGTGATGGCTGGACACTGAAACGCAGTTCTGTCAGCGGGGATGGAGGCCCAGCTGGCGTGAGCTCGGTCTAGCCCAGCAGTGGCAGAGGGGATGCGCAAAAGCGGTTTGCCAGCCTGCCTGCAGCCCCACCTATGGGGGAAAAGCGGGAGGCCAGAGATCTGCTGCTGAGTAGGGTCTTGCGGGAGCCCAACATAACCTCGCCTCCCAGGTGTGTGACCCTGCGCGAGCCAGCCCTGACCACGGGGGCGGAGCTAAAGTCGGGACAGGTGGAGGCTCGCAGCCAAGTGCACGCCAGCAGCCCCACCCCGGCTGATAAACCGCGGTTTGCGATCCTGCACGAGCTGGCTTTGACCGTGGAGGTTGGGCGGAAGCCTGGGAACAGGAGGGGTCTGCAGCTGAGCAAAGGTACTCACCCCTACCCTTTGCACCAAGGCTTGTGGCTTGAGTGCGGTGCACAACCCCAGCTGTGGAGGCAATGCGAAGGCCCAGACAGGCTGAGAATTGTAGAGCCAGAAGGAGGACACAGGCCCTCCCATGGAGGAGAGGCGGAAATCACAGCAACAGCCACAGTGAACTGGCGCTGGCAACGCCCATATCCAACTGCCCTAGGCAGCGGCAGAGGGTGTGGCAGGCCTGCAGACAGATCACACCTATGGAACACAGAGGCAACACCCATTGAACTCCAGTGTCCACACCATTCTTATACACACAAAAAATGAGCAGGCAGAGAAATGCAACCCAAATGAATAAAGAGAAATCCCCAGAGAAGGACCTGAATGAGCCAGATATAACCAAACTACCAGATGCAGAGCTTAAAATAATGATAGGTAAGATGTTCAAAGAGCTTAGACCAACAATAGAGAGTCATTATGAACACCTAAATAGAGAGATAACAAGTATAAAAAACAAAATTGAAATAATAAAAAGGAATCAGACAGAAATGACAAATACAATATCAGAACTGAAGACCACAATGGAGAGAATTAAAAGCAGGATGGATGAAGCTGAGGATCCAATCAGCGAGTTAGAGGACACAATAAACAAAGGCACAGAAGCAGAGCAGAAAAAAGAAAAGAGACTCAAAAAATCTGAGGAAACTATAAGAGAGCTATGTGACAAAATGAGGAAAAATAACATCCACATCAAAGGGGTACCTGAAGATGAAGAGAAAGAACAAGGGACAGAAACTTTGTTCAATCAAATCATAGCTGAAAACTTCCCTAAATTAAGGCTGGAAAACGTTTCACACATTCAAGAAGCACAGAGAACTCCATTGAAGAGAAACACAAAGAAATCTACACGAAGACACATCATAGTTAAATTACCAAAGCTAAAGAATAAAGAGAAAATTTTAAAAGCTGGAGAGAAAAAAGGCTATCACCTACAGAAGAACCCCCATAAGAAGACATCCAACTTCTCGACAGAAACACTTGAGGCAAGAAAGAAATGGCAAGATATATTCAAAGTAATGCGGAACAAGAACCTACAACCAAGACTACTCTATCCTGCAAGGCTAACGTTTAAAATTGAAGGAGAAATAAAGAGCTTCCCAGACAAAAATTCCCTCAAGGAATTCATTAAAACCAAACCAATTCTGCAAGAGATGGTAAGGGGCCTGTTGTGAACAATTCAAAGGGAGAAAAGAATATAGCCACAGAATAATACAACTTTAAAGGATAAAATGGCAGTAAACAACTACCTATCAATAATAACCTTAAATGTAAATGGATTATATGATCCAATCAAAAGACATAGGGTAGCTGCGTGGATAAAGAAACGGGACCCATACATATGCTGTCTACAAGAGACACACCTTAAAACAAAAGACCCACATAGACTGAAGGTAAAAGGAGGGAAAAAAATATTTCATGCAAATGGAAATGAAAAAAAAAAGCCGGGGTAGCAATACTTATATCTGACAAAATGGACATTAAAACAAAGGCTGTTGTAAGAGATAAAGAGGGACACTACATAATGATAAAGGGAACAATTCAATAGAATGATATAACCATTATAAACATAAAATCTACGCACAAAACATAGGAGACCGGACATACATAAAGGAGAGTTTGATGGATATAAAGGGTGATATTAACAGCAATACTATAATAGTAGGGGAATTCAATACCCTACTAACATCACTGATTAGATCCTCAAGAAAGAAAATTAATAAAGAAACAACAGACTTAAAGGATACATTAGATCAACTCGATTTAATAAATATCTTCAGAACTTTTCACCCTAAAGCAGTAGAATATACATTCATTTCAATTGCTCATGGTACATTCTCTAGGATAGAACACATGTTAGGACACAAATATGGTCTCAACAAATTTAAAAAGATTGAAATCATATCAAGCATTTTCTCTGATCGCAATGCCATGAAACTAGAAATTAGCCACAAGAGAAAAACTGAATAATACTCAAACACTTGGAAACTAAATAGCATGTTATTAAATAATGAATGGATGAACAATGAGATCAAAGAAGAAATAAAAAAGTTTCTAGAAATCAATGATAATGAGCATACATCAACTCAAAATTTATGGGACACAGCAAAAGCAGTACTGAGAGGGAAGTTCATTGTACTACAGCCATATAAAAAGAAGCTAGAAAAAACTCAAATAAGCAACTTGACCCTGCATCTAAAAGAACTAGAAAAACAACAGCAAATGAAGCCCAGGACCAGTAGAAAAAGGAAATAATAAAGATCAGAGCAGAAATAAATGACATAGAGGCTAAGGAAACAATACAGAGGATTAATGAAACCAGGAGCTGGTTCTTTGAAAAGGTAAACAAGATCAATGAACCATTAACTAGATTTAACAAGAAAAAAAGAGAGAGGACTCAAATAAATAAAATTAGAAATGAGAGTGAAGAATTAACAACTGACACAACAGAAATACAAAGTATTGTAAGAAAATACTATGAAGAACTATATGCCGAATATTAGACAACCTAGGTGAAATGGACAAATTTCTTGAATCATATAATCTTCCAAAAATCAACCTGAAAGAATCAGAACACCTAAACAGACTAATTACAACAAATGAGATCGAAACAGTTATCAAAAATCTTCCAACAAAGAAAACTCCTGGGCCTGATGGCTTCACAAGTGAATTCTATCAAAAATTCAAAGAAGAACTAACTCCTATCCTCTTCAAGCTATTTCAAAAAATTCAAGAAGGAAGACTTCCAAACTCCTTTTATGAGGCGAGCATAATTCTGATCCCAAAACCAGGCAAAGACAACACAAAGAAAGAAAATTATAGGTCTATATCCCTGATGAATTTAGACGCTATAATTCTCAACAAAATATTAGGCAACTGGATCTAGCAATATATCAAAAAAATCATAAACCATGATCAAGTGGGATTTATTTTGGAGTGGCAAGGCTGGTTCAATATTCACAAACCAATGAATGTGATTCATCACATAAACATAAGAAAGGATAAAAATCACATGATAATTTCAATAGATGCAGAAAAGGCATTTGATAAAATCCAGCACCCATTCATGCTGAAAACTCTCAGTAAAATGGGAATTCAGGGAACATTTCTTAACATGATAAAGGCCATCTATGATAAACCCACAGCAAACATCATACTAAATGGGCAAAAATTAAAAGCAATCCCCTTAAGATCAGGAACCAGGCAGGGGTGTCCCCTTTCACCACTCTTATTCAACATAGTTCTGAAAGTCTTAGCTACAGCAATCAGACAAGATGAAAAAATAAAAGGCATCCAAATTGGAAAAGAAGAAGTAAAACTGTCATTATTTGCAGATGATATGATATTGTATATTGAAAACCCTAAAGTCTCAGTCAAAAAACTACTGGACCTGATAAATGAATTCAGCAAGGTAGCAGGATATAAAATTAATACTCAGAAATCAGAGGCATTTTTACATACCAACAATGAACTATCAGCAAAAGAAATTAAGGAAGCAATCTTCATCACTATTGCAACCAAAAAAATAAAGTACCTAGGAGTAAATTTAACCAAGGAGGTTAAGGACTTGTACTCAGAAAATTATAAAACATTGATAAAAGAAATCAAGGAAGATACAAACAAGTGGAAGCATATACTGTGCTCATGGTTAGGAATAATAAACATCATTAAAATGTCTATATTACCCAAAGCAATTTATAAATTCAATGCAAAACCAATTAAAATACCAATGACATACTTCAAAGATATAGAACACATATTCCAAAAATTTATATGGAACCAAAAAAGAACACGAATAGCCTCAGCAATCTTAAAAAGAAAAAATAAAGCAGGAGGTATCACTCTTCCAGATATCAAGGTATACTACAAGGCCATTGTACTCAAGACAGCCTAGTACTGGCATAAGAACATGCACATAGATCAATGGAACAGAACAGAGAACCCAGAAATAAACCCACACCTTTGTAGACAACTGATATTTGACAAAGGAGGAAGGAATATACAATGGAGTAAAGACAGCCTCTTTAACAAATGGTGTTGGGAAAATTGGACATCTACCTGCAAAAAATGAAACTAGACCATCAACTTACACCATTCACAAAAACAAACTCAAAATGGGTCAAAGACTTAAATGTTAAGCCGTGAAACCATAAGCATCTTAGAGGAAAACATAGGCAGTAAGCTCTCCGAAATCTGTAGCAGTAATATATTTTCCGATTTATCTCCACGGGCAAATGAAATAAATGGCAGGATAAACAAATGGGACTATATCAAACTAAGAAGTTTTTGCACAGATAAAGACAGTAAGAACAGAATAAAAAAACAAACCACACAATAGGAGAACATATTCGACAATACGTCTGATAAGGGTTTATTAAGCATAATTTATAAAGAACATATAAAACTGAACACCAGGAAGATAAACAATCCAATCAAAAAATGGGCTAAAGAAATGAATAGAAATTTCTCCAAAGAGGCCATAGAGATGGCCAATAGGCATATGAAAACATGCTCAACATCACTAATCATTAGAGAAATGCAAATTAAAACCAAATGAGATATCACCTCACACTAGTCAGAATGATGCTCATCAGCAAAACAACAGAGAATAAGTGCTGGCGAGGTTGTGGAGAAAAGGGAACCCTCCTGCACTGCTGGTGGCAATGCAAACTGGTGCAGCCACTGTGTAAAACAGTTTGGAGATTCTTCAAAAAATTAAAAATCGAACTGCCTTTTGACCCAGCTATCCCACTTTTAGGAATATACCTTAAGAATACCATAGCACTATTTGAAAAGAAGAAATGCGCCCCCATGTTCGTGGCAGCATTGTTCACAATAGTGAAGATCTGGAAACAGCCCAAGTGTCCATCAGAGGATGAGTGGAGTGGTACATATATACTATGGAATACTACTCAGCTAAAGGAAATGATGTATCGGATCATTTACAACAAAATCGATGGACCTTGATAACATTATACAGAGTGAATTAAGTGAAACAGAAAAATACTGAGAATAGCATGATTTCATACATAGGTGGGACATAAAACCAGACTATGAGACATGGACAAGAGTGTGGTGGTTACGGGGTGGGGGAGGAATTAGAGGGAGGGGAGGGGGAAGAGGAGGGGCACAAAGAAAACCATATGGATGGTGATAGAGGTCAATTTGACTTTGAGTGATGGGTATGCAACATAATTGAATGACAGGATAACTGGAGATGTTTTCTTTGAACATATGTACCCTGATTTATTAATGTCACTCCATTAAAATTAATTAAAAAAAGAAATAAATGGAAAAGCCACCTAAATTGAAACTTTATTTGCAAATTATATATTTGTTAAGTGACATTCATACTATATAGCAGTATTATAACTGTAATAATTATAATAATAACAGTAATAATATTGTTATATATAAAAGGGCATAAATTCTAAATATGAATTAAATACAATGGGACAGTACCTTACACTCACTAGAATAACTATCACCAAATAGATAGACAAAGACGTGTTGGAGAAAATACATAGAAATTGGAAACATTAGATATTGCTGGTGTGAATGTAAAATGGTACATTCACTTTGGAGAACAGTTTGGGAGTTTCTCTAAATATTAAATATATAGTTATAACGTAACCAAGCAATTGCATTCCTAGGTTTATTCCAGAGAAATAAAAACACACATATATACCAACTTGTACAAATGTGTTCATAGCAGCATTATTCATAATAGTCAAAAAGTTTAAGCAATTGTAATGTTCATCAACTGATGAGTTGATGAATATCATGTCATATATCTACACAATGGATATTATTTACAAAAAGAATGTATTGTTAATACACTGTCCTATGCAAATGAACTCTGAAAATATTATGATAACTAAAGGAAGCTTGTTACAAAAGACCACATACATTCCATTTATATGAAATGTCCAGAATGTGCAAATCTATAGAAAAAATTACATTAGTCGTTGCCTAGGCCTGGAAGAGATAGTAATGAATGATGGTCAATGGTATAAATTTTCTTCTGGTGTAATAAGAATGTCTTAGGATTGTGGTTCTGGTTGTGCAGCTAAGTAAATATGCTAAAAATATTGTATTGCACATATTAAATGATTGAATTTTACAATATATAAATTCTATCTGAATAAATGTTTTCTTTTAATTTTTACATTTTATTTAGAAAATTAACTTTAACATGGTGACATTGATCAAAAAGAGTACGTAGGTTTCAGGTTAACACTTCTATAGCAGTTGAACTGTCGATTATGTTGTATACCCATCACTCAAAGTCAAATCATTTTCTGTCACCTTATATTTGTCTCTCTTTACACTCTTCCCCCTAGCCCTCCCCCCATTCCTCCCCCACATTCCCTTCCCACCTCCCACATTCCTTTCCCCCTGATTACCACTTCACTTTTATCTATGTCTATGAGTTTCAGTTTTATATACCACTTAATAAAGATATTTTTTAAGAGAAAAAATACCATAATAAAAAAGAAAGAACCTCTCGAAAATGTCTTCACAAGAAGAAAAAAGAATGCTGTACCTTTTGATACAAATCAAAATTCAGGGTACCATTCAGCTCTGGAGCAAAATATTTAACTTTAATTTGTTTATGCCATATAGTGGCTGAACAAGTAATGAACCAAGTCAACAATTGCTTGTTTTATAATTTTACAGAAATTATAAATAATACTAGATTAAATTTTGATCTGATGGCTAGTTTTTTTTTTTAATAAAAAGAGGTATTATATTACTCATACCAGAATTCAATTCCCAGAATTGTATTTCATGTAAATGAATGCCTTTTTCCACAAGAAGTTCAGTGGGACTTTCACTGTCTCTGGCTTTTTAGAAGCCTGTTGTGATGAAGCACACACTTCCTGCAGAAGGCTTGTCTGGAGACAAAGACACCCATACCACTACAAAGCACATTTATCACTAATTTTTAGATTCAAATGACTGAAGCTCCTTTTAGTCACATTTGCTTATGATCTTGGCTTTTTTTTTTCTGGCAAAGACACTAATCTAAATTTAGTTAAAAATAAGTTAATTTCTCATTTAATACATTAAATTTCTCAAGTTTGTGCTTGTTTCATGAGAAGATACAATGTTTAAGACAGAATTAACTCCATATAAACAACTATTAGAATGAAGTAACAACATGAAATTGGTTTTCATTATGCAATATAAAAATGTAATAAATATATGTTATAGAATGATATTGGAATTTCTTTCTCTTCATACATAATTGTAAGCCTGCATTGGTTGCTTTACAACGCCTACAATTGTTGTTTTTAAATATATATTTTCAAATTTTATAGTAGTTTATGACATGGTGGTAGGTCTGAGTTCATCTACTTTACTTGAGATTTTCATTTTATTTTAATTGAGTTTATTGGGTTAACATTGGTTAATAAAATTATATAGGTTTCAGGCATACAATTCTATAATACATTATCTGTATACTGTATTGTGTGTTCACCCACCACCCCAAGTCATGTCTCCTTTCATCACCATTTATCCCCCTTTGCCCTATTCTTCTCATCCACTTTCTGATGGCTAGCAGTCTAGTTCAATTTTTTTTTTTCAAGAGAGAGACAGAAACAGAAGAGAAGAGGGAGATAAAACAGGGACAGACAGACGTGAGGGAGACAGATGAGAAGCATTAACTGGTAGGTGCTGCACTTTAGTTGTTCATTGATTGCTTTCTCATATGTGCTTTAATCAGGGGGCTCCAGCTGAGCCAGTGACTCCTTGCTCAAGCCTGTGACCTTGGACTTCAAGCCAGTGACCTTTGAATTCAAGTCATGAGGTCATGTCTATAAACCCATGCTCAAGAGGCAACCTTGGGGTTTCGAACCTGGGTCCTCAGCATCCCAAGTCCACTGTGTTACAAGCTGGTCAGTCAAATTTTTATAACTGGTTTCTAACTTAATCAAGATAGATTTCAGAATGCGGTGTATTTCATATCAAATCTTTAAAATTTGCAGATTTTAAAAAAATTTAGTATACAAGTCATGTTTTTATAAATAGCCCAGGTGTGGCAGAAATTACTATATAGTCTTAAGAAGTGAATATAGGATTCTACATGTACCAATTATGTATATTTTATAAATTGTGATGTTAACATCTTCTACATCATTACTTTTGTTTTTGGCTTGCTTAAAATATTAATTATTGAAAGAGACATGTTCAATTTGTCACTTTCTCTTTTAGTTCCTGTTTATCTTCACTTTGTTTTTGAGAAGATAATATAAATTAATATTTACTAATATTGTAAAGTCATACAAGTTTAGCATATTTTTATAACCCATGTATTTGATTACTTACTTAGGTCAGGGGTGCTCAATACGTCGATTGCGAAGGAAGTGTGGGTTGATCGCATGACATTAAAAAGACATTTGTCTTTTGATTGGCATACAGGGTAGCCAATCTGACATCTGAACTTTTGACACCCTACACATGCGCGTTAAACCGCGCTAACTTGTTCAGTTACATTGCTGCGTAGTTAGCCTTCAATTTATTTAAAATAAATACAACAAAGGGTATAAAAATGAGTGCCGTAGCTGGTCCGAGTAAGAAGCCTAAAACCTACCACTTTCGTACAGAATGGGAGGGGATTTTTTTCACTATGTCATATGCTAAGTGCGTTTGCCTCATCTTTCTGTGTGCCATTGCTATTCCAAAGAAGGGAAATGTGGAGCGGCTTTTTCGGACTGTTCATAAAAACTATGACATTGACTTTCCTCTGAAAAGAGAGCTGAGAAGGAGAAAGGTGAAAGAAGAATACACAATATTAAATAGTAATAATAGTAACTTAAATAATGATAATATAGAAGAAATAAATTTATGTTTTGCATTTTTATTGTAGGTAGATCATTTTGACTTGGTCATCTTGTAGGGGGCAAGCTGAAAAAGTGTGGGAACCCCTGACTTAGGTACTGAATCTTCAATAATACTTTCTGACTAAAAGCTTAGTTTGTCTTTTATTAATGTAGCAATGCCCGCTCTTTTTAATCCTTTTAGTTTATACATTTTTGTAAACATATATTTTTAATTTTTAAAATTTTTTATTGATTTGAAAAGAGAGAGAGAGAGGGAGAGAGAGAGAGATCTGTCGTTTCAGTTATTAATACATTCATTGGTTGACTAGTGTATGTGCCCTAGTTCAGCAGCATGTCACAACAAAAGTCAAAATAGTGACAAGTGTTGGTGCAAAGAAAGGAAGCTTATTCAGGTGCCGCAGCCTGAGGGAATGGTGATCTTCATGTCAAAGACCATTTCATTTTTCTGCTCAAACCCATGGTTCTTATAAGAATAGTGAGAGGAGGGTTTTCCCCCTACAATTACCTTTCTAGCCTTTGCCAAGCTAAGGCCCTGTCCATTCATCTTTCTAGCTTTTAGTGTACTGTTCTGTGTAAGAACTTTCCCCTGTACCATCTTGGCAAATAACGGAGACTCCCCAGTGGTCCCTGACTGTTTAAAGTAACAATTACCCCTTCAAAACTCTGGATATTTGTAATTTTATACAGGTAAATGGATGAAGGTTTTATCTACTATAGTTTCTTCCTGCTGTCAATGGGTGTGGTCTTACCTTTGCCTGGATCCAGAGATTCTTGCTGTCTACTAAAGAAGGAAGAGGATGAAGAATGGAAGAAAGCCTTCACATGAGGAAGAAGGATTGCTCTCTTTGGATGGTGGCATACATGGTGTTTCGAGGATGGTGAAGTGAAGCTGATAGACTGCTTCATATTTCCAGAGGCGGTGTTGCAGATGGGCTTTCGCAGTGAGACCTATTGTGCAGACAATTATGTATTCAGTGAGGGATATGCCTACTACTAGTGGAGGGGGAATTGTAGCAAAATCAAAAACTGGAGAGACTGATGAATCCCAATAATCTAATTCTGATCAGGGCTTTGGGGGCACAACCAACCATGGAATAAGTTTACCAAGGAAGCCACTGTCTGTGAAATGCACAGTAAAATAAAAGGTAACATTGTCTTCTAGCTTTGAGAGACACTACCTTTTTCTGAAAAAGGACTTTTAAATCTCCTTCAGGAGTGCACGTCCAACTTTTCTTTGTAGTATTAACAGGAGCAGCAAGATCAGAGTTCTCCTCGGGTGGCACTCATTTTGAATCAAGGCCTGATTCCTGTATGCTTAGGAAAGAGTGTGTTGTCAGCAGAAGATCACAGGAAACCACCCATTGCTTGGCTAACTGCTATTCATGACCTGAGTCTTTCAGGTCTTCAGTAAGGCTCGGTTTAAGGGCTCATTAGATGAGTAGATATACCTGTAATGAGCAAACTTGCACAAAGTTTTTATGTACCTATTGTTTGATTTGTAATATTCATATTATACATATTGTTTGATTTTTTATTCATGTTCTAAATGTAAAGGGGTGTTCCTAAAACAGAAATTTGAAAGGATCTCTCATAAATTATTTCAAAAGGGCTTAATTTGGCCTTGGCCGGTTGCTCAGTGGTAGAGTGTCACCCAGCATCTGGATGTCCTGGGTTTGATTTCTGGTCAGGGCACACACAGGAGAAGGCAAACATCTGCTTTTTCAGCCCCCTCTCCCCTTTTTGTCTCTCTGTCTCTCTCTCCCTTCCCCTTACACAGCCATGGCTCAATTGATTCAAGCATATTGGGCCCAAGCACCGAGGATGGCTCTGTGGAACCTCTGCCTCAGGCACTAAAAATAGCTTAGTTGCGCGCATGGCCCCAGATGGACAGAGAATCAGCGCCTGATGGGGCTCAACGAGTAAATCCCTGTTAGGGCACATGTGGGAGTCTGTCTCTCTATTTTTTCTCTTCTCACTTAATTAAAAAAATAGTGCTTACTTTCAGCCCATTTCAGAATGCTACTCTAATCCAGAGCAAGGCAATAGGAAGTGCCTAATCCCATTTCAAATGTATTTTCTGGCATATTTTCACCAGGGTCTTCTTCATTGTGTTGTTCATTTTCTCAGTCTTCCCCATAGATTTGGGTCTTCAAGATGCATGTACCATATTTCCCCATGTATAAAACGCAAATTTTAAAAAAAATTTGTGGTCTAAAAACTGGGTGCGTCTTATATACTGGTCATAGATTTTTTTACTTGCATTTTCTGCTTTTTCATGCTAGTTTTGTGCTCATTGTTAAAGACAGTGATTCATCATCAGACACAGATGAGGATAATCTGATGGATGGGAGTTTTGACAGTTATGAGGAGTTGTACAAATTTTATGATGAATAAAACTTGAGTTCAATAACTTTATGTAATACATTTTTTTCAAATTTTGGGCCCCAAAATTAAGGTGCATCTTATACATGGGAGCATCTTATATATGAAGAAACACAGTAGTTTTTATTGAAGCTGTTGTGCCTGTCCTATCTTCTCGGAGATTTATAACGTGAACAGCTTATTCTCACTTTAAATGCTGTAAGGAATTCCAAACCGAGGGATTATTTCTTTGAGTAGAAGTTTTGCTACCTTGCTGGCCTTCTCAAGGAAAAAAGTTATTTGTGCATGCAATCTTCCCATAGCCTAAAAGTATCCATAGGCCAAGCAGTTTTAAAATAGAAAACCAATTACCTTTTTGTCATTGGATCTCAGCTCAACAATGAAAAGGGGCAATCTGGCATGTAGAGAAAACTATTGTAAGTTTTTGGTCTCCAAGCTGGCATTTCAGAGGTTGGAGAAACACCTGTTTTTTATAATTGTCTGGTCACTCCAGTAAACTAACACCACAGCTGAACTTGATTAGTTTTGTATTTAGCACCGAATATGAAGTTCCTGTATTGATAAGGAAGTCAATTGGCTTGTTCCCCACAGTCAGTTGTACCCAGGGCTCTGGTGTGGACATAGTAATACATCAGGAAGTATCTAGGGGAGACTGTTGGTCTCATTCATCATTGATCTGTCATTTCTTTCTAACATTTTGGCAAGGGTTTCTATCATTTTTATTTATTTATTTATTTATTTATTTATTTATTTATTTATTTATTTATTTATTTGAGTTCTGGGCAGTCCTTTCTCCAACAGCCTTCCTCTTCACAAAAAGCACTTTGACTGGCACCTAGAGGGTTTTTCTCTTTTCAGATCAAGTGTCTCCTGGTTTCTCTGCACTATTTCTACGAAAACAGCGACTTGCTTTAATTTCCTGTTTCCCAAGCATGGTAAACTTTAAAGGTTATATCTACCAGCTGGGAGGGATTCATTTCCAACACCCTGTCTAAATGTTTGAACTTCTTTTTCATATACAGGCACTTTGCCCAGTAAAAGTCATGTTTACTATCTAGACATTTTGTGATGCCTGTAGGTCAGCATCAGTGTGCTTTTGATAGGCCATGAAAGTTTCTAAAAGTTTAGAAGGATCTTCATTTGGTTTCTGTTGAAAGTACTGCAGCATATTCAGGCTCTTCTATTTAGGTATCTCTTTATTAAGCCCTTCCAATATGCATCTTTTGTAATGTTCTAGGAAGGTTAGGTTCCCACTACTCAGGTTCCAGTTGGGCTTTCAAGGGAATTGCCCAGGCTGGGTTGGGGGATCCCATTGGGATTCTCTTGAGTAAAATGATGAGCCTCTTCATTAACCTTACCTATAACTAGCCTTCTTTCATCTGCCCTTACCAAGATGTTATGGAGAGCCTGTGCATCTGCCCAGTTTGGATAGTGAGTGGCAAAATGGAGGTGATAAGTTGTGCCATTTTCTGAGGATCCTCCTTATATGAGAGGTTGTCATTCTTCTACTCCAGTAAATCTGAAGTGGAAAATGGAGAATCAGACCAGTAGTAGCCAGCAGGTTGGACTTCCTAGTTTATTCTGCCTATAAGGCATTGCCTCAAAGGGAATTGTCTTGATCTACATAAGGATGCTCCCTGGCAAAATTGCGTGCCCTGCCGGGTTTTTGAGAGGGAGACTATTTCCTTATCACATAGGAATGGGGCTGTCACCCCTCTGGGCCTTATTTAAGGGAATCTAGCAGCAGGGTTGGTGATGGGGGAGATCTTTCTACTGCTAATCCTCAGTCCCCTGGGTTTGGGGCATTAAAGAGATTCATCTCATTTCTTTTCCCTGTGTATTATCAGAGAGGTGTTTTAAAGCCAGTTTCCTTCTCTGTATCATTAATTTGATACCTTTATTTACCAAATCCTTATTGTTAAAGATATAAAAACCTGGACATAAGGGATTTTTCCTCATTTTCAATACTGTTGGCAAAATAACTCCAATTGCATAATGGTGTAGTAATTTAGGGAACAATTTGGGGGCCAGTTTATCTCATAGTCTAAAATATATTTAGGCTAAGCAGTTTTACAATAGAAAATCAATTATCTTTTTGTCTTTGGATCATAGTTGTATGTGGACCAATCTGCTAAAAGTAGGACCTGTGGACTCCCTTCAGGAATCGAAAAAGAACAATCCTTGATGACATAAAAGTACAAACCCAAAGCATAACCATAGAAAGATGACAAAGTGGGAACATTATGATCAAAACTTGGATCCATAATTCCATTAGTCTAAATGAGCACTCACAAACAAGTTTTAGTGTTTTATCTCTCTCTGCCAACCAGTACTGTAAGCAGTTCTGACCAGACCCAAATGGCACAAAGTACAAGTGGCATGAAGCCCAAGTGACACAAAGCCCAAGGCAAGAATGCACTAGGATAGTCTACCAACTGGCACTGCAAGTGGTACTAACTGGACCCAAGTGGCACAGAGCCCAAGTAACATGAAGCTCAAGTGGCATGAAGCCCAAGCAGCAGTGATAACCTGCCAACCAGTTCCACAAATGGTCCTATCTGGAACCAAGTGGTACCAAGCTCAAATGGCACAAAGTCCAAATGGCATACGGTTCAGGCAGCAAGGATGAATGACCCACAGTCTGCACCTCAGTTGGACATCCACCTACTCCCCAATAACCCATTTCCTTTCACCAGTCAAGCATTTAAGTTGGTCATCACCTTGAGAAGGAGTACAGAGAAATTCTCAGAAAAAAACTCTCAACAGCTGCTGTTCCTCTCTCAGGGCTGGCCTGCCACAGGCAGCTGGGAACCTAGCCCAGGACCCCCAGGACTTATTGAAGTATACACTGTCCCATGCGAGTCCCCCAAACCTATAACCAAATAGCACAAACACAGGTTCAGGTGCCTGCCACAACAGAAGTCAAAATTGTGACAGTTGCTGTTACAAATGGAAAGACGTTTACTCAGGTGCCACAATTGGGAGAAGGGTGAACTCTCATCTCAAAAACTTTCTCAAGCCTGCAATTCTTTAAAGAATAGAAAGGTGGGTTTTTTTCCCCCTATCCAATTATCTTGCTAGCTTTTGGCACACTGGGGCCCTATCCATTTATCTTTCTATCTTTTAGCATGCTGGTCAGAAGAACATCCCTCTATGCCATCTTGGCTAACGGCAGGGAACTTGCTGATGATCCTGTCTGTGGTAGCATGGGGACAATGCTCTGAGCTAACCAACCAGGACCTGTGAATTCATATTTGCAGTGTAGGCCTTAAACAGGTATATTAACAGTTGTATTTTGTTTCTCTCCATCTGAT
This sequence comes from Rhynchonycteris naso, assembly GCA_037038555.1. Taxonomy (NCBI): domain Eukaryota; kingdom Metazoa; phylum Chordata; class Mammalia; order Chiroptera; family Emballonuridae; genus Rhynchonycteris; species Rhynchonycteris naso. The sequence continues at coordinate 238,790,776 of CM072998.1, read as the reverse complement.
ATGCTATTCTGTAAATTCTCATTGTTGAGGTTAGTCCATTTATATTTTTGTTAGTATTGATATTTTTAACTTATTTTATCATTTTATTTTTCTATATTTCCAGATTTTTTATACTTTCTGCTCCCTTTCTTCTTACATTGACTTACTTTCTAAAACTTTATCTCTCAACCTCTAAATATTCATAGGTTATTCAGTGCTTTTTTATTTATTCAGTGATTATCCTTGTTGCTTGCAAGAAATTAACTGCTTAAATGAGAAAACTTTAATAAAGCGATTTTTCGTGATATTATCAGGGTTTTAAAAAGTTTTGTGAGTAACAATGGTTGGTTTTTAGCACACGCAGGCTTAAAAGGCAAGTAAAGAAGAGTGGTTTCCATATGCACGAAGCAGATGCAGCTGTAAGAACTTTAAAAGAGGGCTTTCTATATTTGTAACAACATGAATCTACCTAGAGGGTGTCATGTTAAGTGAAATATGTCTGACAGAGAAAGATACTTACATGTAAAAATAAACAAACAAAAAATAGAAACAAACTCATAGATACAGAAAACAAATTGATAGTCACCAGATAAGAATGGGGCAGGGGTGAGGGTAAAAATTGCCAGTTATAAAAATAGTCATGGGGATGTAAAGTACAGCATACGGAATATGGCCAATGATATTGTAATAACTATGTACGGTGTCAGATGGGCCCTAGGTTTATTGGGATGATTAATTCTTAAGTTATATAAATATCTAATCATTATGTTGTACACCTAAAACTAATGTAATATTGTATGTCAACTATAACTAAAATTAAATTTAATTATTTTAATTAAAAAAAGACATTGTTTAGTAGCATGATATTTAGCTTCCAGGTATTTATGTTTCTTTCAGTTTTGTTCTTGTAATTTATTTCTAGTTTTCTAGGGTTGCGATTGGACAAGATGCTTGATATAATTTTAATCTTAAATTTACTGAGACTTGTTTTGTGGTCTAACATGTGGTATAGCCTGCAAAATGTTTCACATGCATTTGAAAAGCATGTATCTTCTGCTGTTTTGGAGTGAAAATTTTTATATCTATTTGTTACCTTTGGTCTGTATGCCATTTAAGACTATTGTTTCCTGGTTGATTTTCTGTCTGGATGGTCTAAATGTTGATGTAAGTGGTTGTTAAAGGGCCCTGCTATTAGCGTACTAGGTTGATCTCTTCCTTTATGTCTGTCAATATTTGCTTTATATATTTAGGTGTTTCTATGTTGGGTGTGTGTAAATGTCCACAACAGTTATATACTTTTGTTGGACTGATTTCTTTATTATCACTATTGCCCTTCTTTGTCTCTTGTTATAGCCTTTCCTTTTTAGAAAAAAAAATTGAATTTACTGATGTAACTGGGCCTTGTGTTTATCCATTCACAAAACCATACAGGTGTCAAGCATACAGCTCAACAAAACATCACCACCACAGTGCATCATGTGCCTATAACCCAAAGCAAAGTCTCTTTCCATTTCCATTTATCCCCTTTGCCCGCCTCTACCTGCCACACCCCCTTTTACTCTATCACCACACTCTTGTCTGTGTTATAAATATGTTTTTTGTTTGTTTGTTTATTTAATCTCTTCACTGTCTTTCATCCATCCCCTCAACTTCCCTTTCTTCTGGCAACTGTCAGTCTGTTTCATGTGTCCAAGACCCTATTTCTTTTTTTGTTCATTATTATGTTTATTGGATTCTACATATAAGTGAGATCATATGACATTTGTCTCTCTTTGCCTGGTTTATTTCACTTAGTATAATCATTTCCATGTCATTGAAAAAATAAAATTTATTTTTTTACAGCTGAGTAGTATTCCATTGTATAAATGTCTCATACTTTTGTAGTGTTATTTGCAATAGACAAAATCTGGAAACAGCCCAAGTGCCTATCAGTAAATGAGTGGTTATGCTTCTTTTTAAAGTCTATTTTTCTGAGTACTGTTGCTCCTGCTTCTTTTTTCATTTTCATGAAATAACTTTTCCATCCCTTCACTTTCATTCTGTATATGTCTTTTAATCTAAAGTGGGTCCCTTGTAGACAGCATATAACTGGGCCTTGTGTTTATCCATTCACCCACCTTATATCTTTTTACTGGAACATTTAGTCCATTTATACTTTAATTATTAATAGGTATGTAGTTATTACCAATTCATTTATATTTTATTGGTTTTATGCTTCTTTTTTTCTTCTCTTGTTCTCTTCTCTAGTACATTGATGACTTTCTATAGGTTATGTCTTTTTAGTTTTAAAGAAATTAAACTTAAAGGGGCAACATTGATCAATAAGAGTACATAGGTTTCAAGTAAACATTTCTACAGCATTTAAACTATTGATTGTGTTGTGTGCCCATCACTCAAAGTAAAATCATTTTCTTTCACCTTATATTTGTCTCTCTTTACTACCCTCTTTCTCACCCTGCACCCCCTGGTAGCCACTTTATTTTTATCTATGTCCATGAGTATCAGTTTTATATCCCACCTATGTGTAAAATCATATGGATCTTAACTTTTTATAATTCATCTATTTTACTCTGTATAATGTTCTCAATGCCCATTCATGTTGTCATAAATGTCACTATATCATCATTTTTTATGGCTGAGTATTATTCCTCTGTATATACGTACCACTTCTTGTTGATCCAATCTTCTATCAAAGGACACTTTGGTTGTTTCCATGTCCTGACCACTATGAATAATGCTGAAATGGACATGGGGTGCATGTATCTTTGCATACCAGTATTTTCAGGGTGTTTGTGTGGATACCCAGTAGAGGGATTGCTGGGTCATATGGTAGTTCTATTATTAATTTTTTGAGGAAACACCATAATTTCTTCTATAATGACTGGATAAATTTAACATTTCCACCAGCAGTGAGTGAGGGTTCCTTTTTCTCCACAACCTTTCTGACACTTGTAAGTACCTGTATTGTTGACAACAGCCAATCTAACTGGTGTGCGGTAATATCTATTATTATTTTCATTTGCTTTTTTCTCATACCTAGTGAAGATAAGAATCTTTTCATATATCTGTTGACCATTTATATGTCTTCTTGGGAGAAATGTCTGTTCAGATCCTCTCCCCATTTTTAAATTGGGTTGTTTGCTTGTTCATTGCTGAGCTTTGTGAGTTCTGTATATATTTTAGATATTAACACCTTATCAGAGCTGTTGTTTGCAAATATCATCTCCTATTTGGTTTGCTGCCTCTTTGCATTGTTGTCGGTTTCTTTGGCTGTGCAGAGCTTTTTAGCTTGATATAGTCCCATTCATTTATTTTTGCCTTTACTTTCCTTGCCTTGGGGTCAAATTTATAAACTGTTCTCTATGGCCAAGGTCCATGAGTTTAGTACAGTACCTATGTTTTCTTTTATGTAATTTATTGTTTCAGATCTTATATTTAGGTCTTTGATCCATTTTGAATTAATTTTTGTGCAGAGGGAAAAACAGTAGTCAAGTTTCATTTCTTTTGCATGTGGCTTTCCAATTTTCCCAGCACCATTTATTGCAGATGCTTTCTTTTCACCATTATGTGTAATTTGTCTCCTTTGTTGAAGATTACTTATTCATATATATGTGTTTTTATTTCTGGGCCCTTGATTTTGTTCCATTGGTCTGTATGGTTTTTTTTTTTCTGCAAATACCTTGCTGTTTTAATTATTGTGACTCTATGGTATAATTTTTTTTATTTTATTTAGACAGTTAATTTTGACAGAGTGACATCGGTCAATTAGAGTACATAGATTTAGAGAAAATATCTCCAGATAATTTTGACATTTGATTATGCTGTATATCCATCACCCAAAGTGTATGGAATAATTTGAAGTCAGGTAGTGTGATACCTCTGGCTTCATTCTTTTTTTTCAGGATTGCTTTCACTATTTGGGGGCTTTGTCTTTTCTTTTTATTTGTTTATTTGTTTTTGTCCATACAAACCTGATGTTTTTTTGTTTTATTTCTTTAAAATATGACATTAGGATTTTGATGAAGATTAAATATGTATATTGCATTGAGTAGTATGGTCATTTAACTATGTTGATTCTTCCAATCCATGAACATGGAATATTTTTTCATTTCATTGTCTTTTTCAACTTCCTCTATAATGCTTTGTAGTTTTCAGTATATAGGTCCTTTACATCTTTTTTAAAAATTTTTATTAATTTTAATTTATTGTGTTAACATGGATTCAACTGTCTTACTCAATATAACTCTCTCACCCCAAATTCCTTGTCCCCCATTACAACCCCTACATCCCCCTACGCCTAACTCCCTTCCCCCTTCCATTTGGAATTTGCTGTCCTGTTATCTGTATCTATATATTATATATAAATAATTTCACTAATCTCTTTACCTTCTCTGATCCCATCTCCTAATCCTCCTTCCCTCTGACAGCTGTACCTCTGGTCCCTGTGACCCTGCTTCTGCATCTATTCTGTTCCTCAGTTTACTTTGTTCATTAAATTGCACATATAAATGAGATAATATAATATTTGTCTTTCGCTGCCTGGCTTATTTCACTCATCATAATAATCTCCAGGCCCACCCATGCCACAGTAAAAGGTAAGATTTTCTTCTTTTTCATAGCCACGTAGTATTACATTGTGTATATGTACCACTGCTTTTTAACCCACTCATCCTCTGACAGGCATTTGGGTTGTTTCCCAATCTTGCCTATTGTGAACAATGTCGTGATAAACATGAGAATGTATATCTTCTTTTGAATCAGTGATTTTGTATTCTTAGGATATATTCCTAAAAGTGGGATAGCAGGGCCAAAATACAGTTCCATTTTTAGTTTTCTGAGGAAACTCCATACTGTTTTCCACAGTGGGTGCACAAATCTTTGCATTGCCACCAGCAGTGCAGGAGGGTTCCCTTTTCTCCACACCCTCGCCAACACTTATTATGTGTTGATTTGTTAATGAGCACCATTCTGACAGGTGTGAGGTGGTAACTCATTGTGCTTTTAATTTGCATTTCTCTGATGATTAATGATGTTGAACATTTTTTCATATGCCTATTAGCCATCTGTATGTCCTCTTTGGGGAACTGTCTATTCAGTTCTTCTGACCATTTTTTAATTGGGTTGTTGACCTTCTTGATATTGAGTTTTAGACGTTCTTTATAAATCTTAGTTATTAACCCCTTATCAAACATATTGGGGAAAAGCAACTGAAGTCTTAACTTTCAGATGCTGAATTCTCGGCTAATTGAAATTACTGGGCACAATGCTATATATAGCAAATGAAGAGATTTTGAGCTCTCACTCAGTGCCTTCAAGACATGTTGTTTTGTAGTCAGAGAAAACAGAGATCGATGCATTTTCAAACTGACAGAGGGAACGGATGCTCCTTAGTAGCACATGCCCAGGACCAAGTGTGTGGGGCTTGCGCTGTGCTGAGAAGCTGAATACCGGTCCAATATGCTCCTTATTTACTGCAATGTTCTTTGCATGTTACTATGCACTCCGGACTAACGTGAAGGTGCTCTAAGTGTGATCATTATGTATTCCTGAAATAGGAATTTACACCATTGATTTAAATGATTTGAGATAAGAAAGCTTAGTATAACAGGTTCTAAAAAAGCTTGAGAGACAGCAAGATGGCAATGGAGTAGGCAGATGTACCAACTTCCAACTCCCAGAACCAAAGTGGATTATAACTTAATTTTAAGAACCATCATCTGGATAAACCAACTTTGAACTAAACTAAGTGGACTCTTCAACCAAGGAACACAGAAGAAGCCACATTGAGACTAGTAGGAAAAGCGAAAACGCAGAGAGAGTTGCCCAGCTCTCCGGAGTGAATGGCAGCCCAGAAAGACTCTCGTGGCAGGAGGAGAGTTTGGCGGAGAGGGAGGGACCTGGGTCCCAGGAACAGAGCCTCAGCCTGCAGCCCCAGAACCTAGAAGAGGCGTGTGGACAGTATTGAGTTATGAAACAAGTGAAGGATACTGTTTGTGAGAAAGAGACAGTTTTCTCAGACCCAGGATTCTTCTTAAAGGGACAGCGCAAAAAACCTCTCTCACAATTACTCACCCAGGGCTCTGGGGAACGAGGACAGAGGAGAGGACCAAAGCAGCTGGAAGAGAAAGTGGATTGGAAGGCACAGGGAGAAACACTCTGAGGGACAGCCACCCTAACCCTTGGGCTCAGTCACTTCCCTAATTGAAAATGAATATTTCCCCTGGAACTAGCAATACCAGCAAAGGGAGAGAGGACACCAGCCAAACGAGCTCTCGTGCGGCACTTAGAGCAAAGCTGCTTAGATGGAGGGAGCTTCCAGGACTACAGTATGAAGTGTTAGGGTCGGAGCTGCAGTGCTCCTACCCACACTGCTGAGGGTTGCTGGAGGGATGGTGGCTGCGGGACTCTTAAACATGGTTCTGTCTGTGGGGCGGAGGCCCAGTGGTGTGAGCTCAGTCTAGCCCAGCAGGGGTAGAAGGGATGCGCAAAAGCGATCTGGCAGCTGTGGACCCGCCTGCAGCCCCACCTACGGGGGAAGAGCAGGAGGCCAGGAACAAACAGAGATCTGCTCTGCGACCCTGCACAAGTGGGTCCTGACCACGGGGGTGGGGGTAAAGCCTGGGACAGGTGGAGGCTCACAGCTGAGTGCACACCAGCAGCCCCGTCCAACCCGAGAAACTGCGGTGAGCAGGATCTGACCTTGGGGCCTGGGTGGAAGCCCAGGAACAGGCAGGGTCAGCAGCTGAGCAAAGGTGCTCACCCGTATACTTGGTACTGAAGCTTATGACTTGAGTGCAATACACAACCCCACCTGTGGTGGGAGGAGAAGGCTCAGAAAGGCTAAAACTTGTAGAGCCAGGCACCAAAACACAGCCCCTCCCACAGAGGAGAAGCGGAAATCACAGCAACAGCCACAGTGGGCCGGTGCTGGCAATGTCCATAACCAACCGCCGTAGGCAGCAGCAGAGGGGGTGGCAGCCCTGAGAACAGACCACATCTAGGGAACACAGAGGCAACACCCATTGGACTTCAGTGGCCCCACCCTTCTTATACACAGACAAAATGGGCAGTCAGAGAAATGCAACCCAAATGAATCAAGAGAAATCCCCCAAAATGACCTGAATGAACCAGATATAACCAAATTACCAGATGCAGAGTTTAAAATAATGATAGTTAGGATGTTCAAAGAGATTAGAGCAACAATGGATAGTCATTATGAACACCTAAATAAAGAGATAACAGGTATAAAAAAGAAAATTAAAATAATAAAAAAGAATCAGACAGAAATGACAAATACAGTATTAGAACTTAAGACCACATGGAAGGGATTAAAAGCAGGATGGATGAAGCTGAGGATCGAATCAGCGAGTTAGAGGACACAATAAACAAAGGCACAGAAGCAGAGCAGAAAAAAGTAAAGAGAATCAAAAAATGTGAGGAAACTCTAAGGGAGCTCTGTGACAACATGAAGAGAAATAACATTTACATCATAGGGGTTCCTGAAGAAGAGGAGAAAGAACAAGGAATAGAAACTTTGTTCGATCTGAAAACTTCCCTAAATTAAGGCTGGAAAATGTTTCACATGTTCAAAAAGCACAGAGAACTCCGTTAAAGAGAAACGCAAAGAAATCTACACCAAAACACATCATAGTTAAAATACCAAAGCTAAGAGATAAAGAGAAAATTTTAAAAGCTGCTAGAAAAAAAAAGGCTATCACCTACAAAGGAGCCCCCATAAGGATGACATCTGACTTCTCAACAGAAACACTTGAGGCCAGAAGGGAATGGCAAGATATATTTAAAGTAATGCAGAACAAGAACCTACAACCAAGACTACTCTATCCAGCAAGATTAACGTTTAAATTGAAGGAGAAAGAAAGAGCTTCCCAGACAAAAAAACCCTCAAGAAATTCATTAAAACCAAACCAATTCTATATCCTGCCACCTTGATGAATTCATTTATAAGGTCCAGTAGTTTTTTGACTGAGACTGTAGGGTTTTCAATATACAATATCATATCATCTGCAAATAATGACAGTTTTACTTCTTCTTTTCCAATTTGGATTCCTTTTATTTCTTCTTCTTGTCTGATTGCTGTAGCTAGGATTTCCAGGACTATGTTGAATAAAAGTGGTAAAAGGGGGCATCCCAGCCTGGTTCCTGATCTTAAGGGGATTGCTTTTAATTCTTGTCCATTTAGGATGATGTTTGTTGTTGGTTTATCGTAGATGGCCTTTATCATGTTAAGGAATGATCCCAAATTAATACTCAGAAATCAGAGGCATTTCTATATACCAACAATGAACTGTCAGCAAAAAAAATTAAGGAAACAATTCCCTTCACTATTGCAGCCAAAAAAATAAAGTACTTATGAGTAAATTTAACCAAGGAGGTTAAGGACTTGTACTCAGAAAATTATAAAACATTGATAAAAGAAATCAAGGAAGATACAAACAAGTGGAAGCATATACCGTGCTCATGGCTAGGAAGAATAAACATCATTACAATGTCTATATTACCCAAAGCAATTTATAAATTCAATGCAATACCAATTAAAATACCAATGACATACTTCAAAGATATAGAACACATATTCCAAAAATTTATATGGAACCAAAAAAGAACACGAATAGCCTCAGCAATCTTAAAAAGAAAAAATAAAGCAGGAGTTATCACTCTTTCAGATATCAAGGTTTACTATAAGGCCATTATACTCAAGACAACCTGGTACTGGCATAAGAACATGCACATAGATCAATGGAACAGAACAGACGACCCAGAAATAAACCCACACCTTTATGGACAACTGATACTTGACAAAGGAGGAAAGAACATACAATGGAGTAAAGACAGCCTCTTTAACAAATGATATTGGGAAAATTGGACATCTACCTGCAAAAAAATGAAACTAGACCATCAACTTACACCATTCACAAAAACAAACTCAAAATGGATAAAAGACTTAAATGTAAGCCATGAAACCATAAGCATCTTAGAAGAAAACATAGGCAGTAAGCTCTCCGACATCGGTAGCAGCAGTATATTTGCCGATTTATCTCCACAGGCAAATGAAATAAAAGGCAAGATAAACAAATGGGACTATATCAAACTAAAAAGTTTTTGCACAGCTAAAGATAATAAGAACAGAATAAAAAGACAAACCACACAATGGGAGAACATATTTGACAGCACATCTGATAAGGGGTTAATAACTAAAATTTATAAAGAACTTATAAAACTCAACACCAGGAAGACAAACAATCCAATCAAAAAATGGGCAAAAGAAATGAATAGAAATTTCTCCAAAGAGGACATACAGATGGCCAATAGGCATGTGAAAAAATGCTCAACATCACTAACCATTAGAGAAATGCAAATTAAAACCACAATGAGATATCACCTCACACCAGTCAGAATGGCACTCATCAGCAAAACAACACAGAATAAGTGCTGGCGAGGATGTGGAGAAAAGGGAACCCTTCTGCACTGCTGGTGGGAATGCAGACTGGTGCAGCCACTGTGGAAAACAGTTTGGAGATTCCTCAGAAAATTAAAAATCGAACTGCCTTTTGACCTAGCTATCCCACTTATAGGAATATACCCTAAGAACACCATAGCACTGTTCGAAAAGAAGAAATGCGCCCCCATGTTTGTGGCAGCATTGTTCACAATAGCGAAGATCTGGAACCAGCCCAAGTGTCCATCAGAAGACGAGTGGATTAAAAAGCTTTGGTACATATATATTATGGAATACTACTCAGCCATAAAAAATGATGACATCGGATCATTTATAACAAAATGGATGTACCTTGATAACATTATACGGAGTGAAATAAGTAAATCAGAAAAAAAGAAAAACTGAGAACAGCATGATTTCATACATAGGTGGGAAGGACTATGAGACATGGACAAGAGAGTGGTGGTTATGGGATGGGGGGAGGGAGGGAAGAGTGGGATAGGGAGGAGGGGAGGGACACAGGGAAAACCAGATAGAAGGTTACAGAGGACAATTTGACTTTTGGTGACGGGTATGTAACACAATTGAATGATAAGATAACCTGGAGATGTTTTCACTGTACATATGTACACTGATTTATTGGTGTCACCCCCATTAGAATTAATAATAAAATATAAAAAAAAAAAAAAAACCAATTCTGTAAGAGATGTTAAGGTGCCTGTTGTGAACAGTTCAAAGGGGGAAAAGAATATAGCCACAGAAGAATACAGCTTTAAAGAATAAAATGGCAATAAATAACTACATATCAATAATAACCTTAAATATAAATTTATTAAATGATCCAATCAAAAGACATAGGTTAGCTGCATGGATAAAGAAACAGGACCCATACATATGCTGTCTACAAGAGACACACCTTAAAACAAAAGATGCACATAGACCTAAGGTAAAAGGATGGAAAAAAATATTTCATGAACACTGACTTTTACTTATGCCAAAAAAGCTGTTTATATTTATAAGATTGTATTGTTGAATCTATAGATCACTTTAGGTAGTATCAAAATCTTAACAATATTAAATCTTTCTTCCCAAAAAAATACTATGTTTATTTATTTAGGTCTTTTTAAAATTCTTTCTCATTTTTTGTGGTGTTCAGTGTACAGATTATTCATTTTCTAATTAAATTTATTTATATGTATTTTATTCTTTAACTATTAATAATTTTTTAATTTTTTTTCAAATTATTTATTACATATTTACAAAAACATAACTGATTTGGGGTATCAATTTTGTATCTTGCAAGTTTATTAAATTTATTTATTAGTTCTAGTAAGTTTCCTCTGGGTTTCTTTCTGTATATAAGACCATTGAACTTGCAAATAAGAATAGTATTACTTTTTTTCTAATTTAGATGCCTTTTATATCATTTTCTTATTTAATTGCTCTGGTTACAACTTTCTGCATAATACTGAATAATAGTGGTAAAAGCCGATACCAAAGTGTTTATCTTATTATTTATTGTTTGATACACTAGTTATTTAATTAATACATATTTATAAATTTTCCAGTTTTCATTGTGGTATTGATTGTGTCTAGAAATTATACTTCATAAAATTTTGATCTTTTTAACATTATTGCAACTTGTTTTGAGTTCTAACTAACTTGGAGAAAGTTCCATATGCACTTGAGAAGAATATATATTCTACAGTTGGGTAGAGTATTATATATTTTTATATATTATATTATATATTGCATATATAAAATATGTCAGGTCTGGTAGGTCTATAGTGTCACTCATATCATATAAAAATTTAATATTGTGGTACAACAATATAATTAGAAGAGGAGATGAAAAGGTATGGGACCAAGATGGAAGTAAAAATGATACAAAAATAAAAGGAAAAAAAATATATAAAATGTTACAAAGACTGTGATGTTTTTCTGGTTTTGAGAGGTTATCTTCTTCCTTTTTTTCTTCTCTTTTTGGCTAGTGGCACTATTCCCCAGGTTCTGCCCCTGTGGCACTCTTAGGTAGAGATTTGCTGTTGATATGTCATTATGGCAATGACATAAACTAGGCCTCAGTCCCATTGGTAGACAGGGCTTGTTAGTATTTGCAGTCTTCAACAATGAGAGAGTCCATTTTCCCAGATCCTCTCTCCAGTCTCTCTTTTCTGAACCAGCAGTCTGAGGACCCAGCTGTGAAGTTACCGCTGCCACTGTCTGGAGAGCAAGAGCCTCTAAGAGCTGCCAAAAAAAAACCCTCTATTGCCACTCAACACAGAGTTCTGGGTAAGACCTTGCCAGCCCGAGCTGCCAGCATAATCAGGCAGGGCTGGGAGCTGATAGCTCCTCAGGTGTCTTTCTTTGAGCCTCCTGGTATGTCTAGTATGCCTCAATGCTTCACGGGACTACTCTCCCCAGTCTTTTTGCACTTTGGAACCTGTATCAGCAAGGAGGAAGATGTCCCAGTCACTGCCTGCAGAACAAGAGGTCTTAAAAGCTGCCAAGTTCCTCTTCCAGGTCCTTTTAAAGCACACTCCTGGGTATAAAAGCTCTGCTGAACAGAGCCACCAGCTTAAGCAGTCAGGGAGGTGAGCTGACTTCTGGTCAGGCTCCTTTCTAAGGTTCCTTGGTATGTCTAGTTAAGTTTGCCTTAGCTTTCTGCAGGTCTGCTCCTCACAGCCTTCTCCCTTGTTGGGAAGCCTACAGCCCAGCCCGTCCAACTCCTGCAGTGTTCTCTGAGGCCTGTTCCATAGGAATGTGTTTTTTACCCTATATTGGCTGGCAGGATGTTGCCCCAGCCACTGCCTGCTGAACGAGAGGCCATAAGAACTATCAAGTTCCTCCTCTGGTTTCTCTTAATTCATAGACCTGGGAAAGAAGACCTTGTCAGTCAGAGCCACTGCCAGCGTAAGCCAACCAGGCAGTGAGCAGACTGCGGGTTAGGTTCCTTTTAGCGATCCGCGGGTCTACTCTCCATAGGCTGTCTGCAAGCTGCCTGCATGCCTGCGCACCCTTCCCCCAGCACTTCCGTAGTTTTCTTGTTAGCTTGTATGGCTGGGGGAGGTGCCCCACCTGGAGAGGCCTGGGCGTAGGAAAACTGGCTTTCATGCACTCCCCACATGCTGTTGTTCGAGGAGCAGGGATTATACAGAGGCTCTGGCTACAGCCCACACAGAAGGCCACTGCTGACAGTCTCTAACCCAGCCTCTCCATCCAGGAACACGGGCACACACGTCCGAGGTGCTAGGAGAAACCACTCGTACACTGCCTGTGCTCACTGATCTGGAGACTGGGGGTAAACAAAGCCCACTCCATAAGCAAGTCACTCGCCCACCTCTGCCAGGGTTTGCTGCCAGTGTTAGCTCCATGTAGGATGAGCCACAGGCATACTCTCTCCTCAGCTTGAATGTCTCCAAGCCCCTCTTCCTTTCAGTTTCAAGTGAAAAAAAGTTTCCTTGGGCCAGTGAGGAAGGCAGAATACTCCATTCTCCATTCTATTTCCTTCAGAGAGGTCTTTCAGCCACCTTTTCACCCAATCGTACCTTTGTTTGATGTATGTGTATTTCAGATGTTCCCTCCTCACAGCACTATTTCTCTACATTCAGTGGTTTTTAACTTGTCACAATAGTCATTAAATTACATAAAATTTGTCAAGATTAGAACTTTAGTGATATGCAAGTCTTTATTAAGGATAAAACAAATATATTGTAGTTTTGATCAGACACTAGAACTGGCTATGAAGTTAAAACATTTTAGAAGTCAACTCATGGGAATGTGAGTATAAATTTCAGTTTTATGCTTAAAATCACAAGATCAGTTAATGAGGTAAAGATATTTAGCTCTAGGGCCAAGTTATTTGTCTAAACAAAGGGAGATTTGGGGCTAGGTGAAGACCCAAGCAACAAACCATAGAGTTCTAGAGATTAAAGAGTAATCCAATGCAAACACTTAGAAATCAATAATAAAATGACATAAATATAGGAACATGAAGTCAATTAACATGTTGGCAAGGAAAAATTAAGCAGTCTTGAAAAATAGAAGCAGGAAGTACTAACTTTTGTTACTGGAGTCTTGGATCAAGAAATGAAGTCAGTCAAAAAAAAAAAAAAAGCAAAACAGAACAAAACAGAGAACAATTGAAAAACACATACTGAAGGATGGCTACCAAGATCACGTCATTCTTGATGACAAACCAGAAAATCTATCTTTGTGATTTCTATAGAATTACCTGGACTAAGGGAAACTTTGTTTTTACCATGAAGACAGAATTGAATCATACACGTAGTAACTGAGAGAGTCCAAATGAGAGGTTAAAAATCTGCTAAATACAAATAATACAAAAAAGCTTAAGGCCCACATCATATCAGGAGATAATCAAATCATCCAAGGCCAGCTAATCCCATTGTTGCTTAAATTGATGTAAGACATAAACAAGGAAAAATTTCACCTAATATGTCATATACGTGTATACACACACACACACACACACACACACACACACACACAAAAAAACCTCACGAAAAATGAATCTCAATTAATATAAATGTAAGGATCCCAATTGTGGTGTTAGCTAAAAGCATTCAACAGCATATTACAAAAAGAATACATTATGACCTGTATTAGAGTTCTATTACTGCTCTAATAAATTATAACTCAGTAGCTTAAAGCAACACAAATTTATTATTTTAAACTTATGGCTGTTCTGTTTGAAATGGGTGTCACTGGAAACAACCAAAGTAACCCTCAAAACAGGATTGTATAAAGAAGATATGGTACAAATATACAATGGAATACTACTCAGTCATTAGAAATGATGACATATTGCCATTTACAACATGGGATGACCTTGAGAACATTATACTGAGTGAAATAAGTAAATTTGAAAAAGCTAAGGACTATATGATTTCACACATAGTTGGATATAAAAATGAGAGTCATCAACATAGATAAAAGTGAAGTGGTTACCAGGTGGTGGAGGAAGAGAGAGGGGAGTAAAGAGGGACAAATATACAGTGACAGAAAATGATTTGACTTTGGGTGATGGGCACACAACACAATCAACAGTTCAAATGCTATTGAAATGTTTACCTGAAATCTATTTACTCTTATTGGCAATGTCACCCCATTAAATTTAATTTTCTAAATAAAAAAATCCCAGAAAAAAATAAATAACATAATAAAATTGAAAAAATGTATTGCAGGGAACATTTAAAACACTCTTGGAAAAACAAAGAATAGATTTGATCAAATGGAAGAACACCTCTATTCTCAGATTGTATATATCAACTTCATAAAGATGCCAAATTGCCCTAAGTTAGTATTTAAATTTAAAATAATTTTAATAAAAATATTAACAATGTTTCTCTGGAGCTAATCAAGTTAATCCTCAACTGCACAGATAATAAACATGCAAGAATACCTAGGACACTTTTATAATAGAATGGGCATGAAGAGCAAAATATATAACCTATACTTAAAAGTGTAATGCTATCATGTGAAGAATGAACTAGCATATGGAATAAAAAAGAAAATGCAAAGATAAACATAATGTATTTAATACATGATAAACGATGAAATTTCAAGTCACTAGTATAAAAGTGGTCTTTTTAATAAGTAGCGTTAGTATACCTGAGTCATTTTTTCACAAAAGACAACATTAGGTAGACACCTCACAACAGAATAAATTTTAAATGTTCGTAATATAAAAGTACATGGGTAAAATCATTTATAACCTCTATATGAGAAAATGTTCCTAACTTTTGCGCAAAATCAAGATGTAGGTCTAAAAACAGATTTATAAGTTTGACCACACAAATTTATATAAAATATACTGATTTCAAATCTGAGCAGGGAAAGGACATAAGTCTGAAATATCTCATTATGACTGAAAGGTAAGAAGTTTTAGACTAATCATGACATGTAAAAACGATACAGGATCTGACCTACATAGACATCAATTGGCCATACTTGTGATAATTTGAGCGCCATAAAAAAGATGGTAGTAAATTACCACACACTGAATTTTTATTTTTATTTTTTGCAAGAGAAGCAGAGAGAGAGAAAGACAGAGAGAGGGACAGATAGGGGCAGACAGACAGGAAGGGAGAGAGATGAGAAGCATCAATTCTTCATTGTGGCACCTTTGTTATCCATTTTTTTCTCATTTGTGCCTTGAACGGGGGACTTTGTTTCTCATATGTGCCTTGAATGGGGGACTATAGCAGAGTGAGTGATCCCTTGCTCAAGCCAGCAACCTTAGGCTCAAGCCAGCAACCATATTGTCATGTATATGATTCCATGCTCAAGCCAAAAAACCTCATGCTCAAGGTGGTGAGATCATGCTCAAGGTGGTGAGATCACGCTCAAGCCGGTGACCTCGGAGTTTCAAACCTGGGTCCTCTGCATCCTAGTCTGAAGCTCTATCCACTGTGCCGCTACCTGGTCAGCCACACACTGTATTTTTAAAAATTCTGTAAATTCAACTAACAAGTAGTATACCAATGTCAATAGCTTTGACAAATGTACAGTGGTAATGTTTGATGTTAACAATTGGGTATGGGATGATGTATATGGGAAGTTTTTGTATTATCTTTGCAACTTTTCTATAAATCTGAAATTATTCTAAAATAAAATGGTTACTTAAAGAGAGAAAGCAATAATTCATAGGGTCATAATATTAAGGACAAAAGGAAAGGAGATTTTTTTTGTTGCCAGAAGAATGCCAAGAGTAGGAGATAAAAATATATATTTATTTTACTTGAATCCTGTTATTAAAGAATAATAACAAAATACCTGTACCATTTAAGTACATATTGGAACAATTTGGAAATTTTTATGATTGGTATATTAAATTATATTATAGAATCCATAGTAAACTTCTTGAGTATGAAAGTGGTGTCATGAGAAAGAGATACGATAAAAATTACAAATGTTAACAACTTGTAAACTTAAGTGAAGAATATACAGGTTTTTATTGCTGACATGTTAACTTTTTAAAATTTTTATTTATTCATTTTAGAGGGGGAGAAGAAGAGAGAGAGGGAAGGGAAGAGCAGAAAGCATCAACTCCCATATAGTCCTTGACCAAGCAAAACCCAAGGTTTTGAACCAGTGACCTCAGCATTCCAAGTCAATCATTTATCCACTTTGCCACCACAGTTCAGGCTGACATGTTAACTTTTTAAAAGCTTTGAAGTGTTTCAAAATATTAAGTTGAGGGAGAAAATCTGCTAGGTAATAAAAGAAGGGATGGGATTGAGGAAGAAAGTAGTTGTCAGATCTCGTATCAGATACTCTATGCATTTTCACAACTACTGTCTCATAAAAATCCCAACCAAATTTTAAGTAGATGTATTCTAATTTTTTACAAATGAAAATATAGTGGCTCATAGAAGTCATATAACTTTCCTAAAATTTTAGATTTTTGTACAGGTGGAGCCTGGATTAAAACCCACTTTTTTTAAAAGAATTTAGATTTCTCCTCCTTCCACTCTGTAATGCTGAACCCTAGTACTGTGTCTAGGTAGTTGTAAGGAAAGTGTCAGCATTCAGCACAACAGTCAGCAGCCCTGGACTGCCTGATATTCTAAGGTTCCTAAGAACACAACTTTTCCACTTAGAATTCAACCTCTTTGGAACACCTACTACATGGTCAACTACTACTGTTAAAGGAGTAGCTGCAATACTGCCAAACTCATGGAGTAAAACGGAATAACAATATAATCTTCATAAAATAGAAGATATTTAATCTTTGCTATCCTAAACTAAAGGTACTTTAAATGCTTCAAATGCTTCTCATATGACATGGTTTAAGTGGTCCTAATTATTTTAAAATATTACTATTGAGAAATGATTCGAATACCATCAAACTCATCCCTTTAAAGTGTACAATTTAATGGCTTTTAGTTTATTCACAGAATTGTGCAACTACCACCACACTTTTTATTTACTCATTTTTTAGCGAGAAAGACAAAGAGACAGAGAAAGGCAGGAAAGGAGAGAAATGAGAAGCATCAACTTGTAATTTTAGCACGCTAGCTGTTCATTGATTTCTTCTCATATGTACCTTGACCGGGGGGCTAAAGATGAGCCAGTGACCTCTTGCTCAAGCTAGCAACTTTGAGCTCAAGCCAGCGACCATGGGGTCATCTCTATGATCCCTCACTCAAGCCAGTCACCCCACACTCAAGCCAGCCACCTCAGGGTTTCAAACCTGAGTCCTCAGCACCCCAGGTCAACACTCTATCCACTGTATCAAACACCTGGTCAGGCACCACAATCAGTTTTTAGAATATTTCCATCATCCCAAAAAGTTACTCTCCATTTCCTCTTTATCTCATCCCTTGAAACCATTAATCAATTTTTTGTTTTTATGAATAATTTCCCTATTCTGGATATTTCATACAAATAAAATCCTACATAATGTGGTCTTTGTGACTAACTTCTTTCACTTAGCTTAATGTTATCAAGGTCTATTCATGTTGTGGTATGCATTATTATTTTATTTATTTTTATTGCTGAATAATATTCAATATTATAATAATAGCAATATTCCATTGCTTAGATACACCATATTTTGTTTATTCATTCATCAGTTGATGAGCATTAACATTTGGATTATTTCCACTTTGATAATGCTGCAATAAGCAGTCATATACAAATTTTTGTGTGGACATATGTTCTCTATTATTGGGGTAGATACCCAGGGATAAAGTTGCTGGGTTATATAATAACTCTATATTTAACTTTTGAAAATTGTCCTTTTTCCACAGTAGCTGGGCCATTTTAAATTTTACCAGCAATCTGTAATAATTCCAATTTCTCTACATTGTCACCAACACTTGTTGATTACACCCATCTTTGTGACTTGTTGCTTCTAGCCATCCTAGTGGGTATGAAATGGTATCTCATAGTGTTTTTGATTTGCATTTCTCTAATGACTAATGATGTTGAACATATTTTCAGGTGTTTGTTGGCCATTTGAATATCTTCTTTGGAACAATGTCTATTCAAATTTTTTCTATTTTTATTAATTATTTTTGTTTTTGTTTTTGTTTTTAGAGAGAGGAGAGAGATAGGAGTGGAAAGCATCAGCTCATAGTAGTTGCCTCCTATATGTGCTTTGACATGGAAAGCCCAGACTTTTGAACCACTGACCTCAGTGTTCCAGGTCAACACTTTATCCACTGCAGCACCACAGGTCAGGCCTAAATTTTTCTTATTTTTTAATTGGGTTGTTTGATTTTTATTGTTAACATTTTTTTACTTAATTTCTTTTAACTTTAATTTGTCTAAATCCTGCTGCTTCCTATGCATGTGATTATGGGAAAATTACATAAATTCTTTGCACCTTTGTTTCTTCACCTATCAAAATGAGGTAACATTACCAACATCATAGAGTTTGTATGAGGGTTAAGCATATACAAAGCAGTCATTACAGTGATGGAACCATTATATGTATTCAGGAAATGAAATTTAAATCTGAATGGACTTGTTGATGGTGGAAAGAGGTGAGGTAAAATATGATACTGATTGTGCTTAAATTCCTTTCAAAAAGAGTTATGAAGTATTTTAAATTAATATAGTATTAAATATTCCCATGATATACATCAAGTTGTGATATAATTGCATAAATGCAAAAAAAATTATAGTATTGGAACTAGAAGAAAAGATTTACAAAAGGAAAAATATTACAAAACAAGATGATTAAATAGTATTAAGATTCATTATTTTATGTGCATGATCATTTGGTATTTTACAAGCATGTTATACTGTTTTTATGACCAACAACAATGCCTAAAAAAAATTTTGCTTCATCAGAATTAAACTATTTTCTCCATTAAGAAATAAAATATCTTAGGAGATTTTGTTTACTACTTCATAAAGCGGGAAAGGGTTTGGAACAAAAACCTCCATCTGAAGTTCAGGGGACTAAACCAACCCTGCAAACATATATCAGTTATGGATTTTGACACAATGAACACCTGTGTGCCAAATGGATAGAACTATGTTTGTTATTCACAGAATAGCTATAATTGATATAGCTCCTGTTCCAGTTTGCAGTTCAATGTTGCTAAACTAGGCAGATTGAATTGCCTAATTGATTGACATTTCAAGAAACAGCAAAGGTAAAATCATATGTGCTTTTGTCAAGTTCTGTGGGACCAGGTCACAGCACTCAGTGAATGAACTTATATTTACAACATAAAAAGGGCCAAAGGATAGCTAATATAGGAAGCCTTCCAAAAGAGGCGATGGTAGCATTTGTTGAGACATTATTGAACTTTGATAAAAATTATAAGGACCATTTTATTACCAGGCCATTAAATTATAATTTCTTAGTTTCACATGTAAATTTAAAAGAAGCATTTTATAAGTTATTAGATTGTCCAAATATAAGGCAGGAAATAAAACTGATTTAAATTTAGAGCATGTCAATGCCATAATTTTTCTTTTCTCTCCTCCCTCTCAAAAAGAATAAGAGGCCTCATTTACAACAGAGGCCCTGACACTCTACTTTCTGAAGAACCTCTCAAGGAAAAGATCCTACTATAGCACTGATCAAATCAGGTCTCTCCACTATTAACTGCAAACAGCAAAGATAAGATATGGCTTAATCAGCTCCTAGACTAGATGCTAATTATGTTTTTCTTCTTCGCTAGCAATGTTATAAGGAGATAATAATACACAATTAGCTGTATGCTATGTCTATCATTGAGGAAGAAAGAAAACATAATTATGTTTATTTTCCAGATTGAAAAATGAGATACAAGAAAATTAAATGTCTGACTTTGCTCAAGCCAGTATTCTACTCAGTATCTCCTGCTCTGTTTTCTAAAATGCATTATTTGGAGCTTGGTTCTTTTAAACACTTGGTTTAAAAATGACAATTCAAGGCTGTTTTTGTTTTTCTAACTGCCATTTCTTGGCTTCAGCATGTACATACTATCAGTGGATTAGAAATAGGACTGTCTTTAAGTTGCTAGTTTTAGCTCAATCTCTAACTAGCTTTGAGAGACACCACTTGCATGTTAGCCCTCTTCTCACACTTCTCATTTATAATGTAATAAAAGCCGTAGTTTCCTTAGCCTACCAGCATATAGATTTGAGGAACAGTTGACAACATATTTGAACATGATTTGTAAAGTACTACATACATCAACAAAGTTTTGTGTGTTTATTGAGCCATGTACATCAGTGCAACTGTTACTAATAAGCATGCACTTATTTATACCTCTCTTAAGATACTTACCAGTTTTCACCTCATACATTGAAACAATTAGTATTTGTTTGTAGAATATATTCTTTGATGACAAGAATCATGAGACTTTTATATCCTTATATCTCATATCTATGAACTGTACTTATTGTAACTAATAAAAATTTTGCCAAAAGATTGTATAATAACCAAGACCATTCTTGCCGTTGATACAGACCTTGACATTCCCAACATGGCTATTCTTCAGACTAATCAAGGTCACACTGACAGTGACCCACATAGATGGGAAGGGCATCCTCAAGATACCTTTTTATAGGCAGAGATTTAGCCTAACTCCTGTTATCGCTTGTATGGAAATGGTTGCTCCCTTCTGCTAATCCCTTAATAATCATAGAGTGAGTTAATGCCCATTTAGGATGGGGAAAAAACAAAAATTAATTGTGGGTGAAATTGTGCACCTGAAATTAATGTAGTTTTATTAACCAATGTCACCCCAATACATTCCATTAAAATTTATAATAATATAATGAAACAGTTTTTAAAGAGTCAGTTTGCATAGGGGGAGCAAGATGGCGACGGGACCTGGGTCGCAGGAACCAAGCCCCAGCCTACAGTCCCAGAGCCTAGAAGAGGCGTTTGGACAGTTTTGAGCTGTGAAACAAGTGAGGGAGCTCCCAGGCCTACAGTGTGGAGTATTAGGTCCTACCCTACTCTGCTGAAGGTTGCTGAAGGGTATGGTGGGTGGCAGAACGCTGAAACGTGGTTCTGTCAGCGTGGGCAGAGGCCAAGCCGGTGGGAGCTCGGTCTAGCCCAGCAGGGTCGAAGGGGACGCGCGAAAGCGGTCTGGAAGCTGCGGGCCAGCCTTTAATCCCACTTACGGGGACAAAGCAGGAGGCCAGGAATGGGCAGAAATCTGCTCTGCGACCCTGCGCAAGCCGGCCCTGACCACGAGGACCGGGCTAGGACCAGGGACAGGCGGGGGACTTGCAGCTGAGCTCACGCTACCAGCCCCGCCCGGCTGGAGAAACCAAGGTTTGCCATTCTGTGTGCGCGAGCGGGCGAGGGGACGGGGTAGACCCCGAGACAAGTGGAAGCTCGCAGCTGAGCCCACGCTAATATCCCCACCCGGCCGGAGAAACTGCGTTTTGCCACCCCACATGCACGAGCGGGCTCCGAACGCGGGGGCGGGGTAGAGTCCGGGAGGAGCGGAAGTCCACAGCTGAGCAGAAGCCAACAAACATGCCCGCCCCAATAAACCTTGGTTTCCGACCCTGCTCAGAAGGGCCCTGGCCTCGAGGGCGGGGCTAAAGCTCCGGACGGGCAAAAGCTTACAGCTGAGAGCACGTCAAAAGCCCTGCCCAACCCGCGAAATTGTAGCGAGCAGGCTCCGGCTGCTGGTTCTGGGCAGAAGTCCGGAAATAGGCTGGTCCGCAGCTGAGTAAAGGTGCTCACCTCTATCCTTGGTCCTGAGGCTTGTGGTTTGAGTGACAGCCCCTCCCGCGGAGGAGAGGCAGAAATCACCGCAAAAGCCACAGTGGGCCGGTTCTGGCAACGCCCATACCAAACCACCCTAGGCAGCGGCAGAGGGGGTGGGGGGCCTGAAGAGAGACCACACATAAAGAACACAAAGGCAACACCTACTGGACTCCAGTGGCCACAACTTGCTTATACACAGACAAAATGGGCAGGCAGAGGAATGCAAACCAAATGAATCAAGAGAAATCCCCAGAAAAGGACCTAAATGAACCAGATATAACCAAATTACCAGATGCAGAATTTAGAATAATGATAGTAAGGATGTTCAAAGAAATTAGAGCAACAATGGATAGTCATTATGAACACCTAAATAAAGAGATAACAAGTATAAAAAACAAAATTGAAATAATAAAAAAGAATCAAACAGAAATGACAAATACAGTATCAGAACTGAAGACCATAATGGAAGGAATTAAAAGCAGGATGAATCACGCTGAAGATTGAATAAGCGAGTTAGAGGACACAATAAACAAAGGCACAGAAGCAGAGAAGAAAAAGGAAAAGAGACTCAAAAAATGTGAGGAAACTCTAAGGGAGCTCTGTGACAACCTGAAGAGAAACAACATTCACATCATAGGGGTACCTGAAGAAGAGGAGAGAGGACAGGAATTGGAAACTTTGTTCAATCAAATCATAGCAGAAAACTTCCCTAAATTAAGGCTGGGAAACACTCCACACATTCAAGAAGCACACAGAACTCCATTAAAGCGAAACCCAAAAAGATCTACACCAAGACACATCATAGTTAAAATACCAAAGCTAATGGATAAAGAAAAAATTTTAAAAGCTGCTAGGGAAAAAAAGGCTATCACCTACAAAGGAGCCCCCATAAGGATGACATCAGACTTCTCAACAGAAATACTTGAGGCCAGAAGGGAATGGCAAGAAATAATCAAAGTAATGCAGAACAAAAACCTACAACCAGGACTACTTTATCCAGCAAGGCTAACGTTTAACATTGAAGGAGAAATAAAGAGCTTCCCAGAAAAAGAAAGCCTCAAGGAATTTATAAAAACCAAACCAATTCTGCAAGAGATACTAAGGGGACTGTTGTGAACATTTTAAAGGGTGAAAAGAATATAGCAAAAGAAGAATACAACTTTAAAGAATAAAATGGACATAAACAACTACATATCAATAATAACCTTAAATGTAAATGGATTAAATGATCCAATCAAAAGACATAGGGTAGCTGCATGGATAAAGAAACAGGACCCATACCTATGCTGTCTACAAGAGACACACCTTAAAACAAAAGACGCACATAGACTGAACGTAAAAGGATGGAAAAAAATATTTCAGGCAAATGGAAATGAAAAAAAAGCAGGGTAGCAGTACTTATATCTGACAAAATGGACTTTAAAACAAAGGCTGTAGTAAGAGATAAAGAAGGACACTACATAATGATAAAGGGGACAATTCGACAGGAAGATATAACTATTATAAATATGTATGCACCAAATATAGGAGACCCGACATACATAAAGCAGACTTTGATGGATATAAAGGGCGAGATTAACAGCAATACTATCATAGTAGGGGATTTCAATACTCCTCTAACAACACTGGATAGATCCTCAAGAAAGAAAATTAATAAAGAAACAACAGCAGACTTAAAGGAGACACTAGATCAACTTGATTTAATAGATATCTTCAGAACTTTTCACCCTAAAGCAGTAGAATATACATTCTTCTCAAGCGCTCATGGTACGTTTTCTAGGATAGACCACATGTTAGGACACAAAAATGGTCTCAATAAATTTAAGAAGATTGAAATCATATCAAGCATTTTCTCTGATCACAATGCCATGAAACTAGAAATTAACCACAAAAGAAAAACTGAAAAATGCTCAAACACTTGAAAACTAAATAGCATGATATTAAATAATGAATAGATTAACAATGAGATCAAAGAAGAAATAAAAAAGTTTCTAGAAACAAATGATAATGAGCATACATCAACTCAAAATTTATGGGACACAGCAAAAGCAGTTCTGAGAGGGAAGTTTATTGCACTACAGGCATATCATAAGAAGCTAGAAAAAGCTCAAATAAGCAACCTGACCCTGCATCTAAAAGAACTAGAAAAACAACAGCAAATAAAACCCAAGACAAGTAGGAGGAAGGAAATAATAAAGGTCAGAGCAGAAATAAATGACATAGAGGCGAAGGAAACAATACAGAGGATCAATGAAACCAGAAGCTGGTTCTTTGAAAAGGTAAACAAGATTGATGAACCTTTAACTAGACTCACCAAGAAAATAAGAGAGAGGACTCAAATAAATAAAATTAGAAAGGACAGTGGAGAAATAACAACTGACACAACAGAAAGCATTATAAGAAAATACTATGAAGAACTATATGCCAAAAAATTAGACAATCTTGGTGAAATGGACAAATTTCTTGAATCATATAAACTTCCAAAAATCAATCTGGAAGAATCAGAACACTGAAACAGACCAATTACAACAAATGAGATTGTAACAGTTATCAAAAAACTCCCAAAAAAGAAAAGTCCTGGGCCTGATGGCTTCACAAGTGAATTCTATCAAAAATTAAAAGAAGAACTAATTCCTATCCTCCTCAAGTTATTTCAAAAAATTCAAGAGGAAGGAAGACTTCCAAACTCCTTTTATGAGGCGAGCATAATTCTGATCCCAAAACCGGGCAAAGACAACACAAAGAAAGAAAATTATAGGCCAATATTCCTGATGAATTTAAGGTTTCAATTTTTATTTATTTATTTATTTTATTCATTTTAGAGAGGAGACAAAGAGTGAGAGAGGGAAAGAGAAAGAGAGAAAGGGGGAGGAGCTGGAAGCATCAACTCCCATATGTGCCTTGACCAGACCAGTGCAGGGTTTTGAACTGGCGACCTCAGTGTTCCCAGGTCGACGCTTTATCCACTGCGCCACCACAGGCCAGGCCTCCCTGATGAATTTAGACGCTAAAATTCTCAACAAAATATTAGCCAACCGGATCCAGCAATATATGAAAAAAATCATTCACCATGATCAAGTGGGATTTATTCTGTAGAGGCAAGGCTGGTTCAATATTCGCAAATCAATCAATGTGATTCATCACATAAACAAAAGAAAGGACAAAAATCACAGATAATTTCAATAGATGCAAAAAAGGCATTTGATAAAATCCAGCACCCATTCATGCTCAAAACTCTCAGTAAAGTGGGAATACAGGGATCATTCCTTAACAATGATAAAGGCCTTCTACGACAAACCCACAGCAAACATCATACTAAATGGACAAAAATTAAAAGCAATCCCCTTAAGATCAGGAACCAGGCAGGGTTGCCCCCTTTCACCACTCTTATTCAACATAGTTCTGGAAGTCCTAGCTACAGCAATCAGACAAGAAGAAGAAATAAAAGGCATCCAAATTGGAAAAGAAGAAGTAAAACTGTCACTATTTGCAGATGATATGATATTGTATATTGAAAAGCCTAAAGTCTCAGTCAAGAAACTACTGGACCTTATAAATGAATTCAGAGGGTGGCAGGATATAAAATTAATACTCAGAAATCAGAGGCATTTCTATATACCAACAATGAACTGTCAGCAAAAGACTATGTTTGTATGTGTGAGCATTGACCTCTGTGTACACACAGCATTGCTCCCACCAAGAGAGTAGTGCTCTGAGTTATGCTTCCAGGGGCAAAGAATTTATGATAATATATTCATTCTACTAAACCTTTTGATAATTGAGAGGCATGCATTTCTTGACAGCTGACCAGAGTCAGGTTGCAACTTGTAACCATTGGAAAACTTAAAACTAATTTACGCTAGGGTCAAAGTCCTTGACCTCAGCTAAGAATGCTAAATCTCCTGTCAGTAATGCTATGCTAACAGGAGCAATGGATCAATCCATGAAACCTTGATCTATCTAACTTTTTATCTTCTACTTAATTTAGTTGTGCACGTTTTTGAAAGTTTAATCACTTTGCTTTTAGAAATGAGCCCTGTTAATACCTGCAATCATTACTTTCAATTATCATGTTTGGCCTTCAAAAAGAGATCATTCCAATTTCATGGTCAACACAGGATGCAATTTTATACTTGAAAGTAATAGTAAGCACTATCTATAATGGTACATGAAGACAGATAGCATTTTGTCACAGAGGACTCATTACTTCACTGGCTGGGAGGAAAAAGCATTCAAGATGTCATACAGAGTTTCTAGAAAATTTTGGAAGTGGATCTTGCAGATTATTTTAAATAATTTTTATCTTTGGTCTGACAGATGCAGTAATTAGTGCATGGACTTATTAAAAATAAATGCTGTGCCTGACCAGGCGGTGGCGCAGTGGATAGAGCGTCAGACTGGGATGCACAAGACCCAGGTTCGAGACCCCAAGCTCACCAGCTTGAGCGCGGGCCCATCTGACTTGAGCAAAAGCTCGCCAGTTTGGACCCAAGGTCGCTGGCTCTAGCAAGGGGTTGCTTGGTCTGCTGAAGGCCTGTGGTCAAGGCACACATGAGAAAGCAATCAATGAACAACTAAGGTGTCACAACAGCAACGAAAAACTAATGATTGATGCTTCTCATCTCTCTCGGTTTCTGTCCGTCTGTCCCCATCTATCCCTCTCTCTGACTCTCTCTTTGTCCCAGTAAAAAAATAATAAATAAATGATTGTTAGGGCAGAGAACCAGTTGTTAAATTATTTGAATCCCACCACTACATTATGCTAAATTAAATAATTCAGTAACAGACAAATAGTATATAATCTTACTCATATATGAAACTTAAAGGAAAATAAAAATAAGTAATTACAGAGAGTAGACTGGTGGTTGCCAGAGGCACGGGTGGGGTTGAAGGTGGTCAAAAGGTACAAACTTTCAGTTATAAGATAAATAACTCGTTAAGCATAAAGTACAGCATGGTATTTAATAATACTGTATTGTGTATTTAAAAGTTGCTAAGAGAGTAGATCTTAGAAGTTCTTATCACAAGAAAAATATGTGTATTTGGTAATAAATAGTTATGAATGGAGACTTGACTTGAGGTGGTGACTCACAGTACAGTATACAGATGATGTGTTGTAAAATTACACACCAGGAACATGTATAATTTTGTTAATCAGTGTCACCCCAATAAATTCAATGAAAAGAAAAAATTTAAAAACAAACAAAACACAAGAAAAATGATGTATAACTATGTCAAGTGATGGATGTTGACTAAATTTATTGTGGTAATCATTTTACAATATGTACATTCATAAATCATTATGTTGTATACCAAAAATTAATGCAATGTTATATGTCAATTATATCTCAATTTTTTTTTAAAAAAAGTGTTGGGCAAACAAACAAGTATTGGTGAGGATATGGAGATAAGGGAACCCTCATGCACTGTTGGGAATGCAGACTGTTGCAGCCACTATGGAAAGCAGTACAGAGTGACCTCAAAAAATTAAAAATAAAACTGCATTATGACCCAATAATTCCACTTCTGGGAATATATTCAAAGAAACCTGAAACACTGATTCGAAAAAATATATGCACCCCTGTGTTCATTGTAGTGCTATTTGCAATAGCCAAGATTTGGAAGCAACCCTAGTGCCAATCAGTAAATGAGTAGATTAGAAAAAAAAAAAAAGCTGTGGTACATTTACACAATGAAATATTACTCAGCTGTAAAAAAAAAAAGAGGAAATTTTACCTTTTGCGATTGGATTGCATGGAAGGATCTAAAGATTATTATACTAAGTGAGCCTGACCAGGCGGTGGCGCAGTGGATAAAGTATCGGACTGGGATGCAGAAGACCCAGGTTCGAGACCCCGAGCTCACCAGCTTGAGCGCGGGCCCACCTGGCTTGAGCAAAAGCTCACCAGCTTGGAACCAAGGTCGCTGGCTCCAGGAGGGGTACTCAGTCTGCTGAAGGCCCGCGGTCAAGGCACATGTGAGAAAGCAATCAATGAACAGCTAAGGTGTCGCAACGGCAACGAAAAACTAATGATTGATGCTTCTCATCTCTCTCCATTCCTATATGTGTGTCCCTATCTATCCCTCTCTCTAACTCTCTCTCTGTCCCTGTAAAAGAAAAAAAAGAAAAGATTATTATACTAAGTGAAATAAACCACTTAGAGGAGGACAAATACCATATGATCTCACTTATATATGGAATTTAATAAACTAACCAAAATAGATTCATACGTACAGAAAACTGACAGCTGTCAGAGAAAAGGGGTATTTTGGAGGGCCTGGGTGAAAAGATAAAGAAATTAAGCAAAGAAAAAAACACTGTGGGGATTGCTGGAGATACGGGGGATGGAGGGAGGTGGAGAAGGGAGAATCAGGGATAGATGGTGATGAAGGGAGACTTGACTTAAGGTGGTGAACACACAATGCAATACATAGATGTATTGTAGAATTGTGCACCTGAAATCAATGTAGTTTTATTAACCAATGTCACCCCAATACATTAAATTAAAATTTATAATATAATTAACATAATATAATATTAAGAAGTATTGAAACTTCTCACCCTGTAGAAAGTGGTCTCTCACTTCCTGTAAGAGGGCTATGTTTTCATGATGAATTTTCACATTTCTCCTTCACATTCTACTCTGTATCCACAATACTTGAAGAAGTTTTACTCATCAAAGCAAGTTTTAAATACATATTTTTAAAATATTGATTGGGTATTTAGATGACTGATTATGGGATCTCACTTCCTGTTTGGAAAGACAGTCCAAAATGTCTGTTTTAAAAACTCACAGATTGGCCTTACCTGTGGTGGAAAAGTGGATAAAATGTCGACATGGAACGCTGAGGTCGCCGGTTCAAAATCCTGGGCTTGCCTGGTCAAGGCACATATGGGAGTTGATGCTTCTTGCTTCTCCTCTTCTCTCTCTCTCTCTGCTTCTCTTCTCTAAAATGAATAAATAACTAAAAATAATTTTTAAAAAAACAAACAAAAAACTCACAGACCCCATTTTGGCTGTTCATTTCCAAACTGTTATATAAAGAAAGAAAAAAAAAACAACCTAAGTGAAAAGCACCTACAAGCACTTTATAAAGCTTCCACATGTGCGCAGGATCTATGCAGAGAGCAGTTCAAAGTTGATTGAAATCCAAAACTGAAGCACAATGACCTGATTCCATCCCATCGAACTGTGTGAACAGCTTTTCCACCAATCACACTAATAAAACAAGCTTGAATGTTAAAGAGAGGTATTTGCTAAATTTCTAAGTGACATTTGGTTTTCAGTGCTTGGCTAACTGAGGGTACATAGCAAACACTGAACTACGCACCCAGTTCTTTAAATCAAGGTAATGGCTACAGAATGAATTGAAATCCGGAGAAAGCCACTTCAATAATACAAAGCACTCTCACAAACAGATTTTGGCAATGATTTACAACAATGTTCATTGATTACCTACAGACGAAACAAAGGCCAAAATGGATAAGATTACTGGCTTTGTCCCAGAGTGAGTCACAGCAGATGGATGCCTATTCACAGTTTTGACGTTCATTCCTAGTCAAATCTAAAATACAAGTCAAATTCAACTATAAAAATACATTGTAGTTTATGTGAGGAAACTGCTTTCTCCCAAGAGAATCAATAGCTGATTTTCTGAGTTAAGCATATGAAGGAGAATTCTCATTCACATGTAAACAGAAAGCTATATTTTTTCTTATATATCCATACATATAGATGTAAGTAACTCACATATGTATTTATTCATTAATTAAGCAAATAAGTATTAAGTACTTGATATGTGCCAGACAGTATTTTAGTTCTCAGAGATACAAAACGAAAAAGTTTCTACCCCATGAAACTGATGTTCTTGTGAAAACAGACGGTAAATAAAAAGGTATGACTATCACCCACAAAGTGGTAATAAATTCAATGAGAAAAACAGCAGAGTAAGGAGAATAGGGAGTGCTGAGATAAGGGTGGATTCCCATGCTATGAAGAGTAATCAAGGAAGGCTTCCACGAGACAGCACTAAAGCAGAAATGTAAAAAAAGTGAGGGTAAGGCATGCACAGAATTCTAAAAGAAGTGAATTTCAGATAGTATGAATGGCAGGTGCAAAGGCCCTGAGGCAGAAGCATATTGGGTAGGTTGAGAGATGCCTCATAGTTGGAATGATGTGAAGAGAGTAGAAGAATGATTTTCATAAATGCATAAACAGAATCTTATTGTTTTGATTGGGTGTCTCCTCTTTTCTTTTCTTCTTCACTTCATCAAAATTTTCCTTCCAAAATATTTTCTTTGCTTATATAATTATATTCAGGCAAACATATTCAGACATATAAAAGTTGAGTGTTTTTATAAAAATAGTATTGTACTATTTATACTTTTCTGCAATTTTATTTCTCACTTAACTACAATAACCATATTTTCTCCATATCAAAATCAGATGAAACAGTATTAATTTATTATTTTCAAAGACCATGTAAAATTCCATGAATTGAAAATATTCTGCCTGACCAGGCAGTGGTACAGTGAGTAGAGCATCAGACTGGGACGCAGAGGACCCAGGTTCAAAACCCCAAAGTCACTACCTTGAGCATGGGTTGATCTGGTTTGAGCAAGGTTCACCAGCTTGAGCCCAAGGTAGCTAGCTGGCTTGAGCAAGGGGTCACTCGGTCTGCTGTAGCCCCCAGTCAAGGCACATATGAGAAAGCAATCAATGAACAACTAAGGTGCTGCAACAAAAAATTGATGCTTCTCATCTCTCTCCCTTCCTGTCTGTCTGTCCTTATCTGTTTTTCTCTCTGTCTCTCTCTGTCTCCGTCACACACACAAAAAAGAAAATATTCTATTTTATACAACCTTTTTCTTGTTAATGGGCATTATTTCTTTCCAGCTTTTGCTACTATAAAAATAATGCAATAAATATTATGAATATAGATACCTATATTTCAATATCTTTATTTGGAAAGGATGTATTCATTAGAATGAAATTGATGGGGTAAATAGTACATGTTTGTTAATAGAGATTAATACTTTTAAAACAACAACGTTATAATTACTCACATTTTCCCCAAGAGTGTATGAAAATACCCTTCCCCTCACATCCTGCCATCCATGCATTGTTTTTACCAAGGTTATTATTTTGTTACTTAAAAAAAAGTGTTTTACCTTGTTATTAAAGGTGAGCTTTCTGATATCATCATTTAACTTTTCCTGAATGCTTACACTTTTGTGTTCTATGGAACTTTTAAATTTGATGCTCTATAAAACCGCCTTCTCATATACTTTGCCATCTTTTCCATTGAATTGTTCATTTTCTCTGGACAAATATTTTGAGGGCTTTGTGCTAGATAAAGTAATCTTTTTACACATCTTCATTGTCTTTTCCTTCAAATACATTAGCTATATTTATTTATTTTTTATTTTTGTTTTTGTGTTTACATAGATTCTAGGGTCACCCCAAGTGTATCCCCCTCCCCCATATTTCCCTCAACATTTCCCTTGCCCCCCTCCCTACAAAACCCTCCCTCTTCCCTTCAGGTTTATCCCATCCTATCATCCCTTTTCCCTCTGTCCTCTTTTCCTCTGGTCCCTTTGATCTCTCCTCTGTCTCAATTTTGTTCCTCAATTCACATTGTTCCTTGAATTTCTCAAACGAGTGAGGTCATATGATTTTTTCTTTCTCTGCCTGGCTTATTTCACTCAACATAATAGTTTCCTATTGCACTGCTGGTGGGAATGCAGACTGGTGCAGCCACTGTGGAAAACAGTATGGAGATTCCTCAAACAATTAGAAATGGAACTGCCCTTTGACCCAGCCATCCCACTCATAGGAATATATCCCAAGGACACCATATCACTGACTGAAAAAAAAGAAATGAACCCCCATGTTTATGGCAGCATTGATCACAATAGCGAAGAGCTGGAAACAGCCCAAGTGTCTGTCAATGGACAAGCAGATTAAAATGCTTTGGTACATATATACAATGGAATACTATGGGGCTATGAAAAAGAAGGAAATATTACCTTTTGCAACAATATGGAGGGACAAATATATTAGCTATATTTAGATGATATTTTCCCATACAAAAAATTTAATCTATGTTTACTTCTTTTTCACTTCTTGGTTTTCTGTCTTTATTAAGAAGTTTTCTTTCTCACTCCTCTATTTCACCTATACTTCTGAATATATCTTTACAATATTTATATCATTTCTTCTCCTTCACTTAAGTATTCAATACATCTGGAATTTATTTTGTGTGTGTGTGTGAAGGATAAGATAAAAATCCAGTTCTATCATCTTTTAAATAAGCAGACGGCTGGGCCAACACATTTACTAAATAATCTATTTTTTCCCATAATATCAAATATTTTGTTTTATCTTTTTACATATTCTGATATTTTATTTTCGGGACGTCTATTCTGGTCCACTGAGCTATTTTCCACCCTGCTTTTATATTGTTCTAATGTTTGGTAATATCAGACTGATATTGATATGGGGTATTTTTGCATAATTTTCTTGTTATTCTTAAATATGTGTTCTTTCTTATGAATTTTCAGATAAAGTTATCTAATTTCATTAAATGTTTTCTCATTAGAAGGCTATTCATAATTTAAATTCACATGTCAACTTTTGGAGAACTGACATTTAAATTACCTTAACTATTCATATCTTAGAGCACTCTGAGTATTCCACTTTTCCTCAATTTTTTTAAATTCTTCAGTTATTTTCCAGGTCCACTGGCTTTTTTGTTTAATTTATCTATATCTATAGAGTCTTCTTGTCACCATTGTGAATGAAACATTTTATCTTACATTTGCATTTCCAAAATAAAATCATTATTGAAGTGAAAACTACTGTTTTTATATATCTATTCACCTTACCTAATTTTTATTTTAGTTTCAATAGTTTTATTTGTAAGTCTCTCTAGTTCTCTATGTATATATAGAGATGATCAGCAAAACTAAAATAATTATAGTTTTAATTTTCTAATTTTAATTTTATCATTTTATTTTTTTCTCAACGTATTTGCTGAAACTTCAAGGTAATACTCAGAGCATCAGTCCCAGATAGACTTGCTGGGTGGATCCTGGTAAGGGAACATGTGGAAATCTGCTTGACTGTCTCCTCTCCTTTCACATAAAAAAGATAATAAAATTTTTTAAAAATCTAAGTATAAGCTCCTCATTTTCTTCATAAATACCTGCTGTCATTTATTAAGACTGGGATGAATCAATTTGGGAAGGATAAACATATTAATAATATTAATTCTTGCAATCATAAATATAGTAGTACATCTATTTGTTTAAATCTTTCATTTCTCTTGGCATTGTTTTAAATTTGTAAAAATAAAGATCTAGCACTTAAATTTATTTCTGAATATTTTTATTTTGAAAATAAATTTTACTTTCAATATTCAATTGTTCATTGTTTATATATCAATACAATTTGTTTGTTTGTTTTTTGTATTTTTATGAAGTGAGAAGCAGGGAGGCAGAGAGACAAACTCCCACATGCGCTCGAATGGGATCCACCCAGCATACCCACTAGGGGGCGATGCTATGCCCATCTGGGATGTTGCTCTGCTGCAACTGGAGCCATTCTAGCACCTGAGGCGGAGGCCATGGATTTATAATTGTTTCAATTTTATTTGTTGTAATTGGTTTACTCAGGTTTTATGATTCTTCTTGATTCAGTTTTGGAAGATTGTAGGTTTCTAGGAATTTATCCATTTTTCCTTGGTTGTTCAATTTTTTGGCATATATAGTTGGTCATAGCATTTTCTTATAATCCTTCAATATTTGTGATATCAGTTGTTACTTCTCCTCATTCATTTTTAATTTCATTTATTTGAGCCTTCACCTTTTTTTCCTTGAAAAGTCTGGTTAAAGGTTTGTCAATCTTCTTTACCTTTTCAAAGAACCATGTTTTGGTTTCATTGGTTGTTTGTATTGTTTTTTAGCCTCTATGTATGTCATTTATTTCTGCTCTAATATTATTTTCTTCCTTTCACTTCCTCTGGCCTTTGCTTGTTGTTCTTTTTCTAGTTCTTTCAGATGCAGGTTTAGTGTGTTTATTTGAGATTTTTCTTGTTTTATAAATTATGCCTGTAATGTTATGAATTTCCCTCTCACAACTTACTTTGTTGTGTCCTACAAATTTTGGGTTATTGTATGTTTATTTTCATTTATTTCAAAGAAGTTTTTGATTTGTTTCTTGATCTACTTATTAACCAATTCATTATTTAATAACATGCTATTTATTCTCTAAGTGTTTGAATATTTTTCAGTTTTTTTATTGTAGTTGATTTCCAGTTTTATGCTATTATGATCAGAGAAGATGCCTGATGAGATTTTAATTTTCTTAAATCTATTGAGATTTGGCCTATTGTGGCACAGTGGATAAAGCATTTACCTGGAATGCTGAGGATGCTAATTTGAAACCCTGGGCTTGCCAGGGCAAGGCACATATAGGAGTTGATGCTTTCTGCTCTTCCCTCCTTTTCTCTCTCCCTCTCTCTCTTCTATCCAAAATGAATAAATAAAATCTTTTTAAAAAGTTATTGAGATTTAAGAGATTATGATCTATCATAGGGAATGTACTATATGCACTTGAAAAGTATATTCTGCTTCTTTAGAATAAAATAGTCTGAAGATATCTAGTAAATCCAATTGATCTAGTGGCCATTTAAAGCCACTGCTGATTTTCTGTCTGGAGGATATACTCACTGATGTTAGTGGGCTGTTAAAATCCCTTATTATTAATTTATTGCTGTTTATCTCTTCCTTTATGTCCAATAAAATCTGCTTTGTATATTTAGGTGCTCCTATATTGGATACACAATTATTTACAAAGATTATATCCTCTTGTTGGATTGTTACCTTTATCATTAAGTAATAATCTTCTCTGTTCCTTACTATAGCATTTGTTTTAAAGACTAATTTGTCAGGCATAAGTATTGCCACCCCAGCTTTTTCTTATTTCTATTTGTATGGAATTTTTTTTTCCAGACTTTCTCTTTCAGTCTGTGTGTTTCTTTTGTTCTAAGGTGGGTCTCCTGTAGACAGCATATATATGGGTCATGTTTTCTTATCCATTCAGCTACCCTGAGTTTTTTGATTGGAGTACTCAATCCATTCACAATTAAGGTTATTATTAATATATACTTGTTTACTGCCTTTTTATTCTTTAAACCTATAAAATTTTTTCTCTCCATGTCTTTTTTTCTTTCCTCTTCTTATAGCAGGTCCTTTAACACTGCTTGCAATACATTTCTCCTTCCACTTTAAATTATAGCTG
Organism: Rhynchonycteris naso; assembly: GCA_037038555.1. Taxonomy (NCBI): domain Eukaryota; kingdom Metazoa; phylum Chordata; class Mammalia; order Chiroptera; family Emballonuridae; genus Rhynchonycteris; species Rhynchonycteris naso. The sequence goes on along the minus strand of CM072998.1, from coordinate 238,755,336 downwards.
TGCTGGATAGAGTAATTTTGGTTGTAGGTTCTTGTTTTTTCATCACTTCAAATATTTCTTGCCAATCCTTTCTGGTCTGAAGTATTTCTGTTGAGAAATCAGATGTCAGTTTTATGGGGGCTCATTTGCAGGTAATTAATTGTTTTTCTTTTGTAAGGCCAAACTTCTTAATTTTAATGCTGAAGAGCTCAGGTCGGAAGAGGAATTGATTAGGGGTATTTATGAAAACTACCCAAATATGTGCAAGGCTTCATTTTCTGGCTACTCATTTTCTTCTTAAAGAATTAGAAAAACAGAGTGGGGGAGAAAGATAATGATGAAAGTAATTATTTGTGGGTAAATTATAGAACCCAGCAGTGGGGTCTCAGCTTCAGGCCCTTCAGCTCTGTCTCCCATAGGTGGAGTTGCAATTGTGGGCAGGGCTGGAATTCAGAGAAACCCCTCTTGCAGGCCAGCCGTTTCCTATTTGCTTCTCTCTGTCCCCTTTCACTAGCACCTTCCTTCCCCTCTTTTCATCCATTTTAGATTTGAGCATCAGAAGGATCTATAACCACTCCGGAAACATTTTTAAAAAGTTCTTCACTTCCATTGATAAAAGAAATCAAGGAAGATACAAACAAGTGGAAGCATATACCCTGCTCATGGCTAGGAAGAATAAACATCATTAAAATGTCTATATTACCCAAAGCAATTTATAAATTCAATGCAATACCAATTAAAATACCAATGACATACTTCAAAGATATAGAACACATATTCCAAAAATTTATATGGAACCAAAAAAGAACACGAATAGCCTCAGCAATCTTAAAAAGAAAAAATAAAGCAGGAGGTATCACTCTTCCAGATATCAAGGTTTACTACAAGGCCATTATACTCAAGACTGCCTGGTACTGGCATAAGAACAGGCACATAGATCAATGGAACAGAACAGAGAACCCAGAAATAAACCCACAGCTTTATGGACAACTGATATTTGACAAAGGAGGAAAGAACATACAATGGAGTAAAGGCAGCCTCTTTAACAAATGGTGTTGGGAAAATTGGACATCTACCTGCAAAAAAATGAAACTAGACCATCAACTTACACCATTCACAAAAACAAACTCAAAATGGATAAAAGACTTAAATGTAAGCCGTGAAACCATAAGCATCTTAGAAGAAAACATAGGCAGCAAGCTCTCCGACATCTGTAGCAGCAGTATATTTGCCGATTTATCTCCACGGACAACTGAAGTAAAAGGCAAGATAAACAAATGGGACTATATCAAACTAAAAAGTTTTTGCACAGCTAAAGACAATAGGAACAGAATAATAAGACAAACCACACAATGGGAGAACATATTCGACAGCACATCTGATAAGGGGTTAATAATTAAAATTTATAAAGAACTTATAAAACGCAACACCAGGAAGACAAACAACCCAATCAAAAAATGGGCAAAGGAAATGAATAGAAATTTCTCCAAAGAGGACATACAAATGGCCAATAGGCGTATGAAAAAATGCTCAACATCACTAATCATTAGAGAAATGCAAATTAAAACCACAATGAGATATCACCTCACACCAGTCAAAATGGCACTTATCAGCAAAACAACACAGAATAAGTGCTGGCGAGGATGTGGAGAAAAGGGAACCCTTCTGCACTGCTGGTGGGAATGCAGACTGGTGCAGCCACTGTGGAAAACAGTTTGGAGATTCCTCAGAAAATTAAAAATCGAACTGCCTTTTGACCCAGCAATCCCACTTTTAGGAATATACCCTAAGAACACCATAGCACTGTTCGAAAAGAAGAAATGCGTCCCCATGTTCGTGGCAGCATTGTTCACAATAGCGAAGATCTGGAACCAGCCCAAGTGTCCGTCAGAAGACGAGTGGATTAAAAAGCTATGGTACATATATACTATGGAATACTACTCAGCCATAAGAAACGATGACATAGGATCATTTATAACAAAATGGATGTACCTTGATAACATTATACGAAGTGAAATAAGTAAATCAGAAAAAAAGAAAAACTGAGAACAGCATGATTTCATACATAGGTGGGACATAAAAGTGAGACTATGAGACATGGACAAGAGAGTGGTGGTTATGGGAGGGGGGGAGGGAGGGAAGAGTGGGATAGGGAGGAGGGGAGGGACACAGGGAAAACCAGATTGAAGGTGACAGAGGACAATTTGACTTTTGGTGATGGGTATGCAACACAATTGAATGATAAGATAACCTGGAGATGTTTTCATTGTACATATGTACCCTGATTTATTGGTGTCACCCATTAGAATTAATAATAATAAAATATATATATAAAGACAAAAAAAAAAGTTCTTCACTTCTGTGAAGAAATGCAAAAACTATTTTTTTTCTTTTTTTACAGGGACAGAGAGAGAGAGTCAGTAAGAGGGATAGATAGGGACAGACAGACAGGAACGGAAAGAGGTGAGAAGCATCAGTCATTAGTTTTTTGTTGCCATTGCGACACCATAGTTGTTCATTGATTGCTTTCTCACACATGCCTTGACCACGGGCCTTCAGCAGACCAAGCAACCCCTTGCTGGAACCAGCGACCTTGGGTCCAAGCTGGCGAGCTTTTGCTCAAGCCAGATGGGCCCGCGCTCAAGTTGGCAACCTCGAGGTCTCGAACCGGGGTCTTCTGTATCCCAGTCCGACGCTCTATCCACTGCACCACCGCCTGGTCAGGCGCAAAAACTAATTTTTAAGAACAAGAAACTCTCCAACCTTTGAAATAGGTGCCATTGGAATTCCAGAATGAAACCAGAGGAAGCCACTTTCTCCCACTAGGTCCTTACAATAAAAAAGAAGCTGCTTTGTCTATGAAGCACACAAATACTGGAAAGATTTCCTTACTTACTCCTCACCCCTAAGCAAATTATACAAAAGAAAATAAATCTTCTAAATGTTCAGCTTCACTTTCCTTGTTTTCCCACTCTCTTTCTCTTGAAAATTGAAGAGCAGGTAATGCAGGATTAGTGAGAGCACTCCAGTGAAGGCCAAAGAGTTTCAACACTTGGATTGCGGGAAACGAGTTAAGTCGGCTCGCGTGAATTGCGCGTACTCCGCGGGAGCCGTCTTAACTCGGTTCATATAGATTTGCGGTGGAGTGCGGGAAACGTGTAAACTCGGGCCGATTGTAACTGCGTATTACCAAATATTTGTTTGTTTGCCGTTCACAAAGATACCTACCTGCGTATGCGAACCGTTTCATACCCATTGGGGTAATAGGTATCATAAAAATCCCTTGTAAGTAGAGAACACTTTATGGTGCTGGTCGAGTACAATACAGTTAGGGTACCAATGTATTGTTTTCTCATTTTATAACCGATATCCCTGGATATCTCACCATGCAAAGAGAATAGTTATTGAGAAATACTTCTTGTGTCCGGACGTCTTTAGTTTTGAGTTTTGTGAATATTATTACGTGTTTAAATATTTAGATATATTGTGATAAAGACATTCATATAGAATTTTTTAACCAAATAAAATAAAATCGTTTCGCAAAGTGTTCGCATAATAATTATTTTTTTATATCAGATATCTATCGGAATACCGCTATTTTCAGTTATTATTATTTTTATTTGCTTTAACCTAAAATGTCGCAGCATTCAGACTATAGTGATGATGAGTTTTGTGCAGACAATTTGTCCAATTATTCTTGTGATAGCGATCTTGAAAATGCGAGTACAAGTGATGAAGATTCTAGTGATGATGAAGTAATGGTGCGTCCCAGGACATTGAGGCGACGAAGAATTTCGAGCTCCAGCTCTGACTCAGAGTCAGATATAGAAGGCGGGAGAGAAGAATGGTCGCATGTTGATAATCCACCGGTCTTAGAAGATTTTTTAGGGCATCAAGGATTAAACACAGATGCTGTTATAAATAATATAGAAGATGCCGTGAAATTATTTATCGGAGATGATTTTTTTGAATTTCTTGTAGAGGAGTCAAACAGGTATTATAATCAAAATAGGAATAATTTCAAACTTTCAAAAAAAAGCCTAAAGTGGAAAGATATAACCCCTCAAGAGATGAAGAAGTTTTTAGGGTTAAGGGCGTGTTTTGAAAAATATCATACGCTAAAAAACTATTAATTTCTATTTGTTTTGATTTATTATGAAAATTTTATTTTAAACTTTAAAAATATGTGTATATTTTTAGGTAATAAGTATTTTTTGGGTTTTTCGTATTTAGTTTATATATATCGAATTATTTATGTACTGAATAGATAAAAAAATGTCTGTGATTGAATAAATTTTCATTTTTTACACAAGAAACCGAAAATTTCATTTCAATCGAACCCATACTTCAAAAGATATAGGCATTTTAAACTAACTCTGATTTTGCGCAGGAAACCTAAATAATTGCCCGCGCCATCTTATATTTTGGCGGGAAATTCACCCGACACCATAGTGTCAAAAAACCCGGCGACATAAAGTTTTGACACTTCTTACTTTTTAGCATGCTAAGGGTTGTCTTAGGAAAATCAGACCAAATTTGAAAACTTCCCCCTATAGATCCACTCCTGTAACTACCTTACAGGTACTCCTCGTGTCAGCACACACACAGCCTTATACACACACCTCCCTCTTTTTACCTGTACCCTTCCTTCTAGAGAAAGAGCTGAAGTTTACCTACTAAGAGAATTTGAAGAAACATCTAAATAAAGTGATGGAAATTTGAAATACTAGAAATAGCCAAGAAGAAGAGAGAAGGAAGAAAATGAAAAGAGAGATGAGAAACTGAACTACACTTGTTGTGATAACATTTGCCTGTTGAAAAAAAATTAAGGGAATTTCCAAACAGAAAATACAGAAATGAAACAATAAAAGGTTTAGATCAAAAACACAACTAATCCTAGAGGATATGACCATCTTACTATCACCCCTCCTCAGCTAATTCTAGTTAGGCCTGCTTTGGGGTTTTTTTTGTTGTTGTTTGTTTTTGAGAAAGAGAGAGAAGCATCCACTTGTTGCCCCATGTGCCTTGACCAGGTTTCAAATTGGCAACCTCAGTGTTCCAGGTCAGGACTCTGTCCACTGGCCCACCACTGGTCAGGCTAGACCTGCTATTGAAACCACAAATATAAATGTTCATGCTGCCTGTCACCACTCAGCCAAATAAGTAGAGGCAAAGATTGAATCTTTATGGGTGCTTTATTCAGACAGCTGGAGATCTGCTAAAATGGGGGCTATGTATCTCCCCCAAAAAATTATCTTAATACCTCATCTCAGCCAACCTTTTTTTTTTATAAGGATAAGAAATGGATAAATAAGGGTTTGAAATTTAGGGAAAAGTTAATTAGATAAAAGTTGCAGTCCAGGGATTCTTCTAGCATTTCTTCATCTGCTATACAGTAATTCTTTATCTGCATCCTTGTCAGTGGATGTTCAGTTCTTGGAGCTCTGGGGCTTAGATACCATCTGCTTGTGAATTTCTTGGGCCTGGGGCACAAAGATGGATTGCTTGCAGACTCCTGGTGTTCACATAGGCCCATTCATGTATCCAGCACCTGGAACTAAAATTTTTATTTGCTTTAATCATTAAGTTTATTGATTATAAACAAAAGCTACCATTACTAGAGGGAGGAAAAGAGAGAGGGAGAAATGAAAGAAGGAGAGAAAGCAAGCCATTTCTTGTAATTTTCTAAGACATCAGATCAGGGATCCCCAAACTACAGCCTGTGGGCACATGTGGCCCCCTGAGGCCATTTATTCACCCCCGCCACACTTCCAGAAGGGGTACCTCCTTCATTGGTGATGAGTGAGAGTACTCCTGGAGTACTGTATGTGGCGGCAGCGCAAAGCACGGTGTCGCTCACGTACAGTACTACTTCCCGGTGACGCAGGACACAGGCGTCAGGGCTCTGGAAGCCCATCATATGACACACATCCGGTCTGCGGCTGCGGCGCCCCACATCACTGGAAGCAGTGTGAAATAACAGCAGAAGTAGGAAGAAAGGCAAAGCACTATACCATTACTACACAGTACAATGGCCCTCATACTCCCCCAAATGTACAACAACATAATGATCCCTATAACCTCCCTTTGCCCAAAGGTCTCCCCCCACATCACTACACAATGTATTTCCCCTATTATAAGACCCTGTCTTATATTAATTTTACCCCCAAAAGACGAGAGCTGTCTTATTTTTAGGAGGTGTCTTATAATAGGGGAAACATGCAGCAGAGGGCTTCCCACAGAAGAGGCCCCCACTGTCATTGCTGCAGATGTCCAGGACGCTGTATACACAGTGTCACAGGCTGACCACCGCCATCCTTGTATACAGTACTGGAGGCAGAGCTGGGCCTGTGACACTGTATGCCGCTGTCTGGGATAGTGGAGGCAGCAGCGCTGTCTGTGAAGGGTGTCACACCTTGTACAGGCCCATCACCACCACCGCTATACAGGCAGCAGTATATACAGATTACAGCTTTTATGCTTTCAAAAAACAAAGTACCAGAGCTCAATGGTGCAGAATGGAAATGGCACCTCGCCTTTCTGACAGAGGTAACAGAGCTACTCAAGAGTTTCAATGTGCAACTTCAAGGAAAAGGGAAGCTCGTCTGTGATATGCAATCACATGTGAAAGCATTTGAAGTAAAATTAGGCCTCCTTATCAAACAAGTGAAGGAGGAAAATTTCTGCCATCTCCCCTTAACTCAAAATCTGTTAGCGGAAAAATTCTTGATTGCATTCCCAAAAGAAACATGTGTGGATTCACTGGAAAAGTTGCAAAAGGAGTTCCAATTCAGATTTAAAGAGCTTCATCTCCATAAACAGGACGTACAGCTTTTCCATAACCCATTTTCTATTGACATTGAAAATGTGGATATAATTTACCAAATGGAACTGGCTGAACTGCAGAATTGTGACTCTCTGAAAGATGCATTCAAGTCAAGCAGCTTGTCTAATTCCTATGCATCTCTCCCCTCTGAGACATATACTAATCTCAGGAACCATGCACTCAAAATGGCAACCATCTTTGGCAGCACTTACGTCTGTGAACAGACTTTTTCCAGAATGAAACATATGAAATCTCTAACCAGATCTAGACTAACTGATGCACACTTGCATCACTTGTTACAGCTAGCAGTGACAAATATGGAACTGGACATTGACCATCTCATTAGCCAAAAGCAGGCCCATAGTTCCCATTGAAATACTGGTCAGTTTGTTGATTTAAATTTACTTGTTCGTTATTTTAAATATTGTATTTGTTTCCTTCTTTTTTTTACTTTAAAATAAGATGTGCAGTGTGCATAGGGATTTTTTCATAGTTTTTTTATAGTCTGGCCCCCCAACAGTCTAAGAGACAGTGAACTGGCCCCTGTGTAAAAAGTTTGGGGACCCCTGCATCAGACACTCTCTCTCAGCATGCACTGAGATAAACTCTTTCGTTGGCACTTCTTTCTCCGCTGCTCATTGTTGTTATCCCCTTGCATACCTGAGAACAGTAATACTGAACTAGAGAGCCTGTGTGTGGAAATAGTGAGGCTGGGATTGACCTTCTCAAGAGCACCCATTCTTGGGAACAGATTGGAAGAACCAGAGACGAGCCTAGCTGTGCCACAAATCTCTTTTCTGAATGCCAGGGGTACCACATAGGATTGTGAGGATTAGAGAAGAAAAAATGTAAAGTGCTCTTATCATTGTTTCTAGTACTTATGAGGCACTAAAAAATAAAATAATATACATTAAAAAAAGTTAGATTCCTTTCCCATCTTTTCTTCTAATAACAGCACAGCCCCTGAGTTCACTCTTGGCACATGGAGTTACAGTCTTTAGCAGGCAAGATAAACATTCAACAGTGCCTAACCATCTGACTTCCTACCCAAGCTCTACAGAGAGCAACTTGGCTGTCTGAACAAGATCACCTCCTCACAAGGGCTTTGGGCTTTTAAAGACGAGTGAGAATTTATTTTTTGCATTTAAAGAACCTGTTTGAGGATAATCTAGGCTCTTTGGTGTCATGGGTAAATTTCTTTTATAAAATTCCATGCCACACCTGACCTGTGGTGGCGCAGTGGATAAAGCGTCAACCTGGAATGCCGAGGTAGCCAGTTCAAAATTCTGGGCTTGCCTGGTCAAGGCACATATGGAAGTTAATGCTTTCTGCTCCTCTCCCTTTCTCACGCTCTTTCATTATTTCTCTTTTCTCTCTGATAATGAATAAATAAATTCTAAAAAAAAAAATCCAAGCCAGAGAGAAGCCACAAAAGGAAGAAACATCTACCCAGAAGTCCCCAGATTGGATTTTTCTGTGAGAAGCTGGCAGGGATGTGGCTTGGGAGAAAGCAAGAGGCACAGAACCAGCAGAGGTCTCTGCAACAGAGACTCAAAAACAAATTCAAGCTGAGGCATTAACTAAGATCAGTTTCTTTTCATTCTTCAAGCTATGTGCCTAACTAACTCTTTTATCTTCCCTCAAATGTCAGAAAATGTTACAGACAAAATTTTCTCCAATTCTCAGTTTTCCTGTACCATTTATACATGTTGTGACTTTTGCAAAATAACTCTGAAAAACAAACCAAATTATTCAAACTAGATCAGCATTTTTTAAAATAGGAATATCTAGTGTCTTAGGAGGCTTTCTCATATCCCTTGAACAGTTCATGTCTGCTATTTGGAAGCTTCCCGGTGGAAGATTTGGGAGGCATACAGGGTGGTGTGCAGATTCACAGCAGTTTTAACAAGGCCTAGAAATGAGCAAGAACCAAAAATATGGTGGGTGCAGGGAGGGAAGAGCAAAATGTGCTGTGGTCAACATGAACCAGCTAAGAGTGGGGCAGTGTGCCGAGCAACCAGAAATGCGGAAGGAGGACACATGGGCTGAGCATCACCTTGGAGGGGGCTTGCTGGGTGGATTCCCATCAGGGCACATGCAGAAGTCTGTCTCCCTGTCTCCCTCCTCTCACTTAAAACAATAATAATAATATAAAATATAATTAATTAATAAAATAAAAAGAATATGAATGCTTAATATTTATTATAATTATAAAGGTATATGATTAGTATAAAAACTTAAGTAAACATAATAAATATTATGAAAAAATGAAGTTTATCTTTAGCCTCACAAAGATGACCATTCTGAGTTATATTTAACACAGATTGACAGATTCTCATGTCATTACATATTCTTTGAAACATGCTTATTTGTGTACATTGTATTTCTCTATGTGTATATACCATGACTTTTTAAACTACTATTTGGATGTTTAGATAATTTCAGTTTTTCCAAAAGTGTTTTCACATATACTTCACATATTCCACTAATAAGTTACACATCTTATTTTGTATATTATCTACATGAGTTCTGTCTCAGTTATAAGGCTTCAATTTATTCTTGAAAATTTTGTTTTCTTCAGATATCCCCAGTCTTTCCCACATTTTAAATGAAGAAGAGAAGAAAGAAATATTACATATATCTACTTGCAATTATTTCAAGGAAGAGTAGGGTTTGGTGTTATGTTTCTGAGGGTAAGGCCTCTTCTGAGACCACGCTGCTACCTCTTAATCTTTTTAACTCCTCCATCTTGATTAACACTCACATAGACATATATACAGACACACAGCCAAACCATTTGAGAGCAATAGAAACAAATTTGTAAAATATATAAGTATCATTACAGTAAATTATATTCTGGTAACTGGTTGTAAGTACAGAAACAATATTGAGATTTAACAATTTTTAAATCTAATCAATTTAATTTCTAAGTCCAAGCTAACCCCAACCACTTTTTCAAGAATGCTACATTAGTGTTTAGTTCAAATAGTAACTATTTTTAACCAAAACGGCAAAAAGTTTTACATTTTCTGATCTGCATAATTGTCCCCAATCTCCACCTGTTGTCCTTTTCCCCAATATCATTCTCCTCTCTGCTTAGGCCCATGGTCTTATTTTTCTATTTAACTCATGTCCATTTTGTTTATTCAGAAAATGAAAAGAATCATGTGTTTTTTCTCATAAACAACCAAGTACTTAAACAACTAAACAGACACAGAGAACATGGTGTGAATACAATGCAATCCAGTCATGCATATGCAATAAATCAGTCTGCCCCAACAAAAAAGAATGATTTATATCAGCAATGACAAAATATGCATTATAAATGTCGGGGCAAGTTATTATAAGAAAACATAACAAAAATAAATTGTTTTCTAAACAGTATGGCATTTCCTCAAAAACTTAAAAAAGTGAAACTGCCTTATGACCCACTTCTAGGAATGTATTCTAAGAATCCCAAAACACTAATTCAAAAGAAGATATGCAACCCAATGTTTATTGCAGCCTTGTTTACAAAAGCCAAGATCTGGAAACAGCCTGAGTGTCCATCAGTGTACAAGTAGATTAAAAAGGTATGGTATACTGCACCATGAAATACTATGCAGCCATGAAAAAGAAAGAAATCTTACCTTTTGAGACAGCATGGATGAACCTTGAGATTATTATGCTAAGAGAAATGAGCCAAGCAGAGAAAGACAAATATTATATGATTACACTTATATGTGGAATCTAATGAGCACAATAAACTGAGGAACAAAACAGAAACAGAGGCAGGGTCACAAGGAACAGATGGACAGCTGTCAGAAATAGGGGGATAAGGTGTGAGGATCAATGGAAAGGAAGAGATTAGCCAAATTGTATATACATAACATATAGATACAGTTAACAGAGTAGCAAGTTTGAGAGGAAAAAGGGAGATGGAGATAGAGAAAGTGGAAACAAAGAGGGTGAAATGGGAATGAAAAGAAATTTTGCATAGGGTATGGGGGTCACAATGTGGGAGTTGAAGGTGTTCTATTGAGTGGGACACTTGAAACTATGTCAACACCATATATTTTTTTAAAAATTTTAAATATAAAATATATATACTATGTTAAAACATAAATAAAACTAAGATAATTTTTTAGTGCTTCATTTTTTACTCATTTGGAATGAAATGCTCATAATACAAAGAAAGGTTTTTTTTAAGGATCATACTAAAATTTAAGATCATTTTTGTTATTTTTAAATGCACATTTTATTACATTTTAAAATTTAAATAGTTTTTTGTATCATACAAACACTTTTGCTTATATCTTAAAGAAATAGAGTTAAATGTGAATATTAATTTCCAAATTTATTATTAATTATTAGAAAAGGAAAAAATAAATAACAATAAAATATATATGTAATATCAGAATTATAAAGACAGGTAAATTTTTTTCTACAGAAATAACCAAATTACTCAACTGGGTTATTAATTGGCTTAAAAACATATATCACTCCATTTATAAAATTTTTTTAGAAACTCAGTCTTGGGCTTTTGGTTTCACAAGTGGCAATCTAAGCAAATAAGATAAACTCACTGGAAACAATTAGAATTCCTCTATAAAGTATTAAAAATATTCTTTAAAGCATCAAATAACTAACAAGATAGCAAAAACATTCTTAGTTGAAAAGCAAGAACACACAAAGGTAAGCCCAACACAAGTCAACTAGATTTACAGACTGTTAAGGTAGTTTTTGCTCCAGGAGAATTTAACAATTTGAAGAAATAATTCAAAATCATATCTCAGTCTTAGTAGCGTCATTTAGATAAGGAGACAAAAGCCAATGGTTAGATTTTGTAAAAGAGAGAGAGAGAAATTCTAATAAACCAATCATCACTTAAACAGGACTTCTATGGGTTACATCTTTATGTGAGGATAAGCCATGGATTTTCAGTGCAGTTTATTGACAGCTTTGTGATATGAAAATTCTCAAGCCTTAAGTTTGGAATGAGGTAGTCTCACATGGTAGCACCTCTAAAATCTAGCAGAAGCAAAAAAATCATTGAAGGTACTACAATCTTTACCTAAAATGATTCTTAGAACATTTTAAATTACAAAGGCCAACCTTCAGTCAAAGATAACTAGGTCTACAACTAAACAAGGCAATATACACCATAACATACAACAACAGACAAAAACAGACCCTCAATACTTGAAATATTTGAGTTATCATACAAAGACTAAAAAATATACTATAATGTTTTAAATTCTTGTAATTGAAAGTTAACATGACACCAGAAAGTAAAATGGGTGCACTAGATTTTGAAGAGAATCAAGAAGGAAATCTAAAATTAAAAATATAACATAAAGAATGTAAAATTCAATTAACGGTTCAAAAATAGATTAGATTCTTTTAAATGAGAAGTGGCTAATTCTCTTAAGTGGCTAATTGATATTTAGATTCAAAGGAACTATCCAGAATTTATCCCAGATAGACAAACAAATAAATTAATTAAAAAGGTAACAACATATAGAGAATATGAGGAGTTCTAATAAATTTAATTAGTGGTCCTGAAATACAGGAGAAAAAACCACTAGGGAGAAACAATATTTAAAAATACAAGCACTAAAATTTTTCCAGGACTGATGAAAGACATAATCCATAGAGTGAAGAAACCAAAATAAAAAAATACAGGTATTGATCAACTTACGACCTATGCAACTTACGACCATTCGACTTTACAACCACAATCACTAGCCATGATTGATCCGCATCTGGAGCAGTTTTTGTATGCACCTGTATTTTGTAATTTTGTATGTTTTGCAAATATTACACCTGTCGTTCTGGTAATGCAGTGTTTTACTTAAACCTGACAAATGTAAAATTAAGAAACAACATGGTGTAGAGATAATACAAATAGCATAAAATGAACAAAGAAAATTATTATATATAACAATAATGAAAAAAAGTTATGATAAAATATGACTTAAAGATTTTTATAACATTATTTCACAGTACTGTACAGATAGCCTACTCAACTTACGACCAAATCATGTTATGACGGGTCTGTTGGAACCAATCGTGGTCATAAGTCAAGTACTAGCTGTACAAGTAAGATAAGTAAAAAAAAATAAAATTTACATCTAGAAAGACTTTCGAGAAATGGAAAAGAGAAGACAGTAGAATGTTAACTTCAATATGTCAAAATAGTGGCCAACTTAGAATTCAATATCCAATGAAGATATCCTTTAAAAATGAGAATAAAATAGATTGTTTTAGAGAAATGTAAACTGAAATAGCAGCTCAATATTCAATAGCAAACATATGGAAACAATATACATATTCATTTATAAATGAATGGATAAAGAAAATATAGTATATATACAGTATACAGTGGAATGTTATTTAGCCATAAAAGATAATATAATCTTGCCATTTGTGACAACACAGATGGATCTTGAGAACTAAGTGAAATAAGTCAGACAGAGAAAGACAAATACCATATAATTTCTCCTACATATGGGATCTTAAACCATTTATAAAAAGGCTTGTAAATACAGAGAATAGAACAGATTTGTGGTTTGCATGGAAGAAATGAGTGAAGGAGTTAAAAGGTAAAAAGTAATAATAACCATGAAGCATTTGGTAAAATAGTAATGTCAATTAAAAATATGTACATATTGTATATGTAAGCACACACACATACTTGAAAGCGGGTCAATCATTCAACACTGTTTTATGACTCTCCATTAAAAATAAGGAAAGAAGACTTGAGTTCTCATAGCTAGTATGTGTTAGAGAGAAAACTAGAATCTAGATTTTTATTTTCCTAATGCAATAATTTTATTTATTTTCTTGGATCATTACATTAATACATTTTAAACAAATGTGGCTTATGTCAGTTTCACCATAATTAAGTTATTAAGTATATTTCCATAATTATATCAGTGAATATATCCTTTAAAAACAAGAATAAAATTGACATTTTTTAGACAAATTGAAACGGAAATAGTTTATCCCCAGCAGAACTGTACCAAAGAAAATTCACAAGAATATACTGAGGCAAAGTTAAAATCATCTCAGATATAAGGCTGTTAGAAATATGAAAAGAGAAAGACAATAAGTGAAGGTTATATATCTATGTCAACTCTATAAACAATAATTATAATGTCTTGTGAATTTTACGTATATATAGAATTAAAACACTTACAAAATTAGCTTATAAGACAAAGATATAATTGGAATTAAAGTGTTCTATCTTTCTATTTTCCAAGAGTGATAGAAAATATTAACATAAAATTATAACAAATGAGGAGTACATGTTTTATTTTCAAAAGTAATCACTAAAAAAGGAATTAAATATATAAATTCTGAAGTAGTAAAATGAAAAATAGAATTATTTTTTAAAATAGCCAATCTAAAAGAAGTCAAGAAAGAAGAGAAAAGAAACTTAATAAACAAGACTGATAATGCAAAATAAGATGTAAATTTATTTATTCATTTATTTATTTAGTGACAGAGACAGAAAAAGGGACAGATAGGGTCAGACAGACAGAAAGGGAGAGAGATGAGAAGCATCAATTCTTTGTTGTGGCATTTTAGTTGTTCATGATTGCTTTCTCATATTTACCTTGACTGGGGGGTACAACAGACTGAGTGACCCCTTGCTCAAGCCAGTGACCTTGGGCTCAAGCTGGTGAGTCTTGCTCAAACCAGATGAGCCCACACTCAAGCCGATGACTTTGGGGTTTCAAACCTGGGTCTTCTGCATCCCAGTCTGACACTTTATCCAGCGCGCCACCGCCATGTCAGGCTAAATGTAAATTTAAACAAAAATATTTTGATAATTAAATATCAACAAACTCAATGTTGCAATTTAAAGACAAAGATTGTCTACTAGATTTTAGAAGAACAAAACAAAATACAACTACAGTTGTCCCTCGCCATATCACAGTTCACTTTTTGTGGTCTCACTCACTGTACTGCGAATTTTTAAATTGTATATATCTAATTTTGTATAGCAGATTTTTTGCTGTATCATAAGATTTTGTGGTATATAGGTATTTTTATATATTATTTTAATTATTTTTGCGGTAAAATAAGCATTTTTAGCCTAAAAATTTGAAAACAATATAAATATAGAAAATATTAATTAAAACATATTAAAAGAATATTAAATCGAAATAAAATACATAGCATACAGCAGATGAGTAGACAAAGATTCCCATGCATGGAAAATGCAGCTACGGCCACCTCCTCTTGAACTAGTTTGCCCACATGAGATCGTACACAGCACACTATTGGCTGGTGGATGGGAGATGACCAACCAGTGCACTGTGTTCTGTATATATAAATAATAAAATAAATATAAGGTCACTATTTCGTGGATTTTCGCCTATCGCAGGGAATCTAACCTCCACAATAGACAAAGGACCACTGTATATCTTATTTACAGAGTCACACCTGCAATACAACAATATAGAAAGGTTAAAAGCAAAAAAGATGGGAAAATATATTCCATGCAATACTATATTAATATCAGACAATGAATATAAGTAACTTAATCAATGTGATTTTAAATGGAAAAAACAAGGAGAGTCATTTATAAAATGTTTTAATTCACCAGAAAACATATAGCTATTATTTTTGTATTAACTTAATAGCATTGTATTAAAATATATAAAAACAGAATTGAAAAAACTATAAAAAGAAATTGACAAATTCAAAATTATCATGTACTTAATACACCTCAGTAACAGAACAAACAGACAAAAATGAGGATATAAAAGTCCCTAATTATACAATAAACAAACTGTACCATAGGCTTATATAAAACATTGCATCCAAAATTTACTAAACATACATTCTTTTTAAGCACATCAGAACAAACTTAGCTATTCAGATCATAAAGCAAATCTTAATTCAATACTGTATGTTAAAAGTTGTTTTAATAAAATAATGTCAACATTCCATGAATATTTTATGGAGATTTCTTAAGCTTACAAACCATGTTTGCCCATGTTTTAATGGCTATGTTAGTTCTGTCTTCTGTTAAGAATTAACTATTGTCATGCCAGTTAGCGTATTTTAATAACTGTGTCCTAGCTCAATTTCTACCTTTCTAAGCCTCAAATCCACCTCTCATATTTTCACATCTCTCCTTCCATATGTAAAATAGGTATAATAATACATAGTTTCAAGGTTACTATGAAAATTAGACATGATTTATATAAAAAAATTAACATGATGCCTAACACATAGTAAACATTTAATAAATTATAGTTATTATTTTGTGAAAGCAGATTTGAATATACATATTCAGAGGGCCCTTCAAATATTTTTCCTATTGTTTTGCCATGGTATTCTCTTCTCCATTCTGCCCAGAATTACTCATCATTAGAGTCACTAAATATCTAAGAAGGCATTAAATCAAAGTGGTTCAATGTTATTCCTCAGAGAGTCAATAATAGGTGCAAACATCTAAGCGCTTTTGTAGAAGACACTGTTAGGCTCACTATCTGATATGAAGAATTAAATGTGAACAAATTATTATATGATGTGGCAGGAGAGAAGAGTTTTTATTATAAAGGTATAAGCAAATCACCAGAAAAAGGCAGAAAAAACTGAGATGATTTTGATTTTAGAAAACAGTGGTATCTGAGATAGGCTTTGGAACAACAGTACAAAACACAGGAAATTTGGGGTGGGGCCAGATGGGTTCTGTTCAGCAGGCCATGAGCAGTGTAAAATGGTACATTCTGAGAGAAAGAACATTTTTTCTTCACACAAAGGCAGCATTAATTCACCCAGATATAAGTAACTGGGCTGCATCCATAGTCGGGACACACTATTGTCACAATCACTCTCAACTCACAAAACTACACCAGGAGCAGATGTTTCCTAATTAGTACAAAGTTATCCAATAGTTAGTGGTGACCTTAGACAAAGACACTGGAAGGAATGTTCCTTCTTCCTCCACTGTGCATTGTGGGTTGGGGTGTGAACTCTAGAATTAGTATAGTCAACTCTAATCATAAAAATGATTAACTAACTCATGCGGTGTTTATTCATTATAACAAATAAGTTGACTAAATTCTTTTATTTTCATCTCCTTTGCATACGAAAAGACTTAGGCACAACTTCTAGACAGCAGAGCTGGGATTTTATCCTAAGGCCAATCTTTAGCTGCCACACTACACCACCCAGCAGAACTATGAAAGGAGTACCTTTCATAGGACAAAGTCAAGACATTGAGAATGGAAGGATGGGAAGATAGAAAGAACCCTTACAATGACATTACACAGCCACTGAATCACCTTTGGCTGTGTTTGCCTCAACTTGAGACTTCTCAATTTATAATTATCAATCTGTTTATTGTTTGGGCTTCTTTAGGACAGGATTTTCTGTCACTGGTAATTCAAAGCATAGTAAATGGATACAGATAATGAAAGAAACAATAGGTGGTGTGAGATTATGGACAGAACCTAATACCACTAAGAGGTCTGGATCAAGACTTTTATGATGGAAGGGTGGAAATGAGAGGAGAGTGTGAAACCCTAGCACTTCTGATCCAGAAAAGTCAGTTCAACAAACCCCCAAACGCTGGAGGATCTTAGGAGGAATGGTTGACAAACTGGGGAGAGTTCTACTGACAAATATCCCAGTATCATACCTTTGCTCTGCTCTCGTTGACCACATGTATATTCAGTAGAAGCTAAATGAAGTTAATTATATTTGTCACACCCCTCAGTCCAGGACAGACAGGCCTTGACCAGCACTTGTCAAATGAAGACAATTATCAGAGCAGCATGGTTCTGCTATCTTTTCTCACATAATTTAAGCTCTTTATAGAATTTAGCTATCAGAAAGTTGTTAACTGATGTCAAAGATTTAAGGTAAAGGAAAAAAGGCAGTGGGCAGAGTATTTTGTTGTTTTTGTTTCTTTTTTTGTTTTTACCTTTTGCAAACTGCAGCTGCCAAGCCTTAGGAAAACAATATTTTAAGAAAAATAGCACATCCTTCTCACAAGTTCAAACAATTGGAACACTTTAAAATAACACATTAAAAAGCTAGGAAAGAATTATCCAAAGCCAATGACATAATTCTTCACTCAACAAGTGCAAACTAATTTCCTTTTATTGAGAAGCAAAGAGCTCAAGAAAATAATAGAGGTTTGCTGTGTTTCTCGATGCTATCCTGAGACCACACAAAAAGCAACAGTTTATAATTAATTTTAGAAAGGAGAAAGGGTACATATTTTTACCCATTTGACCCTCTGAAGAGAGCAAAAATAGAAAAAGCTTAAATTAAATTCACTTTGGCAGTATTGAAAGAGCACCAGATTAGGATTTGATTCTAATCACTAATAACACAAAATGGACAAACCATAATTTCTACTATATGAAATATATGTAGTTTGTGACCTCTTACCTAAGTCTCTTGAGTGTTGAATTCTAGCTCATGTTTAATATGGCCTTGAGCTTTCTTCCCAGGAGGCTTTTTTTTTTTTTTTTTACAGGGACAGACAGAGAGAGTCAAAGAGAGGGATAGACAGGGACAAAGAGAGATGAGAAGTATCAATCATTAGTTTTTCGTTGCCCTTGCGACACCATAGTTGTTCATTGATTGCTTTCTCACATGTGCCTTGACTGCGGACCTTCAGCAGACTGAGTCACCCCTTGCTTGAGCCAGCAACCTTGGGTCCAAGCTGGCGAGCCAGATGGGCCTGCGCTCAAGCTGGCGACCTTGAGGTCTTGAAACTGGGTCCTTCCGCATCCCAGTCTGACGCTCTATTCACTGCGCCACCACCTGGTCAGGCCCAGGAGGCATTTTGACCCTTCTCTGCTAACAACCTACTTAGGACACGGCATCTACATCCCTAAAGTTTCAGCCTAAAGTAAGGAATTTGGGTGAAATAGCTCTCATAAACTGCACTATCCCCCAACGAGTATGGAAAATTAGGTCCTTCCTCTCTCTACAAGCCTAAGATTCTGTGAAACATAACTCTCTCTGAGTGTCTATCTACATGGGGATTATTAGTTTCTCTGTTCCTCTCCTATGGGCTGTTAAAGTGGGAGAGGTGATTAGAGACAAATTATTCTGTCCATTCATTCTGTCAGTCAGTCATTCCAATTAAAGGATGTCTGCATTTCATTGCATACCTGCTATGAAGTAAGACTGTTCTGGGTCCTGAGGATACAGAACAAGAGAAAAAGTTATATTTCTTCCCTGGGTTTTTGTAGATGCCTCTGAATCCAGGGTCTGGGTAGTGAATCCACTCTAACAAAAGATGACTTTACTAAAAACATGCAACTGGTTTGATGTCTCAGGATCGAAGTTAGGTTATAACTTTGCCTAAAACAGAACTGCTGAGAGTTTACTAGCTCACTGGTTTTTTGTAAAGTATGGCCTGTCCCTGCTCTAATTCAGGTGGTTCCAGATTCTACTCAAAATCATGTGTGACCATAGGAGGTCATTATGCCTCAGATGGTTACTCACAGCCACAGGAGACACTGGGTATAAATAAGCTTTATGTGATTGTGAGTCAACAGCACACACACAGTCATGCATTCATTGGTTGCTTCTCTTGGGTGCCCTTACTGGGGATCAAACCCTCAACCTTGTCATTTCAAGGCAACACTCTTAACTGACTGAGCTAACTGTCCAGGGCCAATATATTATTACCTCTATATTGTGTGTTCACCACTCAAAGTCAAGTCTCCTTCCATCTCCAATTATCCCGTTACTCCCTTCTACATCTCCCCACCCCTTTTTTCCTCTGGTAATCACCATACTGTTGTGTCTATGAGTTTTTGTCTTTGTTTTTGCTTAATCTATTCACCTTTTCCAACCAGCTCCTCATCCCTCCTCCCCTCTGGCAGTTGTCAGTTTGTTCTCTGTAACTATGAGACTGTTAATTTTTTATACTCTCCTTAAATTGATTCCCCATAGAGCAGAGATCTATTTTCAACATAAAAATTGTTCATGGCCTAGAAATTAGTGGAGTTTCTAAAGTTAAAGGCAAAAGAAACTGTCCATTAGCTCTGCATTCTAGTTTGTAAAGTTGATTCTCAATGGAGTAAGCTGATACTAAAGTAATATACATGTATACTAAAATGAACCAATTTTGTAAAAGTATGGCAGATTGCGTAAGCCAGGTTTCTCATTTTGGGGACGCAAATTTATAGATAAGCATGGTTGGATGCCACAGCAACAATGACCTACCCAGAGACCAGATGACATTATCTGAGGGACCCAGGGGAAACAATAGTCCCTGTCAGCAGACCGAAGGACTGAAACCCTTTCCCAGCCTTACTCAGATATTTATTAGCCAGTACAAAAATTCAAAGAAGCAGACAGCAGAAGTTTTCAGGGGGTGAAGTAAAGGACAAGGAACATGCTAACACTTAATCTCTGTTCTGAGAGTTTAAACATTTCTGTTGCCAAATCTTATCCTGCTGTTTTGCTATTTCCAGTATGGGTCAGAGAGGCCCGTGGACCCTCGTCAACTCAGGGCTTTTACCCTAAGATACCTCTCTGTCTCTAATTGTTTACCCTAACCATGCAAGTCTTCACAGCATATTTCTACAGGAGGATGCTAGAAATATTCATATGGTAATGAATCAAAAGTAGAATCATCAGTATGTCGTAGTTCACTTAGGCTATGATAACAAAATATCATAGACTGAGTGGCTTATAAGCAGCAGATTTTTTTTCTCACAGTTCTGGAGGCTAGAAAGACTAAAGTCCAAGCATTGATAGATTCAGTGTCTGATGAGAGAGCCTGTTCCCTGATCCCTAGATGACATTTTTCTTGCTATGTGTTAGCATGGTAGAAATGGTAAAGTGAGCTCACTCTATTTTTTTTATAAGGTCATGAATCTCATTTATGAGGGCTCTACCATCATGACTAATCACTTCCCAAAAGCCCTAACTCCAAACACCATCACTCTGAGAATTACATTTCAGGACACAAATGTTAGAGAAACACAATCATTTAGTATACAGCAAGTATAAACTCATGTTTAGCATAATATAGATACAGGTGATTACAGACAAAAATATTAGTAAATAGATTAATATATACACATATATTTCCTTGTTCTTTCGGTTAAAAGGACCTATCAACAATGACATCCCAGAAGCAACAAGCACCCATATCTTTGTTTATACCATTTTTAATATGGTTATATTAGGTTTTATGGAGCAATGGCTGTGTCTAGGATGAGTGCAGAAAACATAAAATAGGAGCTTTTAGTATCTCCAAGTGTCAAAAAGTATGAGAGTACTTAACTACACACACAATAATGGGAGCGTGTCAATGGGACACAGAAACCAATTGGAAGAATTCCAATGGCTAAAGTTGGAACAATTTAAGCAACAAAATAGTTGTATTTGATTATCATCCAAAGTACAAAATTAGTGTCCATGAGCCCGTACTGATACAAATAGATGATTGAATAAATAAATAAGTAAATAAGAAAAAGCAAATGTCCATGCAAAAAAATAATTTACATATATACCCACCTCTCAAGGAGATAGAGCATAACTTTCCACTCCTTAAGTATGGGCTGTTTATAGAAACATCCTTCTAAAGAATACAGTATGACAATTAGGGAAGGGGGAGAAGAACTTTACAGTAAAGAACACACCTGGTAAACAGTACTTCAGCCAGATGAACAAAGTCAGCATCAGAAGTGATGTCATGTTGATAGTATGCACCCTTAATAGTATGTGATGAAAATGGCACTTTACCTCTGTGGTCTTCCTCCCACAATCCCATAACCCCAGTCTAAACATTGAGGAAATCATCAGAAAAATACGAATAGCTGAACATTCTTTTAAATACCTGACCACTACCTCTCAAAACCATTAAGGTCATCAAAAACAAGAAAAGTCCGAACATATTGTCACAGCCAAGACAAGCCTTAGGAGATAACACAATTTGTATAGAATAAATATTTATGTTCCCCAAAATTCATATTTTGAAATCTAATCCCCAATGTGGTGGTATTTGAAGGTGGGATCTTTGGGAGGTAAATTGGCCATGAAGGTAAAGCCCTCATGGATGAAATTCATCCCCTTATATAAAAGACCTCAGAGAACTCTCTTGCACCTTTTGCCATGCAGGGACACAGCAAGAAGAACCAGGAAGCAGTCTTTCATCAAATACCTAATCTACCAGCACCTTGATCTTGGACTTCCCAGCCTCCTAAACTGTGAAAAATAAGTGTTTCTTGTTTAAGCCACTCAGTCTAAAATATTCTGTAATAACAGCCCCAACAGACAAAGACAACAATTAAATGTAATGTGACATTTTAGATCAGAAAAATGTCAATGTTTAAAATCTTCAGGAAGCTGAATACTCTATGGACTTTAGTTAGTTAATAGTGATGTATTGGTTCATGAGCATGAGTCAAATGTGCCATTGTAATGTAAAATAGTAATAAAGAGGAAAATAAGGCAGGATATATGGGACCTCCCTGTATTAACTTCAAAATTATTATGTAGGCCCTGACCATTTAGGTCAGTGGTAGAGCATCAGCTCAGCATGTGGATGTCCTAGGTTCAATACCTGGTCAGGGCACACAGAAGCAGAGACCATCTGCTTCTCCACTCCTTTCTTTCCCCATTCTCTTTCTCTTTTCTTCTCCTGCAGCTATGGTTCAATTGGTCCAAGCACACTGGCCTTCACCACTGAGAATGGCTCTATGGAGCCTCCATGTCAGGCACTAAAAATAGCTCCATTGCAAGCATGGCCCCAGACAGGGTTTGCCTGGTGGATCCTGAGTGGAATGCATGTGGAAGTCTTTCTATCTCCCCTCCTCTCACTTGGAAAAAAAAAGAAATAAAAAATAAAAAGTAAATAAATAAAATCATTCTGTAAATTTAAAATTGCTTTAAGAAAAACACAAAGTTCATTTAAAACACATTTGTCCATGTTATTTCTTTGCTTAAAATTTACCAATGACTTCCAGTTAATCAGGGTCCTACCCACTTCTAAATTTCCATCTCCAGCTTGGAACTTTTATGTCCTCCATTCATTGACACTGAGGCTCATGGAAGAACAGTCCTCTACTACAGTCTTCACACAATTGTCCCTCTGCCTGGCATAGGTTTACCCCATTTTCTGATGAAGGACATAAATCATATTAAATTGTTGGGCTTTTATCAATATAATAATTATAGTGAACTTAGGATAAATAACTAGACCCAGGCAGAACTGGGGCCCCTAGGCTATATCATTTCTTCAGTGATCCACATTACCTTTATATCTTTCATTGCCAAGTTTGTGGGTGTTTTAAAGAGCATTTTCTTCCCATTTCATCATGACCTTTGTGTAACCAGATATGTAGTTACTGGTTGTTAAGAATTATTTCAGGAGAATCTTGTCTTTTTCACAGTAGCCAAACAAACATATGCTCCAAGAGTATCTATCTTATGCTTCTCCTGTTTCTGGTGAAAGTGGTCCAGATGATCCCATCTGTACCTGGGCAGCAGCAGCGGCTTCTGCAAATTAAATCCTCTAAGACCAGCTGCTCATGCAGCTCTCCCTGCTGCTGCCAGAGCTGATTTCCTCAGCGTTTTGTCTGCTCTGAAGCAGCACTGACTTTGCAGAGCTTGCTTATGTTAAAGAATCTCAGCTATCCACTCTTAACCCTTTCCATGGCAAAAACTGCCATGATTTCCAAAGACTATCTGAAGAAAAAGTCCATGCTGAAAAATAAAGCAATTTTATCAAAGTGATATTGTGAGGCAGATGTCACTCTCCCTACTTCCATAAAAGTGTAAAATTGTATTCTTTCTCCCACTTGCCGAAAAGGCTACAAAACATAATAATTCCCAAGTAGACCAGCCCAGGATTCCTAATAAATATTTAAAACCTCATTTGTCTTCTTCAGGAATCCCGCTGAATCTTTGAATTGACTCATAATGATCTTAATTGTCTGCAAATCTCTGAATTACTTCTGCACTACAGTGTGCTTCATAATATTACTTTTTATTGCTCTTAATAGAAGCTGTTTTCCCCAGTGCACTTCAATGCCTCTACTCTAGCTTAAAAAAAAGCAAGTAAATTTGATCTTTTAAAAACCATTCCTTACATGACAGCAAGTAATATATTAAAGCAAAATAAAGCTTATTCGATTTTATGTTGCAGTGTTTACAAACAAATGGTTTCAAAAATTCTTTGCAGAATAAATCATTATTTTAAGTGGCCGCCAAATTAGTATATTGTCAGAGCTGCATTCAGCTTTATTTTTCCACATTTACTAATATTCTGAGATAAGGTTTATATAGTGTATTTATAAAGAAAATCAAGTACATGTGCAAATGTCACCCTGGAATTACAAAAAATGGTTTCAAAAGGTTAAAGAATTCACCATCAGAATCAGTAAATACAGCTGCTAAATGAAAGAAAATATCTAGAGAAAAGAAGTGGTATTGAATTATGTGGAGGCTCTTATACAATAAATAATTTGAGATTACTATTATAATAAACCTTAGTTTACAATAAGCTAAGGACTTTAAATAATTGCTGACCCATGCCAACTCTACCATTTTTAGAGAAATAACATTTTTATTTTATTATAATAAATATACATTTTTAATTTAACTAAATTTATTAGACTGACATTAGTTAACAAAATTATATAATTCAAGTATACAATTCTATGATATATCATCTGTATATTGAATTGTGAGCTCACTACCCAAAGTCAAATCTTCTTGTCACAACATATTTGATCCCCTTTACTCTTTACTCCTCCTCTACCTTCATTTTCTCTGGCAATCACCATACTATTGTCTGTGTCTATGAGTTTTTGCTTGTTTGTCTATTTGTTGACTTCAGTTTTATATTCTATACATGAGTGAAATCATGGTTCTTGACTTTTTCTGTCTGGCTTATTTTGTTTAGCATGACAATCTCAAAATTCATCCACGTTGTTGCAAATTACAGTATTTCATTTTTTTATGGCTATCATTACATGTACCACATTATATATATGTACCACAATTTTTTCATCCAATCATCTATTGAGGGACACTTGTTATTTGTTTGTTTTTATTGGCCACTGCAAATAATGTTGCAATGAACATAGGAGTGTATGTATTTTTGCAAATAAATATTTCTAAATTTTTCAGGTAGATATCCAGAAGAGATGTTCCTGGGTTATATGATAGTTCTATTCTTAATTTTTTTGAGGAACCTCTATACTGTTTTCCAAAGTGGCTATACCAACCAGTTTACCTTCCCACCAGTAGTGAACTACACAGTAAAAACTAATACAACATGATCAAGTGGGGTTTATTTTAGAGGCACAAGGATGGTTCAACATATGCAAATCAATCAATGCAACACACCACATGAACAAAATAAAGGATAAAAATTATAAGATCTTGCCTGACCTGTGGTGGCGCAGTGGATAAAGCGTCAACCTGGGAACACTGAGGTCGCCAGTTCAGAACCCTGCACTGGTCTGGTCAAGGCACATATGGGAGTTAATGCTTCCAGCTTCTCCCCCCTTTTTCTCTTTCTCTCTCTCTCTCTCTTTCTCTCTCTCTCTCTCACTCTGTGTCTCCTCTCTAAAATGAATAAAATAAAAATAAAAATTTTTTTAAATTATAAGATCTTACCAATAGATGCAGAAAAAAAGGCCTATGATAATATACAACATCCATTTCTGATTAAAACAATAAAATAG
Organism: Rhynchonycteris naso; assembly: GCA_037038555.1. Classification (NCBI taxonomy): domain Eukaryota; kingdom Metazoa; phylum Chordata; class Mammalia; order Chiroptera; family Emballonuridae; genus Rhynchonycteris; species Rhynchonycteris naso. The sequence continues at coordinate 238,729,857 of CM072998.1, read as the reverse complement.
GTATAAAAGAAAAGTAACTCAACATAATAAAGGCCATACATGACAAACCCTCAGATATTATCATCCTAAATGGTGAAAACTGAAAGCTTGTCTTCTAAGAACAGGAACAAGACAAGGGTGTTTACTCTCACCACTGTTATTCAACATAGTATGGAAAGTCCTAGCCAGAGCAATCAGTCAAGAAAAAGAAATAAAAGGCATTTAAAGTGGGAATGAAGAAGTAAAATTGTCACTCTTTTTGCAGATGACATGATTCTTTATATAGAAAACCTTAAAAATCTCCATAAAAAAGTATTAGAAACAATAAACAAAAACAGTAAAGTTGCAGGATGTAAAATGAATGTATGTTTTTTAATAGCAATTGTTAAAATAAAAATGATCCTAACCTAGTCATAAATTTTAATCCAGAGATCCTACAATCATGTGTGGCTTTACAATAGGTATAAATTATTAGAAATGCATAGTTAGACAATTTTATTGTTGGGAGAAAATCATAAAGTATATTTACACAAGCCTAGATGGTATTTTTTTCTATATTTTTTTCTTTTTTCTATAAACCTATTGCTTCTAAGCTACAAATGTGTACAGCATGTTACTGTATTGAATACTGTAAGGAATTATAACACAACAGTAAATATTTATATATCTAAACATAAATAGGTACAGTAAAAATACAATATAAAAGATTTTAAAAAATGGTACACCTGTATAAGACACTTACCATAAATGAAATTTGCAAGACTAGAATTTGTGTTGAGTCAGTAAGTGATGAATGAATGTGAAGGTCTAGGTCATTACACTATTATAGACTTTATAAACACTGTACACTTGGGCTACACTATGTTTATTTTTTTTAAGTTTTGTGTCTTCAATAATAAATTAACCTTAACTTACTATAACCTTTATATTTTATAAACTTAAAATTTTTTGTAATTATTAGATTTTTTAAACACTTGGTTAAATAAAACATAAACACATTTTACAGTTGTACAAAAATATCTTTCTTTACATCTTTATTCTATAAGCTTTTTTATATGTTGAGCAAATAAGTTTGTAATATTTGTATTTTTGGAGTTTGCTCACTTTTATTGTTAAAAAATGGCACTGGGCAACCACTTTTGTGCTTGCCCTCAGAGCAGGGCAGTTGATTGCAAGTTGCATTTTTTTGTGTGCTCAAGTAGTTTTTGCAGGAAGAGTGGAGAAAATGCAGAGTGCTGAAGAAGAAACTAGTTTGTGCAGAGAGAGAGAAGGTGTGAAGATGAGGAACCAGAGCTGAGGGTCTTTGGGAGCTCTACTGAGGCATGTTGAGGTCTTGATTCTAGGAGGAACAGAAGATTCTCCTGGTTGTGGAACCGGAGAATGCGTCAGGGGTTTTTGGAAGCTCTGAATGAAAGGGAAGTATTTCCCCTGCCTGTTTGCTCTTCAGCCAGTGCAAGATTTTAATAAAGAAATGGCCCACCATATTTTGGCTCCACTGTTTTTTTTTTACTATCTGTCCAAATCCAATGAAAACCTGCATGGCCTCGACAGTGGCAGTCCCTGGCCTTACCTTATATTTTAAAATATTTTTTAAATCTAAAAAAAAAATTTTGTTACAAAGATAAACACACACATTAGCCTAGAATTTCACAGGGTCAGGATTAACTGTATCATTCTCTTCCACCTCCACATCTTATTCCACTGAAAGTTCTTAAAGGAAAATAACACAAATAGAGCTGTCATCTCCTATGATAACAATGCATTCTTATGGAATACCTCTGGAAAGATCTGCCTGAAGCTTTTTTGAAGAAATGTCACTCTTCAGAAACATATTCATGGTGGTTTGCATGGTTTTTTTTTTTTTTCACTTTTCCATCATCTGTTTCCGTTTGCTTGTAAACAGATAATGCCCTATGAACATTTTTTTTGTATATTTTATTATTATTAATTCTAATGGGGTGACACCAATAAATCAGGGTACATATGTACAATGAAAACATCTCCAGGTTATCTTATCATTCAATTGTGTTGCATACCCATCACCAAAAGTCAAATTGTCCTCTGTCACCTTCAATCTGGTTTTCCCTGTGTCCCTCCCCTCCTCCCTATCACACTCTTCCCTCCCTCCCCCAATCCCATAACCACCACTCTCTTGTCCATGTCTCATATTCTCACTTTTATGTCCCACCTATGTATGTAATCATGCTGTTCTCAGTTTTTCTTTTTTTCTGATTTACTTATTTCACTCCGTATAATGTTATCAAGGTACATCCATTTTGTTATAAATGATCCGATGTCATCGTTTCTTATGGCTGAGTAGTATTCCATAGTATATATGTACCAACGCTTTTTAATCCACTCGTCTTCTGACGGACACTTGGGCTGTTTCCAGATCTTCGCTATTGTGAACAATGCTGCCACGAACATGGGGGCACATTTCTTCTTTTCGAACAGTGCTATGGTGTTCTTAGGGTATATTCCTAAAAGTGAGATAGCTGGGTCAAAAGGCAGTTCGATTTTTAATTTTCTGAGGAATCTCCAAACTGTTTTCCACAGTGGCTGCACCAGTCCGCATTCCCACCAGCAGTGCAGAAGGGTTCCCTTTTCTCCACATCCTCGCCAGCACTTATTCTGTGTTGTTTTGCTGATGAGTGCCATTCTGACTGGTGTGAGGTGATATCTCATTGTGGTTTTAATTTGCATTTCTCTAATGATTAGTGATGTTGAGCATTTTTTCATATGCCTATTGGCCATCTGTATGTCCTCTTTGGAGAAATTTCTATTCATTTCTTTTGCCCATTTTTTGATTGGGTTGTTTGTCTTCCTGGTGTTGCATTTTATAAGTTCTTTATAAATTGTAGTTATATTAACGCCTTATCAGATGTGCTGTCGAATATGTTCTCCCATTGTGTGGTTTGTCTTTTTATTCTGTTCCTATTGTCTTTAGCTGTGCAAAAACTTTTTAGTTTGATATAGTCCCATTTGTTTATCTTGCCTTTTATTTCAGTTGCCCGTGGAGATAAATCGGCAAATATAACGCTGCTACAGATGTCAGAGAGCTTGCTGCCTATGTTTTCTTCTAAGATGCTTATGGTTTCACGGCTTACATTTAAGTCTTTTAACCATTTTGAGTTTGTTTTTGTGAATGGTGTAAGTTGATGGTCTAGTTTCATTTTTTTGCAGGTAGATGTCCAATTTTCCCAACACCATTTATTAAAGAGGCTGTCTTTACTCCATTGTATGTTCTTTCCTCCTTTGTCAAATATCAGTTGTCCATAAAGCTGTGGGTTTATTTCTGGGTTCTCTGTTCTGTTCCATTGATCTATGTGCCTGTTCTTATGCCAGTACCAGGCTGTCTTGAGTATAATGGCCTTATAGTAAACCTTGATATCAGGAAGAGTGATACCTCCTGCTTTATTTTTTCTTTTTAAGATTGCTGAGGCTATTCGTGTTCTTTTTTGGTTCCATATAAATTTTTGGAATAAGTGTTCTATATCTTTGAAGTATGTCATTGGTATTTTAATTGGTATTGCATTGAATTTATAAATTGCTTTGGGTAATATAGACATTTTAATGATGTTTATTCTTCCTAGCCATGAGCACGGTATATGCTTCCACTTGTTTGTATCTTCCTTGATTTCTTTTATCAATGTTCTATAATTTTCCGAGTACAAGTCCTTAACCTCCTTGGTTAAATTTACTCCTAGGTACTTTATTTTTTTGGCTGCAAAGGTGAAGGGGACTGTTTCCTTCATTTCTTTTGCTGATATTTCATTGTTGGTGTATAGAAATCCCTCTGATTTCTGAGTATTAATTTTATATCCTGCCACCTTGCTGAATTCATTTATAAAGTCCAGTAGTTTTTTGACTGAGACTTTAGGGTTTTCAATATACAATATCATATCATCAGCAAATAATGACAGTTTTACTTCTTCTTTTCCAATTTGTATGCCTTTTATTTCTTCTTCTTGTCTGATTGCTGTAGCTAGGACTTCCAGAACTATGTTGAATAAGAGTGGTGAAAGTGGGCAACCCTGCCTGGTTCCTGATCTTAAGGGGATTGCTTTTAATCTTTGTCCATTTAGTATGATGTTTGCTGTCGGTTTATCGTAGATGGCCTTTATCATGTTAAGGAATGATCCCTGTATTCCCACTTTACTGAGAGTTTTGAGCATGAATGGGTGCTGGATTTTATCAAATGCCTTTTCTGCATCTATTGAAATTATCATGTGATTTTTGTCCTTCCTTTTGTTTATGTGGTGAATCACATTGATTGATTTGCGAATATTGAACCAGCCTTGCCTCTCCAGAATAAATCGCACTTGATCGTGGTGTATGATTTTTTTCCTATATTGCTGGATCCGGTTGGCTATTATTTTGTTGAGAATTTTAGCGTCTAAATTCATCAGGGATATAGGCCTATAATTTTCTTTCTTTGTGTTGTCTTTGCCCGGTTTTGGGATCAGAATTATGCTCGCCTCATAAAAGAAGTTTGGAAGTCTTCCTTCCTCTTGAATTTTTTGAAATAGCCTGAGGAGAATAGGAGTTAGTTCTTCTTTGAATTTTTGATAGAATTCACTTGTGAAGCCATCAGGCCCAGGACTTTTCTTTTTTGGGAGTTTTTTGATAACAGTTTCGATCTCATTTGTTGTAATTGGTCTGTTTAGGTGTTCTGATTCTTCCAGATTGATTTTTGGAAGGTTATATGATTCAAGAAATTTGTCCATTTCACCAAGATTGTCCAATTTTTTGGCATATAGTTCTTCATAGTATTTTCTTACAATGCTTTGTATTTCTGTTGTGTCAGTTGTTATTTCTCCACTGTCCTTTCTAATTTTATTTATTTGAGTCCTCTCTCTTTTTTTCTTGGTGAGTCTAGTTAAAGGTTCATCAATCTTGTTTACCTTTTCAAAGAACCAGGTTCTGGTTTCATTGATTCTCTGTATTGTTTCCTTAGCCTCTATGTCATTTATTTCTGCTCTGACCTTTATTATTTCCTTCCTTCTACTTTTCTTGGGTTTTATTTGTTGTTCTTTTTCTAGTTCTTTTAGATGCAGGGTCAGGTTGCTAATTTGAGCTTTTTCTAGCTTCTTTTGATATGCCTGTAGTGCAATAAACTTCCCTCTCAGAACTGCTTTTGCTGTGTCCCATAAATTTTGAGTTGATGTATGCTCATTATCATTTGTTTTTAGAAACTTTTTTATTTCTTCTTTGATCTCATTGTTAATCCATTCATTATTTTTTTTTTTAATTTTAATATATATTTTATTATTAATTCTAATGAGGTGACACCAATAAATCAGGGTACATATGTACAATGAAAACATCTCCAGGTTATCTTATCATTCAATTGTGTTGCATACCCATCACCAAAAGTCAAATTGTCCTCTGTCACCTTCAATCTGGTTTTCTCTGTGTCCCTCCCCTCCTCCCTATCCCACTTTTCCCTCCCTCCCCCCATCTCATAACCAACACTCTCTTGTCCATGTCTCATACCCTCACTTTCATGTCCCACCTATGTATGTAATCGTGCTGTTCTCAGTTTTTCTTTTTTTCTGATTTACTTATTTCACTCCGTATAATGTTATCAAGGTACATCCATTTTGTTATAAATGATCCGATGTCATCGTTTCTTATGGCTGAGTAGTATTCCATAGTATATATGTACCATAGCTTTTTAATCCACTCGTCTTCTGACGGACACTTGGGCTGTTTCCAGATCTTCGCTATTGTGAACAATGCTGCCACGAACATGGGGGCGCATTTCTTCTTTTCGAACAGTGCTATGGTGTTCTTAGGGTATATTCCTAAAAGTGGGATAGCTGGGTCAAAAGGCAGTTCGATTTTTAATTTTCTGAGGAATCTCCAAACTGTTTTCCACAGTGGCTGCACCAGTCCGCATTCCCACCAGCAGTGCAGAAGGGTTCCCTTTTCTCCACATCCTCGCCAGCACTTATTCTGTGTTGTTTTGCTGATGAGTGCCATTCTGACTGGTGTGAGGTGATATCTCATTGTGGTTTTAATTTGCATTTCTCTAATGATTAGTGATGTTGAGCATTTTTTCATATGCCTATTGGCCATCTGTATGTCCTCTTTGGAGAAATTTCTATTCATTTCTTTTGCCCATTTTTTGATTGGGTTGTTTGTCTTCCTGGTGTTGCGTTTTATAAGTTCTTTATAAATTGTAGTTATATTAACGCCTTATCAGATGTGCTGTCGAATATGTTCTCCCATTGTGTGGTTTGTCTTTTTATTCTGTTCCTATTGTCTTTAGCTGTGCAAAAACTTTTTAGTTTGATATAGTCCCATTTGTTTATCTTGCCTTTTATTTCAGTTGCCCGTGGAGATAAATCGGCAAATATAACGCTGCTACAGATGTCAGAGAGCTTGCCGCCTATGTTTTCTTCTAAGATGCTTATGGTTTCACGGCTTACATTTAAGTCTTTTAACCATTTTGAGTTTGTTTTTGTGAATGGTGTAAGTTGATGGTCTAGTTTCATTTTTTTGCAGGTAGATGTCCAATTTTCCCAACACCATTTATTAAAGAGGCTGTCTTTACTCCATTGTATGTTCTTTCCTCCTTTGTCAAATATCAGTTGTCCATAAAGCTGTGGGTTTATTTCTGGGTTCTCTGTTCTGTTCCATTGATCTATGTGCCTATTCTTATGCCAGTACCAGGCTGTCTTGAGTATAATGGCCTTATAGTAAACCTTGATATCAGGAAGAGTGATACCTCCTGCTTTATTTTTTCTTTTTAAGATTGCTGAGGCTATTCGTGTTCTTTTTTGGTTCCATATAAATTTTTGGAATAAGTGTTCTATATCTTTGAAGTATGTCATTGGTATTTTAATTGGTATTGCATTGAATTTATAAATTGCTTTGGGTAATATAGACATTTTAATGATGTTTATTCTTCCTAGCCATGAGCACGGTATATGCTTCCACTTGTTTGTATCTTCCTTGATTTCTTTTATCAATGTTCTATAATTTTCCGAGTACAAGTCCTTAACCTCCTTGGTTAAATTTACTCCTAGGTACTTTATTTTTTTGGCTGCAAAGGTGAAGGGGACTGTTTCCTTCATTTCTTTTGCTGATATTTCATTGTTGGTGTATAGAAATCCCTCTGATTTCTGAGTATTAATTTTATATCCTGCCACCTTGCTGAATTCATTTATAAAGTCCAGTAGTTTTTTGACTGAGACTTTAGGGTTTTCAATATACAATATCATATCATCAGCAAATAATGACAGTTTTACTTCTTCTTTTCCAATTTGTATGCCTTTTATTTCTTCTTCTTGTCTGATTGCTGTAGCTAGGACTTCCAGAACTATGTTGAATAAGAGTGGTGAAAGTGGGCAACCCTGCCTGGTTCCTGATCTTAAGGGGATTGCTTTTAATCTTTGTCCATTTAGTATGATGTTTGCTGTCGGTTTATCGTAGATGGCCTTTATCATGTTAAGGAATGATTCCTGTATTCCCACTTTACTGAGAGTTTTGAGCATGAATGGGTGCTGGATTTTATCAAATGCCTTTTCTGCATCTATTGAAATTATCATGTGATTTTTGTCCTTCCTTTTGTTTATGTGGTGAATCACATTGATTGATTTGCGAATATTGAACCAGCCTTGCCTCTCCAGAATAAATCGCACTTGATCGTGGTGTATGATTTTTTTCCTATATTGCTGGATCCGGTTGACTATTATTTTGTTGAGAATTTTAGCGTCTAAATTCATCAGGGATATAGGCCTATAATTTTCTTTCTTTGTGTTGTCTTTGCCCGGTTTTGGGATCAGAATTATGCTCGCCTCATAAAAGAAGTTTGGAAGTCTTCCTTCCTCTTGAATTTTTTGAAATAGCCTGAGGAGAATAGGAGTTAGTTCTTCTTTGAATTTTTGATAGAATTCACTTGTGAAGCCATCAGGCCCAGGACTTTTCTTTTTTGGGAGTTTTTTGATAACAGTTTCGATCTCATTTGTTGTAATTGGTCTGTTTAGGTGTTCTGATTCTTCCAGATTGATTTTTGGAAGGTTATATGATTCAAGAAATTTGTCCATTTCACCAAGATTGTCCAATTTTTTGGCATATAGTTCTTCATAGTATTTTCTTACAATGCTTTGTATTTCTGTTGTGTCAGTTGTTATTTCTCCACTGTCCTTTCTAATTTTATTTATTTGAGTCCTCTCTCTTTTTTTCTTGGTGAGTCTAGTTAAAGGTTCATCAATCTTGTTTACCTTTTCAAAGAACCAGGTTCTGGTTTCATTGATTCTCTGTATTGTTTCCTTAGCCTCTATGTCATTTATTTCTGCTCTGACCTTTATTATTTCCTTCCTTCTACTTTTCTTGGGTTTTATTTGTTGTTCTTTTTCTAGTTCTTTTAGATGCAGGGTCAGGTTGCTAATTTGAGCTTTTTCTAGCTTCTTTTGATATGCCTGTAGTGCAATAAACTTCCCTCTCAGAACTGCTTTTGCTGTGTCCCATAAATTTTGAGTTGATGTATGCTCATTATCATTTGTTTTTAGAAACTTTTTTATTTCTTCTTTGATCTCATTGTTAATCCATTCATTATTTTTTTTTAATTTTAATATATATTTTATTATTAATTCTAATGAGGTGACACCAATAAATCAGGGTACATATGTACAATGAAAACATCTCCAGGTTATCTTATCATTCAATTGTGTTGCATACCCATCACCAAAAGTCAAATTGTCCTCTGTCACCTTCAATCTGGTTTTCTCTGTGTCCCTCCCCTCCTCCCTATCCCACTTTTCCCTCCCTCCCCCCATCTCATAACCAACACTCTCTTGTCCATGTCTCATACCCTCACTTTCATGTCCCACCTATGTATGTAATCGTGCTGTTCTCAGTTTTTCTTTTTTTCTGATTTACTTATTTCACTCCGTATAATGTTATCAAGGTACATCCATTTTGTTATAAATGATCCGATGTCATCGTTTCTTATGGCTGAGTAGTATTCCATAGTATATATGTACCATAGCTTTTTAATCCACTCGTCTTCTGACGGACACTTGGGCTGGTTCCAGATCTTCGCTATTGTGAACAATGCTGCCACGAACATGGGGGCGCATTTCTTCTTTTCGAACAGTGCTATGGTGTTCTTAGGGTATATTCCTAAAAGTGGGATAGCTGGGTCAAAAGGCAGTTCGATTTTTAATTTTCTGAGGAATCTCCAAACTGTTTTCCACAGTGGCTGCACCAGTCTGCATTCCCACCAGCAGTGCAGAAGGGTTCCCTTTTCTCCACATCCTCGCCAGCACTTATTCTGTGTTGTTTTGCTGATAAGTGCCATTCTGACTGGTGTGAGGTGATATCTCATTGTGGCTTTAATTTGCATTTCTCTAATGATTAGTGATGTTGAGCATTTTTTCATATGCCTATTGGCCATCTGTATGTCCTCTTTGGAGAAATTTCTATTCATTTCTTTTGCCCATTTTTTGATTGGGTTGTTTGTCTTCCTGGTGTTGTGTTTTATAAGTTCTTTATAAATTTTAGTTATTAACCCCTTATCAGATGTGCTGTCGAATATGTTCTCCCATTGTGTGGTTTGTCTTCTTATTCTGTTCCTATTGTCTTTAGCTGTGCAAAAACTTTTTAGTTTGATATAGTCCCATTTGTTTATCTTGCCTTTTATTTCAGTTGCCCATGAAGATAAATCGGCAAATATACCGCTGCTACAGATGTCGGAGAGCTTGCTGCCTATGTTTTCTTCTAAGATGCTTATGGTTTCACGGCTTACATTTAAGTCTTTTATCCATTTTGAGTTTGTTTTTGTGAATGGTGTAAGTTGATGGTCTAGTTTCATTTTTTTGCAGGTAGATGTCCAATTTTCCCAACACCATTTGTTAAAGAGGCTGTCTTTACTCCATTGTATGTTCTTTCCTCCTTTGTCAAATATCAGTTGTCCATAAAGCTGTGGGTTTATTTCTGGGTTCTCTGTTCTGTTCCATTGATCTATGTGCCTGTTCTTATGCCAGTACCAGACTGTCTTGAGTATAATGGCCTTATAGTAAACCTTGATATCAGGAAGCGTGATACCTCCTGCTTTATTTTTTCTTTTTAAGATTGCTGAGGCTATTCGTGTTCTTTTTTGGTTCCATATAAATTTTTGGAATATGTGTTCTATATCTTTGAAGTATGTCATTGGTATTTTAATTGGTATTGCATTGAATTTATAAATTGCTTTAGGTAATATAGACATTTTAATGATGTTTATTCTTCCTAGCCATGAGCACGGTATATGCTTCCACTTGTTTGTATCTTCCTTGATTTCTTTTATCAATGTTCTATAATTTTCCGAGTACAAGTCCTTAACCTCCTTGGTTAAATTTACTCCTAGGTACTTTATTTTTTTGGCTGCAATAGTGAAGGGGATTGTTTCCTTAATTTCTTTTGCTGATATTTCATTGTTGGTGTATAGAAATGCCTCTGATTTCTGAGTATTAATTTTATATCCTGTCACCTTGCTGAATTCATTTATAAGGTCCAGTAGTCTTTTGACTGAGACTTTAGGGTTTTCAATATACAATATCATATCATCTGCAAATAATGACAGTTTTACTTCTTCTTTTCCAATTTGTATGCCTTTTATTTCTTCTTCTTGTCTGATTGCTGTAGCTAGGACTTCCAGAACTATGTTGAATAAGAGTGGTGAAAGTGGGCAACCCTGCCTGGTTCCTGATCTTAAGGGGATTGCTTTTAATCTTTGTCCATTTAGTATGATGTTTGCTGTCGGTTTATCGTAGATGGCCTTTATCATGTTAAGGAATGATCCCTGTATTCCCACTTTACTGAGAGTTTTGAGCATGATTGGGTGCTGGATTTTATCAAATGCCTTTTCTGCATCTATTGAAATTATCATGTGATTTTTGTCCTTCCTTTTGTTTATATGGTGAATCACATTGATTGATTTGCGAATATTGAACCAGCCTTGCCTCTCCAGAATAAATCCCACTTGATCGTGGTGTATGATTTTTTTCATATATTGCTGGATCCGGTTGGCTAATATTTTGTTGAGAATTTTAGCGTCTAAATTCATCAGGGATATAGGCCTATAATTTTCTTTCTTTGTGTTGTCTTTGCCCGGTTTTGGGATCAGAATTATGCTCGCCTCATAAAAGGAGTTTGGAAGTCTTCCTTCCTCTTGAATTTTTTGAAATAGCTTGAGGAGAATAGGAATTAGTTCTTCTTTGAATTTTTGATAGAATTCACTTGTGAAGCCATCAGGCCCAGGACTTTTCTTTTGGGGGAGTTTTTTGATAACTGTTTCTATCTCATTTGTTGTAATTGGTCTGTTTAGGTGTTCTGATTCTTCCAGATTGATTTTTGGAAGGTTATATGATTCAAGAAATTTGTCCATTTCACCAAGATTGTCTAATTTTTTGGCATATAGGTCTTCTTAGTATTTTCTTACAATGCTTTGTATTTCTGTTGTGTCAGTTGTTATTTCTCCACTGTCCTTTCTAATTTTATTTATTTGAGTCCTCTCTCTTTTTTTCTTGGTGAGTCTAGTTAAAGGTTCATCAATCTTGTTTACCTTTTCAAAGAACCAGCTTCTTGTTTCATTGATCCTCTGTATTGTTTCCTTAGCCTCTATGTCATTTATTTCTGCTCTGACCTTTATTATTTCCTTCCTTCTACTTGTCTTGGGTTTTATTTGTTGTTGTTTTTCTAGTTCTTTTAGATGCAGGGTTAGGTTGCTTATTTGAGCTTTTTCTAGCTTCTTATGATATGCCTGTAGTGCAATAAACTTCCCTCTCAGAACTGCTTTTGCTGTGTCCCATAAATTTTGAGTTGATGTATGCTCATTATCATTTGTTTCTAGAAACTTTTTTATTTCTTCTTTGATCTCATTGTTAATCCATTCATTATTTAATAACATGCTATTTAGTTTCCAAGTGTTTGAGTATTTTTCAGTTTTTTTTTTTTTGTGTGGTTAATTTCTAGTTTCATGGCATTGTGATCAGAGAAAATGCTTGATATGATTTCAATCTTCTTAAATTTATTGAGACCATTTTTGTGTCCTAACATGTGGTCTATCCTAGAAAACGTACCATGAGCGCTTGAGAAGAATGTATATTCTACTGCTTTAGGGTGAAAAGTTCTGAAGATATCTATTAAATCAAGTTGATCTAGTGTATCCTTTAAGTCTGCTGTTTCTTTATTAATTTTCTTTCTTGAGGATCTATCCAGTGTTGTTAGAGGGGTATTGAAATCCCCTACTATGATAGTATTGCTGTTAATCTCGCCCTTTATATCCATCAAAGTTTGCTTTATGTATGTCGGGGCTCCTATATTTGGTGCATAGATATTTACAATAGTTATATCTTCCTGTTGAATTGTTCTCTTTATCATTATGTAGTGTCCTCCTTTATCTCTTACTACAGCCTTTGTTTTAAAGTCCATTTTGTCTGATATAAGTATTGCTACCCCTGCTTTTTTTTCATTTCCATTTGCATGAAATATTTTTTTCCATCCTTTTACCTTCAGTCTATGAGCATCTTTTGTTTTAAGGTGTGTCTCTTGTAGACAGCATATGTATGGGTCCTGTTTCTTTATCCATGCAGCTACCCTATGTCTTTTGATTGGATCATTTAATCCATTTACATTTAAGGTTATTATTGATATGTAGTTGTTTATTGCCATTTTATTCTTTAAAGCTGTATTCTTCTTTTGCTCTATTCATTCCTCTGCTTTCTTTTTCTGGGAAGCTCTTTATTTCTCTAATTTTAAACGTTAGCCTTGCTGGATAAAGTAGTCTTGGTTGTAGGTTCTTGTTCTGCATTACTTTGATTATTTCTTGCCATTCCCTTCTGGCCTCAAGTGTTTCTGTTGAGAAGTTCGATTTCATCCTTATGGGGGCTCCTTTGTAGGTGATAGTCTTTTTTTCTCTAGCAGCTTTTAAAATTTTTTCTTTATCCATTAGCTTTGGTATTTTAACTATGATGTGTCTTGGTGTAGATCTTTTTGGGTTTCTCTTTAATGGAGTTCTGTGTGCTTCTTGAATGTGTGGAGTGTTTCCCAGCCTTAATTTAGGGAAGTTTTCTGCTATGATTTGATTGAACAAAGTTTCCATTTCCTGTCCTCTCTCCTCTTCTTCAGGCACCCCTATGATGCGAATGTTGTTTCTCTTCATGTTGTCACAAAGCTCCCTTAGAATTTCCTCACATTTTTTAAGTCTCTTTTCCTTTTTCTTCTCTGCTTCTGTGCCTTTGTTTATTGTGTCCTCTAACTCACTTATTCGATCCTCAGCATCATCCATCCTGCTTTAAATTCCTTCCATTGTGGTCTTCAGTTCTGACACTGTATTTGTCATTTCTGTCTGATTCTTTTTTATTATTTCAATTTCATTTTTTATACTTTTTATCTCTTTATTTAGGTGTTCATAATGACTATCCATTGTTGCTCTAATTTCTTTGAACATCCTAACTATCATTATTCTAAATTCTGCTTCTGGTAATTTGGTTATATCTGGTTCATTCAGGTCCTTCTCTGCGGATTTCTCTTGATTCATTTGGTTTGCATTCCTTTGCCTGCCCATTTTTTCTGTGTATAAGCAAGTTGTGGCCACTGGAATCCAGTAGGTGTTGCCTTTGTGTTCTCTAGGTGTGGTCTATCTGCTGGCCCCCACCCCCTCTGCCAGTGCCTAGGGTGGTTGGGTATGAGCGGTGCCAGCGCCGGCCCACTGTGGCTTTTGCGGTGATTTCTGCCTTTCCTCCGTGGGAGGGGCTGTCACTGAAGCCACAAGATTAGCACCAAGGGTAGAGGTGAGCACCTTTGCTCAGCTGCGGACCCAGCCTATTTCCGGACTTCCGCCCAGAACCAGCAGTCGGAGCCTGCTCGCTACAGTTCCACGGGTTTGGCGGGGCTTTTGACGTGCTCTCAGCTGTAAGCTTTTGCCCGTCTGGAGCTTTAGCCCTGCCCTCGAGGCCAGGGCCCTTCTGCGCAGGGTCAGAAACCAAGGTTTATTGGGGCTGGCGTGTTTGCTGGCTTCCGCTCAACTGCGGACTTCCGCTCGTCCCGGACTCTACCCCGCCCCCGCGTTCGGAGCCCGCTCGTGCTCGTGTGAATGTTATCCGCGGTTTCTTTGGCCGGATGGGTATAGTAACATGGGCTCAGCTGTGAGCCTCCACTTGTCTCAGGGTCCACCCCATTCCCGTGCTCAGAGCCCACTCGCGCACATATACTGGCCAACCGTGGTTTCTCCGGCTGGGGATGGGGTGGGGGACTGGTAGCGTCAGCTCAGCCACGAGCCCCTGCCTGTCCCTGGTTCTAGCTCGGTCCCCGCGGTCAGGGCCGGCTTGCGCAGGGCCTGCCCGTTCCTGGCCTCCCGCTTTGTCCCCGTTAGTGGGATTAAAGGCGGGCCCGCAGCTTCCGGACCACTTTCGCGCGTCTCCTCCGACTCTCTGGGCTAGACCGATCTCCCACCGGCTTGGCCTCTGCCCACGCTGACAGAATCACCTTTCAGCGTCCTGCCGCCCCCAAACCTTAAGCAGCCCTCAGCAGAGTAGGAAGGGACCTAATACTCCACACTCTAGGCCTGGGAGCTCCCTCACTTGTTTCACAGCTCAAAACTGTCCAAACGCCTCTTCTAGGCTCTGGGACTGCAGGCTGGGGCTTGGTTCCTGGGACCCAGGTCCCTCCCTCTCCGCCAAACTCTCCTCCCGCCACACGGGATTCTCCGGGCTGCCGTTTGCTCCGGGGAGCTGGGCAGCCCTCTTCGCGTTTTCGCTATTCCTACCAGTCTCATTGTGGCTTCTTCTGTGTTCCTTGGTTGAAGAGTCCACTTAGTTTTGTTCAAAGTTGGTTTATCCAGGTGATGGTTCTTAAAATTGAGTTGTAATCCACTTTGGTTCTGGGAGTTGGAAGTTGGTACGTCCGCCTACTCCGTCGCCATCTTGCTCCCCCCCTGAACATTTGTTTTTATTAATAAAAACCTTTTGATGATTTCTTGAGATTCATGTTTTCAAACTTTTTAAGGGGATTGTTGAAATCTGACAAAGCTTCTGTTAAACCCTTCTCTGTGAGTTTTCTTGGGGGTTCTTCTATCTCTTTTGCATTTTTATTTTCTCTTGCCTCTTCTTCAGCTATGCATTCTTATTTCAGTTTCAACAACATCTCATTAGTCAATTCCTCAGGAACCATCTCTAGAAACTCCTCAATGTCATACTCAGATAGTCTCAAGGTAAAGTTGGTTGCCATCTCAATTGGTTAATGCCATCTGCTACTCATCCTTGACAAAACTTTTGAAGGTATAGATGAACAAAGTCAAAACAAGGTTTCTGATGCAGTCATAGACATAATCCTTTCAAAATTGCATTAGTGTCTTCCACAGTTGCAACATTATCTGGGCACAAGTACAAGTACTTCTCAAGTCTTCATACACAGCTATTACTCCTTGATCCACTGGTTGGACCAAAGAGGTAGTGTTTGGAAGGGGAAATATCAATTAATATTGGGATAAAAATCACCAATGAAAAAAGAATGTTTAGGAGCATTATCTACTATTAGCAGAATCTTGAAAATTATGTTATTCTCCAAATAGCACTCCACTTTTCTGGCATAACAAGCAGGACATCTTGGAAGTGGAGCTGGGTCATCATGATTTTTTATTGCTCCTGTAATACACTGGCTATGGGTGCTAATTGATACGTTTGAAGGCCCTGGGATTGTCACTGTGCCACGTCACAGAAGGTTTCAATTTGTAGCCTGTAGCATTACCCCCAAGAAAGACTTTTATCATGTCCTTAAAAGCCTTGAAATTTGGCATTGATTTGGCCTCCTTATGGATAAAAGTCTTTTTAGGCATCCATTTCCGGACTAGGGAGGTTTAATCCACGTTGAATGTTGTATCTGGGAAGTGATTTTCCTCTACAATTAGCTTACCAGAATTTTCAAAAATTCTTCAGCTCTCTTCACATCAGCACTCTCAAACTCATCACTCACTTTCACATTATGTAACAAATAACAATTCTTAAATTGTTTATCTTCATACAACATTAAGAGGGTAACTTTTCTGTGAGCCAACAGAAGATTTCTGGTGGACTGACACTGGCCCACTGACTTGCAGTTGATAATCACTGGTTTAAACATTATAGTCAATTTCAGCTTTTTTTTAACATTACCAACAAACTTTTGCTTTGGCCATGATAGTCACAGTGTTAAGAGGAATGCACTTCTGTTTCTGGTCTTCAATCTAAGTCATTAGAAGTTTTCTCATGTCTAATATAGGTAATAGCTTCTGTCACATTGTTGTTGTTTTTTTTAAGATCATAGTTATGATAAAATGGGACATACCTGACTGGTGAGCAATACCCATTACTGATTTTTCACCTTTGTAGACCTTAATCATGTTTAATTTAATCTACAGTTTAGTTACTCAATGTGGCCTCTTGCCGACAATATTAGCAGGATGTGCTATTGATATGCTCAAGAGCAATAATGAACATGGATTAAATGAAACACACAAAAAATAATGCAATCAAGAGATGTAGTAAATGGATGTATGAGGCTGATGCTTATATATCACAACATACTGTTTTATGGCAAACTTTTTTTATAGAAGTAGAAAGAGTACATTGTAAAATAATGATAAAAGTATATTAAAGGGAGTGATGTTGGAGAAATGGCAGCATGAGAGATACTCCTCATCTCTCCCCTTGAAATTTCAACAAATTCTACAACTATATGGAGAGCAAAAAACCCAGATGAACCTGAAATATACACACACCAGATAGACAAAGGTATGATCGCACAAGAAGGTGGGCCAAAGTACAGAAGAAAAAATAAAACCAGAGGACTGAGTCGCCTTCCTCATGAACCTGAGGGAGGGAGGTACTTTTTGTACAGGCTTTGTCTCAGACACAAACAAACTGGGAAGAAAGTCTGGGGGAAAGGAGAAGAGCAAGGGGTAATGACCAAAAACAGAGAGTAGGGCCACTTCCCGGTGTTTGCTGCACCCGTGATTGGAGGGCTGAGCTATTACAGGCATGGGGCACACACAAAGCCAGTGACAAGTTCCCAAGAACTGCAGGCAAGTAGCTTGTGGAGATCAGCCTACAAAACACTGGGGTGCATTGATCTGCCCACCTGACTGGCATAATTTAGCCTGTGGCACCAGACATGCTTGGTCTAGGATCTGTGCACCACCAACTCTGAAGCTCAGACACCAGCTAGCTGGAGGAATTTTAGCATGTGTGGACGAGAAGCCCCTGATCTGTGATCTGTGCCACAGCTGCTCCCAAAACTCGGGGACACCAGCTTGTGGCGCACTTCCCCTGCCCAGCCCAGGGCTGTGCCTGGAGAGCTTAGAAGGGTATCAAGGAGGGACTGGACTCCGTTATTCCAGCATCCCCATTCCTCATTGCTTCCCTTGCTGTGAAAACAGCAGTGGTGGCGGATCCTCCTCCACTAGGTCTCTAGGCTGCTCTCTCCTGTGAGAGGCAGGGACACCTGGAAACTAGATCCCCTGCTCTGTTGGGATGTGGGGAGGGCCCTGGAGGACTCCTGGTCTGTCAGTGCTGGTATTATAAAGTTGCAAAGCTCTAACAATAAGCCCCTCCTACCAATGTGACGACCTTGCCTCCATCATTACAAAGGTGACAGCTAAGTCTTAACAGACCACCCAAGAATCTTACAGAGGTAAATCTTGTAGTGCACCACCCCCTGCCAGAATAAAAAAATAATTATCTCTTATTTGGATTATTAACAATATCACCCACAAATGCCATCAAGGAAAAAAAAATCAAATATGGTTATACAGGATAGAGATGTAGCTCAGATAGATGATGAAAAATCTCCAGGAAAAAATCTCAATTACATTAGAGCATAATGAGAGAATTCAAAATGACAGAGAATTCAAAAAGAGCTTAATGACAGCTCTAAAAATACTCAGTAAGATACAAAACACTGAAAGGCAATTTAGTGAGCTCAGAAAACAGCTAAATGAATAAAAAGAGAACTTCACCAAGAAAATTGAAACTATAAAAAAGGACCAAACAGAGATGAAAAACTCAATACACGAACTGAAAAATGAGGTAACAGATTATTCAATAGAACAAGCCAGATAGAGGAGGAAATCAGTGACATTGAAGACAGGGAACTAGCGATACTACAGAGATAAGAAGAGAGAGATTCGTGATTTTAAAAAAAATGAGAAAGCCCTACAAGAATTGTCTGACTCCATCAGGAAGAGCAATATAAGAATAATGGTTATATTAGAAAAGGAAGAGAATAAAAAAGGAATGGAAAACATATTGAAACAAATAATTGAAAACTTCCCAAATCTCTGAAAAGAGTTAGAGCCTCAATTCCAAGAACCAAACGGAACACTGAGTTACCTCAACCCAAATAGACTTACTCCAAGGCACATTGTGATGATATTATCACAAATCATTGACAAAGAAAGAATCCTTGACATGGCTAGGGAGAAATAGGATATAAAATATAAAGGAAGGCTCACTAAGCCAGCATCAGATTTCTCAGCAGAAACTCTAGAAGCCAGAAAAAAATGGACCCCAACATTTAAAGTACTGAAAGAGAGGAACTACCAGCCAAGAATACTATATTCATCAAAGCTATCCTTCAAATATGAAGGAAAAATGAAAACATTTATAGACATATATAAGCTGAGGGAACTTATCACCAGAAAATCCCCACTACAGGAAATACTAAAGGGGGTTACCCAAACAGATACAAAGAACAAAACAAGTAAAAAATTTTTAAGGAAACCACAATAAAAAGAAGGATAATCTGGGACAACAATAACATAAAAGGAGAGAGGATAAAAATCAGCAGTAACAAAGGAGGATGGAGTGCAGAAGCACTCATAAGATAATGGACTCTAATAAATATGATAATTTTTCTTCTAATAATTTAATAGTAACCACCCCTGAAAATAACCTACAGAAACACATAGCGTAAAAAGGGAAGAAACAGAAAATAGAAGTATAAAATACCACCAAACAAAAACAAATGACAGAAAAACATAAAAGAAGAACAAACAAGACACAAAGCTATCAGAAAGCAGTATATAAGATAGCAATAGGAAATCCTCAAGTGTCAATAATTACATTAAATGTAAATGGATTGAACTTACCAATAAAGAGGCACAAAGTAGCAGATTGGATCAGGAAGCAAAACCCAACAATATGCTGCCTTTAAGAGACACATCTAAGCTACAAGGATAAAAATAGATTCAAAGTGAAAGGTTAAACAATGATTCTACAAGCAAATAATATCCAAAGAAAAGCAGGAGTAGCTATAGTATATCTGACAATCCTGACTACAAGACAACAAAGGTAAGCAGAGACAAGGAATGACATTTCATAATGATAAAAGGTACAATGTGTCAAAAAAAAATAACACTCCTTAATATATAAGCACCAATCCAAGGAGCACCAAAATATATAAGAAAAATACTAACTGATCTAAAAATGCAAACCGAAAAAATATATAATCATGCTTGGAGACCTCAATACACTATTGATGGCTTTAGATCATTCATCCAAACAGAAAATCAATAAATAAATATCAGCCTTAAATGAAACACTAGAACAAATGGATATAATAAACATCTACAGAACATTTCATCCCAAAATGTCAGAGTATACATTTTTCTTCAGTGCACATGGAACATTCTCAAGAATAGACCATATGTTGGACCACAAAAGCACCACCAACAAATTTAGAAATATTGAAATTATATCAAGCATATTCTCTGATCATATGGTTTTGAAACTAGAATTCAACAGCTAAAAAGAAGTAAACATACCCACAAAAATGTGAAAATTAAACAACATACTTCTAAAACAATGAATGGGTCAAAGAAGAAATAAAAGCAGAGATAAAAAAATATATACAGACTATATATATATATATATATATATATATACAGACAAATGAAAATGACAACACAACATATCAGAATCTCTGGAATGCAGCAAAAGCAGTAATAAGAGGTAAGTTCATATCATTACATGCTTATATGAAAAAGCAAGAGAGAGTCCAAGTAAACAACCTAACATTCCATTTTAAGGCTCTAGAAAAAGAAGAAAAAGGCAATCCAAAACCAGCAAAAGAAAGGAAATAATAAAAATCAGAGCAGAAATAAATGAAATAGAGAACAGAAAAACTATTAAAAAATCAATACAACAAAGAGCTGGTTCTTTGAAAAGATCAAGAAAATTGACAACCCGCTGGCAATACTCACTAAGGAAAAAAGAGAAAGACTCATGTCAAAAAAATCTAAAATGAAAGAGGAGAAATCATCACAGATATCATAGATATACAATGAATTATCACAGAATACTATAAAAATTATATACCACCAAATTCAACAATCTGGAAGAAATGGATAAACTCCTAGAACAATACAATCTTCCTAGACTGAATCATGAAGAAGTAAATAGCCTAAATAGACCAATAAGCAGGGAGGAAATAGAAGCATCAAAAACCTCCCCCAAAATAAAAGTTCAGGCCAGATGAATATTCTAGTGAATTCTACCAAACATTCAAAGAAGACTTGGTTGCTATTTTATTCAAAGTCTTTAAAAAAATGAAGAAGCAATACTTCCAAACACATTTTATGAGACTAACATAATCCTCATACCAAAACCTGGCAAGGACAACACACAAAAAAAGAAAACTACAGACCAATATCTCTAATAAATACAGATGCTAAAATCCTAAATAAAATACTAGCAAATTGAATACAACAACACGTCAATAAAATAATTTATCATGATCAAGTGGCATTCATCCCAGAAACACAAGGATTCAACATACATAAAACAATTAACGTAATACATCATATAAACAAAACAAAGAGGAAAAATTATATGATCCTATCAATAGATGCAGAAAAGCATTCAATAAAATACAACATCATTTTATGTTTAAAACACTCAACAAAATGGGTATAGAAACAAAATACCTCAACATAAGAAAGGACATTTATGACAAACCATCAGTTAACATCATACTAAATAGTAAAAAACTGAAAAAAGTTTTCCTAAAATCAGGAACAAATCAAGGCTGTCCACTCTCTCCACTCCTATTCAACATAGTGCTGGAAGTTCTAGCCAGAGCAATCAGATAAGAAAAAGAAATGAAAGGCATCCATATTGGGAAAGAAGAAGTAAAGGTTTCACTTTTTACAGATGGCATGATCCTGTACATAGAAAACCCCCAAAACTACACAGAAAAGCTATTAGAAATAATAAACCAATATAGTAAGGTGGCAGGTTACAAAATTAATATACAAAGTCTGCTTTTTTATATGCCAATAATAAAACCTCAGAAAAAGAACTCAAAAAAATAAAATACTTAAGAATAAACATAACAAAGGATGTAAAGAACCTATATACTGAAAACTACAAAGTATTATTAAAGGAAATTGAAAAAGACACAATGAAATGAAAAAATATTTCTTGTTCATGGATAGGAAAAATAACTATAGTTAAAAATGACTATATTACCCAAAGCAATATACAAAGTTAATATAACTCCCATCAAAATTCCATTGTCATATTTTAAAGAAATGGAACAAAAAATCATCAGGTTTATATGGAACCATAAAAATCCTCAAATAACCAAAGTAATCTTAAGAAAAAAAAATGAAGCTGGAGGCATTATAATACCTGACTTCAAATTGTATTATTAAGCCACAATAATCAAAACAGCATGGTATTGGCAGAAAAATAGACACTTAGAACAATGGAACAGAATAGAGAGCCCAGAAATAAAACCACATATATATGGTCAAATCATCTTTGATAAAGAGGCCAAAAACACACAATGAAGAAAAGAAAGCCTCTTCAATAAATGGTACTGGGAAAACTGGAGAGCCACATGCAAAAGAATGAAACTCAACTAGAGTTTGTCCCCTTGTACCAAAATGGATCAAAGACCTAAATATAAGACCTAAAACAATAAACTACATAGAAGAAAATATAGGTACTAAACTCATGAGCCTTGGCCATAAAAAACATTTTATCAATTTGACTCCAAAGGCAAGGGTAGATAGTGAAGGCAAAGATAAATAAATGAGACTACATCAGACTAAGAAACTTTTGCTCAGCAAAAGAAACTGACAACAAAACAGACACCTAACTAAGCGGGAGATGACATTTTCAAACAACAGCTCAGATAAGGGCCTAATATCCAAAATATACAAAGAACTCACAAAACTCAACAACAAACAAGCAAATAATCCACTAAAAAAAATTAAAAGAGGACATGAACAAACACTTCTCCCAGGAAGAAATACAAATGGCCAATAGATATATGAAAAGATACTCATTTTCACTAGTATTTGAGAAATGTAAATCAAAACTACAATGAGATACCACCTCAAACCTGTTAGATTAGCTATTATTAACAAGACAGGTAACAACAAGTGTTGGAGAGGCTTTGGAGAAAAAGGAACCCTCATTCACTGTTGGTGGGAACGTAAAGTAGTACAACCGTTATGGAAGAAAGTATGACCCAGCAATCCCTCTACTGGGTATATACCCCCCAAAACCCAAAAACATTGGCACGTAAAGACAAATGGAGCTCCATGTTCATCTCAGCATTGTTCACAGTGGCCAAGACATGGAAACAACCACAAAGCCCTTCAATAGATGATGGGATAAAGAAAATGTGATACATATATACTATGAAATACCATTCAGCCATAAGAAATTATGACATAGGATCATTTACGACAACATGGATTGACCTTAATAACATTATAATGAGTGAAATAAGTAAGTCGGATAAAACAAAAAAATGTATGATTCCATACATAAGTGGGACATAAAATTGATACTCATGGACATAGAAGTGCAGTGGTTACCAGGGGGCAGGGAAGAGTAGAGAGGGAGGAGGGTAGGGGAGGAGAGGGGCTTAAAAAGGAACAAAATATAGGATGACAGAAAATGATTTGACTTTGGGTGATAGGTATACAACATAATCAACTGTCCAAAGGATGTGCAGATGTTTTCTCTAAATTTATGTACTCTGATTGACCAATATCACCCTGTTAAATTTAACTTTCTAAATTAAAAAAAAAAGTATAACAAAAACAAAAATAAATAAGACTACAATGAGATACAACAACAAATAATAAAGTTGATTTGCTAAATAAAAATTATATACATAAACCACAAAACAGTCATTTATTACCATTATCAATATTATGTACTGTACATAATTGTATGTGCTATACTTTCATACAACTGGCAGCACTGTAGGTTTGTTTACCACCGTTATCACAACCACATGTGTAGTGTATTGTACTATGACGTTACAATGGCTACACTGTCACTAGGTGATAGGAGTTTTTTTGGCTTTGTTATAAGTTTATGGGACCACTGTCATATACAAGTCCAATGTTGACTGAAATGTTATATCATATATGAGTCCATCAATGACTTCAATTTTGTTATGTAGCAGGTCAGTATTTCAATGAATTACTCTTCCTGTTAATAACAACAACAAACTACTTTGAAATGAGTTACTGTGATAACAAAAGTATCTTTGATGATGACTATTTTTCTAGAGAAATCTACAAGATAATTTTATCAGTTAGGGGCAAATGACATAAACCCTAATCTATACTAGAGAGAATTTAATACAAAAAAAATTTATTGGTTTACATACATAAAAAGTCTGGACATAAATATGTTGCTTCAGATTAGACTTTATCTAGCAGCTGAAATAATATCACCAATGACCTTGGACTTCTCCATCTCTCTATGTCAAGGACTTTTCTACTGGTTGCAAAAACGTTACAGCAGCTTTGAGCTTCACATTCTTATATGACACCATCTGTAAGAAGAGAGTCTACCAATGGCTCCTCCAAAAATTGAGAAAGTTTTCCTTTCCCTGAAGCCAATGTTACCTCATATCTGATTCTAGAGTATTATGTGCTGATCTCTTGAGGCAACTCGTTTGGCCAAGAAGACTGGATAGTTAGTAGACTTAAGCCAAACACAGCCATATGTAATAATTGAACTTGCACAGGGACATTTAGGCTATCAGGAGAAAAGAAAAACAAGAATTAATTCTGGAAATGAAAAAAAATTAATTCTGGAGACAAAAATCAGATATCTACTACAACAGTAAATAAGGAAATATCAAACTTCTAAAACAGAAATCCCACTGAGGTCAGAAGATAGAAATGAGAGCAGAATTAATGCAAGCCATCAGCTAGCTCCAGTTTTACAACGATTAAACCAGGCAAATACATTTTGCCATATTTTACAAAGCATTCTAGTTGTAAGTACTTGGATGCTTAAAGATTGAGTGGTAAACAGACTACATAGAGGTAGTTTAAAATTAAATTTTTAAAGATACTAATATTCAATGCTCCAGGAAAATAACCATGTTCACTGCAATGTCAGTTGAAGCTATGGAGGCAGACAGATTTGGGTTTGCCTCAAAACTACAATAATTTTTATCTGTGTGGCTTATGACAGGTTATTTTTCCTCCTTGATATTTAGTTTCTTTCAAAGAATAATAGGAATAATAAAGTTTTTAATAATACTTATTTAATGTAGTTTGTGCGAATTAAAATAAAATCTTGTAAGCAAAGCATCTAAATACCTGCCAGAGTATGTAAGCACCCAACGCATGCTGTGGTTAGGTCTAGAATTTTCACCATTGCCACCAAGTTATTCCAATGAATGATGGCAAGATTTTCTCTTCCCAACCACATGAGGACAAAGTAGTGCTTCTGAGGTTTTGGGAGGAAATTAGTATTTTCAAAAGGTCTCTGTTTTTGTTTCCTTGTTACTTTATCTGAGTCTTGCTTCTTTATGAACTCCTGAATGGCCAATTTCTCATGTACAGATATATGTTTGGAATAATCCTGCATCTAAAATAGATCACTTTACAGAAGAAACAATTTCTCTGATGACAAAGGTAAAGTGAAGGAAAAGAAAGACCTCAAGTGAGCAAAAAGTAGGTTGAGAAAGGAACCAAACTTCTCACTTCTATAAAATAATCACAGAATTTTTAAGCAGTTAGTTCATCTATCTAGCTTTTCTAACATTTACAGTAAAAACCTCATGTTTATCTATTTTCTTTTTGGGGAAAAATAAATGCCTTCTTTCTTCCAAAGCCTTTACTATCATCACACAGCAATTATGATCAAAGCAGAGGAGCAATTTGCAAAATATCTTAAAGTTTTGATAAGAAGTATTATTCACAAACTAGGATTCACAGTGAGTGATCTTTATATGTGATAGTGTATCTGACACATTACCTTGGTGTTCTCCTGCTGTCAAGACTTGTTCTAAGTGAACACTCCCATTTGGTGTCCAATAAAACTTATCTGTTCTTTTGTTTCTGACACAAAATATTTGATGCCTTGCAAAGTGGTGAAGTAGGTAACTGTATAATCAGTCAAACTGAGCAGTGCTGTATGCTAAGAGTTGGAGGAAATAAACTTGTCCTGCATTCTTCTCCCCAACCAATATTTCCCTGCCTTTTTCTAGGTGGTAAATGTCTAATTTGACTGTGACCACTTGGACCTCAACTGTAATTTTAATAGGAACCTTCTCAGGCCAATTGGAATAAGAAATGTCATCAGGATTTCTGAATATTTTGCAAACTATGCTATAATATAATCAATTTTCTACTCTGGCTACAGGATGAATCATACATCAATAGTAGGTAGGATGTATTTCTGGTACATTTATTCAATACTGATTGTTGTTTATTTGTTTTATGTGCAGAAGCTTTTTAATTTGATATAGTCCCACTCATTTATTTTTTCCTTCCTTTACCTTTGGGATCAAATTTAAAAATTGTTTTCTACAGCCAAGGTCCATGAGTTTAGTACCTGTTTTCTTCTATGTAATTTAGTGTTTCAGATCTTATATTTAGGTCTTTGATCCACTTTGAATTAATTTTGTGCAAGGGAAAACCTGCAGTCAAGCTTTATTTTTTTGCATGTGGCTTTCCAATTTTTCCAGCACCATTTATTGAAGAGGCTTTTTTTTAATGGTTTGTTTTTTACTTCTTTGTCAAAGATTATTTGTCTATAAAAATGTGGTTTTATTTCTGAGCTCTTGGTTCTGTTCCATTGGTCTCTATGTCTGTTTTTTTGCCAATACCATTCTATTTTGATTATCATGGCTGTATGGTACAATTTGAAGTCAGGTAGTGTGATATGTCTGGCTTCATTCTTTTTACTCTTGATTGATTTGGCTATTCAGGGTTTTTTATGATTCCATACAAACCTGGTGGTATTTTTATTTTATTTTTTTTTTAAAGTGATGTTGGGATTTTGATGGGGATTGAATTAAATTTGAATATTATAGTACTTTGGGTAATTTGGCCATTTTAACTATGCTGATTCCTCCAATCCATGAACATGGAATATTTTTTCATTTCATTTTGTCTTTTTCAAATTCATTCAATAATGCTTGTTATCAGTATAAAGGTCTTTCATATCCTGTGTTAAGTTTATTCCAAGGTATTTTTGTTGTTGTTGTTGCAATTATAAATGGAATTTATTTTCAGTTCATTTTCTAAAGTTTCATCATTGTTGTACAGAAAATTTATACATTTTTGTATATTGATTTTGTATCCTGCAATTTAACGTATCAGCTTACTGGGGTTTTTTTATTAACTTTAATGGGATGACACAAATAAATCAGGGTGCATATGTACAATGAAAACATCTCCAGATTATCTTATCATTCAATTGTGTTGCATACCCATCACCCAAAGTCAAATTGTCCTCTGTCACCTTCTATCTGGTTTTCCCTGTGCCCCTACCCTTCTCCCTATTCAGCTTACTGTTTTTAATAGTATTTTGGTGGAGTCTTTAGGGTTTTCTAGATACACAATCATGCCATTTTTAAGAACTGATAACTTTACTTCTTCTGTCTTGGTATAGATGCCTTTTATTTTTTTCTCTTGCCTGATCACTCTGGCTAAAACTTTCCAAACTATGTTGAATAAGAGTGGAGAGAGTGAGCAGCCCTGTCTTTTTCCTGATTTTAAAGGAAAAGATTTTTACCATTTATTTTGATATTAGATGATGGTTTCTCATACATGGGCTTTATTATGTTGAGGTACTTTCCTTCTATTCCAATTATATTGAGTGTTTTAAGCATAAAGAGATGTTGCATCTTATCAAATGCCTTTTCTGTATATATTGATAAGATCATATGATTTTTGTTCTTTGTTTTGTTGATGTGTTATATAACAATGATTGATTTACATATGTTGAACTATCCATGTGCTCTTGGAATTAATCCCACTTGATCGTGATGTATTATTTTCTGAAGATGTTGTTGTATTCAGTTTGTTAGCATTTTGTTTAAGACTTTTACTTCTGTATTCATGAGAAATATTGTTTTATAGTTTTCTTTTTTGTGTTGTCCTTGCCAGATTTTGGTATCAGGGTTCTGTTGGCCTCATAAAATGTGTTAGGGAGTATAACATATTGTTTTAAAATCAGAATTTAAAGTAAAGACTTTACCACTATCTTTACAGAAATAAAAAAATTATAAGAGAATAAAATAAGTAATTGTATGTCAACAAATTAGATAACCTAGAAAAAAATGGAATTCCTAAAAACACACAAATTACCTTAACTGACTCAAAGAGAAATTAAAAACCTGAATATACTTATATCAAGAGATTAAGTCAGTAATCAAAAACCTTACAACAAAGACAAGTCTAAAACCAGATGGTTTTTATGGGAACTGTACATTTAAAGAAAAAATTCTTATTCTTCTCTTAAAAAGGAAAGTAGAAAATAGTACTTTCTAACTGATTCTATGAAGTCAGGATTATCCTGATACCAAAGTTATACAAAGTCATCATAAGAAAATAAAATTACAGACCAATATCTCTTATGAATGTGAAGATAAAACTTCTCAACAAAATACTAGCGGACTGAATCAAACAGTATATTTAAAAGAATTATATGCCATGATCAAGCAGAGTTTATCCTGGAAATACAAAAATGGTTTCACATGAGAAAATTAATCAATATAATACACCAAATTAATAGGACCAAGGAAAAAAATATATGGTCATCTTAACTGATACAAAAAAACAAAACAAAACTTTTACTAAATCCAATATTATTTATTGTAAGACTTAAAACATGCACACTCAGAAAACTAGTAAGAGAAAAGTCCCTAATATGATTAAGGGCATTTATGAAAACCCACAGTTAATATCATATGTAATAATAGAAAACTGGAAGCTTTCCCCTACAACACAAAAATGCCCATTTTCACCCAAGCTATATTGTATTTTACTACAAGTTCTAGCCAGTGTAACTAGCAAGTGAATAAAATAAAACACATTGATTGAAAAGAAGAAATAAAACTTTCTCTAGTTACAAATAGCATGATTTTATACATAGAAAAATCCGAAAAATCCACACACGAAAAACACTAGAGCTAATAAATTCAGCAAAGAAGCATAATACAAGAACAATATTCAAAAATTAGTTATGTTTATATATAGTAGCAAAAAACAACTGAAAAGGAAATCAAGAAAAATATTTACTTATAATAGTACCCAAAATAATAAAATATCTTTAAAAAATTAACCAAAGGAAAAAAAAATTAACCAAAGAGGTAAAAGATTTGTATACTGAAAACAGCAACAAAAATTGTAAAATAAATTTAAAAAGATTTTTTAAAATTAATTTTAATGGGGTGACTCCAATAAATCAGGGTACATATGTTCAAAGAAAACATGTCCAGGTTATTTTATCATTCAATTATGTTGCATACCCATCACCCAAAGTCAAATTGTCCTCTGTCACCTTCTATTTGGTTTTCCCTGTGCTCCTCCCCTCCTCCCTATCCCAACCTCTCCTCCCTCCTCCCACCCCGTAACCACCACACTCTTGTCCATGTCTCATAGTCTCACTTTTATGTCCCACCTATGTATGAAATCATGCTCTTCTCAGTTTTTTTCTGTTTTACTTATTTCACTCTGTATAATGTTATCAAGGTCCATCCATTTTGTTGTAAATGATCTGATGTCATCATTTCTTATGGCTGAGTAGTATTCCATTGTATATATGTACCAAAGCTTTTTAATCCACTCATCCTCTGATGGACACTTGGGCTGTTTCCAGATCTTCGCTATTGTAAACAATGCTGCCACGAACATGGGGGCACATTTCTTCTTTTAGAACAGTGCTATGGTGTTCTTAGGGTATATTCCTATAACTGGGATAGCTGGGTCAAAAGGCAGTTCGATTTTTAACTTTTTGAGGAATCTCCAAACTGTTTTCCACAGTGGCTGCACCAGTCTGCATTCCCACCAGCAGTGCAGGAGGGTTCCCTTTTCTCCACATCCTCGCCAGCACTTGTTCTGTGTTGTTTGCTGATGAGCGCCATTCTGACTGGTGTGAGGTGATATCTCATTGTGGTTTTAATTTGCATTTCTCTAATGATTAGTGATGTGGAGCATTTTTTCACATGCCTATTGGCCATCTGTATGTCCTCTTTGGAAAAGTGTCTATTCATTTCTTTTGCCCATTTTTTGATTGGATTGTTTGTCTTCCTGGTGTTGAGTTTTATAAGTTCTTTATAAATTTTGGTTATTAACCCCTTATCAGACGTGCTGTCGAATATGATCTCCCATTGTGTGGTTTGTCTTTTTATTCTGTTCTTAATGTCTTTGCCTGTGCAAAAACTTTTTAGTTTGATATAGTCCCATTTGTTTATCTTGCCTTTTATTTCATTTGCCCGTGGAGATAAATTGGCAAATATATTGCTGCTACAAATGTCAGAGAGCTTGCTGCCTATGTTTTCTTCTAAGATGCTTGTAGTTTCACTGCTTACGTTTAAGTCTTTTATCCATTTTGAGTTTGTTTTTGTGAATGGTGTAAGTTGATGGTCTAGTTTCATTTTTTTGCAGGCAGATGTCCAATTTTCCCAACACCATTTGTTAAAGAGACAGTCTTTACTCCATTGTATGTTCTTTCCTCCTTTGTCAAATATCAGTTGTCCATAAAGCTGTGTGTTTATTTCTGGGTTCTCTGTTCTGTTCCATTGATCTAAGTGCCTGTTCTTATGCCAGTACCAGGCTGTCTTGATATAATGGCCTTGTAGTAAACCTTGATATCTGGAAGAGTTATACCTCCTGCTTTATTTTTTCTTTTTAAGATTGCTGAGGCTATTCGTGTTCTTTTTTGGATCCATATAAATTTTTGGAATATGTGTTCTATATCTTTGAAGTATGTCATTGGTATTTTAATTGGTATTGCATTGAATTTATAAATTGCTGTGGGTAATATAGACATTTTAATGTTTATTCTTCCTAGCCATGAGCACGGTATATGCTTCCACTTGTTTGTATCTTCCTTGATTTCTTTTATCAATGTTCTATAATTTTCCAAGTACAAGTCCTTAACCTCCTTGGTTAAATATACTCCTAGGTACTTTATTTTCTTGGCTGCAATAGTGAAGGGGATTGTTTCCGTAATTTCTTTTGCTGACAGTTCATTGTTGGTATATAGAAATGCCTCTGATTTCTGAGTATTAATTTTATATCCTGCCACCTTACTGAATTCATTGATCAGGTCCAGTAGTTTTTTGACTGAGACTTTAGGGTTTTCTATACACAATATCATATCATCTGCAAATAATGACAGTTTTACTTCTTCTTTTCCAATTTGGATGCCTTTTATTTCTTCTTCTTCTCTGATTGTTGTGGCTGGGACTTTCAGGATTATGTTGACTTAGAGTGGTGAAAGGGGGCCCCCCTTCCTGGTTCCTGATCTTAATGGGATTACTTTAATTTTTTGCCCATTTAGTATAATATTGGCTGTGGGTTTGTCATAGATGGCTTTTATGATGTTGACATATGTTCCCTGTATTCCCACTTTGCTGAGAGTTTTGATCATAAATGCTTTTTCTGCATCTCTTGATATTATCTTGTGTTTTTTCTCTTTCCTTTTGTTTATGTGATGAATCACATTGATTTATTTGCAAATATTGTACCAGCCTTTCCTCCCCAAAATAAATCTCACTTGATCATGATGTATGAATTTTTTCATGTGTTGCTGGATTTGATTTGTTAATATTTTGTTGAGAATTTTATCATCTAAAGTCATCAGTCATATTGGCCTATAGTTTTCTTTCTTTGTGTTGTCTTTGCTTGGTTTTAGAATCATAATTATGCTCACCTCATGAAAGCAGTTTGGAAGTTTTTCCTCCTCTTGAACTTTTTTAAATAGCTTAAGAAGGATAGGAGTTAGTTTTTTTATTGTAGTTTATTTCTAGTTTCATGCCATTGTAACCAGAGAAGATGCTTTATATAATTTCAATCTTCTTAAATTTTTTGAGACTCATTTTATGCCCTAACATGTGGTCTATCCTAGAGAATGTACCATGAGCTCTTGAAAAGAAAGTATATTTTGCTGTTTAGGGTGAAAGATTCTGAAGACATCTATTAAATCCAGTTGACCTAGTGTGTCTTTCAAGTCTCTGTTTCTTTGTTAATTTTTTTTCTTGAGAATCTATCTAGTGATGTGAGTGGGGTACTGAAATTCCCTACTATTATAGTATTGCTGTTGGTCTCGCCCTTTATACCCATCAAAGTCTGATTTATCTATTTAAGTGCTCCTATATTAGGTGCGTATATATTTATAATTGTTATATCTTCCTGTTGGATTGCTCCCTTTATCTTTATGTAATGACCATCTTTATCTCTTACTATAGCCTTTGTTTTAAAGCCCATTTTTCTGATATAAGTATTGCTACCCCAGCATTATTTTCATTTTCATTTACATGACATATTTTTTCCATCCTTTTACCTTCAGTCTATGTGCATCATTTGTTTTAAAGTGTGTCTCTTGTAGACAGTATATGTATGGGCCCTGTTTTCTTATCCACACAGCTACCCTATGTCTTTTATTGCCATTTTATTCTTTAAAGCTGTATTCCTCTTTTCCTATATCCTTTTTCTCCTTTGATCTGTTTAAAACAGCCCCTTAGAATTTCTTGCAGCATTGGTTTGGTTGTAGTGAATTCCTTGAGTTTTTTTGTTTTTGTTTTTGTTTTTGTTTTTTTTGTCTGGGAAGATTTTTATTTCTCCTTCAATTTTAAATGATAGCCTTGCTGAATAAAGTAGTCTTGATTGTAGGTTCTTGTTCTGCATTATTTTGAGTATTTCTTGCCATTCCCTTCTGACCTCAAGTATTTCTGTTAAGAAGTCGGATGTCATTCTTATGGGGGCTCCTTTGTAGGTGACAGCAATTTTTTCTCTAGCAGCTTTTAATATTTTCTCTTTATCACTTAGCTGTGGTATTTTAATTGTGATGTGTCTTGGTGTAGATTTCTTTGGCTTTCTCTTTAATGGAGTTCTCTGTGCTTTTTGAACTTGTGAGACTTTTTCCTGCCTCAATTTAGGAAAGTTTTCAGCGAAGATTTGATTGGACAAAGTCTCTATTTCTTGTTTTTTCTCTTCTTCTTCAGGAACCCCTACGATGTGGATGTTATTTCTCTTCATGTTGTCACAGAGCTCTCTGAGAGTTCCCTCAGACATTTTGAGTCATTTTATTTTCTGCTCTGCTTCCATGCCTTTGTTTATCTTGTCCTCTAACTCGCTGATTCGATTCTCAGCTTCATCCATCCTGCTTTTAATTCCTTCCATTGTGTTTTTCATTTCTGATATTGTATTTTTCATTTCTGACTGATTCTTTTTCTTTTTATTATTCATTTTAGAGAGGAGACACAGAGGAGAGAGAAAGAGACAGAAAGGGGGAAGGAGCTGGAAGCATCAACTCCCATATGTGCCTTGACCAGACCAGTGCAGGGTTTTGAACTGGCGACCTCAGTGTTCCCAGGTCGACGCTTTATCCACTGCGCTACCACAGGTCAGGCTCTGACTGATTCTTTTTTATTATTTCAATGTCTTTTTTTATATTTGCTACCTCTTTATTTATGTGATCACAATGACTTTCTATTGTTGTTCTAAGATCTTTCAACATCCTAACAATCATTTTTTTAAACTCTCCATGTGGTAATTTTGTTATATCTGACTCATTCAGGTCCTTTTCTGGTGATTTCTCTTGATTCATTTTGGTTGCATTTCTCTGCCTTCCCATTTTGTCTGTGTATGAGAAGGGTTTAGCCACTGAAGTCCAATAAATGTGGCCTCTGTGTTCCCTAGGTGTGGTCTGTATGCAGGCCCACCACACCCTCTGCCACTACCTCAGGCATTTGGTAGAAGTGTTGCCAGCACCGGCCCTCTATGGCTATCACTGCGGTTTCCGCCTCTCCACCACGGAAGAGGCTATGTTCACGTGCATGTGTCTACAAGCCTTGGCCAGCCTTGGCCTTCATCGCACCCCAGCCGGTGGGGTTGCTCGCTGCACTGGGGTTGCAAGCCTTGGCACCAAGGGCAGGAATGAGCACCTTTGCTCCCCCTTTTCGCAGGCTTTTGCTCCGCCCCCTGCAGGAGGAGCCAGCTCGGGGGTCAGGCCACAAGCCTCTGCTTTGTAGGCTTGGCTGGGCTGCGCGCCTGTGCTCAGCTGCAGATCTCCACCTTTTCCCGGGCTTTCACCTCGCCCCTGCAGATAGAGCTAGCTCATGCATCTAGCCTCAAGCCTCAGCTCCACTGGCTGGAAGGGGCTGCACACCTGTGCTCAGCAATGGGTCTCCACCTGTTCCCGGGCTTTCACCCCACCCCCATGGGTAAAGCTGGCTCACACTTGCTTCGGCCACAAGCCTTGGCTCTTTGAGCCAGGCAAGGCTGTGTGCCTGCGTGCCCTTGCTCGGTGGCAGGTCTCTACCCATTCCCAGGCTTTCACCTTTCCCCTCACAGGCAGGGTTGCAGGTAGGCCCGCAGCCACCAGGACCGCTCTCTCATGTCCTCTATGCCCCCACCAGTCTGGACTGAGCTCACACAGGGTCTCAGTCCTGGCAGGCCCAGCTTCCGCCCTCGCCCATGAAACTACAGTTTCACATCCCTCTGCCACCCGCACTCTGGCAGCCCTCAGCAATGTGGGTGGGGCACTGCAGCTCAGACCCTAACACTCAATACTCTAGTCCTAAAAGCTCCCTCCTTCTAAGCAACTCTTCTCTGAGTGCTGGAGGAGGGCTTGTTTGGCTGGTGTCCTGCTTCCCTTTGTTGGTATTGCTGGTTCCAGGGGAAATATTCACTTCAGATTTCGGGACTGATTCATCCCAGGGGTTATGGTGGCTGTCCCTCAAAGTGTTTCTCCCTGTGACTCCTAGATTACACTCTCTTCCTGCTTCTTCGGTCCTCTCCTCTCTTCCCATCCCCCGGATCCCTGTGTAAGTGGTTATGAAAAAGGTTTTCTGTGTGGTTTCTTTAAGAAGAATCCTGGGTCTGAGAAATCTGCCTCTTTCTCACAAACAGTATCCTGACTTGTTTTGCTGCTAAATACTGCCCATACGCCTCTTCTAGGATCTGGCGCTGCAGGCTGGGGCTTTGTTTCTGGGGCACAGGACCCTGCCTTCTCTGCTAAACTCTCTTCCTGCCACGTGAGTCTCTCCAGATTGCTGTTTGCTCCAGTGAGCTGGGCAGCCCTTTTCACTCATGTTTCTGCTTTTCCTACCAGTCTGTGTGGCTTCTTCAGTGTTCCTTGGTTGAATAGTCCTCTTTAGTCCAAAATTGGTTTTTCCAGATGATGGTTCTTAAAATTAAGTTGTAATCCACTTACTATTTTGACTAGAACCCATTCCCATCTCTTTCTCCTTCCTGCTTTATAAATCTTTTTCTTTCTACAAGATGATTACCATCAGCATTGCAACTTACTGTGATATCTT
This sequence comes from Rhynchonycteris naso, assembly GCA_037038555.1. Taxonomy (NCBI): domain Eukaryota; kingdom Metazoa; phylum Chordata; class Mammalia; order Chiroptera; family Emballonuridae; genus Rhynchonycteris; species Rhynchonycteris naso. Next base: position 238,695,090 of record CM072998.1, on the reverse strand, counting down.
CCATCTAAAAATAAAATAAAGCAAGAATTTTCCTCCTGTTGTGTTTTTCTGTGCCTGGAACTAGAGAAAACTATCCTAATCATGAATCAAAATCTAAACATAATTTTTAAAATGTGTCACATTTGATTTATAAAAACAAAAAAAAATTATTGCAGAAAAAAAATACTGTAAGTAAAGTGAAAATAAAAAACTGGGAAAAATATTTACAGCTTTTACCATAGATGAAGGATTAATGTCCCTGATATATAAGAAGCTTTCAAAAATAGATTTTAAAAAGTCAAAAGTGTTATAAAGAGTCCTACAGAAAATATCCTATAGAAATTTATTTTAAATATGTAGAATGATGTTCAAACTTGCTAATAAATTTTTCTAATTGAATTTATTGGGGTGACATAGGTTCACAAAACCATGCAGGTTTCAAGAGTACAACTTAATGAAAACATCATTTGCACACTTCATCATGTGCCCACTGCCCCAAGCAAAGTCTCTTTATGTCTCCATTTTTACCCCCTTTGCTTACCCATACCTAGACCCCAACTCAACTTCCCTCTGAAAGAAGGTGAAGGGATTAGCCAAAAAATATAAATAACTAAAATTATATATATACATCAGTGGTTCTTAACCTGAGTTCTATCGAACCCTCGGGGTTCAATGAGTCAGTCTCAGGGGTTCGGAGAAACCTCTGCCGCGGAGGCCAGAATAAAGTAATACCGTAATTTTTTGTGAGTTCATGCACTTTGTTGGTTTTGTTCTTTGAGCAAGGTGCTGTTCATGCAACTGGCAAAAATACTCATTTTGTGCATCAGTAAAAAACATATGCCTATGTCTTGAATTTGGAAAAAAAATCATATTTTATTTATCACTAAAGAAGGGTTCGGTGAATGCGTATATGAAACTGGTGGGTTCGGTACCTCAAAAAAGGTTAAGAACCACTGATTATATATATATACACACACACACACACACACACACACACACACACACATAACACATTGACATAGAGAATAGTGTGGTGCTCATACATTTTTAACAATATAAATTTAAAATATACTAAACTTTCCTATCTCTCTGTTATATTGACAGAAACATCTAAACTTTTTGGAACACACTGTTAGCAAGGCTGAGGATATAGCTCTCTCTAACCTTATTGCTAGGACTGCAAAATGGTACAATACTTATGGAGGGAATTTGGCAATATCTAGCAAAGCACATACAGTACACTTTGGCCCAGAAATCACATTTCTGTAGGCCTACACCAATAAACAACTGGCAGAAATGCAAAAATATTTATATTATTTATTGCAGTATTACACTTAATTGTTTTAATTAATTTTATAAAAGTGTAATTAATAATCAACAAAATGCACTAATGTTAAGTATACATTAAATCAGTTTTGGCAATGTAATCACAACCCCAAAGAAAATAAAGAACAGTTCAATCACTTCCAAAAATTTCCTCCTAGTTATTTATAATCGATCCTCTACTTCTGACCCCAAAAGCAACTATTACTTTCTTTGTCACTGTAAATTTGTTTATATTTTCTAAAAGTTTATGTAAAGAAAACTACACAGAATACACCTTTTGTATCTGATTCTTCCATTTAGCATAATGTATTAGAGATCCATCCATGTTGTAGAACATGCCAATAATTTGATTCTTTACATTCCTAAGTAGTTTTCTATTGTATGAATATACCATAATATGTATATGCACATGTGAGTTATAAGCATTTTGGAGTTATTATGAATAAAGTCATTGTGAATATTCATATACAAATAAATAGATATTGTTCAGAAATACAGAAATTTCAAAAATAGCAGTTATTTTATTTACCAATTTATCCCAAGTAATTAGATAATATTCTGGCCCAAGTAGACCTGCAATAAATGTGTGTTGAATAAATTGATGAAGCCAATTTCTTTGCCAAGCATTAAGTGAATTTTTATTAAGTACCAAATACTACCTTAAGTATAATCGCTCCTTTAATTTTTCAAACAACCTAACAATTCTGAAAATTAAATATAACTATTCTTATTTTATTGATGAGGTTCTGAGAGATTAAGAATTTGCTTAAGGTTACATAGCATGTTAATGATAGAATTGGATTCCAGTCTTTTAATTTCAAGTTTTTATGTCTATCATACCCATTCTAAATAATATTGGATACATTGGGTGACAACTAGATAGAATTCACTGTGATAAGATGAAAAGCTAGGTACCAGTGAGAACCATTTTAAGTAGCTCCTAACATCTAGTTTTATAATCTTTTGTCAAATTACAATGGCTTGTACTTAGATTAGAATATTGAACTTTTACAGGAAATATTTTTCTGATGGGTATAACTGTGGAATGGTAGCCTTTTCATCAGAGGAGCAGTCTGACAATCAGTCTGAGCACCTGAAATTTCCACACAGTTTTGTTACATTTATTGGAATAACATATTTGAAGGATGGTGTAAAGCAAAATTATTGGTACAAAGAAAATTTATGTGTATATAAATATCCACATGATTTTTCCAAGTGTGCATTTTTAAATTAAGAAACAAATATGTATAGGTAAGCCCAGATATGATTTATTACCTTTAGTTCTTTTTTAAAAATTTTTTATATTAAATTTTATTTAAAAAATTAATTTTAACAGGGTGGCATTGATCAAGTAGAGTACCTGGATTCAGAGGAAACATCTCCAGATCATTCTGACATTTGATTATGTTATATTACTCATCACCCAAAGTCAAATTGTCCCCGTCACCTTTTATTTGGTTTTATATATACCCCTCCCATTCCTCCACCCCCTGCCTCTCCTCCCTTCCTCTCCCCCTGGTAACCACTGCACTCTTATCTATGTCCATGAGTCTCAGTTTTGTATCTCATCTATGTATGAAATCATACAGTTCTTAGTTTTTTTCTGATTGACTTATTTCACTCAGTATAATGTTATCAAGGTCCATCCATGTTGTTGTAAATGACCTTATACGATTTTTTCTTATGGCTGAGCAGTATTCCATAGAATATATGTACCACATCTTCTTTATCCAATCTTTTATTGAACAGCTTTTTGGTTGTTTCCGTGTCTTGGCCACTGTGAACAATGCTGCAATGCACATAGTTCTTTAATTTAGCAGCTAGACTTTTGGAGTAAACAAAGGTAATATGTTGCTCTAAGGCAAGATATATTCTTGCCTCTATCATACAAAACTTAAATAATGTAAAACTAAAGAGCACATTTGCCAAAATTTATCTTCTTGTACCTTAGAGGTTTTACAAGAAATGAACTAGTAGTGTAGAATAGAAGATTAAGCAAAGTAGGAAATGGTTAATTTTCCCTCATTTCAGGGCTCAGTACAAAAAACCGAGTTCATAATTAACCAGATGTTATAATACCCTGAATGCATAACTTTAATCTAAACCTTGGCAAATAGCCTGACCTGGCAGTGGCGCAGTGGATGAAGTGTCAGACTGGGATGCAGAAGGACCCAGGTTTGAGACCCCGAGTTCGCCAGCTTGAGTGTGGGCTCATCTGGTTTGAGCAAAAGCTCACCAGCTTGGACCCAAGGTTGCTGGCTCCAACAAGGGGTTACTCGGTCTGCTGAAGACCCACCGTCAAGGCACATATGAGAAAAGAGTCAATGAACAACTAAAATGTCGCAACGGCAACAAAAAACTGATGATTGATGCTTCTCATCTTTTTCTCTTTCTGTCTGTCTGTCCCTATCTATCCCTCTCTCTGACTCTCTCTTTGTCTCTGTTAAAAAAAAAAAAAACAACTAAACCTTGGCAAATATTATTAATTTCATGCTCTTAAAAGAGATCATAAACCATATTTTGTTTTTATTAGAAGCATTCCTGTTCCTGAAAGTCTTTTTGGTTCATAAGGCCATAGTGTTTTTTGTTTGTTTGGTTGGTTGGTTTTTTTTATTCATTTTAGAGCGGAGACACAGAGTGAGAGAGAGAGAGAGAGAGAAAGAGAGAGAAAGGGGGGAGGAGCTGGAAGCTCAACTCCCATATGTGCCTTGACCAGACCAGTGCAGGGTCTTGAACTGGCGACCTCAGTGTTCCCAGGTCAATGCTTTATGCACTTCGCCACCACAGGTCAGGCAAGGCCATAGTGTTTTTAAAAACAGTTTAGGAAGAAGACAATCCACTAAAAGTAGAATAAAAGAAGCCCACTAGACATTCCACAGAATTGCAGGAACCAATAAGCATTCTTACTACTTCTATTTAGTGAGAAACTGTAAAGACTTTGAGAAAAGCAATCCTAAAAATTAAAAGAAATGTGTGACATTTGCTTAACCAAGAATGGCTTAAAATGGAGAAAATTAAAGTTTAAAGAAGATTTTGTTTAATCACATTATAATGAAGTAAAGGAAAGATAAAGATTAAGGATGAGCTTTAAATCTCTGATTATTAAGGATATAGTTATGTTCATATTATTTTTATATATGGTAAAAGTACAATTTAACTAAATTTTTATTGCCTATATATTGATTATTATTGATTTGAATTTCTCAAGTTTTATTTCATAAGCTTATTCTTCTTTTGATGAATAAATTTTGCTTTTCATAAACCCTGAAGTAGCACATGAATTATAGTAGGGTAAATTATATGTTAAAGATAAAGCAAGTGAAATCAAACTAGTCCATGACTAGACATAGATAAAAATATTTCGGAAGAAAAACACAGGAAGAAAACTTATAGAAAGACTAAGAAAACACTGAAATCCACTAAGAGCATACATAAACACAAATGTTTGCCCTGATTTTCTTGTTAAATTATAGTAAAACAGTATTTTCTACTAAATAAAATAAATATAAAAATTTTGTCTCATGTTGACTTTCTATCACACCTTGTATGGAGCTCCCCACCACCCCATTCCAAAAGATAAAGCCCTTTACCAAAAAAAAAAAAAAAAAAAAAAAAAAAAACACAGAATAATCTCTTTTAGTTTCATATATTCTGTCTCTACTTCCTTTTATTCCTTCATTCACAGACTTTTGCATTGTTCTGTGGGAAAATTTGGTAAAAAAATATATTTTAAACAAAATTAGAAACAAAATAACAAAAAAAATTATCTGCAACACATATAATGCTAATATTCTTAATAAAGAACTTTCATAGAACAATAAAAAGATCCTATAGGAAAATAAATAAAAGAACCGATAACTCAAAAAAAATATGAAGTATGTTTAAATATGAAGCAAAGTCAAGTTTAAAAATTAAATGATTTTTTTTTTTGCCTATTATATTGGACAAGATACTTATTCTCAGGAGAGGAATTGGCAATATAATTTTATAAATATTTGTATATTCGGTGGTAGGTTTCAGCCAGTTTGCACAGGTTCAGTAGAACTGATACCTAATTTTTGCTGAGTTCAGCAAATCGGTTGTTAAAATGGCACTAGTAATCAGGATTCTCTCTCAGATGAGTCCCTGGGCAGCTGCCCAATGTGGAAATTACAAATTTACATTCCTTACTCTTTTAACATTCATTTGTGCAACAGCGTATTTTAAGCACCTATAGTAATGTTCATTCCTTCTATAGGTGAAAAAAATTGTAAGTGAGGATGCAAATCAAGAATCAATATGCAAATACTTAAATAACAGTTTTATTGGTTTTTTTGGTCAAGTATTATTCAATATTTTGTATTAATATTTTTAAACTTTCTTATAAGATAATTTGACTTTGTGCATATTTTTTGTTGTTCTTATTTAAGTATTAAATGCATGAAATAATAAACTACCTTTTGGTATATCATTTTTTTATACTTAAAATGGTCATTAGGACAGAGAACCAGTTGTTAAATTATTTGAATTCCACAACTGATTCTATTTCCAAAAATTTTCTTAAGGAATTGTTTTGACATATAATCAAGAATTAAGCTGTTCAAATGTTCTTGGCATTATTTTAAGTAACAATAGATTAGAAGTAATCTAAATAACCAATTATGCAATACTCGTCTTGTTGGCCCATCATCTTTTAGAATTGCTTCATTTAATTTTCACGTATTTGTGAATTTTCTAAATTTCTTTGTTATTAATTTTAAATTCATTCTGTTATTACTAGAGAACATAAGATGTATGATTTCAAAGTTTTGCATTTATTAAAACTTGTTTTATAGACTTCTATATACTCTGTTTTGGAGAAGGTATTTGAGAAAAATGTGCATTTTGCTATTGTAGGTGGAGTGTTCTGTAGATGTCTGTTTTGCCTAGTTGTTATACAGTACCGTTCAACTCTCTTACTTCCGTCCCAATATTTTGTCTAGTTGTTCTATCCCTTATTGAATGTGGGGTATTCAAGTTGCCAGATTTTATTGTTGCATTGTCTATTTTCATTTTAAATTAGTGTTCTTTGCTTCATGTTATCTTGGTGCTCCTTTGTTACAGTACTTTAAGAAAATTAGGTTCTGACTGGCTGGCTTAGTGGATAGAGCATCAGCCCAGCGTATGAAAGTCCCAGGTTTGATTCCTGGTCAGGGTACACAAGAGAAGTGACCATTTTTTCTCTTTCCCTCCCTCTCCTCCTTCTTTCCCTCTTCTTCTCTAGCAGCAAGTGGCTCAATTAGCTCAAGTGTCACTTCTGGGCCCTGAGGACAGCTTGGTTGGTCCAAGGATCAGCCTCAGGTGGGTGCTAAAAATAGCTCAGTTGAATCAAGCATCAGCCTCACACAAAGGTTGATGGATAGATCCCAGTCCGTGCACATGTGGGAGTCTGTATCACTATTTCCCTTCCTCTCACTATGAAAAAGAAAAGAATAAGAAAATTAAATAAATTTTTATGGGAATTAAAATTTACTCAGTATAAGAAAGGCATTTCAAATCTTCAGATAAGTTCACTCTGAACTAACATGTTCTGCTTAATGGAAGAATCTCCAACAGAGTTTGAAGAACAGGTAGTGATGCTAGAGAGGAAGAAGCAGCGTTAGATGATGGGAAATATGTAGGAAAGGGGAGAGAGAACACATTTGGAGATCATTCAAACTTTTGAGTTTAGGAGTCTATTTAAAAAGAGGGAAGGAATGAGAAGAGAGAGGGGAAAAGGGGTAAGGAAGGGAAAGGGAAAGAGAAGGGAAGGGAAAGGGAGGGGAGGGGAAAGGAGGGGATGGGAGGGGAGAGGAGAGGAGAGGAGAGGAGAGGGGAGGAGAGGGGAAGAGAGGAGAGGAGAGGAAAAAAAGGAAAGGAAAGGGAAGGGAAGGGAAGGGAAGGGAAGGGAAGGGAAGGGGAGGGGAGGGAAGGGAAGGGAAGGGAAGGGGAGGGAAGGGAAGGGAAGGGAAGGGAAGAGAAGGGAAGGGAAGGGAAGGAAGGAGGCCAAGAAAAATCAACCACAAAATAATTATTCAAGAGCCAGTAAGAAGAAAGAAAAGTTTGCCCCCAAACCAAATGTATATATTTGTTTGTCATTGGCTTCTAAAACAGGGTAACAATGTATAACTCTGGGTTGGAACTGCAAAGCTAGTCCCCAACAAAAGGAGAACTGAAATCAGCTCTTTCAATTAATGGGCAGAAGCTCCTAATATCTTCTTTGCCAATAAATCTGTCAAGATCAAGGCAATCTTTTTCATTTAAAAAGATTTTAGTACTCTTTGTGGTTTGTTGTTGTTGTTTTGTTTGTTGTTTTTGTTGTTGTTGTTTGCAAAGCCAGCATCTGCTTCTATGGAAACCTAAAAGGCTTTGAAGTTAATAGCAGAAAACCTTGAGTCTTAGGTCTTGGTCCACTCAGTGGACTAAAGGCAAACATCACAGGATCTCAATATATCTGAACCACTGGGCCCCAGTTGTTAGAAAAAAGAAACAATGACTTTTACACTTGGATCTGAAAAAATCATTAACACATTTATTTAGGCTAAGTAATCAGCACATATCGTTCTAACATACTTTATGCTGAACTAACCAGTAACATGCATGGGAGAAAAAAGGAAGGCAGTAAAGACAGCCCACAGAGGGATGGGTATAGGCCCAGGTTCTTATACCTACATAGAAGGTCAGGTTGCAGGTGTTCTTCACCCACACAACAGTACAGCAGAGCTCTGTGAGGGGGATGTCTCTAGATTTGTTAATTCTTCAAATAGCTATGAAGCCCCACTGTGTGGCAGTGTCTGTGCTGAGCTGTGAGATCACAGTGGTCAAAAAACAGGCAAAGGTTCCTCTAAGTGAATGCCGCAGTCAGCATTTACAACCAGCTGCAGAAAAGTACCTAGAGTTGCAAGCTGTATGAACTGTTACAATGAACAGGTGCAGGTGTTACAAGACAGTAGACCAGTGGTATCTAATTTGGACATGAAAGCAAGTGAGTTCAGTGAAGCTGAACAGATGAAGGAAAGAAGGAAAGAAAATACCCAAGGATAAGAAATATTGTGGGAATCATGACTTATATGACCTTGAACAAGGTGCCAGCATCTCCCAAGTTTCTTCATGGTTGGGAAAGAATAAGAACTGTTCATGCTATGCAGGGGTGGCACAAGCTTTGCATATGGCAAATCTCACTATATTTGTACTCAGTGCCTGCCTTTCTGGAGCAGAAGGTTAGGTCAGAGGCCTGCAAGTGCCCTTCCAAATCAAAGATCGAATACATGAGTACACAAAGCTGATTCTTCACTTTGCATACTTATTAGGCAAACACTTTGAACTATGGGACACACTGACATTAAAAAATAAAAAAAGACAAATGTCAAGAGTAAAATCCCTTTATTATTTTTCTCCTCCAATGTTCTACTTATATGTGAGATCTAAAAAAAAAAAAAAAAAAAAAAACAAAAAACTTATAGAAACAGAGACCAAAGGGATGGTTATCAGAAGGGAGGGAGTGGAGGGAAAGGGTAAGAGCAGATGGGAAATACAGTTAATAATATTGTGATAACTTTACACGGTGACACAGGAGTACTAGAATTAATGGGTTGATCACTAGAATACATGGGTTGATCACACTGTAAGGTATCAAAATGTCAAATCACTATATTGTATACCTGAAACTAATATAAACAGTGCAAGATTATATACCAACTATACTTAAATTAAAAAATAAATTTTAATAAAAGTAAAAAAGCTGTTTACTTCCTCATTATGACACAAAGCTTGAAAGCTGTAATAGGGAAGCACTCTAGGATGGTGGAAGTGCTTGGGTCTAGGCTGCCAAGTTACCTGTGACTTGGGCAAGTCCCTGTGCCCTGTGAGGCCTCTGCTTAATCCTTAAAAATTTTTCTTAAAAGTCTTCCAAGCCCAAAAACCCTTTGAAGTATTTCTTTGATTTCTCTTTTTGAACCTCGGTTTTTTCATTAGTAAAACAAAACAAGTCTGACACCATGACCCAGGGACAGTTATATGTATAAAGTCATGATATATTGGCAAAGTGCCAAGCAGGATGTGGACACATCATGCTCCTTAACATGACAACTAGTACTGGTGTTGAAGGGGAACTGTAGGTACTGGCCAATCTGCGCCTCCAAGGACCTAAAATATGGAAAGGGTGGGAGGTACAAGACAATACACATCTAGGGCCACCTGTCCCCTGCTTAGCCAATCCTACTTGTCAGCCTGCTCCTCAGACCTCAGTGCCCTATTTAATAGTGGGAATAAATATCAGCCCTGTGTAGTGCACAGGAAATTAAATCTAGGTGTTTTGTTCTTGTTGTTGTTTTATTTTGTTTTAGTTTTTTTAAGTAAGAGGAGAGGAGATAGTGAGACAGACTCCCGCATGCACCCCTATTGTCATCCAGCAACCCCTGTTTGGCGCTGATTTTCAATCAACCAAGCTATTTTTAGTGCCTGAGGCTGTCCCATGACAGACGCTCGAACCAATTAAGCCACTGACTACAGGAGGGGAAGAGGGAGAGAAGAGGAAAGGGAGAGGGAGAGAAGGAGATGGTCACTTCTTTTGTGTGCCCTGGCTGGGAATTGAACCCAGCATGTCCATATGTCTGGCTGACACTTTATCCACTGAGCAACAGCCATGGCCTAGTTTTATTGTTTTGTTTTGTTTTTTGTGTTTTTTTTACAGGGACAGAGAAAGAGTCAGAAACAGGAATAGATAGGGAGAGAAAGACAGGAACGGAGAGAGATGAGAAGCATCAAACATCAGTTTTTCGTTGTGACACCTTAGTTGTTCATTGATTGCTTTTTCATATGTGTCTTGAACATGGGCCTTCAGCTGACCAAGTAACCCTTTGCTCGAGCCAGTGACCTTGGGTCCAAGCTGATGAGCTTTTTGCTCAAGCAAGATGTGCCCGCGCTCAAATGGCACTGCGCCACCACCTGGTCAGGTTTTTGTTGATTTTTAAATATAAAATGTAGATATCTATAGGTGAAGAAGAAAAAAAGACATGATATAAAATAGAAAAAAAATTACACAAATACTAGATATTCTTCCTCCAAAATTTAAATTCAAATCCCATTCTCTGGCTAAGATATGACTGCTCAGCTCTCCAGCTCCACTCTCAGTCTCTAGGGCACATCCAATTCTCCATGCATAAGCCCTGCTGCTCTTGAATTGCTCCAATGACTTTCTCTTTTTGAAATGTTCTTCTGTTCACCAGATAACTCTCTTTCCTTAGAGTCTTTTCATAACTCTCCAAAGCCAGGGTGTTACTTCCTTCTCTGCCCAGGTATTCACATTCTGTCTCTCTTACACTAATTGCTATTATTTCTATAATTTTGTTCTGGTATATCTGTTTCCCCTAGTAACCTCTGACTTTTTTCAGTTACTAAGACCTGTTCTTTGCCCCAGATTGAAAAACAGTGGCATATGTGGCCCTGTGTAATGCCCAGGAAGATTTTCACATGTCACACTTAATAAATGCTATTTGTAATAGGCTGCATTATGTCTCCACAAAAGTCATATGTTAAAGTCTTAACTCCCAGAGCTCACAATGTGATGATGACCTTATGTAAAAATAGAGATGTTTCCAGTCCGGATAGGAGCATAGGTAAATGAAGTACTTATATCCTCCCACAACCACATCAAAAATACAACTAAACTACAGAACAAGAGTTACTCAGAACTGCCTGAAATCTAACTGAACAGAAGTCCTACAACTAAGGACATAAAAAGAAGCCGCACTGAGACTTGTAGGAGGGGTAGAGACTTGAAACAAGCTAGTTTCACACTCACATGTGCAGATAAAAATTGAGAGGGCTATCTCGGCTGCAGAGGTTCTCCTGGAGGCACAAAGGATTCCAGTCCTACACTAGACCTCCCAGCCCAGGTTTCCAGTACTAGAAAGAGAAGTCCCCAAAACTTCTGGCTGCAAAAATCAGTAGGAATTGTGGCTGATTGAAACATATGGCTGCTGAAGTCCCAGCCAGTTCCTCTTAAAAGGTCCATGCACGAACTTTCGTGGATTTACTTGATCTAAGTTTCAGCACTAGGGCAGCAGCTCAAAAGGCACCAGGGACATATGGGGAGGAACTAAATTGTCTGGCATCAGAATAAGAACTGGAGGGTCAGCTTTCTCCCAGATAGAAGTTCTGGCAGAGACCATTGTTCCTGTTTGGAGACCCCATCACTCAAAGCTGGCATGTAGGTACCATATCTGAATCTCCATCAACCTGGCTCATGCTGTTCACTCTGTCCTGGTGATGCCCTGAGCCCCTGCTCTAGCCAACTTTCAAGCCCACTGATGCTGATTCCAGTGGCTTTTTTATATGAATGGCCTGTCTTGGCTGAGGCCTCAGAATTTCCTAAAATCTCTTAAACAAGCAGCATCTGGTCTCGGCACTAAGAGGCCCGAGGCCTGGCACTAACATCAGCCACCATTATTCACAGTTTGGCCTCTCCAGGGTGCCTCAAAACCAGCAAAAGTAGTGGTAATCTGCAGATCACTTTGTAGCTCATGCTAGGTGGCCCCAGGCTGACCTTGGCCTACACGCCCTGGGAGGCCACAGATCCATTAAACCAGTGGACAGCTTCAAACCATATCGAAGCATCACCTGACCACTTCCAGAAAATATACATTAAAGGTATGGATTCAGAAGTCACCAGAGCTCCACTAAAGTAAGCCCTACTCTGTGGGATATGCCTTTGCACAGCTAGCTAATCCTCCACAGTGGTGTAGGAAGTCCTTGCAGCCAATTAGCTTGAATGTAAATTTCTCCCATTTACATGCCAACAGAAATCAAGGTTCAACTACAACAGAAAGGTATACACAACCCACATGTTTCAATCAGCATCTGGAGTGCCCAGCTTGGGTAAATGTTGTGCCACTGGCCCCTATAGGACATCTACTACGTAAGGTCACTCTACCAAACCCAAAGACCTTAGCAGCTCTACCTAGCATATAGAAACAAACATAAGAAGTCCACCAAAGTGGGGAAACAAAGAAATGTGTATCAAATGAAAGAAAAGAACAAAAGAAAAGAACTCTAGAAAAAGAACTAAAAAAATGCAGACAAGCAACACTACTAAATATAGACTTCAAAACACTGGGTACACATATGCTAAAGGAACTTAGAGAAGCAGTAGATAAACTTAGAGAGAACTTCAACAGCATAAAATAGACATGGAAGCCATAATAAAGAGCCAGTCAGAAATAAAGAACACATTAAATGAAATTAAAAAAACACATTATAGGGAATCAATGGTGGAGAAGAAGAAGCAGAGAATCACAGTAGAAATTTGGAAGATAAGGAACCAGAAAATACCAGATCAGAACAGAAAAAAAAATACAAAAAAATGGAAATAGTATAAGGAGCCTCTGAGACAACTTTAAGTGTACCAACATCATCACCATGGAGATGTCAGAAGGAAAAGAAAAAGAGCAAGAAATTGAACCTCTATAAAATTGTAACAATAGTAAACTTCCCTAACTTGGTGAGGGAAATACATGTACAGGTCCAGGAAGCAGAGATAGTCCCAAACTAGATGAACCCAAAAAGGCCCACACCAATACACATCATAATTAAAATACAAAGTTAAAGACAAAGAGAGAATCTTAAAAGCAGCAAGAGAAAAGCAGTTAGTTACGTACAAGGAGCACCCATAAGACTGTCAACTGATTTCTCAACAGATACTTTGCAGACCACTAAGGATTGGCACAAAATTTTAAGTGATGAAAAGCAAGGAGCTACACCAAGATTACTCTAACCAACAGAGCTATCATTTAGAATCCAAAAACATATTAAGAGCATTCCTGACAAGACAAAGCTAAAGTTCATCACCACCAAATCAGCATTACATGAAACATTAAAAGGGTATTTTTTAAGAAGAAAAAAGATAAAAAAATATGAATAAAAAATGGCAACAAATATGTATCTACAATATTAACAATTGAATCTAAAAAAGAGGAAACAAGCAAAACGCAAACAGACTCAGATACAAGAACATTTTGAGGGTTGCCGTATGGGAGGGGGAGGTTTGGAAGTTAGGTGGGAAAGGTGGAAGATTGGTAAGTGCAGGTTGGTTGCTCCAGAGCGGTATCAGGAATGTGGAGTGCAGCAAGAGGAGTACGGTCAGTGGTATTATGGTAACTATATGTGATGTCACATGGGTATAAGATTTTATTGGAACAATCACTTAGAAGTTATATGATGTCTTATCACTAAATTATACATCTGAAACTAATATAACATTTCAACTAATTGAAAATTTTAAAAAGTTTTAAGTTAAAAGAAAAAGAAAGTAGAGGTGTTGCAGATGCAATTAGTTAAGATGAGGTTATATAATGGGCCATAAGCCAATAACCGGTATCTTTATAAAAAGGGGAAACTTGGACACACACATGGGGGGAACAGCATGTGAGCATGAATGCAGAGATTGGGGTGATGCTTCTATAAGCCAAGCAACATCAAGGATTACCAGCAATCAGCAGCAGCTATGTGTGAGGCAGGAAACAAATTACCCCTCACAGCTCTCAGAAGTAACCACCCTGCTGACACCTTGATCTGAGACTTCTGGCCTATGGCATGATGAAACATAAGCATCTACTGTTTAAGCTCTCCAGTCTGTGGTACTTTGTTATAGCAGCCTGAGCTAATTAATACACTATTAGTAGGCAACCTGGAATTTCATAGCAATATTAGGGGCTCTTTTGTTTCTAATTCACCACTGGAAGTAAATTCTAGTGATTTTTTTTTCAGGCATAGAAGTATTTTATTTTATTTTATTATTATTACTTCTAATAGGGTGACATCAATAAATCAGGGTACATATGTACAATGAAAACATCTCCAGGTTATCTTATCATTCAATTGTGATGCATATCCATCACCAAAAGTCAAATTGTCCTCTGTCACCTTCAATCTGGTTTTCCCTGTGTCCCTCCCCGCCTCCCTATCCCACTCTTCCCTCCCTCCCCCCATCCCATAACAACCACTCTCTTGTCCATGTCTCATATTCTCACTTTTATGTCCCACCTATGTATGAAATCATGCTGTTCTCAGTTTTTCTTTTTTTCTGATTTACTTATTTCACTCCGTATAATGTTATCAGTGTCCATCCATTTTGTTATAAATGATCCGATGTCATCATTTCTTATGGCTGAGTAGTGTTCCATAGTATATATGTACCAAAGATTTTTAATCCACTCATCTTCTGACGGACACTTGGGCTGGTTCCAGATCTTCGCTATTGTGAACAATGCTGCCACGACCATGGGGCCGCATTTCTTCTTTTCGAATAGTGCTATGGTGTTCTTAGGGTATATTCCTATAAGTGGGATTGCTGGGTCAAAAGGCAGTTCGATTTTTAATTTTTGAGGAATCTCCAAACAGTTTTCCACAGTGGATACACCAGTCTGCATTCCCACCAGCAGTGCAGAAGGGTTCCCTTTTCTCCACATCCTCGCCAGCACTTATTCTGTGTTGTTTTGCTCATAAGTGCCATTCTGACCTGTGTGAGGTGATATCTCATTGTGGTTTTAATTTGCATTTCTCTAATGATTAGTGATGTTGAGCATTTTTTCATATGCCTATTGGCCATCTGTATGTCCTCTTTGGAGAAATTTCTGTTCATTTCTTTTGCCCATTTTTTGATTGGGTTGTTTGTCTTCCTGGTGTTGAGTTTTATAAGTTCTTTATAAATTTTAGTTATTAACCCCTTATCAGATGTGCTGTCGAATATGTTCTCCCATTGTGTGGTTTTTCTTTTTATTCTGTTCTTATTGTCTTTAGCTGTGCAAAAACTTTTTAGTTTGATATAGTCCCATTTGTTTATCTTGCCTTTTATTTCATTTGCCCGTGGAGATAAATCTGCAAATATACTGCTGCTACAGATGTCGGAGAACTTGCTGCCTATGTTTTCTTCTAAGATGCGTATGGTTGCACGGCTTACATTTAAGTCTTTTATCCATTTTGAGTTTCCTTTTCTGAATGGTGTAAATTGATGGTCTAGTTTCATTTTTTTGCAGGTAGATGTCAAATTTTCCCAACACCATTTGTTAAAGAGGCTGTCTTTACTCCATTGTATGTTCTTTCCTCCTTTGTCAAATATCAGTTGTCCATAAAGCTGTGGGTTTATTTCTGGGTCCTCTGTTCAATTCCATTGATCTATGAGCCTGTTTTATGGCAGTACCAGGCTGTCTTGAGTATAATGGCCTGATAGTAAACCTTCATATCTGGAAGAGTGATACCTCCAGCTTTATTTTTCCTTTTTAAGATTGCTGAGGCTATTCGTGTTCTTTTTTGGTTCCATATAAATTTTTGGAATAAGTGTTCTATATCTTTGAAGTATGTCATTGGTATTTTAATTGGTATTGCATTGAATTTATAAATTGCTTTGGGTAATATAGACATTTTAATGATGTTTATTCTTCCTAGCCATGAGCACGGTATATGCTTCCACTTGTTTGTATCTTCCTTGATTTCTTTTACCAATGTTTTATATTTTTCCGAGGACAAGTCCTTAACCTCCTTGGTTAAATTTACTCCTAGGTACTTTATTTTTTTGGCTGCAATAGTGAAGGGGATTGTTTCCTTAATTTCTTTTGCTGACAGTTCATTGTTGGTATATAGAAATGACTCTGATTTCTGAGTATTTATTTTATATCCTTCCACCTTCCTGAATTCATTTATAAGGTCCAGTAGTTTTTTGACTGAGATTTTAGGGTTTTCTATATAAAATATCATATCATCTGCAAATAGTGACAGTTTTACTTCTTCTTTTCCAATTTGGATGCCTTTTATTTCTTCTTCTTGTCTGATTGCTATACTAGGACTTCCAGAACTATGTTGAATAAGAGTGGTGAAAGGGGGCATCCCTGCCTGGTTCCTGATCTTAAGGGGATTGCTTTTAATTTTTTTCCATTTAGTATGATGTTTGCTGTCGGTTTATCGTAGATGGCCTTTATCATGTTAAGGAATGATCCCTGTATTCCCACTTTTCTGAGAGTTTTGAGCATGAATGGGTGCTGGATTTAATCAAATGCCTTTTCTGCATCTATTGAAATTATCATGTGATTTTTGTCCTTCCTTTTGTTTATGTGATGAATCACATTGATTGATTTGCGAATATTGAACCAGCCTTGCCTCTCCAGAATAAATCCCACTTGATCATGGTGTATGATTTTTTTCATATATTGCTGGATCCGGTTGGCTAATATTTTGTTGAAAATTTTAGCATCTAAATTCATCAGGGATATAGGCCTATAATTTTCTTTCTTTATGTTGTCTTTGCCCGGTTTTGGGATCAGAATTATGCTCGCCTCATAAAAGGAGTTTGGAAGTCTTCCTTCCTCTTGAAATTTTTGAAATAGCTTGAGGAGGATAGGAGTTAGTTCTTGTTTAAATTTTTGATAGAATTCATTTGTGAAGCCATCAGGCCCAGGACTTTTCTTTTGGGGGAGTTTTTTGATAACTGTTTCGATCTCATTTGTTGTAATTGGTCTGTTTAGGTGTTCTGATTCTTCCAGACTGATTTTTGGAAGGTTATATGATTCAAGAAATTTGTCCATTTCACCAAGATTGTCTAATTTTTTGGCATATAGTTCTTCATAGTATTTTCTTACAATGCTTTGTATTTCTGTTGTGTCAGTTGTTATTTCTCCACTGTCCTTTCTAATTTTATTTATTAGAGTCCTCTCTCTTTTTTTCTTGGTGAGTCTAGTTAAAGGTTCATCAATCTTGTTTACCTTTTCAAAGAACCAGCTCCTGGTTTGATTGATCCTCTGTATTGTTTCCTTAGCCTCTATGTCATTTATTTCTGCTCTGATCTTT
Source organism: Rhynchonycteris naso (assembly GCA_037038555.1). Lineage (NCBI taxonomy): Eukaryota > Metazoa > Chordata > Mammalia > Chiroptera > Emballonuridae > Rhynchonycteris > Rhynchonycteris naso. Next base: position 238,677,951 of record CM072998.1, on the reverse strand, counting down.
ATTATTTCCTTCCTTCTACTTGTCTTGGGTTTTATTTGTTGTTGTTTTTCTAGTTCTTTTAGATGCTGGGTCAGGTTCCTTATTTGAGCTTTTTCTAGCTTCTTATGATATGCCTATAGTGCAATGAACTTCCCTCTCAGAACTGCTTTTGCTGTGTCCCATAAATTTTGAGTTGATGTATGCTCATTATCATTTGTTTCTAGAAAATTGTTTTTTTCTTCTTTGATCTCATTGTTAATCCGTTCATTATTTAATAACATGCTATTTAGTGTCCAAGTATTTGAGTATTTTTCATTTTTTCTTTTGTGGTTAATTTCTAGTTTCATGGCATTGTGATCAGAGAAAATGCTTGATATGATTTCAATCTTCTTAAATTTATTGAGACCATTTATGTGTCCTAACATGTGGTCTATCCTAGAAAACGTACCATGAGCGCTTGAGAAGAATGTATATTCTACTGCTTTAGGGTGAAAAGTTCTGAAGATATCTATTAAATCAAGTTGATCTAGTGTCTCCTTTAAGTCTGCTGTTTCTTTATTAATTTTCTTTCTTGAGGATCTATCCAGTGTTGTTAGAGGGGTATTGAAATCCCCTACTATGATAGTATTGCTGTTAATCTCACCATTTATATCCATCAAAGTCCTTTTTATGTATGTCTGGGCTCCTATATTTGGAGCATAGATATTTATAATAGTTATATCTTCCTGTAGAATTGTTCCCTTTATCATTATGTAGTGTACTTCTTTATCTCTTACTACAGCTTTTGTTTTAAAGTCCATTTTGTCAGATATAAGTATTGCTACGCCGGCTTTTTTTTCATTTCATTTGCATGAAATATTTTTTTCCATCTTTTTACCTTCAGTCTATGTGCATCTTTTGTTTTAAGGTGTGTCTCTTGTAGACAGCATATGTATGGGTCCTGTTTCTTTATCCATGCAGCTACTCTATGTCTTTTGATTGGATCATTTAATCCATTTACATTTAAGGCTATTATTAATATGTAGTTGTTTATTGCCATTTTATTCTTTAAAGCTGTATTCTTCTTTTGCTCTAGTCATTCCTTCCTTTACTGTTCACAACAGGCCCCTTAGTATCTCTTCCAGAATTGGTTTGGTTTTTATGAATTCCTTGAGGCTTTCTTTTTCTGGGAAGCTCTTTATATCTCCTTCAATTTTAAACGTTAGCCTTGCTGGATAAAGTAGTCTTGGTTGTAGGTTCTTGTTCTGCATTACTTTGATTATTTCTTGCCATTTCCTTCTGGCCTCAAGTGTTTCTGTTGAGAAGTCTGATGTCATCCTTATTGGGTCTCCTTTGTAGGTGATAGCCTTTTTTTCCCTAGCAGCTTTTAAAATTTTCTCTTTATCCATTAGCTTTGGTATTTTAACTATGATATGTCTTGGTGTAGATCTTTTTGGGTTTCTCCCTAATGGAGTTCTGTGTGCTTCTTGAACGTTTGGAGTGTTTCCCAGCCTTAATTTAGGAAAGTTTTCTGCTATGATTTGATTGAACAAAGTTTCCATTTCCTGTCCTCTCTCCTCTTCTGCAGGCACCCCTATGATGCGAATGTTGTTTCTCTTCAGGTTGTCACAGAGCTCCCTTAGAGTTTCCTCACATTTTTTGAGTCTCTTTTTTTTTTTTTCTCTGCTTCTGTGCCTTTGTTTATTGTGTCCTCTAACTCGCTTATTCGATCCTTAGCATGATTCATCCTGCTTTTAATTCCTTCCATTGTGGTCTTCAGTTCTGATACTGTATTTGTCATTTTTGTCTGATTCTTTTTTATTATTTCAATTTCATTTTTTATACTTGTTATCTCTTTATTTAGGTGTTCATAATGACTATCCATTGTTGCTCTAATTTCTTTGAACATCCTAGCTATCATTATTTTAAGTTCTGCTTCTGGTAATTTGGTTATATCTGGTTCATTCAGGTCCTTCTCTGGGGATTTCTCTTGATTCATTTGGTTAGCATTCCTCTGCCTGCCCATTTTTTCTGTGTATAAGGAAGTTGTGGCCACTGAAGTCCAGTAGGTGTTGCCTTTGTGTTCTCTAGGTGTGGTCTGTCTGCAGGCCCCTCACCCCCTCTGCCGCTGCCTAGGGTGGTTGGGTATGTGCATTGCCAGCGCCGGCCCACTGTGGTTTTGCTGTGATTTCTGCCTCTCCTCCGTGGGAGGGGCTGTCACTCAAGCCACAAGTCTCAGCACTAAGGGTAGAGGTGAGCACCTTTGCTCAGCTGCGGACCCAGCCTGTTTCCGGACTTCCGCCCAGCCCCCGCAGTCAGAGCCTGCTTGCCACAGTTCCGCGGGTTGGGCGGGCTTTTGACATGCTCTCAGCTGTGAGCCTTTGCCCGTCCGGAGCTTTAGCCCCGCCCTCGAGGCCAGGGCTCTTCTGCACAGGGTCGCAAACCCAGGTTTATTGGGCCGGGCATGTTTGCTGGCTTCTGCTCAGCTGCGTACTTCCGCTCGTCCCGGACTCTACACCGCCGGGCGTTCGGAGCCCACTCGTGCACGTAGGATGGCAATTCACAGTTTCTCCGGCCGAGCGGGGATAGTAGTGTGGCCTCAGCTGTGAGCTTCCACTTTTCTCAGGGTCTACCCCGTTCCCGCGCTCGGAGCCCGCTCGCGCACATATAATGGCAAACGGTGGTTTCTCCGGCCAGCCCAGGCTGGTAGCGTGAGCTCAGCCGCGAGCCCCCGCCCATCCCTGGTCCTAGCCCAGTCCCCGCGGTCAGGGCTGGCTTGCTCATGGTCGCAGAGCAGATTTTTGCCTGTTCCTGGCCTCCTGCTTTGTCCCCATGGGTGGCATTACAGGCGGACCCGCAGCTTCCAGAGGGCTTTCGCGCGTCCCCTCCGACCCTGCTGGGCTAGACTGAGCTCACACCGGCTTGACCTCTGCCCACGCCAACAGAACTGCGTTTCAGCGTCCTGCCGCCCCAAACCCTTCAGCAACCCTCAGCAGAGTAGGAAGGGACCTAATACTCCACACTGTAGGTCTGGGAGCTCCCTCACTTGTTTCACAGCTCAAAACTGTCCAAACGCCTCTTCTAGGCTCTGGGACTGCAGGCTAGGGCTTGGTTCCTGGGACCCAGGTCCCTCCCTCTCCGCCAAACTTTCGTCCCGCCACGCGGGTCTCTCGGCTGCCGTTTGCTCTGGGGAGCTGGGCAGCCCTCTTCGTGTTTTCGCTATTCCTACCAGTCTCAATGTGGCTTCTTCTGTGTTCCTTGGTTGAAGAGTCCACTTAGTTTAGTTCATAGTTGTTTTATCCAGATGATGGTTCTTAAAACTGAGTTATAATCCACTTTGGTTCTGGGAGTTGGAAGTTGGTATGTCCACCTACTCTGTCACCATCTTGCTTCCGTCCAATTCTAGTGATTTTTAACACTTGTAGACCTTATCCATGAAATAACTTTTATTTTGAACATTTAAGAAAATATTTGTGCATGACAAATTACAGACATACCTTATTTTATTGCACTTGACAGACATTGCTTTTTTATCAACAGCAAAACTGTCTACCAGAATAAAATATTATTCATTGAAGGCTCAGGTCATGGTTAGTTTTTAATAAAATATTTTAAATTAAGGTATATACATTATTTTTAGACATAATGCTATTGTATACTTAATACACTATGGTATAATATAAACAAAACTTTTATATGCACTGGGAAACCAAAATTTATGACTCACTTTGTACAATATTTGGTTTAATTCAGTAGCCTGGAATACAACTTGCAATGTCTCTGAGTTCTGCCTGTAAACTATGTGCATAATCACAATTTTTATAGAAATATGAACTTGGTTGCATTAATATATTGGCATGCCCACAGCATGTATGAAGCAGCTCAGAACAGTAATAAGAGCATATGGACTCAGATGCCAAACTCAAATACCATTCTCATAGCTGGCACTAATGTTGGCTGTGGCCTAATACTTTTCTGGGAAGTCACTGAAACACCCCCTACCATGGCCCCATGTCAATCTCCATGTGACTTCTTCATTCTTACAAGGAGCATACCAAAACTGAGGGCTATTGTATTCTCAAGCAGACACTGCATGACCTCCAACAACCAAGTCTCCAGAGCCTCCTGATATCACCTCCACCACATTCCAATAATTAAGTTCCAGAGATGAGCCCTTAGTCAAGGGAGGAAAATCAGGCTCTACCCTTCCTGTGAAGAGCCAAGTCTGTTTCCTGGAAGTGTGGTGTTAATGGCGGCCATCTCAGACACCATCCGTTATGCCCTCTAATCCTGTTTCCTTCTTCTTTGATTGGAGACAGTCTTACTACACAGGGAAATTGCAATAAGAAGCTAGCTACACAGTATTGCTTAAGACAATATATTCTTTTCTCTTCCTCTTTCTTCTGTTCCTCAGTATTGTTAGTCCTTATTTCTCCCTCTGGCCTAATTATTGTTTCTCTTCCTTCCTCTACACTTTCTTTCAGGGAGAGACTATCCACATTCATAGATAAACTTCAACTCTACATACCTGCTTCCTCAGACTTTATCTTCATCCCCAAACCCTCCTGATTCATGTTCCCAATTACTAGTTTTTCCCAAGGCACTCCTTATTTATGCCGAAGCTTCCCACAACTCCTAAGCCCTCCAGGAATTTACCTGTTTTCACTCTGCTTCTAATCCTTAACTCCAACTTCTCTTCCTCACTCCTCACCACTGCCTTGTTCCCAAACCTTGCCATCTCTTCTCGATCTGTCAGCACCTTGCCTAGTCATCTTCCTCCTCCCAGTTTATCTCTGCACTAATCTATCTCCCTCACTACTTCCAGAATGATATTTCATTACCAAAATATGATTATTATTACACCTCAGCTTAAAATTTTTCAATGGCTAACCATTGCCTAGAAGATAAAATTCAAATCTAAGCTTGACATATAAAGAATTTTTCATCTCAGCCCACCTACTAATTAATATCTCTGCCTATTCTGGATCAGACCCTTTCAAAGCTTTAGTTTCAAGGGATTATCACTGCCCCAGGACCCCCAGGCTTCACCTCCATGCCCTGTGTACCAGTACTAATTATACTGTATAGGACACGATCACCACCAAATTCTTAACTTCTTATGGACAGGGGACATTATGACTCATATTTGTACCTCCAAGGCCTATGCAAGGCAGCTACTAATTTTACCATATGTAACTGAAAAATATTCAAGGTCTTGCTGTCCCTGCCAGATTTTAGTACCATATTTACCCTAATTAAAATAAAATAAACTTCTCCCATTGTACCAGATACTGCCAAAGTGTGATTACTAGGTGCTTTAGAATCAGCATCTGGCTTTTCAGTCTAGTGAGATATCATTTAAAATTTTTATATAGCTCAGTGTTTTTAAGCACCAAGGAAAAAATAATGCTGCTTCCAAAAGACATTGACTTTCTTTGGGATTAGTCTGTGAACTGGGATAACTTAGTTTATTATATACAATCAACCAGAATAGTTTGGTCTTTAAATTTTTCATCACTGGTTGAATTTTCTCTGTTCAAGGTGACCTCAAAGTCTACTTTAATTTAAGTTTCACAGAAACGATGTTTTGATCAGCTGGGCATTCCATTAGATATGGCTCAGCCAGGTGATATCATTTAAATCTGCAACTATCTATAGCAGATTATGATTAATTGAACATTATTAACTAGGAAGAGGAACCAGAATGTGAAATCAAATTAAAGGTACTTCCTTGGGAAACAGAAATGCAAATTCTAACGAACATTTTGTCATAGCATATATATTCATTTTACTCTAATGCTCTGGTTTGGCAGAGGAAGTCAGCAAACAGAACATGCATTATATCAACCTTAGCATGACTCAAATAGCTAAATTGATCCTAAAGGATATCATGTTCAGACTAAAGAAACAAGCACAATCACACAACAGTTTACAAAAGACCCACAAATACCTCAAATTAGATAAACAAAGAAAAGAAAAGCTCAAGGAAAAAGGAAATTAAGTTGAAAAAGCTGAGCTAAAAATTAGGTTTGAAGAGTGAATTTTTATAATTTAATTAATTGTGTTTACATAGAATTTAATGTTGCCCCAAATGCATTCTCCCTCCCCCTTATTCCCTTCAACATCTCCCTTGCCTCCTCCCAACAGTGCCCTCCCCACTTCCTTTCAGGTTTATCCGATCCTATCATCCCCTTTCCCTCTGTCCTCTTTTCCTCTGGTCCCTTTGATTCCTCCTCTGTCTCAATTTCGTTCCTCAGTTCATTGTTCCTTGGATTCCTCAAATAAGTGAGGTCATATGATATATTTCTTTCTTTGCCTGGCTTATTTCACTTAACATAATACTTACCTGGTCCATCCATGTTGTCGCCAAAGGTAAGATTTCCTTCTTTCCATAACTCCATAGTATTCCGTTGTATATATGTACTACAACTTTTTAATCCCCTCGTCCACTGATGGACACTTGGGCTGTTTCCAGCTCTTCGCTATTGTGAACAATGCTGCCACAAACATGGGGGCGCATTTCTTCTTTTCGAACAGTGCTATGGTGTTCTTAGGGTATATTTCTATAAGTGGGATAGCTGGGTCAAAAGGCAGTTTGATTTTTAATTTTTTGAGAATCTCCATACTGTTTTCCACAGTGGCTGCACCAGTCTGCATTCCCACCAGCAATACAGGAGGGTTCCCCTTTCTCCTCATCCTCACCAGCACCTATCGTGTGTAATTTTGTTAATGAGCACCATTCTGACTGGTGTGAGGTTGTATCTCATTATGGTTTTAATTTGCATTTCTCTAATGATTAGTGATGTTGAACATTATTTTCATCTGTGTATTGGTCATCTGTAGGTCCTCTTTGGAGAAGTGTCTGTTCATTTGTTTTGCCCATTTTTTTTTCTTGGATTGCTGCAAGAGATGTTGTTGAGCTTATTGCCTATGTTTTCTTCCAAGATGCTTATGGTTTCATGGCTTACATTTCAGTCTTTTATCCATTTTGAGTTTATTATTGTAAATAGTGTAAGTTGGTGGCCTAGTTTCATTTTTTTGCAGGTAGATGTCCAATTTTCCCAACACCATTTGTTAAAGAGACTGTCTTTACTCCATTGTATGCTCTTACCTCCTTTGTCAAATATCAATTGTCCATAAAGGTGTGGGTTTATTTCTGGGTTCTCTGTTCTGTTCCATTGATCGATATGCCTGTTCATATGCCAGTACCAAGCTGTTTTGAATACAATGGTCTTGAAGTATAACTTGATATCAGGATCTGTGATAACTCCCAATTTATTCTTCTTTTTCAAGATTGCTGAGGCTATTTGTGTTCCTTTTTGGTTCCACATAAATTTTTGGAATACGTGTTCTGTATATTTGAAGTACGTCATTGGTATTTTAATTGGCATTGCATTGAATTTATAAATTGCTTTGTGTAATATAGACATTTTCATGATGTTTATTCTTTCTTACCATGAGAAAGTGCTTGATATGACTTCAGTCTTCTTAAATTTGTTGAGACTGCTTTTGTGTCCTAACATGTGGTCTATCCTAGAGAATGTATATTCTGCTGCTTTAGGTGAAAAGTTCTAAAGATATGTTAAATTGAGTTGATCTAGTGTGTCTTATAAGTCTGCTGTTTTTTGTTAATTTGTTTTTTTGAGGATCTATCTAGTGATGTTAGTGGGGTATTGAAATCTCCTACTATTATAGTATTGCTGTTGATATCACCTTTTATATCCATGAAAGTCTGCTTTGTATATTTAGGTGTTTCTATATTAGGTGTGTAGATATTTATGATGGTTATATCTTCCTGTTGGATTGCTCCCTTTATCATTATGTAGTGACCTCCTTTATCCCTTACTATAGCCTTGGTTTTAAAGTCCATTTTGTCTGATATAAGTATTGCTACCCCAGCTTTTATTTTATTTCCTTTTGCATGAAATATGTTTTTCCATTCTTTTACCTTCAGTCTATGTGCATCTTTTGTTTTAAGGTGTGTCTCTTGTAGACAGAATATATATGGGTCTTGTTTTCTTATCCATGCAGCTAACCTATGTCTTTTGATTATATCATTTAATCCATTTACATTTATGGTTATTATTGATATGTAGTTGTTTATTGCCATTTTATTCTTTAAAGCTGTATTCCTCTTTTGCTATATTCTTTTCCCCATTTGATCTGTTTACAACAGGTCCCTTAACATTTCTTGCAGCATTGGTTTGGTTGTAGTGAATTCATTATGGTTTTTTTTCTGGGAAGCTTTTTCTTTCTCCAATTTTAAACAATAGCCTTGCTGGATAAAGTAGTCTTGATTGTAGGTTCTAGTTCTGCATTACTTTGAATATTTCTTGCCATTCCCTCTGGCCTCAAGTATTTCTGTTGAGAAGTCAGATGTCATCCTTATGGGGGCTTCTTTGTAGGTGATAACCTTTTTTTCTCTAGCAGCTTTTAATATTTTCTCTTTATCTCTTAGCTTTGATATATTAATTATGATGTATCTTGGTGTAGATTTCTTTGGGTTTTTCTCCTCTGTGCTTATTGAACTTCTGTGACTTTTTCCTGCATCAATTTAGGGAAATTTTCAGCTATGATTTCATTGAACAAGATCTCTATCTGTGGTTCTTTCTTTTCTTCTTCAGGAACCCCTTGGATGCATATGGTGTTTCTCTTTAGGTTTTTGCAGAGCTCTCTTAGAGTTTCCTCAGATTTTTTTTCTCTCTTTTATTTGTGCTGCTCCACTTCTGTGTTTTTGTTTATCTTGTCTTCTAAATCGCTGATTCAATCCTCTGCTTCATCCAGCCTGCTTTTAATTGCTTCTAGTATAATGTTCATTACTGTAACTGTATTTGTCATTTCTGACTGGTTCTTCCTTATTATTTGAATGTTCTTTTTGATGCTTACAATCTCTTTATTTATGTGCTCATTCTGTCCATCTATTGTTGTTCTAAGATTTGTCAGTATTCTAATAATAATTATTTTAAACTCTGCATCCAGTAGTTTGGTTATTTCCATATAACTTAGTTCATTTTATGGAGGTTTCTCTTGTTGATTCATTTGGATTGCACTTCTCTGTCTTCCCATTATGTGTGTGTATACCCTCCTCGTTTGGGTGTGTTGTTTGTAGAGCTGGTTGAGTGTAGGGTTGGTGTTGTTTGCCTCCAATTTTCAGTTGTGTTATTTCTAGATCTTCTTGGGTTGGCATCAGCTGTTGTTTGTAATCCACTGTTGGATTTGGCTTTTCTAGTAGAGGTGCTTTAAAGTCTTGATTTGTTTGTTTTCTTCTCAGTTTTCTTAACTCGGTGGTAGTCTTGTTTACTGATTATAGCAGGGGGCTTATTTGAAACTGTGTGTTGGAATGCGGTGGGTATAAACTGAGACTCTGAAGGTCTGATCTTCCAGCTTTTCTCTGGTGGCTTGGTGCTTTCTTTGCTTCAGTAGGAGGAGGTGTATCTCAGATCTCCATGGAGACCTGAGTTACTGCCCTTTCTCCCCACTTCCTGTTTTCATCTGTGTCTTGTTGTGCTGATTGGAGCTGGAGATATTTCTGGAGGTGGGTCATCTAAAACCACTTTAGGCTTGTGCTGTATGGAGGAATCAACCCCTCCCCCAGCTATGGTTGCCTCCACACTGGATGTGTCAGCTTCTCAGGTCATCCCATTTATTCCTCTGCCTTTCACCATCTGTCTCTCTCTTCCCACTTTCCTTTTGGAAGAAAAGCCAGCCACACCTGATTCCCAGATCCCCAGGCAAGTGGCTGTGAGCAATATTTTCTGCTCTTCTCCTTGAAGTTAGAGACCTTCTGAGCTCTCAGCCTCACCCCACTTTGTTCCTGGAAACAGGGAAGACCCACTGTACCTCAGCACTCTCTACCAGGCTTGGTGAGGCTTCTTCTTTGCTCCTTAGTTTTTGAGAGCTGTTCTTGTAGTCCAAAGTTGGTTTTTCCTGCTGGTTTTTCCTAAATTAATTTGTAATCCAGTTTGGTGGTGTGAGCTGGGAGTCTGTGCATCTACCTACTCTGTTGCCATCTTGGTATCCCCTGAAGAGTGTATTTTTTTAGTAAAAAGTACTTATTCTATTATAAATCATGATGAGTTGAACTTCTTTAGAAAACTGTCAAAGCAATAACCAAGTGGTAAGACAGATCTACTTAGTGAATGGACAATATACTGGGGTACCAGATGAGTAGGACACTAAAGGATCAGATTGGGCCAGACACTGGGATTAGATGGTGCTGAGGGGAAGGTTGGATGCAGCCCAAAGCTTAGTGCAGCACCCAGACACAGCTGTGCACTGAGACCAAACAGACAGGTGTTCAAAGACTAATTAAATCGAAAGCCCATTCAGGCAAGTATGGGTTAAGTGAAGAATATGGAGATACAGGGAGAGGTTTCTGGTGTTGGAGATTAACACAGCAGCAGAGAGAGAAGGGTACTGGTTTTGAAGGATTTCTTCCTTCCTAGCTGGGTGCAAGTTAAGGGTAAGCAAGCCAGCCAGTCCCACTTCAATAGGAAGCAGCAACAGCCAAGCAGGGTTCAGGGGAGTCCTAGAAGGAGACTGGGAGTTTTGAAATTGGGACATGCTCTGGAGCACTAATTGTTCTTTGAATATCCAAGCCAGTTTAATTAATTCAATCAAATAGCATCTTTTTATTTATGCTCTAAAATTGGATCCTAAGCCCTGACAGCCTCCCTGAGTTTTAGGTTCACATACCCACTACCAACTTGACATTCCCACTGGAATGTCTCATCTTCATCATAAACCACAATGTATCTGAAGCGAATACTTATTTTTCCACCCCACTTCCAACCTGCTCCTACCCTAGTCTTCTCACTTCAGTGAATAGCATCACCCTGTACCCATCTGCTAAGCGAGGCATCATCTTCAGTTTCTTTCTTTTTTTTCATCACCCCCTTTACTCCAGCCCATCAGCAGGTGCAGTTAGATTCCCCTCCACAACACATCAAAAACTCTCCACTTCTCACCAGTACTCCACAGCTGTCACCCATTCCAGGCCACCATCATCTCTTACAGGAACTACTGCTGTGGCCTCCTAACCATTTCCTGCTTCTACTTCTGTCTTCAAAATCTATTCTCCCACAGAAAACAAAAAGGAGCTTTTAGAAATGTAAATCAGATCACGACCCTTGCCCCACATCCCACCAATAACTTTACTTTTCCCAGAGAATTAAATTCATGAGGTTTTTCTCAAATATCAAGACCCACAGCCTTAACACACCCTCTTTCTATAATGTTCTCTCTAAACCACAGGTTTTCAAAATGTGTCACCAATCAGCAGCAGCAGCTCCTTCTAGAAACCTGTTGGTAATTTAACATGTTAGGACCCCACCCTAAACCCACTGAGTCAGAAAGCCTGCAGTGGTTCTGTAACCTCATACAACACCTCCAAGTGAAATGGCTGCTCTGAGTAGACACAGGCTGACTCTTGTCTCATGCCGCATTCAAATGCTCCCTTCTCAGAGAGGCCTGATCTTACTTACAATCCTGGCTCCACATTGCCCCTCCCATGCTCTCTCACTCTCATGCTGTTTTATTTCCTTCAGAGCACTGGAATTGCTCTGAAACTATTTGTAATGCCTGGGCTAAGGCCAGGCAGGTTCTCATTAGATTCAGGCAGACAGTAGAACTGGAAAACATTGGGCCATACCCGTTTATTAGTTTCTCACAATGGTGAGTGAGCAAACAGGCAGGAGAAAACTGATTCTCATACTGGTGGAAAAACGATACACCAGATGGCCCCTCACAGTGGCAGGCCAGCAATCTGTACTGAGGGAAAGCATCTGTAGGCTTACATAGGCTATACACACATGGCTCTGCCACACACTCACACTAATCATGCAAAGTGCAAGTGAGCAAGCCTAACACAGCTGTTTTTCCAACACTTCACCCCTTTAGGGTTGCTTGCTTCACACTCTGTGACAGATATCTTCTGTGGTGGTTCCTGTATGAGGAGTGAAGTACATTACATAAACAGAAACTATGGCAACAGCACAAGCTATACCAAAAATGACAATAATTACAAGGGTACCCTTCATAATGTCTCCCTGAGCACTGAAGGAATAATACATTTTTATTTTAGGTAGCCAGGTGTAGGTTGCCCAGGGAGTTAACTGGAGGCTGACCTCCAGCTCCCTACCCCACAGTGCCAACAAGGCCACCCACTGTAGGTGGGGGGCCTGTATAGTCCAGGGCCATGTCCATTGAAGAAAGTGTCTTTGCTATGTTTCTGAAATTGGATATGAGCAGTTACCAGGTGCAGGAGGGCCACCACAGGTTCCTGGACTCCCCATCAGGGTCTCTCATACTATCTACAAGCAGCGTGTTCATCCAACAAAGAAGCCAGTGCCCCCATCGTCACAGTTCCTGCTTCAAGTGTCCATTACACCACTCAGTGATCAGTTTACTATAGTGCAGCTATCTATACAAATCACCAAAGGTGAAGTTTCAGTTATAGGCAACTAACCATACATTTCTTTGATAATGAACCTCAGTGCCTATCCATAAGGGATCTGACCATTGCCATAGCCCCATCCAAACCCCTTTGTAAGCTCACAGGGTTTGGCAGGGTCAAATACATTCAAGACCTGTGTCACCTTGACAGTTCTTTTAGCTGCTGCTGCTGCTGCTGCTGCTGCTTTTTCTTGGCAGCTGTCTCCAATGTGTAATCTTGCCACCATGTTACATGATAGCCTGTTTTCTTGGCAGCTGTCAGGCCAACTCGTTTCCTCCATTTTTTCAGTGTCTAGAACTTCTGTTCCAGCTCAGGCTGCCACCAGAGCTCTAAAAGGATTATATTAGACCTACTATCTAATTTTTCCCTATCATCCCCAGCCATAATCAAATCTACCCTCATCTATTTGGGTAACCTTTACAGGCCCACTTCTCCTATTAGGGGATGGAGCAGCACAAGCAGTAGCCCGCACATTCTAACAGTACCATGTTGCTTCTGCCTCCACCAAATCTGCCACTGTCTGTGTGACAACATTGATGGGCTGCCCCACATGGGGCTCAAGACAGCCACTAGTGACCCAAAGAGGGTGGATGGGGCACTACAGAGAAAAATGTCCCTAATCCTTGCAGTAAACACTTTCTCATCTGGCCCACAGGACTTCAGGTTGAAAGCAGCATTCTCCATATCTAGTTACCAGAGGACCTGCTGCAGCTCAGTATGTGACTGCCACTGACTCACTGCCCTCAGCAAGTCTCCAGCATTCTGCCAGACCATACATCACCCATTCTAATAGGATATGAGTTCCTAGGTTGTCATGGCAATTCTGAAGATGTTGCCTCAAGGAGTGTATGGTAATGACAGCTAATTTCTCCATCTCTGTTGTGGAGAGCATGATGCTATCCACCCGTAGGTCCTATAACCACAGTAACCAACCTTCCAGAGACTCAGTGTGTTTCTGTCTGAATTTTGCCCCTAAGTTTATCAACTCTGTCTGGGTGTAGGGATGGACCACAGAGTGCTCAATTACTTGTGCAGGGGGTTGGGCCTGCCCCTGAGGCACTTTTGGCTGCTGGGTTTTTACCTTCTGGGTGACCACCAGCTGGGCTCTGATTCTGTCAATGGCAGATTTAGCCTGAACCTCCTTAGAGGAGGAGGAGGAGTTGAAGGTGCCTACTACCACTGATTCAGAGTCCTTCCACTGGCACAAATGCAGTTTCTTTTTAGGTGACTACTTCATCTCCTGTGGCTGCTGGTTCTCGGCCTCAAGATGAAACTGAAGCTCTTGAACCCGCCGCTGTATCTCTAAGAACTTTGACTGCCAGCATTTGGCTTCCAGGACAAACTGGAGTTCTCCAACCTGAAATTCCTTCTTCATCAACTGTTACAGTTCCTGCTGCTGTCAATGCTCAGCTTCCAGTTCACACTGGAGGCCTCAAACTCACAGCTCCTTCTCCAGCTCCTGCTGTTGCCAGCACTTGGCTTCTTGCACAGAGCTTTCAGTTTCTGCTCACAGAGCTACAGAAAACACCCAGGCCACAGCCCCAAAATGGGTAGCCACAGAGAATCACATGCTCAAGAACTGCCACTCCTCTAAACTATTCTTCAAGGCTATTAGCAGCTCCATACCAATCTGATCCAAATCCTACCCACTGTGCCAGATGTAATGCTGGTGGTTGAGGCCAGGCAGATTCACATTGAATTCAGACAGACAGTAGAGAAACTGTGGAGCCAGAAAGTAAGTGTTGGGTCATTATCATTCATTACATTCTCGCAACAGCAGGCAAGCAAACAGGAAGGAGAAAATCACTTCTCACAGTGGTGTGAAAGTGATTCACAAAATGGCCCCTCGCAGTGTCAGGCAAGCAATCTGCACTGAGAGAAAGCACCTGCAGCCTTATTTAGGCTATACACTTGGGGCTCTGCTGCATGCTCTCACACTAATCATGCAAGTGAGCAAGCCTAACACAGCTGTTTTCCCAACACTATTTTACAGTTTGTCAGTTTCCCAACTCCCCATCTCTCAAACTGCCCCCCTCCTCAACCACATAAAATGCAAGCTCAATAAAAGCAGGGACTATGTCTCTTTTTGACCATCATTCCTCAGTACATAGAGGACTCAATAAGTACAAATGGAATATTTGCTATCAAGGAAGCTAGTTCTAAATTTCCATGCACAAGAATCACCTGGGATTCTGTTGAAAGGCACACTCTGCTTCATAAATGTGACCAGGCCCTGAGAGAGCCAGCCTCTGTTCAACTAGAGCATCTCAAACTCAAGTGTGCATCAAAATCACCTGGAGGTTAAAACACACGTCTCCATCTGCCCCGAGTTTCTGATCGGTAAGCCAGAATGGGGACTGTTAGTCAGATAACTTTTTTATGCTCATTCTTATTATTAAAGGTGGCCACTGCTCTCATGTGCTGACGCTCTCACATGACACAGCTAATTGCCCTTCTTGCTTGGGATGGGGCTTGGTTATGCTAATGTGTGCTGGAGGAAGGTTTATCCCACTGAAAAGTTTTAAAAGGAGGAGCTAGGAGGCCATTTTGAAGAGAGGCCATGTGGTTGGAGGGGATGAGGCAGCCAAAATGGAGGCAAACAGAGTTGGGAGCCTTTGATTCTAGGAAAAAAAAATTTAAAAAATGGGTTTTGGTGCCCGTGTGTTTGTTTTTTATTCATTGTCCAGTACGAGTCTAGAATAAAGGAAAATGACCACCAGTTTTTGGCTCCACAGTTTCTTTATAATTGATCTGAATTAAATGTGAACCTACACAGGCCAGGCGGCTGTGATGGTGGCCACAGCTACTGCCCATACAGGGACCAAGTGAGGTAACATTGCTGGTCCTGGGACCACATGTTGAATACCATGGATCCAACTTAAGCCATCCTGAGAGGTAATAAAGAACACCACAGATGCTGCACAGGTTCCCAGTACTTATACTTGACTTCATAGCACTACCACTGGTTGCAGCAAGTCTTTGTCCCAAACCTAACCAGGGGAAAGGGCTGATGTCCCTCACAGCAGGAGTGGACATTACATGAGGTAAAAGAGATTCCACTGAAGAAGAAAGCTGGGGCTCAATTGAAAGGAGCTTTCTATCAAGTTAAGAAGTTTGGTCAGATAAGGGGTGGCTTGGAAGAACTGTAAACATCAGAGATGGCAAGAGTAGATCTAGTTGTGAAAGATCAATTCTAGGAACAGGATGAATTGTAAGATGAAAAAAGTAAATTATAACCTCCTGATGAATCATTGTAAAAGAAATACAGTCTCACGCCATATCACAGTTCACTGTTCACAGTCTCACCATATTGCAGATTTTAAATTGTATATATCTAATTTTGTATCGTGAATTTTTTTCTATATCACAGGATTTTGTAGTGTATAGGTATTTTTATATATTATTTTAATTATTTTTGTGGTAAAATAAACATTTTCTAGCCTAAAAATTGAAAATAATATAAAAAATATTAATTGGAGCATATTAAAAGAGTATTAAATCAAAGTTGTAGTATATTCAGTGGTGAATAACCATATAGAATTTATATGTTGTTAAAATTGCATAGGTTTAAAAGTGTAGAAAGTGTTTAAGAGCATAGGAAGTGTTTATGAGAGTGTGGGAAAGGTTTATAAGAGTGTAAGGAGGGTTTATAAAGCCTTAAAATATACATAAATAATAAAATAAATATAAGGCTGCTATTTCATGAATTTTTGCCTATCTTTGGGGATTCTGGAACCTAATTCCCACAATAGAGAAGGGACTACTGTAAATACTTGGGAAGTTTAGATTTTTATTTATTGAGTTTATTTAAAGCTTTATATGTGTGCATTATATTTTATCAGATGAAAAAAAGAAAAGAGTTTAACTCAATACTAGTTTCATTTTGTCTAGAAAGTATCATTATGAAAATAGTAGTGTCTGTCAGAGTCCACAAGGAGATGACAGATATGCAAGTACATCTGGAATGGCCTAGTCTCAAAAGATTGATGTTATTTAAGGCTTTCAATGCTAGTATGTTACCGAAACAGACAGCAGGAAACAGGAGACTGAAAATTCCCAGGGCTTGGAGTTTTTTGATTCTCTGTAAATGCAAAAAATTTATTTTAGAGTGGAATTAAAATCATGCAATAAATGTCATCCAAACTCCACAAAAGCCTGAACTATGCAAGGAAGAGGGGAGAAGGAAGAAGGGAGGGAAGGAGGGAGAGAGGGAAAAATAATGTATTTCCTTTTAAAACCACAGACTCATTATAAATAAAACTATTAATAAGTTTATGTAATTTTTAAATGTTTTAATTAATTCTAACAGTTCTCCAATTTTCTTTTATTTTACTAACAATGTTACAGCCTTTGTACATTGTATCAGTTCATTTCATTTCTAAGTCTCCTCCGCTCTAAACTTGCATCCACCCTACCCTCACCCCTGTAGGTGAAGTCATGGAGCTCATCAAAGCAGTATGGAGAGCAATGTTTACCATGCAGCATTCTTTTTGACATTTCCATGTGATCATGTATTTAGATATTATTTTGTAGCCTAACCAGGCAGTGGCACAGTGGATGGAGCGTCGGATTGGGATGCGGAAGGACCCAGGTTCGAGACCCCGAGGTTGCCAGCTTGAGCATGGGCTCATCTGGTTTCAGCAAAAGCTCACCAGCTTGAACTCAAGGTCGCTGGCTCCAGCAAGGGGTTACTTGGTCTGCTGAAGGCCCGCGGTCAAGGCACATATGAGAAAGCAATCAATGAACAACTAAGATGTCGCAACAGCAACAAAAAATTGATGATTAATGCTTCTCATCTCTCTGTTCCTGTCTGTCTGTTCCTATCTGTCCCTCTCTCTGATTCTCTCTCTGTCTCTGTAAAAAATATATATATATATTACTTTGTAAAGTGTGTAAACAAATATAACTCCAGATTATTTTTTATGATAGCATAGCATTTAACAAGTGTTATGGGTTTTGCTGACCTAGAAGTATAAGCTTACCAAGGACAGAATGATAGTTTTTATTTCTGTATCTCCAGTCCCTATCATATTGCTAGGGATATAATAGGCATGCAACAAATACTTGATAAATAGATAATGAAATTATTTTTTAAAATGTCTCAGATTTATCACTAAAAACATAACTTAGAAATCATTGTACAGACCTGTCAGTGGCTACTCAGGGAGTCTATAGAAATCATGTTTTATTGTATCAATCAATATATGTTTAACGTTTATAAATATTTTATTAAAGTGTCTAGGTTTATACATGGCAAAAATACAGGCAAAAACTAAAGTATAGACTTTTTAAAGGTGTTCTGTTCTAGCTCAATGCTAACCAAAAAGGCTTTTAGAATAAGCATTCTTATTATCCCGAAATTTCTTTTGAACATTTTTTAAGTGACTGTCTCATTTCTATATCAATTCAATCTCTTCTTTATGTTTTCATTAAAATCTATTTTAATTCTTCCTTTCTTTCTCTACAACAAAAATATATAATCAAAACTTAGATATTATTAAGTGTGGGGAAAATGGTTGTATTCAACTTGCTCATAGGTTTACTGGCTGCAAGCCCTTTGTGCAAATAGTGCAGGAGCACGTGACAGCCCTATTGTAAGGATGTAAATACTCTCCCTCAGGCAGGATAAGGGAGATCCTGTCCCACCACTGAGAGGTGCAGTTGGGTTTCTTCTTTCCTTTCTGATCCTTTGCCCTCCACTGCAAAAAGCAGGTTGCTGCTTTCCCCTTGATTTCTCTTTTGGCTTGCCTGTCTTGATGAGATGCCAATAAATTAGAATGGCCTATCATCCTCTGGCTCCGCTATTTCTTTACCATCTGCCAGAATTCAATGAGAACCTGCCTGGGCACTGCGGCGCCACTGGCCTTACAACAAGCCAGATTTATTCTGAATCAAACAGACTGAGCAGTAAGTACTGTAGAAAAAAAAGAGGCTATACACAGCCTGGCAAGCTCAGGGAAGATCTGCATGATTACTTTACAAACTCAGAGACCTAAAGTAACTACATAAAAAAGGCCTGAAATTAAAACTTTCTAACTAAAAGAGGTTCATGGTAGGTAGTAATGTTCTAGGGCAGTATTTTTCCCTAACAAAGGTCAACCTTTACCTTAACCCACCCTGTCTGTTGTCTCTTTGCATCTAAGATAACATACCTGATAACCTACCTTTGGGATGGCAGAGTAATTCCCTTTTTCCAGACTGCTCGGTGCACAATCTCCCAACATAGAATCCCTTATTGTTATCTTGTTTTCCCACATATCATCTCTATGCACTGTAAATGTTCATTGTGAACTATCCTATTCCTGCCTACGCAAGTGTCGGTCTATTCCTTTACTTTTTATCCAATTGTCTTCTTGAAAGAAAGAATTCAGTCAAGAAACAAAGAGCAGCAAGTAAAGGAAGGAGTTATTGGCCATTCGGGTATATACTCAGAAGGAACTGATTGAACAGGTCATTCAAGAGAATAAGTGCTCCAATTAGTTACAGAATTTAGGTATTTATGGGATTTTTACTTCCTGGATTTTCCCATTCCTGGTTTTTTGTTTTTGTTTTTGCTTTAAGTTTCCTCCTCTCACTTGGCTGTCTTCACCATACTACTGTGTGTTTGAGACCATATCAGGGAACTTGCAACCACAAGTCCAGGTGCAATGAAGCCTGTTTCAGCTAAAGGTTCACCCAGATCCTACATACATGCAGGAATGCACAAGGGCAATTTATCCATTCACCCTTTTTTCTGTCCCAGCTCATGTCTAACTAGCAACCTAACCTAACATACCTCCCTTAAGAGAATAGAATCCAAAAACTTTTGGGAAGCTGAAGGGTGATGATCTGGTTTCTGTAACTTCTTGCTACTTTTGGTAGGCATAGATTGAAGGGTCCCAGGCTCATGCCGACTGTGTGGGATAGGTTTAAGGAGGGTGAAACCAGAGTCCAATAAGATATAGGTGACTGTCAGAGTCTTCTATTGAGGGAATGAGCTGAAATCACTTCATGACCATCATCTGAAGCAGGATTGCCTAAATCCTGGAGAAGATAAAGTGAATTAGACAATTAAGTATGCATGGATCAAAAAATAATAGGAGGGGGATTGATTTTAAAGAACCTAGTAGCCCTTAAAGAATAAACCAGGTCATTTTGGGAAGCATATTTTGTATAAAGTCCCAAATGGTGTTTTCAATGCCCTAGTGACTGTAGGTCTGTAACTAATAAGCATGCTTCACAATCTTCTTGATGCCTTTTTCAATTTGGCCAGTGGTATTTATATAAAAGCAGTAAGAGATGTTTGCCAAAGAACAAACTCTGCCTGTGATGCCAGTAAGTAGTAGTCTAGCACTATGAAGTTTATCTAATGTCATTTTGGTAAGTGAGTTTAAAGATCTTGAAAGCAGTTAGAAATCCTTCCTTGTTTCATGTGCAATGACAGCCACGGATACAGTTATATTCTTTGCCGTTATGGCATTATAAATTATTCCACCTGTGAGTCCTCTAAGACTGTCGATTAAGGTTAGAGCACTGACAACTACAAGCCCAACAGTATGTTTCTTTTGACTGGGTATTTGAATATTCTTTGCTGAGGGGGTGACATATCCTACTGCCCAGGACCCTGAGGTCCCTGCAGGGTTAAGACATTGCAAAATAATACCCCTTTGTGGGGTATTGCCTGGGAACATGGAATGGTAAGCATAATCATCCAATTTGGTTTTGAGTCAGTGTGGGATTAAGACTAGAGAGATTTAGCCACTCTTATATATTAGGTAAGGCATGGAGGTTACAGTTAAGACAGTTACTTCTCAGAATGATGTTGCCTTTCAAAAAGTAGATTATCTGGTTCTATTTATTCGCTACTAGGTCTCATGCAGTGTCATTGAGAATATTGATGATATTATTAAGTGATTATATGTACAATTGTTGGCATTCTGTCTGGCATTAATTTCTTTCCAGCATTAATTTCTTTACCACTACAAATTTCTTCAAATGATGTCCCATTCTTGAAGTAGCAGTTGGCATTTTGTTGTGGGTTACATGTGCATCTAGTATACTGTCCACCAAATTGAACTATTATGAGTCTCTCTACACAATTAAAACCTTTGTTGGGATAAAAGTTAGTATATAGATTATGGACTTAAAACACCAGTGCTGAGTGGTGTTAATTGGAACTACAGAAACTCAAATAACTGCATAAGGGTAGACAAAGCAGCTCAATAACAGCGATTTAGAAGTATATCAGTAGGATCAGCAGATTGTCCTAATATAGTATTTTGTGTTCCCGGAGGGGGTTGTTGGTGGCATAGCCAATAATCAGGTTTAGGAACCTGTGATAATATCCCTTGGGATGTTAGAAAGAGACAGTTATTCTTCCAGGTTATAGTTAGAGGTGGTAACAACTAGTAAAAACATATACATGTTTACTTGTCCCCCTTTAAACCCATTGGGGAAAGAAACTCCTTTACTGGAACCTTAAATTATTTTCAAAACAGTATTAAAAATTATTTTTAAAAAACCTGTCACAATGAATCCTATCTACCACATTACTTATCTTGTGTCATTGGTGTTTCTTTTCTTTTTTCCTTTTTCTTAAAAAGAAACAGTAATATGCTCCAAGATCTTACTGATTCAGTCAATTTTTTCCTCATTTTTCTTTTCTTCTGTCTCAGTTTGACAGTAAGGCTTTACTCTGGAATGGTGTATCCAGCTGGCAATTACAGTTACAGGCAGTTCCCTGGATTACAAATGGGATAGATTCTGTAGTTTTGAAAATATTTAAGTATTTATATGCACCAAAAAGTAAAAATAAATACTATCTTAGTTGCTTTTAGTAGGTAAATGTACTTTTTCCAAATTGCATACAAGTTCAACTTAAGAACAAACCTACAGAACCTATCTTGTTTGTAACCCAGGGCCTGCCTATACTTTAATTGCTTTAAAGATGGAAAGCAAGACAGGGTGCAGTCCCTTCCATAATGGTAGAGGTGGATTAAGGTTGGTTGAGGCCCCAGGCACAGAAGAAAATATTGGGCCCCTTACATTAGAAAAAAGTGTAAAGTTGGGGTTATGAGGGGAATTCAGAAGTTGGGCCCAGGGCATGCTTCCAGTACACCCACCATTAAATCTGCCTCTGAATAAGGGTGTGGGTTGAAAACTGGGAAATCCATCTCTCCAAGTTTTAATGAGGAGCTGGGAGCCAGGGTCATATAAAGAAAGAATATTAGCAGTTGTGAGGTTTCTTTGGTGACCATAATAATTTTTTTTAAGTTAGTAAATTTTGCTTGGCTGCAAAAGTCTGTCACCTTCACCCCATGGCCTAAGATTATGTGGCTACTTCTGTGAAGGGACAAGAAGAACCATGACCAGGCTCACAAGGCCTCTCACAGCTTCCTCTCAGAGATGAACTTCAACCCTCTGCTCATGGTTTATTGCCCAAAATAATCACCCAATGTCAAAAAGACAGGAAGTGCAATGCTTCCAACAGCAAGAGCACTGCAGTGAGAGGATCAAAGTGTCCCATCTGCTACAGTCACCAAAGGGGCAGTCATGTTTCAAGATACAGAGCAACGTATCCTAAAATTTCTCCTCACCATATTTTATCTCAAAAGCTCACTCTCCAGGTCTCTCATTCTGCCCCACAATCAACATTCATCCTTTAGTCTTTTTTTTTTTAGGAAAAATTGCTACCTGCTCTTCATCAAGTCAGTCATTTTATTCCCTGGGCATCTCTACTTGAATCTCTACCCTTTACCCCATCAGCTGGATTTAGATTCACTTCTGAAAAAAGTCCTGGAAGACAAACAACAAAACTCTGAAACATCTAAGAAGGTGGAGAGAAAGGGTTAAAGCAGTGACTAGGAACACAGGTGGCAAAAAATTTATGCAAATTCAACTACTCACCATTTAAAGAAGAAGCAAATTTAAACAGTGCTAAAAAAGGAGCTGCCTCTTTCATCCAAACACAGATCTTCCATCATAGCTCTGGACCCAACTGACAGTGTCAGTGGGGAAGAGAAGAAGTCAGTCTTCAGTTAGGGTCTTCCCTGGGAGTCTTGTTTTCCAGACCCCCTCACAGCCTAAGCTTTTTGATGTGATTCTGCTGTTTTAAGACTCTTTGTTTCTATCAATACTCTCTTTAAACATGAGACTGTTTCATCAGATGCTCAACTGAAAAAGGATAGGAAAACCCACAGAGTTTGAGCAGCTGAGAGACAGCATGCGTCCCTGACATGGCCCTTCTAAAGGACTTTCAAGGGAAATCTTGTCAACATAAGATGTTTGCTAACTTCATGTGCTGATTTTAGAACCTAACACCCAAGTGAGAAAAGATGACACCTCTGTTAATAAACTCAATTCTCTGTCTATGTTGGGCAAACAAGTGTGTAACAAGTGTGTTAGGCTTGCTCACTTGTATTTTGCCTGATTGGCACATGAACACAGGGCAGCATCATATGTGTATGATCTGCACAAGACTGCGGTGCTTGCCCTCAGAGCAGCAGATTGCAAATTGCAAATTGCCTGCCACCATTGGGAGGGGTCATTGCTTGCTATTGTTTGCTGGAGAAGGGGTTCCCCCTCACCCTGGGTTGTTAGCTTGTGAGTCCAGAGAGAGAGAGAGGGAAGTGGTTTTCCCTGCCTGCTTGCTCGTGTACCATTGTGAGACTCTAATAACTGGAACGGCCCACCACCTTTTGGCTCCACAGCTCCTTTACCATCTGCCCAAATCTAATGTGAATCGGCATGGCCTTGGCCACCGGCCTTACATCTGGTGCAGCCAGCAGGATTCGGATCAGATTGGCATAGAGCCACCAACAGCTTGGAAGGGTGGAGTAGAGGAGTGGTTGTTGCTCTCCAGTATATGGTCCCCCATGGCTCTCCTTTTGGGGACCATGGTTGGGTGTTTTTTACATCCCTATGGGAAGCTGTCCAAGATCAAGGGCTCCAGGATGAGCTGCATACCAAGTGACAATGGCATGAGCTGGAACAGTCATGGGAGAAAGAGCTGCAGGTATGAGAACCACAGGTCAGGCTACAGGCTAGGAACCAGTGACAGCATGAACTGGAATAAGTGCTGGAGGAGGCCAACCACTCTCGAAAGCTACAGTGTGAAATGCAGTCTGTAGAATCAATGGCGCCTGGAACTAGAGTGATCTCTGGAGAAGGAGTAACAGGTTTGTGAGCTCCAGTTTGCCCTGGAAACAGAGCGCTGGTACCAACAGTTGGTGGAGACACAACTGCAGGTTCAAGACCTCTAATCTCAGCTTCAGGCTGAAAGTCGGCAGCCACAGGAGCCAAAATGGTCACCCATAGGTAAAACCCTAGCAGCCAAGAATGCCTCAGGGGCACTCCATCAAAATGGTTACACAGATGGTGGCATATTTGGGGGAGCTGGAGACAGCACAGGACCATAAGGCTGTGAAGGCTGCTGCCCATGCTGCCTCCCACTCCCGACTAATAAGGGAAATGGGTCTATAAAGGCTACCCAAACACAGATGTGGGTAGATTTGATTGCGGCTGGGGCAGATAGGGAGATATTAGATGGCAGGTATAATAGAACTTTGGCGCAGCTTGAGCCAGAGCAGAGATTACAGTTGCTGAAAAAGTGGGGGAAGCAGGTAGCCCCAGCAGCTGCCAAGAAAATGGCTGATGGTCAGGTTGCATGGTTGCAAGATTACTTATTGGAGACAGCTGTGGGAAAGGAAGATCCTCTCAAGACCCATTGTCCCTGTTTGAATAGGGGGAAGGCTGAGAGACCCACCTAACAGGGATGAGTGGGGAGGCCTGAGACCCCATGTGAAATTGACAATTCATTGATCACACTTTAATGTGCAGCAGGGTTTGGCATTAGAAGATAATAGGTGCTGTTTTTTGCAGTGGCAGCAGCAACAGATGACTTATCGAGGCAGCACAGGCCTTGAATGTGTTTGACCC
Source organism: Rhynchonycteris naso (assembly GCA_037038555.1). Classification (NCBI taxonomy): domain Eukaryota; kingdom Metazoa; phylum Chordata; class Mammalia; order Chiroptera; family Emballonuridae; genus Rhynchonycteris; species Rhynchonycteris naso. The sequence goes on along the minus strand of CM072998.1, from coordinate 238,653,623 downwards.
CACTAAACCCTGTGAGCTTGCTGAGGGGTTTGTTTTGGGCTTGTGGCAACATACAGAGCACTTATGGAAAGACGCTGAGGTCCGTTAATAAAGAACTGTATACCTAGTTGCCTCTAAAGAACCTTTACCTTGGTGATTTGCACGAACGTCTGGGCTGTCTGTCGTAGACTGATCCTTGAGTGGTGTAATAGACTCTCCACTGCAACCAGAGGAGGGCACCGGCTCCTTGTTAGATGGACATGCCATTTTTGGATAGTATGAGAGACCTTGATGGGAGGGGCCCAGCTCCAGTGGAGGCCCTCCTGCACCAGAAAGCTGCTCGCATCTAGTTGCAGAGACACACTATAGACACTTTACAGTTTCCATGGACACCACCCTGGACTATACAGGCCCTCCCACCTATGATGGGGTAGGGGGCTAAAGATGGACCTCCAGTTAGTGCCTTGGGCAGAGTGCTCAGGGAGACATTGTGAAGGGCGCCTTTGTAATTATTGTGATTGTATAACTTGTGCTGTTGCTGAAATCTATTTGTTTATGTAATGCACCTCATTCCTTACACTGGGACCATCAGGAAGATACCTGTCATGTAGATTGTGAAGTGAGCAACCCTGACGGGATAGAATGTTGGGCATATAAGTGTGTAACATTTAACAAGTGCGTTAGGCTTGCTCACTTGTATTTTGCCTGATTGGTGAATGAGCACAGGGCAACGTCATGTGTGTATAGTCTGCATCAGGCTGCAGGTGCTTGCCCTCAGGATGCCATATTGTAAATTGCAGATTGCCTGCCACCATTGGGAGGGGCCATTGCTTGCTATTGTTTGCTGGAAAAGGGGTACCCGCCCCCTCCCCTGGGCCTGTTTGCTTGTGAGTCTAGAGAGAGAGAGAGAGAGAGAAGGAAGCCATTTTCCCTTCCTGCTTCCTTCTCTGCCATTGCAAGACTCTAATAAATGGAATGGCCCACCATTTTTTGGCTCCACAGTTTCTTTACCATCTGCCCAAATCTAATGTGAACCTGCATGGCCATGGCCACCAGCCATACAGTCTATCACTGCAGTACACAAAAACAGCCAGATGGGTTTTTGGATTTTGTTCCTCTGAAAATAAATTTGGAGGGCTTCTTTGCATCAAGGTAGGCATGGGAGAGACATCTGAGAGGCCATTACCCTACAAAGCAGCAAAAGATGGCACAGTTGGAGGCTTATGTCTGCCAATTATAAAGAACATGGTGTATGTATTAAAAAGCTATAGCTAAATACAAACCACTGTGTTTTTAAATACAAAGCTCAAATCAAGAGTGACACGAGCTAATGATGTAAATTGTGTCAGCCCACTGTCAGGCAGCTTTCACCATAGCAACCACATAGTGATGTACTCCACTGCCTCAGTTTGGAGCAACATGTATCTGTATGCATACTTAGACACATACTTCTCCCAGCAACCCAGATAAGACAGTCACCCTGGCAGTGTCACACCAAGATTACACAGGTGTTGCTGAAGACCTGCAAGTGAATATTTGCATTGAATTTTGCCATTTATAAATTATAGCATGTTCCACTAAACTCCATGTAGGCAAGAATCATTGTCTACTTTTTTTCAATATTTTATTCTCAGTGCCTAGGAAAGAAACCAGCATAAGAGTAGGTGCTTCACCCTAACCAGGCAGTGGTGCAGTGGATGGAGCATCAGACTGGAATGTGGAAGACACAGGTTCAAAACTCTAAGATTGCCAGCTGGAGAACGGGCTAATCAGGTTTGAGCAAGGCTCACCAGCTTGAGCCCAACGTCACTGGCTTAAGCAAGGAGTCACTCAATCTGCTGAAGACCTCCAGTCAAGGCACATATGAGAAAACAATCAATGAACAGCTAAGGTGCTTCAATGAAGAATTGATGCTTCTCATCTCTCTCCCTCCCTGTCTGTCCCTATCTGTCCCTCTCTCCGTCTCTGTCACACACACACACACACACACACAAAAAAAAAAAAAGAGTAGGTGCTTCACAAATATATGTTGAGTGACTTTTTACCATAATCCTTTGAGATCATGACCCTATTTTAAAGTTTGGAACATGAGGTTTGGAACTTGGTGCCTGGTCTAAGGTGACTGTAGCAGAGAGGAACAAGTTTGGAGGGATGTTGGTGTGTCACTTAGGTTTATGTGGAATTTGAGGTACCCGCCCCCTCCCCTGGTCCTGTTTGCTTGTGAGTCTGGAGAGAGAGAGAGAGAGGGGGAAGCCATTTTCCCTTCCTGCTTCCTTCTCTGCCATTGCAAGACTCTAATAAATGGAATGGCCTACCATTTTTTGGTGGGCCAAAAATCCAGTGGAAAATGTCAGCCTCTCCTGTGTCAAGAAGGAATATTTCTCTTCCAACAACTCATAAAGTAAATTTTTATACCACTTTCTCATTTGGGGTAATTATTACATACTACCTGGTTTTATAATGACTCTGTGTGGGCCATATTCTTTTTACTAGTTTGTGAACTTGGCAATAGAAGTAATATTTTGTAAAATTCTTTCTGTAACATTTATGAATCTACTTGACATAAAGATAGAGGTAGCCAATACTTAATCCAGGAAATTTATCCAAGATTGCCCTAACAATAAATCCTCAATATGTTCATTAATTCATTTCCTTCCTGGGCACATAGCAAAGATAATTGCTAATGTCCTGAAGCTTGGTGACCATGTGACTGGGATCCAGATAAAACGAAGGCAGAAGAGACCTTACACTCTCCAAGTTGGCCCATGAAACTTCTGCTTTATCCTCTACACAGTCTTTGCTCTTATTTTCCCCAGCCAGGATCATAGAATTCAGAGGTGAACTTTAGGCCTTAGTGGATGGCACAGCCTGAAGGAGTGCAGCTTCACCATAGATGCACCTTGCCTTACCTGATCTATGACATGAACAAAAAATAAATTCAAAGCTTGTGAGATTTTTGGGATTGTTAGAGCAGCTAGCCTTTCCTGACTAATACAGTTACCACACTAAAAATTTCTGTGTGCTTATTTTGTGATTCATGAGCAAGTATTATTTCTTGTCAGTTGCCATGAGATTAAAATAAAAAAAAATACTGATTGCTAATGCAGTTAGAGCAAGAAGGACTTGAACTTAGGAACTGGACAAGGTATATATGCAGCTTTTCCTATAACAGTCTTTATAATCACATTAAGTGGTGAACATCTTGATACGGGGGTTATTCCTCATTTTTCTTTGTATTCTAAGTCTAGCACAGTGGATTCAGTAAATATGTGGTGAATCAGTTAACACACACGCATATTTATTGTGTTCCAATTCCCAGCTATTATTTGAAATACTTTAAAGTTTAAGAATTTGGGGGGAAGTCTTTTTTCTTCTAAGTAGCAACAGTCTTATAAAACAAGCGCTTCATCCTTGTGATAGAAATCAACCCTTTAATTTTCTAAGAGTCTCTTATTTACCTAGCCAGTAGAGGATCAAGTCCCCTTCCATTTGCAAGCTATTATTCTCTAATCAGCAGAGTCTCCAATCATGGTATCAGAGTACCATGTCTAATTTGCATTTTACTGTGCAAATGCAAGAGTAGTTTTGGTCCTCAATGAAGCCAGACAATTTAGGCTTAAGAATAAAATCATTCAGCTAGTATCTATGACCATGAGTTTGATTAACAGTAAAAACCAGGAATGTGTGTGAAAAATAAGATGTCTCAATCATTGAGACCAAAAAAGAATTTTAATTTGCTACTTGATAGCTCTATCAGGAAATGAGGCAGTGAGAACTCAGCTGGGAAAGTCAATTTCATTTGAGATCAAACTAGCCTTTGATCTCAGAAACCACTAGCACTGCCATTAAAGCAAGGCACCAGAAGTGTCACTTCTTTTCTGCTGCCACACTTTAACTCTGAAAAAGTCAAGACAAGTCTGGTTGGGTCAGAAAAGTTTTAAGGAAACACTCAAAGGTGCCCACTCTGTACTCCATTATTGCCACAACTCCAGAGCATTAACACTGCATTTTTACAGTGGGGAATACCTCCTTCCAGAGACAGTCATCAAGTCCTAGTGTTAATATAGGCAGGTAGTTAGATAGTTATGGGGAAAAGCAAAGGGAGTTGTGTTCGGTCACACCAGGAAGGAAGCCAGGCAAAACGTGTGGATAAAACAATTTATTCAAGCCTCTGTATACAGATAGGCTGAGACCCTAGTGGCATCAGCCCTGAGTGTCAGGGGATTGAAACTTTTATGGGATTAGTGAGCAAGGCTAGTTAGTTTGGGAGTGGAATTTTGGAGCAGGGTGATGGTTAAACACTAAGTAACAGCATGTTTTGGTGAATGATAGAGGATAATTAACTGTCAGGAGGTCTGAGGGTCAGAGAATAATGGCTGAATAACAGGATGTTTTAATAAGAGATGGGAGGTGATGTACGGGTGGAAAGTTATGAGAGCTGCCTGGGCACTGAGAACTGTCCTGGCACAGGGAGCTGCCCTGCAGCCAGATCACTTAGCAATTTTCTCAGTTATTTGAGATTTTGATAAGAGGCCCAGGATCAAATTTAACAAATTGAACATTAAATTTTATGAAACTTGGAAATCCTGCTTCAATCTTTAGTAAGAGGCTGCAACATCCCATTTAGCTTAATTTGCTAGAAGGCTAAAGTATTCATCAACTCAATCGCACACTTCAGGAGTCCATTAGACTCAGGTTTGGAAGGAATCTCCCCAAGGCGCTGCCAGTCAGGTAATGTGAGGGTTAGGGAAATGCTTCTGTACTTACACTTTAAAGTATACACAACAGAAGCCAGAATGGTAACCACAGAGGCTAGTCAGTCTGCTAGAATAAAAATCTAATTAGTTAGTGGAGGAATCAATGCAAGCCTATGAAATTTTTACAGAAACTGATTAATTAGCTTAAAGAAAAGCTACTCCTCTGCGGCCCAAATATATAAACACAAGCTTAGCAAAGTTCTCTCTCTTCCTGCTTGGAAACAAGCTTGCTCCATTCGTTTGTTTGCAGGGTCTCCAAGCAGCAGCCATGCTGCATAAGCTGGAAGCTGGACAATCTCCCTAGTACAAGCTCTGAGCAGCACCTGGACCGAACTAGGCTTTGATATGAGCTAAATCATGAGGAAAAATATCTGGACTTTGGTTTTTATACTGCCTAATGAAGACAAGACTAGACTTTTTCCTTGGCAAGACAAAGGGAAATGAGACATTGAATTCCTGTGAACAACCTTCTATTTCAACCTAAAATAAATCTTAGTGCAAAAGCCTAAGCTTCTCCAAGTGCAGGTCCAGTAAAATGACTTTTATATGACACCATACATGAATCCTACTTCAACACCAATATCTCAAGAATCTACAGAAAAGTAGTTCTCCACATTTTAATTTAAACTTCTTCACGTAATTGTCACACCATCCATTGAAACATAAGATCCAGGACAGAAGGGATTTTATCTCTATCTGCACATGTAGAGCAGTGCCTAGGAGATACTCAATAAATAAATGTTTAGTGAATCAATTAATACATGAGTAAATTTGATTCATCAGCTGTCCATACTCTTGCTCTGTGTTAAAATGGCCTGTTTATTACAACTTCTGCACTCTTGTTTTTATTCCATAATGTTGTTATTCCACAATAAATTAAGCCAGCAATTATCAACTGGTGTGCTACAAGAATTTTTAAAGCATGCAATAACTGACTATTTAGTCTGGGCACCAACCTCTTTTCCCTTAGATTGTCAAATAAAAAATGACAACAGTCAACAAACACAATAGCCATCCAGTGTGAATAAATCAAAATTATGCCTTTTATTTTGTCAGATTGGCAGAAAAATATTTTTTAGTGTGTTGAAGAATTTTACTAATTAGTTTATGTGTTCCAGAGGATGAAAAAGGTTGAAAAATGCTGACTTAGGCAACTATCTGTAAAATTCATGATGTTATTAAAACAGCTGAAATTCACTATACTATTTCAATACACTGCCAAGCTTTGTCAAAACCAAAAGATGTTGGCAATTCCAGGGATTGGGAAACTACAAATCAACAGGTCCTTGTTATTTATAGTATGTGAGATTGTTTGCAAAACTTTACACACTAACCTTTATCTCCAAGGAGCCCTACTCATCTTGATGGAGCCATAAGAGAAATTGCTTCCATAAACCCCCCAAACTGATGTTTGATCAGGACAGAAATGTATACTCTGAGTTAGGCTAATATTATCATGGCTTTGTGGCTGGTATTTTAATTCTGCCCACATCTTAGAGAGACTTCTTATGAATGACAAAAGATTCCCCATCAAAAGATTGTAAAATAAAATTCTCATGTGATACTCTTAGACAGATATCAGAAACTACCATATCAAATAGTTTTAGAGAAAGCAGCAGTACCATTAAGCTCATTGCTCTTTTGTTTCTGTTTTTAGCAGCACGCTGAGTCTAGATGGTTCACGATAAACTATTCAGTACTGTCCAAATCCCAAAGTCTTTACAAGAACATATGTATCCCTTCAAAGGACCTGTCTGCGCTCTAGAACTCCCTAGGAGGGGACTGAATGTACAGATCATGTTCCCAGTTCAGTGAAAAACCTCAGTAATGAACAATTTGATCTCGGGTTTCTCATCTATTAGACCCTGTTCATATTGAAGGAGGCAAAATGGGTGGTTGGGAGAAAAAAATGATCTCACACAGGTTTGTGAAGTGCTCTAAATCCCCTCATAAATTTGTTGATACATAATAGTATCATCAGGGTATATCAAAATTCACACTTTTAGCTCAACAACTCTTCATCTAGTATTCTAGACTTACACAGCATGCAAGTGTAGAAATGATACTTTAAGTATTAATTAAAAGAGAATAAAATGGAGACCACCTAAATGTCAGTTCTCATTGGGATGGTTAAATAAATGATGGTATGCCCACATTATGCATATCATGCAGCCATTAATTTCTATACCACAGTATAGAGATTATTTTTTTAATCACAATGAAAACTTTGTCGGAGAAAAATTCTGGTGTATGTGTATGTTTTTGGAGAGAAAAAAGCATTTTATTGTGGTTTCCTCCAGAAAGTAAAAGGATAGAAACAAAATTAAAGGAGAAAGCTTTTACTTTTTACTGAATATACACTGATATTGTCTGAATATTTTACATAAGCATATATCATTTATTAAATTAAAATAAAAATGTTAAACTATAGAAGTGGTAAGAGTTTATAAAATGCCTAAATATATACAAAATGATCTAGAATACTTCATAGCCATTTCTAAAGTAAACCTACTAAAAGCTGGCAGTACAAGGTTTGGCTGTGCTGATGAGAACACAAAGAATATTTTCCTCTTAGTATTAAAAGACAAAACCAACTGGTTCCAACTTATCTGTGGCAAAATCAGTGAATATATTCCAGTGGAAGCCCACTCTAGTGTCAAATTGGCCTGTAGTTTATCTCCTCTCTCTTCTGTACTCATTTGTTAAGGATGTACAAGCCATATGATGCCCTTTATCAGCAGAGAAATTTTGCCTACCCTCTATTTCAAAAAATACCTCAGAAAAAGTTTCAGCATAAACCAATTTCTCACTGTGCTCAAAGCTTGATACTGGAAGATTCTAGATACCTAGACATACTAACAAATATGAAAAAGTAGATAAATAGTCTCCAGTCACAAAACTCTACCCTTCATTCCAAGTCAGGTAGTAATCCTAGGTTAAACCTTCTATTACAACACAGCTTGTTCCTTCTTTTATTTTATTTTTTATTAAATTTATTGGGATGGCATTGTTAATAGAGTTGTATAGTTTTCAAATGTACAATTCTATGATACTTCATCTGTATATTTAAAATAAGGTGATGAAAGCAGATTTGACTTTGGCTGGTAAACTTTGTTCTTATTGTCTTCTTGCTCAGACTCAATTTCCATACACTCCTCCACTGACCAGGAAGACAACCCTAGTCTCTTCTTTTATAAATGAAAGTAGCACAGTATCTTAACAAAATTTTTCATAATATATAAAGATGTAAAGTGAAAAGTATTTGCAAAACTCCCAGCAGATATTACTTGATATATACCCTGCTGCATATTTATACATAGAGGCATGAAACTATATACCATACATACATGAAAGACTTACAAAACTATTATGGTATTTGCTAGTCTGACTTCTTTCAATTAAAGCTACTTCTCAAAAATCTTGTATCTTTATTGGTCTGTAAAAATAATTTACACCATTATTTTTAATAGCCACATAGTACTAACTTATATAGATAAATTATAATTTATTTAACCAATCCTTTATTGATTTATATTTAGAGTATGTTCTGTTTGTGTCTGTGACCTACTATACTGTAATAAACAACTTTATACATGTACTTTACTCACATTTGCTCAATAATTTCTTTCAGTTATATCCATAGAAGTGGAAATGCAAGGTACATTTTGAATTTTAGTACATACAAAACTGTCCTTCATAAAGAATGTACCTGTTTATATTCCCATTATATTTATATTCTCTTAACTATTTTATCCTCTAAATTTGACTATACAACAGTGTGTCCCAGTAGTAAAAATAGTAAAATGCGTTTTGTGGACTTGTACACACTGATTAATAAACCTTCCATATTTTTCAGTCAGTGTAATGTGACCTTAAGTTTGTTTCTTCATTTTTCACATTCCAAGCTCTGTCTCTTACTGTCCCACCTCTTTAAATTTCTTCTGCAACACTTGCATACTGTGTTTCATTAAACTGTATTAGTTAACTTTTTAATAGCAATTATAAAAGTATCTCTAATCAATTCATACATTTCCATCAAAGATAAAAATAATTAAACTTTTTCAAAAGAGTGTATTCAATAGGCTATCCAGGAGAAAGAAAATTGGCCTTCAATAGTAACACTAAAGTGCTGTCTCACATTCCTAAGCACAGACAGCTGTGATGGACTTGAACAATCTATAATAAAGCATCATTATCTGCAATGGTAGATTCATCCAACTGCATGGAAAATGAAGAGCTTTGGAGAATACTTATACGTTTGTTTTCAACATTAACTGCCATTTCATCAATTTGTCGCTTTACTGTGCTATCCCTTAGGGGCAATATTTTTAAAATTTGAGGTATATCCTGATGCATTACTTTTGAAATAAATTCTTTTATAGAGGGTATTATTACAGTTTTTCCAATATTATACCTTTTGCCACTTTTTGCAATTATTTGTGAAATGCGATAAGTGGCAATTAACCCATCTTTGCTCATTGTATGTTGTTTCTTAAATGATGCAACAATAGTTGAATGATTTTGAAATGTTTTATATATTTCCTGAAAATATTCAATGGGCTTGTCCTTGTCATTTGAATGCTTTGTAGAAAGATGTTCTCACAATCAACTTGGCTTCATTGCCTCATTGGATAATGTTTTATGGCACAATAAACACATTGGATGTTGTTTATTTGCAACAGATTCTATGAAACCCATCTTCAGATACTCTGGCGAGTAGTTGCATGTGTATTTATTTTCTTTTTGAAACATGGGCTCACGATATTTCATAATATTTTGTTTGAAGCTGTAAGCACATGCTTGCTCTCAGAAATCTAACTACGTACTGACTTTAGTTTCAATTACATAATGATTTAGCTTCACTTACGTAATGTGAATAAAACTTATGCACTTGAAAGAAAAAAAACTTATGCGCTTGAAGTCTGTTCCATGGTCGCGACGTTACATGCGTCATGGTTGAATGAGAGTTTGTCAAGATGAGACTAAGTTAGTGAGTATCCATGGTTGTGTATTTTATAAAATTTTATGTACTGGGTGTTGGCCAATGGCATCACTTCTTCATGGTCAGGGCAAAGTAGCAAGACTTTGGCTAGTTTTGGCAGTCCAAGAGGGGGTTTCCTAGAATGTCACCCTATTACCCTAAAATCCAGGAATTGAGATGAAAATATGAGTTAATTGGTGTCTCCATTGTCTGGCAGTTTCTGTCATAGAAAGAAGCATTGAACCATGGAGTTCTTTGTCTATAGGGTAATAAAACTATGAACTGTGAGTTTTTGGGTGACAATAGCGGTCATAAACTGCCTGCCGGATCAGGCGGCGGGTATGGACCCAGGGTCAGGTAGCTGGCCACTCACAAACGTAGGCCAGGTGGTTAGAAAGAGGTTGGGCGTGGTCCCAATACAAATGCCCTGTAACAGAGTCTGACTGCTGTCCTGATCTTGACTGTTAGTTGATTAGTATGTAATTGTGGCACCGTTTGGTTGCTCTGCTACCGCCCATCATGAAAGCTTTAACACCCACTAGTGGGTGGTAGGGACCAGGTTGACTACCATTGCTTTATACTGTTGTCCTATTAAGTATGTGTATGGCCAGTAGTCACGACCGTCACCGAAAGGCAGGTGCAAGTTCCCATTAGATTCGGACAGACGTTAAAGAAACTGCAGAGCCAAAACTAGTGGGCCATTCCTTTATTTAGTCTCACACTCAGCAGGCAAGTAAAAACACGCAGGGCTCCAAAACCCACTCATTCAGCACTCACAAAGCTTCTGACACATCCGGGTTTTCCTAGAATCAAAGGCCCCCTACCAATCTAAGACACCTCTGGTTCTCCATCTGCCAACAGGGCTTCTTACTCTGCACAAACTGGCTTCTCTCTCCTTCCCTTTCATCGTGGCTTCTTCTTTACCTCTCCTTCTTCTTCCTCACAAACTTTTCTTGGTGCAAAAACTCCTCCTTCAGCACACATTAGCATAACAAAGCCCCTTCCCAAGAAGGAAGGGAATTAGCAGTTTCACCTGGCAGTGGCCATTTTTAACAATAAAAGGGAGCAAACATGAAAATCACATTTTACAAACTTATTTGCCCAACAGTATGAGACATCCAGATAAAAAGGTTTGCCTCTATCCAGAAGTGACATTTTTTCTCCCAACAACATTTTACACATGTAACTTAAGATAGTCACCAAACACTTTCTTATATATATATAACACTGGGGAACAATTTTTTTTCATTTTCTATTGCATGAGGTTTTAAAACTTTTTCTATATACTTCTACATCACTGATTCCAAATATAAAATCTGTTTTATGATGCATGCTCCAGTTTTTATGCAATATTACTTTCTTTTTGTTACAGTTAATGGCATGCATTGGTTTTTTTTTTTTTTTACAGGGACAGAGAGTCAGAGAGAGGGATAGATAGGGACAGACAGACAGGAATGGAGAGAGGTGAGAAGCATCAATCAAGTTTTTCGTTGCCATTGCGACACCTTAGTTGTTCATTGATTGCTTTCTCACATGTGCCTTGACCATGGGCCTTCAGCAGACCGAGCAACTCCTGGAGCCAGCGACCTTGGGTCCAAGCTGACGAGCTTTTCCTCAACCCAGATGGGCCCGCGAGCTCGGGGTCTTGAACCTGGGTCTTCCACATACCAGTCCGACGCTCTATCCACTGCGCCACTGCCTGGTCAGGCGGCATGCATTGGTTTTTAAATGGGAGTTAAAGGGCAATGAATGACTCTTGGATTGAACATAACCACAAGGCAATTAATGTTTTACAAACATCACTTTGACATAATTGTACTTGTTTTTAAATGTAAAAAATTATTATCTGATAAAAACACCCTCTTATTTTAAGAGTGAATCATGGCTTGTTCGAGTAGGTGTAAATCTAAGAATAGTCCTGACACCTTCTGTTATATATGTGGCTGTTACACACTTCAACGTCAAAGGCACAATATTTCATCATTTGTGACACACGCATATATTGCCTATTTTCAAGTTCCCCATGGTGATCAAGATAAGAATTGGGCTCCTCATATTGTGTGTCATAATTGTGAGGAAATGCTTCATGACTGGACAGAAGGAAAACACAAAGGAATGCCTTTTGGTATTCTCATGGTTGTGAACTTAAGGACCACAGCAGTGACTGTTATTTTTGTCTGGATCCATACAAAGGTCATCAGCAAAAAATAAATAAAACGAAATATGATCGCATATCCTAATATTCCTTACGACCTATCCACACTCTGAGACACTCCCGGTTCCAGTTTTCAATGGTTTTATTTCTTATAATGACAAAGAAAGTGAACAGGGTGATCAAGTATATTTTGATAAGATGCATGAGGAAATGGTTGTAGTATCTGAAGGGTCTTCTTCTGATGCCAAGCAGTCATTAACTCCTCAGCACTTTAGCCAACCCGAATTGAATGACTTAGTAAGAGATTTGGGCCTATCAAAGAAAGAAGCTGAGTTATTAGCCTCCAGGCTTCAAGAAAAGAATGGACTTCACTGGTCAGCTAAAGTATCCCATTTCAGGAAGCTTGAACAAATTTTCGTGGACTTTTTTTCCGAAGACAAACACTTTGTTTACTGTCATGATATCAGTAGCCTTCTCAGCCAGCTAGGTGTTATCACTTACAGTCCAACAGAATGGCAGCTAGTTCTTGACAGCTCTAAACGATGGCAGACTACTGCTGGAGTATCAAATGAGATTGTCCTCAACAAGTACACAAACGCAAGAACTGCAAATGCAAATTTTTGCCTGAATAGAATTTAAATAAGTTTTGCACAAATTTTATGATTAAAATCAGTGTTTTATTATGTTCTATTTCAAAATTGTAGACAAATTCTGATGCAATCATATCTTTTAGTGTATTAGTGTATTTACTGCATTATATAAATTATTATATTATCACAAAGATAATACCCAAGAAAACATTCTACTTCATTATGTTAAACTAAATGTTGAAAATTTTACAATACGATGAAAACCTGAAATCTAGAATTGCAAAACAACTGTAGCTTACAGAGAGAGAACAACTAATGTCAGATTTGAGATCAACACACTCGAATTAGGTAAGAACAAATGATTTTTGTGGATGCAACAAAGAATTTGTTCCCCAGTGTAATGTATATGGGTGTGTTACTTTTATCGCTAGATAACAAACTTGACAATAAGAGATATAGTATATTTATTTGTATAAGTCTTATAGTGCCTATCACACACAAAGCTTTGTGTGTACTTGGTGCTTAATTCATATAATGCATTAAAGGATGGATGGATGGATGGCTTCAAGCAGTCTCAGAGATATAAAGTGAAAGAAGGAAATATAAAAATAATCACAAGTAACAGAACTCTAATCTGATATTTGCTACCAGGAAACATGAGTTCTGTTTTATAGTTGTTTAAATGTATAAACTGAGTGTCTTTCAGATAATTTAGTTTATCAAAGACACAGTAAAAAGAATAGTTTTAAATTATGAAGTAACATGGATTTATATAGCTGCTAGGACACATTCTTACGAAATACATTAAGGGTGGTACAACATAATTAGCAGAATTAATAGCACTAAAGATGATTTCTTTGGCAGTTAAGTACATCAATTCTGCACACATTGATAATTCAAGAGATAATTTTTCAAGCTACAGATTCATAGCTTGTAAAAATTAAAATAGCCATTGAACAACTCAATTACTTATGCTGTTTAATTGGTAGCTAGGTTTCCATGAAGGATTGATGTTTAGTTTATTATTGTTGATGACTTCTCTTTTGTACTTCATCCTCCTAGCAGCTTCAGATCCCACTCCTGACAAGCCCCTTTCCGGTATGAATATATTTTTATAATAATAATTATAATAAATATTAGGTTTGGTATGGGTGGTCTGCAGGAAATAAACTGCTCACTTTTTTGGAATCAATAACCATTTAATGCATCAGAAAAGCAATTAGCTAAATAGTGCCTAATATCCTGCAGCTACTCATTCACCTCTGAAAGGTAGATAATTTATTCTCTTTTGACTAGTGAAATGAGCCCTAAAGTTATTTCTAAGTATTATTTACAGAGAGAAATCCCTAATTTCACAGCAATTAAATACAATTGTTCCCTTTAGTGTTAAAGGTAAAATTCAAATTAAAGTATGCCCCACCCTCCCAAACTCCCTTATCTCCTTCCCAGCAGAACCAGTTTTAGAACAGTTTGGACTTGAATTTTTTGCATTCTTTGACCTTGAACAAGTTAAGTAACTTCTCTGAGCCACTGTTCTTATTAATAAAATAATTTTACAAGGTTATTGTGTGTTAATGAGATACAGAGGTTATCAATAAATATTATCTTGGGTACAAGATTGTGGAATTAAGTCTATGAATATAAATAGATATTCCTACACAGAAGCTTTGCCTTTCTATTGCTGAATTTAACTGATATGATTTTCTGGTTTACAATTTCTACATAAAGCACAAAAATGAAGTCTTCTAGCATGATTTGGTTCTATAAGGAACAACTGAAGTTCCTCATTTGGTAATGGCAGCCTATTTGCACCCTACATAGTTTCCCTACAAGGTACACTCATAAAATATTAGAATCATGATTGTGGAAGGTTGAGCAAAACTAAATGTGGTAGACTTCCTTGCAGATTTTAATGGGTTTATTTGTTTGTTTGTTTGTTTGGTGGGGGGGGGGTTCTTTTATGAGAGAGAGACAGGAAGGGAAAGAGATGAGAAGCATCAACTCATAGTTGTGGCACTTGAGTTGTTCATTGATTGCTTCTCATACATACCTTAAACAGGGGACTCCAGTAAGCCAGTGACCCCTTGCTCAAGCCAATGACCTTGGACTCAAGCCAGTGAACTTTGGGCTCAAGCCAGTGACCTTTGGGCTCAAGCCAGCAACCATGGGATCATGCTGGGTGTATCCTGGTTGGGCCCATGCGGAAGTCTGTCTGTCTGCCTTCCCCCAGCTTCTCACTTCGGAAAAATACAAAAACAAAACAAAACAAAAAAGAAAACATTTGTTTACCCAACAATGTGCCAGTCCCACTTCTAGCCAAGATAGTTACTTCATCCACAAACTGAATTAAGTTTGACAAAGCTGATCACTGTCAGGTTCATAATCCTGCCTGCTTTCAGTCAGCTCTTTCTTACTCAGCTCTGCCCTCCTTGATACTCTCCCCTTTTCACCTAGACACCATGGCACTTGGCTTGTCAAAGAACCACACTGACTGCTTAACTGTGCATTCAGTGACTGTACTCATCAGGTCAGTCAAAATTCCAAGCCTTTCTCCTGGTCTTTCCCACAGATCCCTCACCTCACAAACCCCTTCCACTAGGGTAGAGTTTCTCAAAGGGTGGTTCATTCACACTTAGGGGTCCTGGAGACCCTATCACGGTTGCACAAGATCAAAACTGTCTCATAATAATAATTTGACATTTCCCATGGCATGGACATGTGCACAGACAGTGCAAAAGCAGTTGTTGGTAAAACTACTGGTCCTTAGAATGAGGCAAAGCAGTGGCACCAAACTCTACTAGCAGGCATTGAATTTATCACCACGGTTTTTTAAAAAGCCAGTTTTACTTCAGCACCTCGCTTTATGTCAGCCTTAGAGTACACATCTTTTGAATACTCTATGTGATAAAAATAGGAAGTATATGCAAAACACTTCCAGCTATGTATCAAAGTGTGATGATTACGTCAAAGAGAAACATTTGTGCAATCATATGTAAGCTGAACTAACCAGTTTTTTCATGGAATGCTGTTTTTACTAAAAGAAAGATTACAAACCAACTATGTTTCTTGGAAGTTGGGTATTGCAGTCCTTTTTTTTTTTTTTTAACAAAAAAGGAACCAATGAGCTTGTCAATTCAAGGAAAACAACTGACTCTATTTGTTGCTAAAGTAAAATCCAGGCCTTTGAGTGAAAATTAAATTTTTTAAACTTCCGAATACTTAAAAGAGTTTGGCAATGAGATCAGTAGTAATTTTAAAAATATAAATTTTGATATGTATATGAAATACATCAACCAGTCTTTTTCAGATTACCAATGAAAAGCATTCATGAGTTAAAGCTCCTTCCTAAGTGAGAGCAGCTCAGTGGGTTTTAATCAGTGGCGGGATTCAAATAATTTAAGAACCAGTTCTTTGCCCTAATGACCATTTTAAGGATTAAAATAATGATATACAAAAAGGTAGTTTATTATCTCATGCATTTAATACTTAAATAAGAACAATGAAAGAGGTATACAAAACTAGATTATGTTATAAAATATTAATGAAAAAATATTAAATAATACATGACAAAAACCTTAAAACTGTTACTGTATTTAAGATATTTCCATATTGCTTCTTTTTTGTGTGTGTGTATGACAGAGACAGAGAGAAGGACAGATAAGGACAAACAGACAGGAAGGGAGAGAGATGAGAAGCATCAATTCTTTGTCGCAGCTCTTAGCTGTTCATTGATTGCTTTCTCATATGTGCCTTCACTGGGGGGCTTCAGCAGACCAAGTGACCCTGTGCTCAAGCCAGTGACCTTGGGCTCAAGCTGATGACCCTTGTTCCAACCAGATGAGCCCACGTTCAAGCTGGCAACCTCAGGGTTTCAAACCTGGGTCCTCGGCGTCCCAGTCCGACGCTCTATCCACTGTGCCACCGCAGGTTCCATATTGCTTCTTGATTGGCATCCTCACTTGCAATTTTTTTGCATTTGGACAGAATGAACATTACTATGGGCGCTTAGAATATGCTGTTGTACAGATGAATGTTTAAAAAAAAGTAAGGAATGTAAATTTGTGATTTCCACATTGGGCTGCTGCTCAGGCACTCAGCTTAAGAGAACCCTGATTACAAGTACCATTTTAACAACCAGTTTGCTGAACTCAACACAAAATTAGGTATCAATTCTGCAGAACAGGTGTGAGCCAATTGAATCCCACCACTGGTTTTATGTTGCAGAGGACAGAATGTTAGCCTTCTTCTTGCAACTAATCTTTAAAACACTTTGTTAATTAGCTTGATTTGAGTAATCATTTCACAATGTATACATATACATAGTTAATATTCAGTATCCTTTAAATATATAATTTTATGTGTCAATTATATCTCAATAATATGGAGGTGAGAGGGGTTGTCATTTATTGAATTTAGTTTAGCACCAAAGAGGAATATCCACAATTATTTGAAAAAGTTGTTTTTCCTCTTTTCCAATTACCTATGTGTGTGAAACTGAGTTATCTTTATAACTCAGTAAAAACAACATATTGCAGCACATTAAATATAGAAGCAGATATGAGACTCCAACTGCCTTTCTATTCAGCCATACATAAAAGAAATTAGCAAAAGGGTAATGTAATGCCAATCTTACCACTGGATTTTTTTTTCATTTGGGAAATATAAGTAGATATGTTTTATATAATTGTTCTTATCATTTCTATGTGTTTAAAACTTTCTCAGGTTTAATTTCTGATACAGAAAATATAAATAGTTATAACTCACATAAATAAAAACTCATTGGGCCTCAAAAAATGTTAAGGCTATAAAGAAGTAAAGAAGCTCTGAGACCAGAAAGTTTGAGGACCTCTGTGCTGTGTGTGGACAAGCTTACCCTACCCATGAGAAGTGGGCACAAGCTTCAGTGGAAGTCAAAAGGACACTGAACTCTCACAGATCAGGGAGGCTTTATAAAGGAGACCTTTTGTGAGCCATCATTTGAAGGCTATTTAGGACTTTATTTGTGCCCTCCATAGACAGTCTGCTCTCTAAAAGATTATAATGTGATTGAGTTGTGTGATGGATGAACTTTGAACTAGAAATCAGAAAACCTAGTATATTACTATTTTGTGATATAGAACAATTTATTTGCCATTTATAACCTCTGTTACTTGACTTATAAAATGGAGACATTAAATTAGGTCTACCTCTAAGATCCCTTTTACATATACGTTATATAGTTGACATTTAACAATGAATGGTTGAGCATAGTTTCAATTTGTAGAAACTTTAAAATTTTTTTCTAAAAAATATTTGAAAAACACTTTTTATTGAGAGTCACTACAAGTCCTGTTTTCTGAAACTTTTTTAGTGGCATGAACAATGATTATAATATAATGGTAATGAATGGTATGCATAGTATGATCCTAAAGTTACTACAAAAGAGTATATGCACACATATTTTTATGAATAGTTATTACTCAATGGCAAATTACTAGATATTAATATTTTTTCTTTATATTTTATATTTTCTGAGCATAATAAACAAGTTTTTCTATTTTATTTTAGGGTTGCTTATTTTTTATGATAGTATTGTAAACTAAGCTATTGCTTTCAATCTGCAGGTGAGCATACATTAAGCGAACCAAACAACTTGCCCATATTTTTAGGAATTAAAAATAGAAAGTCTAGCTTTCTTACCAGTAAGACCACTCAGGTATATCACCTTTTGGATTATTTTCTTCTCTGAACTCTCGATATCAGGAATCACACATTCTTTCTTCATCAATCACACATTCTTTGGCAATCTGGCCGAGCTTGTTGCAGAAACTGGTAACTGCCCCTCAGTTTCCATTTCCCCTTTCTGGGCACATAGATGTCAATTCAGAGTCTACATTTCTCAGCCTTACTTGCAGATGGATGTGACCATGTGACTCATCTTTAGCAAATGGAAGTCAGGCAGCAGTGCCATGGGTAACCCCTGTGTCGTATCAGGAAGCTGTTTATCTCCCATTCCTCTTTCCCACTTGTCACTGGCTAGAAAATGGCAACCAACTGAAGACACCCTCTTGGACCTTGTCTACTGACTGATAATGCAGTCACCCAAGGAGCCTAGGTGCCAAAATAACCACATGGAGCAGTGTCACTTAAATTCCCTAGGTCTGCCTGGCTAGTTCTGGACTATTATGTGTGAGAAAAATAAACATCTAGATTATTGAAACTACTTTGCTACAGTCTGACTTGTACAGAAACTAATGCTAACTGAAGAGTATTTCTTAACTGTTACATATTGCTCTTTAAGTATTTACAAGTTTAGTTCTCAGAATTTCAAGGGCCAATTCATCATCATGAAGCAAAATCAATGACCATTATAGGCCTATTTAAAAAGTACTGAGAGACTATGATTTGCATTTATTCTTCTCCAGGTTGTTAGTATCAAGCAACTGAGCTCACTCAGTCTACCATAAATAGCACTGTTCCAACAGATACTTCATGGCATCCTTTTACCAGATAGTTTTCCAAATGCTTTAAGGAGTATAAAAGAGAAGTAAGAAATTATTACTAGGCCCTTAGAGTATATTACAAAAAGATTTTTATGATTTTTATCTATTTTTAAAACTTCAAATCTGGGGTTTTAATACAAGAAATTATTTAATTTAAAAAATGAAAAATGAATTGCTACTCATAAACCATATATTATGTTAATACTTTTAACAAAAAAAATAGTACAATTAAATGTCTAGCAATCAAAAGATGGTTAAGTATATTATGGTGGATAACTTCTCTATGGTATTTTATTAATATTGGTACTGGAACAAGCCAAGATTCATGTTGTCTGACACCCTTTTTTGCCAATTTCATAGAGAGTCAAGGAACATCTTTAATTCAAATTGCAGCAACTTGAGAAAGCAGAAGACTCCTGTCCAAAAGAACTGCCTTAATATTCTCCTGGTGCTGGCAGTTCTTATAGGGTTCAGGGGCTATTAGTAATGGTGTAAGGGTCAAAAAGGAAAAAGTCTGTGCATTTAGTCATGTAAAAATATGCAGTAGGTATGGGTTCAGCTGCAGTAATGTCTGAGATTACCATTGCTAAAGTGTAAAGGCATAAAGCTCTCATAACTTGTCTCACATAACAACGTGACTGCAGCCCCAACTACATTTCAGTTAAAGTCAGCCAAGGAATTTCACAGGGCTAAAACTTATAATACAGTGTCCCCAACTAGAATAAAACAAAACACTTCCTTAAACTGAATATTTTTTTCTCTTTTGAATTTCATTTTCTTTAATTTTTATATTTTTTATTCTTATATTTCATGAGTGTTTTTATTTATTTTTGGTTTTTCTCTTTGCTTTTGGTGGTTCTTTTTTACTTGTCATTATATTTAAATTTTTGATATTTTTATTGTATTTTTTGTTCTTTCATTTTTATATATTTGGTTGTATTTTGTTATAGTTCTTAACAATACCACTCTCAAATGCCATCAAGAAAGAATAAATTAAATACCATAGCTACACAAGACAGAGATGTAGTTTAGAAAAAAACAAAAAATCTTCAGAAAATAATTTCATTTAACTCCACAGTTTCTCACATGGAAAATTCAAAATAGAAGTTCTACAAATACTCATTGAGATGAAAGAAAACACTAATAAGCAACTTGATGAGCTCGAAAACCAAATTAATGAACAAAATGAGTGCTTCATGAAGGAGATTGAAACTTTAAAATAAGACCAGAGATGAAGAACTCAATACATGACTTAAAATATAAGGTAGCAAGTTTAGCTAATATAACAGCATATTAGAAGAGAGAATTAGTGACATTGAAGACAGGCAACTAGAGAAGTTACAGAGAGAAGAAGAGATTCACACACAAAAGAATAATAATAGAGCTATACAAGAATTGTCAGACACTATCAGAAAAAAATATATAAGAATAATGGGTATATCAGAAAAAGAAGAATGGAAGAAACAAATGGAGATCTTATTCAAGCAAATAATTGATGAGAAGTTCTCAAGCCTATGGAAAGAGTTAGAGCTTCAAACACAAGAAGAAAACAGGAAGCACCATGGCAACGGAGTAGGCGGACGTACCAACTTCCAACTCCCAGAACCAAAGTGGATTATAACTCAATTTAAAGAACCATCATCTGGATAAACCAACTATGAACTAAACTAAGTGGACTCTTCAACCAAGGAACACAGAAGAAGCCACTTTGAGACTGGTAAGAATAGCGAAAAAGCAAAGAGGGCTACCCAGCTCCCCAGAGCAAACGGCAGCCCGGAGAGACCCACTTGGCAGGAGGAAAGTTTGGCGGAGAGGGAGGGACCTGGGTCCCAGGAACCAAGCCCCAGCCTGCAGTCCCAGAGCCTAGAAGAGGTGTTTGGACAGTTTTGAGCTGTGAAACAAGTGAGGGAGCTCCCAGGCCTAGAGTGTGGAGTATTAGGTCCCTTCCTACTCTGCTGAGGTTTGCTGAATGATTTGGGGCGGCAGGACGCTGAAACGCGGTTCTGTCGGAGGGGGCAGAGGCCAAGCCAGTGTGAGTTCGGGCTAGCCCAGCAGGGTCGGAGGGGACGCGCGAAAGCAGTCTGGAAGCTGTGGGCCCGCCTTTAATCCCACTTACGGGGACAAAGCAGAGGCCAGGAACGGGAAGAAATCTGCTCTGTGACCCTGCGCAAGCCGGCCCTGACCGCGGGGACAGGGCTAGAACCAGGGAAGGGCAGGGGCTCACGGCTGAGCTCACGCTACCAGTCCCCCGCCGCCCACCCGGCCGGAGAAACAGCGGTTTGCCATTATATGTGCGCGAGCGGGCTCTGAGCACGGGAACAGGGTAGACCCCGAGACAAGTGGAAGGTCGCAGCTGAGCCCACGCTACAATCCCCACCCAGCCAGAGAAACCGCGGATTGCATTCCTATGTGCACGAGCGGGCTCCGAACGCGGGGGCGGGGTAGAGTCTGGGACGAGTGGAAGTACGCAGCTGAGGGGAGCCAGCAAACATGCGTGGCCCAATAAGCCTGGGTTTGCGACCCTGCGCAGAAGGACCCTGGCCTCGAGGGCGGGGCTAAAGCTCCGGACGGGCAAAGGCTCACAACTGAGAGCACGTCAAAAGCCCCGCCCAACCCGCAAAACTTTGGCGAGCAGGCTCTGACTGCGGGGGCTGGGCGGAAGTCCGGAAATAGGCTGGGGCCGCAGCTGAGCAAAGGTGCTCACCTCTACCCTTGGTGCTCAGGTTTGTGGCTTCAGTGACAGCCCCTCCTGCGGAGGAGAGGCAGAAATCACAGCAAAAGCCACAGTGGGCCGGCGCTGGCAATGCTCATACCCAACCACCCTAGGCACCGGCAGAGGGGGTGGGGGGCCTGCAGACAGAACACACCTAGAGAACACAAAGGCAACACCTACTGGACTCCAGTGACCACAACTTGCTTATACACAGACAAAATGGGCAGGCAGAAGAATGCAAACCAAATGAATCAAGAGAAATCCCAAGAGAAGGACCTGAATGAACCAGATATAACCAAACTACCAGAAGCAGAATTTAGAATAATGATAGTTAGGATGTTCAAAGAAATTAGAGCAACAATGGATAGTCATTATGAACACCTGAATAAAGAGATAACAAGTACAGAAAACAAAATTGAAATAATAAAGAAGAATCAGACAGAAATGACAAATACAGTATCAGAACTGAAGACCACAATGGAAGGAATTAAAAGCAGGATGAATCACGCTGAGAATCAAATAAGTGAGTTAGAGGACACAATAAACAAAGGCACAGAAGCAGAGAAGAAAAAGGAAAAGAGACTCAAAAAATGTGAGGAAACTCTAAGGGAGCTCTGTGACAACATGAAGAGAAACAACATTCGCATCATAGGGGTGCCTGAAGAAGAGGAGAGAGGACAGGAAATGGAAACTTTGTCCAATCAAATTATACCAGAAAACTTTCCTAAATTAAGGCTGGGAAACACTCCACACATTCAAGAAGCACACAGAACTCCATTAAAGAGAAACCCAAAAAGATCTACACCAAGACACATCATAGTTAAAATACCAAAGCTAATGGATAAAGAAAAAATCTTAAAAGCTGCTAGAGAAAAAAAGGCTATCATCTACAAAGGAGCCCCCATAATGATGACATCGGACTTCTCAACAGAAACACTTGAGGCCAGAAGGGAATGGCAAGATATAATCAAAGTAATGCAGAACAAGAACCTACAACCAAGACTACTTTATCCAGCAAGGCTAACGTTTAAAATTGAAGGAGAAATAATGAGCTTCCCAGAAAAAGAAAGCCTCAAGGAATTGATTAAAAAACAAACCAATTCTGCAAGAGATACTAAGGGGCCTCTTGTGAACAGTTAAAAGGGAGGAATGAATAGAGCAAAAGAAGAATACAGCTTTAAAGAATAAAATGGCAATAAACAACTACATATCAATAATAACCTTAAATGTAAATTTATTAAATGATCCAATCAAAAGACATAGGGTAGCTGCATGGATAAAGAAACAGGACCCATATATATGCTGTCTACAAGAGACACACCTTAAAACAAAAGATGCACATAGACAGAAGGTAAAAGGATAGAAAAAAATATTTTATGCAACTGGAAATGAAAAAAAAAGCCAGGGTAGCAATACTTATATCTGACAAAATGAACTTTAAAACAAAGGCTGTAGTAAGAGATAAAGAAGTACACTACATAATGATAAAGGGAACAATTCAACAGGAAGATATAACTATTATAAATATCTATGCACCAAATATAGGAGCCCCGACATACATAAAGCAGACTTTGATGGATATAAAGGGCGAGATTAACAGCAATACTATCATAGTAGGGAATTTCAATACCCCTCTAACAACACTGGATAGATCCTCAA
The DNA here is from genome assembly GCA_037038555.1 of Rhynchonycteris naso. Taxonomy (NCBI): domain Eukaryota; kingdom Metazoa; phylum Chordata; class Mammalia; order Chiroptera; family Emballonuridae; genus Rhynchonycteris; species Rhynchonycteris naso. The sequence continues at coordinate 238,630,307 of CM072998.1, read as the reverse complement.
GAAAGAAAATTAATAAAGAAACAGCAGACTTAAAGGAGACACTAGATCAACTTGATTTAATAGATATCTTCAGAACTTTTCACCCTAAAGCAGTAGAATATACATTCTTCTCAAGCGCTCATGATACGTTTTCGAGGATAGACCACATGTTAGGACACAAAAATGGTCTCAATAAATTTAAGAAGATTGAAATCATATCAAGCATTTTCTCTGATCACAATGCCATGAAACTAGAAATAAGCCACAAAAGAAAAACCGAAAAATATTCAAACACTTGGAAACTAAATAGCATGTTAGTAAATAATGAATGGATTAACAATGAGATCAAAGAAGAAATAAAAAAGTTTCTAGAAACAAATGATAATGAGCATACATCAACTCAAAATTTATGGGACACAGCAAAAGCAGTTCTGAGAGGGAAGTTTATTGCACTACAGGCATATCAAAAGAAGCTAGAAAAAGCTCAAATAAGCAACCTGACCCTGCTTCTAAAAGAACTAGAAAAACAACAACAAATAAAACACAAGACAAGTAGAAGGAAGGAAATAATAAAGATCAGAGCAGAAATAAATGATATAGAAGCGAAGGAAACAATACAGAGGATCAATGAAACCAGAAGCTGGTTCTTTGAAAAGGTAAACAAGATTGATGAACCTTTAACTAGACTCACCAAGAAAAAAAGAGAGAGGACTCAAATAAATAAAATTAGAAAAGACAGTGGAGAAATAACAACTGACACAACAGAAATACAAAGCATTGTAAGAAAATACTATGAAGAACTCTATGCCAAAAAATTAGACAATCTTGGTGAAATGGACAAATTTCTTGAATCATATAACCTTCCAAACCTCAATCTGGAAGAATCAGAACCCCTAAACAGACCAATTACAAAAAATGAGATCGAAACTGTTATCAAAAAACTCCCAAAAAAGAAAAGTCCTGGGCCTGATGGCTTCATAAGTGAATTCTATCAAAAATTCAAAGAAGAACTAACTCCTATCATCCTCAAGCTATTTCAAAAAATTCAAGAGGAAGGAAGACTTCCAAACTCCTTTTATGAGGCGAGCATAATTCTGATTCCAAAACCGGGCAAAGACAACACAAAGAAAGAAAATTATAGGCCTATATCCCTGATGAATTTAGACGCTAAAATTCTCAACAAAATATTAGCCAACCGGATCCAGCAATATAGGAAAAAAATCATACACCACGATCAAGTGGGATTTATTCTGGAGAGGCAAGGCTGGTTCAATATTCGCAAATCAATCAATGTGATTCATCACATAAACAAAAGGAAGGACAAAAATCACATGATAATTTCAATAGATGCAGAAAAGGCATTTGATAAAATCCAGCTTCCATTCATGCTCAAAACTCTCAGTAAAGTGGGAATACAGGGATCATTCTTTAACATGATAAAGGCCATCTACGATAAACTGACAGCAAACATCATACTAAATGGACAAAGATTAAAAGCAATCTCCTTAATATCAGGAACCAGAATAGGATACCCCTTTCACCACTCTTATTCAACATAGTTCTGGAAGTCCTAGCTACAGCAATCAGACAAGAAGAGGAAATAAAAGTCATCCAAATTGGAAAAGAAGAAGTAAAACTGTCACTATTTGCAGATGATATGATATTGTATATAGAAAATCCTAAAGTCTCAGTCAAAAAACTACTGGACCTTATAAATGAATTCAGCAAAGTGGCAGGATATAAAATTAATACTCAGAAATCAGAGGCATTTTTATATACCAACAATGAACTGTCAGCAAAAGAAATTAAGGAAACAATCCCCTTCACTATTGCAGCCAAAAAAATAAAGTACCTAGGAGTAAATTTAACCAAGGAGGTTTAGAACTTGTACTCGGAAAATTATAGAACATTGATAAAAGAAATCAAGGAAGATACAAACAAGTGGAAGCATATACTGTGCTCATGGCTAGGAAGAATAAACATCATTAAAATGTCTATATTACCAAAGCAATTTATAAATTCAATGCAATACCAATTAAAATACCAATGACATACTTCAAAGATATAGAACACATATTCCAAAAATTTATATGGAACCAAAAAAGAACACGAATAGCCTCAGCAATCTTAAAAAGAAAAAATAAAGCAGGAGGTATCACTCTTCCAGATATCAAGGTTTACTATAAGGCCATTATACTCAAGACCGCCTGGTACTGGCATAAGAACAGGCACATAGATCAATGGAACAGAACAGAGGATCCAGAAATAAACCCACACCTTTATGGACAACTGATATTTGACAAAGGAGGAAAGAACATACAATGGAGTAAAGACAGCCTCTTTAACAAATGGTGTTGGGAAAATTGGACATCTACCTGCAAAAAAATGAAACTAGACCATCAACTTACACCATTCACAAAAACAAACTCAAAATGGATAAAAGACTTAAATGTAAGCCATGAAACCATAAGCATTTTAGAAGAAAACATAGGCAGCAAGAGCTCTGACATCTGTAGCAGCAATATATTTGCCGATTTATCTCCATGGGCAAATCAAATAAAAGGAAAGATAAACAAATGGGACTATATCAAACTAAAATGTTTTTGCACAGCTAAAGACAATAAGAAAAGAATAAAAAGACAAACCACACAATGGGAGAACATATTGGACAACACGCCTGATAAGGGGTTAATAACCAAAATTTATAAAGATCTTATAAAACTCAACACCAGGAAGACAAACAATCCAATCAAAATATGGGCAAAAGAAATGAATAGAAATTTCTCCAAAGAGAACATACAGATGGCCAATAGGCATATGAAAAAATGCTCAACTTCACTAATCATTAGAGAAATGCAAATTAAAACCACAATGAGATATCACCTCACACTAGTCAGAATGGCCCTCATCAGCAAAACAACACAGAATAAATGCTGGCGAGGATGTGGAGAAAAGGAAACCTTTCTGCATTGCCGGTGGGAATGCAGACTGGTGCAGCCACTGTGGAAAACAGTTTGGAGATTTTTCAAAAAAATTAAAAATCAAACTGCCTTTTGACCCAGCTATCCCACTTATAGGAATATACCCTAAGAACACCATAGCATCTTCGAAAAGAAGAAATGCGCCCCCATGTTCGTGGCAGCATTGTTCACAAGAGCGAAGATCTGGAACCAGCCAAGTGTCCGTCAGAAGACGAGTGGATTAAAAAACTATGGTACATATATACAATGGAATACTACTCAGCCATAAGAAACGATGACATCGGATCATTTATAACAAAATGGATGGACCTTGATAACATTATACGGAGTGAAATAAGTAAATCAGAGAAAAAGAAAAACTGAGAACAGCATGATTACATACATAGGTGGGACATAAAAGTGAGAATATGAGACATGGACAAGAGAGTGGTGGTTATGGGATGGGGGGAGGGAGAGAATAGTGGGATAGGGAGGAGGGGAGGGATAGAGGGAAAACCAGATAGAAGGTGACAGAGGACAATTTGAATTTTGGTGATGGGTATGCAACACAATTGAATGATAAGATAACCTGGAGATGTTTTCATTGTACATATGTACCCTGATTTATTGATGTCACCCTATTAGAATTAATAATAATAAAATATATATTAAAAAAATAAATAAATAAAAATAAAAAAATAAATTAAAAAATAATAATAAAATAAAATTAAAAAAAAGAAGAAAACAGAATTTTGAGTAACTCAACTCAAACAGACCTTCTCCAAAGTATGTCATAATACAATTGTCAAAAATCAATGACAAAGAATAAATACTCAAAGCAAATAAGGAAAAATGAACATAACACTTAAAAGAAGGCCTATTAGGTTATCATCAGACTTTTCAGCAAAAACTATACAAGCCAGAAGACACTAGACCCAAAAATTCAAAGTGCTAAAAGAGAGAAATTACCAGCCAAGAATACTATATCCATCAAAGTTATCTTTCAAATATAAGGAAAAATAAATCATTTCTAGACATACAGCAGCTAAGGAAATTTATCACCAGAAAACTCCCATTGTAGGAAATATTTAAGCGGGTTATTGGACAGAATACAAAAAAAAAATAATTCAAAACTATAAGTAAAAACGTTCCAGGGGTGCCAGCCATTTTGGTTTCAGTTTGTGTTTCAACTTCTGATAACTGTGCCCAGTCGCAAGCAGTAGAGCAACATGTTCCCGGACACAGGCTGGGCCCAGCGCCCAGGACCTTCGGACCGAAGGAAGGAGCACTCACAGAATAGAAGCAACTGATGTAGCAAAGTGCACAGAAGTTATTGCCCTGGAGGGGCAAGATGGTGATGGAGTAAGTGGATGTACCAACTTCCAACTCCCAGAACCAAAGTGGATTATAACTTGATTTTAAGAACCAGCATCTGGATAAACCAACATTGAACTGTATTGAGAGGACTCTTCAACCACAGAACACTGAAGAAGTAACATTGAGACTGGTAGAAAAAGCAAAACTGCAGAAAGGACTGCCCAGCTCCCTGGAGCAAAAGGCAGTCCAGAGAGACTCATGTGGTGGGAAGAGAGGCCAGCGGAAGGGTCGGGAATCGGGTCCCAAGAATAAAGCCCCAGCCTACAGCTCCAGAGCCTAGAAGAGGCGTATGGACAGTATGTAGCTGTGAAACAGGTTAGGATACTGTTTGTGAAAAAGAGACAGTTGTCTCAGACCCAGGATTCTTCTTAAAGGGACGGTGCAGAAAACCTCTCTCACAACCACTCACCCGGTACTCTGTGAGACAGGGAAAGAAGAGAGGACCGGAGCAGCAGGAAGAGAGTGTGGTCTGGAAGGCACAGGGAGAAAAGCTTTGAGAGACAGCCGCCCTAAACTCTGGGCTGAGTCACTCCACAAATCTGAAACAATATTTCCCCTGGAACCAGCAAGGGAAAGCAGGACACCAGCCAAACAGGTTCCCCTGTGGCAATCAGAGCACAGTTGCTTAGAGGGAAGGAGCTTTCAGGACTACAGTATGGAGTGTTAGGGTCTAAGCTGCAGCGCACCCACCCACACTGCTGAAGGCTTGATGGAGGGTGGGTGGCAGCCGGATGCGGAAGCGTGGTTGTGTCGGCTGGAGCAGAGGCCAAGCTGGCTGGCATGAGCTTGGTCTAGCCCAGCAAGGACAGAGGGGATGCGTGAAAGTGGTCCGGAGGTTGCAGGTCCGCCTGCAACACCACCTGTGGGGGAAAAGGGGGAGCCCGGAATGGGCAGAGATGCGCCGTTGGGCAGGGGTGAGAGGGCGCACAGCCCCACCTGGCCTCCGAGGCTTGAAGCCCTGTACGAACCGGCTTTGCCCACCAAGGTGGGGCAGAAGCCCAGGCTAGCAGTTGAGCATGCACCAACAGCCTGGCTCAGGATCCGAGGTGGGTGGGGGCAGGGTGGAAGCCCTGCACAGGGCTGAGCGCATAGCAGCAGCCCATCCCAGCCGAGGAGCCAAGGTTGGCGGGGGCAGGGCGGAAGCCTGGCTTGCAGCTGAGTATGCACCAGAAGCCCCTCCCAGCCCAGCTTACAGAGACCCGCACCTGAGCAAAAGTACTCACCTTTGTCCTTGGTACCCAGGCTTGTGGCCCGAGTGTGGAGCGCAGTCCCACCCATGGGAGAGGGATGAAGGTCGAGACCAGCTGAGGCTTAAGAGACTAGCATGAAAATATAGCCCCTCCTGCAGAGTCAAGGTGGCAAGACAGAGACAGCAGCAGCCGGCACCGGCAACACCCACACTCAACCACCCTAAGCAGCAGCTCAGAAGGTGGCAGGCCTGCAGAAAAACCACATCTAGGTAACATAGAGGCAACACCCTGTGAACTCCAGTAGCCAAACCCTTCTTATGCACAGACAAAATGGGCAGGTAGAGAAATGCAATCCAAATGAATCAAGAGATATACCCAGAGAAGGACCTGAATGAATCAGATATAACCAAACTACCTGATGCAGAGTTTAAAATAATGATAGTGAGGATGTTCAAAGAGCTTAGAGCAACAATGGGTAGTCGCTACATACACCTAAATAAAGAGATAACAAGTATAAAAAATGAAATTGAAATAATAAAAAAGAATCAGACAGAAATGACAAATACAGTATCAGAACTAAAGACCACAATGGAAGGAAATAAAAGCAGGATGGATGAAGCTGAGGATCAAATCAGCGAGTTAGAGGACAAAATAATCAAAGTCACAGAAGCAGAGCAGAAAAAAGAAAAGAGATTCAAAAAATTTGAAGAAACTCTAAGGGAGCTCTGTGAAACATGAAGAGAAATAACATCCACATCATAGGGGTCCCTGAAGAAGAAGAGAAAGAACAAGGGATAAAAACTTTGTTAAATCAAATCACAGTTGAAAAATTCCCTAAATTAAGACTGGAAAATGTTTCACACGTTCAAGAAGCACAAAGCACTCCATTAAAGAGAAAACCAAAAAAATCTACACCAAGACATATCATAGTTAAAATACCAAAGCTAAGTGATAAAGAGAAAATTTTAAAAGTTGCTAGAGAAAAAAAGGCTATCAACAAAAAAGGAGCCCCCATAAGAATGACATCCGACTTCTCAACAGAAACACTTGAGGCCAGAAGGCAACGGCAAGATATATCCAAAGTAATACAGATCAAGAACCTACAACCAAGACTACTTTATCCAGCAAGGCTAACATTTAAAATTGAAGGAGAAATAAAGAGCTTCACGGACAAAAAAAAAAAATCAAGGCATTCATTAAACCAAACCAATTCTGCAAGAGATGCTAAGGGGCCTTTTGTGAACAGTTCAAAGGGGGGAAAGAATAGAGCAAAAGAAGAATACAGCTTTAAACAATAAAATGGCAATAAACAACTACATATCAATAATAACCTTAAATGTAAATGGATTAAATGATCCAATCAAAAGATAGGGTAGCAGCATGGATAAAGAAACAGGACCCATATATATGCTGTCTACAAGAGACACACCTTAAAACAAAAGATGCACATAGACTGAAGGTAAAAGGATAGAAAAAAATATTTCATGCAAATGGAAATGAAAAAAAAGCAGGGGTAGCAATACTTATATCTGACAAAATGGACTTTAAAACAAAGGCTGTAGTAAGAGATAAAGAAGGACACTACATAATGATAAAGGGAACAATTCAACAGGAAGTTATAACCATTATAAATATCTATGCACGGAACATAGAAGCCCTGGCATACATAAAGCAGACTTTGATGGATATAAAGGGCGAGATTAACAGCAATATTATAATAATAGAAGATTTCAATACCCCACTAACATCACTGGATAGATCCTCAAGAAAGAAAATTAACAAAGAAACAGAAGACTTAAAGGATACACTAGATCAACTCAATTTAATAGATATCGTCAGAACTTTTCACCTTAAAGCAGTAGAACATACATTCTTTTCAAGAGCTCATGGTACATTCTCTAGGATAGTAACCTTGTTAGGACACAAAAGTGGTCTCAACAAATTTAAAAAGATTAAAATTATATAAAGCATTTTCTCTGACCACAATGGCATGAAACTAGAAATTAACCACAAAAGAAAAACTGAAAAATACTCAAACACTTGGAAACTAAATAGTATGTTATTAAATAACGAATATATTAACAATGAGATCAAAAAATAAATACGTTTCTAGAAACCAATGATAATGAGTATACATCAACTCAAAATTTATGAAACACAGCAAAAGCAGGACTGAAAAGGAAGTTCATTTCACTACAGGCATACCAGAAGAAGCTAGAAAAATCTCAAATAAGCAACTTGATCCTGCATCTGAAAGAACTAGAAAAACAACAGCAAATAAAACCCAGGACTAGTAGAAGGAAGGAAATAATAAAGATCAGAGCAGAAATAAATGACATAGAGGCTAAGGAAACAATACAGAGGATCAATAAAACCAGGATCCGGTTCTTTGAAAAGGTAAACAAGATCAATGAACCTTTAACTAGATTTACCAAGAAAAAAAGAGAGAGGACTAAAATAAATAAAATTAGAAAAGAGAGTGGAGAAATAACAACTGACACAACTGAAATACAAAGTATTGTAAGAAAACACTATAAAGAACTCTATGCAAAATATTAGACAACCTAGGTAAAATGGACAAATTTCTGAATCATATAATCTTCCAAAAATCAATCTGGAAGAATCAGAACACCTAAACAGACCAATTACAACAAATGAGATCGAAACAGTTATCAAAAAACTCCAAAAAAGAAAAGTCCTGGGCCTGATGGCTTTACAAGTGAATTCTACCAAAAGTTCAAAGAACTAACACATATCCTCCTCAATGTATTTCAAAAAATTTTATTAATTTTAATGGGGTGACATTAATAAATCAGGGTACATATGTTCAAAGAAAACATCTCCAGGTTATCTTGTCATTCAATTATGTTGCATACCCATCACCCAAAGTCAAATTGTCCTCTGTCACCTTCTATCTGGTTTTCTTTGTGCCCCTCCCCTCCTCCCTCTCCCACCTTCTTTTCCTTTTTCCCACCCCATAACCACCACACTCTTGTCCATGTCTCATAGTCTCGTTTTTATGTCCCACCTATGTATGAAATCATGCAGTTCTCAGTTTTATCTGCTTTACTTATTGCACTCCGTATAATGTTATCAAGGTCCATCCATTTTGTTGTAAATGATCCGATGTCATCATTTCTTATGGCTGAGTAGTATTCCTTAGTATATATGTACCATAGCTTTTTAATCCACTCGTCCTCTGATGGACACTTGGGCTGTTTCCAGATCTTCGCTATTGTGAACAATGCTGCCACGAACACGGGGGCGCATTTCTTCTTTTCGAACAGTGCTATGGTGTTCTTAGGGTATATTCCTAAAAGTGGGATAGCTGGGTCAAAAGGCAGTTCGATTTTTAATTTTTTTGAGGAATCTCCATACTGTTTTCCACAGTGGCTGCACCAGTCTGCATTCCCACCAGCAGTGCAGGAGGGTGTTAAATTTTATAAGTTCTTTATAAATTTTGGTTATTTACCCCATATCAGATGTATTGTTGAATATGTTCTCCCATTGTGTGATTTGTCTTTTTATTCTGTTCTTATTGTCTTTAGCTGTGCAAAAACTTTTTAGCTTGATATAGTCCCATTTGTTTATCATGCCTTTTATTTCATTCACCCGTGGAGATAAATTGGCAAATATATTGCTGCACCAGATGTCGGAGAGCTTGCTGCCTATGTTTTCTTCTAAGATGCTTATGGTTTCACGGCTTAACATTTAAGTCTTTTATCCATTTTGAGTTTGTTTTTGTGAATGGTGTAAGTTGATGGTCTAGTTTCATTTTTTTGCAGGTAGATGTCCAATTTTCCCAACACCATTTGTTAAAGAGGCTGTCTTTACTCCATTGTATGTTCTTTCCTCCTTTGTCAAATATCAGTTGTCCATAAAGGTGTGGGTTTATTTCTGGGTTCTCTGTTTTGTTCCATTGATCTATGTGCCTGTTCTTATGCCAGTACCAAGCTGTCTTGAGTACAGTGGAAGAGTGATACCTCTGGCTTTATTTTTTCTTTTTAAGGTTGCTGAGGCTATTCGTGTTCTTTTTTGGTTCCATATAAATTTTTGGAATATGTGTTCTATATCTTTGAAGTATGTCATTGGTATTTTAATTGATATTGCATTGAATTTATAAATTGCTTTGGGTAATATAGACATTTAAATAATGTTTATTCTTCCTAACCATGAGCACGGTATATGCTTGTTTGTATCTTCCTTGATTTTTTTAATCAATGTTTTATGATTTTCCAAGTACAAGTCCTTAACCTTCTTGGTTAAATTTACTCCTAGGTACTTCATTTCTTTGGTTGCAATAGTGAAGGGGGTTGTTTCCTTAATTTCTTTTGCTTACAGTTAATAGAAAAGTCTAAGAAACATCTGGGTCAACTTAAAGTGAACCAACCTCAGCATTATAGGTTTCCCTGAAGGAGGAGAGAGCAAATAAGGGATGGACAACCTGCTTAAAGAAATAATACATGAAAACTTTTCTAACTTGATGAAAGATAAAGTCCCACAAGTTTAAGAAGCACAGAGAGTCCCAATTAAGATGAAATCAGACATGTCATAATTAAAATGCCAACATTAAAACAAAGAAAGAATTCTAAAATTTGCAAGAGAAAAGCAATCAATTGCTTAGAAAGGAGCCACCATAAGACTCTCAGCTGCTTTCTCAACAGAAACACTTATATATACTCTTTACAAGAGACTTACCTCAGACAAAATATAAACACAGACTGAAAGTTACGAGATGGAAAAAATATCTCATGCAATTGGGGAAAAAAAGGCTGGACTAAAAGTATCTATATCTGACAAAATAGTTTTTAAAGCAAAGGCAATAGTAAGAGCCAAACAAGGGCACTACATAATGATTAAGAAAATAATCCAACAAAAGGATTTAACCCTTGTAAACACTTATGCACCCAATGTATGATCACCTAAGTATATAAGGCAAACTTTAATGGACATAAAAGGAGAGATCAACAGCAACAAGTCATAGTAAGAAATTTTAATACCCCATTAACATTAATGGATAGACCCTCCAAACAGAAAATTAATAAGGAAATGGCAGGCTTAAATGACACACCAGCCCTGGCTGTTTGGCTCAGTGTTAGAGCATTGGCCTGACATGTGGAAGTCCCAGGTTCAATTACTGGTCAGGGCACACAGGAGAAGCACCCATCTGCTTCTCCACCCTTTCCCCTCTCCTTTTTTCTCTCTCTCTTTCCCTACCACACCCAAGGCTCCACTGGAGCAAAGTGGGCCAGGGTGCTGAAGATGGCTCCATGGTCTCTGCCTCAGGTGCTAGAATGGCTCTGGTTGTAAAGGAGCAATGCCCCAGATGGGCAGAGCATCACCTCTAGTGGGCATGCTGGGTGCACCCTTGTCGGGCACATGCAGGAGTCTGTCTCTGTGCCTCCCCACTTCTCATTTTAGGAAAATACAAAAAAAAAAAAAGACGCACCAGATCAGCTGGGTTTAATTAATATCTTTAGAGCCTTTCACCCTTTAGAGCCAGTGGTCATGGCTGTTGTGGTGCAGGTTCTCATTGGATTCGGGCTGATGGTAAAGGAACTGTGGAGTAAGAAAATGGTGGGCCATTTCATTTATTAAAGTCTCATAATGGTGGATGAGTGAACAGGCAAGGAAGACTACTTCCCCTTCTCCCATCTCAGTACCCCACCAGCCTCAGCACTCCCCAACAAACAGGCTAGGCAGATATCAAGGCTCGCAAGCCCTGACTTGGACTCTGGTTCTATAACCTGGACTCATTCTTCAGACTCACCCTCCAGACTCTCTCTGTCTCTCTGCTCTTTCCAGCAAAAACAGGCTGGGGATAAATCCCCTTCTCCAGCAAACAATAGTAAACAATCATCCTTCCCAAGCAGAAAAGTAATCCACAATTTGCAATCTGCCACCCTGAGGGCAAGCACCCATAGCCTTCCATAGACAATACGCACATTACACTACCCCCATATAAGCAAGCAAACTCAGAAAACATTTGTTTACCCAACACACCCCAAAGCAGTGTAATATACATTGTTTTCAAATGCATACAGTAAATTTTCTAGGATAGACCACATGTTACAACACAAAACATGCCTCAATAAATTTAAGAAGATTGAGATCATATCAAGCATCTTCTCTGACTACAATGGCATGAAACTAGAAATTAACTTAAAAAAACATTCAAACAGTTGGAGGCCAAATAGCATATTATTAAAAAAACAAATGGGTTAACAGTGAGAACAAGAAAGAAATAAAAATCTTTCTGGAAATAAGTGAAAATGAACATCCAACAACCCTAACTCTTTGGTACACAGCAAAAGCAGTCCTGAGAAAAATGTTTATAGCATTACAGGCTTACTTCAAAAAGCAAGAAAATTTTCAAATAAAAAACTCAGTCCTACAGCTAAATGAACTAGAAAAATAACAACAAATAAAGCCCAGAGGAAGTTGAAGAAAGAAAATAAAAATCAGAGTGGCAATAAATGACACAGAGAATAAAAATCCATACAAAAGATTAATAAAAACAAGAGCTAGTTCTTGGAAAATATAAACAAGAGAGACAAACCTTTAACTAGACTTGTCAAGAAAAAAAAAGGAGAGAGGACCCAAATAAATAAAATCAGAAATGGAAAAGGAGAAGTAACAACTGGCATCACAGAAATACAAAGAACTGTAGGAAAATACTCTGAAGAACTACATGCCAACCAATTGGACAACCTGGACAAAATGGATAAATTCCTAGAAACATACAATCTTCTAAAACTGGATCTGGAAGAATCAGAAAACCTAAACAAACTAATTACAACCAATGAAATAGAAGCAGTAATCAATACTTCCAGCAAACAAAAGTCCTGGACTGGGTGTCTGGCTTCATAGGTGAATTTTACCAAATACTCAAAAAGGAATATACAGCTATCCTTCTCTAACCACTCCAAAAAAATTAAGAGAAAAGAAGACTTCCAATATCTTTTACAAGGCAAGAATTATCCAAATTCTAAAACTAGAAAAAGATACTACAAAGAAAGAAAACTAAAGGTTAATATCCCTGATAAACATAGATGCTAAAAGTCTCATGAAAATATTAGCAAACTGGATCCAGCAAACATTAAAAAGATTATAACCATGATCAAGTAGGATTTATTCTGGGGATACAACGCTGATATATTATTTACAAATCAATAAAGTAATATATCAAGCCTGACCTGTGGTGGTGCAGTGGATAAAGCGTCAACCTGGGAACACTGAGGTCGCCAGTTCAAAACCCTGCACTGGTCTGGTCAAGGCACATATGGGAGTTGATGCTTCCAGCTCCTCCCCTCTCTCTCTCTCTCTCTCTCTCACTCACTCTGTGTCTCCTCTCTAAAATGAATAAAATAAAATAAAGTAATATATCAAATAAAAATAAAAGATAAAAATCACATGATCACATCAATAGGGGCAGAAAAAATATTTTATAAAATCCAGCACCCAAATATAAGTAAATTAATAAAAAAATACTCAACAAGTAGGAATACAGGGAACATACATCAACATAATAAAGGCTATCTATAACAAACCTACAGCCAACATCATACTCAATGGGCAAAAACTAAAAGCAATCCCCTTATAATTGGGAACAAGATAGAAATATCCACTTTCACCACTCTTATTCAACATAGTACTAGAAGTCATAGCCACAGCAATCTAGACAAGAAGAAGAAATAAAAGGCATCCAATTGAAGAAGTAAAACCTACATTATTTGTTGATGACATGATACTGTATATAGAAAAACCTAACATCTTTACCAAAAACCTACTAGACCTAATAAATAAATTCAGTAAAGCAGCAGGATACAAAATTAATATTCAGAAATCAGTGGCATTTTTATACACAAATAATGAACTATCAAAAAGAGAAATTACAAAAACAACCCTATTTACTCTTGCAACAAAAAAATAAAGTACTTAGGCCCTGGCCAAGTAGCTTTATTGGTTAGAGCATTATCCTGATATGCCAACGTTGTGGCTTTCTGTCTCTCTCCCACCCCTTTCTTTCTGTTCCTTTCTCCCTTCCTTTCTCTCTCTCTAAAAATAAAATAAATAAATAATAATTGAAAACAACAATATAAAGTACTTAGTCCTGGCAAATTGGCTCAGTGGTAGAGCATCAATCTGAATTTGGATGTCCTGGGGTCGATTCACAGTTGGGGCACACAGGAGAAACAACCATCTGCTTCTCCATACCACCCCTTCCCCTTTCTCTCTCTCTCTCTCTCTCTCTCTCTCTCTGTCTTCCAATCCCACATTGGCCCTGGGCACTGAGGATGACTTAATAAAACCTCTGCCTCAGGTGCTAAAAATTGCTTAGATGCAAGCATTACCCCACAGATGGGCAGAGCATCAGCCCCAGATGGGGATTACCAGGTGGATCCAGGTCTGCACACATGCAGGATTCTGTCTTTCTATCTCACCTCCTCTCACTTAGAAAAAGAAGATAAATAGATAAATAAATAGATAGATGATAGACAGATAGATGATAGAGATAGATAGATAGATAGATGATAGATAATAGATAGATGATAGATAGATGATAGATAGATAGATAGATAGATAGATAGATAGATAGATAGATAGATAGATAGATAGATAGATAGAATCTAGAAATAAATATAGCCAAGGAGGTAAAGAATTTATATTCAGAAAACTGACAAAAAAAATGAAAACAACACAAACAAGTGGAAGCATATACTGTGTTCATGAATTGAAAGAATTTATATCTTTAAGATGTTCATACTACCAAAAAAATCTATAGATTTAATGCAATTCTTACAAAAATGCCAAAATACAGATCTAGATAGATATTCCAAAAATTTATGTAGAATCAAAAAGAACCCAAATAGCTTCAGAAATCTGGAAAATAAAGAACAAAGTGAGAGGTATCACATCACCTGATCATACTTTACAAAGCCATTATCATCAAAACAGCCTACCTAGTACTGGCACAAGAACAGCATACAGATTAATGGAACAGAACAGAGAAACCAAAGGAGGCAAGAGTATACAATGGAGTAAAGACAATCTCTTCAATAAATGGTGTTGGGAACATTGGACAGGTACATGGAAAAAAATAAAACTAGACTACCAACTTACACCATTCACAAAAACAAATCAAAAATGCCCTGCTCATACTATGGTGCAGTGGACAGAGCATGAGCCTAGGACACTGACGACCCAGGTTTGAAATTCCAAGGTTGCTGGCTTGATCATGGGTTCAACCAGTTTGAGTGTGGGCTCACCAGTGTGAGCCCAGGGTCGCTGGCTTGAGATTAGGATCATAGACATGACCCCATGGTTGCTGGCTTGAACCCAAAGTAGCTGGCTTAAACAAGGGGTCACTGGCTCACCTGGAGCCCACTAGTCAAAGCACTCTTGAGAGAGCAATCAATGAACAATTAAAGTGGCACAACTACAAGTTGATGAATTTCATCTCTCTCCCTTCCTATCTTTCTGTCCATACCTAACTCTTTCTCTCTCTCCTTCACTAAAAATAAATAAATAAAACAAAATAAATTTTCTAAATGGATTAAAGACTTAAACGTAAGTCACAAAGCCATAAAAATCCTGGAAGAAAACATAGCCAGTAGAATCTCAGATCTCTCTTATAGCAACATTTTTGCCAATATATCTCCTCAGGAAAGTGAAACAAAAGAAAAATAAACAAATGGTATTACTTCAAACTAAAAAGCTTTTACTCAGCAAAAGAAATCATGAACAAAATGAAAAGACAACTTACTATATAGAACACACTCATTGATACATCTAAAAAGATGTTAACAACCATTATTTATTAAGAACTTATATACCTCAAAACCAGAAAGACAATTCAATTTAAAAATGGACAAAGAACCTGAATAAACATTTATCCAGAGAGGACATTCAGATGATTAACAAGCATATGAAAACAATGTTTAACTTTACTAATCATCAGAGAAATGCAAATTACAAACAAAATGAGATATCACTTCACACTTGCCAGAATGGCTTTCATCAATAAACAACAAATGCAGCTGGCAAGGAAGTAGAGAAAACTGATCCTTTATGCACTGATGGTAGGAACACAACATGCAACAACTGTGGAAAACAGTATGGTGTTTCCTCAAAAAATTAAAAATAGATCTGCCTTTTGACCCATCTATCCCACTACTGGGAATATATTCTAAGAACCCTAAAACACTAATTCAAAAGAAGAATTGTACACACACACACCCTTGTTCATTGCAATATTATTTACAATAGACAAGACCTGGAAACAGCCCAAGTGTCCATTAGTAGATAAGTGCATAAAAAAAGGTGTGGTACATTACACAATGGAATACAACATTGCCATAAAAAAGAAGAAAATCTTACCTTTTGTGAGCATGGATGGACCTGAAGATTATTATGTTAAGTAGAATAAGCCAGGAAGAGAAAGACAAATACCATATTGTCTCACTTATATGTGGAATCTAATGAACACAATAAACTAACGGACAAAATAGAAACAGACATGAACAGAGGGAATAGATTTACAGCTGTCAGAGGGAAAAGGGGTAAAGGGACTGGATGAAAGAAGGTGAAGGGATTAGCCTAAAAACATATGTACATAACACAGATGGTGACAACAGTCAGAGAGAAAGGGTGGAGTACATAGGAGAAGGGCAAAGCAGGGAGAAATGGGGGTGGAAGTAGACTTTGCATAGGGCAGGGCATGCACTGTATAGACAGTGTTATGTTGAGTTGTGCACTTGAAACCTGTACGATTTGATGAACCATGCCATCCCAATAAATTAAAAATCAATTTTAGCCTGACCAGGTGGTGGCGCAGTGGATAGAGCATCGGACTGGGATGCGAAAGACCCAGGTTCAAGACGCCGAGACCTCGAGGTCGCCAGCTTGAGCGCGGGCCCATCTGGCTTGAGCAAAAGCTCACCAGCTTGGACCCAAGGTCGCTGGCTCCAGCAAGAAGTTGCTCGGTCTGCTGAAGGCCCACGGTCAAGGCACATGTGAGAAAGCAATCAATGAATAACTATGGTGTCACAAGGGCAATGAAAAACTAATGATTGATGCTTCTCCCCTCTTTCTGTTCCTGTCTGTCTGTCCCTATCTATCCCTCTCTCTCTGACTCTCTCTCTGTCCCTGGAAAATAAAATAAAATAAAACCTTTTAAAAAATCAATTTTAAAAAAAGAATATATTAGAGGGATTCAACAGACAAGATAAGGTAGAGAATAAAATCTCTCTTTGGAAAGTAAAGTAGCAAAAAATAGCCAAGCTGAACAGCAATAAGAAAAAGAATACAAAAAATAAAGACAGGTTATGGGGCTTCTGGGTGGGACAACATTCAGCATACCAACATCTGCATCATAAAGGTACCAGAAGGAGAAGAGAGAGAGCAAAGAATTGAAAACCTGTTATGAGAAATAATGATGGAAAACTTTCCCAATGTAGAGAAGAAAATAGATATAAAAGCACAGAAATGGTAGAGTCCCAAATAAGATGACCTCAAAGAGGCCCACACCAAGACACATCACAATTAACATGCCAAAGGTTAAAGACAAAGAGAATCTTAAATGCAGCAAGAGAAAAGCAATTAGTTACCTACAAAGGAATGCCCATAAGATAGATTGCCAGGTGGTTTCTCAACAGAATATTTGCAGGTCAGTAAGATTGGCACAAAATAGTCAAAGTGAAGAAGAGCAATAACCTACAACTAAGATTACTCTATTCATCAAAGTTATCATTTAAATCAAAGGATAGATAAAGAGCTTCCCAGATTTAAAATTTAAAAAAAAGAAAGAGAGAAAAAGCTAAAGGAGTTCATCACCGCCAAGTCAGCATTACAAGAAATGTTAAAGGGCCTTCTTTAGAAGTAGAAAATAAATAAAAAATATGAACGCTAAGGTTGCAATAACTGCATATCTATCAACAATTACTTTTTTTCCCCCCACAAGGACAGAGAGAGAGCCAGAGAGAGGGATAGATAGGGACAGACAGACAGGAATGGAGAGAGGTGAGAAGCATCAATCATTAGTTTTTCATTGCTGTTACGACACCTTAGTTGTTCATTGATTGCTTTCTCACATGTGCCTTGACCACGGGCCTTCAGCAGACTGAGCCACCCCTTGCTGGAGCCAGCGACCTTGTGTCCAAGCTGGCAAGCTTTTGCTCAAGCCAGATGGGCCCGCGCTCAAGCTGACGAGCTCTGGGCCCTCCTCATCTCAGTCCAACACTCTATCTTCTGCGCCACCGCTTGGTCAGGCAACAATTACTTTTAATATAAATGGATTCAATGCTCCAGTCAAATGACATAGGGTGGCTGAATGGATAAGAAAAGAAGACCATTACATATGTAACTTACAAGAGACTCACTTCAGATCAAAAGACACACAAAGACTGTACATAAACGGATAGAAAAAAATGAAAATGAAAACAAAACAAAACAAAAAAGCTGGGGTAACAACATGCATATCAGACAAAATAGACCTTAAAGCAAAGGTTATTAAAAGAGACAAAGAAGGATCCAGCAATTCTACTACTGGTATTTATGCAAAGAAATACAAAACACTAATTCAGTAAGACAAATGCATCTATATGTTCATTACATTATTTGCCATAGCCAATAAATGGAAGCAATTTAAGTCCATCAATAGATGATTGGGTAAAGAATAAGTGGTACATATATACAACAGAATATATATTAAAAAATTTGCCATCTGCAGCAACATGGATTTACCTAGAAAGAATAGTGCTAAATAAAGTAAGACAGAGATAGACAAATGTCATATGCTTTTCTTATGTATGAAATCTAAATAATAATGAACAAACAAAGCAGAAAAAACCTCACAGATTACAGAGTACATTTTAATGGTTCTTGGATAGATTGGGGATTTGGGTGAAAAAAGAGAAGGGACTAAGTACAAATTGATAGTTACAAAATAGTCAAAGCAATATAAAATACAGCATAGGACATACAGTTAATAATATGATAAAAACTGTGAATGGTGTCAGATTGGTCATATTTACCGAGCTGATCATTTCATATGTCATATAAATGTCTAATCACTATGTTGTACACCTGAAATTAATAAAATATTGTATGTCAACTGTATTTGAAAAAAAAACAGATTATTTTTTGAAAAGAAATAAATGTAATAAATCAAGAAAATGAGAAAAAAAGAATGTTATGGAGGTCTGCTTCTTAGGAGGACGTTATAAATTACTCTGGGCATTAAAAAATTAAGAATTTGTTCCATGAAGTCAGATTATTACCAAAACATCAAATTAAAATTTGAATGAGTTTGTAAGCTGAATCATTCAGGGTGAGTTTCACAATGCTTAATTTCTCTGGGTTTGTTTAATTATGAATTTCTAATGCAGTTATGATTATGATGAATCTTAACTTGGCAATTGCACTATATTTCTTAAAATACATCACCACAAAACTGTAGTACACATTTTCATAAATAGTCCTTCTTTCTGAGACTTTGTTGTTACTTATAAATCATCTGCCCTTTACAAAGCTATATCATTATTTGTTAGGCTCTATGTTTATTATCTCAGTCATCATATCATACTATTTATAGGATTGTTTCATTAATTGTCAACTGTATTTTATAGATAGAAAACAAAAAAGAAGGCTAGTGAGATTAGGAAACTTTCCAAAGATCAAACAGTAGAAGTGTAAAACCAAGATTTGAATTTATGTCTTTCTGATTCCAGAGCTCACACTTTTTAGTCACTGTGGTACTGAAAACATCTTTAGGTAAGGCATCTGCCTCTTCTTCATTGTGTTCTTCTCAGGTCATAGTACTGCATCCAGCAAGTTGTAGGTGCTGAATACAGTTTGACTAGCTAAATTAAGATATATGGGAATATATAATATAAAAATTCTCAAACAAACCTGAGATATGTATGGAATGAGTATCATCCAAATTTTGCAGGTGAAGAAACCAAGCTTCAAAAACCAACATATCTAATAGCAAATACTAACTGATGGGTTGAGAGTTATACCAGGTCTTTTATCTCTATATTCAGTTCCGTCTGTACTACACCACCTTGTCCTGCACTGCAGAGAGAGAAGGCCACAAAGTATGTCGCAGAGAGTCTGTGCAACAAAATGGTGATAAGAATGTATTTAGGTATCAGCACAGACTCTGGTCAAGACACAAAACCCACTTATGAGTGATGGGGTCTAGAACAATAAGCCTTATATTCCTCATTAGTGAAATGAGAATAACATATATGTACCTACATTATAGAGTTGTTTGGAGTATAATATGAGATAATACACTAGCATCAAAGCACAGAGTAAGGACTCAATACACATGACTTATTATTTTATACACTCTTTTTGATATAGAACCT
Source organism: Rhynchonycteris naso (assembly GCA_037038555.1). NCBI lineage: Eukaryota > Metazoa > Chordata > Mammalia > Chiroptera > Emballonuridae > Rhynchonycteris > Rhynchonycteris naso. The sequence goes on along the minus strand of CM072998.1, from coordinate 238,610,426 downwards.
AGTCTCTCCTTATAGGGAGCTCATGCCATTAGAGGCACACGAGATGGATGATTTGTTTTTCTTTTTGTTTGTGGGAGGATACATTTGGGAAGAGGTCAAGAGACCTGGCTTCAAGTCTTGTCTCTATACCTAATTAGGGATGTGACTGCCACCTCTCTGGGCATTGATTGTATTACGTGTAAAATGAACAGGTCATTAGGCACTAACTTGGGTCCTCAGTCTAATGAGATGGTGAAGCAGGGGAAGGAAAACATTATGCTACCTCTACTATCACAGTAAACATTGTTCGCTCTCTTAACATTCGCATCTTTCACAAGAGAACCCAGATTCTCCATCTCTTTCCCTGCAGTCATGTGCTATAGGGAAAGCTAACTCCATCCTCACTTACTAGGGATGAATTTGATTATTAAAACACATGGTAGCCTGACCTGTGGTGGTGCAGTGGATAAAGCATCGACCTCGAACATCGAGGTCGCTGGTTCAAAACCCCAGGCTTGCCTGGTCAAGGCACATATGGGAGTTGATGCTTCCTGCTCCTCCTCCCCCTTCTCTCTCTCTCTCTCTCTCTCTCTCTCAAAATGAAAAAAATATTAAAAAAAAAAACATGGCAACCTAATCCAGTGATTGACATGGTTAATAAACATGGGGTTTAATTTGGGCCAATAAGGAAATGGGGACTCTGTCCCTTAAAAACAAAATCAGAAGAGACAGTTTTATTTCTTCTGGAATTTGCAATTATCTGGATGTGATACCTAGGATTTTGGAACCATCCTGAAGAAGAAAAAATAAACAGAAGGCCAGACCCAAGAGAAGCTCAGAAAAACAAAGCTAGAGCCCTGACAGCACAACCTACGTCTGACAATTTTGCTCATTGGGGTAATTTTTGTTATTAAGGGTTTTTAGTTACTTGAAACCAAAGTATCATCAACATTGCTGTCATCTCTCTGGACTTTGTGAACACTGATGTCTTGATTTGGCTTAACTCAGTTTACTTCCATGTCCATTTTGGTCCATTTTGTTATCTGAGAATGCACACAGTTATGGCTCACTTCTCTCACTGTGGCATTCCAAGGTCAAGAAGAAAAGAGTTAATCTTCATATATGTGTTTGAAACTAATTCATGGGTCAAGTCAGACATGTACTCCAAACCTATCCAAAAATGAAAGGTTAAATAAGTATAGTTTTCTGGAGTTATTTCTTTTTTGTTATTGCTCAAATTTCATTGGACTAATGTTATGATCTGCAAGCATTGAAGTGAAATCCTGGAAGCTAAAATTAGCATGTGTTGAGTTCAAGCATAGCTGTTTAGTATGAAATTAGGTTTTGAGTCTAAAACAGCTTTGTTTTGCCATTTTGTCCCCTTTGGCAAGAAGGAAGTAAAATATAAGGTATGTTCGTATCATCTTAATCTATTGTTTAAAAAAGGAAATTTCAACTGAAAAACAATACTGTTTAATAAACTATAACTTTCATTGTAAATTAAATTATTTTTGAAGCATTATTTTGCAAACCTGCCAAAAATGTGGTTACTTTTTTACATTATTATTTTTTTTATTAATTTAAATGGGGTGACATTGATAAATCAGGGTACATATGTTCAGAGAGAACATCTCCAAGTTATTCTGACATTTGATTATGTTGCATACCCATCACCCAAAGTCAAATTGTTTTCTGTCACCTTCTATCTGGTTTTCTTTGTGCCCCTCTCCTTCCCCACCCCCTCCATATTTTTCCTCCCCCTCCCCTGTAACCACCACACTCTTGTCTGTATCTCAGAGTCTCATTTTTATGTCCCACCTATGCATGGAATCATATAGTTTTTAGTTTTCTCTGATTTATTTATTTCACTCAGTATAATGTTTTTGTTATATATTATTTTTAAGTTCCTTGTTAATGCATGCTTTGACACTTTACAGCTGAAGAAGTCAAACTACTTGGTAATTTCCACTTTATACTACATGCAAAAACTTTTAATTATGTTCAATGTTTGTATGAGTTTAGGTGGTTTGTTGTTTGTCATTTCTCTTTATTTTTTTCTTTTACCTTTTGCCACCCTTTCACCCATTTCTTCCACCCCCACAGATGGATGCTGATGGTAAAAAAGACCAGGCATTAGTAGTACTGAATGACATACTGCAAGAGTCAGTACATTTTTAATGAATGTCTTCTTATATCATCACTTGTTGATCTCCCTTTTTAACAAAGAAAGATTAAGCTACATTTGAAAGGTTAGAATAACAGAAGAAAATTTAAATGTTAGGTTTTCATTTTATTTATTTTTATATTTACTTTATATGCACAGTAATAATAATTTATTATCTATTTTTGATAGTGATGTTGTTTGCTATTTTAATTAATTTATTGAGGTCTGAGAAGTGTCAAACTAGCAAAAGACAGAAAACAACATAAGTTCATCAACAGACCAATTGAATAGACAATGCACATCCATACAAAGGAGCACTATGCAGCTGTAAAAGGAATGAGAAATATCTCCACTACCATGAATTTACCTAAATGTATATAAGAAAAAAAAATAAAGACAGAAAGAAAAGTACATATAGTAGGTTATAGTTTTCGAAAGCTAGGATTAAAATATACACATATATAATCTAACCTCGATAAATATTTATATTTGCCAATATATATATATTCTTATATTAAAAATGGAAATATAAACTGAAAATATTTTACCTAAGGGAGAAAGAGGCATGGGGATGGAAGAAGAAAAATAAAGGTTAAGCTTAATTTAATATAATTTATTTTGAAGATTTGACTTAAAAGTATATAAATACTTGCCGTGGCCAGTTGACTCAGTGGTAGAGCATGGGCTTGGCGTGTGGAAGTCCCGGGTTTGATTCCCAGCGAGGGCACACAAGAGAAGCGCCCATCTGCTTCTCCACCCTTCCTTCTCCCCTTTCTCTTTATCTCTCACTTCCCTTCCTGCAGCCGGGACTCCATTGAAGCAAAGTTGGCCCGGGCACTGAGGACAGCTCCATGGTCTCAGCCTCAGGTGCTAGAATAGCTCTGGCCACAGCAGAGAAACACCCCAGAGGGGCAGAGCATCACCCCCTAGTGGGCCTGCCAGATAGATCTCAGTCAGGCACATGCAGGAGTCAGTCTGACTGCCTCCCTGCTTCTAACTTCAGAAAAATACCCCCCCAAAAAATGTAAATACTTTACAATTATAAAACAAAATTAGAAAATTCTGCTTTCAAGACAATGGAGTAAACAGTTTTTCTTACTCCTCCTGTTAACTACAACTAAAATATCTGGATTGTATATGCAAAAGGAACATACAAAGACTCTAAAAGATATAAGAAGGCAGATTAGTAAGAGTCCTCAAAAGGAGAGAAATGACAGAGTAATGAGTTCCCTTTTTACCTCAAATAGCCAGACTAAATAATGGAGAACTTAGCAACTCAGAATGCCAATAGGCACAGGCAAAAAAAAAAAAAAAAAAAAAAATCCCCTCAAAAAAAAATATGCTCCCTAAGCACAAAGGACAGAAAATGGCAGCCTAATAAGAGAAAATATTTAGACAGTAACCACCCTACTCTAGCCAAATACCTCAGAAAAACACAGACCAACCTGTCCTCACTAAAAATGGCTGAGTGGAGACTCAGACCCAAAATTAAGTGCTTCATTTTCCCCCACCTCTGGGATGGTGCTGGAGGTCAGGTTGGAAATTCAGACATTCATCCCTGTTCTCTACCTATTTCCAGTTATCACAGAAAGAGCCTGGACTTCAACCCTCAGCAATGGTAGTGAGTTTTCCCACCCTCTCTAGGCTGAGGTGGTTTCAGAGAAGTCTTAATAGAAATCAAGACTTATAGCACAGCTTAGCAGCAATAAACACCCCTTCACCACCAGCATCAGTAGCTGCCTCAAGGGGAGAAGTAATAAGATTTTCCTTATTCTCTCAGACATGGTGCTATCAAAAGAGGCCTAATGAGGAGCCAGAACTTACACCCTTGCCCAGACATAACAAGGAGCCTCTTTTCCTCAGATATCAATAGATTCTGTATGGAGAACATGGACTTTCACCACTTTCACCTTCATTTAGTAGTAGCAAGGCAGTCTCATACCCTCTTAACCATGGAGCAGAGGCAAAGGAGACCATCTGAAACACAAAATTTAAATAAAATCAGAAACTTTTAACATATTACCCATAATTTCTAGGTTTTAATCAAAAGTTATTCATCATACTAAGAACCAGCAATTTCTTAACAGAAAAAGACAATCAAAAGAGACCAACAATAAAATGGCACAGACATTAGAACTCTTTTAAAGCAGTCATCATAAAAATGTTTTAACATGAAAACACTTAAAACAAATGAAAATATAATTTCTCAGAAAAGAAATAGAAAATATTAAAAAGAACAAAAAGGACATTTTAGAACTAAAAACATCTAAATTAAAATTTAAAAATGAGTGGATTTGCCTGACCAGGCGATGGCGCAGTGGATAGAGCATCGTACTGGGATGCAGAAGACCCAGGTTCAAGACCCCAAGCTTGCCAGCTTGAGCACAAGCCCATCTGGCTTGAGTAAAAACTCGCCAGCATGGACCAAAGGTCGTTGGCTCCAGCAAAGAGTTGCTGAGTCTGCTGAAGGCCCGCAGTCAAGACACATGTGAGAAAGCAATCAATGAACAACTATGGTGTTGCAATGGCAACGAAAAACTAATGATTGATGCTTCTCATCTCTCTCCGTTCCTGTCTGTCTGTCCCTATCTATCCCTCTCTCTGACTCTCTCTCTGTCCCTGTTAAAAAAAAAAAAAATGAGTGGATTCACAGAAGAATGAGTATGGTAGAGAAAAAAAAACAGTGAACTGGAAGACAGAACAAAAATTAGCCAATTTAGTCTGACCAGTGGTGATGCAGTAGACAGAGCATCAACCTGGGATACTGAGGAGCCAGGTTTGAAACTCAGCTCACTGGTTTGAGCGCCAGCTCAACCAGCTTGAGCACAGGGGAGCTAGCTAAGCATGGATCATTCAAATGACCCTATGGTCACTTGCTTGCACCCAAAAACATTGGTCTAAGCAAGGGTTTACTGATTTGGCTGGAACCCCCTGGTCAAGGCAAGTATGAGAAGCAATCAAAGAACAACTAAAGTGCCACTACTGTGAGTTGATGCTTCTCATCTCTCTCCCTTCCTGCCTGCTTGTCTCTCTCTCTCTCTTCCTCTTTCTCTCTGTCTCTCACATACACAAATTTAACCAATTTAACAACAGAGAGAGAATAGAATTCAAAAAAATAATCAGAGCTTCAGAGTTTGGAAAACTAAACAAAATATCTCACATTTTTATCAAGAGAAGAATAAAAGGTGTACTGAAAAAAGTGCTCAAAGAACAAATGGCTGAAATTTTCCAAACTTGGCAAAAAACATAAATAGATTGAGTAAGCTGATTAAAACTCAAACAAGAAGAATGTTTTCCACACAAAATCAGGAACTAGACAAGATGTCCACTGCAACTACTATATTCAACATAGTGAAAGTCCTAGCCAGAGCAATAAGACAAAAACAAGATAAATAAAAGATATATAGATTGGAAAGGAAGAAATAAAGCATCTTTATTTTTAGATGACATAATGGTCTACATAGACAATTCCAAGGAATCTAAAACATACACACTCAAAACTAATAAAAAGTTCAGCAAGGTCTTGTGATACAAGATCAATATGCAGAAAGCAATTGTATCTCTATATACTAGCAAGGAAGATATAGGAACTGAAATGAAAGCACAATACCATTTACAATAACTTAAGAAAAATAAAATCTAGCAAAACATAAAAAGTTTTATGCTGAAAACTAATGAAAGAGCATATCTGAATAAATGGAGTTATATACCATGTTTATCCATTGAAAGACTCAACAAAGTAAAGATGTAAATTCTCTCCAAATTGATATACTGGTTTGAACAATCTCTATTAGAATACCAGTAAGATTTTTATCAAGATGCAAAAAGAGATTATTCTAAAATTTATATGGAAAGATGAATGAACTAGAATAGTTAGAAAAATTTTGAAAATTAAAGAGTGGGAGGAATTATTCTCAATTTCAAGACTTATATAGTCAAAGCTATCAAACAGTGTACTGTTAGCTGAGAGGTACACACATAGATCAATGGAAAAGAATAGAAACTCAAAAAATAAAGCCATACAAGGACACAAGTAAACCAGCAGATTCTTAACAAAGATGTAAAACCCATTCAATGGAAGCAGGATAGTCATTTAACAAATGGAACTAGAGCTATTTGACATCTGCAGGCAAAAACAAAACAAACAAACAAAAAAACACTTGAACACTTCTCATCTTATACAAAAATGAACTCAAAATTCTGCATAAATTTAAATATAAAACTCTAAAAATTTTAAAAGAGATACAGAGAAAATCAAGGGCCTAGCTTTGTTAATAATTTCAGACATAACATCAAATGACAGAAAAAAAGAGAAAGGAAAAATTCATGGACATAGACAACAATGTGATTATTGCTGGGGTGCAGGCGGGGAAGAAAATTCTTTGGAAATTGCAAGGTAAAAAAGAAAAAAGGTATACATTATAAAAGTAGTGTAAGTCATAGATAGCTTAAGAGAATAAAAGTTTCCTAAAGCAAACACTTGATAAGTTGATCTTAAAATGAAAAACATTTGCTCATGAAAGATCTTGTTATAAGATGAAAAGACAAGCTAAATACTGAAATTGTTTGAAAACCAAATAGATAACAAAGGACTCAAATCTAGAAGCTTCAAACCTCAACAGTAAAACCACAGTTCATTTCAAAACTGAGAAAAAGGTTTAAAAGATGTCTCACCAAAGATAGTACATAAATGACAAATAAGCACATAAAAGGATGTGTAATATCACTAGCCACTAAGGAAATGAAAATTACCACCATAGTGAAATATCAATACACACTTAATAGAACAATTAAACAAAAAGTGACAATAATAAATGTTGGTAAGGATGCAGAGTAACTAGATCTCTCATACATTGTTGGTGGATATGTACAATGATATAGTCACTGGAGAAAACAGTTTTGCAATTTTTTTGTGTGTGACAGAGACAGAGAGAGGTATAGATAAAAACAGACAAGCAAGATGGGAGAGAGATGAGAAGCATCAATTCTTTGTTGCAGCACCTTAGTTGTTCATTGATTCCTTTCTCATATGTGCTTTGACTAGGGCGCTACAGCAGACTGAGGAACCCCTTGCTCAAGCCAACGACCTTGGGCTCAAGCTGGGGAGCTGTGCTCAAACCAGATAAGCCTGTGCTCAAGCTGGTGACCTTGGGATTTCAAACCTGGGTCCTCTGCGTCCCGGTCTGATGCTCTACTCACTGCACCACCACCGGTCAGGCCAGTTTTGCAATTTCTTTAAAAACTAAACTTATGTTTATCACACAACCTGGTAGTTGCACTCTTGGGTATTTATTCCAGAGAAATAATAACATGTTCACACAAAAACAAACTGTGGAATATCCATACCATGAAATAACACTCAGCGGTAAAAGGAAACTATTGCTACACACAACTTGGTTATATTTAAAACTGTTTTTAAAAATCCAGTCCAAAGATCATATAAGATATAATTTCACTTATACAACAGTTTTCAAAATGAAAAATTTATAGAGATGAAAAACAGCTGATTATCAAGGGTTAGGCATTGTGGGAGGAGGAGATGAGTACAATTGTAAAGGAATAATATAAAAGAGACTTTTGTGAATGGAATATCATGATTGTGGTGGTTACACAAATCTACCTGTTAGGCTGGCTGAAGGAGATATGTACAAGCCTGGTGAGTTTTATAGGAAGTTTATTGAAGCATCTGCAAAACAGATAGGCTGAGGCCCCAGTGGCATCAGCAGAGAGCTGCAAGAAAGGGATGTCTGATATAGGGGTTGCTACAGGCATTTGCTGGTATGGGGTTGGGTGCACTTGAACATGCTCAGATTAGCATATCCTGGTTTATGGCCTTAGTTACAGACTGTCTTTCTTTCCCAACCCTCAAGCCCCTCCCAATGGCCTTGTACCAAGGACACTTCCCAGAACCTTCCCAGGGTGAAGGGAGTTACTTAAGAGGAGGGGGAAGTCAGGTGAAGAAGATGTTTAATCAAGAAGCTGCCCTAGTGAGAGGTTGGGTGAGGGGAATTTTAGTTTAAAGTGGCTCTGGATTTAAAGGAGTCCTGAACCCAAGCCAAATACTGCCCATGTGATAAAAGAACATGAAACTATACACATACATTTTAGCAAAGTCATATGTCTGATTTTGATATTGTGCTGTGATAATGTAAGAAGAAACCATTTGAGAACATTGGGAGATGGGTGCATATAAACTTTCTATATTATATTTATAAATTACTGTGAATTTATTATTATTTCATAATATAGAGATTTTTTTAATTAAATGGAAAAGATAATTCCTACAAGCTTAGACCAGATTAAGCAAAATGGAACCAAAATGTATAACAACTAGTACTATCATCATCCATAGAGATATTTTAAAATATTTTGCAATCAGTAATTTGACTATGTATCCTTAAAGAGGTGTATCCTAAAGATAAAAGATCAGCCAACCAAAATCTGCAGCTGTTCCCAATAATTATGTGGTTGGTGACAAAGTTATTATTTTTCCAAGACAGTTCGGTGTGTATAGTGAAAATAAACATTTGTGTTATTTCATTAGTGTCATTGAAAATTGATATACTTGACATGGGAACAGAGAAATAGGCGTTGAACATCAATGAGGTTAAATTAAAACTTTTAGCTCTAAATTTGAGTTGGAAATATCAACATAAACTCAAGAAGGAATGTTTTATCTTTGTTACTATGTTCAACACAAAATCATAAAACCAATAAGCAAGTCAGCAGCAATGATCACCTCTAGAATCCAAATACAAATGGTAAAGCAAAGCTGGCTGACTTCTCACCAGAAAACAAGGAGACTATGAAGGACAGTTGGGCTCTTGTCAAAAGGCATGAAAAGCAGCTCCAGAAAGGTCAATTTGAGCCTTGATGGTGGTGATGATGATGATGATGGAGATTAAAGTGGATTGAAATATGTCAAAACTCTTTAATCCATGAAATAATAATGATACTAATAAAAATTCATTGTCCCACCTGAGGAAAGCATATAACACCAACTTGGAAGGATGCCTTTTAGGGGATGGGAAATATAGCTGAGTGATTATAGTACAGAAGACAGAAAAGTATCTTTAATTGGGCATACAATCAGCAAAATTCAGGCTAAGGAAATCTCTACAGCACAAATGATGAAGTATTAACAACAAAAATTGTGAAGGAAACGGAAAAGAAGTAGGAACCTATAAAGAAATTTATGAGACATATCAACCAATAGCAGTATACAGCCCTTTCTGGATTTAGATTTAAACAGACTGCAGAAACTATTTATGAGTATATGAATACTAATCAAAACCTAATATTACAAATATCATGAAATTACTGTTAATTTTTAAGTTTGATAATGCTAATATCTTTATAAATTTTTAAAGGTACCTCTTCTTTTAGAGATATACCTTTAATTATTTATGGATCAAATAATATGATGTCTGAAATTTACTTCAAGAATACAGAAAAAGGAGGTATGTGACGGTAGAAATGGACAAGGATATGAAAGAAACAGAATTGACCATGAGTTACTGGTTGTTGAAGCTTGGTTCTAAATATGTAGGGTTCATTATACCATTTTTCCTACTTTTATATAATTTTTTACATTTTCCATAATGAAAACATTAAAAATAAGTTGGGTCAATTTTAAAACTATTTGGTCATTATAGTACACATTGAGTCCAGTTATAGCAAAAATCATGAAGATGAGCCAAACACATCAGACTTGGAAAATGTCTATAGACAGCAATAATGTTACACTAATTTACTGGTCACTGTTTAACTACTAAAACAATTATCCCAACCCTGATATAGCAATCTTTATTTCAAAGAACTCATTAATGCTCCCCACATTCTCACAAGGCACATAGGCAATTTCATCTCCTTTCACAATGACATATAAAATTTAAGTGTCCACTGAATCACTGCTTTACAATGCAGTCAGTGACTGTGTACTTCAAACTCCTTAAAAACCCACCGACCATGGGATTTGGTGACTGATGAGAGGATAAACTTCGGCAATATTAATATGTTATAGGTGCCTTACTCATGTAGAACACTTCATCATTTTCAAAGTTTTTGTGTCAGATCAGGCTGCTGTAACAGAAGATCATAGATTGGGTGGTTAGAACAATAAACATTTAGGTTTTTTTTTCACAGTTCTGAAAACTGAGAAGTCCATGCTCAAGGTGCCAGATCTTGTGTCTGGTAAGAACCTGCTTCCTGGCTTATAGATTGTCATGTTCTCATTGTGTCATCACATTTTCATGAGAGAGAGAAAAAGGGTTGGCTTTCTTCCTCTTCTTCTACAGATGCTAACCCCAGCATGGGGGCTCCACTCACACCACCTAATCATCTCACAAAGGCCCCATCATCACACTGGGGCTTCAACATATGAATTTGGGGGTAACGCAGTCAAGTCCTTAGCAACTTGTCTCATGAAATAAATTATAGCAAATACTATTATTATTATCATTATGGTATATGTACACATATTAATATTAGACATCATGTAATTCTTAAAAATGTGAACTGAAAATTTGTTGTCTCTTCCACTATGTAAAAGAGGTAAAACTACCATCTTGCATAGAGTCCTTCATTTATTCACATCATTGATTGAGCAGATACTCCATACAAGAGGAAACATCAGTGCCTGAGACCTACAGAGTCCTGCTCTTCTACCTGGTGCATTCAGGTTAGAAGAATAGAAACAATCATGTTAAATTCTATATTGGAAATATAAGACTGAACAACTTAATAAATCTGAACCTTAGTTCACACACTCAAGTATGCGAGGAACATTATACAAGTTTATTTATTTATTTATTTAGAAGTGAGAGAATGGGAGATAAAGAGACAGACTCTTCTTGTATGCCTCATGACCAGGATTCTTCCAGCAACCCCCATCTTGGGCCAATGCTCAAATCAACCAACCTATTTTTAGTACCTGAGGTTGACGCTCCAAAGAACAAACTGCCTTCAGTACCAGGACCAACGCTGGAACCAATACAGTCAAAGCTGGAACCAATAGAGCCACTGGCTGTGAGGGTGGAGAGAGAGAGAGAAGGGCAAGTGGGAGAGGGAGAAAAGCAGATGGTCACTTCTCTCTCGTGTGTCCTGACCAGGAATCAAACCCAGGATGCCCATACTCCAGGTCAACACTCTATTCACTGACCCAACTGGCCAGGGCATAAATTTATTTTTTAATAAATGCATTTAATTTCTATTTTGAGCCTCCATCTTCACCAAATATTCAAAATAAAAAAATAACCTCAGTCATGTGGGGAGTTTCCTACCCACCTTCTACAGGCTCAAGTCTGGGTTCCCAGAAGCTATGAGGTGTCAGCTCACTGCAGAGACCCCAAGGATTTATCTGCCCATTTAAGTCAAAACTGGGGTGTTCACTGTCCTGTTTCTTTGAGTTAATTTTGAGTTTTTAAATATCAAAATAAAATAAGATTTATCTTGATCATAGCATTTTTGGTGCCTGCCTTAACATTTTATTCTCCAGGCATGCGCCTCACTCTCGTCCTGGCTCAGTAAGCCAACACGAAAGCTCTCTGGCTTTGTGGAGGCACTCTCTCAGGTTCACCAACATTCTGGTCGGAGAGCCTGAATGCAAGTACATTTCTGAGAGTTGTTATGCATTTCTCCAAGAGTTTTCCTTCCTTGCAAAGAAGCAGTGTAATATTTATTTTTCTCAAATACATGACAGTAACTTACAAAATTACTCCTCCTGAAAAAGCGTTTTCCAATTTTTGGTTTACTTGATTAAGCATCTGGAGCTACACTGTCCAGGTTCAAGAGGAACTGACTTGTGCCCTGAAGACACAGGTTCTAGCCATTCTCCAACTTCATGCTTTATGGCTATGCTGTCTCCAGTGTGAAAGGCAATGTTCCTACTTTTCTGGTCTATGAAATTTGAGACCAGGAGGTAGCTCAGAGCCAAAACCAGTTAACTAGGATGACAATTTATTTTCACTCCTAATAAACCACTAATTCCTCAATTAACTTTTTATCCAGAAAATGATTCCCCTTCCCCTCCAAGGAAGCTAACTGCTTCTTTACAGGAGTAAAAATGTTAGAGCCCATCAGCTATACTGGCTGATATTCAAGGTTAGTGTTACTTGAAGTTTACATTTGAAAAGGCTCATTAGGGGAAATCATTCCAAAAGCATTTAGGCCATCAAATGTGCTTAAATCTAAGAGGTCACTGCATTCTGATTACTCTGGCAACTGCTTTGCAAATAAAAACTGTTTACAAACAGAAAATAAACAAGAAAAGAGAATGGACATCAGCGCCTGCCAAACAGATGAAACTAAAGAAATCGTATGTTTAAAGTAAGGTATTTTAAAACACTGTACACTTGAAAGAAGAAAGAGTCTTAATGAGGCAAGCTTCTTAAATGAAATATCTTTTTTCCTCTAAGAGACTTAGAAAGAGCATTTCTAAAACCATAAATCCTTATCTCAGGGATATAAATATCCATAGCGGCAACTGTCTAACTATACAAATAAAATTAGCTTTGGGAACAGCCAAAAATAGAGGATGATTAAGTACAGAAAGATTAAGTAATTACTCAATACACAGTGGTCTCATATACATGAGATAATATATACAGTGTGTCCGTAAAGTCATGGTGCACTTTTGACCATGTGACCAGCCAAAATACATACATATATACATATAGAATATAGATAGATAGATATAGAATAGATAGATATATATAGATATATAGATATTTTTTTATTGTTCCTTGCTTTGTCGCAGAAAGGATTTAAAGTAACCTACAAAAGGATGCATAAAGTCTAACCACATAATACAAATTAAAATTGGAGCCAAAAAGAGAAAGAAACAACATTCAGGCATAAAATAGAGGCATAAAGAAGCTAAAAGACCCACAGAACAACCATGAGTGCAATCATATTTAACATGCACTGGTTTCACTACTGGCAGAAATACTAAAACAGATTACTGAAAAGTGAGATTTGGAAAGACCCTTGAGGGTGCGTATCTATTACCAAATCCTCAGAGCATAAAAATGGAGGTCCAGAGAAAAGTGCAGATAAGTAGAGGTTGATGTTCTGTCCTTTGTGGATTAAAAAGGGACCACACACTGAATTTGCCAAGCTCAGGGAAAGCCTGCCTGGTGGCCTTGCAGATTCAGGGACCTAAAGTAAACACACAGGATGATCCAAAATTGAAACTTTTAAACCAAAAGCAGTTTATGGCAGGTAGTCATGTCCTAGGGAGTTATTCTCTATCTGAACAAAGGTCAATGCTTGCTTTGAAGCCCATCTGTTGCCTTTTGCATCTACAGTAATGTCCCTTATAACATACCTTTGAAATGTAGAAGTAATCTTTTCTGCCCCCCCAAAAGCAGGCATCCCACTAGAGTAGGAATTAACAAACCCCTCCATTGTTATTATTATCTTGTTAATTAATTTAACTATTTTATGGGTCCCTATGTAAAAGAAGATTCAGTATATACATCTTTACTTTTTACCCAATTCCAGAGATTTCCCTGCTTTACTTTCTCTTGCCTTCATAATCTATCACCAATCAATTTCTTGTAATCCCCTTTACGTCTTTCCTTTTGATTCTAATGTATAAAATAAGTAGTGAAACCACCATTTTCTGGAGCACTTTCTCAATCTGTTGAGACTCTGTTTCTCGGCAATTGTCAACAGTTTGGCTCAAATAAACTCATAAAAATTCTTACAGGTTTGGAAGTTCTTTTTACATTAACACCTTCTAGTCCCACATCTTTTCTGCTTATGCTGCTTAAACCTCAGACTTTGTCTTTTCTTTATTTTCTGGGTGAATCCTCAATGGATAGCCAATGAGAAGGAGCAAAAAGGTGAAGATTTAAAGGAAATATATAGGTATTATCTGAAGCTGGTTAATAATCAATTAATCAACAAATGTGTTAAAACCTTACTATTCACCAGTGACTGCACTGGTCATTGGGGTGATAGTCAAGGTAATACAAAGAAGTATCAAAAAGATATGAGTGTGAAAGTTAGTCTAATCACCACTTTGCTTATGATTCCTGTCTCATCAAAAAGGCAAAATTTCTAAATCTTTACGGACCTATTGGTGACTTTTAAATGCTGTTGTTAGTCTTGTATAATATTAAGAAGAAAATAAAATGCTAAATTTGAGCATTGAAATGTTATAATTACAACCCATATAGTCTTGGCACATTCAGCAAGAGACTTGAGCTAGATACAGGAAAGGAATGTAGATGTTGTCATAATTTCCTCAAACATACCACCTGGCTATATCACATGATTCCCACCTAAACGGGAAGTGGTGAAAGTATACTTTTAAAAGTTTCTTGCTTTTCCTTTTTAATTCATATTCTAAAAATATGGAAGACAGTACATGATCCTGTGGATTTATAGAAGCAGCAATCACCCAAAAAGAATAGTTTCACTGTTGCCATAGCGATCGTGAATTATGAAGTCATTCTACCCACAAATGTCATTCACTTGAAAACTGAAGTCCCCAAGTGACATTAAGCTGAGAAAACTGTAATATTAGACGGGATAAAGGAAAAGTTACAAAATCTAAGACATAGCAAAGCACCTGGACAGGAAGTGAGTGCCTTTCTCAGTTCACTTCACCTCAAGACTCAAGGAGGGTGTGCACACCCACAGAAACACAGTCTTAGAGATTAGATAACTTCTACAGCTAAAAAATATATATCTATTACTTGAAAAAATATATATACACTTCCAGGAAAGAGACAAAAAGAAAAAGATATGTTGGCAAGATAATGAAGGTGATCTTCCATAGAATGGACCTGCTTAATTAAATAGTATTACTTCAAAAAGTTCAAGTGACATATTTAATAGGGTTAATAGGTGTGGGGTATTGATTTACATGCATACTGACTCCAAGTAAAGGGACAAATATTACCATTCAGGTAACCATTGCAGACCATGTGAATAACATGTAAACAATTCACCCTGCAGGTATAGCATAATGGCCCTCTTGGCCCAGCACATCTCCTCTAAGATGTGAGGTTAGTTCCTTGCTGTCATATTGATGTCACAGGACCCCCACTCCCTGGCCAATGTGCCCATACCTGAGGCTAAAAATGTGAGAGTAACCAGATGGCAACTTTAACTTGTTATAAAGTCATCATCTCTTCTTTTTCTTCCTTTGTTTCTAGAGAAATTCCATCAACATTGACTTATTTTTTTATTACCTCTCAGGACAATGCATTATAAAATGCATGACATTTCCCTTAGGCGCTATGTTGGTCTAATTTAGCTTCTGTCTCTAACTGACTGGTTATTCACATCAACTCTCTGATATTTCTCAGTAGAAATAATATTGTTAGCTTACATTTTTGAGCAATTACTATGTGCCACAAACTGTTCCAAGTACTAATAATTATTAATTCATTCATTCAATTCAATTAGTCCTTAGAATAATACTATTGGATAGGTATCCTAATATGTCCATTTTACAATTGTGGAAAATGAGAACATAAGTGGTTAAGCCAATTTCCAAATTTTATATCTCAAGTAAGTTGTGGAGTAGGTGTTTGATTTCAGGTAGTTCAATTCTAGAGGCAAGCCTATAAACACCAGCCAACACAGCTTACCCAACAAATTCAAGTCCACATGTACACTGAAAGGCAATCAGCAATATCCCCCAGGAGATGCCATATCTTGAAGAGTGCACCTGGCCTTTAGAGTGGCAGATTAAAGCAATTTCAACTATCTTCAGTGATGTGCATAAATGCACACACATGCACATGCACAATGCACACACATACAAACACATATGCACCCACACCTTAACTCAGAGCTGAAATTTAACTGAGCGTTCATATCAGCTTGAGAAAGCTATTAAAAGTTTGAGTCTTTAGGCCAAGCCAAACTCAGTTTGGAACAAAGTCCACTACAAACCTTAGCATCAGGAGGACTGGCAAGTTGAATCACTTTTAAGTGCACAAAGGAATGGGCTGGATATTGGAAGAGCAATAAGACTTTAACAGGTTTTTTCATTTCATTGGTTTTTTGTTTTTAACAGGGGACCAATCCTAACTCCAGAAAAGCTTCTTGCTTATAGGTCAGAGTTGCCAGTACTTGAGCTTCATGCCCATGGAAGATAAAGGCAAGCTCCAGCAACTGCATGTATGTGTGCATGTTTGTGAAGGTGCCCACCACAAAAGTGTATGTATCTAACAACACAGGTAAATGTACTAGGTTTCACATGTATAAGGTCTGTAGAAATCACAGATTCATACAGAAAAAAATGAAGTTTGCAATCAGAAATATAAAATGTATAGGTGAAAAATTGAGTTCTTGACAGAGAAGTGATACATTTTCTTCTTAAAATTATTGGAAATAAATAGCTCACTATCTAATATAGCCTTCTTTCTGCCATCATAAAAATGCCTCTAATTTCTCTTTTTTGTTAAAGCTGTTGACAGGCTTGTACAATCTTGAAAATAAGAACAAAGTATTTATCATCTACAAAATTACCTTATCTCTTTGTATACAGTTAAAGAAATAAAGTAAACACAAAGTATTAGTTCTACTAAACTTTACTGTTCCTAATTTATGAAAATTAAAGTATTTAAGAGGCAACAAAACAATATTCTTTTTAAAATGCAAACTTTGGTTTTGAGTCTAATGTTTAAAATTTATGTGAAACAGGAAATAATTTCACCAACCTGTGTCTCAGTTTCCCATATTTGGGGTAAAAGGCTTGGATTTTATCCAGAGGCTTCTGAGTGCCAGAACTCAGTGATTGTCCTCCTGTTACTTGACCTGCCTTGTAAGAGAAAAAAGCCATGGGGTTTGGAGTTCCAGACCAGGCTGATAATGCTGACTCTTCTGCTTAGCAGTTTTATTACCTTGTGCACCTCAGTGTTAAATTCTTGCTCTATAAGTTGGGCATAATGAGGTAAACCATTTATAGTAACTGTGAGAAGAGGTTTGGAGCATCTATCCCAATATCAGGCCAATGGTTGTTACACAGCAGAAATTAAAGAAAATAGTAACTAGTAGTGAATGTTTAAAAATAGAATTTTTACACAGAGAAATTGGGGAAACAGAAGGAAGCTCTTCGAGACAGGGCACAGGGAGCTGAGGACAGGAAGGAAAGTGGGCAGGAGTGCCACAGAGTAGAAAACCAGCACCTAAACTTAAATTAGACAGAGCTCACATCAGAATTGTACTGATATTATTCATGTCTAAGAAATTGAAGGAGTGAAGAATTTGCATCTTATTCAGTATAACTCAATGATTTGGTAATAATAAATATATAGAAATATAAATAAAATCTGGAAACTTATAAACCATGAACCACTGCTATATATCAAGATAGTACATGGTTCTCCAGACCAAGATTTTCCAGAGGGTGGCCTTCAGAAAGCCTGCTACACAATTATCTGGAGTATTTGTTGAATGTGTAGAATCCCAGGTTGCACCCAGATCTCAGAATTCAGACTTTCTAGGGTGGGCACAGGAATGTGCATTTTAAATTAGTTTTCTAAAGCTATGTGCACTCCACTTTGAGAGCTACAGATCTGAACAATAAGATAGGATTGATGAGCCCCTAATGCCAACCAAACATTTCCCTGTTGTTTTCATTGCCTTCTGTCACCTTAAGTACAGGAATAATTAAGGATTTCCCTTGAGTCTGTTCCAAGTGTACAATACCATCAAAACGTTCTGTCCCTGGAAATTTTATCTGTAAGCTTAACCAAAAAAATTTGAACAGTTTCCAGATATTCTCCCAACTTAAAAAAGTCAAATAAGAATAAATTTTGAATGGAAAATCTAGAAATGTTAAATAATAGAAAATGCTACTTAAAATTTTGTTCTAAATACATAATAGATTTCAACAACTCTGTTGGCTTCCATAGATAGTGTGGGTTTTACAAATAACAACGCATGGAATTTTTGTTGGAAACCCAGGGACACTCATAGATCATAGCCCACAATTCCGTCTCTGCCATCATGACAGAAAGTAAATGTTGCACAGCAGGCGCCGAGGAAGCAGCAAGGTCCCCAGGGGATAGTGAGTAATCTTCTCTGAGAGGAGGCTGACAGCAACCACTCGAAAGAGCTTATTTAAATTTATGAGCCTTCGCCTTTTGCCTGTTCTCTGAGCAGTGATTCTAAAAGATGTACCCCAGAAACGATGTGTAGCTATTGAGCTCCCTCCATTGGGGGTATGGAAAGGTCAAATTATTTATGGCAGAAAAAAACGCTCTTATGATAATGCTGACTTACAAATCACATGCTGTCTGTCCTTTGGTGTTCTTCCCCTTTTGCCAAATGAAAACTCCTAGAATTTGGAAAGAGATGCAGCTTCACCTGGCTTCTTGTTCTAAGTCCCAGTTACTACTTTTTTGGCCTCCAAAAGGTCAAAAGTTTATCTATCAAGCATTTTCTCCTATTGAATGAATGGGAAGATCATTCTGAAAGAATCACAGAAGGGAGTTTGCAAAAATTTGAGATAGATTGAGAAAATAAGGTACTAAAAATCAGACCTGATAATCATTCATAGTAGACAATCACAGGTACCAGCTGATTATACAAAACCATGTAGGTGAGAAGTTGGTGTGTCTTTTTCACTCAAGTTCACCTACAATCCTCTTATGTGTAGAAAGGACATGAACTAGTCATAATTTCTACTATATTTTACATCTCATTAATGTAATTATCTCTCCAAACTTAAAATAAAAAATATGCCCAAACTCACGAAGTCATTTCAAGTTCATAAATCCCAAGACTACAAATAAATCCACGTTTACTTATACAATGTCATACTTTTATTTTGATTTTATAGAAGAAAAATATTTATTTTCAGGTGTAGAGAAGTAACTGCAAGTCAACTACCAATAATCCAAGTAAAGGATTATAGCTAGTGACTTGGAAAATCCAAAATAGCATATATTCCTTTCTAATTTATGTACCTTTGTATTTCATTGGAGTTCGTTATGTTAAATCACTGCATATTATATATGAAAATATTAAAAACATTTAAGTTATACTTTAAATTCCTCAGTGCCTATGGGCTAGTTAATAGAACAAGATGAATAAACAGAAAGGAAATAAAATTTTCCCAACTTTGGAGGAAACTACTTTGAAAATTTTTTTTACTGTATTATTCAAAAATGAACATGGAGAGCTGACTATTGCAGACTGGAGAGACTGCCTATTAAGCAACAATCCAACAGCTATTAGCAAATACTTTGGCACCATTTTTATAACTTTAGCCAAAAGAAACAAAAATGAGCATAGGAAGGCAAATTTCTTTTTTATAACTTACACAATTAATACTAATAAACTTTGCTTAGATGGCATAGAACATCACAGACTCTACAATAATACTGAGGTAGAGGCAAACCAATCTATCATTGGTGCTATCATCTTTAAATACTCTGAGAGATTGCTGCTTGGCCACAGCACAGAGCTGGAAGTGCCCAGGCCAGGACTCACAACCGTGCTTTAGATGTTGGGTCTGGTGTGGGAGTGTTTGCATTCTGATAATGTCAAGAATATTCTCCTTCTCAATCAAGACACTTTCATAAGAATATAAAAATAATTGTACAGAGGTTAACTAATTCAATACCCATGTTTATATCTTTGTTCTGACTGTGCTTTCTTTTCTAAGCTCTATCTCCTGGTAATAATAATTCAAGGGAATAGCTTTCACTGAAATTGCAGTGAGAAATGGCATGTCTGCAAGCCATTAAACATTGCTTTAAGTTTGGGTGTGTTGCTGAAAGCTTTTAAGAGGTCAAAGGCAGGATTGCAAAGTTTTTACTTCAGTTCTCCAAATAATGATGAGCTGTCAAGATGATTCTCTCCCCCTAACAGGCTTTATTTGTCCTCACACCCATTTTATTCTGTTGAAACCAACAGTTTCAGACTTCTTATTTCAATGTACTTTCACTCTTGGATGGTAAAAGTGGGTCAAAAGACTCACAGAGCAGCCAATACAAATTCCCAACATGCCACAACAAAATACATGTCCAGTCCTCTCTCCTTTTTGACCCCCACAATGAGTGAAATGAGTAGTTGTCACTCAACACAGCCCACTAAATAAAACTCTGCTTTATACCCAGTTGGCCAACCCTGAAGACATAAAGGATATACAGACAAGTCCTCTAAGACAGCAGGATGGGCAGGGTGTCCTGTACTCCTGAAGGGAAATGCCACCACTTAATAGTGCCTCCTGGGAGAGTTGGCCAAAGTTTGTCCAAATCAAGTCACAAAGGCATGCAATGAGATTTTCTTAAGATTTACTGGATTAGGCTAGATTTTCATCCATTCTCAAATGCCACTCACAACCTCTGAATTAAACAAAGACAAATTACTCACTACTATAACACAAATGAAAGAGCCCTTCAAAGCAGGAAGAAAGGGAGGGATAGCAAGAAATTGTCTCCATTGGAAAAATTAGGGAAGAAGATGGCTGATTGCTGTCATCTTCACTAACAGAAGTGGGATCTGCTGCATTTCCTCCCCCTCAAGTTCAAATAATACACAGATAGTGCATGTAACTTAACATTTTTGAATGGCAGATGGCAGTGCACACAATGTGCAGAGTTCATGGCCTCAACCTTTGGACAATCTACTGATTCAGAAAAACCCTTTCATGCAAGCACTTTGCATGATTAGTGCATGAGCATGTGACAGAAAGCCATGTGTGTGTCTTTATAAAACGTTACGGGTGTTTTCCCTCAATGGCAATTCTCCCAGATCACCCCGCCACTGAGAGGTGCCATTCCCTGATTTCCTCAGCTGCCACCATGAGGGGAAGTTTTCCTGATCCCTTGCCCTCCACTGAAAAAAGCAGTTTTCCTTTGTTTATTCACTCACCTGTCTCTGCGAGCCTCCAATAAATGGGTATGGCCTGATACTTTCCAGCTCCACAGTTCCTCTATAGTCTTCCTGAATTCAATGTGAACCTGCCTGACCTTGACCACCGACATTACATATGCCATAGTGGGCAGGATTCTGATCAGATTAATATGGAGTCACCAACAACCTTGAGTGGCGAGATAGAGAAGTGGTTGTTGTTCTCCAGCATATGGTTCCCTGTGGCTGTCCTTTTGGGGGCTGTGGGATGGATGTTTTTTACAGACCTGCAAAAACAAACTGAAAATTCTGTGTAAGAGGCTATGCAAGGTCAAAAGCTCCAGGATAAGCTGTAGACTGAGCATCAACAATGGCATGAGTTGGAAGATTCCAAGATGGCAACAAAATATATGGACATTCCAACTGCTACCTCCCAGGACCAAATTGGGTTACAAATTAATTTAAGAACAATCATCTTGAAAAACCAACTTTGGACTAAACCAAGGATCACAGAAGAAGCCACACTGAGACTGGTAGGAAGGGTGGAAATGCAGAAAGGGCTGCACCGTTCCAAGGAGCAAGCGGCAACTGAAGGTCTGGAGGGACTCTACTGTGGGGATGGTCTCCCTGAGAGGTATGGGTGCTCAGCAACAGGCTTCTATGCCCCAGCCTAGAGCCCCAGAGTCTAGAAGAGGTGCCCACAAAGCATTTGGTGGTGAAAGGAGCCGAGTTTCTGTCTGCAAGAAAGAGATGAAGCTCTTGGAGTCACTGGCTCAGTCTTAAAGGACCCAAGCTAAAAATCTCATTCACAGCCACGTACCTGGGGCTTTGGCGGAAAGGGAGATGAGAGGACTAGAGTTGCATGAGGAGAGTATAAAGTTGGAGACCCAGAAAGAGACATTGCGGAGTATGGCCACCGGAATCTGTGTGCTAAGTCATTCTTCAATACTGCAGTTGCATATTTCTTGGGTGGAGTATCCCCCTGAGTGGCATCAGCCTAGGGAAAAGCAACAGCTCCACCCTAGGGAATCTTTTCTACCCCAGTCATGGCAATGGGTCTGTTATCAGGAAGCAAGGGGTGCGTCAGTGACTCAGTTTTCTGGTACTGAGGCCAAAGCTTTTCCTCACATGCTCCTGACTCTAAGAATGGTGCTTCCACGTCATAGGAGACTCAGTAAAAAGTGTCCAGAGAGTGGGCTGACCACACCTCTGGGTCTCAGAGGCCACACTCACTAGACTCCTAGGTCTACCCTACTGAGGTCTGTAAAAAAAAGTCTGGACAGACTGACACCTGGGGCTAAGGTGCAGAGCCACACCCACCACCCTTCCTAATCCTTGAATTGCTACAGGCTGATTCTGGCAGAGGTTTTCTCAGTGGATGAGCCCAACACACAGCCAACAGACAGAGGCTGCAGAAAGCAGGACTCAGAGAACCTTGGCCTTTTAAGCGGACCTTCCCCCAGGCCCAGAGTGGGTAAAAGCCAGCCTAGGTGTGCAGCTGGTATTTCCATGTGCACCTGAGCTCATCAGAGGCAGCCACAAACTCTAGATTGCTTGTAGCTCCCAAAAGGTTGCTGAGGGTCAGTCAGAGGTAGTGTTTCCCACTGGTCTGTACTGGGTTCATGGGGCTGGCACAACGAAGGGCCATCTGCAGAATACATCAGTTCAGGACCTAACAACTCTTACTACAGTGGAATTGTAAGGAAGGGCTCCTCACACCGGGCCCAGCTGAAGACAGTTCTGCTCTCTGTGATCAGCACCAGTACAGCAGCTCATGTGCATTGTTTAGGGTGAAGCAGCACAGTCAGCCAGCCTGGGTGCTAGATATCCTGTCCTGCTGGGAGAGAGGCTTAGAGCATGGATATTTAAAGTGTGGGTTTCTATGGTCCTATTGTTGAATCTGGTTACGGTGCTTAGACACCTTGGTGGGGGTGGGGGGCATAGTCAGCCCCAGGAGAGGCCTCTCTCAGTCTTTCTTCCTGAGACTGGAGTCTCACCAGCTGAAAGAATGCCTTAGGGGACTGTTTGCCACACTCGGTCTGAACCTGCTGCTCACCTTAGGGAGAAATAAAATTTGAGTATCCAGCAGTGGCTAAGGGATCAAGCACTAAAATAGGGGCCACATTCCCTGTCCTGAGCAAGCAACCCCTGAAGTAGGGTCCCACTAATGTTGTTTCACAATT
This sequence comes from Rhynchonycteris naso, assembly GCA_037038555.1. Classification (NCBI taxonomy): domain Eukaryota; kingdom Metazoa; phylum Chordata; class Mammalia; order Chiroptera; family Emballonuridae; genus Rhynchonycteris; species Rhynchonycteris naso. Next base: position 238,587,275 of record CM072998.1, on the reverse strand, counting down.
TCAGCTGCCCTAACCCACCAAGTGTGCAACCATAGAGGGGTTGGTTGAGAGAGTCCAGTCTAAGCCCACACAATAGTCTTTCTATAGAAGTCTCTGTAGAAAGACCAGGCAGCTTCAAGAGGAGGAGGAGGAGCTGAAAAGTGAAGACAAATCTTATGGAGCTTGGGGTTTTTACGGAGTTGCTGTCATCTCAGGAGAAAGCTAATCCTTATACACAGGTTGGCCCTCCCATACTACCCAGGCACAGAAAATGCAGACACAAACAGCGAAAAGTGCCATAGCTATAGACAGGTAGGCCACAGCATGTTAAAAACAACAGCTGATACCAACACAAGAAGATCTAGAACCAACACAACTGGTAGTGGGTGGCAGACAGTACCAACCCTAGACTCAGCTATCTACACAAGCAGCATGCCCTAAGAAGGAGTTTAGCAGGCACCAGACACTGGAAAATAAATACCCCCAATAGGACAGACATTGCACAATGTGTAATACACATGACTAAGGTTGACCCTTAGAGCCAGACAGTCTGAAGGGATTACCATACCTATGAAAGGACCAATTGCATTCAATACTCACATATGACAAGAGGGAAAAAAATTACCCTCAAGATGCAGTCATAGAACAAGGAAAACAGGTGGCTTAGAAGATCAGTATAACTGAGCCCATCTTCCTCATAAAGACACCACAAAAATTTCAAAGATAGACAGCGCTACCAAATACACAGACAAAATGGACAGAGAAATGCAACTCAAATGAATCAACAAGAGAAATCCCCAGAAAAATAATTAAATGAAATCAAAATAACCAAACTACCAGATGTAGAGTTTAAAATAATGAGTTTTAGAATGCTCAAGGATCTTAGTGCAACAATGGAATGACATACTGATCACCTAAATAAAGAAATAGCAAGCATCAAAATGCACATTGAAATCATAAGAAAGAACCTGTTAGAAATGACAAACACAATATCTGAAATAAAGAATGCACTAGAAGGAATCAACAGCAGACTGGATGAAGCAGAGGATTGAATCAGCAACTTAGAGGACAAGACAAATGAAAGCACAGAAGCAGAACAACCAAAAGAAAAGAAGCTCAAAAAAACTGAGGAAAATCTAAGAGACCTCTGTGACAACATGAAGCAAAACAACATCCTCATCATAGGGGTTCCTGAAGGAGAAGAGAATCAACAAGGGATAGAGAACCTGTGTGAAGAAATTATAGCTGAAAACTTCCCTCAATTGATGAAGGAAAAAGCCACACAAGATCAAGAAGCACAGAATCCCATTAAAGAGGAACCCAAAGAGACCTACACCAAAACACATCATATTTAAAATGCCAAAGTTAAGAGACAATGAAAGAATACTAATGCAAGAGAAAATCAGTTAATTACTTACAGAAGGGGCCCCATAAGGATGACATCAGACTTCTCAACAGAAACACTTGAGGCCAGAGGAGTTTGGCAAGAAACATTCAAAGTAATACAAAACAAGAACCTACAACCAAGACATTTTTATCCAGCAAGACTATTGTTTAAAATTGAAGGAGAAATAAAAAGCCTCCCAGATAAAAAACAAAACAAAACAAACAAAAACCTCAAGGAATTCATTACAACCAAACCAGTACTGCAAGAAATGTTAAGGGGCCTGCAGTAAAAAGAGCAAAAGAAAAAACAACCTAGAAAAGGAGAATTGTAGACTTAAAGAATAAAATGGCAATATACAACTACATATCAATAATAGCTTTAAATGTAGATGGATTAAATGCTCCAATGAAAAGACATAGGGTAGCTGCATGGATAAGAAAACAGGACCTGTACATATGCTGTCTACAAGAGACCCTCCTTAGAACAAAAGATACACATAGACTGAAAGTGAAAGGATGAAAAAAAGTATTTCATGCAAATAGAAAAAAAAAAGCTGGAGTAGCAATACTTATATCTGACAAAATAGCCTTTAAAACAAAGGTTATAGTAAGGAATAAAGAAGGTCACTATCTCATGATAAAGGAAGCAATCCAACAGCAGGATATAAACATTGTAAATATATATGTGCCTAATGTAAGAGACCTAAATATATAAAGCAGATTTTGATGAACATAAAGAGTGAGATCAACAACAATACTATAATAGTAGGGGATTTTAATACCCCACTAACATCAATGGATAGATCCTCAAGATAGAAAATTAACAAAAAAACAGCGGCCTAAAAGCACACTAGATCAACTGGGTTTAATAGATATCTTCAGAACCTTTCACCCAAAAGCAGCAGAATATACATTCTTTTCAAGTGCTCATGGTACATTATCTAGAATAGACCACATGTTAGGACACAAAACAAGTCTCAATACATTTAAGAAGATTGAAATCATATCAAGCATCTTCTCTGATCAAAATAGCATGAAACTAGAAATCAATCAGAATAGAAAAACTGAAAAACATTCAACACTTGGAGACAAAATAGTATGTTATTAAATAACAAATAGGTTAACAAGGAGATCAAGGAAGAAATAAAAAATTTCCTTGAAACAAATAAAAATTAACATACAAATACTCAAAATTTATAGAACACAGCAAAAGCAGTCCTGAGAGGGAAGTTCATAGCATTACAGCCATAACTTAAGAAGCAAGAAAAAGCTCAAATAAACAACTTAACCCTACATCTAAAAGAACTAGTAAAAGAATAACAAATAAAGCCCAGAGGAAGTAGAAAGAAGGAAATGATAAATATCAGAGCAAATTTAAATGACATAGAGGCTAAAAAAAAAAAACAATGCAAAAGATCAATGAAAACAAGAGCCAGTTCATTTAAAAGGTAAACAAGATTAATAAACCTTTAACCAGACTTATCAAGAAAAAAGGAGCCTGACCAGGCAGTGGTGCAGTGGGTAGAGCATCAGACTGGGATGCAGAGGACCCAGGTTCAAGACCCCGAGGTCGCCAGCTTGAGCGCGGGCTCATCTGGCTTGAGCAAAAAGCTCACCAGCTTGGACCCAAGATCAGTGGCTCAAGCAAGTGATTACTTAGTCTGCTGAAAGCCCACGGTCAAGGCACATATGAGAAAGCAATCAATGAACAACTAAGGTGTCACTACGAAAAACTGATGATTGATGCTTCTAATCTCTCTTTCCTTCCTGTCTTTCTGTCCTTCTCTATCCCTCTCTCTGACTCTCTCTTTGTCCCTGTAAATAAAAATAAAAAATAAAATAAACAGTTATTGTGGAATACACATCTATAGAGATGATTATAATATAAAAGATTTGGGGTTCCCACTGTCAGATCTATATAAAGGAATTCTGGGATTCTGAGGTTCTATGGGAAAAAGACATGAGTAAAATGCTTATCACCCACTCCTACCACTCCTGAGCAAACATTTGAGGAAACGGGGATGTCAGTAAGAAAGTATTCTAAGGGTACAGACAATAAACTATCTACTGTTCTGGGTCACAATTCTGCTGTGTCATCTCCCTGTCTCCATAAAAGCCTGTGTTCACCCACTCTGGCATGTGGACTAAGGAGATAGGACTGGTTCAGTATTAGGATTAGAGATTACATAAAGAGATTAGCAGATACAGTGATGTTATGCATAGCCAGATGTGACTAGAAGACAAGAAAGAACAAGTGACAACCAGGAAAAAACCCTAACCATCACCTGGAACCTTCAAAGACATTCTGGAAGGCACCAAACTTGCTGCAGTCAGGTACAATAAGGGCTCAATTATTTTGATTACATACTAAAGGGGAAGTTGACTCCCAAGAGCTGGAGATTTCAAGGACAGAAGCATAGAGGTCCATATAAAGTATTTGATTTTAGGAAGAAGGTCAATAATGGTTAATAATTAAAAATTGATAACCAAATTTGAGAATAAAAGCAATAAGTCTAAAGATATTTTCAGCTATGTGAGTGGGAAATAAGATTTTCAAAATTAAATTTTCTCTAAAGCAATAATACTATACCAAATTTTATTGAAATAGCAAAATTCTACTAAGTTATTGCTTTATTAAAGTATAATATATAACCCTGAGGTATTCAATAATGGGTTTACGGCTTAAATTCCCATTTAGTCTTCATTTCCATTTGGCACTAATGACTACAGCTATGATATATATATATTATAACTTGAAAAGATTATGATTAGTCATTCAGGATTGTATATTAATGTGCCAATATACTATATGTGAATAAGAAATTAATGACTTTTCTTATTTCCCTCTACTCCCACAACCTAGAATCACTCAGACTCAGGGCTTTGCCTTGAAGAGAATAATTTAAATGCTGGGCAGTTCACCCAATGTTCTTTAAAAATTGAGAGGTTATGAGTGTGAAAGCACTAAAAATAATAACAATAAATAAAAAAGAAAAAAGGAGGTCAGAGAAATGGCATTGTGAGGAGTGCTCCCGGTCTCTCCCCTTAAAATTTCAACAAACTTAACAACTATTCACAGAAAAAATCTCAGGAGCACCTGAAATATATACACACCAGACAAATGTAAGATTGGGCAAAAAAGTGGCTGAACATATAATCCACTCTGAAAGAAATAAGATGGCGAATGGGGTATTTCACTTTCCTCACTGACCTGAGGAAGGGCTGCTTTCATCTGGAGCTGAGTGAAGGGCAGGGTATGAGGCAGAGGGGAAGGAGCTAGGTTAGGGTGGATGATCAAGCAGAAGAGAGAATATACCAGCTCTGCCTGGGATTGTGGAAGCAGGGTGTGCACCCAGGCAGCAGGTTCCACCTAAGGTTACTGGTACAGGGTGCCTGCATGAGCTAGCACCAACAGCTTTGTGCATTCCTGACTCCATAATCACCAGCAGTGTGCAAGTGGCTCCACTTGGCACTACTGGTGTGGGCATGTACATAGGCTGGAGGGCTTAGCCTGATTTTATCAGTGATACACATCTGCATGGGCTGTTGCCAGCATCTTTGTACATTCCCAGCTCCACAATCACCAGCACAGGGCATGTGCAAGAGTTGGGATCCTTTGGCCTGGGACAGCCCAGGAAGGGCACCTTCGTGGGGCCAATGCAGGCTTTTGAGTGCATTATCGGCTCTGACTGAGACCTGCCTGAGTGGGTGGGTGCAGGCCTCTGTGTGTATTGCTGGAGTTGTGGGCGCTGAGCGTGCATGTGACTTGCTGTGGGCTACCAAACAGTGCACAAGGGAGAAGCCTGTAGAGATTAGACCCACGGCTTGCTGAAGCATACTAGACATGCCCAGGGGCCAAAAGAAAGGCACTTGATCTGCAATTGACTCCCAGCCTGTGGCACGCTAAGATGTGCTAGACCTGTCTGGGGGCCCTTAGAAAGGCACTAGATCTTCAAACGGCTCCCAACCTGTCTGCTCTTGCTGGTGGCTCTGGTTGGCACAGCCTTACCCAGAACTATATATTGAGTGGCACTGGAGGAAGGACCTGGCTGCTCTTAGCACCTCTTGCTCTTCAAACAGTGGCTGGGGTGCAACTCACAGCTAAGTCCCCAGGCTGCTAGTTCAGGTGGGAGAGACCTGGGAAGAGGCACCTAGAAAACTGAGACTCCCATAATTAGAGCCTTCCAAGCCCTAAGAAGCCCCGCCTACCAATGGGACTGAGGTCCAGACTACATCATTGCCACAGCGACACACCAGCAAACCTCTGCCCAAAAGCCTCACAGGGGCAAAACCTGTAGTATAGCACCACCTGCTGAAAAAAAGAAAGAAGCTACTCTCAAACCCAGGAAAAAATTACATTTTTATAACTTTTCTTTTTCATTTTGGTCATTTTATCTTCTTTCCTTTTTATTCTTTTCTTTTCCTTTTGAACTTTATTATTCATAGTTCTTACATTTTTTATTGTTATTTTTTATGAGGGTTTCATTTTAGAAATTTTTATCTTTTTCTTCTTTTTCTCTCATTCAATCATTTATCATCAAATTATTATATTTTGGACTCATATTTTTCTTTGTGGAATTTTGTGTATTTTTTATCTCTTTTGTCAATTTTTTTCAGTTCCTGCTCCTTGTTCTTTGTAGTTTTTGTTTCACTTATCATTATAGAATATTCATTTTTTCACTGTATCTTTTTAATTTTTATTTTATCTTTCTGATTATCTCTTACTAGTGTTATTAACAATACCAATCTCAAATGCCATTAAAGAAATCAAATATCATGAATACAAAGGACAGAGATGAAGCTCAGATAGATGATGAAAAATCTCTAGAAAAAAAATTTAATTACTTGAAAACCTTGGAGTTAAATGACAGAGAATTCAAAATTGAAGTCCTAAATATACTCAAGGAAATACAAAAAAACATGGAAGGCAATATAGAGAGCTTAAAAAATAATTTAATGAACAAAGAGAATACTTCACCAAGGAAATTGAAACTATAAAAAGAAACCAAAGAGAGATGAAAAACTCAATACATGTACTGAAAAAGGAGGTAACAAGCTTAGCTAATAAAACAGGCCAGACACAGGAGAGAATTAGTGACACAAAAGACAGGCAACTAGAGATACCACAGACAGAAGAGGAGAAAGACTCATGAATTTTAAAAAAATGAGAAAGCCCTACAGAAGTTGTCTGACTCCATCACAAAGAACAACATAAGACTAATGAGTATATCAGAAGGAGAAGAGAGAGAAAAAGCAATGGAGAATATATTCAAACAAATAATCAATGAGAACTTCCCAAGCCTCTGAAAAGAGTTAGTCTCGAATCCAAAAAGCAAACAGAACACCAAGTTACCTCAACCCAAACAGACCTACTCCAAGGCGCATGGTAATAAAATTATCACAAACCAATGACAAAAAAAAATCCTCACAGCAGCCAGGAAAAAGGAGAATACAACATATAAAGGAAGGCCCAGTAGGCTATCATTAGATTTCTCAGCAGAAACTCTACAAGCCAAAAAAAAGTGGACCTCAATATTTAAATTATTAAAAGAGAGAAAGTTCCAGCCAAGAAAACTATATCCATCAAAGCTATCATTCAAATATGAAAGGGAAATAAAAACATTCATAGATATAGAGAAGATTAGAAAATTTATCACCAGAAAACCCTCACTTCAGGAAATATTAACAGGGCTTATCCAATCAGATATAAAGAACAAAACAAGACCTTAAAAATTAGTTTCCGGATGAGAAGATGGCGATGGAGTAGGCGGACGTACCAACTTCCAACTCCCAGAACCAAAGTGGATTATAACTCAATTGTAAGAACCATCATCTGGATAAACCAACTTTGAGCTAAACTAAGTGGACTCTTCAACCAAGGAACACTGCAGAAGCCACATTGAGACTGGTAAGAATAGCGAAAACGCGAAGAGGGCTGCCCAGCTCCCCAGAGCAAACAGCAACCCGGAAAGACCCGCGTGGCGGGAGGAGAGTTTGGTGGAGAGGGAGGGACCTGGGTCCCAGGAACCAAGCCCCAGCCTATAGTCCGAGAGCCTAGAAGAGGCGTTTGGACAGTATCGAGCTGTGAAGCAAGTGAGGATACTATTTGTGAAAAAGAGAGAGTTTTCTCAGACCCAAAAATCTTTTTAAAGGGACAGCTCATAAAGCCTCTCTCACAACCACGCACCCGGGGCTCCGGGGAACTGGGACAGAGGAGAGGAACAGAGCAGCGGGAACAAAAAGTGAACTGAAGGCACGGAGACACTCTGAGGGACAGCCACCCCGACCCATGGGCTAAGTCACTTCCCTAATTGAAAACGAATATTTTCCCTGGAACTAGCAATACCAGCAAAGGGAGACAGGACACTAGCCAAACAAGCTCTCCCGCAGCAATTAGAGCAGAGCTGCTTAGAGGGAGGGAGCTCCCAGGCCTACAGTGTGGAGACTTAGGGCACTTCTAGCCCCCTGAGGTTGCTGAAGCCTATGGTTGGGACAGGATGCTGAAACGCGGTCCTGTAGGTGTGGGCTGAACAGTGTGAGCTCAGGCTAGCCTAGCAGGGGCGGAGAGGACGCGCAAAAGCTGTCCAGCAGCTGCGGGCAACCTGTGACCCCACTTGTGGGGAAAAATACGGGCAGAGATCAGCTCTGCGACCCTGCGCTAGCCGGCCCTGACCGTGGGCACGGGGCTAAGACTAGGAACCGGCGAGGGGCCAGCGGCTGAGCTCACGCTGCCAACCCCGCCCAGACGGAGAAACCGCGGTGTGCCATCTGTGTGCGCGAGCGGGCTCCTAAGGCGGGGGCGAGGGAGACACTGAGACCAGCGGAAGTTCACGGCTGAGCTCACGTTGCTCGCCCTGCCTGGCCGGAAACCGCTGAGAACCACCCTACGTGCCCGAGCTTGCTCCGAGCGTCGGGGCGGGGTAGGATTCGGACGACCGGAAGCTAGCAGCTGAGCTCACGCCAGCAAACACGCCCAGCCAAATAATCCCCTGCGCAGGAGGACCCTGGCCTCGAGGGCGGGCCTAATTCTGGACGGGCAAAGGCTCACAGCTGAGAGCACGTCAAAAGCCCCGCCCAACCCACGAAATGGTGGCGAGCAGGCTCTGACTGAGGGGGCTGGTGTAAGCCTTCTGGAAAAAGGCTGGTTCCGCAGCTGAGCAAAGGTGCTCACCTCAGCCCTGGGTGCTAAAGCTAGTGACTTGAGTGACAGCCCCTCCCGCAAAGGAGAAGCAGAAATCACAGCAATAGCTGCAGTGAGCCGGCGCTGGCAACGCCCACACCCAACCGCCCTAGGCAGCAGCAGAGGGGGTGGCAAGCCCGCAGACAGACCACACCTAGAGAACACAAAGGCAACACATACTGGACTCCAGTGGCCACAACTTGGTTACACTCAGATAAAATGGGCAGGCAGAGGAATGCAAACCAAATGAACTAAGAGAAATCCCCAGAGAAGGACCTGAATGAACCAGATATAACCAAACTACCAGAAGTAGATTTTAGAATAATGATAGTTAGGATATTCAAAGAAATTAGAGCAACAATGGATAGTCACTATGAACACCTAAATAAAGAGATAACAAGTATAAAAAAAATGAAATTGAAATAATAAAAAAGAACCAGACAGAAATGACAAATACAATATCAGAACTGAAGACCACGATGGAAGAAATTAAAAGCAGGATGAATCACGCTGAGGATTGAATCAGTGAGCTAGAGGACACAATAAACAAAGTTACACAAGCAGAGAAAAAAAAAGGAAAAGAGATTCAAAAAATGTGAGGAAACTCTAAGGGAGCTCTGTGACAACATGAAAACAATATTCGCATCATAGGGGTGCCTGAAGAAGAGGAAAGAGGACAGGAAATGGAAACTGTGTTCAATCAAATCATAGCAGTAAACTTCCCTAAATTAAGGCTGGGAAACATTCCACATGTTCATGAGGCACACAGAACTCCATTAAAGAGAAACCCAAAAAGATCTACACCAAGACACATCATAGTTAAAATACTAAAGCTAATAGATAAAGAAAAAATCTTAAAAGCTGCTAGAGAAAAAAAGGCTATCACCTACAAAGCAGCCCCCATTAGGATGACATCGGACTTCTCAACAGAAACACTTGAGGCCAGAAGGGAATGGCAAGAAATAATCAAAGTAATGCAGAACAAGAACCTACAACCAAGACTACTTTATCCAGCAAGGCTAACGTTTAAAATTGAAGGAGAAATAAAGAGCTTTCCAGACAAAGAAAACCTCAAGGAATTCATTAAAACCAAACCAATCCTGCAAGAGATTCTAAGGGGCCTAGTGTGAACAGTTTAAAGGGAGGAAAGAATAGAGCAAAAAAAAAAAAAATAAAAATACAGCTTTAAAGAATAAAATGGCAATAAACAACTACATATCAACAACAACCTTAAATGTAAATGGATTAAATGATCCAATCAAAAGACATAGGGTAGCAGCGTAGATAAAGAAACAGAACCCATACATATGCTGTCTACAAGAGACACACCTTAAAACAAAAGATGCACATAAACTGAAAGTAAAAGGATGGAAAAAAATATTTCATGCAAATGGAAATGAAAAAAAAGCTGCGGTAGCAGTACTTATATCTGACAAAATGGACTTTAAAACAAAGACTGTAGTAAGAGATAAAGAAGGACACTACATAATGATAAAGAGAACATTTCAACAGGAAGATATAACTATTATAAATATCTACGCACCAAATATAGGAGCCCCGACATTCATAAAGCAGACTTTGATGGATATAAAGGGCGAGATTAACAGTAATATCATCATAGTAGGGGATTTCAATACCCCTCTAACAACACTGGATAGATCCTCAAGAAAGAAAATTAATAAAGAAACAGCAGACTTAAAGGATACACTAGATCAACTTGATTTAATAGATATCTTCAGAACTTTTCACCCTAAAGCAGTAGAATATACATTTTTCTCAAGCGCTCATGGTATGTTTTCTAGGATAGACCACATGTTAGGACACAAAAAAGGCCTCAACAAATTTAAGAAGATTGAAATTATATCAAGCATTTTCTCTGATCACAATGCCATGAAACTAGAAATTAACCACAAAAGAAAAACTGAAAAATACTCAAACACTTGGAAACTAAATAGCATGATATTAAGTAATGAATGGATTAACATTGAGATCAAAGAAGAAATAAAAAAGTTTCTAGAAACAAATGATAATGAGCATACGTCAACTCAAAATCTATGGGACACAGCAAAAGCAGTACTGAGAGGGAAGTTTATTGCACTACAGGCATATCATAAGAAGCTAGAAAAAGATCATATAAGCAACTTAACCCTGCAGCTAACAGAACTAGAAAAACAACAACAAATAAAACCCAAGACAAGTAGAAGGAAGGAAATAATAAAGATCAGAGCAGAAATAAATGATATAGAGGCTAAGGAAACAATACAGAGGATCAATGAAACCAGAAGCTGGTTCTTTGAAAAGGTAAACAAGATTGATGAACCCTTAACTAGACTCACCAAGAAAAAAAGAGAGATGTCTCGAATAGATAAAATTAGAAAGGACAGTGGAGAAATTACAACTAATACAACAGAGATACAAAGCATTGTAAGAAAATACTATGAAGAACTCTATGCCAAAAAAGTAGACAATCTAGATGAAATGGACAAATTTCTTGAATCATATAACCTTCCAAAAATCAATCTGGAAGAATCAGAACACCTAAACAGACCAATTACAACAAATGAGATCGAAACAGTTATCAAAAAACTCCCAAAAAAGAAAAGTCCTGGGCCTGATGGCTTCACAAGTGAATTCTATCAAAAATTCAAAGAAGAACTAACTTCTATCCTCCTCAAGCTATTTCAAAAAATTCAAGAGGAAGGAAGACTTCCAAACTCCTTTTATGAGGCAAGCATAATTCTGATCCCAAAACGAGGCAAAGACAACACAAAGAAAGAAAATTATAGGCCTATATCCCTGATGAATTTAGATGCTAAAATTCTCAACAAAATATTAGCCAACAGGATTCAGCAATATGTGAAAAAAATCATACACCATGATCAAGTGGGATTTATTGTGGAGAGGCAAGGCTGGTTCAATATTCTCAAATCAATCAATGTGATTCATCACATAAACAAAAGGAAGGACAAAAATCAAATGATAATTTTAATAGATGCAGAAAAAGCATTTGATAAAATCCAGCACCCATTCATGCTTAAAACTCTCAGAAAAGTGGGAATACAAGAAACATTCCTTAACATGATAAAGGCCATCTACGACAAACCCACAGCAAACATCATACTAAATGGACAAAAATTAAAAGCAATCCCCTTAAGATCAGGAACCAGTCAGGGTTGCCCACTTTCACCACTCTTATTCAACATAGTTCTGGAAGTCCTAGCTACAGCAATCAGACAGGAAGAAGAAATAAAAGGCATCCAAATTGGAAAAGAAGAAGTAAAACTGTCACTATTTGCAGATGATATGATATTGTACATAGAAAACCCTAAAGTCTCAGTTAAAAAACTACTGGACCTTATAAATGAATTCAGCAAGGTAGCAGGATATAAAATTAATACTCAGAAATCAGAAGCATTTCTATATACAAACAATGAACTGTCAGCAAAAGAAATTAAGGAATCAATCCCCTTCACTATTGCAGCCAAAAAAATTAAATACCTAGGAGTAAATTTAACCAAGGAGGTTAAGGACTTGTATTCGGAAAATTATAAAACATTGATAAAAGAAATCAGGAAGATACAAACAAGTGGAAGCATATACCGTGCTCATGGCTAGGAAGAATAAACATCATTAAAATGTCTATATTACCCAAAGCAATTTATAAATTCAATGCAATACCAATTAAAATACCAATGACATACTTCAAAGATATAGAAAACATATTCCAAAAATTTATATTGAACCAAAAAAGAACACGAATAGCCTCAGCAATCTTAAAAAGAAAAAATAAAGCAGGAGGCATCACTCTTCTGGATATAAAGGTTTACTACAAGGCCATTATACTCAAGACTGCCTGGTACTGGCATAAGAAAAGGCACAGTGATCAATGGAACAGAACAGAAAACCCAGAAATAAACCCACACCTTTATGGACAACTGATATTTGACAAAGGAGGAAAGAACATACAATGGAGTAAAGACAGCCTCTTTAACAAATGGTGTTGGGAAAATGGACATCTACCTGCAAAAAAATGAAACTAGACCATCAACTTACACCATGCACAAAAACAAATTCAAAATGGATAAAAGACTTAAACATAAGCCGTGAAACTATAAGCATCTTAGAAGAAAACATAGGCAGTAAGCTCTCCGACATCTGTAGCAGCAGTATATTTGCCGATTTATCTCCACGGGCAAATGAAATAAAAGGCAAGATAAACAAATGGGACTATATCAAACTAAAAAGCTTTAGCACAGCTAAAGACAATAAGAACAGAATAAAAAGACAAACTACACAATGGGAGAACATATTCGACAGCACGTCTGATAAGGGGTTAATAACCAAAATTTATAAAGAACTTATAAAACTCAACACCAGGAAGACAAACAATCCAATCAAAAAATGGGCAAAAGAAATGAATAAAAATTTCTCTAAAGAAGACATACAGATGGCCAAAAGACATATGAAAAAATGCTCAACATCGACTATGAGACATGGACAAGAGAGTGGTGGTTATGGGATGGGGGAGGGAGGGAAGAGTGGGATAGGGAGGAGGGGAGGGACACAGGGAAAACCAGATCGAAGGTGACAGAGGACAATTTGACTTTTGGTGATGGGTATGCAGCACAATTGAATGATAAGATAACCTGGAGATGTTTTCATTGTACATATGTACCCTGATTTATTGGTGTCACCCCATTAGAATTATAATAATAAAAAATATATTTAAAAAAATGCTCAACATCACTAATCATTAGAGAAATGCAAATTAAAACCACAATGAGATATCACCTCACACCAGTCAGAATGGCGCTCATCAGCAAAACAACACAGAATAAGTGCTGGCGAGGATGTGGAGAAAAGGGAACCCTTCTGCACTGCTGGTGGGAATGCAGACTGGTGCAGACACTGTGGAAAACAGTTTGGAGATTCCTCAAAAAATTAAAAGTCGAACTGCCTTTTGACCCGGCTATCCCACTTTTAGGAATATACCCTAAGAACACCTTAACACTGTTCGAAAAGAAGAAATGCGCCCCCATGTTCGTGGCAGCATTGTTCACAATAGCGAAGATCTGGAAACAGCCCAAGTGTCCGTCAGAAGACGAGTGGATTAAAAAGCTTTGGTATATATATACTATGGAACAATATTCAGCCATAAGAAATGATGACATTGGATCATTTACAACAAAATGGATGTACCTTGATAACATTATACGGAGTGAAATAAGTGAATCAGAAAAAAAAAATAATCTGATTACAGCATGATTTCATACATAGGTGGGACATTAAAGTGAGACTATGAGACATGGACAAGAGTGTGGTGGTTACGGGATTGGGGGAGGGAAGGGAGAGTGGAATAGGGAGAAGGAGAGGGGTACAGGGTAAACCAGATAGAAGGTGACAGAGGACAATTTGACTTTGGGTAAGGGGTATGCAGCACAATTGAATGATAAGATAATCTGGAGATGTTTTCATTGTACATATGTACCCTGATTTATTGGTGTCACCCCATTAAAGTTAATTAAAAAAATTTAAAAAAAAATAAAGAACAAAACAAAACAAAATCATAAATAAAAGCTCCAACAAGTTCACAATAAAAACAAGAATATCTGACAAGGCAGTGGCACAGTGGATAGAGCGTCAGACTGGGATGCGGAAGACCCAGGTTTGAGACCCCAAGGTCACTAACTTAAGCGCCGGCCCATCTGGCTTGAGCAAAGGCTCACCAGCTTGGACCCAAGGTCGCTGGCTCCAGCAAGGGTGGCTCGGTCTGCTGAAGGCCCGCAGTCAAGGCACATGTGAAAAAGCAATCAATGAACAACTATGGTGTTGCAACAGCAATGAAAAACTAATGATTGATGCTTCTCATTTCTCTCTTTTCCTGTCTCTCTGTCTGTCCCTATCTATCCTTTTCTCTGACTCTCTCTATGTCCCTGTAAAAAAAAACAAAAACAAAAAAAGAACAAGAATAATATGTAACAACATCACTAATCATTAGAGAAATGCAAATTAAAACCACAATGAGATATCACCTCACACCAGTCAGAATGGCGTTCATCTGCAAAACAACACAGAACAAGTGCTGACGAGAATGTGGAGAAAAGGGAACCCTCCTGCACTGCTGGTGGGAATGCAGTCTGGTGCAGCCACTGCGGAAAACAGTATGGAGATTCCTCAAAAAATTAAAAATCGAACTGCCTTTTGACCCAGCTATCCCACTTATAGGAATATACCCTAAGAATACCATAGCACTGTTCGAAAAGAAGAAATGTGCCCCCATGTTCATGGCAGCATTGTTCACAATAGCAAAGATCTAAAAACAGCCCAAGTGTCCATCAGAGGTCAAGTGGATTAAAAAGCTTTGGTACATATATACTATGAAATCCTACTCAGCCATAAGAAATGATGACATCGGATCATTTACAACAAAATGGATGGACCTTGATAACATTATATAGAGTGAAATAAGTAAAACAGAAAAAAAACTGAGAACAGCATGATTTCATGCATAGGTGGGACATAAAAGTGAGACTATGAGACATGGACAAGATTGTGGTGGTTACGGGGTGGAGGGAGGGAGGAGAGGCTGTGATAGGGAGGAGGGGAGGGGCACAGGGAAAACCAGACAGAAGGTGACAGAGGACAATTTGATTTTGGGTGATGGGTATGCAACATAATTGAATGATAAGATAACCTGGAGATGTTTTCTTTGAACATATGTACCCTGATTTATTGGTGTCACCCCATTAAAATTAATTTAAAGAAACAAAAAAGGAGAGGACAAAGATTAGCAATAGAAAAGGAGGATGGAGTGCAGAAGCACTCATAAGATAATATACTACAATGAATATGATATGTATCCTTTTTATTACCTAATGGTAACCACCCCGGAAAAATCCACTACAGAAACACATGGCTTAAAAAAAGAAGAGACAGAGAAAAGAAATATGGAATACAACCAAACACAAATGACAGAAAAACAAAAGAGAAGAACCAAACAAGAAACAGAGCTATCAGAAAGCAATATACAAAATGGCAATAGGAAACTCTCATGTGTCAATAATTACCTTAAATGTAAATGGATTGAACTAACCAATAAAAAGACACAGAGTAGCAGAGTGGATCAAAAAAGAAAATCCAACCGTATGTTGCCTTCAAGAAAAACATCTAAGCTACAAGGATAAAAATAAATTCAAAGTGAAAGGTTAGGAAACGATTCTCCAAGAAAATAATATCCAAAGAAAACAAGGTTTAGCCATACTGATATCTAATAATGCTGACTATAAGACAGCAAAGGTAATCAGAGACAGAGATGATCATTTCATAATAATAAAGGAGACATTGAATCAAGAAGACATAACACTTCTTTATATATATGCACTAAATCAAGGAGCACCAAAGTATGTAGGACATCTACTACCTGATCTAAAAATAAAAACCAACAAAAATACAATCATACTTGGAGAACTTGATACACTGCTGACGGCTCTAGATCATTATCCAAACAGAAAATCAATAAAAGAATATTGGCCTTAAATGAAACACTAGAACAATTGGATATGATAGACATCTACAGGACATCTCATCCCAAAATGTCAAAGTATACATTTTTCTCCAGTGTACATGGAACAGTCTCAAGAATTGATCATATGCTGGGTTATAAAACTAACATCAACAAATTCAGAAAGATTGAAATTATACCAAGCATATTCTCTGACCATAAAGCTTTGAAACTAGAATTCAACAGCAAAAAAAGTAAACAAATGCACAAAAATGTGGAAATTAAACAACATACTTTTAAAAAATGAGTGGGTCCAAGAAGAAAAAAAGCAGAGATCAAAAGATTTATACAGACAAATGAAAATGACAAAATTACATAGCAAAATCTCTGGGATGCAGCCAATGCAGTAATAAAAGGGAAGGTCATATCACTACAGGCTAATATAAACAAACGAGAGCCTAAGTAGACAACTTCACATCTTAAGGAACAAGAAAAAGAACAAAGGCAATCTAAAACCAGCAGAAGAAAAGAAATAATAAAAATCTGAGCAGAAATAAGTGAAATAGAGAACAGAAAAACTATTAAAAAATCAATAAAACAAGGAGCTGGTTATTTGAAAAGATCAACAAAATTGACAAACCCTTGGCAAGACTCACTAAGGAAAAAAGAGAAAGGACTCATATAAACAAAATACAAAATAAAAGAGGAGAAATCACCACAGATATTATAGATCTACAAAGAATTATTGTAGAATACTTTAAAAAACTATATGCAACCAAATTTAATGATCTAGAAGAAATGGATAAATTCCTAGAGCAATAAAATATTCCTAGACTAAGTCACAAAGAAGTAGATAGTCTAAACAGACCCATAGCAGGGAGGAAATAGAAACAACTATCAAAAACCTCCCAAAAAATAAAGTCCAGGGCCTGACAGCTATACTAGTGAATTCTATCAAACATTCAAAGAAGATTTGTTTCCAATTCTACTCAAAATCTTCCAAAAAATTAAAGAAGAAGCAATATTTCCAATTATATTTTATGAGGCCAACATAACTTTCATACCAAAACCTAGCAAGGACAGCACAAAAAAAGAAAACTGCAGACCAGTATCTATAATAAAAACAGATACGAAAATTCTAAACAAAATACTAGCAAATCAAATACAACAACACATTAAAAAAATAATTCATCATGAGCAAGTGGGACTCATCCCAGAATCACAAGGATGGTTCAACATACATAAAACAGTTAATGTAACACACTATATCAACAAAACAAAGAACAAAAACCATATGATCCTGTCAATAGATGTAAAAAAAGCATTTGATAAAATACAACATCCTTTTATGTTTAAAACACTCAACAAAATGGGTATAGAAGGAAAATATCTTAACATAATAAAGACCATTTAGGACAAACCATCAGCTAACATCATATAAAATGGCAAAAAACAGAAAATTTTTTCTCTATGATCAGGAACAAGACAAGGTTGCCCACTCTCTCCACTCCTATTCAATGTAGTGTTTTGAAGTTCTAGCCAGAGCAATCACAAGAGAAACAAATAAAAGGCATCCATACTGGGAAAGAAGAAGTAAAGCTTTCACTTTTTGCAGATGTTATGATCCTATACATAGAAAAACCCAAAGACTCCACAAAAAACTATTAGAAACAATAAACTATATAGTAAGGTTGCAGGATACAAAATTAATATACAGAGGTCTATTGCCTTCTTATATGCCAATAATGAAACTTCAAGAAATGAATTTTAAAAAATCCCATTTACAGATGCAACAAAAAAAATAAATTACTTAGAAATAAACATAACAAAGAATGTAAAGAATCTATATAATGAAAACTACAAAGCATTGTTAAAGGAAATCAAAAAAGATACAATGAAATGGAAAAGTATTCCTTGTTCTTGGTTGAATAGGAAGAATAAATATAGTTAAAATGACCATATTACCCAAAACAATATACAAATTTAATGCAATTTCCATCAAAATTCCAATGTCATTTTTTAAACAAATGGAACAAAGAATTTTCAGGTTTATATGGAATTATAAAAAACCCAGAATAGCCAAAGTACTCCTAAGAAAAAAGAATGAAGCTAGGGGCATTACAATACCTGACTTCAGCTTATGTTACAGAGCCATGATAATCAAAACAGCATGGTATTGGCAGAAAAATAGACACTCAGACCAACAGAAAGAATAGAGAGCCAGAAATAAAAACACATATATATAGTCAAATCATCTTTGATAAAAGAGCCAAAAATACACAATGGAGAAAAGAAAACCTCTTCAATAAATGGTGCTGGGAAAACTGGAGAGCCACATGCAAAAGAATGAAACTCAACTACAGTTTGTCTCCTTGTACCAAAATTAATTCAAAATGGATCAAATATCTAAGTATAATACAGCTAGTGCTCGACTTACGGCCATGATTGGTTCCGACAAACTGGTTGTGAGACTAATTGATGATAAGTTGAGTAGGCTATATGCACAGTACTGTGAAATAATGTTATAAAAATCTTTAAGTCATATTTTATCATAATTTTCTTCCATTATTGTTATATACCATAATTTTCTTTGTTCATTTTATGCCATTTGTATCATCTCTACACCATTTTGTTTCTTATTTTTACATTCGTCAGGTTTAAATAAAACACTGCATTACCAGTACAACTGATTTAATATTTGCAAAACATACAAAATTACAAAAAACAGGTGCATACAAAAACTGCTCCAGACATGGAGCAGTCGTGGCTAGCGATTGTGGTCGTAAAGTCGAATGGTCGTAAGTTGCATAGGTCGCAAGTCGATCAATACCTGTACATGAAACAATAAACTACATAGAAGAAAGCATAAGTAATCAACTCATGGACCTTGGCCATAAAGAACATTTTATGAATTTGACTCCAAAGGCAAGGGAATTAAAGGCAAAAATAAATGAATGGGACTACATCAGACTAAGAAGCTTTTGCACAGCAAAAGAAACTAACAACAAAACAAACAGACAGCTAACTAAGTGGGAGATGATATTTTCAAACAACAGCTCAGATAAGGGCCTAATATCCAAAATATACAAAGAACTCATAAAACTCAACAACAAACAAGCAAACAATCCAATAAAAAAATGGAAAGAGGACATGAACAGACACTTCTCCCAAAAAGAAATACAAATGGACAATAGATATATGAAAAGATGCTCATCTTTACTAGTTAATAAATAAATGCAGATCAAAACTACAAAGAGATACCACCTCACACCTGTTAGATTAGCTATTATTAACAAGACAGGTAGTAACATGTGTTGGAGAGGCTCTGGAGAAAAAGGAACCCTCATCCACTGTTGGTGGGAATGTAAAGTAGTACAACCATTATGGAAAAAATGTATGGTGGTTCCTCAAAAAAATTAAGAATAGAACTACCATATGACCCAGCATTCCCTCTACTGGGTATATACCCCCAAAACTCAAAAACATTGGTACATAAAGACACATGCAGCCCCATATTCATTGCAGCATTGTTCACAGTGGCCAAGACATGGAAACAACCGAAAAGCCCTTCGATAGAAGATTGGATAAAGAAGATGTGGTACATATATACCATGGAATACTACTCAGCCATAAGAAATGATGGCATAGGATCATTTATGACAACATGGATGAACCTTGATAACATACTGAGTGAAATAAGTAAATCAGAAAAAAAATAAGAACTGTATGATTCCATACATAGGTGGGATACAAAATTGAGACTCATGGACATAGGTAAGAGTGCAGTGGTTACCAGGGGGAGGGGGAGGGGGACAGTGAAAGCAATGGGGGAAAGGGAATAAAGAAAACCAATTAAAAGGTGACAGAAGATATTTTGACTTTGGGTGATGGGTATACAACGTACGTAATCAAATGTCAAAATGATCTGGAGATGTTTTCTTTAAATCTGTTTATTCTAGTTGATCAATGTCACCCCATTGAAATTAATTGTCTAAATAAAAATTTTTTTAAAAGGAAATAAAAGAGAAAAGGAAACAAAAACAAAACTTTGCATTTTCAGAGGTAACATGTACATCTGAGTAAATTTTTATTGTATTGTTAAGTACAATCACTTGAAACACTCCATATGGCTTTTAGAAAAGTTTTAAATGTTTGTTTGGAAAGTTCTTTGAAGGGAGGACATACCAAGGTTTGAAGGATGAGTGACCTCAGATTTGAAATGTAAGAAGACAGTTGTACAGGTCTCCCCATTTGCTTCTGAATGCTTCACACATTCTCTCTTAGGCTCCATGCCTGACCTGTTTAACACCAACATGATTAGGACCTCCTGGTCCAAGTCCTACTTAAAACAATCCTCCAAATCGAGCTCCCTTAGATCATCAAACCTTCTTTCTGCAAATCAATATTTTCTTTCTTATTAATGAATTTATTAGGGTGACATTAATTTAAAAATTATATAGATTTCAGGTGTACAATTCTATTAGTACATCATCTGTATATTGTATTGTGTGTTGACTTCACAAAGTCAAGTCTCTATTCATCACCATTTATCTCCCCTTTACCCAATTCTACCTTCCCCTAGCTCACTTTCCCTCTGGTTATCATCATACTATTGTCTGTTTCTGTGAGCTTTTTTGTTTTGTTTTATTTATTTATTTATTTTATATCCCACTTCGTCGATGTGGTAGCCAAGATTTGAGACAGTAGAAAGAGGGGCGCTCAGACCTCATAGTGTCTCTGGAGCACCTAGGTGGCTTCCATTTGCCACTTTCTGACTTGCTGGGGCCTACGCATTGATTCTGCACAGCATAAATAATGATCGAACTTTGGCTGCTACTCACTCACTGAGAGCTCTCAGTAGGCTTGTCAGCACCAGCTGTAAGCCACCAGTGCTGAAAAGAGGTCTGGTCTTCACAGGCTACTTTTATAAGAGGGTTTAGTGTAGCTTTGACATGATTCCTTTAACTCTTAGATACTAAAAAAAATCATAGAGCTGTATATCACCTTTAAGGTCAACTTCATGAGTGTATTTTTAGGTTTCTACCTGCAATTCTTTTAATGAACATAAACATTCTACATACACTTCCTCTCTCCTGTCCTTTTGAAAGGAATCACTGTACATAATTGGAATAATATAGTCCTATAAACTAAAAGTTAAGTTGCAAGCATCCAATAACTGATCTACCACCAATTATGTCCTGGGTAATCCTCACTCCACCATCTGTCAATATGGAAGTTCTCACCCTCCTTCCAGATAGCCTTCTGCAAAGGAACTGTGGAAACAATTGCTTGTATAGTCAGGCTACAGAAAGTCACATTTTAAAGGCCTATCCTGTCCAAACTGTGCCTTCCTTACAGAGCTTGGAACAGGTTCATAAATGCAATTCGCAGGGTTCATTGTGCCTTTCTGAGTGGCAGACAAAAACAAAATTTGAATCCTAGATTATATTGCCAAGACTCTTATTATGAACAGCCTCTTCTATTTTGGGGGACTATATGGTTCCCAGATTTGTTCATCTGTTGGTAGATTTTAAATTCTTTTTTTGCCCTTCTCACAGGAAGTCTTACGCAGGAAAAAAAAAAGGCATTTGAATACAATTCAAAAAAAAGCCTAAATTAGCCTCACTAATGAGAGACAGGTGCATGTAAAGTAAGACTGACCATTATTTTCGCTAGAGTTGAAACCACAACATTTTCTCATTTTGTTTGAGAGCATGATGTAGGCAAACAAAGTGGAGAATTAGTTAAACCATTTGCATAAATAAACTCCACTAATGGAAACATTACATTTTATCTATATTGAGCAAGTCCACACTAACAAAGATAGAGAGAAAGAGAAGTGAGTTAGATAAATATGGAACAGTTGAGAGCACAGTCTTTAACTATTAAAAGAGGCCTCACTGGCTTATAATCTAAAAATGTACAACTGGTATTTTCTCATGCATTGCTTTTTTTTAATTGAGGTATAATTTATATATAATATTATATTAGTTTCAGGTATAAACATAATTTAATATTTGTATGTATTGTGAAACCATCACCACAATAAGTCTAGTTAACATCTGTCACCATATTAACTTATATTTTTTATTGTGGTAAGATCTTTTAAGATTACTATCATCATAACCTTCAAATATGCAGTACAGTACTATTAACTGTAATCACTAGGCTAAACAGAATTATTTAACTATAATCAACATGCTGTTTCCAGGACTTATTTTATAACTGAAAGTTAATACCTTGATTCCCCTCACCCATTTCTCCTACTGCCATCCCATGCCTCTGGCAACCATCAACGATCTGTTTTCAATATTTATAAGCTTGAGTATTTTGTTGCTTTTTGTTTGTTTATTTGTTATTTCAGATTTTACAAATAAATGAGACCATACAGTATCTTTCTCTGTTTGACTTTAACTTACCTTAGCATAATGCCCTCAAGGTCTATCTGTATTGTTGTAAATGGCAAAATTTCACTTTACTTTTTTTTATGGCTGAATAATATTTCGTTGTATACATATACCACATTTTCCTTATCCATTCATCAATTAATGGACACTTAAAGTTGTTTTCATATTTCAGCTATTGTAAATAATGCTGAAATAAACATGGAGTGCATACATTTTTTTGAGTTAACGTTATTGTTTTCTCTGAAAAAATACCCAGAAGTGGAATTGCTGCATCAAATGGTAGTTCTACTTTCAGTTTTAGAGGATCCTTTCTACTGTTATTCATAGTGACTGCATCAATTTACATTCCCATCAACAGTGCATGAGGGTTTCCTGTTCTGCGCATCCTCATCAGCACTTGCTATTTCTTGTGTTTTTAATAATAGCCATTCTAACAGGTATGAGGTGATATTTAATTGTGGTTTTGATCTGCATTTCCCAGCTGATTAGTAATGTGGAGCATCTTTTCACATACCTGTTGGCCATCTGTACATCTTCTTTGGAAAAATGTCTATTTAGTTTCTTTGTTAATTTTTTAATTGGATTGCTATTTTTTGCTATTGAGTATTTTGTGTCCTTGTTATATTTTGGATAATAATCACTAATCAGGTTTTCAAATATTGCCTTTTAATTTTGTTGATGGTTTCCCATGCTATCCAGAAGCCTTTTAGTTTGATGTAGTCCCACTACTTTATTTTTTAATTCATTACCTTTACCTTTGGTGTCAAACCCAAAATATCATTGCTAAGGCTGATGTCAAAAATGTTTATGCCTATGTCTTCAAGGAGTTTTATGGTTTCAGGTTTTGCATTTAATTTTTGTGTGTGGTGTAAGGTAGTGGTTCAATTTTGTTTTTTTGCAAGTGGCTATCCAGTTTCCCCAACACCATTTATTGAAGAGTCTGTTCTTTCCTCACTGTATATTTTTGGCTGCTTTGTCATAAACTAATTTACCATATGTATATGGATTTATTTCTGAGCTTTTTATTCTGTTCCACTGAGTTATACCAACAACATACTTTTTTTTTAAGTTACTATAACTTATAATATAGTTTGCAATCCAGGATCATGATGCCTCTCCAGCTTTGTTCTTCTTTCCAAATATTTATTTGGCTATTTATTCTGGGTCTATTGTGTTTTATTACAAGTTTTAGAATTGTTTGTTCTATTTCTGTGAAAAATTCCATTGGAATTTTGAGAGAGATTACATTGAATATCTAGAGGGCTTTGGGTAGTATGAACATTTTAACAATATTAATCCTTCCCAACCATGAACCTGGGATATCTTTTCATTTATTTGTGTCTTTAATATCTTTCATCAATGTCTTTTAGTTTTCAGATACAGGTCTTCACCTCCTTGATTAAATATATTTCTAGGAATTGTCCTTCTTAGTCTCTGTTTGTAGTAAGTCTATGTCTGAAGTAAGTATAGATACACAGTTTTCTTTTGTTTTCCATTTACATAGAATATTTTTATCAGTTTAATCTGTGTGTCTTTACATCTGAAATAAGTCTCATAGGAGCAGCCTATACATAGGTCTTATTTTATTTTTATCAATTCAGCAATTCTTTGTGTTTTGATTGGATAATTTAGTCTATTCATATTTAAAGTAATTATTGATAGGCATGTATTTATAGCCATTCTGCAAATTTTTCTGGTTTAAGCACCACTGGCCACAGTAGCCAGGTGGCTTAGAGTTGTCTCCTATAGTAGCTGTAAAATTAGGGCACCAGATCCTTTCTGGAGATATTAGTGGGTTGAAGCTAAAAAGAGGGAGAAAACCAAGCCCTGAGAGCACTTTCATATGCTCCTGGATATATGGCAAATCAGAAGTTTGACCCTCACACCAAATTTTCTAGAAAAGTAAATGTATTTTACAGAAAGACTGAGGATGTATTTCAGATTGCTGTCTGTGAAGTGGTAGCCTGCCAAGAACTGTCTCTCTGATTAGTACAGTCTAACCCAAGAGCACAAGCAAACCTGGCCACCAGAGCCAGGCTATCAAGAGGTGTCCAATGATAGCAGCTTCAAATACCTGGCACCCAACATAAAAATCAGGGCACCAAATGCATGTAAAACTTCCCTCTGGGAGGTACCGGCATTCAGTAGAGGGGCAGAGGGAAAGTACCCCAGCATACTCCTAGATAACTGTTAAACTAGATGTTTTCCCCTCAAGCAGACACGTTAAGAAAAGCAAATAAGCCTTTTTTACATAAAGTCCAGCACCTATCAATTGGCTATTTCCACCCAGGGCCCTGAGGTGAATGAGCCCCAGCACTGAGCCCTTTGAAAGCTGTTGTTTGGATTGCTATAACATGATGAGTCTTGTAAATGTGAACCCCATTGGTTTTCAAAGCTTAATGTTTTGGCCACTTGTCTCGCAGGTGCAGCCCTTAAGGGTTGGGGTCCCCATGTGGGGTTCAAACCCTTTGCTTTACTCAGGGAGGAGCTCCAATTTTGAGTTCCCTCTTTCCCATGGATATTCATGCCAGAGGTGCAGTTTATGACAACCTGTATCTCAGCCTCCCCTATCCACTTCAGTGTAGGCTTTTTTGGATCTTGGTCATTTACCTGATGCACAGGAGTCACTCAGTTAGTTTGGGGGTGTTTTCAGAAGAAATTATTTCATCTGTAGTTGTAGATTCAATGTGTCTGCCTATAGGAGAGGTGAATTCAGGGTCTTCCTACATTGTCATCTTGAACCAGAACTTGATAACCTGTTTTTTTACAAAAGAATATCCATCCTTAAGCAAATAACTTCATTTAAATGTCTCAATAATCTAAGAAAGACTGGAAAGGCAAACAGGAAAATTGTAATACATTTTAATAGATGCATTTCAAAGTCTAATAAGCAATTAAATGGTGCTGTTTTTTAGATAAGCGCCTTCTAGTAGAAATATGATGCAAACCACATAGATAATTTTAAATTTTTGAGAAGACACATTAAGAAAAGTAAAAAGAAACTATTGAAATTGTTTGAAAAAAATATTTAACAATACAATGTAATAAAAATATTTTGATATGTAATTAATATACAAATTATTAATATGATATTTTGCTTTTTTCATTCTAAATCTTTTAAATTGGTGTATATTTTACACTTACAGGACAACTCAATTAAACCAGCCACAGTTCTCATACTCAGTAACCACATATGGCAAGTGGTTACCTTAGTATCACGGTCTAGATAATTAAAACATTCAGTAAAATAACATAGGCTCCATTTCTGATTAATTCTTAGATACAATTGCTAACTACTATAATTAAAGAGGTATGTTGCTTTTGTTTAAAAACATACAGAAATAATGATTCCTGAAACTGCCAATTTACAAATTATAATGTGCATTTGCTTTGAGAATATTTAATTCTATCAGATGAAAACATTTGATGTTTGTCAAACAGGTAAAACCTATTAATATGTTTTAAATGGATAAGAAGCTAGTAAGCAAATATTTGTTCAATATAAATAGTACTCACAAGATGTGTTACACATAAGATAGTAATTAGTAAGTAGACTGTGTGTTAAACATAGATAAATATAAGTTGTGATGGAGGAGGTCGGGGCCCTGCAGGTTCACACTGGATTTGGTCAGACCAAAGAAGGTACATGGAGTCGGAGGGCAGTGTGTCATCCCCATTTATTAGTTTCTCAGGGTATGTGAGAGACCAGGCAGGAGAAGGAACTGCTTCTTGTGGCGGCAGGCGAGTGAACAAGCAGGAAGAAACTGTTACTTGAGGCAGCAAACAGGGAGAAACAGTACACAGGGGAATTACTCTCGCAGCCTCTTATGGGGTGCTTAGACAACAGCCCTGTCTTTGATTACATAAGGTGTTTACATTAAAGCAGTGCACAAGTGCTGTGTCCTTGGTTACATCAGGCATTATGACTACACAGCCAAAAACAAGTGAGCAAGCCTAACTGCAGCTATTTTTCCCACACTTCACCCCTTTAGGGTTGCTCATCTCACAATCTATGTGAGAAGCATATTCCACAATGGTCTCTGCAAAAGGAGTGAGGTGCCTTGCATCCATATGCCACAACAGCATTAGAGACTGTAGCAAAGAACTAACAGAGAGCAAGCCATACCAAAAATAACAAGCAAAATGGTGTACCACACCAATGCTGGGGACCCCCTGCAGGGCTATAAACAAGGGCAGACTGCAAGGACCTGGATTGTCTGTCATGTTCTTGGGGGTTGTTTGGTTGGGTAAGATGAAAGTTATCCCTGAGGCAGTTATATATAAAATCCAAGCATTCCCTGTGACTACTACAGTAAAACAGCTGCAAGAGTTTCTGGGACTATTTGGGGTATTGATGGACATTCACTCCCCACTTAGCTCAGTTGCTGCACCCCCTGTGTTACTTTATGCAGAAAGGTGCTCATTGGGATTGGACTGAACAAATACAAAGTGCTTTTACAACAGCTAAGAGAACTGTCAAGGCTGCTTAAGCCCTGAATGTGTTTGACCCCACCAAGCCATGTGAGCTTGATGTTATGTAACAACTGAGGGATTTGGATGAGGTTTGTGGCTACAGACAGAGTGCTTGTGGCAATTCCCTGGGCTTAATCACAAATGTGGAAGGTACTGAGGCCCGGTATTCTCTGGTAGAAAAGCAGCTGGTGGCCATGTATGCTGCCTTCTTAGCCACCGAAAGCATCATGGTCACAATTCCCGTTACAGTCAGAACTACATACCCCATTGAAGGATGGATAAGAAATTGGGCCACAAAGCTGTGCAGCAGTGTGGCCCAGACTTTAACTCTGGCCAAATGAAGTACATACTTGCAACAATGCTGTGCTCTTAGCACTAGTACATTTAGGACAGAACTGCAGGAAGTCCTGGATCCCATTAGGTCTACAACTCTAGAACCAAGCACAGTAGGGTCTCAAAAGGCAGAACCTGAGGCAAGTCCCTACTGGAAAGGGCAGGCACCCATCCCAGAGGGTGCCAGGTGAGCCAGCCTGCTAGGTGGACAGCTGTAGCTTTCCACTTAGCCACTGAGACTATGGACACAGATACAGGCCAATGTAGCCAATGGGAAGAATTAAGGGCTAGTGGCCTAGAATGAACTATCACCTTTGGTGATTTGTACAGACAACTGGGCTGTCTATTGTGTACTGACTCTCTGGATAGCCACCTGGCACACCAACCAATGAATGATTATGCATTGTCCATTATGGTACTAGGCCATGTTGTAAGATTTATGGTACATAGGACACCAGAAACTGGTGATGGTATAGCACATCATTGATCATACCCCTTTAACTCATCCTGGGAATGATAAGGAGGAAACTAGGCAAAGGTGCGGTGGCTGGAGACTATGCCCACGGCCAATGTGGCTCACTGGTTCCCCTGGCGTTTGCTCCACGCAGGAAAGAAAACTATGTGGGCTAAGACTAAGGTGTAGAACTTGCCTGTGTCTTATGCAGAAGTACTTGTCACTTGTGAGCAATGTATGCTCCAGGGAACAACCTCAGAGACCCCTAGTGGCACCTGGACAAATACAGTGAAGTCGGACACCATTGACTCAGTGACAAGTAGACTTTGAGGGGTCCTTGCCAAAGTCGAAAGGGTGTCAGTATGCAGTTACCTGTGTGGACACTGCTACTGGTCTTTGCTGTCTACCCTGCCCACAATTTGGAGCAGAGGGCAGTCATCAAGGCCCCTAAGCACCTGTGTGCTACCTATGGATGGCTGTTGGTTGTGGAGAGTGACAATGGCACCCATTTCATCAGGTCCTTGGTAAGATCATGGGTTCAAGATATGGGGGTAGATTGGAAATATCATGTCCCTTACCATCCATAGGCTGCTGGCATCACCGAGAGGTATAATGGACTTGAAGCAGGGATTGCGGCAGGAGGGAGGCACCAGCTTCCTCACTGGATGGACGCACCACTTATGGATGGTACTCTGAATCCTGAATGAGAGACCTTGGCAGAGGAGGCTGGCACCGGTGGAGGAATGCCCTGCTAAAGCCAGCTTTGGGCAGCAGAGTATTGTGCTCTTGCCTGCCCCCAACAGACCTTCCCAAGGGTCAGTGGCTACAATGGACATGGCTGTGGACTACACAGACCCCTCACCTATGATGGATGGCTTTTTGGCACCATGGGGAAAGGGCTTGGAACTGGGCTTCCACTTAACCCCCTGGGCAATGGGTACTTGGCCACCTGAGTAGGGGTGTTTTACTCAGTTAGTGCCTAGGGGGACACCATCACAAAGGGTACATTTATGATTTCTCTGTTACCTATAATGAGTTCTCCTTTTTCACTATATGTAGAACCAGAAGATCCTGGTGTACAGGCCAATAAGGTTTGGCATGCCTACTCAGGGCAGCGCAGCCTCTAGTACAGTGGTTCTTAACCTGGGTTCTATCAAACCCTAGGGGTTCGATGAGTCGATCTCAGGGGTTCAGAGAAGCCTCTGTGCTGAGGCCAGAATAAAGTAATACCGTAATTTGTTGTGAGTTCATGCACTTTGTTGGTTTTGTTCTTTGAGCAAGGTGATGTTCATGCACGGCTCATTTTGTGCACCAGTAAAAAAACATATACCTATGTCTTGAATTTGGAAAAAAAAAATCATATTTTATTTATCACTAAAGAAGGGTTTGGTGAATGCGCATATGAAACTGGTGGGTTCGGTACCTCAAAAAAGGTTAAGAACCACTGCTCTAGTACCTGCTACAGTAGTGTCTGCAGACAAAACTGTATTCTACCAAAAGGGAAAGATTTGCCTCTCTTAATGCCTCTAACAGCTCTTTCTCTTCGTGCATAGTTTGATGCTGATAAACACCCTCGTGAACTAGCAGTCTTTCCGTGTTTGCTTGCCTGCTGCCACAAGAAGCAGTTTCTCCCTGTATGTTTGCTCATGGGGCCAGAACAAAAGCAGCCTCTCTCTCTGCCTGGTTTCTCAATGCCCTGTGAGAATAAATAAATGGGAATAACTCACCACCCTCCACTTCCATATATGTTCTTTGGTCTGACCAAATCCAGTGTGAACCTGCAAGGCCTCAACCTCCTACATTACAGAAGTTCTAAGATATGTCTAATATCATGAGGCACTTGAGTACCAAATAGTCATTAATAAATATGCAAGAAGCACTTCCTAACCCTCACCTAGAAGAATATACTAAGTAGACATGAGTACTTAATATTATAAGGTCTTCATTTGGCTGCCATTGGTCACATCTATCCTGGTTCCAGGTAATAAGCATTGGTACCTGTAATGCCGGTGGCCAAGGCCAGGAAGGTTCACATTAGATTTGGGAAGATGGTAGAGAAACTGTGGAGCCAGAAAGCATTGGGTCATTCCATTTAATAGATTCTCACAGCTGTGGACTAGCAAACAGGCAGGGGAAAATCGCTTCTTATGGCAGAAGGCAAACGAACAGCAAAACAGCCCCTCGTAGTGGTGGGCAGGCAATCCATAATCTGCCCTGAGTCAAACCACCCCTAGCCTTACATAGGCTCTACACACATGGCACTGCCACGTGCTCATGCACTAATCATGAAAAATGCAAGTGAGCAAGCCTAACATAGCTGTTTTTCCAACAGTACCCAAATGTTCAAAGACTGCATCTTATTTGAGGTGGGTTAACTTTCCCTTCTCTTTTGCCTTGCTTCTCATTGTGATTTAAATTGAATAAATAAATCATGTGATTCAAGCATTTTAATTTTTTATTTTATTTTATTCATTTTAGAGAGGAGACACAGAGTGAGAAAGAGAGAGAGAGAGAGAGAGAGAGAGAGAGAGAGAAAGGGGGAGAAGCTGGAAGCATCAACTCCCATATGTGCCTTGACCGGACCAGTGCAGGGTTTTGAACTGGCGACCTCAGTGTTCCCAGGTCAACGCTTTATCCACTGCGCCACCACAGGTCAGGCGATTCAAGCATTTTAATTTGGTCTGTGAGCCCTTCTGTTCTGTGACCTCTGGGCCAGCCTGCCTGGTACTGTACTTGAGTGGTTTTCCGCACGCCACCAACAATGCTCACCCAGTCAGTGCAGGTGTGGATGTACAACACCACTATTACATGAAGTACAGCTGATAAAATTAAATGCTCATTTTAGAATCTAGTTAGAAAGATTCATAACAATTTGGAACCCCATGTACAAATAAATTCTAGCCAGCATTCAATAAGAAATGACAGCCTTATATAAGAAAATTTTTGTGGCCTTTTGTCTTCTTTTTCCTAAATGCCTACCTAGCAGGATCTATGTGAAATAGTCACTGAGCCTATGGGCATCGTTTATGATGTTGGCTCTTTTTCAGCAAGCTTTGTGAAAGGAAACACTTTAGTTTGGGACTCCCTCAACACACCTGACATCAAATGTGTGGGATTTTCCTCACATCAACCAATTCACAGATACCAGCTGCATCTCCTACAAGTAATTCATTTCTGATACGCTATCAACCTGTCGTTAACATCAGATCCCACAGGTGGATGGCTCAGTGTCACAAGACTGCTTCCACTTCAGATGCTAATCACAAGTAGGGAGTCCTCAGGTTACCTACAATTCTGCCCAACTTAGCTACAGATCCGGAGATCCCAGGACACAAATGAACAACCAGATGAAGTTGGCAATATTCAGAAGGATTTCAAACACAAGCACTTCTGTCCCCATGGAATTGAGGTGCACAATCCTCCTGGCATCTAGATGTATGTGTTCACCAACCTAGAAGCTCTCCAGACCCTGTAGTGCAGGGATTTTTATAGAGGCTTATCATGTATGCACGACTGATTATTAACTCAATCTTTAGCTCCTTTCTCCTCTCTGGAGAATGGGATGTGAGGTAGAAAGTTCTAAGCAACTAATCATGGTTTGGTTGTTTTAGTGGCCAGCCCTCATCCAGAAGCCCACCAACAGTTGCCTCATTAGAACAAAAGATGTTCTTAACATCCAGGCAATTGCAAGGGATTTATGAGTGCTGTATAAGGTAGTTTTGTCACTCTCATCACTCACAAGATTTATAAGGGTTTTAGGAGCTCTCTGTCAGAAACAAATGTCAAAGACTAAATGTTAACAGGAACCAGGGACAGAGACATTATATATATATATATATTAATTATATATATATATATATTAATTATATATATATATATATTTCTTATTTCACAGCATGAGATCTCGAGCAAGTTTCTTAACTTTCTTAACTTTCCTAAGCTTCAGTTCATAGATGTGAAATGAAAGAAAAATAATAACCACCTCATAATATTGTTGTAAATATTAAATAACAGAAAATATATAAAGTGTTGGTACTTTAATAAGCTTATTCCCATACAAGAACACAATTAGTCGATTAACATGTTATCTTCATTTATTGAGGTCTTCTTTAATGTATTTCAATAATGTTTTTAAATTTTATTAATAAAAAATAAATCAATAAAAACTTATTCCTCAGTATACTCACTTGAATGGCACAAATTTAAGAAGAGAATATGCCTACATCAAGTTTAGGAAGGACTTGAACAAGGCAGAATTCATATATTGCTGGTGGAAGTATAAATTGGCGTATCCATTCTAGAAAATAATTTAGCAATATTTTTAAGTTGAACCCAAACACATCATATAGTCCAGCAGCTCCAATTCTGCCAGACCCCGACATCCCTAAAGACACTTTAGTGGCCCTACAGGTGAAACTATTTTTGTAATAACACTAAGACAAGAAATGCTTTTTTTTCTCTGAGTTGACATTTGTGCAGATAGTGCTAAAGCAGAGATTGGTCAACTGCAGGAGCAGAAATCAAGGCCATCATACCACACTATGCAGTAGTCCTCATGTTCATCATCACCAAGTGCTCTCAGATGAAAAATATAAGTGTTTTCAACTCATTGATGAAGGAGGGGAAATTAGTTATTGTACTGAATCCCAGCCCGAGAGTATGTCTTTTTAATAGTCTGTGTGGCTAAATGGGAAGCATAAAGCACTTATGCTGCAAACAAAGTTTCATTAAGGAAAAGTCTTTGTGCAACTGTTAGAGCTATGAATGAAACTAGCCATTTTTTCTTTTTTAAATTATTTAAAACATTTATTGATTTTACAGAGAGAGGAGGTGGGGAGCACGAGAAGTATCGACTCACAGTTGCTTCACTTTAGTTGGTCGTTGGTTGCTTCTCAAATGTGCTTCCACTGGGCAAGCACATGGTTTTGAACCAGAAACCTCAGCATTACAGGTTGATGCTTTATCCACTGTGCCACCACAGGTCAGGCAACCTAGTTATTTTTTCATGGAACATTGATTTTACTTGAAAGAATGCTGGCATCTTCTTGAAAACACCTCAGTAAGCTTGTCACTAAAAAATAAATAAATGACTGGCATGTTTGTTATAAATCACCAAACTTGAGCTTTCACGTGAAAAATAAAACTGTAGAAAATTACTATGAGTTTCACATCTCTCCATTAATTAAAGATTTTTCTAAACAGATAGGAATGATACAAATTAATATAATTTGTTGATATTGTTAATGAAATGTGCCAAAATTTAGAAGATCTGCATAATTTAGTAAACTAATATTTTCAAATGACCAATGCTTGAAATTTATGATCCTTTCAAACTGTAATGGATTTTGATGTAAGAGAATACAAAAGGTTCATTGAAGTTTTTCAGATTCCATATGGTAATTAATCTTTAAGAAACAATCTTTTATCTAGTTTTAGTGTAATATCAAAAAAAACCATACACAATTGTCAAAGAAGTTTATTAAGATGTTTCTCCCTATTCCAATTCCATATCTGTATGAAGCTAAATTTTCTTCACATACTTCAACCAACACAGCAAATTATAACTGACTAAATACAAAAATTGATATGAGAAACTAGTTGCCTTCTATTAAGAAAAACATTCAAGAGATTTGTAAAAATGTAAGACATTTATAATATTAAAATGTAAAAAATGCCACTCTTGTCACAGTTGGATTTTTGTGTTGTTGTTTTTGCTTTGGAAAATACAGTTTCTTTTTTGTTAAAATGTTATTCATGTTAACATGTAAATAGCTATATTGCAGTTATTTTTAAATGTATTAATAAATATTTTTAAGTTATTCACTGTTAATTTTTGCTGTGGTAAATATTGATAGATATTCACAAACACCTGCCCCACAAAAACCCTTTCATCAATAATTTCTAAGTGCATAAAAGGGCCACAGAAATCAATTTTGAGAACTGCTTCCTTGGAGAAATGGTTGCCTTATGAACAAGAATTCCAGAAGTGTACCCTTGACACCATCAACTGGAGAAAAGGTAAGTAATTATGGTGCAGTCATCTAGTGGATCATTATATAGTAGAGGATAAAAAAGAAGAAACTCAGCTATAACGATTGATATGGATGAATTTTAGAAAATAATACTGACATTTGAAAAATATGTTGCGGTCCTGGCCAGTTTGCTCAGTGGTAGAGTGTCAGCCCTGCGTGTGGATGTCACAGATTCGATTCCCAGCCAGGGCACACAGGAGAAGCACCCATCTGCTTCTACACCCCTCCCCTTCTCCTTTCTCTCTATCTCTCTCTTCTTCTCCTGTAGCCTAAGCTCCATTGGAGCAAAGTTGGCCTTGGCGCAGAGGATGGCTCCATGGCTTCCACTTCAGGCACTAGAATGGCTCTAGTTGCAACAGAGCAATGCCCCAGATGGGCAGAACATTGCCCCCTAGTGAGCTTGCTGGATGGATCCCAGGCAGGAGTCTGTCTCTCTGTCTCTCTGCCTCCCCACTTCTCATTTCAGAAAAATACAAAAAGAAAAAAAATGTATATATATATATACATATATATATATACATATATATATCTTAAGAATAGTTATAGTATGATTTGATTTATATAAAATATAAATCATGCAAAACAATATATTGATTAAGAACATGCCTGAAGTGAACCATAAAAAAAGTGAGGGGTACTAAAAACAAAATTTAAGGTCATGGTTACTTTGAAAGCAACGGAAGGGAGGGGTTATGAAGCCCAAGGATTCTTAAAGGGCCTGGTAATGAGCTTTTCCTTAAACTTGTGAAGCTGGGGAAGCAAGGGGAGGTGTCCAGGTGTTATTATTATTGCAATATTATTTATATCTTTAAAATATATGTAAATATATATCGTAGGTATCAAATATTTGATAAACAATAAATTGAACAATCTGAATGAAACAGATAAATTCCTATAAACATACAATCTTACAAAACTGAATCAGGAAGAATCAGAGAATATAAATAGCCTGATTACAGCCAGTGAAATTGAAGCAGTAATCAAAAAAACTCCCAAACAAACAAAAGTTCTGGACCAGATGGCTTCATGAGTAAATTTTACCAAACAATCAAAGAAGAATTCATACCTATCCCTTTTAAACTATTTCAAAAAATTCAAGAGAATAGAAGAGTCCCAAACTCATTTTAGAAGGTCAGCATTATTCTAATTCCAAAACCACACAAAGACGCTGCAAAGAAAGAAAATTCTAAGCCAATATCCCTGAAGAACATAGATACTAAAATCTTCAAGAAAAATATTAGCAAACCATATCCAGCAATACATTACAAAGATCATACACCATAATCAAGTGGGATTTATTCCAGGAATGCAAGATTAATACAACATCCACAAATCAAGAAATATGATACACCATATAAACAAAATGAAGGATAAAAATTCCATGATCATATCAATAGAGGCCAAAAAGTTTTCGATAAAATCCAGCACCCATTATGTTAAACTCACAGCAAAATGGGATTGGAGGTACATATCTTAATGTCATAAAGGCCATATATGACAAACCCACAGCCAACATTATATTCAATAGGTAAAATCTAAAAGTGTTTCCCTTGAGATCAGGAATAAAACAAAGATGTCCACTACCACCACACTTATTCAGTATAGTACTGGAAGTCCTAGCCATAGCAATCACACAACAAAAAGAAATAAAAGGCATCAAAACTGAAAAAGAAGTAAAATTTCATTATTTGCAAATGACATGATAAAGAACCCTAAACATTTCACCAAAAGAACTACTAGAACTGATAAATGAATTCAGTAAAGTAGCAGGATACAAAATAAATACCAGAAAACAGTGGTATTTTTATATACCAATAATGATCTACCAGAAAAAGAAACCAAGAAAAAGATACTATTCACAATCGCTTCAAAAGAATAAAATACCTAAGAATAAATTTAACCAAGAAAGTAAAATACCTGTACTTGGAAAAATATGACATTGAAGAAAGAAATTGCAGAAGATACAAACAAGTGAAAGCATATACCATGTTCATGAGTTGGAAGAATTAAGAGCATTAAAATGTCCATATTACTCAAAGCAATTCTTATCAAGTTACCAATGGTGTATTTCACAGAACTAAAACAAATGTATAACAAAGTATTATCATCATCCATAGAGATAGCTCAAAAGATTTTACAACCATTAATTTGACTATGTATCCTTAAAGAGGTATATCCTAAAGATAAAAGATCAGCTGAACAAAATCTGCAGCTGTTCCCAATAATTATGTGCTTGGTGATAAAGTTATTATTTTTCTGGGACAATTCTGTGTGCATAGTCATCCCTCGCCATATTGCAGTTCAGTTTTTGCTGTCTTACTGTATCATGGGTTTTTAAATTGTATATAACTAATTTTGTATCATGTATTTTTCACTATATCACAGGATTTTGTGGTGTATAGGTATTTATATATATATTTATTATTTTAAATATTTTTGCTGTAAAATAAGCATTTTCTTGCCTAAAAATTTGAAAACAATATAAAAATATATTAAAAATATTAATTAAGATATATTAAAATAATATTACTGTATATTCACTGATAAGTACCCATATAGAATTTTATATGTTGTTAAAATTACATAGGTTTAAGAGTGTAGAAATTGTTTAAGAGCATAAGAAGTGTTTATAAGAGTGTGGGAAAGGTTTATAAGACTGTGGGGACGGTTTATAAAACCTTAAAATATATATAAATAATAAAATAAATATAAGATTGCTACTTTGCAGATTTTTGTCTATTGAGGGGGATTCTGGAACCTATCCCCCATGATAGATGAGGGACTACTGTATTCCAAAAATTTATATGGAACCATAAAAGACCCCAAATAGCCATACCAATCT
This sequence comes from Rhynchonycteris naso, assembly GCA_037038555.1. NCBI lineage: Eukaryota > Metazoa > Chordata > Mammalia > Chiroptera > Emballonuridae > Rhynchonycteris > Rhynchonycteris naso. The sequence continues at coordinate 238,550,688 of CM072998.1, read as the reverse complement.
TGAGAAAGAAGAACAAATTTGAAGGAATCATGCTACCTGATATCAAACAAAACCATAGTAACCAAAACAGCATGGTAGTGTTATAAACACAAACATATAGATCACTGTAATAAATTAGAGAACCCAGAAATCAACCCAAACCTATATGGTCAATTAATATTTGACAAAAGAGGCAAGAACATAGAATGAAGTAAAGACAGTCTGTCTATCCAATAAATAATGCTGGGAAACTTGAACAGATAATGTGCAAAAAAATAAAACTAAAACACCTTCTTATACCATACACAAGAATAAACTCAAAATAAATTAAATACTAGACACAAAACTATAAAAATCTTAGAAGAAAACAGGCAATAAATATCAGATTTTTCTCATAGAAATATTTTTTTCAGGTATCTCCTTGGACAAGGGAAACAAGAGAAAAGATAAATACACAACTGAGACTGCATTAAACTAAAAAGTTTTTACACAGCAGAGGAAACCATCAACAAAATGAAAGGACAACCCACTAAATGACTATTCACTGATACATCTGATAAGGGATTAATATCTAAAATTTGTAAACAGCTTATAAAACTCAACACCAAAACACAAACAATCCAATTAAAAAGTAGACAAAGGACTCAAATAGACACTTTTTTAAAGAAGACATACAGATGGCCAAAAGACAAATGAAAAGATGCTCAACTTCATTAATCATCAGAGAGGTCTAAATTAAAACCACAATGAAATATGACTTTAAACCTGTCAGAATGGCTATCATCAATAACTCAACAAGAAAACAAGTGTTGCAAGGTTGTGGAGAAAAGGGAACCCTCATTCATTGTTGGTGGGAATGCAGATTGGTACAGCCACTATGGAAAGAAATATGGAGTTATCTCAATAAAATAAAAAATGTAACTGCCTCTTGACCTAGCAATTCCACTTCTGGGAACATATCTTAAAAACCTAAAACACTAATTAAAAGGAATATATGCACCCTTATGTTTATTGCAACATTATTTACAATAGGCAAGATCTGGAAACAGCCCAACTGCCCATCAGTAGATGAGTGGATAAAAACAGCTGTGGTACATTTACACAATGGAATACTATGAGCCATAAAAAGAAAGAAATCTTACCTTTTATGACAGCCTGGATGTGTTAGGTAGGATAGACAGCTATCAGGGCAGAAAAAGGGGAAGGAGGAAACTGGGGAGTTTTCTAACCCATTGAATGAAGGACTCAGCAGTCCTGAGGCTGGGCAAAACAACATAACCAAAGTGTCCCAAGAGTTACAAGAAAAATTAAAAAAGGGAACTTTGAAACCCTATTAGCACTGATAACAGGAATACAAAGCCTTGAAGCTAAGAGTATATAACTCCTAAAACGCCAACAGGTGAGGCACTCAGAGTAGCTGAGTTTGACCCCCTGTGCCTTGTGCCACGTGTATAGCTTTGCTTAATAAACTGCTTGCTTCGCTTGAACACTGCACCCTGTCTTTTGCCTGAATTCTTTCCTGTGAGCATGATAAGACCTGAGGTCGGAGAAGCCCCAAGGACTCAGGTATTCTCTAGTGACAGATGGACCTGGAGATCATTATGCTAAATGAAATAAGCCAGTCAGAGAAAGACAACTATGATTTTACTCACATGTAGACTCTAATGAACAAAATGAACTCAAGAAAAATAGAGACAGTCTCATACATAGAAAGCAGGGTGATTGCTATGGGGTGGGAAGGCAAGATTCTGGACAAGGGAGGTGGTGAGATGAGGCAAAAGAACAAGAAAAAAATAACTCATGGACATGGACAACAGTTTAGGAATTGCCAGGAAGAGGGAGGTGGAGGTAGGTGTGAGGCATAAATAGTGTCAGGCAAAGATTTGATTTGCAAGGGGTGAACACACAATAAGGTGTATAGAGATGTCTTGTAGAATTGGCTATATGAAACCTGTATGTTAACTGATGTAACTCTAATAAATTCAATCATAAATTAAAAAGTAAAGAAAGAAAAGCAAAAACTGATTTAAAAAAGAAACTTAAAATAACCGTGTAACAGCATTCTGAATACTTTAGAATGGCCTAAGGCAAGCAAAACACACTTCTATAGCCCAGTTAAATTAACTCTTGGCTGACTTCATAAGATAAGGAGCAGCTTGTTAATAAAATCATTAAGGGCACATTCTCTTGAAACTGACAGTTTTAAAAATAAGGCTCCATGCTTAGTAAGTTCAATTTTAAAGGCCGAACAGCAATCATTTACCAATATTAAAATTGGTATGAATTAAAACCACTTATAAAAAATGTATTATTCACCAATATAATAAATTATAAAGTATACCAAAACTTACTATTGTCATAATTTTCAATCACAAAAGCAAGCTTTAGAACTTCTAGAGATCTTCTTGATAATGTTCTGTTGCAACCAAAATATTTTGTTTCTAGATGAAAAATTTAAGGATCTCAACTAAAGTAAGGTACTGCGTTCAGAAACCAGATTACTGCAAGTAGTTCATTGGTTGGTAGTTGTATGTGCCCTCTCTTATTTATTAAAGAAGGCTAAAAACAAAACAAAAAAAAGAAATCTTTCTCATTCAAAAACAGACAGGGAGCAATGCCAGACCTCATGTAGGTGAAGGTGTGTTCCTAGCACTTTTTCTACATCATTAGAAAGGCAGAAAACGCTAGTGTCTTCAGCTTGGCTGCCTAAGCATGAAACTTTCTTGTCTTCTTGTTTTACAGACAAGTGAGATAGGTCAGGTGATGCTTCGGAAACAAAGTTAGCCCTGAGAAAGATGGAAGCCCACCTGACCAGTCACCAAGAACACTGTAAGTGCCCTGAGTGACTGATGTAGAATTCCTCTGTACTTGAGAGAAAATAAATATTAGAACAAATATGACCTCAAATCAGTGTCTTTCCACAGGAAAAGTGGTCCCACTGATGCTCTGGAAGGAGATGTAGCACTCAGCTCACCTGCAGGTTGGAGAACTGTACAGTAACGTAGCCGCCAGTGGCTGGCTCAGAGCTTGGATAGGATCAGAAGTATAATGACTACCTTGCAGCATTTGAGTTGAGCCCATAACAATTATAACAGTTCCTGGTCTCGAAAGCTTTTCTACAAACTCAGCAAATGACTTTTTTTTTCTGCAACAGGGACAGAGAGAGACAGAGGGACAGATAGGAACAGACAAACCAGAAGGGAGAGAGATGAGAAGCATCAATTCTTTGTTGCGGCACCTTAGTTGTTCATTGATTGCTTTCTCATATGTGACTTGACCAGGGGCTACAGCAGACCGAGTGACCCCTTGCTCAAGCCAGCGACCTTGAGCTCAAGCTGGTGAGCCTTGCTCAAACCAGATAAGCGTGCATTCAAGCTGGCAACCTCGGGATTTCGAACCTGGGTCCTCCGCATCCCAGTCCAACACTCTATCCACTGCACCACTGTGTGGTCAGGCCTCAGCAACTGTCTTTACATCACATTCTACCAGGCAAATTTCAGGAACCTCTGGGCACATGCCACACCAGCAAGGTGCTTGTCCCACCCCATTCCTCCTGCTCCCACAAGGCCAGGAACAGGAGAGGGGGTGCACAGAGAAGATCGCTTGAGAGGTTAAGGCTGTCCTGAGCATTGCCAAGTGACAATGCAGCTCTTACTGGGCTGAGCTTGCATGTCTGAGCACCTGCCAACGCTCCTCTCTACAGAAACAGAATTGCATTCCTGACCCTCCTCACTCACCTACCTGTTGCCTGATGCTCAGAGCTTCCCAAAATGGGGGCTGGAATCATTTCACTCCCCTCTGCACTGTCTCATTCTCTTTTGTTATTTGTCTTTGTGAACTGTATCATGCTTTGTTCAAAAGGAGCTTCATGCACTGAGCTGGATAGAAAAAAGAACAAAAAAAAAGAAGGATAAAGAGAAAGAGTTCAGTAAGTGTTGCTTAGCAGCAGAGAATGAAAACAAGCCAATGCGATTAGAATAAATTATCACAGGAGGAAGCAGAGGATCATTCCCCAAGATCATGGGGACAAATCACTGATTGGAAAAGGCAGTTGGGCTGGAAAGCAGGGACAAAATAAAATGGCTGATGGAAATTCAGCCCTGGATTTGGGGACTGTAAGATGAAAGAATTTATCTCCTGGTTAAACTCTGATCTTCAGCCTGAGACTTATCCGTCATGCGTGTTGGAGGGGTCATCTCTTACTGATGGTGTATTTGGTTATACTGCAAAGAATCCAAAAACTGACAGGGACATCAGGCACTGATGAGTGGGGTTTATTTAACACTTACACAAGCTCTATTCTAAGTTCCTATAAATATTATTTATGTATTTCTTATAACAACCCTATGAGTTGAGTACTCATTATTACCATTTTACACAAGCAAAAGCAGCAGCACATAGAGGTTGAGTCGTCATCTGCCCAAGGTCACACAACTAGCAAGAGACACTGGCTCCACAGCCCAGGCTTTTAACGTACCACTTTGTCAAAAAATAAAATGTGTGATGCTACACCATGAGGATGGGGAAACGTGAGGGTGAGGATGGGGAAACGGTTCAATCTTGTAGCATCACTGGGGATGATAATGTGATGTCAGTACAAATGCAAATGCTAGCTACCTGCAGGGCCACCAGTCACCTGACATTAAGATGCTGCATTGATGCCTATGAATGCTATGAATGTACCCCAATAAGGAGACCCCTACCTAAAGCAATTAAAGCATTCCTGGTGAGACACCTTGGCTGGACTAAAATGTGGCCCCTTGGCTTGATCATGAGCATGCAGAATTGTTTGTTTTCCAGCTGCAATGACCGGGGAAGACGTCTGGGTCCCATCCTGGCCTTTTCAGCACAGCTATCCCTCTCACCCACCCCCATGCTGGGAGTCCAGAGCAAATTCATAGGAAATGCCTCATCCCAGGTGTTCTGTCTCTCCTTAGTAATTTTCAGTCTCTTGGCTTCAAAAGCTGAATTTTCTAGATGTTTCCTTGGCCCTTTATTTTAAAGACCCATTTAGACTCCATACCCTCGCTTTTGTGATCTGTGTCCTCTACACCATCACCAACACGCCCCAATTTTTCCTAATCTATTGGTTACAGCAGTGCCTACAGAACTGAGTAGAGCACACGCACCCCATCCACAGCTCCAACCCTCCCTACTGCTGCCCTGGGTCATCCAAACCCATTTAAGGGAGCACTGGAAAGCTACTAGAGATGTTCCATAAACACTTCACAGTGCCAAGCATGGCTGTGATGGGTTCTATTTGATGTTTATGTGAGAAATATTACTAAAATATAATGCGTGCTTACTGGTTGGCCTAAACTTTTATGTATTATTTACTAGCATAACTCATTTGTCTTTATGAGTTGTTTGCTTATTTGTGCAACTGATAAACAAGGGACTGTAAGAGTACTAAGAATCTCAAGTCAGAACCAAAGAATTCAGCCAGAAGCTTGCAGTCTTTGCTTCACCTTTGTCCTCATGTCTTTCACATCAAAATCCGGAGGGAGCAGGGGCATCACTCAGTCACACCATATGCTCTTGTCTGTTTGCCCCAGTTTTCCTTCTGTGCTGCACTGTTTCCCTTCCCTATTGTGAAGATTGACTTGACAATTAAAATGATGCACCTTTGAAAAGTGTAAGAAAGAGCAGATTTCCACTCTGCTTTCAATTTGTCCAGATGTGCACATAAAAGCAAGCAAGGGTACAGCGTCATTTTCATTGTCTTCTTCTCTGAAAGAAGAGGAGAGACTTCACTTAGGTCAGGGTTCTAGAAAAAACAAACCAGCTAGTGGAAATGACATTTCACGACATCCTCCCACAAATCAGTGACCAAACAAGGTCACGACACTCAGTACCAGAAATTAATTAGCATTCATGAAAATTTTAAGAAGAATCCATCTTTGTTTTATTAACCTAAATTAACATAGCAACGGTACTCACAGAGTGGTATTTAAAAAGCATATATTGGTAGGTAACTAGGAAAACAACCATGCAGCTTAAAATTTTGGTCATGAAAAAGTATAGGATTGATAATTACAAACCAGGGGGTGCTTCAAGTTAACAGCTCTCAATTCTGATTCTAAACAGAAATGTACATAACAGTTGTGGAGAGCCGTCCAATTCTGGCAAGCTTTTCTCTTATAAGGAAAAGATCCCACAAACTTGTCCTTGTTTTCTGAAGTCAGTAATTGAGAAGAAATATGTGTCAGCACCTGTAATAAGCCCTTAACTCAAATTTATGATCGCATTTCATCTTCATAGCAATGCTGTCAGATAGGCATTTTGAATGCCATTTTACTGACGAAAACTTCACCTAGCAAATGTGCTGTGCTCCAGGAAGCACAATGTAAATTATCATCCTTGATCGGAGGCATCTCACTAACCCATCTCATGTCTCCTGGCCCTCCTGCCTGTAGTAGGAAGAAAACAACTCATTTCCCTACCTCTTAACTACAGTACTTAAAAAAAGCCCGATTTTGTCCCCAAGTGTCCTTCCTTTTCCATTGCTTAACAGGCAGTCAGTAGTTGAACACCACCTGTTCATCCCAGAGCCCCAGGGCCTTTGGGGCCGCTGAAGCAGCTCAGCAGCCTCACCTGCACATTGGAATCCACTAAAATCCTCTGAGGGTCTGCAAGGAGATGGGCCCGGAATCCCTCCCCTCTCCTTTCCTGAAATAGCTTCTTTTTTTAAAGGTTTTTATTTGATTATGAAAGTAATTGATTCTCATTATACCCATAATCCAAGCCAACAGAAAGAAATATTTTTGAACAACATGATCATCTATTTCTTGGTGGGTTTTTTCCTCTGTATATTATTTTACTCCTTGTATAAATCATTCACACGCAAATTAAGCATCTACAGTTTACCTGGGGCTGGGTCCAAGGCAGTGAGTCAGACATCTGCTTTCAAGGAGCTCATAGCCTTGAAAAGAGATAAGCAAAAAACTCACAACAAAAACATAATTATAAATTATCATCAATTTACTGAAGGAAAGTAGAGCCTGCTGTGAACAAGAATAATGGGAGAATACTAATTAGGCTGAGATCAGGGAAAACCTCTTGGAGGAAATCTAGTACCCAGAGGAGGGCAATAAGCAGAAGGTAATAAGTAAGAGGCACTTAAAGGACACTCTGGGGGCAGGGCTGGGAAAGGAGGCCATGTCTGGCCAGGTCAGCTTTGAGACTGGACCCCAGTAGAGTAGGGTAAGCAGGAGAATCTAAACAGGGCGTGACATGCCCAGGCCCTGTGACTCTCAGATGAATTAAAGAGGAAGACAGGCAGGAAAAAGAGAATGAGTGTGGCGATCAAGAGAAGCCACTGATCCAAAATACGCTCTGTAGGCATAACCGGCGAGAATGTAGAAGTGTATATAAAGGGAATTGTGAATGCCAATACTCTTATTCAGTCTTAGTCAAAATCATCATTAAAACCTGTTGAATTAATTAAACAAGGAAGCTGATAAACTAAGGTGGTTCTAATACCTTATCAGCCCATGTAAGCAAACCAAAACCTAAGCTTGTAAATGCTTCATGCTTAAGAAATGAAAAGCTAAAGACAACTAATCACAAACAACTAACTTAGCTTGCTGCTACTGCCAATCAATAATTTCTTCTCTTTGCTTGATACATCTCTATATGTTTTCCAAGAGCTCCTATTGTCAGAGTGCTCCTAACCACTTTGCTTCAGTGCTGTCCTGATTCCAATTAATTTTTGCTCAAATAAAATTTTTAAATTTCTTTATTGATTGATTTTAGAGAGAAAGGGAAAGAAAGCCTGACCAGAAAGTGGTGCAGTGGATAGAGTGTCAGTATGGGATGCTGAGGACCTAAGTTTAAAACCCCAAGGTCGCTGCCTTGAGCATAGGCTCATCTGGTTTGAGTGCAGCATTGCCAGCTTGAGCATAGGATCATAGACATGATGACTCCATGGTCACTGGCTTGAGCCCAAAGGTCACTGACTTAAAGCCCAAGGTCACTGGCTTGAGCTTGGCTTTAGCCCCCCAGTCAAGGTACATATGAAAAAGCAACCAATGAACAACTAAGGTGACACAACTATGAGTTGATGCTTCTCATCTCTCTCCCTTCCTGTCTGTCTGTCCCTGTCTGCTGTATCTCTCTCTCTCTCTCAATCTCTCTAGCTAAAAATAAAAAGAAAGGGAAAGAGAGAGAAAAACATTGATGTGTTCTTCCACTTATTAATGCATTCATTGGGTGATTCTTTTACGTGCCTAGTCCTGGGATCAAAATAAAAAAAGAAATGGTGGTGGGGAAGGGGAAGCAAAGAAAGAGAGAAGGAAATCAGGGGGAAAAAGCCAGCAAGCAAGAGAAAAAAAGAAACAAGGAAGAAAAGGAGGAGGGGAAGAGGGAAAGGAAGAAGGCATTAGCTAGTGAATTAATTAATTTCTGAGAAAAAGAAATTTATGAACTGCTTAAGCAAGTATCAAGTCCAGGTGAACTTTTCTTTTTAGTTTGTGACAGTCAAGCACCACCTGTCTAATCTGAAACCAGCTTGTTCTTACCTGGGGAGAGCTGTACAGACTAAAATATATTTATTAACATTTGTGACATGATAAGAGCATAAATATCTTTATCCTTCACCGGCCTCTGAGTGACCTGGGGCAGCTGTCTATTTACATTGGTATCTTTATCAATGAAACAAAGGTGTCTAGAAATATTTGTTATTACTTTCCATTCTAATACTTCATGGTGCCAATGAATAGTAGTTGTAAATAAATTTATTCTACTTCAGAGTCACACACACACACTCATGTTTTAATGTACTATTTGGGAGGTTTATGGACTTATTAAACTTGAGAATTTTAGGTTTCTGATGTCTGCTGGTCTTGATAATGTATTAGGCAGAAATTTTGTTACACAAATTTCAAGAACACAAGAGTATGTGTGTGTGTGTGTTCCTTGCATTATTTTGTGATACTTTTAAATGAGTCTATGAAATCACAAAAACATCGGGAATCCCTGATTTAGATCCACAAGTTCTAAATGAGACAATTTGTTTCAAGTATATGTGGCAGATAAACAACAAACTTAGCCAGCACAGATAAGAGGCAGACTAGACAATAAATATTCCAAAAATTGGAAAAGAAGAATGGGAAAGGAGGGGAAGAGCTGAGATGTTGCTGAGGCCAGAAGGTCCATATCCTCACATCCACAGGCCTGGAGCAATAGGGAAATTACCTAAGCTTCTATCAAATATTTCCCTGACCTCCTAGAGGGAAAGTTCATTTATTCAAAAAATAATTTTGAAGCATTCTATGTGCCAAGCAATGAAGAAAAAATGTGTATCAAAAATGGGTCTCGGCCTGATCTGTGGTGGCGCAGTGGATAAAGCGTCGACCTGGGAACACTGAGGTCGCCAGTTCAAAACCCTGCACTGGTCTGGTCAAGGCACATATGGGAGTTGATGCTTCCAGCTCCTCCCCCCTTTCTCTCTCTCTCTCTCTCTCTCTCTCTCTCTCTCTCTCTCTCTCTCTCTTTCTCTCTCACTCTGTCTCCTCTCTAAAATGAATAAAATAAAAAGAAATTTTAAAAAAAATGGGTCTTATGGCCCTGGCTGGTTGGCTCAGCGGTAGAGCGTTGTCCCGGCATGTGGAAGTCCTGGCTTTGATTCCTGGTTAAAGCACAAAGGACAAGTGACCGTCTGCTTCTCCACCCCTCTCCCTTCCATTCTCTCTCTCCCCTTCCCTCCTGCAGCTATGGCTCAAATGGTTCAAGCAAGTTGGACCTGGGCACTGAGGATGGCTCCAGGCCTCGTCTCAGACACTAAAATAGCTTGGTTGCCCAAGCAACGGAGCAGTGGCCCCACATGGGCAGAGCATCGCCCCATAGGGAGCTTGCCAGATGGATTCTGGTAGGGTACATGCAGGAGTTTGTCTGTCTGCCTCCCTTCCTCTTACTTAATAAAAAAAGGGAAAAAAATGTGTCTTCACTACTGAGATTTAGCAAGGGCTAGCAGGCCATGGCAGCCCCTCATCAGGACAAAGGGAACACAGAGAGGCTATGAGAAATGCTAGGCAGAGACAGGCAGGATGCTCATTCATCTCAGCAGGTGCCAACACAAATAGAAAAACACAGCCAACCTCCAACACCAGTGCCAGAGCACTGCTAAGTAACAGCAACTCCAAAAAGTAGAAGAGAAAAACTTGAACAGACACAAAAAAGCCTAAATTTACTGATTTGACCTAAATTCAACTTGCTGCCATCAATAAAAGGAGGTCTCAAAATAGAACTGAGTCAGATTTTAAAACAAAGAATTTGCTCCCTGATTATGTGGCCTCACAGTAGCCTATTTGGTGTAGAGTTTCACTCCCTCCTTGTCCCATCCCCACAGAGTTAAACAACCAGCAACCAAAATATAAATCAAAGATTTTTGTTGTACAAAAGAAAGGTGGATCCTGGTAATGTCAAATGATTTGCCAAGGTACATAGAATGACACAGAAAGTAACTTTCATTCAAAAAAATAGCTTGCTAATGCATGTTGTCCACAGACTGTTCATATCCTCCCAAGGGCAAACCAAAATATCTTGCCCCTAATTTAGATAGGGACCCTAGACCATGCTTCTTTCAACATTGTTAGTAATATAATTCAATCTTCAGATTGTGATTTGATCTATCAGTCTGTCATGTAGCAGATATTCAATAAAGGTTTTAATAAATGAGTAAATGAATTTCATACAATACTATCTTAATTAAAATTTTTCTTTTCAGATATTTGTCTTTACCTGGCACTGATATCTGAGTCCCAATCTACACTGCAAATTGGTTGATTTCCAAACATGAAGCTGGAAAAACACTAGTGGACAGTCATAAGGATACTATATAGATAGTATTGAGATTATAGTAACAGTCTTCTCCTTATCATAGTAGTGTACTTAGTGATCTAAAAATCACCCTCTAAGGTAAGTACTATTACTATGATCCAAGTTACAGGAGAGAAAACAAACATCCAAGAAAGTTAGGTAACTTGTCCAAGGACACACAACCTTGTTGTTGTGTTGCCCCACTGAAACTCGGCCTTAGGCCAGTGTATTTCTGAAGGCACCACTCTGGGCTGAAAACTGGCCATGGTCTGAATGTTTGTGGTCCTCCAAAATTCATATATTGAACGCTAACCCTCAAAGGTGATTATATTAAAAGGTATAAAAATGGGAGATTATTAAGTCATGAGAATGGAGTCTTCACAGAGATCTCTTACTCTTTCCACTATGTGAGGACACAGTAAGAGGTCAGGAGTCTGCAATCTAGAAAAGGGCCCCTCAACCAACAATGATGGTATCCTGCTCTTGGATTTTCCGTCCCCAGAACTGTGAGACACATTTCTGTTGTTTATAAATTCCCCAGTCTGTGGTATTCTGTTATATCCGCCAGGACAGATAAAGATACATCACAATTGGAGCTTCTGAGACTACATTATGATCAAGCCCATTCTGATACATTCTCAATTCTGATGCTATGGACTACCCACCCTAGGAGGCCACTTGCAATTTCTGGGCTTCCAGATCGGAGCCACAGACCGATTCCCACTAGGAAGGAACTATAACCTCACAAATAAACTAAAGGACTCGATCTTGTTGGATTTCTCTAGCTTTCAGCAATCTATGTTGAGCTTCTGCATCCTTGACACAGAAAACTAGAAGTTAACTATATCTATTACACAATAAGGGGTTAGCACCTATTTTTTTAATTGTGATAATACATATAAAATTTACCATCTTAACCATTTTAAGTGTGCTGTTTAATTTTATTTTTAAACTTAGATGAGCTGTTTAATGCCTACTACCTTAAATAAACTGACTCCTCAGAGCAGAGGAACTCAAATCCATCTCCAGTTTGCAAAGCCAAGGAAGAATAGGAAAACACTGTGTCACAGTTATGTCAAAGCAGTAAGGTCCATGTTGAGCACAGGGGAGTCTGAAAACTCCCCTGTATCCTATAGCACTGGGCAGAGAGACCATTTAGTTGCTACCTCTAATGCGCCATCTTGTGGGAGTTAACATAAACAAGCTTAAGAGTTGACTGACTTTCCCATGCTTTTCTTTCCCGAGATTCTACTTACTCTTCTTCTGTTTGGCAACTTGCAGTTTCCCAACTTCAAGTAATTTTCCTGATAAAATTTTATCCCAGAATTTTTACCATCTTTGAGGTTATTATAGAGTTGAAAATTAATTCTATAACTTAAAACATTAATGAAACTATAATGTAGAGTTAGAGTTTAGATTACAGTTATTAATGATTTCCATAATTAAGAATAGACTCATATATGGTCTTATTACTCTTACTATAAAAAGAGTAAGACTTTTTTTTATTTTATTCATTTTAGAGAGGTGACACAGAGAGAGAGAGAGAGAGAGAGAGAGAGAGAGAAAGGGGGGAGGAGCTGGAAGCATCAACTCCCATATGTGCCTTGACCAGACCAGTGCAGGGTTTTGAACCGGCGACAGGTCAGGCAAGACTTTTTTATAAGTAAGACTTGTCCTTTAACTCCATGAAGTTGGTATGAATATTATGTGTTGGAAACATAGGGAGGGATATGATTCATGAAAATTCTAACACATGGTAGGTACATCCAAGTAGAAATACCATTTATTAAGAGAGAATCCCAAAAAACAATGCTCTTATTTGGAAGGCTAGGAACTATAATCTTAGCATTAAAATTCAGGAAATATCTGTGAAGTCTACACAGTCTGCACATGAATGTTAAAACAATCCCAAAATGATTTTCTTGGAATAAATTTTATTGAAGGAGCAAAAGAAAGTTTTGGAAGTCAGAATTACAGACTTCTTTGCTTACATACTAAAGGAATTTTGGAAAAACAAGCCTTATTATTTAACAAAAAATATTGTATTATTCTTTTTCCTCTCAAATTTATATTTATAGTTCTTTCCTCCACAGAACATTACCCAACTTAAATATATTCTTATGCTTAAAACTGTTTGTTAAATACTTTTCTGCAAGATATATAAAGATAGATGATAGAATTCTTTTTAGTTTCCTAGCACTCTTGTTTTCCAAATATGAAAAGCAACTTCTCTTGGATTTAGGTATTCACGTCAATATTTTACAAATTTTATTATTTGTTAAACAAAGCAAGTGAATTTTTCATTAGATCAATGGAGCTCAGTGGGTTTTTTCATGTATCCATTCACAGTTTGCTGATTACTAGAATGAGACAAAGTAAGCATTAATTATATACTTACCTTTTCATTTGTGGTTCGAGGGTTAAGAAAAACTTATCCACATTGTAAGTGTAGGAAAGGTAGGAATTTGTTATAGTGCTGCCACTGAATTCTTTGAAATGGTTCTGATTTATATGTCCCCTCAAAAAAATCACATACTAGGCCTTGGCCAGACTACTCAGTGGATAGAGTGTCGGCCTGGTGTGTGGACATCCCAGGTTTGATCACCAGTCAAGGCTCACGTGAGAAGCAACCATCTGCTTCTCTTTCCCTCCCTCTCCTCCTCTTTCTCTTCCCCTCTCACAAGCCAGTGGCTCTATTGGTCCAAACATTAGCCTCAGGCACTGAGGATAACTTGTTTGATTCAAGCATAAGCCCTAGATGGAGGTTGCTGCATGGATCCCAGTTAGGGCACATGCAGGAGTCTATCTGCCCTTCTCTCACTTAAAAAAAAAAAACAACCACATACTGATTTTAAAAAATATTTTTAAAATGGTCTTTGGCTGACACTTAGGTCCTGTTTCTTTTCTTTCTTTCTTTCTTTTTATTTTCTGAAGTGAGAAGCGGGACGTAGACAGACAGACTGCTGCATGCACCCGACCGGGATCCATCCAGCATGCCCACTAGGGGGCGATGCTCTGCCCATCTGGGACATTGCTCTGCTGCAACCAGAGGCATTCTAGTGCCTGAGGTGGAGGCCATGGAGTCATCCTCAGCGCCCAGGTCAACGTTGCTCCAATAGAGCCTTGGCATGGAAAGGGAAGAGAGACATAGAGAAAAAGGATGAGAGGGAAGGGTGGAGAAGCAGATGGGCGCTTCTCCTGTGTACCCTGGTGGGGAATCGAACCCACGACTTCCACAAGCCGGGCCAACACTCTACCACTGAGCAAACAGGCCAGCACCAGGTCTTGTTTCAATTGTATTGAAAGCAAAGATTTAAAAATCACTTGACTTTCAAAATGATTTTTTTACCACATCATTATCTTTTTCAATGTGGGGAAAGTATTTCAAAAAAATGCTTTTCTTAGACTAATCAAATGGCTATTAATTACACTTGATTTTCCTTAACTTAGAAATATCTAGTTTTTGGAGCTAATATAAAACTGGAGTGAAAATAAAACATATAAAATTAAATATTGCACATTTTAGGATTTTGCCATTAACTATGAACTAAAGCAAACAACTTTATACTGAATTCCCATATTCTTTGTGTGTGCATCTGCCTTAAAGAGACATAACTAATGTAGAGAAAATACTTGGGAATTATTAGATATAAGTACCTTAACAATAGTTAATAATTTTAAATGGCTAAATTTAAAATAATAAATTTGACAGAATTATAACATGTCTTAAGTATATTGGGAAATAAGTAAAATCAACAGAACAGTCTAGTCTGTTCTTTTCTGAAATGCCCATTTCTAATTTATGCCTCTTTTCAAGATGCCCTTTTTAATAGTTATATCTTTGCTAGCTGATTCCAAGAGTGGTTGTGCAAGGCTATGACAGGGACTTTTTCACCTGAGCACAGGGACTCCTTCCCTCTTCAGTGGGTAAGAAAGGTCTCATCCTGCTGGGATTCGGGTCAAAGCTGAAAACGGACCATCCTCAGAGAAAGCAGGGGTAATTAAGAATGACAATGACAACACTGTGAAGTCTGTTTAGATGAAGACTGACATGGACTCATTCAGTTTAGCAACAAGGATGTCATCTCTAAAGCAACTGACAGCAGTTGCAGTGGGAGGAGTGCAGTAGGAAACCAGCTGACGGTGAGCTGAGGACTTAGAAAAAGCCCCACGGAAATGCTATAAACTTCAAATTTGGTCATTTTCTCTTTAATGCTTTCCTCAGTTTCTCCAGACCAAAGCAAATATCATTCCGGGCATTCATAATAAACATTTTAAATATTTCTTATGGTGTTCATCACATTTGCCTTATATTAAAGTCATCACTCTTTCTATATTATATCATAAAATCTTATATTATTAACTCTTTGAAAACAAGGACTGTCTCTCACAACTTTTTATTCACCCACCACACACACACATGCACACTCATGCACACACACATGTATGCATACAAACCTAGACACTGTTAAGAGCTTATATAAGTCTTGCACACGGTAGCCTTGTATTAACTGTTGATTCAAATTGATTAATAGATTATACATAAAAAGATTATTAACATTTTTAAATAAATATTTTATTCAGTGATTTATTGTCAGATTACATAGTGGTAACAGAGAAAGTCTGTTCTTAATCATTTGATTTAGTTCCACCTCTGTGTCATGGTTATACTTCAAAACAAAACTTAATTTGAGTAAATCTGCACCAGACATTAATCATATGCTTATTAATCCCTTTGAAGCTTGGATATGTATGACATGTCTTTTAGAGCTCAATGCTTGGTTTAGCTTTACTTGAATGTTGACTGAATTTTAATATGCTTGTCAAACAGTAATCTGGATATGATGTGAGGATGTATCACAAATGCTTCAGTTTGAAGATGTACTTGTCAAGGCCAATGGGCCTCTCATAAGTGCCTCTCTCTCAGGTACCCATATTCCAATACCTACTTCCCAACTTTTTAGTTCCCAAATCATGATTTTACTAAAACACTGAAAGCCTATCAGGCTTTTGAATTCTCAGTTCAACAGAAAATGGCAAGTAAGTAAAATGCCAATTCATCAGTTCAGAAACCCAAGTGTCCAAAACTCGACATCCATGATGTATGACCAACTAACTTTTGTCTTTAGCCTAAAGTATGACTCAGTAGTTTTCCATGACTGGTAGCAGAATTTCTCTTCCTTCCAACATGGAATAGGTTGGGAGTGAGGATAAACTGACAGCCAGCACTCACTGAAGGTAGAGTGGGCTATAATCCCTATAAGCAGACTGAAAGATGATGGATAGTCTCATGCCCTATGAATTGGAGAAGCCACTCCCTCCTCACTGGTGCTGAGTAAGTCACCCCTGTTCATGTACCTTGTTCCTTTATTCAATCTATGGATGCATTTATACAGGTTCTATGCAGAGGAAAACCCCAACATCGGCTAAGACTACACCTTGACCTCCTGAGTTCAAGACCCAATTATGTTATTGTTCAAAATGAAAAACTCTTTGTTGCCTTTGTGTATTGCTTATAACATATATTCGGTTCACAACTGGCCACTTATTGCTGACAATAATATCTGTATAAAGGGTTCTTTGTGAATTACAATTTCTCTTATTATCATATTCAAGTGAACAGAAATATATTGAGTTATATAGAAGCCAGGATTAAGTTGCAGAAAAGAGATTCAATGGAGGGAATTAATTGCTTTGCTGGAAGAATGACAGCAGAAAGCTCTTAGAATAACCTTCAGTAATGACTCCTAGAACAGGAATACCAGGTTGTCACCACCTCTGTCATTGAAAGAAATATGGGGAGTCAGATGTTGCCACTGGGTTTGTTGCACTCAAGAGTACATACCAGAGCTGCAATCCAGGATACAGAAAACCACTGCTGTCACTGCATAAACCAGCTGTCAACCCCATAAGCCTACTACTGGACATCAGTGCTGCTGCAGAAAAGCCAATAACCCCTACAATGAGGAGCCAAGATACCAGAAAGATGGGGTCTGATTCACTGGCATCTTCCAGATCTCATTGAATGGTAAATCCTCCCTCTTGTCAGGCACCCTAGCAGCAGGTGCTTTATTGTAGTGTATTAGTAGAAAATTTGTAGGATAAAAAAGCCAACAGATAGGAAACAACTAACAGTTTTCAAAAGGCAGGGGCACACTACACCAAGCAGGACCACAAGGAAAAACATCAAGGTTGGCTGAAGCACTGGTGGGATTCAGCCAGTTTGCACTGGTTTAGCAGAATCGATACCTAATTTTTTTGTTGGGTTTGGCAAACTGGTTGTTAAAATGGCACTTGTAATCAGGGTTCTCTAAGGTGGGCACCTGGGCAGCCACCCAATATGGAAATCACAAATTTACATTCCTTACTATTATTTTTAATCTTTTTTTTTCTTTTTATTTAGACAATTAAATTTAACAGGGTGACATTGGTCAACTAGAGTACATAGATTTTGGGCAAACATCATATCATTTGGACAGTTATGTTGCATATCCATCACCCAAAGTCAAATCATTCCCCGTCACCTTATATTTGTCCCTTCTTATGTCCCACCCCCTCTTTTATCTCCACTTCCTCTCACCCATCCCTCCACCCCCTTGTAATCTCTGCTCTCTTATTTATGTCCATGAGTTTCAATTTTGTGTCCCACCTATATATGGAGTCATACAGTTCTTACCTTTATCTGATTTACTTATTTCACTCAGTATAATGTTATCAAGGTCCATCCATGCTGTCATAAATGGCAATATGTCATCATTTCTTATGACTGAGTAGTATTCCATTGTATATATCCACCACATCTCCCTTATCCAATCCTCTATTGAAGGTATTTTTGGTTGTTTCCATGTCTTGGCCACTGTGAATAATGCTGCAATGAACATGGGGTTGCATGTGTCTTTACGTAGCAATGTTTTTGAGTTTTGGGGCCATATACCCAATAAAGGGATTTCTGGGTCATATGGTAGTTCTATTCTTAATTTTTTTAGGCACCACCATACTTTCTTTCATTGAACTACTTTACATTCCCACCAACAGTGGATGAGGGTTCCTTTCTCTCCACAGCCTCTTCAACACTTGTTATAACCTGTCTTGTTGATAATAGCAAATTTAACAGGTGTGAGGTGGTATCTCATTGTAGTTTTGATTTGCATTTTGCTAGTGAAGATGAGCGTCTTTTCATGTATCTTTTGGCCATTTATATTTCTTCTTGGGAGTTCTTACTCTTTTTTAATGTTCATCTGCACAACAGCGTATTCTAAGTGCCTGCAGTAATGTCCATTCCTTTCATAGGTGAAAAAAAATTGACAGAACTATGCTTGTAATATTTATTTATTCACTTCATAAAGCTCATTATACCTTTGGGGAAATGCTATATTTCAATTCCCTCACATTTGTTACTTCAGTAAACAAACATATAACGTAAAGAGAAAAAGTACCAAACACTGGGGGGTGACACGCTGCCATTGGAAATACCTTAAATAACAGTTTTATTGTTTTTTGTTGGGTATTATTTAATATTTTTTCATTAATATTTTAAAACTCTTTCGCATAACATAATGTAGTTTTGTGTACCACTTTTATTGTTCTTATTTAAGTATTAAATGCATGAAATAATAAACTATATTATTTTAGTATATCTTTCTTTTATACTTAATATGGTCATTAGGAAAGAGAACTGGTTGTGAAATTATTTGAATCCCACCACTGATTGAAGGCAAAGAGAGAGTAAAACAGTGAACAAGAGTCTTTAGTGGGGTTTCCTTAGAAAGGAACAGTGAAGGTCAAGTAAGCAGATTGAGCACTGGCAAGTTTAAATAATGTCAGCAGACTCTGATAATTAGAAAATGAGGATAGTGGCCCAGAATGTGAGTCCAATAAAAGAGGTAGTTAGGGCTTGGATTAGTTGGCATGCATTTGAAAAGGCACAAAGGCAGGTGAGCTGTTTACTATATCTAAAAATTGGCTAGCCTTGGGAGGGACAGTTCCTCCAAAGTCAGCAGGGTTCCAGAGGTCAAAACATCAGAATTTAAAAAATAAGAGGCCTGGTTAATACAACAGGAAATCTAAAGAGATGAGATTTTGGCTTTCCAGCCTCTGTAAATAAAGAATACACAGTAGCAGGCTATCTTGGTGGATTCTAGAGATAGTGCACTTGCCCAATGCAAGACCCTTTGCAAGTGAAAAGGAAGACATGGCCCTTGTGTTCAGGTACTCATGGTCAAGAAAGGCCTGAGAGAGAAAATAGCACACAGCACTAGTTTAAGGCAAAATGAGAAAAGAAAATGAGAAGTGGCACAGGTACTTACATGAGTTCAAAGGTGAAAGTGCACCTATCTGGGGGGACCAGAGGAGGCTACACTAGTTGCACTAAACTAGGCTTCAGAAGATTGGTAAGACTTGAGACAATGGGGACATAGAATATTCCAGGTAAATAAAAGAGTCAGAGCAGAAGGACCAATAAGTGTAACTCAGTCCATAAGCTTCCATATAAGAGGAGTGCGGACTTTGAGATAGACTGGTAGCTGGGGACCATGCTGTGAAGATCTTGAGATGCCAGGATTAAAAAGTGAGGTTGAAAATGATAGAGGAAATATTTTTGAAGAAATCATGTAATAACAACAGCATAGGAAATTGATCTGAGTGAAGAAAAAGACAAATTAGAAAGTCAAGTCGGCACCTTGGCAATGTACCAATTGAGAGGTCATAAAACCAAACTACAAGAGTAGCAGTTGGAAATATAGAAAGAAAGGCTGTGTTTTAAATTAAAGTGACAGATCTTGGTGGCTAGACTGAATTCTCATAAGCACAGATGAAGTCTTATTTATCTTGGAAATGTCAGGATTTTGCAAAGTGCCTGGAAGATGTGCAAGACATTGTAAAATAGGGTCTACGTGACTTGTTAATTGAGAAATGTTGGCAATGAGTCAGAAGGTGATTCTGAAGTTTCAAGACTTATTGACTAAGAGAATGAATGATATGCCCCTAAAGACATAGAGAAGCCAAAGGTGTACTGGGATGAGATATGAGTCAATTTGGACCAAGCCTGAGCTGTTGACATCAGGGTGGTAGCAAGTGATAGTAAATCTTTTGAGAGATTAGAATCAAAGGTTTGGGAGCCAAATCTGATGGAATAAAGTAGAGGGAACTTCAGGGCACAGTCTCGAGGAGAAGGAAGAAGAAAAAGTAAGAACAGACAGAGCAAGGAGACAGGTCTAGATCAAGCAGCACCTTGAGCAAAAATTTCAAGTCAAGAAACACATCCTGTACAATACCATAGAGGAGAAAAGCAATTGATTCTGTGGGTGGGAGGGCATCAATGACTTTTGAGGAAACAGTTTTGGTAAAGCAGTAATCCTCAACCTTGGCCACACATTGTCATCTACTGGGAGTTCAAAAAGGATCGATGCCTCAGAACCATCCCCAGAGATCCTGGTTTAATTGGTCTGAACTAAGAAATAGACATTGGGATTTATGAAAGTATCCCAGGATATTGTCATAAGTTACCCAGCTCAGGTTAAAATCACAGCACTAGCCTGACCAGGTGGTGGCGCAGTGGATAGAGCGTCGAACTGGGATGTGGAAGACCCAGGTTCGGGACCCTGAGGTCACCAGCTTGAGCGTGGGCCCATCTGGCTTGAGCAAAAGCTCGCCAGCTTGGACCCAAGGCCACTGGCTCCAGCAAGGGGTTGCTTGGTCTGCTGAAGGCCCGCAGTCAAGGCACATGTGAGAAAGCAATCAATGAACAACTATGGTGTCACAACGGCAACGAAAAACTAATGCTTCTCACCTCTCTCCGTTCCTATCTGTCTGTCCCTATCTATCCCTCTCTCTGACTCTCTCTCTGTCCCTGTAAAAAAAAAAAAAAAAGAATCACAGCACTAGAGTAATGACAGAAGAAACAAATGATAAGAACTAAGGTGAGAATATTGGGAGGATGGAGTGCTCCCCAAACATGAGGTTGCAACAACCTGAAGATAGTCCACTACAAGTTGCTGGGCCTACCGCCCAGGGTGTCTGATTCAGTGGGTGGGTGGGGCCCAAGAATCTGCATTTCTAACAAATTCCAAACTGATCATGATGCTCTGGTCTGGAGATCACACCTTGAGAAACACTGGTATATAAATTGTTCTTTCAAGAACTTTGGTAGTGACGATTTTTTTTTTAATGTGGTCAGTGAATGGAAAGATTGAATCAAAGTATTGACCCCTGTACAAGAGACCAAAATTTCATTACACACTAGCTCAGTGAGCTGAGGCAAAGCATTTTACTCACTGGTTTCCAGTGCTGCTCAAACCTCACTATCACTTGGGGAGCCTCTAAGACATACCAGTACCCAGGCTTCACTTGCAGAGTTTCCAATTTCTGATCTGAGAGAGCGACCAGGGTTTGATAATTTTGAAGCTCAGTGACTCAACTTCCCAGTTTAGTTTTCCCATTGAATAAGAAAAATAACATCAAAATTTATTCAACTTTTCAAGTGATGGAAACGTTAAATGCAAAAATAATTGTATGGACCATACAGAGGTGCTTCTATGTCCTTAATGAGTTCGCAGACAAAAGAAAGGTAGGCAAAGATGTGGAAGAGGAGAGGAGTTGGGCACATTTGAGGGTTGGTAAAAAGTGGATGAAGTGGGATCTGATTTGTGAGGCCTTGAAAAATAGAAAATGATAGAAAGCAGATAAAATTTTGTAGCAGAGAACAGCATGATGAAAGCAATAATCAAAGACTGTTAAGTAATCCAAGTGGTCCATCAAGAAACAGCTTTTATATTGCAGGTTTGGATGTTAAGCGCAGTGACAAGAAAAAAATAGAAAAATGAAAGAAAAGGGGGAAATGTCAGCAATTAGTGACTTTCAAGAAAGAGAATGAAAGGAAGGACTGTAAGGCAGCATGCCTGAGTCCCTGGCTGACTGAGACACACTGCTCTGCTTCCTGGCTCCCTGGAGAAATCACCTGGTATTTTATGGTCTCTAATAAACTGCAGATGGAGATGAGGAGTGCTAGGTAGAAGCAAAGTACATCTCCCCAAGAATGAGGTGCTTAACAACAATCAAGTCTACCCTCATAATTTTTACCTCAGTGGCTTCCTGCTGAAGCTTCTCCCTCTCCCTGTTTATACTTCATGAAAACCTGACTCCGAATAAATCAAGGCATAAGGCTCAGGCAATGACAGATATGATCTGGAAAGGAAAATAAAGAAATTAGAAATATATAACATAATGAATCTAACCACAGACTTCTAATTTTTTGTCAGGCTGATACTATAAAATTTATCTTTATTCCTGCACTTCATTTGGACTCCTAAATAATAGCATTGTCCTGGGCTCACCACTGATGCTACCTGTGAGAGGTTCTATACGTGTGTTATTTGTTGTCAGCTCCTGCTTGGTTTCTGCCAGCTTCACTCAGCCTTGGGCTCTGCTCCAGGCTGTTTTAGTAACAGGCTTTCCAGGACTGCCACTGTGGGGAGATGGAGGAGCTAAACTTTTCCCCTATTTTTTCTTGTTAACTTCAACTGAAACTCCTGGCCAATTCATAGTTTTAAAATAAAAATAAGAAGACTCTGAAAGGCAAAGAGAAGAAGGCAAATCATCCAGGGACTTCCAGATTCAAGAAACAACACAGTGGTGAGTTCCCTGGGTTTTCTTTTTGCCTCATAGGATTCAATCAAAACAAATTTATAACACCAAGAATCAGGAGGATTCCAAACTGAAAAAAAAGCAATCAAGATTTGCCACACTGAGATGACAGAGCTATGACAATAATCTGATATAATTTTAAAGTAGCTATTATAAAAGTGCTTCATTCAACAGCTATAGCCCTGGCCGGTTGGCTCAGTGGTAGAGTGTCACCCAGTGTGTGGAAGTCCCTGTTTCATTCCCAGTCAGAGCACACAGGAGAAGCAACCATCTGCTTCTCTACCCTTCCCTCACCCCTTTCTCTCTTTCTCTCTCTTTTCTCCTTCCGTAGCCATGGCTAGAATGGTTTGAGCAAGTTGTCCTGGGCACTGAGGATGGCTCCATGGCCTCACCTCAGGTGCTAAAACAGCTCGGTTTCCCAGCAACGGATCAATACCTCTGATGGGCAGAGCATTGCCCCATAGAGGGCTTGACAGGTGGATCCCAGACAGGGCAAATGCAGGAGGAGTCTTTATCTTTGCATCCCCGTCTTCCACTTAGTAAAAATATAAATAAATAAATAAAAATTATAAACATGCTTTAAACAAATGAAAGCCCAGAAACTCTCAGAAAAGAAATAAAATGACTTATCAAAGAAAAAAGGTATGAAGAAGAAACTATGGAAATGGGAATTTTAAAACAAAAAAGAACAATACCTGAAATATAAAACACTCCATTTTTTTAGCTCAACAGCAGAATGGAGAAAACAGAGGAAGAACAGTATATCGGAAAGTAAAATAATAACTATTAGTCAATCTTATTAACATAGAGAAAATATACTGAAAAATAATTTAACAGAGCTTCAGAAAATTTGAAGGCTATAACAAATGATCTATCATCCATGTCATTGGAATCCTAGAGAGGGGAGAAAGAGGACAAAAATGAAAAAGTACTCAAAATTATTGACTTAAAAGTCCCCTAATTTGGCAAAATACATAAACTGAAAAAGTTTAAAGCTTATATCAACTGTAGGACTCTTGGTTAGTGGCACAGAATTATTGATGCAACATAGAACGTTATATAATGTTAAAGACTCAATTCACCAAAAGTATACAGCAATCTTAAATTTGTATGCAGCAAACGAAAGAGCTGAAAAATGTGTAAAACAAAATCCAATAGAACTAGGAGAAAAAATAGATCCACAATTTAGTTGAAGACTTACATTTGTTTTCTCAGCATTTGATGGAATAACCAGACAGATAATTGGCAAGGCTATACAAGAACACAATACCAAAAGCAACCAATAGGATTTAATTAACATTTATAAAACACTTCACCTAAAAAGATACATCTCAACAAGTGCACACTTTACATCTATCTTGTGTCATAAATCAAACCTCAACAAATTAAAAAGAATTGACATCTTTCATAATAGAAAATAGAAATTAATAACAGAATTATAACAGAAAAATCTCCATTATTTGAAAACTAAACAATTCACTTCTCATTAACCCTTGAGTCAAAGAGGAAATCTCATGAAAATAAAAGGTACATGAAAATACATCATATCAAAATTTGTAATTAAGTAATTGCTAAGAGAAAAAATATAGCATTAAGTGCTTTCATTAGAAAAGAGAAAACATCTCAAATAAATAGTCTAAGCCATGGGGTCATGTCTAAGATCCCACACTCAAGCCGCTGACCCCACACTCAAGCTGGTGAGCCTGCGCTCAAGCCTGTGACCTCAGAGTTTTGAATCTGGGTCCTCAGCATCCCAGGTTGATGTTCTATCCCATGTGCCACCACCTGGTCAGGTTGCACCAGTCTTTAACCATTAAGTAGAATTTGCTTTAGGCTGTGTGTGTGTGTGTGTGTGTGTGTGTAGATGCACTTTATCAATTTGAGGATTTTCCTCTCTATTCCTATTTCTGATAGGTTTTCTAATCTTGAATGGATATTGAATTTTACTAAATGTTTCTTCTGCATCAATTAATATAATCATGTGATTTTTAGCTTGTTAATATGGTGTATTACTTTGATTGATTTCTGAATATTGACCTACATTTGCCAAAGGAAGTTCAAAAATGTTTAGAGATGAGTGAAAATAAAGACACAACATACTAAACTTATGAGATGCAGCAAAAGCAGTGCTCAGAGGGAAATTTACAGCTGTAAATATCTACATTAAAATGAGAAAAAGATCTCAGATATGTACCCTGATTTATTGGTGTCACCCCATTAGAATTAATAATAATAAAATATATAATAAAAAATATTTTTAAAAAATGAGAAAAAGATCTCAGATCAATAACCTAACTCTATACCTTAAGGAACTAGAAAAAAGAACAATCTAAATGCAGAGCCAAAAGAAAAAAAGGAAATAATAAAGATGGAAGTAGTAACAAATGAATTAGTGTATAGAAAAATAATACAGAGAATTAATGAAACCTAAAATTGTTTCTTTGAGAAGATCAATAAAATTAACAAACTTCTAGCTAGACTCACACAATAAGAGAATACACAAATAAAATTAGAAATAAAAGTAGAAACATCACTACCAACATAAAAAGACTATTTTAAAAACACTATGAACAATGTACATCAACAAATGAATTAACCTAGGTGAAAGGGACAAATTTCTAGAAACACACACATTACCATCACTGGCTCAAGAAAATAAAATGTTTAAATTTCAACACACTTAGCAAGTAAAGAAGTTGAATTAGTCAAAAAAAAAAAAAAAACAATAAAACCAACACAACAAAGAAAAGTACAAAACCAGATGGCTTCTCTGAATTATACAAGACCTTTAAAGAATTAAA
This sequence comes from Rhynchonycteris naso, assembly GCA_037038555.1. Taxonomy (NCBI): domain Eukaryota; kingdom Metazoa; phylum Chordata; class Mammalia; order Chiroptera; family Emballonuridae; genus Rhynchonycteris; species Rhynchonycteris naso. Next base: position 238,525,450 of record CM072998.1, on the reverse strand, counting down.
ACTAATCCTACTCAAACCCCTCTAGAAAATAGATGAGGGAGGAACATTTCTTAACCTACCTCTGACACCAATATTACCCCTATTATGAAAGGCAGAATGCAAGGGTGATTCATCACATGAAAATCAAAAAATGGAATACATCACATGAATGGAATGAAGGAAAAAAAAACACGTGATTATCTCAATTGATGTAGTAAAGATATTTAACTAATTCAATGGTCTTCCCTAACAAAATTCCTCAGCAAACTAGGAGAAAAGAACTTTTTCACCATGATAAAGTCAATTAAGACAAACCTACAGTTAAATTATACTTAATAGTAAAGACTGAAAGTATTTCTCTCAAATCAAGGACAAGGATGCCCTATCACCACTTCTATTCAACATTGTACTAAAAGAAATAGCCAGAGCAATTAAACATTATAAATAAATAAATGGCATCCGAAATGGGAATGAAGAAGTAAAATTATATTCACAGATGACATAATTCTATATATTAAAAAAAACTTTTAGAATCCACAAAAAAAATGTTATAGCCAATAAATAAATTCAGTGACATTACAGACTACATGATCAACACATGAAAATCAGTTGTGTTTCTATATATGTTTTATGAATAATCCAAAAAGAAAATTAAGAAAGTAATTCCATTTATAATATTATATAAAGGAATAAAATACCTAGGAAGAAATTTAACATAGGAAGTACAAGACTTATACACTGAAAACTGTAATACATGCTGAAAACAATTAAAGAAGACCTAAAAATGGGAAGACTTTTTTGTTCATGAGTTGGAAAAATAAATATTGTTAAAATGGCAATACCTCCCAAAGCAGATCTACAGATTCAATGCAATCCCTACCAAAATGTCAAAGACCTCTTTCATAGACACAGAAGAGCTTTTTTAGAATTGATGTAAGATTATCGTGAACCCCAAATAGCTAAAAGAATCTTAAAAAAGGGCAGCATTGGAGTTCTCATACTTCCCATTTTCAAAACTTACTATATAGCAACAGTAATCAAAACAGTGTAATACTGACATATAAATAAATATATGGATCAATGAACTAAAATTAAGAGTCCAAAAATAAAACCATGCATGTATGGTCAATTGATTTTCATCAACAGTGCAAAGACTATTCAACGGGAAAAGAATAATTTCTTTAACAAATGGTGCAGGAATAATAATATATCCACATGCAATGAATCATTGGACCTTTATGTTATACCCTACATCTAAATTAACTCAAACTGGAACAAAACTCTAAATGTTGAGCTAAAACCATGACACTCTTAAAAGAAAGCATAAGGTAGATCTTAATGATCTTGGATTTGGCATGGTTTCTTAGATATACCAAAAGCGCAAGCAACAAATAAAAAATAGATAACCACGCTTCACTAAAATTCAAAACAGTTTTTATCAAAAAACTGTTTAAAAAATGACTAAAGAAGGCCCTGACCAGTTGTCTCAGTGGATAGAGTGTTAGCCTGGCATGCGGATATCCCAAGTTCAATCCCCAGTCAGCATACATGAGAAGTGATCATCTGCTCTTCCTCCCCTCTCCCTCTCCTCTCTCTATTCCCCTTGCACAGCCAGTGGCTCAATTGGTTCAAGCATCAGCCCGGGGTACTGAGGATAGCTTGGTCGATCTGAGTGAGCATGGGCCTCAGGCACTGAGGATGGATGGGTTGACTCGAGCATCAGCCCCAGATGGGGGTTGCTAGGTGGATCCCAACTGAGGCACATGCAGGAATCTGTCTATCTCCTCTCCTCTCACTTTTGGTGTTTAGTGTTATCCAAAATGTATTATACATCCACTACTTAAAATATTTCTTTTCTCTTTATTTGGCACATATCATTTATATTTAAGTTGAAGCAGTAATAAATTTGTTACTTGTTCAAAAAAAGAACTATTTTTATGCTATTCTAAATTTCAGTTCCAATTGTTGTTTAATAGTATAGAGAAATGAACTGACTTAGTTTCATTGCTTAGGCCTAAGGGTTTTGACACATTACTTCAGTTTTTCTACATAATGAATATTACAAATGTGAATAAATTTTTACATTTTGCTTTCCAATCTACATGATTTATTTCTTTCTTTCTTCTTTATTTTTTCTTTTTCTTGCCACATTGTACTAACTGGAACTTGCCAGTTATCACTACTAATCTTAGGGGGAAAGCATTCAGTTTGTCACCATTTAATATAGTATTAACTGTAGGTTTTAAATAAGTGACTTTTATCAAGTTGAGAAGGTTTTGCTTTAACCCTAGTTTTTCAGGAGTTTTTATACTGAATAGAAATTAAAGTTCATCAAATTCTTCCTCTGATTGCATTGAAATGATTATGGTTTTTCTTCTTTTAGTTTTAAACATGGTGAATTACTTTGATTGACTTTTTAAAATATTTTTTATTTAATTTTATTGTTTTTTAGTTTATTGTGTTAACATGGATTCAAGTGTCCCTACTCAATATAACACTCTCAGCCACCAACTCTCTTTGCCCCCTTCTCCTGACTCCCCCTTTCTCATACCTCTGTGATTGCTGTCCTATTATCTGTATCTATGTGTTATATTTATATAATTTCACTAATCCCTTCCTTTTCTCTAATCCCATCCCCTTATCACCGTTCCCTTTGACAACTGTCCCTCTGCTCCCTGTGACTCCACCTCTGCCTCTATTCCATTCCTTAGTTCACTGTGTTTATTAGATTTCACATATAAGTGAGAGCGTATGATATTTGTCCTTCTCTGCCTGGTTTATTTCACTTAGCATAATAATCTCCAGGTCCATCCATGCCATTGCAAAAGGTGAGATTTCCTTATTTTTCATGGCTACATAGTATTCCATTGTGTGAATATACCACAGCTTTTTTATCCACATGTCCACTGATGGGCACTTGGACTGTTTCCAGATCTTGGCTATTGTAAACAATGCTGCAATAAACATCAGGGTGCATATCTTCTTTTGAATTTCTGGCTTGAGATTCCTAGGCTATATTCCTAGAATCTCAAGCCAGAATAAGGCTTGAGATGGGTAATAAGGCAGTTCCATTTTAAATGTTTTGAGGAAAGGCCATACTGTTTTCCACAGTGGCTGCACAAATCTGCATTCCCACCAGCAGTGAAGGAAGGTTCCCTTTTCTTCCCACCCTCACCAGCACTTGTGTGTTGATTGTTAATGAGAGCCATTCTGACAGGTATGGGGTGATCTCCTTGTGGTTTTAATTTGCATTTCTCTGATGATTAGTGACAAAGAATATTATTTATATGTCTATTGGCCATCATCTGTATGTCCTCTTTGAAGAAGTGTCTATTCAGTTTCTTTGCCCATTTTTTATTGGATTGTCTACCTTTGTGATGTTGAGATTTAGAAGTTCTTTATAAATTTTGGTTATTACCCCCTTATCAGATGTATTGACGAATGTGTTCTCCCATTGTGTGGGTTGTCTTTTTATTTTGTTAATGGTGTTTTTTGCTATACAAAAGCTTTTTAATTTGATATAGTCCCATTTGTTTATCTTGTCCTATATTTCACTTGTCCTTGGAGATATATCAGCAAAAATATTGCTACAAGAGATATTGAAGAGTTTACCTACTATGTTTTCTTCCCAGATCTTTATGGTTTTGCAACTTACATTTAAGTCTTTTATCCATTTTGATTTTGTTTTGGTAAGTGGTGTAAATTGGTGGTCTAGTTTCATTTTTTTGCATGTACCTGTTCGGTTTTCCCAACACCTGTTTTTACTCCATTGCATTCTCTTGCCTCCTTTGTCAAATATCAATTGACCATAATGGCATGGGTTTATTTCTGGGTTCTCTGTTCTGTTCCATTGATCTATATGCCTGTTCTTATTCCAATACAAACTCTTTTGATTACAATGGCCTTGTAGTATAACTTGATATCAGCAAGTGTAATACCTCCTGTAGGAAAATGGCTGGAGATTCAAATGCTGCCCTGAAACAAGTGTTTGGTGCAGACTTTGGAACGCCAAATCCTGTGGGGACAGAACGCTGCCCCACAGAACACTGATAAGATTGTTTGAAGGAAGCAACTGATCCCTATAGCCATTTCCTGAATACCTGAAAGGTATTAGTTAATCATCCTTCTATGCACCTGAACCCATGCTGTGCTAATTTAACCCATGCTCTGCTAATTTGCTTGATGTGTAAAGAAACGAATAAATACAATGAGGCTGCAGAGATCTGGGCTCTCAGTCCTAGAGGTTGGGAGTCCCCTATTCCCATATTTTCTTTATGTTGTGTCTTGTGTGTTTTTTCTTAAGTTCTATAGTGCTTTCCTCTCATGCACACCCATTGCCGAGCTGGTTTCAACACCTCCCACTTTGTCTTCTATTTCAAGATTGCTGAGGCTATTCGGGTTCTTTTTTGGTCCCATATAAATTTTTGAAATACTTGTTCTATATCTGTGAAGTATGCCATTGGTATTTTTTAAGAGGAATTGCATTGAATCTATAAATTGCTTTGGGTAGTATAGACATTTTAATAATGTCTATTCTTCCTATCCATGAATATGGCATATGCTTCCACTTGTTTGTATCTCCTTGTCAATGTCAATTGTCCAAGTACAATTATTTTACCTCCTTTGTTCAATTTATTCATAGATACTTTATTTCTTTTGTTGCAATAGTGAAGGGTATTGTTTCCTTAATTTTTATTTCTGACAGTTTATTGTTGGTGTATGAAAATGCCACTAATTTCTGAATATTAATTTTATATCCTACCACCTTGCTGAATTTATTTATCAGGTATAGGAGTCGTCTAACTCAGACTTTAGGGTTTTCTATGTACAATATCATGTCATCCGCAAATAATGACAATTTTACTTCTTCTTTTCCAATTTGGATGCCTTTTATTTCTTCTTCTTGTCTGACTGCTGTGGCTAGGGCTTCCAGAACTATGTTGAAGAAAAGTAGTGAAAGGGAGCACCCCTGTCTTTTTTCTGATTTTAAGGGTATTGCTTTTAATTTTTGTCCATTGAGTATAATGTTCGCTGTCAACTTGTCATATATGTTCTTTATTACATTGAGATATGTTCTCTGTATTGCTGAGAGTTTTGATCATAATTGGCTGCTGGACTTATCCTTCATTTTGTTTATGTGATAAATCACATTTATTGATTTGCAAATATTGTATACCAACCTTGCTTCCCCAGAATAAATACCACTTGATCATGATGTATGGTCTTTTTATGTATTACTGGATCCAGTTTACTAATATTTTGTTGAGAATTTTAGTATCTATGTTCATCAGGGATATTGGCCTACAGTTTTCTTTCTTTGTAGTGTCATTACCTGGTTTTGGAATGAAAATAATGCTTGCCTCATAAAAGAAGCTTGGAAGTCTTCCCTCCTCTTGAATTTTTTGGAATAGCTAGAGGAGGATAGGTGTTAGTTCTTCTTTGAATGTTTGTTAAAATTTACCTGTGAAGCCATCCAGTCCAGGACTATTGTTTGCTGAGAGTTTTTTGATAATTGTTTCAATTTTATCTGTTGTAATCAGTCTGTTTAGGGTTTCTGATTCTTCCAGATTAAGTTTTAGAAGATTGTATGTTTCTAGTAATTTATCCATTTTGCCTAAGTTGTCCAATTTTTTGTTTATAGATCTTCATACTATTTTTTTATAATCCTTTGTATTTCTGTGGTGTCAGTTGTTTTTCTCCACTTTCACTTCTAATTTTATTTATTTGGGTCCTCTTTACTTTTTTCTTGATTAGTCTGGTTAAAGGTTTGTAAATCTTGTTTACCTTTTCAAAGAATCAGTTCTTGGTTTCATTGATCTTTTGTATTTTTGTGGGTTTTTTTTAGCCTCTATGCCATTTAGTTCTTCTCTGATCTTTATTATTTTCTTTCTTCTACTTCCTCTGGACTTTATTTATTCTTTTTCAAGTTCTTCTAGGTGCAGGGTTGTTGGTTTGAGCTTTTTATTGCTTTTTACGGTATGCCTATAATGCTATGAACTTACGTTTCAGAAGTGCCTTTGCCATGTTCCATAAATTTTGGGTTGTTGTACATTTTCAATTGTTTCAAGGAATACTTTGATTGATTTTTGAATACTAAATCTACATTGGATTTCTGCAATAAACCCCACTTGGACATGATCTATTATCTATTTTACACATTGTTAGATCCAGTTTGATTATGGTTTAAGATTTTTATATTCATGTATGTGAAAGAAGAACATTGGTCTACAGTTTTCTTTTTCTGTGATTTTTTTTTCTGATTGTGATATTATGGCAATTCTAGCCACAAATAATAAATGGAGAAGTATTTCCTCTTTCTTTCTGGAGGAATTGGTGTAAAAATAGTGTTTTTTCCCTTAAATTTTGATACATGTCACCAGTAAAGCCACCTAGATGTGAAATTTTCTTTTCTCTATTGAAATTTTATACTTACAAATTCAATTTCTTTAGTAGATTTAGGGCTATTTGTGTTTTCTTTATGTCTTTTTCTGTTAAGATTCATTGAGTTTCTTGGATTTATGGTTTTATAGTTTTTATCAAATGTGAAAAATTTGTAGCCATTATCTCTCCTTATTTTATTTTTATTTTTTTACAGGGACAGAGAGAGAGTCAGAGAGAGGGATAGATAGGAACAGACAGATGGGAATGGAGAGAGGTGAGAAGCATCAATCATTAGTTTTTTGTTGCTGCTGCAGCACCTTAGTTGTTCATTGATTGCTTTCTCACATGAGCCTTGACCGTGGGCCTTCAGCAGACCAAGCCACTCCTTGCTGGAGCCAGCGACCTTGGGTCCAAGCTGGCGAGCTTTTGCTCAAGCCAGATGGGCCCACGCTCAAGCTGGCGAGCTCAGGATCTTGAACCTGGATCTTCCACATCCCAGTCCAATGCTTTATCCACTGTGCCACCGCCTGGTCAGGCTCTCTCCTTATTTTTTAATTCCTCCTTTGTCTCTTCTTCTTCTCATACTTTAATTACATGTATGCTAGACCACTTGATGTTACCCTACAGCTCACTGGGGCTTTTCTCTGTGTGTGCTTTATTACTTCAGATTTATTACTGTTTTCAGGATCACTATGTCTTACTTCTTCAGTATCTATCATTTCTTTAATCCAATCAAGTGTGCATTTCATCTCTGAAATTATCTTTTTTATCTTTAGAAGTTCCTTTTGGGTCTTTATTAACATCTTTTATTTCTCTTCTTGTCACATTCATGTTTTCCTCTACATTATTGAGCATTTAGAGCATATTTTAATAGTTTTTAACATCTAAGTCGACAATACTTTTATTTTATTATTGCTAGATCATTTTTTCTTTGAGTGATTCTTTTCCTTCTGATTTTGGGTCATGTTTTCCTTCTTTCCATGCTTTATTATTTCTAATTGGATGCTGGATATTGTGACTTTAATATTGCTTTCTACTGAATTTCATTTAAGGGAGTTGCATGCAGATGTCTGGAGAACAGAGATTCTTTCAAAACTTGTCAGTGAAGATTTACAGGATACTTTAGTCAAGGGCTAATTTATCTCCACCACTAAAGTGTAGCATTCATGAGGACTCTATCTGGTTTTCCATATGTTACAAATGCTCTCCCTCCTGTAGGAACAAACACAGAATCTCCCCAGCACTGTGTGAGCTCTGGGAAGTATCCAGCTTACTGCCTTTCAGCTTTTGGAGGTGCATGCCATGCAATTCAACCAAAGACTTGAAGAGATCCTTCTGTAGATCTTCATAGTTTGCTCTGTTCAGGGCCCTCCTTTATAGTATTCTTGCCACAAATTTTAGCTGCCTTAATCTCTACAAATGCTGATCTTTCTCTTCAACTAACGAGAATTCTAGTGCATTGTGTGCCCTGAAAACCACCTTCAGTAAGTCAGCTAAAACAACTATAGGGCATACCTCATTTCCTTGTCTCAGGGATTATATTCCTGAATTGGCTAGTATCCAATGTCTGAAAGAGCTGTTTTATGTATTTTATCTGATTCTTAGTAACTTATAGTGGGAAAGTGTTGTGTAGACTCTAGGGTGGCCCCCATTATTCTCGCATTCTGGTGTTTACGCCTTTGTGTGATCTTCTACCCTTGAGCATGAATAGGACCTGAGATTTGCTTCGAAACAATAAGATTGGGCAAAGATAATGGGATGGATATTATTACATATATGCGATTGTTACATGAGATTGTAAGGTCTGTCTCAGGAGGTAACCCTACCTTGGTGGCTTTGAAGAAACAAGCTGCTATGTTGTGAGCTGCTAGTTGAAGAGGGCCTCATGTCAAGGAGTTGAGGATGGTCTCTGGCCAAAACCAGCAAGAATTTGAAGCACTCAAACCAGCAGCACGCAACAAACTGAACTTCTCTAAAAATCATGTATGTTTGAAAATGGATCCTTCCCCAGTCTGTCTTCAGATGAGACCACTCCCCTGGATAACACCTGATTACAGCTTTGTGAAACTCTAAAGCAGAAGACCAGCACAACCAGACTTCTGACCCACAGAAACTGTGATGCATTAAATGTGTGTTATTTCAACTTTCTGAATCTGTGGCAATATTGTTACAGAGCAATATATAACTAATAATGAAACTAATTCCCAAAGCAGTTAATATTTCAGAGGCAGCAGCAGGAATCCTATTCAACTTTTAAGAGAAAAAAGAATATATTTGACTTTCTATTTCATCTAAAATAATCCAAAAATCAATATAAACATATTGTTTTCCTTAGAAAATGTAATGATTCTCATTAAAATAGAAACAATAAATATAAGAAAATGATTGATGAATATCTTGGATATAAAGATCCTTTATAAGGTAAAGATTAAGACATACTGACTTATTTTAAATCCCAGCTTTGTGCCTGTGACTTGCTATGTCCTTACCTCTCTTAACCATACATGTGTCATCTGTAAAGTGAGACTAACACCTGCCTCACAGTATTTTTGTGGGGTACATCTGGGCCAATTCATGTAAAACACCTAGTACATGAGAGTTTATTATATTTTAGTTTCTGTTTTTGTCATATCCAGTGACGTTTGAAAAACTAATTGATATTTTTATAATCTGCAGTAATCTATAATGGGAACAGGGTAGTCTCAGAGAGAATTCCATTAACATCCATGCAGCAAATATTTTTAAGCTTCACATAGTACAAACACTGGCTGGGATTCAGATATACAGTGTGTCCGTAAAGTCATGGTGTGCTTTTGACTGGTCACTGTATTTTCATGAATAAAACAGACTTGCTTTCTCCTGACTGGTGGTGGTGCAGTAGGTAGAGTGTTGACCTGGGACACTGAGGTCCCAGGTTCAAAACCTCAAGTTCATTGGCTTACCAGCTTGGGCGTGGGGTTGTAGGCTTGAGCATAGGATCATTGATGTGATCCCAAGGTCGCTGGCTTGAGGTCACTGGTTTGTCTGGAGTCCCCCCAGTCAAGTGCTGTAACTATGACTTGATGCTTCTCATCTTTCTCCCTTCCTCTTTGTCTGTCTGTCTGCTTGTGTCTCTTTCTCTCCCTCTCTCATAAAAAACAAACAAACAAAAAACAGGAGAGACAGGGGTATGGGAGGGGGAGAGAAGCAGATGGTCATTTCTCTTGTGTGTCCTGCCCAGGAATCGAACTGGGACATCCATATGCCAGGCAGACGCTCTCCCCTGAAGTCCAGCCAGAACCCTGTTTTAGTCCATAAAACAACCTGGAAAATATGTCAATCTCGAAGTCAATTAAATGACTCTTCTCTTCTCCCCAGCACCCCCCCCCCAGCTGCATGCACAGGTGCTGGTGCTGGAGGGTGGGAAAGCAGAGATGTCTCACACATCACTCCCCTTCAGCTACCTGACCTTTTGTTGTTGGAAAGAGGAAGGAGAAAATAAAAAATTATATTTTCCTACGTGGTTCTGTTCATGTCGAGTTTCACAAGTTAGTTATAACTGCTGCTCCATTATATATGCAATAACATAGTGAGGGTGAAACAGCTACTGTGTTTTTATTGATTATAATTATCTGAAATTTGTTCATTGTCAGCAGAATTGATGAGGATGGTTCCACAACTCAACCAAAGACACTTGAATCCTGGACCCTTGCAAGATTTTATGTGTTCTTCAGCTGATCCCACCCAGCAGCATCACACACAAAAATTCTCTACCTACTTTTTCTACACTGAGGTGATCTCCAGCAAACCTACAGCCTCTATCTCACCTGCCTCCATGGCCCCAACTCCCTTACCCTGAGAGAAAATCTTGTTCTTCTTTCTACTTGGCCAGACTATCACCCCATTTCTCATCAAGCCCTTTCCCAAGTCCATTAGTAAAAGGGAATCCAAATGACGCATTCCCTCCTCCTTCCAGCACCACAAACTTTGGAGCCTTGTTTAAGTTGGGAAGCAACCCCTCTCGTCTACCCTATGGGACAGCCTCTTTATGACCCATAGACACTGCAATCTTCCTAAAGGTTGCTTGTCCCCTTCCAGACTCCCATTTTTCTCTCATTTCTAATGCCTGAAATATGTTTCCTTCTTAGTCGGCAAGGTATGGGAAGAGAGGCTAGAGAAGCTACCATGGGCTTTTACAGCATCAGCCTGAAAGTAACATTTATCACTTTCTCTCAGCCCATTTCATTTATTCTTTTCAGAGAGGGGGCTGGGAGAAGTAATCTTTCATGTGCTCAGAATGTAACAATAGTGTCTACTTCTAAAAGGAAAGGAAGGTGCTAATTTCCATGTTAAAAAGCCCTGGTTCTAGCCCTGGCCAGTTGGCTCAGCAGTAGAGCCTCAGCCCAGCATATGGAAGTACTGAGTTCAATTCCTGGCCAGGGCACAGAGGAGAAGCACCCATCTGCTTCTCCACCCTTCCCCCTCTCCTTTCTCTCTGTCTCTTTCTTCCCTCCTTCAATGGCTCCAAAAGTTGGCCCTGGGCACTGAGGATGGCTCCATGGCCTCCACCTCCAGCGCTAGAATGGCTCCAATTGCAGCAGAGCAACACCCCAGATGGGCAGAGCATCGCCCCCTGGTGGGTATGCCAGGTGGATCCCGGTTGGGCACATGAGAGAGTCTATTTGACTGCCTCCCCACTTCTAACTTCCAAAAAATACAAAAAATATAAAAGCCCTGGCTCTGTCAGACTTTGCAAGTTAGGTAGCATTTTCTGATAACCCTAAACTCTAGTAATTGATTTCTTACATTTTAGGATATATTTCCATACCTCCTGCTGAGATTCCAGGAATATGTACACAGTTGCACAGTTCAATTATTTTCAGATAGACAGATTATTTTCCTTTATATATAGGTAATGTCCCATAATATAAAGGTTCACAATATCCTAACGTATAAGATTCATCTCATTCCCTATTGATGAGAATACCCAAGTGCCCTCCAGGGTTGGGACCCAGAATGAGAGGCAGACCCTGAGAGACAGAGAAGGCCAAAGATACGAGATTAAGAAAAATGGATGAAACAGAATATGGAAGTGGGGTACTTTTTTACTGATGGTGGTCAATGAGGCACTTCTAGCAACTACCAACTTTGGTGGTGTGTTGGGAAGGTGAGCCTGATGCACAGGTGTGGTTTCCTAAAGGTCTCATCAGAGAATAAACCAGCTTTCTATAAAACCTGATCAATAAACTTTGATATTCTTTAATTCATGGCTTTTCCAAACCACCACTTCTGGAAAACCATGAATTTGAGATGCATGCATGCTCTTCTCGCTCCCAGAGCATCTAACAGCTTCAGAATAGAATTGGGCATAAGCTTTATGACAATGCCCTCTAGATCTTCAGAATACATCTTCATTTGTAACAGATGCTGGTGATGTTATGATCATTGGTTTAGTGTAACAAAACATAGACTCTTAAATCACACGAGTTCTTGAGGAATTGTTTTCTCACTCTTGTACTTCAGTAAAAATGTTAAAATTGTTACTGTCTGAGAGGTTAGGTGAGGTTGAGACTTACTGAGACAAAAATAGAGAGAAGAAGAAATGCAGATGCTGAGATTTCTGAGCTGATGGGAACGCTGACACCTCCTTATTAACAGCAAGGACCTCCAGCAGAGAGCTATCTACAGTGATTTATGAGTCCCTCCAATTCGCATTTTAGGCAGCCCTGCGGTTCAGTGTAATTACAGACAACATAGCCTCAGTAATAGCCTCTTCACAAACCTGAAGTACAGTGTGTCCGTAAAGTCATGGTGAACTTTTGACCGGTCACAGGAAAGCAACAAAAGATGATAAAAATGTAAAATCTGCACCAAATAAAAGGAAAACTCTCCCAGTTTCATACCTATTCAGTGCAGTTTGATGTGGGCTCCATTTGTTGCCCTACACACATCCAAACAATAGTGAAGTGCTTGCCACACACAGGTAAGGACATCAGGTGTAACAGAGTGAATAACGTCTGTGATTCTATTTTAAGTGATTAATGTCGTTGATACGTTCAATGTACACATGTTGCTTCACATAACCCCAAAAGTAAAAGTCTAAGGGCGTCAGATCAGGGGATTGTGGTGGCCATGGCTTGACAGAACCCCTGCCTATCCACCGCCGGGGGAATATTCTATCCAGAAACTCACGAACAATGGTGGCGTAGTGTGGAGGAGCATCATCCTGTTGAAAGATGACACCTTCTGGAAATTGTGGCACTGCATACAATTCCAACATGTCAAGATAGGTGTTTGCCATCACAGACTGCTCCGTGGAAAATAATGGGCCTATCACCTTCTGCATCAGGCCACACCACACGTTCACTTTAGGGGTGTTACGTTCGTACTCAACGTAGGCATGAGGATGTTCAGCAGCCCATATTTGGACGTTATGGTGATGAACATGTCCACAGATGTGGAAGGTCACCACATTGCTAAACACAATCTTCTGCAAAAATCTTGCATCATTGTTGATCTCATGAAGCATATCTGTAGGAAACGCGCATCGTGTGGGTTTATCCACCGGTTTGATTGCGTGCAACAGCCGCAATTTGTACCCCGTAAAACAGAGACGTTTCTTTAACACCTGATGAACTGTAGTCTTGCTTAGGTGTAATTGTTGAGCACATGCACGCACAGACTTTTTAGGGCTCCTTAGGTAGCTATCCCATATAGCCTCTACAGACTCGTCACTGACTGATGGCATACCAGAACAGGGTTTCTCCACCAAACTGCCGATTTCCTTCAACTATTTATCCCACCAAGTAATGTTATTCCTATGTGATGGCGCTTCTTTATAAACGCGCCGATATTCACGTTGCACTTTGGTCACGGATTCAAATTTAGCGAGCCACAGAACACACTGAACTTTCCTCTGTACCGTCCACATCTCGACTGGCATGGCCGTGGACTGCTCCGCTGTATACATGGTGTTACGTCATCATCTGCACATGTGCACATGCTGCCACATCATCCTGCAGAAACTGAGAGGGTTTTCCTTTTATTTGGTGATTTCACATTTCTATCATCTTTTGTTGCTTTCCTGTGACCGGTCAAAAGTGCACCATGACTTTATGGACACACTGAATATGTAAAAATATGTTTTATTATTTAACACAAAAGCATTCATATTCATTTCCCTGCCCCAATGTACAGCTTACACGAATGTTATCATCTTAATGTGACAAATTCAAAAGTAAAATACTAGACAGTAAGTATTCTTACCTGTTTAGCAGTCAATACACTTAATATATGTCTTTTGTTAGACTTTTTATTCACAGAAACTGCATATGACTATATGCCCAATTATAAATTAACAGCAACAAAAATATTGGCATACTTGAGTGATTTAGAATGGCAGTTACAAATTATATTTCTAAAGAAAAGCACAAAGTTGGTTCAATGAGCAAGCACACATGTTTTGCCTGCGCTGTTTTATTATTTTGGTTGTTTGTTTGGGGTTTGGTTTTAGTTTGGTTGTTGATATTGTTAAAGGTGCAGTTGCCAGACCATACCCTGGAATAAGGAAAAACCTTCAATCCAGCCTCTACCATTAAAATTCAAGGACACATAGGAGTTTTCAGGAATATTTGTAGAAGAAGGAAGGGCCAGAGGAAAAAAAATGGGACAGCCCAGAGAGGTTCCCTAAAACTCAAAACCAATTCGTAGTTTTCAAAAATTAAGGTGGCAGCATGATCATTCATACTGACTGCATCAGACCTACCTTGTTAAATCTAGAGATATGTCTCTCCTATTATAAATGCTGAACACTGAACTCATCCAGGAAGAAAATAGCATAATTCCCAATATGAGTACTTATTATAAATTCTAATGGTGGCATTATTAGAATAGTTTCTAACAATTATATATCTGTGCTTCCTTGGGAGATGTTTGGTGAGATTACCTACATTCAGGATGAGGTGCATATATTTCTCTTGAGTTCTCTGAGTAAAAGAGGCAGAAACTAAAGTATGCAAATCATCACCTAAGTACTTGGGTTTATTTTATGCCAATCTTCCGGCAGAAAGAAAAAAAAAGTGATCTAATCCTGCTCACCTGCTCTGTTGTAGAAGAAAGTGGACCAGGCTGGTTCTGCTCAGCCAGTGGCTGAGAACAAAGTCACTGTCATCTTCACCAGGAAGGCACTTTACTCTGAAATTAAGTGTGATTTGGATTTGGTAAGATGATATATCCAATATATAAAATCGATGTGCTGATGATATCTCTTTCATTCCATACTTGGAATAAGAGCTGAAAAATATGAGATCAGAAGTTTTAAATCTATACCAAATGATAACAACCTCTCAAACTTTCTCAGGTTCAGGAAGATCTGCATTAGAAAAAGAAACATGAGTGTGGCCTGCAGAAGCACAGCAACACAGCAAATGCCCACAAGGGCAGCGTTGTTGCTGTGTCCAAGTAGCCCTAAGCCAAGAGCAATACAGCTGTATGGAAGGCATATGGCCTAGGCTGGGGAGGGGGCAGTCAGGTGAAAATTAAAGACCACCTTTTTCCTTCAGGGAAATAATCAGAGCAGCCCTTATATGTAACTATGAGGCAGACAACACTGACTCTGCCTTTTATGCTGCTCTCTGGTGCACTTCAACATCAGCATCAGTTTATCTGCCCAATACTGGGGGGAACAAGGAGAGGATTGACTGATAATTGATCTACTTTGAATCAATGTAAACTCTGTACATTTTGTGATGAGTTATCCATCTATTTTATACTTATTCTGGTTTCTTAACTGCTTCTTTTTCTTCTCACTGTTGTCTAAATGCTGGAAGGACTCAGCTTTCTTCCCTTAACCCTCTCTCCTGGCCCTGTGAGAACCATTTCTACTCTGGTACTGAATTGGCTATGACAGCCTCGTTGGCTCCACCTCTGGTTTTGCATTTCCATCTGCTTCTTATTCCCGAATCCATTAAAACCAGCCTTACTTCCTCCCTCACCCAATCTAGGAATAAAATGGAGGTGTTCCCAGAAATTTAGACTCAAAACCTTATCACCTTTCCCATAACATACAATTAGTTCCCAAATTCTATCAGTTCTTTCTAAGCAATCTAAACAATGGTTTGAAATAACTCAGACAGACTAGAAGTCCTAACTCAGCCATTTATTAGTGAAGAGACGTTGAACAAATTCTCAAATTGGTTCCTTACTTTCCTCATCTATAAAAGGAAATAAATACTACCTGTGATAAATTATGGGTTTATTCTGAAGAAGAAATGATTAACACCTAGAAAGCATTTGCCTTGGCACCTGGCACATGGTGATAACTCAATTCCCACATCTCTGCTCTGGTCCAGCCATCTCCATATCACACCTGGACTACTTCGAATGCTTCTTCACCTGTCTCTCTTCAAATATCATGCCTGAATTCCTTATGTACCTCCTCACCAGTCTGTCTGTGTGTATCATCTCATTAGTAACAGGTACTATTAAAAAAACCACAATTGTAGCCCATAGTCCCTGCTACTATACGACAGATGAAATGTGTTCCACTTGCCCATGCACACACTCCTGCCACCATATATTTTTTCCATGGTTTCCAAACCTCTCCCAGCTAATGCCGCACAGTCTCATGTGTTTCCAGCACCACCTGAAGCCCTGGCCAAGAGTCACACCCTCCACACCACCTTGCTCAAGCCAGCAACCCTGGGTCCAAGCTGGTGAGCTTTTGCTCAAACCAGATGAGCCCGCGCTCAAGCTGGCAACCTCGGAGTCTTGAATCTGGGTCTTCCGCATCCCAGTCTGACACTCTATCCACTGTGCCACTGCCTGGTCAGGCTCTTATAGGTTCTTGATTGCTGTTCCTTCATAAGTCACCAAAACTCCAAATCCCCTAAAAATGTGCCCTGGCTCTTCCCCAATGAGATGACCCCACGAGGGAAATTCTAACTTTTTATCCCATAATCCTGGCAGAGTGCTTCCATCTCAAATGCCTATGGAACCAAAGGAGCCAACTCTGTGGTTTCTTCTGTGGCTGTTTGTCCACATTCAGTTAAATACGTGAAAGGAGAAAAGCAGTGGAGGTGGGAGTGGTTGATAGAGAGGAAAGGAGAAAGTTCTGGCATTGAGGAGAAGAGGAAGGATATGGCAAATGAAGGTTGACAACTGAAATAGGTGGGAGGGCTACCTGAAGAACAGGTTGAGGATGGAGAGAAGGAAAGGGAAATGCCCCAACAGTGAGAGCTGAATGAATGCTCCCCAGTTAAGTGGAAGAAACTCCATGCCTGCATCTGGAACCTGGGGCTGGAGGTAAGAGCACTAGGACCATGGGAGACTTGGGGAATGGTATATATGTGATAGCATGGCTCCCTCCCCTTTTTGCAGTATAAAAAAAGCAAACATTGGTTTTTACATAACAATAATAGTGAAAGCTTGCAACAATTTTTATCTTATCATTAGCCCAGTCTCACTAGACCACTCTTAGAACATCACTCATTAGTCACAACTTGTTCATGCCTCTTGTCCACAGGACAAAGCCCAAGTCAGTGGAACACTTAAAGCCTTGAAAACAGGCTCCCAGTGTCTAGTGCTGCCAGCTTCCTCTCTGGCCCATTCCTGTCCTCTCCAGCTGCAGGCATCACTCCTCTGCATGTCCCCACCTCTGACTGTCTTCATACTAGGTCCTTTCTCTACTTCTTTTCACATCTGACTCTACTTTCAGATCCTACTAATGGCTTCCTGCTTTACACGTGCATCAATTTCTGTTTCTCCTATTCTGAGTCCTCTCCCAACAGAGTGTTAATAAAAAGCTTACTAGAAAAATACCAACTCATCAGAAAGGCAAATTGATTTAGTCAACACAAGAGGACAGAACCCAGTCACCAGGGGAGGTAGATTCTCGAATGAATGAAGATAGTTCTGCCAGAGGAGTTTGGGTGAAGTCAGAACACATACAGACACACACAGGCACAATCACAACATCAAAATCCCTGCCAAACCTAAACTAAGACTGTGCCTGGCAAAAAACCTTGGATGGTAAGATATGTTCTCAAAAAAAGGAGGTAGGAAAAAAAATTAAAATTATATGATATATACATGTTTTAAATAAAGCAACATAGATTTTTGCTTGCACATAAAAATTTGAATTGCTACTATCTGTTGAACATATGCTAGCACTTGCATCAGCTATAGAACTATTCTTGCAAGCAATGCCTTATCTTGAATTAAAGTCGCCAAAGTCCAGAACATTGCACAATGTCTAACTCCTCGGATCCTCTGCCAGGCAGATCTCTTTTGAAAGTCTCTGGACCACATTGTCTTGATTTGAAATTTCATTTATTTTGCCCTTTATTCTTCCTTGTTTCTTTCCCAAGGCTCCAAAATGACTGTCATTAGTCTGCAGGCCACCACTCCCCACAACGCCCATGAAAATGTTCTGGGCTCTGAGCAGCACAGACTCTTCTTGCACTGTCCCTAAACTCATGACATCCAGCAAGAAAAAGCAATGACTTGCCAGGGGCCTAATGTGACCTGCACAAACAAAACAGAATCACAAGACACCAGATGTGTGTGTGTGGTCAGAGAGCCACAGAAAGTTCATCAGAGAGCATGAAAGTTCAAGGGTCCCCATTATCACCCAAGTATTGACACAAACAAAACCATCCTGAGACCAATGTGTATTTTATTTAATGAATGAGAGCAATAATTACCTAGCATAAGCAGAAGAGAATCCTATGATTTCATTTCTGAGGCCAAGCTAACATCTCCACCTGAAAGGGTGCCCCCAACTGTGAAGAGTTATTTGGCCTGTGCCTTTATTCTATACTTACTATTGTCATTTTGGGAGATTCTTAACTTTCCCATATCACTTCTCCTCACTGCCTACCCACAGGGTGTAGTTTTCTTACAAGAAATGGTTGTTCTTGCTGAGTTTCTTTATATCCCACTTGGTCTTGGGCACAGTAAGATGGAAAGGCTTTTGCAGCTAGGGCCCCATTTCAGGAAGCCACTCCTGACACTGGACCCAGCCTCAAATGTCAAAGTACAAGACAGAGAAATGGCCCCCGTGAATCTGCTGTAAACAAACTCTATATCCACTTTATTCATGGGTTGTTGGCAACAGCAAGGCATCCAGATTCACCAGAACCGTGTGGACTGGGCAGCCCCCACCTTGGCTCCAGGGACCAGTTTTAACACCTCCTTTGAACTCTGAGCAGGATACCCAGCTAAGAACCAATTGATACTCATGAAAGGCCTCTTTCCTACAGCTTATTATTAGGAAATGAAGTGATTTTTTTTAAAAGCTATCTACGTATCTTGTATTTTGTGAGGTTAAACACAATATATCTCAGGTTCATGAGTATTAGGAAGTAAGTTCTAACCTCTTCTTTGACTTTTCCTGTTTGAGCTCATCATAGTATTTGTCATATGATAGATATATATTACTTGACAGTCATTTCTAGTTAGCAGCAACTGGATAGGAAAGAATAAGATAAGCAAGAGTTTTGGAGACATTCATTTCAAAATTTGAACGCAACAATAAAAACGGCATAATTAGAATGCGTAGGGTCACCCAGACATCTTTCACTTGCAACACTCTCTATTAAAATGGTGTTTCATGAGAAAAGAGTTTTACATATAAATATCGCTCCAACATTGACGTTCTACGAGATTGTTTTTTGAAGGACTGTATTTTATTTAAACGGACCAAGCTGCCCACTCCCCGGCCTCCCTTCACCATCTCTCTGACTCTGGGTGTGCTGTTGCAGCCCTTGGGGCTTGTGTCATTCGTGCCATGCTCATGGCGGCACAAGACAAATCCTTGAGGATGGTAGTTGAGGCAGTAAGGAGGAGAGATGAGGTTAAGAGACAAATCCAGTAAAACATCTTAATGTTTGTGAATTATATTCACCTAACTTGAAATGGACCTCTGAGTTCCTTCCCAAAACACCGGGGAATGGATTTCCCTCTGTATAAGTGCACGATGTAAAAGACACGAAGTACTGACTAGTGTTTCCAAATGCAGAGTCTCGGCCGCAGGGGTACATGGCTGCACTGCACGAACCAGTATCCAGGGAGCGTTGTTCTCTGGTGCCACTGCCTCTTGTCAGAGGATGTGTTTGCAAGAAAGGCCAGAGCCAGCAGCTTCACTTTTAGGGCTGCCACCTTTTTCCTGCCTGTGCTGGGAGAGGACTCGGGATTCCGGAGACCAGGCTTGGGACAGGTGCAGTCATTTTTAGGATAAGCTTTATGAATGGCTAAATCCATTTAGTTTTGGTTTTTTTGTTTGTTTGTTTGTTTGTTTGTTTTTTTCACATCCAGCACTTCACTTTCTTAACCACTGGTTCCCAACAACTCTTCCTGATAAAGAAACTCGTGATGGAGAGAGAATACCTTTTGGAAAGCCCAAAGAATCAGGCTGACAGGTTCTGGTCGCAGACCAATAGATTGAAATCCTATGGACCTGTTCATCCAAAATAAGTACAGTGCATACTGAATAAATACAGTACAAAGTAATGATTATAGATATAAATACAAAATAATGATTTTGTCTACATTACTGACAACATAGCCTGTTGAGGAAGAACAAGTGAATGAATGCATTAGCATTCACTTTAAGTAGTAGTTGTTCTGGTGACTCATTCATTCTACTTTAATGATGTAAATTAAAATTCCATGCCTATAAACAAAACACTGACAGAGACCCTGACTTCTTTCTTATCCTCCAAAGGCTCTGTGTAGGTAGGTCACTCTTTCTAACATCCCATGAACTGGAGTCCTGCTTTATTCAATCATGGTACAGTAGACACGAGTGCTAGCCCCATGTCTCCAACTATCTCCTCACTTCTCCTTTAGTTCAGGACATGATGGTGGTTATAAAGCAAGCAAGGTCATCCCAGTTAACCCTCTATCAGCTGTGCACTGTGCACCAGTTTTGGCCATAATTGAGAGGACATCTTCTAGAAAAAAAAGAAACACATGGACAGAGATCCTGGTGTGGTGCCTAGGGGTTCTGGCCCATAATAAGCACATGCAAGGCAGAACATGGAGCCAAGAACACCCAGTGGGACAAGTCCCCGGACTTCTCACATGACTCTAGGTCATTGATTTTAAGCTAGTTTATGTCAAGTTTTCTATTGCCTGCAGCCAAGGCATCTTAAAGGACACAGCTCTGCAAGATCTATGTAAGATTGGACCTCATTACTCAATACTAAATACCTTGCAGGCCAAACTTGTCCCAAACAGCCCAAAAGTTCTAATTCTATCCACTGTGGGCTTTCAGTTAATGATCGGTATAATATGGAGGGATCAGCTGTGGAAACTGAGGTTCTAATTGAAATTTAGGGTTCCTTAATTCCATTTCCATGTTCTAAACCTGGTCATGGTCTGTTCAACACTTTCAGCAACCACTTGAATGATGACATAAAGTTATAGGGTCAGGTGGCCAAAGCTGAGAGTACTTGCTAATAAACTAAATAACAGATTAAAGATTTGAAAATATAAATGAAATTTACTTGCATATTATAATAATAATATGCCATAACCAAATGGGACATATTTATTCCAGAACTATAAGTATATCTTAGCTTAGTAAATCCATAGATTAATTTGAGGGTGACCTTAGAAAATCACATCCACAGATCAAATATGAACTTCCATGGAATTATTCCAGTAAATGTCACACAAGGATAATGACAAAATTCGATACCTTTCACTGATTGGGGGAAAACTTGGAGTAGGTCAGGAACAGATATATTTCTCCTTAAGATGGTAGTCATCTCAGACCAACAGTTGAATCTTGCATATAAGCATTACATCAGGATGTCACCTTTAATATTAAGACCCACAAAGTATACCTAGCACTGTCCTGGGAGTTCAGACTAATAAGGAGTATTTTAAGTACTTATTACATAGAGGCTCAAGCACCCTTTCCTTTAACCCTGACAACTCCAAAAAAATAGGCACTATTATTTCTATTTTACAGATAAACAAGCTGAAACCTGAGGAAATTTGCTAGTATCTAATTGATAGCATGAGGCAGAGCTAACATTTAACCTAGATCTCTCCACTACTGATATGGAACAGAAAGGACCTGCACGGCATTTGGAAAGAAGGAAATAAGGTTGTTATTACTTGTGGGATATGTGATTATATGCCCAGAAAATATATGAGACTGAAAGATGGTTAGGTTAGTAATTATATGGTAAAGTGACTAGACATAGGATAATTATTATATATTTAGAAATTATGTCCCTATATATTAGCAATTGCAGTTAGAAAATATAAGGACAAAAAATCCTTTTCACAACAAATATAAAAACTGGTAGAAAAAAGACTTCAACAAAATCTGTGGGACCTATATGTTGAAGCTACAATAACTTTAGAAACATTGATTGGATGGGAAAAGTTAGTACTATAAGAGCCTTCTCAAATTAATATATAGATTAATATAAATAAAAACAAAATCTCAGTGGAAACTTAAAGAAATAATTCAAACCTCATCTAGAAAAATAAGCTGGCAAAAAAATAACCTAAAAAGTGTTTGGGGAAGTGGGGGTAGTAGATACCATCAGACACTCACCTACCAGCAGCAAATATTACAGTGGATTTTAAAGTATCCATAATCAAGCCATCATGAACTTGAATAGACATAGGGAGCCCTTTATAATATTCTTGCTACTTTTCTGTATCAAAATAAAGACTAATATTGTATCAAAATAAATCAATACCTGAGTCTATATTGCACTTAAGAGACTAATTGATGTGTTTGAATGAATTGCAGCTCCAAGGTCCCTGGGAATAGTTACCATAGAAATTGGTCACTTGGGACAGCGTGACAGGAATGTGGAGTACCCACTTAGAGACCAGGTCTCCTTCACTGGGTAGGAATGGAGGAGAGCTCCTGCAGAGAGGGAGCTGGAAGTCATTGCCACAGTATATCTGATGAGCCAGGGATAAACCACTGTATTCAGGAGTTAACTCAGAAATTCCACCTTCTCTTAAACCGCAGGAGAATGGAAGCCCATAAATCCTCTTCACCATCAGTGCAAGTCTGGGAAGCAGTTAAGTCTCAATAACTATAAAAATAACCTCATTACAATGATTCAGATGGAGAATGGGTGAATGAAAAGAGACATGTAAACAGAAAGATGCATCGGAACAGGGAATAAATTTCCCTTAATGGCAAAGAAGGGGTTTGACCTCTTTCTAGTGTGATCCTGCAAAATTCACTCTCTTTCCAAACCATCCTGAACCTTGCATTTTCAAGTGACAAAAACCTGGTTTTCCCTAGAGAAGTCTATTCCATTTTTTGTCAATCAAACCTGACTGTGGCATCTTCTCATCAACCTAATGTGTGTTTAGTCCACACAAAAGACACTGTGCACATCTTCCATTGTGGGTCAGGCTCCTTCTGAAGGAGTGCTCAGGTTAACCAGAAGGGAGGCAGCATCCACAGAAGCCAGCCAGCACTCAGGAAGGGCCTTAGTAGAGAAGCACCAGGTCCTCCGGCAGCTCTGATCCTCAGGAGCTAGTTTTCTCCAGGCTGACCCCACAGTGCCTCTCTACCTCCCTGCTGTTCTCACCCAGCTGTCACCCACCTCACCTCTTCACTTCTCTCTGCCTCATGAGTCTTTGCTGAGTATTCTTATGACCTCGTTATCTCCCTAGGTATCTCTTCATTTAGTACCATGTCACCTTCACCTAAGTGACTCAAAACAGAGGATCAGCTGTGATTGTGCTCTCCAGCACACACTTGACTGTGCCACCCGAAATGGTGGGGTAAAGCTCTGAGGCTAGCTAGAGCCCGTGGCGCCTGCACAGTAGCTATGCCAGAGGACATGACGGAAGTGGGAATGCATGAGCTGTTGTCCTCACCATTATCTAACCTGCTTCCTTATTTATAGCTGATTCAGCAAAAGGAGGGAGCCCATCTGCGAACTCCCTTGCACTTTATAAGAGCTGGCCTTGAACAATAGTGCTGCTGAGGCTTTGTACATTTCTCCTCCATGTTGGCTCCACGTGCCCTCTTTGCCCTCTGCATCACACTCCCAAGGGGCCCCTGGACCCCGACAGATGGATCCCCATCTCCTGATTTGCTCCAATAGGTTAGGCCCAATCCTGGGACAGACCGCACAGCACCACCAAGGCAACATCGGGCACAGAGGCCCTGATCCAGTCCCTCCTATTTGTGAATATCACAGGCATAGTGCTCTCTAGAGAGCACGGCCCTCAGAGGACCACCTTAAACACATGAAAATGCTTTGTTTTAAAGTAGTTTTACGACCACAAACTAACTAAAAATCGCACTTTCGCAGCCACTTCTCCAGATAGTTCCGCCTGATGTCTAGGCTGCTCGGGCAGGAAGGTCACAGTCACAGAGGCTAATGAACAAACACATAACGTGTTACATTTGCTTCACCTTTATGTGATCTAAAATGATCGGCATTCAAAGAAATTTCAAATGACAAAAAATAAACAGCCTGACCAGGCGGTGGCGCAGTTGATAGAGCATCGGACTGGGATGCGGAAGACCCAGGTTCCAGGCCCCAAGGTCACCAGCTTGAGCACAGGTTTATCCGGTTTGAGCAAAAACTCACCAGCTTGAGTCCAAGGTCGCTGCCTGGAGCAAGGGGTTAGTTACTCTGTCTGCTGAAGGCCCGCGGTCAAGGCACACATGAGAAAGCAATCAATGAACCAACTAAGGTTGACAAAACAAAAAACTGATGATTGATGCTTCTCATCTCTCTCCATTCCTGTCTGTCTGTCCCTATCTATCCCTCTCTTTGACTCTCTCTCTCTGTCCCTGTAAATAAATAAATAAATAAATAAATAAATAAATAAATAAATATTATTTTATAATAAATGTTTTAAAAGAAAGTAGAATCTTAAGGATGCGTTATGCCAAAGGTGGAACTTGTCCCAGATTTTGAAAATTACTAGAAACAGATGCTGGATCAAAAAAAGAAAACATTCTAACTAAAGCTGTTTGCAGTAAAACAGATTTCATTTCACTGGTGTTTCAAGAAGAGGCAGAATACCCATCTGTCTCTAAACTATATAAATAATCACATGAAATGATTATGATCCTTTTTCAATCTTTTACACATACAACCATATTTACCCATGCATAAAACGTTTCCATGTATAAGATGCACGTTAATTTTGGGGTCTGTGATTTGAAAAAAAAATGAATTATATAAAGTTATTGAACTCAAGTTTTTCATCATAAAATTCATACAAGTCCTCATCACTGTCAAGACTCCCATCCATTAGATTGTCCTCATCTGTGTTTGATGACGAATCACTGTCTTCAACAATGAGCACAAAAACGAGCACAAAAAAGCAGAAAATGCAAGTAAAAAAATCTACAACCACTGTAAAAAACGCACCCAGTTTTTAGACCCCAAAATTTTCAGAAAAGGGTGCATTTTATACATGGGAAAATACGGGTATTTTAATTGTGACAACTCCAGATGTTAAGCAAATAGCCTCTAAAATCCTTTTAACTCTAAGTCCACACACTCTGGCACATCTGGCCCCTTACTCCCAAATTTAATCTAGGCTTATTATAATACGAATCTTATACATTAACTTTGATTAAAAATACCACCTTTGGGACTTCATGTTAAACATGAACTAAACACAATTTACTTCTGCCTCCTTCCCAGCCCCACTCAAAGGCTACAAAGGCTAAAAAAGGAATAAACAAAGACCAAACTTAGAAAACTCACAAGGACAGAGAATAAAAGAGAAGATGAAACAAATGCTATCGGGAACATCGTGGAAGCTGGAGAACCAAAGGGCAACTGGTAACTGACTTAGGTTTCTGCTTGTCCACTCTACTAACGGCCTGCAAAGGGCTAGATGGCGGAAGGTGAAGCAAGCCATTAGCACTCTAGAACACCCCCTCTCCCCAAGTCTTAGGATTTGGAAGCAATAGCTTCCTGGAAGTGGCAACACTGAACAGTTAAAATTCTGGATGTATAATGGTGGCATTTCAAGACTCCCATGAGTCTAGTCATTGTTGGGTTAACTCCATTTTCCTGCTATTTATTTTCTACTCTTCTTTGCTCCACTTCTCTTGTCCTCTTTTGGGTTAGTCAACTACTTTTGGTATTCCACTTTATCTTCACTAATGGCTATTTAACTATACACTAATGGCTATTTAACTGAGCTATTGTTGCAAATATTTTACTTCTACCTATATTACATTATGATTTGGTAATGTTTGTACATTGATTCTTTCAACCAAGTATCTTGATATGTCCTTTCTTCTTTAAGAGGGGAAAATACAAAGGCACAGATAGTTACTGAAAGGTAAAGCCTCTTTTGCTTCAATCATAGATTGTTCTTCCACTTTTATTTTTGGAAGAGTACTCAACACTCTCTTAAGAACTGAAAAAGAATGTGAACTCAGTGTCAGATTAGCATAAATGTTGAAGAGACTTTATTTGCAGTTCATTCTTCTTTTCAACTGACATTTCCATTGGAAACTTGTTCAGAAAGTTAAAGGAGCCACATTTCTTAACCAGAACAGAACATTTTGTACAGCAAAATAAGAGACAAATTTTAAACTGAAAGTGATTTCATCACAAGGTTCAGATTTGACACCTACTAACTCTAAATGTTTCCAAATTTTAGTTTCAAATATTCTCTATTTTCAAAGGCAAAGAACAAGAATAGAGACCCTTTTAAGTAATTATAAAATAAGCCAAAGGGATAAAAACTTAGTTCTGTGATTTCCAAGATTTGACATCTAGAGGTTACAAAATCATTTAATTATATAAAAATTAACCTCTAATGTGGCTAAGTAGAAGTTTTTTTTAATTG
Organism: Rhynchonycteris naso; assembly: GCA_037038555.1. NCBI lineage: Eukaryota > Metazoa > Chordata > Mammalia > Chiroptera > Emballonuridae > Rhynchonycteris > Rhynchonycteris naso. The sequence continues at coordinate 238,499,287 of CM072998.1, read as the reverse complement.
GTTATATTCTATAAATCTGATACTTGGAACTGGCCAGGTGCAATATGTGGAAAGAAACTTTACTGGTGAATGATAAGGCTCTTTTCACACGTTTTTTAAAACGAGGATCAACAAGACCCCAAAACATTTTCTAAAAATGAAGGTATTTTAGAAGTATTCTAAAGAAGGATTTTATTCTCCCTTTAATGTGAATGTCTATGTGCCTCTGAACATATAAAAATCTGAAGCTTTCCCTACCCCCCTTAAAATTACACTGCATATGTGCTCAAGGTTAATTTTATTATAAATGATTATAGAAAGCCCCCAGGTTACAACTTAAATTTGTTAAGTTAATTCAACTTATGTAAGTTGGAACAGGTACTTTAACCTATTAAACGCAACTTAGAGGTTTATCTTAACATAGTATTTATTTCTACCTTTCTGTGCATATAAATATTTAAACATTTTCAAACCTACAGAATCTATCTCATTTGTAACCCAGGGACTCCCTGTGATGGATATTTTAGAAGTTTGTGAGACTAATAGTGGTGTGAGAGATATTCTCAATCTCTCTTCTTGAAATTTCAACAAATTGAACAACTATAATGCAGTAAAGGAATTCCAGCTGGGCTCACAGATGTGCCTGAAAGATACACATAACAAATGGACTAAAGGTGGGGACTTATTGAAAAGGGGGTGGAAGATAAAATGCATTTGCAGTGGGCTCTGGAGAGGAGACAAACCTGGAGTGACTAGCTTTTTGTTTGTTTGTTTTCTCTGCTTGACTACAGGGTAGAGGGAAGTTCAGGCTGTCTGGGTTTTGTCTGAGCCATATGGAGAGGGTAATCCAGAATGACTGGGTCTCCTCTCACTGGAGGAGTGGTGAGATAGAGGGGAAGAGGAGGAAAAATTAAACCAAAATGGCCAGAATGTGGGGTCACAGCCAGTGTTCCTGTGGTCTGCCTGCAGTCCACACTCAGAAGACACAAGAAAACTAAAGTATAACCTCCCCCATCCTCTCAGATCCTGACTCTCTCACTTCAAGATATGGAAAATGGCAGAGACAAACCCCACAGCTAGGTCTTTAGAGTCACTGTCACCCCTGAAGAACAGAGCTGCTGTGTATCTACTCTCCAGATCTGCTGAAACTGGGGAGGAGAGCATGCAAGCCTGAGATTGCTATTGCTAGAGGTGTAAAGCATGAAAGCCAAAGCTCTAAAGCCAAAGCTTTAAAGCCTTCACAACATGCCCCACCAAACAATGTGACTGCAGCCCCACCTACATTATAGCAAGAGCATCTCAGCAGAGGACAGGACAAGAATTTCACAGAGCTAAAACTTGTAATACAGCAACACTTACTAGAAGAAACCTCTCAAAACCAAAATTTATTTATTTTTATTATTGAAAGACTCTTGCATGTGCTCAGACAGGGAATCATCTGGCAAGTCCCTATGGGGTGATGCCCTGCCCATATAAGACCATTGCTCAGATCTTCAGCAACCAAGATATTTTACTACCCAAGGCAAGGCCATGATGCCATCCTCAGCATCCACAGCCAACTTGCTCAAATGATTCATGGCTGTAGGGTGGTGGGGAGAGAGAAAGAGAGAAGGGAGAGGGGTAGGAAAGCAGATGGTCACTTCTCTTGTGTACCCCAACCAGGATTTGAGCCCAAAACTTCCACAAACCAGGCTGAAGCTCTACTGCTAAGCCACCTACCCAGGGCTTTATATTTTTCCTTCTTTTTCTTTCTCCTTTGAATTTCATTTTAATTTTTATAGTTTATTCTTATTTTGGGGGGTGTTTTGTTTTTTATTTTCTTTGTTTTTGATCTTTGTTTTCTATGCTTTTTCTTTATTACTTGTATTGTTTTAAATTTCTGTATTTTTATTATATTTCTTAAATTTTTATTTTTTAGTTGTTTTTCTTTTTGTTACAGTTTTTGCCAATATCATTTTCAAATGGCATTAAGAAAGAACAAATCAAATATCATGGATACATAAGATAAAGACATAGTTCAGAAAGAAAATAAAAAATCTCCAGAAAAAAATCTGTCACATGAAAACCAGGGAGTTAAATGAGGGATTTCAGAATGAAAGTTCTGATAAAAACAAGATGCAAGAAAACACCAATAGGCAACTTAATGAGCTCAGCAAGGAAACAAAAACTTTAAAAACACAGATGAAGAACACAATACATGAATTAAAGATTGAAATAGCAAGTTTAGCTAATAGACCAAAACATAGAGAGGAAATAATCAGTGACATTGAAGATAGGCAACTACAGATGCTACAGAGAGGACACTCACGAATTAAAAAACTGAGGAAACTCTACAAGAACTGACTGAGTCCCTCAGAAAGAGAAATATAAGAATAATAAATATATCAGAAGAAGAAGAGAGGGAGAAGGGAATGGAGAACATATTCAAACAAATAATAGATTAAAACCTCCCAACCCTATAGAGTTAGATCTCCAAATCCAACAAGCAAACAGAATACCAAGTTACCTCAACCCAAACAGACCTATTCCAAGGCACATTGTAATACCTGTCAAAAATCAATGACAAAGAGAGAATCTTCAACACAGCTAGAGGAAAGAACATAACATATAAATGAAGGCCCATTAGGTTATCATGAGACTTCTCAGCAGAAACTCTACAAGCCAGAAGACAGTGGACCCAAACATTCAAAGTACTGAAAGAGAGGAATTACCAGACAAGAATACTATATCCACCAAAGTTATCCTTCAAATATGAAGGAGAAATATAAACTTTTACAGACATTCAGAAGTTGAGAGACTTTATCACCAGTAAACCCCAACTGCAAGAAATACTCAAGAGGGTTATTAGACCAGATACAAAGAACAAGAAATCAAAATTACAAGTAAAAGCCCCAACAAAGTCACCATAAAAACAAAGATAATTAGCCTGACCAGACAGTGGCGCAGTGGATAGAGCATCGGACTGGGATGTGGAGGACTGAGGTTCAAGACCCTGAGGTCACCAGCTTGAGCGCAGGCTTATCTGGTTTGAGCAAGGCTCACCAGCTTGAGCCCAAGGTAGCTGGCTCAAGTAAGGGGTCAGTCTGCTGTAACTCCCCCGGTCAAGGCACATATGAGAAATCAATCAATAAACAACTAAGGAGCCACAACAAAGAATTGATGTTTCTCATCTCTCTCCCTTCCTGACTGTCTGTCCCTATCTGTTCCTCTCTCTGACTCTGTCTCTGCCACACACACACACACACACACACACACACAGAAACAAAAAAGAGAAAGAAAAAAGATAATCAGTGACAACAATAACATAAAAGGGGAGAGGATAAAGACCTGCAATAGCAAATGACAATGGAATGCAGAAGCACTTATAAAACAAAAAACTCTTGTACATATGAACATTTTTCTTTTAAGACCCTAATGGTAACCACTCCCCTCCCCCAAAAAAATCACTACTGAAATACACAGCTTAAAACAAGAACAGGCAAAAAAGTATGGTATACTACCCCCAAAATAAACAAAAACAAAACAAAAAAATACCTGACAGAAACAAGAGAAGAACCAAACAAGACACAGAGCTACCAGAAAACAAAACATAAACGGCTACAGGAAATCCTCAGGTGTCAATAATTACCTAAATATAAATGGACTGAACTCATCAATAAAAAGGCACAGAGTAGCAGATTGGGTCAAAAAACAAAACCCAACCATATGTTGCCTTCAAGAGACACATCTAAGCTGCAAGGAGAAAAGATTCAAAGTGAAAGGTTGGAAAAGGGTTCTCCAAGCAAACAACATCCAAAGAAAAGCAAGTGTAGCCATACTTACATCTTACAAGGCTGACTTAAAGACAACAAAGGTAATCAGAGACAAAGATGGATATTTCATAATGATAGAGGGGACATTGTATCATGAACTTAATACATATGCACCGAACCAGGGAGCTCCAAAATATATGACATCTAATAACTCAGTGGTGGATAAACTGTGGCTCGTGAGCCACATGCGGCTCTTTGGCCCCTTGAGTGTACCTACCTATATAGTTTAAGTGTAAAAAATTTGGCTCTCAAAAGAAATTTCAATCATTCTACTGTTGATATCTGGCTCTGTTGACTATGAGTTTGCCGACCACTGTACTAACTGATCTAAAAATAAAAGCAGACAAAAACACAATTATACTTGGAGAATTCAACACACCATTGATGACTTTAGATAGGTCATACAAAAGAAAAACCAGTAAAGAAATATTGGCCTTAAATTACACACTAAAACCAAATGGACATAGTAGACATTTACAGGAAATTTATCCCAAAACGTCAGATTATACATTCTTCTCCAGTGTGCATGGACATTCTCAAGGATAGACCATGTGTTGGGCCACAAAACTAACATCAACAAATTCAGAAGGATTGAAATTATATAGAGCATTTTTTTCTGACTCTCAGGCTTTAAAATTAGAATTCAGCTGGAAAAAGAAGGTAAAGAAACCCGTAAAAATGTGCAAATTAAACATACTTCTAAAAAAATTAATGGGTCAAAGAAAAATAAGAGCAGAGAGCAAAAGATATATACAAACAAAAATGACAGCACAACATATCAAAAGTTTTGGGTTACAGTGAATGCAGTAATAAGAGGAAGTTTATATCATTACAGGCTTATATCAAGAAACAAGAGATCTCAAGTAAACATCTTAACAACACATCTTAAGGAACTAGAAAATAAATAAAGGCAAACCAAAGTCAGTAAAAGAAAGGAAATAGTAAAAATTAGAGCAGGACTAAATGAAATAGAAAACAAAAAAACTATAGAGAAAATTAATACAACAAAGAGCTGGTTCTTTGAAAAGATCAAAAAAATTGACAAACCACTGGCTAGACTCACTAAGGAAAAAAGAGGAGGGACTCATATTAAAAAATCCAAAATGGGCCTGACCTGTGGTGGTGCAGTGGATAAAGCGTCGACCTGGGAACACTGAGGTCGTCAGTTCAAATCCCTGCACTGGTCTGGTTCAGGCACATATGGAAGTTGATGCTTCCACCTCCTCCCCCTTTCTCTCTTTCTCTCTCTCTCACTCTGTGTCTCCTCTCTAAAATGAATTTTAAAGAATTAAAAAAATATCCAAAATGAAAGAGAAATTACCACAGATGTCACAGATATACAAAGAATCATAGTAGAATACTGTGAAAAATTATATGCTACCAAATTCAACAACGTAGAGGAAAGGGATAAATTCCTAGAACTATACAATATTCCTAGACTGAGTCATGATAAAGTACAAAACCTAAATAAACTTATAAGCAGGGAAGAAACAGAAACAACTATCAAAAACCTTCCTCCAAAACAAAAGTCCAGGACCAGATGGCCACAATAGTAATAAATTCTACCAAACATTCAAAGAAGATTTGGTACCTATCCTTCTCAACATCTTCCAAAAAACAGAAAAAGCAATACTCCCTAATATATTTTATGAGACCAATATAACCCTCATACCAAAACCTGGAAAGGACAACACACGCACACACACACACACAAAAAAAAACTAGGATCTCTAATTGTCGCTGTGACAATGAACTACTTGGGGAGACCAAATGACATGCTCCAAGGGTCTGAGGCAAGGCAACAGCCCTGGGCAGCAGACCAAAGGACTGAAGGCCCATTCCCAGCCTTACTCCAATATTTATTAGCCAGGACAAATACTCAAGGAAGCAGAGAGCAGAATTTTTCAAGGAGTGAAGTAAAGTACAAGGAACATGCTGACTCCTAATCTCTGTTCTAAGAGCCTAAGCATTACTTGTTGCTGAATCTTATCCCACTGTTTTGCTGTTTCCAGCACACACTGTTTCCAGTACAGGTCAGAGAGGCCCCTGGACTCTCATCCACTCATTACTTTCACCCTAACATACCTGTCTCTAATTGTTACCCTAACTCTGCAGGTTTTCACAGCATATTCCCGCATCTAGTGAATACAGATGCAAAAATCCTAAACAAAATACTAGCAAATCAAATACAACAACACATTGAAAAAATACTTCAAAATCAAGTGGGATTCATTCCAGGATCATAAGGATGGTTCAACATACAGAAATTGATTAATACAACACATCAACAAAACAAAGAACAAAAATCATATGGTCCTATTAATAGATGCATAAAGGGTATTCAATAAGATACAACATCCATTTATGTTTAAAACACTCAATAAAATTGAAATAGAAGGGAACTACCTCAATATAATAAAGGCCATATATGACAAATTATCAACTAATATCATACAAAATGATGGAAAAAAAAGGGTTCTCCTCTAAAATCAGGAAAAAGAAAAGGCTGCCCACCCTCTCCACTCTTATTCAACATAGTTCTTGAAGTTTTAGCCAGAGTAATCAGGCAAGAGAAAGAAAAGGTATCCATATTGGCAAAGAAGTAAAGGCATCACTTTTTGCATGACATGACTCTATATATAGAAAACCCCAAAGACTCCACCAAAAAACTATTAGAAACAATAAACCAATACAGTAAAGTTGCAGAGTACAAAATCAATATATGTACAAAAGTCTATTGCTTTCCTATATGCCAACAATGAAACTTCAGAGAATAAACTCAAAAACAACAATTCCGTTTACAATTGCAACAACAAAAAATAAAATACCTAGGAATAAACTTAACAGAGGATGTGAAGGACCTATATACTGAAAACTACAAAACATTATTGAAAGAAATGGAAAAAAACAGAATGAAATGAAAATATTATGTGTTCATGGATCAGAAGAACCAACATAGTTAAAATGGACATATTATCCAAAGCAATATACAAATTTAATGCAATTCCATTAAAATTCAAATATCATTTTTTTAAGAAATAAAACAAAAATTAACAATTTTGTATAGAACCATTTAAAAACCCAAATAGCCAAAGCAATCTTGAGGAAAAAGAATGAAGCTGGAGGTATGACACTAGCTTACTTCAAGTTATACTACAGAGCCACAATAATCAAAACAGCATGGTATTGGCAGAAAAACAGACATACAGAACAAAGAAACAGAATCAAGAGCCCAGAAATAAAACCACATATATATGGAGAAATCATCTTCGACAAAGAAGCCAAAAACACACAATGGAGAAAAGAAAGCCTCTTCAATAAATGGTGAAAGGGTGGGTACTTGAAATACCGGGTGACTTTTATAAACTATTATTGTCTAACAACTATGCTGTAGACCTGAAAGTAAAAATAATACTGAATATAAACTGTAATTGAAAAATAAAATTTAAGAAAAAAATGAGACAATCTTTGATCCTTATACAGAAAATGGGATTTTATGAGTGTCTTTCTATAAGAGAAAAAACTTACCCAAATAAACTGTTTATTAGCCTTATCACATTTACTTAGCAACTTGACAGTCACAAATGAAAAGTGAAGATAAAATAAAAATGAGTAAGACTGACCAGTGATGGCTCAGTAGATAGAGCAACAACCTGGGAGCTCAGCATATCCCAAGATTGCCAGCCAGAGCATCAGATCATCTGGCTTGAACGCAGGGTCATTGGCTTGAGCCAAAAGATCCCCAGGTTAAGCAAGGGGTCACTGGCTTGGCTTGAACCCCCAGAAAACACATGTATGAGAAGCAACCAATGAGCGACTAAAGTGATGCAACTAGAAGTTGATTCTTCTCATCTCTCTCCTCCCTTTCTACCCTCCTGTTTCTCTCTCAAATAAAATAAAAATAAAGAATGAAAAATGATACTCAGAGAGATTAGGCAATGAGGTTAAAAAACAAGAGGGTCAGATTTGGGGAAGGAGGGACCTCCATGCCATGTATACCCTGCTGAAAGTGTGTTGTTACAAAAAAATACGGGAGCGAGGAATAGAAACAAAATATCTACTGGCAATATTTAAACCATTTAAATTAAAAAATGTACTAAACTAAACTAAAAGAAAACTGATTTTAGGTACTAAAATCCAAGAATAAAAGTATAGGAAATCAGTCAATAAAATAATCTAAAGCTACAAGTCTTCACTGAGTTCCATAAACAAATCTTTTGGACCACAGTATCATGTTAAAATTTAATTTAAATTTTAAAGCTCTCTAATTAGAAGATGACTCCTGCAATGTGTGTGGATGGATGGGTGGATGGGTGGACAGATGGATGGACGGACACAGACACATACAATTTCAAAACATTTATTTGCCATTCACTACTTTGCAACAATTCTCCCAATTTAGTTGGGATAAGAGGTGATTTCTGTTAAAGTCAAAGTAGAGAATGAGTCAAGAGAAAACCGTATCTGGAGTGAGAATCCTTTAATACCTATAGTCATTTTCAGAGAACAATAAATATATAAATCCAAGCAATAAATGTAACAGTAATATTTTCCTTACATACAGAAAGTGCCTACTTTTACACAAGTTAACAGGCAAATACTTTCACCAGAAATCAGCAGTGGGAAAAGCTACACAACAGAAGAAAATTGCAAATAAAATAAATTATTTCACTACAGAGATTCACACTCCAGGTGTCGCATTACAGGTGAAATGGGAAGGCTGGAGAGCACAGCTCAGCTTCGGGCAGCAGCAGTCTGTGGTTGCTCAGATTGGAGCTGTTTACCAAGATATTCCCTAAAAAAATTAAATAACAAGATAAATTAGAATTTAAACAAGAATCTCTTTCAAAATCAAAGCACAATATACAATGTCATATAATATCAAAAATTAATAAACTAGCCCTAGAAAACAAATCTTTTCCAAATTTCAAAAGTACCTATATTGTATAAATTTCAAACACTCTATTTAAGTCATTACACACACAAGTAGTTCTGCATATGATTACACGGCAATGTAATTACTTCTCGGGTGAAGTCTACTTTACTATTTAGGAGAAAAGCCTTATTTACTGCTATTGCCAGTTATGCAATGTAAGAAGTTTAAAAATCAACTTAAGGCCCTGACCAGCTGGCTCAGTGGATTGAGCATAGGCCCAGCGTGTGATGTCCCAGGTTCGATCCCTGGTCAGGGCCTATATGAGAAGCGACCATTCGCTTCTCGTCCCCTCCTTCTCCTCCTTCTCTCCCTCTTCCCCTCTCACAGCCAGTGGCTCAATTGGTTTAAGCATGGGCCCTAGGTGGGGGTTGCCAGGTGGATCCCAGTCAGGGTGCATATCTCCCCTCTCCTCTCTGTCGCTACTCTGGAGGAGCTGCAGCGAGGGAATATCTGTGACTACATAGGTTTGTTTGGTTGTGTTTTGTTGGGGGCAGGGGAGTGAAATACAGTATTTATTGCAAAAGTTCCAGATCTTATACAATTTTACTATGTATACCTAAGGAATTAAACTGAAATCAGATATGTTTCATTTCAAGAGGCCCTTCAAATATTCCAGTTTCGAATGCTGGACTACTTAGAGTAAAGAACAGCAGAACATGCCACCCTCACTCATGCCACTTGGCATATTGATAAGTTTAAGGTGTAGGCAACTGAAAAACAGCAAATGCAGGCAGAGGCTTTCTCTGAATTCCTTACCTGCCTAAAGATAGATCCTCCCCAAAAGACTTAATTGTCATAAGCTCCCCACAAGAGACTAGAAGTTCACACCACACCCAGTGAAACTTTGTCACAAACTATCCCCCATCTATTCTTCTAAGGGCCCACCCATCTTTCCTAAAAATCATTTATTTTGCCCTCCTCCCCCTCTCCCTAAATTAAGATGTAATTTAAGGCTAAATTCTACATCAACCTCTTTGAGTTACTCGTTTTATTCCTGGGTATATCCCATGTATACAAAAGGTACACATGTTAAAAACTGTTTTACTTTTGTTAAGCTGTCATTTTTTAAAGGTGTCTCAGCTTAGGACTCAGAAGAGCGGAGGAAAAAATTTTTCTCCCATATAAGTGATCTCAGAAAACATTTAAAAAATGTACTTGACACCATTCCACTTTTCAGTTATAATCAGCCGTGATTCTTTCAGTAAAGAACTCTGTTCTAAATATAAGTTTCCAAGACAACTGGTGAGAGAACATGGCTAAACCTTCCAGAGTTCCATTCTGTGACTGCTATGTGACCAGAAAGGGTCCTTGAGATTTGGCCACACACACAGGGTCGCATCTGCTCCATCCCTTACAGAGACATGCAAGGGTGGTTCATTTCCCATACCAGATTTAACTAGTCTCTCAGGAACAACAGCAAACACCTGGAGGTGAGAAAGATGAATGATTTCTTTAAAGAAGAGACATTGGGTCAAAGTAAAAGGATATTAAAACAGCAAAAGTCAGCGGTTCTGGCAGAGAATTGAAAATATGCCCCACCACAGCTTCTTCCCCACCTGTCTCCTGCTCCTTTGCTCTGCTGGTCAAATGTATTTATTATGGATAATATGCTCTACTATACTCTCATTTTTTTCCTATACACAAAGAGACTCTAAGGTACCCACTTCTTCATGATCTAAGTGCCTGGCGTGTAGAAACCAGGGCCTCCTTTCCTCTGTCTGTTAACTAGGGATTATGCAATTTAGGATTAAGGCAAAGGACAGGACACGTATAAAATGTAAAATGTTTAACCGAGAACCTGCATATCAAGAGCCCCAGATGGAACTTTGTGAGCCTAACTTGAGGTACTATAGGTCATAAAATGCCAAAAGTATAACAGGAGAAGAATCCAGATGGGACTCATATAAGAATCTAATCTCCTCCCCAGGTTTTCTTGAAATTATTATGTTTGCTATAGCATGTAAGGTTGTTAAAATATCAGAATACTGAACTGAAGCTCAACTGAAAAAGCTACTGTATTACAGCAAGAGGACCTAGACCAGTGTTTTTTAACTGCGGGTCCATGGAGCAGTACCTGTCTGTAAAAGAGTTAACCACCCTGATGTTAATCTTCATACATCGTCAGGGTGGTTAACCCTTTTGTAGCCTGGCACAAAATTTCTGGTGGACTGTCAATGGTCCACGAACCAACGGTTGAAACACACTGTTCTAAAGTATGCTGGGAGAGCTTTCACAGGAGTTAAGGTGTACATTTAAGTGGCACATCCATTTCTGTCACTGTGGTAGAGAGTCTGTAGAGTTGAAAATTGGACATCCTTATCAGGGAGACTCATTCGCATGGTGGTACAGTTTTTAAAAATTACTGTCTCTGGAGAGCCATGAGCTAGCATCACATCCCCTTCATGAAAAGCAAAGTAAAGCCCTGGACAACTGGCTGAGCAGTAGAGTGTCGGCCTGGCATGTGGAATCCAGGGTTTGATTCCCAGTTAGATTTGGCCACACACACAGTTAGAGCACACAGGAGAGGCAACTATCTACTCCTCACTCCCTCCTCTCACCATCTTTCTCTTCCCCTCCCATAGCCATGGCAGTGAAGTTGGCCCCAGGCACTGAATGAGGATGGCTCCATGGCCTTGGCCTCAGTAAAATAGCTCAGTTGCTGAGCAATGGAGCTGTGGTCCAGGAGGACAGAACATCACCTGGTAGGGGATTGCCAGGTAGATCCCAGTCGAGGTGCATGTGGGAGTCTGTCTCTCTGCCTCCCCATCTCTCATTTAATAAAAAATAAAAATAAAGGGAAAAAAAAGTAAGGCATTGTTCTATCTGTGTCTTAAGGCTGAAAATGCACATGGAATAACTATCCTGAAATCCTTAGCATATATATTATATTCATTTGGAAAATCTGTAACAACTGCAGGATGCCACTTCATTTTCCAACACAATCTAAATTCAAAGATTAACAGATTAGCAGTATCCCTTCTCAAGAGGTGATCCATGGAATTAAAAAAAAAGAAAAAGCTAGTGATTCTAAAAATAGAGTCTATTTACGTGAGTTTTGGTCCTAAGAGGGAGAAATGTACAGTTTAAAAGCAACTGCATCAGTCTATTGAAAAGTCTATAAAATCGATTAAGGCAAAATTCCCAACAACAAAGTTATTTCTCCTATAGGAATTCCAGTAATCAAATCTTCTTAAACTAGCTATAAGATATAAATATCAAATTGCCAAGTCCAGAGTTTATCTCTTGCTATGTTCAAGAATAGTCCCATACCTGTCACTACCAGCTTTATAATTAGATCAGCAATGTCACCCACATTTTATCCTTTCCTAACATAGGGTTATGACATGCCAAAGTGTCAGGGTAAGCAGCAAATGCTCCTTTCCTTCTATTTATATTTCATATTTTAAGGCAGTTTTTTTAGAGCAGTTTTAGGTTCACAAATAATTGAGAGGATGATACAGAGATTTCCTAGACATACCCAGCCCCCCCACATGTATAGCCTTTCCTATTATCAACCTGACCCACTACAGTGACACATTTGTTATCAAGGGTGAACCTACACTGAAACGTTATAATCAACCAAAGTTTACATCAGGGTTCGCTCTTGGTGTTCTCCAGTCCACGGATTTGGACAAATGTATAATGACATATATCCATCATTATAATATTTCTCAGAGTATTTTCTTTTTTGGAGAGGGGGACAGATAGATACAGAGAGAGGGACAGATAGGGACAGACAGACAGGAAGGGAAAGAGATGAGAAGCATCAAATCTTCGTTGTGGCTCTTTAATTGTTCATTAATTGCTTTCTCATATGTGCCTTGATCAGGGGGCTACAGCAGAGTAAGTGACCCCGCGCTCAAGTCAGCAACCTGGGGATTTCAAACCTGGGTCCTCTGTGTCCAAATAATATTCCACTGTCTGAATGTATGACAGTTTATCTATTCACCTACTGAAGGATATATTGGTAGCTTCCAGGTTTGGCAAATATGAATAAAGCTGTTCTAATAGACAAACCTATACATTTTCTTTTACATATAATAACCTGTTTATAATTTATGTTTTCTCTAAAATGATTTTAAGACAAAGTAATTTATACTCGCTATTTCCTTCAAATCAGGAGCTCAATTTTCTGTTGTAAAGTTTCAACTTAAGCCTGACCAGGTGGTGGCGCAGTGGATAGAGCGTCGGACTGGGATGTGGTAGATCCAGGTTCGAGACCCCAAGCTCGCCAGCTTGAGCGCGGGCCCATCTGGCTTGAGCAAAAGCTCGTCAGCTTGGACCCAGGGTGGCTGGCTCCAGCAAGGGGTTGCTCGGTCTGCTGAAGGCCCGCGGTCAAGGCACATGTGAGAAAGCAATCAATGAACAACTAAGGTGTTGTGATGGCAACGAAAACTAATGATTGGTGCTTCTCACCTCTCTCCGTTCCTGTCTGTCTGTCCCTATCTATCCCTCTCTCTGACTCTCTGTCCCAGTAAAAAAAAAAAAAGTTTCAACTTAATTTATTTCAGGAAACTAAATGGTTCCTATATGTCATAATATAAAAAGTCTATTCTTATAGCTCCAATTTTTTTAAAAGTATATGTTTAATATTTTAAATCCAAGATAACTAAAATTTTATTTCCACAGAGATAATAAATCAACAAGGTTAAAGTAAATCATGGCTACTAAATCCTGAGTAGATACTATTCTATCATGCTACCAAGAAGAACTTCAGTATTATTTAAAGAGCAGAGAGACCCAAACAACTAACATGTTCTGCTATCATCCAACAAATATCTTCTGCATACTAGAAATCCTAAGATATTAAAAAGAGAGAGAGAGGCATGAGAAACATTATTTCAAAGAGACTACAAATGATAAAAAGGTGTGGTTTTTCTAATGCATGATGTAGGTACTTGGGGAAGGAGAAACAGGTCTTTCATTGCCAGGTTATAAATCACTACTTGTAAAAACATATTTAATTGAATATTTTAGGTTTTTGTTACAGTGACAATGAACTACACAAAGACCAGATGACATGCTGTAGGCAAAAGCCTCGGTCAGCAGACCAAAGGACTGAAGTCCTGTCCCCAGCCTTACTCAGATATTAGCCAGCATAAATAACTAAAGGAAACAGACAGCAGAAGTTTTCAGGGGGTGAAGTAAAGTACAATGAACATGCTGACTTCTAATCTCTGTTCTGAGAGCCTTAACATTTCTTGTTACTGAATCTTATCCTGCTGTTTTGCTGTTTCCAGCAGGCACTATTTCCAGTATGGGTCCAAGAGGACCCTAGACTCTCATCTGCTCAGGGCTTGCACCCTAAGGCACCTCACTGTCTTTAATTCTCATCCTAACTCTGCATATTTTCATAGCAGATTCCTACAGGCTTTTAAATATTTTAAGCTACTATGATTTAAGTTATATAAATCATTTCTCTACTTCACCATTAAATGGGCACAACAAGCAAAGTAATTAACTGAGAGAGAAATCGCCCATATTACTTTAAAAGCCAAGATACCAAAATAAAATGAGTAAATACTATTAATTTAGTCTTTAAAATTTAAAGATTATGATGGCAGTTATATTTACTTTATGAAAATACTTATAACTCATATTCTGTCTACTTCTAAAAAAGATTTGGAAAGATATTAACTTAAGTCTTAGGAATCAGGCAAAGTTTTCTTAGAAGTCATTTTCCTAACACCTATGAAGTCACTTTCACTTTCACTGGCAACAGAATCATCATTTTAAACCTAAAGTCAATTCAGAAATTGGAGATGGAAAGGCATTTCTTTTTATCAACAAAGAGCCATGAGCAGTATAGGCAGTGATTAAATGAAGCAAAATGAAGGGAGAGCCAGGTAATCAGCCTCCTGGGGCCAATCCATTAGTCCCCACGTGCAGGAAAGGAACATCTGATTGCTGGGCAAGAGATACACAGAGCCAGCTTTTCTGCACAAAAGTCAGGGGGTGGTAGGAATAAAGAGGGAGAAGAGATTTTCAAAAATTAAATAATTCAGCCAGCTGCAGATGTGGAAGCTAAAATCAGAAATGACAAGGACTTGGGATGAAAAAGAAAAAAAAAATAATAGGGATAGTAAACAACAGATACTGACAATGAAAATAGAGAAGAGAAATAGGGGCTAGCTTCCCAGCAATGCCATCCGAATACCAAAGCAAAGACCTGACAAGTATTTGTACAGGACTCTTACTGTGTACGGGGAGGGAGTACGACAACTGTACGCCCTGGTATCAGGCTCCCAAGTATGCCTTACTGAACAGTATGATAGAGTAATACCAAATTTGGTATTAGGGGTCACACAGATCCACATTCACATCTAATTGCCATAAATTGGAGAACTTGGACAATTACTTAACCACCCTTATGCACTGAACTCATATCTATAAAATGAAAATCTGGCAGAGAGGTGTAAAGATTGAAAAAGATAATATAACGCCCCTTGCTAGTGCATCAATAATATGAATTTACATGGTCTTAAATAGAATTGTTCCACTCTGCCTCCATCTGCTATCTATGGCACATCCAACAATTGATAAAGAGTGCAAAATATTCAGTACATCTTTAAGGAATTGTATTGCTTCCTAAACAAAACATATCCCCTCAAATTATAAGTGTAGAACAGAAGAAGTTAGATCTTTAGCTATGAGAAAACAATTATTCAGCATAAATTAGAGATTTACCCTCCCCAATTTATCAGTTCATTTCAATGAATATTTATTTGCTAAATTAGGCCAGACAACAGAGTTTTTATCTCATCAGTAGAAGGGGTATTTGGCTGGGAAGTTTATCTACAAATTTCATAGTAGACAGTTCCTACCTAGTTACCTTTCCCTAACTCACTATCTCATCTGCCTCTTCATTACCATTCAAATTCTGTTTCTCCTTCATTAAGTAAAGAAGACAAGGGACCAAGGAACAGGCCCAGCAGGAATCAAAGGAACTTACCATGCCCAGATTAGGAAGGGCATACCCAAACTGAGCGAGCCAAAAGCAGAAAGCTCAATGTAGGAAGAAACTGAAGTTCTGCCAGCTTGCTATGGAGCTACCATGACATGGTTTGGGGCAGGAAAGCCAGTTTACAGAAAAGAATAACTAGAAGAGCTGTAAACATGAGAAACCACGCGGCCACATGGAAAGGGAGATAGGAAAAGCTGCCTTGCTTCCTGCCTTTGGTTCCCAGTTTCACTGGAACTGTGTGACTTCGCCTAGTATTAGATTCTGTGGGCTACAATGACATTCTTACAATTTATCTTCTTATATTTAAGCTAACTTGAGTGGGTTTTTGTTTCCTGCAAACACACCATTCCTGGTGAAGATAAAGAAGAAAAAAAGCCGTGGCTGGTTGGCTCAGCAGTAGAGCGTCAGCCAGGCGTGTGGAAGTCCCGGGTTTGATTCCTGGCCAGGGCATACAGGAGAAGCGCCCATCTGCTTCTCCACCCTTGACCCTCTCCTTTTTCTCTGTCTCTCTCTCTTCCTCTCCCGCAGCCAAGGCTCCACTGGAGCAAAGTTGGCCCATGCGCTGAGGATAGATGGCCCCCACTACAGGCACTAGAATGGCTAAGAGGAACTGGGAACATCCCCCATCTGGGGGGCAGAGCATCGGCCCCTAGTGGGCTTGTGGGTGGATCCTGGTCAGGGCACATGCAGGAGTTTGTCTCTGCCTCCCCTCCTCTCACTAAATTAATAAAAAATAATCATATGGAGTGTTTTAATTACATGATTATTAGCACTAGAAGGTTAAAACTTACATTTGGGTTTTTATCTTCAATTCAGTTCATAAGTAATTATTTTAATCACTGTGTTTATGGCTATGTACTAACAATAACTAAAATATCCTAAGCAGTATAAACTAAGGGTATATACAGGGCACGTGCAGGAGTCTGTCTCACTATCTACCCTTCTCTCACATAAAGATTTTTTTTCTCTACTGGCAGAGGGAGAAATGTCAACATCCTATTTCATACCTATCCTTTCTCCCCCTCCCACAATCAACAGCTTGATTGGTTTGAGTGTCAGTCTCAAGTGCTGAGGATTGGCTCAGCTGGTCCCAGCAAGTCAGCCTCAAGTGCTAAAAATAGCTCAGTTGATTTGGAGCATCAGCTCCAGATGGCGGTGTAGGGGTGGGGGTGGAGGGGTTGCCAGGTGGATCCCAAACAGGGTACATGTGGGAGTCTGTCTCACTATCTACCCTTCCTCACATAAATTCTTTTTCTCTACTAGCAAAGGGGAAAAGGTCAACATCCTAGTTTATACCTATCTTTTCTTTCACATCAGAAAATGAATTTTTTAAAAAAGCTGAACCCAACAATAAATTCTTCAAAAGAAAAAAACTATTAAAATAAAATTGTTTTTTTTTAATTGTTTTTTATTAACAAAATAAGACTTACACTTCAGCAACCCTAATTTCAACAAAAAAGGAAAATAAAACTGTTTCAAAGAAACCTTAGAAAAACATCTGGCATGCCTGACTGGTGGTGGCGCAGCAGACAGATTGTTGACCTGGGACGCTGAGGTCCCAGGTTTGAAACCTCAAGGTTGCCAGCTTGAGCACGGGCTCATTTGACTTGAGTGCAGGGTTGCCAGCTTGACCATGGGATCATAAACATGATCCCATGGTTGCTGGCTTGAACTAGAGGTCATTGGCTTGGCTGGAGCATTAAGGATATGAACAAAGCAAAAGTTTCAGCCCATCAAATGCTGCCAGTACTAGCTCTGAAATCTATCACAAGTCATTCACTTCTTATCTTAGTTTTCTAGCTGTAGTCCAAGCTACTAACCATCTTTACTCTAGATCAGTGATTTTCAATTGCTGGTATGCCAGAAATTTTGTGCCAGTGCACCAGTGTAGAACCATTGGGTGTATAATCTTTACACAATATCAGGGTGGTTAACTCTTTCATGGACTGGCACGGTATTTCTGTTGGTCCAGCACTAGTCCACCAACTAGTGGTTGAAAAACCCTGCTTAGACCACAATAAGAACCTACTAAAACATTCTTCTTGCTTTCATACTTACCTCTGTCAACCCATTCTCCATAGAGTAGCCTAAGAACTCTTTTTAAAAACATAATTCACATCTTGCCGTTCCCTGTTAAAAAAATCTCTCAGTGGCTTTCAATTCCTCTTATAAAAGAGTCAAATGATAGCCTATAAGCCCCTATCGCAGTGGTTCTTAACCTGGGTTCTGTCGAACCCTAGGGGTTCGATGAGTCGGTCTCAGGGGTTCGGAGAAGCCTCTGCCACGGAGGCCAGAATAAAGTAATACCGTAATTTGTTGAGTTCATGCACTTTGTTGGTTTTGTTCTTTGAGCAAGGTGATGTTCATGCACGGCTCATTTTGTGCACCAGTAAAAAAACATATACCTATGTCTTGAATTTGGAAAAACAAATCTTATTTTATTTATCACTAAAGAAGGGTTCGGTGAATGCGCATATGAAACTGGTGGGTTCAGTACCTCAAAAAAAGTTAAAAACCGCCTGATCTGTGGTGGCGCAGTGGATAAAGCGTCGACCTGGGAACACTGAGGTCGCCAGTTCAAAACCCTGCACTGGTCTGGTCAAGGCACATATGGGAGTTGATGCTTCCAGCTCCTCCCCCCTTTCTCTCTTTCTCTCTCTCTCTCTCTCTCTCACTCTGTGTCTCCTCTCTAAAATGAATAAAATAAAAAAAAAAAAAAAAAAAAAAAAGGTTAAAAACCACTGCCCTATAGAATTAAATCTCTGCCAACCTCTCCTCGCCCATTTGTTTCATTCTGTCCTCATTCCTTTGTTCACATTTGAGGTTCTCAACCTTGGCACTACTGACATACTGGGCAAGTTTTTGGCTGTGGGAACTGTCTGTGCATTGTGGGGTATTTAGCAGCATCCCTGGCCTCTACCCACTAGGTACCAATAGCACCATCACTCCCAGTTGTATGTCTCCAGGCTGCTTTTAAAGAAGCCAAACTCATTCCTGCTTCATGGTTTTTTACCCTCCCATTCTCTCTATCTGAAATATTACCCCCAATACTTGAGGTGCATGACTGGTTCCTTATTAAGTCAGCCTCGCTATTTCGGACTACTCAGAGAGGCCGCCTCTAATCAGGTTATGTAAAGTTACACCCACTTCCATCATATTTGTAGCACAGCACTTAACATAAGAGTACAAAATAAGTGCTCAAAAAGTAGTTGTTGCAAGAATACATAAATGTCAGTATTTATAGTAGTTAATATGTAATGCCACAGCAGCACCTGGATATTCTCCTATACTGTATTTGCTGCATCTTTCAGATGTACACATTCTAATGAACCATTAATTCTTTCTGGTAGTATTGTCAGTTATAGGGGATGTATATTTGTTCCTTGTACACTAACAAAATAGTCTAATGCCAGAGCATGCATCCATAGGGTGAGGAACAGAGTGGCATTTAACTGCTAACAAGATGCTATGCTGCTGAAAAGTACTGAATATCCAATCTACAGCTAAAAATAGCTATGACCAAGAGAATCCTGATTCGCTCCAACATGTACACAAATGGTTCACCATTATAGCTAAACAGCCAGTCTCTATCTTGTTTTAAGTGGGCACACAAATGTCAATAATTTTGACTTAAAATAAAGAAAAGAAAAGCATGACTTCAGTTATTTCAAAAGCAGAAATCCATAAGGAATGAAATGTGAATTAAACCTTCATAGATCAATCACTTTGTGTTTTCATGTGAACTGGTAAAATCCAGTCAGGTGAACCAAATGCTGAATAGACCTTGAAAATTATAAAGTCTAATCAGTGTAATCCAACTGGATTTCATTAATTCCAAAAAAGATTGATTCATTTATGCTACAAGGGTCCTTTCAGTTACTTCTGGAGTTGTGCTTAATATTAGTACTTTGAATATACATACATTTTTTCAAGCTTTAATACAGTGTTTTTAAAATTACCATGTCATTGCTCTAAATTGCTAAAATATATTTCTAGATATTTAAAAATTATTACTGATTTTAAAACCTATCATTCATCAGAGCATTTACACAAGAACTTTTGAACAAGATCTTGCCGACCAGTGTGTGAGTGAGAGAAGGAAGTCAGCACATACCAGTTGTGCACCATGAGTTTCTGCACAGCCAGAAGAGCGTTGTAGCGAACCTGCTGGTCCTCGTGGTGCATGTGGTTCATCACCAGCTGCTTCCCACCGAGCTGTTCAATAACCCTGTGGAACAGAAGCCACTTTGTGAAGATACTGCAGTTACTTTCAAACTCATGCTATTAGCAGAAAGCCCAAATCCCAAAATGCCAAAGTATTTTAAAAGGAAGTTACAATATAGGTAAATAAATTAACACACATCTTTTTTATACTGTTTTAGCCAAATCACAGATTTAAAGTATTCAATTATTTCATTTTTTGAATTTCCAATAATAAATCTAAATGCTATTCTCATTTCCTAGTCCAGGCAAATATCATCTACCTGGATGGTTCATGTACTATTCTTGATTATAGATTTCTAATTAGTTGAGTATTAATTCTTTATTAATAGTATTTCTGGCCTGCTTAAAATCAGTATATTGAATACCATTTAATATCCATAATAATATCAGATCAATATTAAGTCCACCAGTTGCCATGCTCAGGTGCCAATATGGGCTCAGGTGCTAAGAGCAGGCAAGACTGGGTTAAAAAGCACCCAAAAGAAGTCATGTTAATTTCCTGAAAAAGACTATTAATTTGTAAGATATCTGCTCTTTCTTCTAACAATGAAATAGCCACATGAACTCCTGGGCAGTGGAACAGGAGAAAACTCCTCTTGTCAAGACCACCACGATGATTGAAAACTGACATTGCTTTCTATTACCGTACCCCTTGACACACTGAAAAGTCCAGTTACCACAAGTGCAAAATTAGAGTGAAAGTGGTTATTTGCATCATGAATGTAAAGAGGTTCTTTGTTCCTTTGCAAGGATGTGGCTGTGGACACAGCTGTGGAGTCCCTTATCTCCAGCACAACGGTATGTATTCTCTAGTCTGTACTGCTTAGTGGGAGATCTCTCCATCACCTCTTCCTTCCCCACTTACCAGTGTCAGGGAGACTGAGGCACCAGTAGGTAAGTTCAGGAAGCAGAGCCAGAAAGGGACAGGAGCACAAGCCCTTACCTGCTGAGGGCATCAGGGATAGAAAGGAGAGAAGTACTACTTTTAAGTAAGTAGTGAAAAGGGCAACTAAATGCCTTGGACTAAACTCTTTCTATAATTTAAAATGACTATAGGGCTCTTTCCTAGGGTGAGAAAAAAAGTAAGGAGGCCACGTAGGTTTTCACAGAGGCATGAAAAGATTATTATCACTGGATAAATTTTAAAGGCATCTGAGGAACAAACATAAAGTCGTTCTTAGTTCACCACAAACTGCTTATATAACTCAGCAGTATGGTGTTCATGTGTATGAGCTACTCTGAGGAAATTGGCAGGGTTGGCTTCTTAACCCTCCTCTTTAGCTTAACACTTCTGTCACCCCTGCCCTTGCTTACTGTTCTCGGGTGGGGTCTATAATTGGTGATCTTGTAAGCTGGAATCCAGACGCACAGATCCATTCTCTTTCACGTCAGTGCAGTGTTATTTGGGTGGGACTAACGAGTCAGTCCAATCCTGAGTTCAGTGTTAGTAAGGTCATCTGTGCATTGTGCCTATACCACATTTTTCAATATTGGCTTTATCAGTAAGGATTCTATTTTGGCCTCCATCACTTATCTCCTTTGTCATGATTCTTAAATAATTCAAAATTTAGGCAGGTAGGCCAGGAAGAGGAGAATTATTTATTGGGTCCCTTCTGGCCACCTCCAACACATGGAAATACAGTTGATTCTCATTATCCACAGTGGCTATGTTCCATACAGTCAACATTAAAAATAATTTAGTGAATACTAAAATCCTGGGGGAAATCCAAGGTTAAGTTCCTACGAGCCTCTGCTCGCACCATTGTCATTAAGTGATTAATACATAATCTTGTTTTATGTATGTCTGTGTAAAGATACCTTATATAATATATATTAATTCATTAACATTGAACTTACAGCCAACAGCACTATAACTTATGCCTGAAGGAAGCTTATCTAATACAGTACACATATTTTCTCTGCTAGGCACATCACAGCTTTCTTGTGCTGAAGTCACAAGACAGCACTTCAGCACTAGGCCTGAAGGTGGTCAAACAGTGGAATCACCAACAAAATGCACAAAATTGCAGAAAACATGGCACTAAACAGACCACACAAGGAACAGTGTTTGTAGTACAGACCTAAAACAAGAAGGCAGAGAATCGCCTTGTTTGTCTTCAGCTAGGAATGTGTATGTCACATGGCTCAAACTTTGCTCTGCACATGTTCACAAATGATTGTGAAAGCATAAATATTGATCTGGGGGTTAGAATAGAAATTTTAACATGTAGGCAAATTTACAAATCTAGGTTCCATAAATAACAAGGATCAACTGTACCTGAATAAGTATAATCTCAAAAAGGTACCATATTATGTGAAAATATGACAAATTAAACACATAAAGAGATCACACATCATTAATAATAATAATGATGGCCTTGGCCAGGTGGCTTCATGGATGGAGCGACATACTGGTGGGGAGAGGTCAAAGGTTCAAGGGTTTGATCCCCAGTCAGGGCATATACCAGAAGTAACCAAGGAGTGCAAAACTAAGTGGAACGAGTTGATGTTTCTCTCTCTATTCCTTTCTCTCAAATCAAGAGAAAATTTTAAAATAAAAGTAAAAGTGCAATGATGATGAGGTGGAGGATGACAATAGCACTTTTTCTACATGTTGGACACCGTGCTAAAAGCTTCATATTTTTTCTCTCATGTAATCTTCACAACAAATGTACTGTCTACCCCTCTAGAAAGTCTTGTTTTTTGACATTTTAAATCCTTGCCCATTATGTTTTCTCATATTAACACTAGCCAAGAAAATTAAATACTTTTTCTTTTAATAATTTATTATATTTGTTTATTACACATTAATTTTCAGACTATACATGTTACTGCCTTTGACCCAGAGATTCCAATGGGTCTCAAAGAGGAACAATCTCTACTGCACTGACACACACTGCTATAAAAATAAACAGACATTTTCCATCTTCTAAATTTAAGATGCAAATGAACCACCAATTACTTCCAGATTATATGTATGTCCAAAGTCATAGATGGACCGTAAGAATATTATGATAAACAAAATAAGTAAATCATAAAAAGCTAAGAACTATATAATTTAACACTTAGGTGGGATATAAAATTGAGACTCACAGACATAGACAAAAATAAAATGGTTACTAGAGTAAGGGGGTAAAGGGAAAAGGAGTAAAGGGGGCTTAATAAATGATGATAGAAAGTGGTTTGACTTTGGGTGATGGGCACACAATGCAATGAATAGTTCACATTATATGGGGATATACACCTGAAACCTATATGTTCCTATGAACCAATGTCACTCCATTGAATTTAATTTCTAAATTAAAAAAAAATTATAAGTGCTTGAAAAAATGGTGAAAAAAAGAATCTTTCCAATTGGCAGGTATCATTTTAAAAGTAGAATATTTAGGTAATTTGATTTAGAACTACATTCTTGTACTTTATTAGCTATTACCTAGTAGGGAAAACCTTGCTAAACATATTTCAAAACAAGTTGAGTCAACAGCATGTTAAGCTTTAAAGACTCGTAATATTATAATACATAATTAACAAGCTCAATACTAGTAATAACATTTAAAGAAGGTACTAGATGATGAAACAGACAAAGGTAATTTTAGAGTAAACTTTAAATATACTAAAAAGCACAGCACTATTTGTTTGTTCTAAAGATCTTCTTTATTGATATGATTCTATAAAAGTACAGTTTACAAAAATATCCTGATATTTATTGTTTACCAGTCTATTCATGACTAATAAAATTATATTACACGTTAATGCATTACAATTCTACAACATATTGTTAAAAACGTAAGATGCAGATACGATTGCACATATATGAAAGCAGATACTTCATAATTATGTAGTGCTATACCCTCTAGAGCAGGGGTTCCCAAACTTTTACACAGGGGACCAGTTCACTGTCCCTCAGACCGTTGGAGGGCCGGACTATAAAAAAATCTATGAACAAATCCCTATGCACACTGCACATATCTTATTTTAAAGTAAAAAAACAAAACGGGAACAAATACAATATTTAAAATAAAGAACAAGGAAATTTAAATCAACAAACTGACCAGTATTTCAATGAGAACTATGGATGTGGATGCTTCCTGTGCTCCTCACTGACCACCAATGATAAAATAAGTGCCCCTTCTGGAAGTGCAGCGGGGGCCGGATAAATGGCCTCAGGAGCCGCATGCGCCCGCGGGCTGTAGTTTGGGGACCCCTGCTCTAGAGTCTATAATTTCAATGAGCACAGAAATCACATCTATTTTATTCCTCTTACAATTAAGAAGGTCACTAGCATTTTTAAAAACAAAATAACTGAGAAATTTACAAGATTTCTAAATGGGAAGTTCTTTCTGAACATAAAAGTAATGGAGAAAAACACACATTTTCATTGGAATGTATGCTCCATGGTACATTCCAATAGTATTCAAAACTGTGCTTAGCACATAATAGATGCTCAATAAAAAATAAGTAACTAGTGAATAAATTACTTTCACTAAAGAGTTACTGAAATTTATGTATAATAAAAATTTTTATGAGACTAATAATGTAAGTAGCAAACTTTAAAAATGTTTACCTTAGATATGGCAGCTAGTATTTCTAACAATTCACATAAGTAATTTAAATATAAATTAAAAGCACCAGGTGTCATTCTTCCTTATGAGAGGTTAAAGAGAAATTATAGCACTCAGTACTTCTAGAAGGATAGTGAAGATGCTATTCTCATTTACTGCTAGTGGGAGTCTGAATTGGTCAACCTTTAACATTTTAAAAGTATTGAAATACTTATATACTTTAATTAAATCTATTTCAGGTGACCAACAAAAAAAAATCATAAATGTCTGCAAAGATGTTCATTTTATTTTCATAATAAACTATCTACTAGCAAGATTTGAGTAAACTGGAATATATTTAGCTGTAAGTAGCATTAAATTTTATGTTTAAAATGTTGTAGATGTAAGATACCCATTAAAAAATGAATAAAAACATAAGATAGGAGATATCATATGATCATAGTTTTGGAATAAAGAATACATATATGCATTGAGAGAAAAACAAAATAAACATTTTTATCTCAGGGTTGCAGTATTACAAATGTTTTTCTTTCTTCATTATTCTTTCCTATATTTTTCAAGTTTTCTAAAATGAACATTTTTTACTTTTCCTGACAAGTATTTAGAAGAATTAACTGGGTTTGATTGCTAAAAGCTTTGTGCCATCACCCAAGCAATTTACTGATTTTTATCTGCATGTGCTATGCTAGACTTTGTACAAAGGAAAATAAAGCTATTAACCTCATATAAAATTCTGCATTTTAAGAAAACAAGCATGAACTTGTCTGGTGGCTCGCTCTCTCAGCATTTATTATGCACTACTATGTGCTAATAAGCACTATGCCTAGTCAGATATAGTTCCTCTTTCTGATAGTTCAGTCTAGTGGGGGAAAGAGCCATAGCAGGTTATCATTGTACAAATTTAAAAGTGTTATATAATGGAGATATATACAAAACACTGTGGAAGCATCAAAAATTGGACACACATGTTTTCTACTAATGGCAGTACACTGGTTTACCAGATTAAAAAGGGAGAATCTATTTTTCCCCTTACCAGACAGCTTAGTTGGTTAGAGCATCATCCCAAAGCACAGAGCTTGCTGGTCTGATCCCTGGTCAGGGCACATACAGGAAGAGATCGATGTTCCTTTCTCTCTCTCTCTCTCCCTCTCTTTCTCCCTCTGTCCCTCTCTATCTATCCCTCTTCCTCTCTCGCTAAAGTCAATAAACATTTAAAAAAGAGAATTTTTTTATCTTTTGTAACACAAGAATTTTTAGTTGCAGAAACAGAAATTCAACTGCCTAGTTAAAGAAGCAAAAGAATTTACTGAAGGGAAACTATATCTCTGGAAGAATGGGCAAACATATTTGGAAGGCTACCCAGGCTGAATCACAATCCAAACCAAGATAGCAAATTAGTAGTCCAATGAGGGTACTATAGTTATCTGACCTTGACTTTACTCTGCTTATTATACCTAGATACTAGGGCTACTGCCTCCCTCCTTACCAAGCCTGGACATCACTGCTGACTGAAGGGAACACCTCCTGACCCTCCGTTACTCACTCCTGTTGGACATCTGAAGCAAATACATCTGATTCACTGAGCCTATTAGACCATGAGCATGTGGCTAGCTGTAAAGGAGTTTAGGAAAGCGAACTGCTGCCATTTTTATCCTGTATACTGGGAAGGAGCACATGCCTTGTAAAGTTGGGAATTTCTCAAATATAAAAAAGCAGTTTACATTGAAAACCTTTTAAAAAATAAAAGATAAATGTTCATTATTTCATTTGAGGCAGAAAAGGAGTTTTCCAGTAGCACAAGTCTTATGAGGGCTACTGTGGCTTTGATATTGTTGTTGCAATGTTTTGATTGTTGAACAATGTAAACTACACCATTTGGGCAATTTAGTAATGTATGCAAAGGGGGCACATTCCCTCAGAACTGACCATTGGGCACTAGTCACCAAAGTGTGATCTCTGGGAATCTGTCAGGGCCACAGGTGGTTTTGTGCTTCAAAAGACAAAGCAATGCAACAATTTTATTCATAAATATTGTATATGTGTGAAAAGAAAATCCGATTACAATCTTAAAGGTTATTGGTCCTTTATAAGAACTGAATAGGCCAATTCAGTTGATAGGGTAAATTCACTTGGATAGTTCATTTTCATTTATTAAATACAATTATTAAATTTACAATTTGAAGATGGGACGATTATTGTTGTATTATGTTTTCCACCCAAAATTTATAAAAACAGGTTATTGGATCATAACTGCTTCTCTAAATTATAAAACGAGTCATGAAAATAAGAACAAATATGTAAAACAAAATAGTGAGCGGGTCTCCATTTTGAAGATATGTAAATCTGCATGGTGAAACAAATCTGAATGTGATTTATAAAAATGGTGGATAGGCCTGACTAGGCAGTGGCACAGTGGATAAAGCGTCAGATTGGGACATAGAAGACCCAGGTTCGAAACTCCAAGGTCACCGGCTTGAGCGCAGGCTCACCGGCTTGAGCGCAGGCTCACCAGCTTGAGTGCAGGCTCACTGGCCTGAGCCCAAAGGTCACTAGCTTGAAGCCCAAGGTCGCTGGCTTGAGCGAGGGGTCACTTGCTCTGCTGGAGCCCCCCGATCAACGCACATATGAGAAAGAAATCAATGAACTAAGGAGCCACAATGAAGAATTGATGTTTCTCATCTCTCTCCCTTCCTGTGTGTCTGTCCCTATCTGTCCCCCCCCCACCCCCACCCCGTCTCTGCCAAAAAAAAAAAAATGGTGGCTAGGATATATGATATTTAGTATCTAAAAATGTATCACTGGACTAGCAGTACATTCACCTACGGTCTTCAATACATTTTTATATCAATTGATGAATTTTACTATTTGAAATGGAGAAAGGAACATAACTCAAAAAGAAACAACATTCTGATACTCCTGCTGTGTGATGGGGAATACAAATTATTCTACTCCAACAAATTTGTAACAACAAAAAAAAGCCCACCACAAAATTAATGACAAACATTATGTTCTTACAGAAAGCCAAATTTCTTTATAAAGTAATATTAAAAAGCACATGATATCAAAAACATACAGTGGAAAGTCATTGCTAGTATGTAGGATAGCAGATAACACTTAACAATTGGGACAAAATCACTCTTTTAATTGGCTTGTCAAACACCTAAACAGCGCTTACTACTATGTGCCAAGCACATTTCTAAGTGCATACTTACTAATTCATTTAGTCCTCAAATTGACAGATGAGAAAGCTGAGGAACAGAGAGGTTAAGTGACATTCTCAAGAACACATAGACTAGTTGGCACAGCTGGAATATGAACCTAAGCACTCATTCTATAAACTTTAAAAATATGTGACTATACTGATGTCTGGGCCTATCAGCTATTAGCATACATACTATGCATGTACGGAGGAGATGTACGGTTCTTGCTATCTTTGGAGGGCACAATTTGGAAAAGAAGTTTGTTGGACACAGTAATGACAAAGGACTAATTATATGTAGCAGAGAGAATTACTACCCTGTGGATAAAGAGATTGTACTAACTGAATAGAAAGGTGACTGTGTGCCTATTAGTCTTATAAGTGTTGAAAGAAACAGAAGTATCCATATGATCAAGTTAGAAGCACTGAGTGCTGTGTGAAGGCAGGCATATTGGTGGGATATCAGCCTGCCTTTCCAAACAGAAGCATGATTTTTTTAAGAAACTTACTCAATTTCTTTACTAGCATTAGTTTTCCTTTAAATAGCAGAAAATCGATACTGGCTTTTATCAACATATGATGCAGGAGATAGTGCTTTTACTGATAGTGCCAGTAAAGATATTTTCCATTATTTTAAGCAACTTAGCAATAGTCATTATTTTGAATAGGTGAAAAACAGCAATAAAAGTATCTTCTGTCCCAAATATCAACATCAAATTAGAGATACTAAAACTCATGGTTTCAAG
Organism: Rhynchonycteris naso; assembly: GCA_037038555.1. Lineage (NCBI taxonomy): Eukaryota > Metazoa > Chordata > Mammalia > Chiroptera > Emballonuridae > Rhynchonycteris > Rhynchonycteris naso. The sequence goes on along the minus strand of CM072998.1, from coordinate 238,470,865 downwards.
TGTTTCACTCAATATAACACCCTCTACACACTGCTTCATGCTCTCTATACCCCATTCAAAGTCTCTTTGTACCCTTTTTTGCCTGCCCTTTGCACTCATTCCTCCCCCTACATTTACCTCCCCCCTTGCCCTCTAGCTATTGCTACCCTGTTACCTATATACGTGTTATGTATATATGATTCTGGCTAAGTTCTTAAAGAAGCTTTCCACTTTTATAATTTTCGAATTACAATATTTTATATAGATTCACTTTTTAGTTTCTTTTCCCAGATGTTCTATAAATAGCCCACTTATATATCTAAGAAGGACCTACCAATCACCTGTCTGCTTGACATGTTAAATACATGTTGAATGGATTAGGGACCTTGGCTAATTGCTATATTTACATAAAAGTAAAATGTCTTTGTCTTATCTAAAGTTCTTTAGTTTTTCCATAATGTTAGATGGTTCCTGATACCGGTATCAAGAACTACAAAAGGTCTTAGCTTTCGCCCTACATGCAAGCTAACAAGTAAATCTGCCACAGTTTCATGGATTTTAGTAGAAGGCACAAGACTCCTGGGTCAGAGACAAAGGATAGATTATGACTCACAGCAATAGCAATAGCAAAAATATTAGCATTTTGTGTTGGTCCCCCAAGCCTCAACTTGCAAAGAAAAATGTGAAGAGAGCCAAATGAGCCCTGCTCACACTGTATGCAAAGGATGAACCCTGACCTTAGGGAACCCAAAGCTCTCATTATGAGCAATAAAAAATGCCTGCTTTTTGCACCTAGGCAGACATATCTCTTTGAAAGTGACTTAATGTGCAAGAAGTGCAGTAAGGTGGGAGAAATGTCTCCCCATATAGAAACTTCACAATTCTTCACTATCTTGGTTTCTGGCAAGTTTACCTATGAATATGTCACCACTGGTCGCTCTGATTGATCTGGCTGACACAGGCTGAAATAAAATCCATTCAATTTCTCTCACATGCCATTAATTAAGGCTACTATCTACAAAACCCTAAGCATCAGGATGACACCAAACTGAAGTAATGGCCTTATCTGTGACCCTCAAGGTTCTGGACCTAACTAGCTGAACAAATGCCATAAAGCTTCAGGATCTACTTAAAAATCCAATGGCTTATCCCTTAAATTTTTGCATTGAGCTTTGCATTTAGCATTAATCCAGATACAGATGGATACATAAAGAATGCAGATATTCCTCTTGGGCCCAAAAAAACATTCTAGGATAGTTCTACCTTCCATAACAAATGGCTGCCAGTGAGTTGAGGCTGAATTGAACATCTTTTAGGGCTAAGGCAGTGTTATGAATTACTTCTTTCTGGAAGCTCCACTGGGTAGCTTCTTTTGCAAATACCTCCACATTCATCAAAGAATCACCTATATAATCTACTGGCAGTGTTCTTTAAATACTCAAAGGACTCTTATGACCACTCATAAGAGGTACAACTTATTGTAATTATGAGGAGCAAAGCAAGTTAATGTCTGGCTTTCCTAAAAGAAGTACAATAGCAAGGTACTGTTGTTGTGAATGTTGTCCATAAAAGAAGATGTTTATAATTGCTGCGGCTACCAAAATGGGGTCATCATTTGGGGAACACAAGTTGACAATACCTTCAGTGTGGTTTCCCAGATGTATAGTAAACCTTAGGAGTTCCAGTACAGGTCATGTAATTCAGTCTAGTCTTTAAGAGGGACTGTCCTATTTGTCTATGCCACGAACTAGGAGACATTTGTTTGCCCCATGGAATGATGGAGGAATGGTTTTAGCATGGGGGTGGGAAAGACACAAAGAGCTGTTGACACTTTGGGAGGTGCAAGAACAACTACTATCCCTCCTGTTTCCAACAGATTTCTTAGTAAGGTTACAGGAAAAGCCATCAAATTGTGTCACAGCTGTCAACCAGCAACTCTGGATAACAGCCAGCAGTCAATTAAACATATCATATTTCCCCATGTATAAGACACACCTTAATTTTGGGGCCCAAAATTTGAAAAAAAAAATGTATGAGATGAAGTTATTGAACTTAGGTTTTATTCATGATAAAATTTAAACAACTCCTCATCACTGTCAAAACTTCCATCTATTAGCTTGTCTTCATCTGTGGCTGATGACGAATCACTGTCTTCATATACTGCCTCGTTCTCAGTTCCATTTATGACATCTGAAATGCCACACTTTTTAAATGACTTGACAACAATCTCAATCTTGATATTATCCCAGGATCTTTTCACCCAGGTACAAACTTCTGTAGTTGGTTTCTTCACTCTTCCTGCTGATGAAAAATTGTCCCCAGAAGACTTCATCCATTGGTTTCATTCATCTCTCATAGCAGCTTTGAAGAGTTTGTTAATGCTGACATCAAATATTTGGAGCTGGGATGTCAAGTTTCCAGGTATGACGGAAAATTTTGTTTTTTACTCTGTAGTAATCTTCATGTTTTTTGTTATGTGTGCCCTGAACTGATTAACTACCAATAGGGCAGGTTTGCGTAAGAGCCCACCCAGTCTCTTTCTCCAAACTTTCTCAGAACAGATCTTCATCCCATCCTGATCCATCCAACCCTTGTCATGACTGTAGACAATCATTCCTTGAGGAATGTCTTCTTTTGGCACTGTTTTGCGTTTAAAAATCAGCAAAGGAGGCAGCTTGGTTCTGTCAGCACAACAAGCTAGGCTAGAACAACCGTATAATGGCTCTTTTCATGTCCACTTGTCTTCAATTATAGTTTTTACCCCCTTATCAATAGTTGTGTTACTTGGGACATCAAATTGAAGGGGGATTTCATCCATATTTGCAATCTGGCCCAACTCAAACTGATGTGTCTTCCGACATTGAATGACAAAATGATGAAATTCAAGGACCTTCTGCTCATAGCTTTCAGAAATCTTTTGGGCAAGTCTGGTGTGTGTACACATGCTTAGTCCATTCCGTTTCATAAACCTGAAGCACCAACTGTGCCCTCTGTTGAAATCAATAACTTCTTTTCATCAGCAATTCTTCTTGTCTCATACTGAACCATCTTTGTGAACACAGAAATTCCAATTGCCCTTTGCTCTTCATTCCGTATCTTCAATTCTCTCTCTAAATGAGGCCATTTGCTGACTTGTCTCTCATGGCCTTCTTCTGCTGTGGTGTTTTCAGTAGGGTTTCTTCTTCCCGTAGCCAGTCTTGGATTTATTTCTCAGTTGGAGGAGGACCAATCTTATGTTCAGCAGCACAATTTCCATTCACTTTTGCAAACTGGATCACTTTTAACTTGAATTCAGCATTGTAAGAAAATCTTTTCTAAACCATTTCTGGGCAGAACGTGGCAAACATAAGCTACCATGATACACTGGTAACAAGTGCGAAACAATGAGTGCAAAGACAACAAGCGCAAAAAAGTGGGAAATGCAAGTAAAAAATCTATAACCACTGTATAAGACGCACCCAGTTTTTGAACCCCAAATTTTCCTGAAAAGGGTGCATCTTATACATGGGGAAATACAGTAAGTCATACAACATCACAAGTTGAAATTAAAGGGCACTATGTTATAATATGGTTATCTATAATACGATAAAATTCACAGATAAAGGTAAATATATAGCCAAATTCAAAATAAACTGATAGGAGTAGATCCAAGATGGTGACGGGATAGGTGGATGGACATTCCACTCACCGCCTCCTAGAACCAAACTGTACTTAAAACTAAATTTATGAACAATCATTCCTGAAAAACCAACTTGGGACTAAATGAAGAGAACTTCTATAACCAAGGATTTACAGAAGAAACATATCAAGACTGGTAGAAACTGGAAACACAAAATGGCTGCCCCTGCTCCAAGGAGTGAACAGAGGATGGGGGTCCAAAGGGATATCTCAGTTAATAAATAACAAATGGGTTAACAATGAGATCAAGGAAAAAATTAAAATTTCCTTGAAACAAATGAAAATGAACATAGAACTACCCAAAATCTATGGGATATAGCAAAAGTAGTTCTGAGAGAGAAGTTTATAGCATTACAGGCATAGCTCAAGAAGCAAGAAAAATCTCAAATAAATAATCTACTCTGTACCTAAAAGGACTAGAAAAAGAACAACAAATAAATCCCAAAGGAATTAAAAGAAAAGAAATAATAAAGATCAGAGCAGAAATAAATGACATAGAAGCTAAACAAAAACAAGAGATCAGTGAAACCAAGAGCTAGTTTTTTGTAAAGATAAACAAGATTGATGAACCTTTAACCAGAGTCACCAAGAAAATAAAAAAGAGAGGACCTAAGTAAATAAAATTAGAAATGAAAAAGAAGAAAAAGAAATAATAGACATCACAGAAATACAAAAGGTTCTAAGAAAATATTATGACAAACTATATGCCAATAAATTGGACAACCTTGGAGAAATGGATAAATTCCTAGAAATATATGTACTATCTTCCAAAACTGAATCTGGAAGAATCAGAAAACCTGAGCAGACCAATTACAAAAATGAAACTGAAACAGTTATCAAAAAGCTCCAAGTAAACAAAATTCCTGGACCAGATGGCTTCAAAGGTGAATTTTACCTAACATTCAAAAATGAACACCTATCCTTCTCAAATTACTCCAAGTCAAGAGGAGAAAAGACTTCCAAGATCCTTTTATGAGGCATACATTTTCCTAATTCCAAAACCTGGTAAAGACACAACAAAGAAAGAAAACTATAGGCCAACATACCTGATATGAACATGGATCCTAAAATTGTCAACAAAATATTAGTAAACTGAAAACAGCAACACATTAAAAAGATTATACACCATGATAAAATGGGATTTATTGTAAGGAGGCAAGGCTGGTACAATATTCACAAATCAATAAACGTGATTCATCACATAAACAAAAAGGATAAAAATCACATGATCATAACAATAGATGCAGAAAAGGCATTTGATAAAATCCAGCAGCCATTTATGATAAAAAAAACTCTCAGCAAAATGAGAATACAGATTCAACATAATAAAGGGCAAATATGACAAACTGACAGCCAACATCATACTCAATGGGCAAAAATTAAAAGCAATCCCTGTAAGGTCAGGAACAAGGCAGGGATGTCCTTTTCCCCCAATCTTATTCAACATAATACTGTAAGTTCTCACCATCACAATCAGACAAGAAGAAACAAAAGGCATCCAAATTGGAAAAGAAGTAAAACTACCAGTATTTGCTGTTGACATGATACTGGACATAAAAAATCCTAAAGTCTCAGCCAAAAAACTGGTAGAGCTGGATAAATGAATTCAGCAAAGTGGGAGAATTATATTATTTAAAATTAATACTCAGAAATCAGTGGCATTTTTATATACCAATAATGAACTGTCAGAAAGAGAAATTAAGGAAACAATCCCATTTACTACTGCAACAAGAAAATATAAAATACCCACAAATAAATTTAATCAAGAAGGTAAAAGATTTATACCCTGAAAATTATAAGCCATTAAAATGAATTGAGAAAGTGGAAGCATATACAGGGGGTCCTTGGGTTACAATAGTCTCGATATTTTAATTTTACAATGCTCACTACCATAAAACCTTAAAAAAACTGAGACATGAGTGTTTCAGCTTACACTCTTAGCATATATTTTTTACACTCAGTTTTTCTGCTACAACTGTATAGTGTACAGTACATTTATGTCCTTTCTTTTTTCTGTGACTTAGTTGTGTTTTTATATTCTAGATTATGATTTTACAACTGTGCTAGGATAGGTAAGTTACTTAGGCTAGAGTATGTTTTGACTTACACCAAAATTTGGGTTATATCACTGTCGTAGGAACAGAACTCTAACGGAACTCAAGGATCCTTCCTCTGTACCATGTTCGTAGGTAAGAAGATAACATTAAATTGGCCGTACTACCCAAAACAATCTATAGATTCAATGCAATTCCTATTAAAATAAAATGGCATATCTCACAGACCTAGAACTGATATCCTAAAAAGTTATATGGAATAAAAAAAAAAAACCAACAAATAGCCTCAGCAATCCTGAAAATGAAGAATAAAATGGGAGGTATCACATTTCCTGAATTCAAGCTATACTACAAGGCCACTGTAATCAAAACAGCCTGGTGCTAGCATAAGAACAGGCAAACAGATCAATGGAACAAAACAGAGAACCCTGAAATAAGTCCATGCCTTTGTGGTCAATCAATATTTGACAAAGGAAGCAACTGTATACAATGGAATAAAGACAATCTCTTTAATAAATGGTGTTGTGAAAAATGGACAGGTACATACAAAGAAATGAAACTTGACCACCGACTTACATCATTCACAAAAATAAACTCAAACTGAATAAAAAACTTAAATGTAAGTCACAAAATCCTAAAAATCCTATAAGAAAACACAGGCAGTAGACTTTCAGATATCTCTCAAAGGACTACTTTTGCCAATATATCTCCTCAAGCAACAAAAATAAAGGACAAAATTAATAGGGCTACAAACTAAAAAACTTTTGCACAGTAAAAAACACCATTAACAAAATAAAAAGACAACCCAGAGAATTTATCTACAATTTACAGAGACAACACTGTTAATACTTTTATTGATTTCTTTCATGCAATATGTATATATTCATACCTCATAATTGAGGTTGTGCTATGTTCAGCTTATTGCATATTATAACAAGCATTTCCCCATGCCATCATCAAAAATTACCATTATCATAATGGTACCACAGTATTTATCATTAATATAGCACATTTAGGTTATTTTCAAAATTTGTTGCTATCATAAATAATTCTGCAAGAACAAGTGCTAGATCGTTTTTTCTTTGAGAGAGGCAGGAAGACAGAGATAGGAACACCAAGCTGCTCCTGTATTTGCCCTTTGCTCCCTGGGATGACACTCCAACCAACCAAGCTATCTGGCCAGGGCTTTTTATTTTAATGATTGATTTTTAGAGACAGAGAGAGGAGGGAAGAGAGAGAGGAGAGGGAAGGAAAGCATTCATTTGTTACTCAACTCTGTCATGTACCCATTGGTTGCTTCCCATGTGTGCTCTGATCAGGGATCAAACCCACAACCTTGTCTTTTCAGGACTATGCTCCTAAGTGACTGAGCAACCAGCCAGGGCTGAGTGCCAAATATTTTAATGCTTTCTTTTATATATAGAGGAAGGCATGAATCTAATTTTTTTTAACTTTTATTATTTTTCCAAAAAAATCTTTTTCATACCTTCTTTTGCTATTTGTCTTAATGTATTTAACTGTTTTATTCACACAGATTTATGTATCTGTCTGTATATATGCCATCTACCTTATAAAGTACACCTAAAATAAAAATTCTATGCAAGATCAGCAATAACGGTTCACTGGGTCAGAATGAAAATATCCCGCAGTTTAAGCACAGAATGGTTCAGTACACTAAATAATTTTCTACTTTCCCTGAAGTATGCACCAATATTCTATCTAAGGTGTTTGCCATTTACTACCAACCTAACATTTCTTCTCTTCATTTATCCTTAAGAAGAACTCTGATACACTCTGCACGTTTACCTAACACAGAGATTTCAGAGATGGTACTGGTCATCATTCCAACCCAGAAGAAATAGAGGCAAAGCATTCCTTTCACTCCAAAGGGACCTCAATTAGAATCTTTCTTATCTCTGAACCCAAAATGGGTTGCATCTTAGCTACTTCTAACCTAGTTCTCCATAACAATAGTGTCACGCTTGACAATTCCATATGTGACACACATGATATTTCACAGTGCTGGTAAATTCTACTACAGCTGAAACTGTTATAATTTTGAAACCCATCAATATAAAGCAGTCTGAGCTACAATAAATCAATATTAATAAAAAACAAGGCATAAATCAAATTTAATATATTCCATGGACACTTTGGGGGAAAAGGTAATTTCTCTGCATGAAAGGATACATTTCCATCTAGCTGACATGTTATATGATGTTTAAATATTTGTACACAATAGGGACAAAGAAGAAGTCACGAAGTAATTGTGGAATGTTAAAGTCTGCAACTACAGCTGTGGCTCTGCCAATTTTTACTCATATTATAGAATGTTCTGGGTTTACATGATACTGTTATATGATAAATAAGAGAAATACTATATGTCTTCCTTATATATAGTTTTGATGAATATAAAATAATTACATTAGCTAATATACTAAGAACTTACTATGTACCTACTGGCACTGTTCTAATTACTATCTTGGATTTAACTCATTTAGTTTTCCCATCAACTTCAAGAGAAAGAAATATGATTATCATCCCAGTTTTATACTTAGAAAATCAATTAGCAAGTGGAAAAGCAGCAATTCAAACCAAGGCACTACACATTTCTGCTTTTCCAAACAACAACAAAAAAGCTCTTTGTCCCATGTAATGTTTTATCCCTTATTATTGGCACCTTGATCTCTTATTCTTCAGAAGGAAAAAAAAGCCTATTTATCTTTTCATTGTTAATGACTCTAAGTGATTCTAAATTATGTGGTCAGCATCACCTCCTCTGTAAAGCCTTACCTGTCCCCTTCCATATGAAATTGCTCTCTTTAATACTTTGAAATATATATATAAATTCCATTATTATACATCTACTGAAACTTTTCTTTCAGGTGTTATGTTTCCTTTTATACTTTAAATTTATATTGTTCAATAACGTTTCTAATTCATCTCTGTTACAACAAATAGTAGTTGGAAAATAACCAAAGCTCACAAAATAGCTTTGGAATTAAATCATACAAACCAAAAAAAATCCTAAACGTGAAATTCCTAATGTGATCTCTGCTGGCTACTACACTATGGTATTATATAAGCAGATTTATATTTTTATACTACCCATTTCAACTAGGTTTATCATAATTCCCAATATTATGGTAATCTTGATTTTGCATGCTCCATTAGTTCCTCTGTTAATCTACTCTATTTTAGATAAGTTAGAATTTTTGTTGAGTGTTTCAGAAAACCCAAATGAAATCAATGGTTTGTCTCTTACCGTTTGCCTCGGGGATAATGACGCACATATTCTCCAACATCATGAGCGGCAACAGCTAAGACTTGTGGGTCATCTGATACCTCCAGAAGCTTTGTCAAAATTCTGAAATAAATTTAATCAAAAAGAGGTCAGTTTTTTATTCTTCTAGAAAGCACAAGAGAGCACAGGTACAACACAGTTATCTCCCTGAAAACAATTTTATTTTCTACAGATTTCACTACTACACATAATACATTACACATACTATGTTAGACATAAGTTAGCAGTTTTCAAACTTTTATATATATATAAGAGGTTAATTTCAGATTCACATTGTATACCACACACAATTGCCAAAATATTAAGGATTCCCTTTCCTGCTTTCTTAAAAGAGACAACTCCAATATGAGTAACTGTTATTAGTTACACATTAGTATTGAATCTTCTAGTGGTTTGGATCCTTGCTAATTATATTTTGAAAATAAGTCATTTGTAAATCTTTTGTTAATATTAGGACAAATTACTTTCAGCTGTGATCAAGATGGAGCCTAACCACTGAACATATATATCTCTCCTCTCTCTTGCGCCAACTCTCACAAAAGACTTGAACTTCATATATAACTAAATCCATAACAGCAAGTGAATGTTTCTGAGAAGATGGCAAATCAAATTCACAAACCTGAATTCCCTGCCCCCCTGATACACTTTTCAGCATAACATGTGAGCACAGTAAAACTACTGCTTGACTCTGATGGATACTTCTGAGAAGACGAGTCAACTACCAACAGCAGAGAAAGCTCCCCTCTGCTGGGAACCTAAAGCCATGAACACAGATTTCTGCCTCAAACAGATCCAGGGGGAAGAGGGTTCAACTTACTCAGGGGCTGCATGTGTCTTTGGAAGTGAAGGGAAAAAGGGACTACAATGCTCAGAATCTAATTTGCTGGGAAAGGACTGCCTTCCTCATGAGTGCAAGTGAAGATCATTCAAGTATCATTCAATCTTAATCTAATTTCTATGTTATTAAAACTGTTCAAGGGTAGAGAAATAGGTGGAAAACTTCTCAATTCATTCTACAAGAAGAACGTAACTATGACAGCCAATCAAAATGAGTACTTTCAAAATATAGGTAGATAGAAAACTATTATATAAAAAAATTGCTTCCAGGCCATGGCCGGTTGGCTCAGCGGTTGAGCATCACCCGGCATGTGGAAGTCCCTAGTTCCCCTCCCGCAGCCAAGGTTTCACTGGAGCAAAGTTGGCCTGGGCGCTGAGGATGGCTGCATGGCCTCCACCTCAGGTGCTAGAATGGCTCAGCCGCAGCGGAGCAACACCCCAGAGGGGCTGAGCATCGCCCCCTGTTGGTCAAGCAGGGTGGATCCCGGTTGAGCGCATGTGGGAGTCTGTCTGACACACACCCCCTTCTCACTTCAGAAAAGTACAAAAAAAAAATTGCTTCCAAAGTGCCAGCAATAGCCATTCACTAATAGATATAAACACCTTAAAGAATTAGTTAATTGAATCCAGCAGAATACTGAAAAAATAACTTCTATTCAGTTCTCATCATAAATGTCAACTGTTGCTAAAGAGCCTCCAATTACCCTAAAACATTACCCTCCTCATCATCATTGTCTATCTCCCCTTCATGACTTATTTTTCTCACAGTACTAACCACCACCAGCCATTATAGTGTGTGTGTGTGTGTGTATATACACTTGACTGTTTAGCCTCTCTCCCAAATATAATGTAACTGTAATGAGAATAACTTTGTTGCATTGTATCTGCAACACCTGAAACAGTAATGACAATAAACTACACCTTCAATAAGCACTTGTTGAAAAAAAATGAAAAAATTAAGTATAAAATGGTGATGCCAATTGTAAATAACACTTTTGACAGCTCTTAATGGATTTTAAAATACACAGACCTTCTGATTCAGCAATTCTATTTCTAGGTATCAAATCTACAGAAATACTTTCAAATTTCCACAAAGACGTCTCTGTATACTATCAGAAAAGGCCAGAGTGGAGGCCATTAGACTTTTTCTCTGTTTCTTCTTCCATGTTAGCAGTGTCTGATTTTCCCTCTGGAACAATAATATTTTGTGTATAAAGTAATTTAACATCCACCATTTTATCTGATCCCTACTACTAGGATTATTAGCTCCCCCTATTTTACTGAGATGGAAACTGAATGAAATAAAGTAGCCAAATCTAAAAGTTGAGACCCTAAGTCATAGTAAATGAGAAAGAAAAGCTACAGACTAACATTTGCTATGATGACATATAAATAACTATATAAAGAGGCAGTACAGGCATGTCTATGAACAAAGAACACTACTGACTCTGGGTACCAGACCTCTGGGGAGGAGTTTGAGATAGAACAGCAGTTCTTAAAATAGATTTAAGAGAAAAATGTTTGAAATAATTTAGTTGTCTGTTCATAAACTATTGATTTACCAAATATAAATCGTATTTCTTAAAATCTTTAGTAGAAAACAACTTGAATCACACCATCTTTGCTCATACCATTTACATTAAAGAAGATACTTAAAGTAATAAAATTCTACTTTGTTCAATATCTGTGTGCATCTATGAAGCCTAATTTCTAGAGCATCATTTAAAACTACGGCTCAGGTTTCTCTGCCTATCATTTACTAACATCATCTCAACCTGTCAAATACATCACTAAATTCTATAAAAAACAGGAAGCACAGATAAAAAAAAAACAACAAAAAAGAAAAAACTGTTGTCAATCCAGGAATCATTTCATTATAAAGTAATTCCACACCTTCTTCTAAACTTATTGGGAAACCTGTATTTCAAATAATAGAGGAGAAAGCAATGAACATTTACTGTACACATGCATGTTCCAAACTCTGTGCAAATCATATTCCTCACAACAACCCATAAACGAAGCAATGAGACCCAGAGAAATTAGGTAATCTGCTGAGATTTGAATTATCTGCTATCTCTAGCCCACACAAAGCACAACAATACCCTGTTAACAGTTTATTCAACTCAGGTACATGAAAACCCACTTGGAAAAAAGTAAGACATAAATTTAATCTCCCTCACGTCTATATTTTTTAAATTAAATTACAAACTATTTTCTTTTTAAAGAGCCAACTTGCAAATTATTCTAAAATTAAGTTTAATTTAATTCAATTGAACCACTTAAAAAATTTCAAAAGACTAAATTACTTTAATGTTATTTTACTATTTTGAAATTTGATTAAGAAATTATTATATGAAACAGTAAGAAAATAATATTAACATGGGAGTCCTTAAAAGCATAACAGAACATTTGTTCTGAATACCTTACACCATCAAATTACAACTGAAGTCTAAAACCAGCAGCCACCATTTTTTATAAATAAAGTTGTATAGAAATACAGCCAAAGTCATTTGCTCATTATCCATACCTGCTCTGGCATTACAAGGGCAGAGCTGAGCAGTTGTGACACTGACTGATTTCCCAATTAATGTGGAAGTAGAAGTGTAGTTACTTCACAATGAAATGATTCCTGGATTGATAACAGGTAATCAGTGCTACCTTACTATTTATAGAATTTAGCTACCCAACAGACTATGGTCATAGAAAAAAAAAACAGGTATAGAAACCTTGAGCCACTTATTGAATATGCTGAGTCACAAACTCAACCCTAGACCTACTAAGTTAGAATCTGCATTTTAACAAGATATGCATTAACATTTAAAAGCATACTCTTAGAATCAAAGAATGTTAGAAAGAATAACGGAGACTTTCTAGTCAAATCTAGTAAATGCAGAAATGATTTTAATGGTTCCCTTTAAGGCAATTTAGTCTGATAAATATCTTCTACAACAGTAAAAATATCTTTATTATCTGTAAATCTGCTAAGCATGCTTTCTATTTCAAATCATCAATAAAAATGTCCAAAATAATAGGTTCAAAAATAATTTCCTATGGTAAGCAAACAAAGAGCTTCCTCTGAGTTATCCCTAAATACAGTTGTTATACCAACAAAATTCATCATAATCCAAATCTCTAACACTGTATTAACCACAAGCTGACATTCTGTCAGATATTCCAATGGGAGCAAGAAGGCAACATATCAGCCCTGGAATTAGATCAAATCTGAATACCGACCCTGATATTTACTAGAAATGTAATGTTGAAAAGTCTTCATTCAAATAAAAATAGAATTTACATTATTATTCTAACTGATCACTCTATGTATTTGCTCTTATTCTTTTTCATAATATTTTTCCTCAATTTTATAAACTTGCTTGCTCCCTCAGGTTTTGTTTTTCTCTTAATTATAATCTGCATGGTTTCCTACATTTCAGAATATTTACTTATTCAAACCACATATTTTTTCAAAATTATAACATACAAGATTGCAAAGTATTTTCTGAAAACTGATATACTCAAAAGTGAAAGAGGCAAAAATGAACTTCTATCACATACTTGCTAAATTTGGGATTTCCGGGAAAATATACTTGGGCCTTGTTGGGCAGATAAAATATATTATGCTCACTTTGTTAAAGATGGCACTGCCCACATGCAAGTTTAAAGAGTAAGCTTTTCCCCACACCCTTGACTGATTGGATGATGTGGGGTGGTGCACTCTCCTGAGGAATCCTCCCAGTATGTCTCAGACTTTGTATCAGAGACTTCCTTGTTTGTAGATTGGATTAAGAGTTTGGATTTTTACACTATAAAGTAGGACAGACCAGGAGCTTGATCTCTCTTGGTTTCTGAGGTTAGTATTAGAAAGGAGAGCAGAGTAAGGCCACGTGGAGGAGAGGAGAAGCAGCCAAGACGGCAGAGTGCTGAGGAAGAAGCCAGTTTGTGCAGAGTTTGTGTAGAGAAGGAGATGGGAAACAGAGGTGAATAAGTCTGGTGAGCTACAAACCTTTGATTCTAGAAAACTCGGATAAGTCAGTAGCTTTGTGAGCACTGAATGAGTGGGTTTTGGAGCCCAGTGTGTGTTTTTGCTGGCCCGCTGGGTGCAAGCTAGAATTAAAGCTGATGGCTCACCAGTTCTTGGCTCTGTTGTTTCATTATCGACTGTCCGAATCTAAAGCGAACCTGCATGGGCCAGGCAGCTATGATGGAAGCCTCGACTACTGGTTTTACATTTGGCATAGTCTGTGGCAGGATTCAATACAGATCGGTATGGAGTCGGCACCCTTGAGGTGCATGGTAGAGGACTGGCTGCTGTTATGGTTCCCTATGGCTATCTTTCTGGGGACTGTAGGATGGCTGGCTTTTACAGCCATGTGTGAGGAAACTGAGATCTCTATGGAAGAGGTTGCTCAGGACCTGCAGGCCAAGCAGTGGAAGGAGCTGGAGAAAATGTGGGAGAAAGAGATGCCGACCCTGGAGCTAGAGGAAGCGCTGGAGGAGGAGGCCGACCAGGTTTGCGAGATTCACCTGGAAATGGAGCAGATGCTGGAGAAGGAATCACAAGTTCGTGAGTTGCAGACTGCCCTGCACGTTGTGGAGAGACAGCAGCGGAGAGAGGCCGAGGCTGAGGCCAGGGCTGGAGCTGCAAGGTCTGCTGAGAAGAAGCCAGCGGTGGCCCAGGGCTCAAGCCCAGCAGCAGGAGCTAGTGTTTCCAGTTCCTCTTTGGAGGAAAGGAGAATCCAGCTGGAGTTGCGATCCACAGTCTCCAGAAGATGAGAGCCCAGTTGAAACGACAGGGAGTGCCTGCCAAGCTACTGGTAGGTCTGCGATTTTAAGACATAGGGGTGGATGCCATCATGCTCCCCAGAGCAGAGATGGCTATGCTGACTGTCATTGCCACATGCTTCTTTTTAGGACAGTGTGAGACCTGCCATGATGGCAGGAATGAGGCGGGAGGCTAAAGCACCATGTGTGTGGACTGATTTCCTGGACTACGACTGGAGTGAGCACTAGCTCCTTTGTTGAATAGACTTATGGATTTTGGACAATGTGAAATACCCTGATGGGGGTTGGGGGCTGCTTTGATGGAGGCCCTCCCCCTGCCCTGGGAAGCCTTTCCAACAGCAAGATAGAAGGCTGAGGACATTTTGCGCTTTTGGCAAAGTGCTCAGAGACTGGTGAAATGTGTATACCTTTGTAATTGTTGAAATTGTATGATTTGTCATGCTGTTGTAATTTGTGTAATGTGCCTAATTTTCTTGTGCAGGGATGCTGGTGGTGTAGATTGTGGGTAGTAAAGTGAGCATAGGGTGGATTTTTGAGCAGATAAAATATATTATGCTCACTTTGTTAAAGATGGCACTGCCCACATGCAAGTTTAAAGAGTAAGCTTTTCCCCATACCTTCGACTGATTGGATGATGTAGGGTGGTGCACTCTCATGAGGAATCCTCCCAGTATGTCTCAGATAAGTAACTTTGTATCAGAGACTTCCTTGTTTGTAGATTGGATTAAGGGTTTGGATTTTTACACTATAAAATGGGAAAGACCAGGAGCTTGATCTCTCTTTGTTCCTGAGGTTAGTGTTAGAAAGGAGAGCAGAGTAAGGCCACGTGGAGGAGAGAAGAAGCAGCCAAGATGATGGAGTGCTGAGGAAGAAGCCAGTTTGTGCAGAGTTTGTGTAGAGAGAAGGAGATGGGAAATAGAGGTGAGTAAGTCTGGTGAGCTAGAAACCTTTGATTCTAGGAAACTCAGATAAGTCAGTAGCTTTTGAGCACTGAATGAGTGGGTTTTGGAGCCCAGTGTGTGTTTTTGCTGGCCCGCCAGGTGCAAGCTAGAATTAAAGCTGATGGCTCAGCAGTTCTTGGCTCCGTTTTTTCATTACCAACTGTCCGAATCTAATGCAAACCTGCATGGGCCAGGCGGCTGTGATGGAAGCCTCAACTACTGGCTTTACAGATCTGATATAAGTAAAATTCTCCACAGGAAAAAAGAAGCACTATGCTTGTTTAATAGCAGAATAAATTAAAGATTCCATCTGTACCTAGTTTATGAGCTAGTTTGAAGGGCAGCACTAGTATGCTCCTCCTATAGATCATTTCCAGGCTGATAATTAATTGAAGGGAATAAAAATTAAAGGAAATCATTAACTTCAAATTTCTCATCACATTAGCATAGAATAAAAATATAGTGCCACATGTCATTGTTTCTGATTATTCAGAAACATCACAAAGGGTCATACAAAGGTAAAGGAAGTAATTTAAAGAAGCCATAAAAATTAAAACATAATGCTAGAAAACAAAACATGTACTTCAAAAGGCTCTTTAAGTGTAACATAATAAAAATGTATGTAATGCTTAAAGTCCCTCCATTATATTCTTTTCCAGAGTAGATTAAGAAAAATTATTTGAGTTTATTTTGTTATTGTTAAAGACTCAAAGTGGCATGCTGAAAGGATAATCAATCCCCTTTCCCTGCCTGACCTATTTCCATCAATCCTGTCAACATCTGTCATCCATTCACTTTGGTTTGCCACAGTTCATTTAAATAAGAATGATGTATCATTGGGGGTAATTCATAGAACATAAAGTCTAAACAACAGAATTAGAAATGCCTAAAACTATTTATTGAACAACCTCCTCTGGTTCCTTCTAGGTATATCTCACTAAAATGAAATTAAAGTGATTGTTTTCTTAAATTCACAAGATAAGGACAATATATAAAATTAAACAACAGTAACAAAATATTCAAGTGGAAAGTCAGACAAAATGTTAAATGATGTGAGAAACCAAATACCAAGCTGGCAGTGATGGAAGTTGAATGGCAACCTGATATGCAAAAGAACTGTTTCTATCAGTATTTTCTATAAACCAGACTCAAACTTGTGCTGTCCAATATGAGAGTAACTAGCCACATAAGCTATGTAAAGTTAAACTAAAAATTCAGTTTCTTGGTTACACCAGCTACATTTCAAGTGCTTTTTAGCTACTGAGTACTATATAGAATAGCACAAACATAAACTATTACTATTATCACAAAAAGTTTTATTGACACTGAAATAGAAAACAAAACAAAATTTTAAGGGTACAACTGACTGGAATGCCAATAACTCAAATACATAGGAAATCTAAGAATAGATAAGATCATAACATCTGAAAAAAATCTGATATAAATAAAAGAATATTCCATGGGTTGGAGCCCCCCAAATTTAAAAATATTAATTCCCCCTAGGTTGAACTAGAAACTCAATTGCAAACAAAAGTCTAGTAAGAACTGTAATAGGATTTAGTTGACAAGTGTATTCTAAAATATATAAATTTAGAGAGCCAAAAGACACCAAGACCCTTTAAAAGAATAACAAATTTGGAGTGCTTGTGCTATCAGCTACCAATACTTACTAAAAAGTATAGCAACTAACATAATATAGCACTGGAACAAAAAGAAAAAAATAAATAATGGAACAGAATAAAGAATCCAGGAAGTCATCTGCATAGCAGAGATTCTAGAGAAGGTAATTAGGCAAGAAAAAGAAATACAAGGCATCCAATTTGGAAAGTGAGAAGATTATCTATCTCTTTTCACATGTGACACAACCTTGTATACAGAAAATGCAAAGGAACCCACTTTATTAAATATATTTTATTAAAACTAATAAGAAAGCTCAGAAAGACTGCAGAATATAATAGTAATATAGAAAAACTAATTGCATTTCTATAACCTTGCAATGACCACTCAAAAATGAAGAAAACAGTTCCATTTACAACAGCAAGAGAAAAAAATTAGAAATAAATTTAGCAAAAAAATGCAAAAGATATCCTGGAAACTACAATACACTATTGAAAGAAATTAAGTATTTCGAAATAAATGAGAAAGCATCCCACGTTCATAGATCTTAATTCTAAATATTGTTAAGATGGCAATACTCCCCAAATTGATTGACAACTTCAACACAATCTCTAACAGAATCCCAAAAGGCTTCTTTGTAGAATTTAACAAGGTGATTCTAAAATTTGTATGAAAAGACAAGGGACCCAGAATAGCCAAAACCATCTTGAAAAAGAAAACCAGACTTCCAGTTTCATTCAGTAAATAAAGAGCTTGGATGCCATCATTTATCCCCACAAGAAGAAAAAGCTTAACAAAATTAAAATCAACACTTCTTTAGATCTAAGAGAGAACTGAGGTCCCAGAGTAAGTCACTGGCACATAAGCTAGAGAGACAGGCTAACAAAGAGATTCACAGCTAATTGGGAGCAGAACCTGCTGCTGGATATATCACCTAGTAGGAACACTGATTACTGGAGCCTGAGCAAGACTAGCTTGAAAGATAAAAGCAACTACAGCCCCAACCAAATGGCTGTACTCACAGTTCTTATCAAAAGAGAAAAAAATAATCTGAAAAGGTTTCTGTTAAAGAATATCCCTTAA
The DNA here is from genome assembly GCA_037038555.1 of Rhynchonycteris naso. Taxonomy (NCBI): domain Eukaryota; kingdom Metazoa; phylum Chordata; class Mammalia; order Chiroptera; family Emballonuridae; genus Rhynchonycteris; species Rhynchonycteris naso. The sequence continues at coordinate 238,452,590 of CM072998.1, read as the reverse complement.
ATAAACTGAAGAAACATCAGTAAAGATATTAAAGCAATAATTAACAATCCTCTAAAACAGAAAGCAACAGACCCGTATGGTCTCACTAGTAAAGTCTACTGAACATCCGAGAAAAAAATGATGCCAAGTCTCTCCAATGTCTTCCAGGAAATATAAGCAGAGGAAATTTCCTAACTTATAGTATGAAGGCAGAATCACCATAACACCAAAATCAAACAAAGACATTACAAGGAAGAAAAATTACAGTTAATATCACTCATTAAAATAGATGCAAAAATCCTCAACCAAATACTAGCAAAATCAAATATAACAGCCTGACCTGTGGTGGCGCAGTGGATAAAGCGTCGACCTGGGAACACTGAGGTTGCCAGTTCAAAACCCTGCACTAGTCTGGTCAAGGCACATATGGGAGTTGATGCTTCTAGCTCCTCCCCCCTTTCTCTCTCTCTCTCTCTCTCTCTCTCTGTCTCCTCTCTAAAATGAATAAAATAAAAAGAAGTTTAAAAAAAAATCAAATATAACAATTTATAAAAAGACTTATAACGCTGGCCAAGTGCTGTCACAGTGGACAGAGCGTCAACCTAGGACACTAAGGAACCAGGTTCAAAACCCTGAGGTCACCAGCTTGAGTGCAGGCTATCCAGCTTGAGCATGGATTCTTTAGCTTCAGCACAGGGTCTCTGGCTTGAGCATGGGATCATAGACATGGCCCCCATGGTTGCTGGCTTGAGCCCAACGGTTACTGGCTTGAGCCCAAGGTCACTGTCTTGAGCAATGGATCACTGGCTCAGCTGGAGCCCCTCGGTCAAGACACATATGAGAAGCAATCAATAAACAACTAAAATGCCACAACAACAAGCTGATGCTTCTCATGTCTCTCCTTTCCTGTCTGTCTCTGTCTCTCTCTTGATAAAAAAAAATTGTTTTTAATTCAACCAAGTTGAATTTATTTCAGACATGCAAAGCTGGTTCAGTATTTTAAAACATAAAAATGTAATCCATCACATCAACAGACCAAGAATAAAATTCACATGATCATATCACTAGATGCAGAAAAATAAATTGACAAGTTTCGACACCTTTTAATAATAAAAACCCTCAGCAATTCAAAAATAGATGGAACTTCTTCAACTTCACAAAAAAACATTAACAAAAAACCTACAGCTAACATCATACTTAATGGTGAGAAACTAGAAGCTTTCCTGATGAGATCAGAAATAAGGGAAGAATGTCCCTTTTCTTTACTTTCTATTTCTCTCTTCCCCTTCTGCAGCCAAGGCTCCATTGGAGCAAAGTTGGCCCAGGCACTCTTGACCCCTACTACTTCATACTTTACCCAAAAAACAATTCCAGATAAAATGGTGATCTAAATATAAGAGGTCAACTCACAAGGTTTCTATCAGATAACCCAGAAATATACCTTCATAACCTTGGATAGGCAAAAACGTCTTAACCAGGACACAAAAACACACTAGGAATTAAGAAAAAAGATCAGTATATTGAGCTACATTAAAACTAGAGAATGAAATAGCATGTGACCAAGTTGGAAAAAATAGTTGTGATGAATATATATACAAAGAACGCATGTTCAGAATACATACAGAACTCCTATAAAATGACAAAAAATACTTCAACAGGCACTTCTCTTAGAAAAAATAAACAAACCACAAATTAACATATGAAAAGGTATTCAACCACATTGATGAGCAAGAAAATACAAACTAAAACCATGGAATATCTAAAATTTAAAGAGTGACAAAAACATATTTGTGAAGTTGTAGAACAACAGGTATTAGCGTCTAAACTAGAATTTAAAACTTACTTCAAGAGCTCATAATTCTTCTCATTTAACCTCACAGCATTTTCTCTCCAAAATTTCTCAGATTTGTGCACAGGACTCCATTCCAGTCTTCCAGATTTAAGTTCCGAACTGTACTCATCAAACGAGCTATAAAAATTTTTTTAAAGAATTCAGTTTATAAGAATCTGAGAGATCCTCCAAATTAAGCAAAATGAAACAGCTTCACTGATGGCTTAAGTACAAACACTGACCATCCTCTGTACATTAACTACCACACACAATAAAACTTGCCCTGGACAGTTGGCTCAGTGGTAGAGCGTCGGCCTGGTGTGTGGAAGTTCCAGGTTTGATTCCCAGCCAGGGCACACAGGAGAAGTGCCCATTTGCTTCTCCACCTTGCCCCCTCTCCTTTCTCTCTGTCTCTCTCTCCCACTCCAGCAACCAAGGCTCCACTGGAGCAAAGTTGGCCTGGGCACTGAAGATGGCTTCATGGCCTCAGCCTCAGGCACTAGAATGGCTCTGGTTGCAACGGAGCAACAGCCAAGATAGGCAGAGCACTGCCCCCTAGTGGGCTTGCCAGGCAGATCCTGGTCAGGCACATGCGGGAGTCTGTCTCTCTGTCTCCCTACATCTCACTTCAGAAAAATAAAATAAAAAAAGTTGAAATAGCTGAAATACGCTTTATAAATCATGTGAAATTTATTCAAGGTTCTAAGGTCCAGTATTCCGGTTAAATTTGAATGCCTGTCATGAGACATTAAAAAAGTACTTGCTTTCAAAACCATACCGATATATGTATGTAAATGTCTATCAGTAAAATACCTGGAAATCTAGCACAATGATTTTCAACCTTTTCCATCTTATGGCACATATAAACTAATTAATAAAATTCTGCAGCACATCAAAAAATATATATCTTACCAATCTGACAAAAAATTAAGTATAATCTATTTTAATTTTTATTTATTGACTGATTTTAGAAAGAGAGGAAAGAAGGGAGAGGAAAGGAGAGAGAGAGAGACTTGCTGTTCCACTTACTTATGCATTCATTGGTTGATTCTGTATGTGTCCTGATGGGGGATCAAACCTTAGTGCATCAGATTGATGTTGTAACCAACTGACCTATTCATCCAGGGCAGGTGTAATTTTGACTCATTCACACCATATGGCAATTGTGTTGGCAGTTGTCATTTTTTTATCTGACAATCAGGGGAAAGAGGCCAGTGCCCCTGACTAAATAGTCAGGTGCTGCATATTTTAAAAATTCTGCAGAAAACCAGTGTGACACAGCAAACTGGCAGAAAATTGCTGATCTAGCAGAGTTTCTACCATGCCACTTAGAATACTGTATTTGCCAGATCAATATATGTATTAATATAAATTTATGTGAAAGTATGTTACTTTAATATAAAATAAAATAGCATATTCAAATACTATTATACTATAAACATCATGAACTACTACAGTGCATTACAAAAAGAAAAACACATATCCGTACAATATTTTGTAATGTGATTACCAATAGTAAAGAGGTAATTCTTTGGTTGAATTAATCCATTAGAGATTAATTAAAAATAAAAACCTCTGTACATATAACAAACTGCAAACCACTTTAAACAATCATTTGCTATGTAGCTAAAGCTATTTCATTATCCAATTAGCCAGTGCAAAAACACTGTGATAAGACATGCTTGGACTTCCTTTCAAGTAAAAATCTTTAAAAGAAGTATCCATATAATACCAAATGGTAATTCAGTAAAACCAAAATTTACTGGTTAAATTGATCAGAGTGTACTGTTTGAATAATGCAGTAATTTACTTGAATGTAAATCCAGTTAGTATAAAAAGTAAGCTAACAATGTTAAGAGTAATATCCTAAACCTATAAGAGCAAACACAAAAAAATATTTTAACTGTACCCATCATCCTATTAGCTTTATATAAACAAATATTTTTCAAATTTCCAAATCAACATGAAAAATCAGTAAGTAATAAGCCAATGTAGATTAAATAATTTACAAAGCTAATTATCACTAGCCTTATTTTTAAAAAGTCTTAAATCGTTATTATAGAGGAACTAATAATTTTTACTAAACATAATAGAATTTATAAAAACGGCAAGCCTATTGCTAGCCTATTACATTACAACCAGCTTACTCTTATTTGAAATTATAGAAAGACAAAAATCATTTGCCTCCCTCCAGAAAACTCCATTACAAACCAATGATATGGATGATACCTCCCAACTCTATAAAAACATTTGGGCATTGGGATAATGCGCTGCATTGAATTATCTGACAAATACATTTCTGGAACACTTACAACACTGAAGATATTTGCTGGACACTTAAAGTCTCACAACAATCCTACAAAGTTACAATTTTTATTCCTAATTTACCAGAAGGAAAATTAAGATGTTAAAATGTCAAGAACTGTGTTCAAGGTCAAATGAGGAAAAAGTAGCTAACACTGGAGTTAGCCTGGCTCCGAAACTCAATCCACCTATACAAAAAAAGGCACCTATAGAGAAAGATCTACCGTATATCCCCATGGGTAAGATGCTCCCATGTTTAAGACGCACCTTTATTTTGGGGTCCTAAATTTGAAGAAAAAAATGTATTGCATAAAGTTATTGAACTCAAGTTTTATTCATCATAAAATTCATACAACTCATCACTGTCAAAACCCCCATCCATTAGCTTGTTATCATCTGTGTTTGATGACGAATCACTGTCTTCATACATTGCCTCATTCTCAGTTCCATCTATGGTATTTGAAATGCCACACTTCTTAAATGACTTGACAACTACTATATAAGATGCACCAGTTTTTAGACCCCAAATTTTAGACTGAAAAAGGGTGTGTCTTACACATGGGGGAAACATGGTATTTCTTAAGAGTAACTTTTTAAAAATGTGTCAATAATTAAAAAACAAAGAATACTTGGATTAATGGGAAAGATCAAGATATTAAACAACAACAAAAAGTCCAGAATACGTAGAACGCATCTGTCTGTATATGTCTCTGTGTATGTGCCCACAGTGCATACATGTGCTGCGGGGAAGGGGTATGGGCATAGACTGGAAGATAGTAGAGTGCCATGAAGTCCCCTCTGCACTGGGTGAGGGTATTTTTTTGTTACTGCATGTACATTATTTGCATAATGTCTAATACTAAAAATGAGGGAAAAAATACCATTTTTACATATGGGCAATACTCCTCCATAAATTAACAAACAACCATTACTGCTTTCAAAGATTCTTAACCAGGAGGAGCTTCTCAAAGGGTTCCGTGCTACTGTCAACAACCTGTGAAAGTATAGCCAGTTTGATTTCAAAAAGAAAATGGTGGAAGTAAGTCTCCCCAAAGAGAAGAAATAACACACAAATCTGACCAACTGTTTCCATGGTGATGAGCCAGGGTTTTTTTTCCATATCCTCCAAATATTTAATAGAAGACACAATGTTTTAGAGTGAAATCCTTTGAATTTATACTGAATAACAAATTTAAATTTCCTTAAAACACTAAACAAGTCAAACATAGCCCAATATAACCAGCCTCTGAGAATTAAAATAACATACCTAAGATCCTGAACACTTTCACCAAGTTTTTCCAAAAGAAATTTTATATCTTCGCTGATATCTTCATCATCATACTTTTGCTGTTCCAAGTTCTCCAACTGTTTCAGAACTTTGCACTGAATCATAGCTAGAGCATATTCTTGGCGAGTTTCTCTTTCAGTTGATTTTTCTAAAAAGTTCTGGTTTAGACAAAGATATAATGAGAAATTATATAATTTGTTTTGTGATACTCTCAGATCTTGACACTTCCTTTTATACCTTCTTTCCTCCTCCTCCCTCCTATCGACAGGTTAACTATTACCTTTAAGTGGATGACTGTATGACAAATCCTTACTTCTTTCCTAATCTGTCCACATCAGAAATGTATTTTTGATTTCTTGTTTACTTACTGGTTTACTAAATATTTTAAATTATTGACCAAGGAGGCCTCAAAACACTGAACACATTTACAATTAAATCTATCACAATCCTTTCTCATAACCTGCTCCTGAGCACACCACAGTGAACTCAATTCACCAGCCATCTAGATCAATTAAGATACTAAGAAAGAATGTTTCTTTAAGTATTTCTCTAGTTTCTAGTCACTTTTTCCCCTCCAATCAACCTATAAGTGCAGAAAAATGGCAGTTAAAAAAAAAAACACAACTCTCTTGCTTGAACAATTGTCAAAAAAGTGTTACGACATTTAGAAAAATTCACTCGATTTTTTAATTGTTAAAAGTACTTATGACCCTCGCAGGAAAGCTTAGTTAGAATATTATCCTGAAGCACGAAGGTTGCCAGCTGGATCCCTGATCAGGGCACATACAGGAACAGATCAATGCACCTGTTTCTCTCCCAATCCCTCCCTTCCTCTCTCTAAAATCAATAAAATAAACATTTGTTTGTTTGTTTGTTTTTTAAAAAAAGTACTTATGAAAAGAGCCTAGGAGTCTATATACTTATAAAGATAAAATGTTACTGAGTCAACCAGTATTACTGAGCAAAGGCCAAGTTCAGGCCTAGGTATAAGAACGAGCTTCCAAGAAAGCTACCTTCACCAAGTTGGTAAATGCTCACCACCAAAAATAAAATATCCTGTATTAACAATTAATTCCATATCAACTGTACCAAAATTTGAAAAATATTTATTTTTGTAAGCAAGCTATATTCCTATTAATTATGCAAAATAAGGAAAGAGATTTAAGTTAGCATATGGACACTAGTGTGATCAATCCCTACCAAAATTCCAATGGCATTTTTCACAGAAATGGAAAAAATATACTAAAATTTGTATGAAGCCACAAAGACCCCCAATAGAGCGATCTTTCAAACAAAACTTCAAAGCTATAGTGTCAAAACTGTATTATAATGGAATAAAACAGACTACATCAAACTAAAATGCTTCTATACAAAAAAAGGAAACAGCCAACAAAATAAAAAGACAACCTACTGAATGGGAGAATTATATTCACAAATTATATATCTGAAAGGGGGCTGATATCTATAATTTATAAAGAACTCATATCACTCAATAACAAGAAAACAAACAATCAGACTGGAAAAAACAGTGGATCGAGGACATAAAGAGACACTTCGCAAAAAAAAGAATAACATACGGATGGCCAACAGACTTATGAAAAAACTGTTCATTATCACTAATCATCAGAAAAATAAAAAACTACAATGAGATTTCACCTTACACCAGTCCGAGTGGCTATTATGAGAGTCAATGAATGACATGTGTTAGCAGGGATGTGAAGAAAAGGGAATTCTTGTGCACTGTTGGTGGGACTGCAAGTTAATGCAGTCACTGTAGAAACAGTATGAATATTCCTTTAAAAACTAAAAATAAGCCCTGGCCAGCTTGCTCAGTGGTAGAGCATTAGCCCAGCATATGAAAGTACTGTGTTCGATTCCCGGCCAGGGCACACAGGAGAGCACCCATCTGCTTCTTCACCACTTATGGCTATATGTGAAATGGATTAAAATGTCAAGTGTTATCAGTGTGAACGTCTCAGGTTCAATGGTAAAAGAGACATAGTCTGTTATTTTAATCATTTTGATTTCTGCTTTTATTGCTATGTATCTCTCATCAGATGTGATAAAACTACCTTGTAAGCACCTAAAAATAATAATAATAAAGAATACATGGTACATTCACCGTGGCAGACCACAGGATAAGCCATAAAACAAGTCTCAAATTTCAAACACTTGATACCACATAGAATGTTGCATAATCATAATGAAATTCAATTAAAGACCTTAAACTATGGCAAGTCTAAATTCTTATAACCTCTCTATTAAACTTCCCTTCTTCCTTTGCTTTTGTGCAATTTTACTTATTTAAGTTTTCTGTTACCTTTTCCAGTTACTTTTCTTATTTCTATCTCTTCTAATATTAGAAACATACCAATGTTCTTTAGTTCATATAATCCTTTGTTATTTTTACTGCATATTTGTTGAAGAATTAAACTTCATATTTAAGATATTATCATAACTAACGTTTTCAACTATCATCTCGACAGTCAATACAATATGACAACCAAAACCTATCATATTCTTCTGAAATTTCCTCTCGATTCTCTAAGATAATAGGACTTCGAAACTCATGTCACATTTGATTCTCCCCTTTTCCTCAACCCCATGTCAAATCAATCAATAAGCCTACTTTTCCTTCAAAATATCTTTTAATTTTATCACTTCATCTCATTGTAAAGAAACGGAATTTGCCAGGTTTAAAAAAACCTACAAAGTCTGACAGCAGTGTATTCTTTTTATTATTTTTATTATTATTATTATAGCTGACATACGTTATTATATTAGCTCCATATTTTCATCATAATGAGTCAACATTTATATAGCTTGTGAAGTGATCACCACATCAAACCTAGTAACCACCTGTTATACCATACTTAGTTACTGCAATATTATTGACTATATTCCCTATGCTGTATGTTACATGCCCATAGCTTATTTTATAACTGGAAGTCTGTACCTTTTAATCCCTTTCACCAGGAATTTTTTGCCAATTCCTTTACCCTCCTCCCCTCTAACAAGCATCAGTTTGTTCCTTGTATCTATGAGTCTGTTTCTATTTTGTTTTGTATATTTTGTATTTTAGATTCCACATACAAGTAATATCACACAGTATTTTTCTTTCTCTGTCCTTTAAAGCCCTTAAAACTCAAATGCATCTTCACCTAAATAACATCAATACTAAGTATATAGCATTTTGGTATTTATCCAAGTAATGATGCAGAGGGATCTTGATGTCACTAAGAACAAATTGAAATCAAGTGACAATTTGGGTCTTTCCCTCACTAAAATTTATAGTCTGTAAAATACAGGTTAACGTAGTGCTTCTTGCCTGACCAGGTGGTGGTGCAGCAGATGGAGCATAGGACTGGGATGCGGAAGACCCACGTTTGAGACCCCGAGGTCACCGGCTTGAGTGTGGGCCCATCTGGCTTGAGCAAAAGTTCACCAGCTTGAACCCAAGGTCGCTGGCTCCAGCAAGGGGTAGCTCGGTCTGCTGAAGGCCCGTGGTCAAGGCACATGTGAGAAAGCAATCAATGAACAACTAAGGTGTCGTAAGGGTAATGAAAAACTAATGATTGATGCTTCTCACCTTTCTCCGTTCCTGTCTGCCTGTCCCTATCTATCCCTCTCTCTGACTCTCACTCTGTCCCTGTAAAAAAGAAAAAAAAAAAAGTAGTGCTTCTCAAACCACCTGCAGTAAATCAGTTTTGGTTTTTTTTTTTAATTTATAATCAGTCATGAATGTATTACTTTAATAAAATAAAATAAAATAAAAATGTACTTGTAGGAAAATAAATTTTAAGACATGGCAAAAACAAGCTCAAATTTTATACTATTAAATTTGATAGTCATATAGTTATTCTGTCAAATTACCTAACTTTCTAAATTCTTACCTCTGCTTTCTGTACCTACTGAAGGCTGCTAACCAATAGTTCACAGCACTACACTGACATGTGGAGCACACTTGATTCACTATATTAAAATACTCCCAAATTAAAAATCTCTCAGTCTTACTAGAACTCATTTAAACCTCATCTCTAATGAAAAAAATTATAGAGAATTTCTGAACTAAGGGATGAGGGAAAGATCTGGGAATAAAATTTCTTGATAGCAACAGTTCCATGCCAAAGCAGTGGGCAAAAGTTTCCATATACTTAAACTACAGTGGGCTTCTAAAGAATTATGACTATGAATTGTCTGCTCAGGAAGGTATATGTATGTATGTATCTTTAGTATGTGGGTATGAATTAAACATAGTGATTAACATAACTAATGAAAATCAACAAAATGAAAAGACAACCCACTAAATGGAGTATCATATTCACCAATGCATCTGATAAGGGCTTAATATCCAAAGCTTACAAGGAACTTATATAACTCAACACCAAGAAAACAAACAATCCAAATAAAAATGGACAAAGGACCTGAATAGACTCTTCTCCAATGAAGATATACAAATGGTCAATAAACATGAAAAGATGCTCAACATCACTAATCATCAGAGAAATGCAAATTAAAACCACAATGAGATATCACCTGACACCTGTCAGAATGTCTACTATCAATAAATCAACAAACAAGTGTTGGTGAGTATGTGAGAAAAGGGAACCCTCATGCACTGTTGGTAGAAATGCAGACTGGGCAGCCAACATGGAAAGCAGTATGGAGTTACCTCAAAAAATTAAAAATGGAACTGCCTTATAACCTAGCTATCCTACTTCTGGGACTATATCCTAAGAAACCTAAAACACTAATTCGAAAAATCCATGAATCCCTACGTTGCTTGCAGCATTACTTACAATAGCCAAGATCTGGAAGCAGCCCAAGTGCCCATCAGTAGATGATCAGTTTAAAAAGCTGTGGTATATTTATACATGGAATACTACCCGCCATAGAAAAGAAAGAAATCTTACCTTTTACAACAGCATGGATGAACCTGGAGATTATTATGCTAAATTAAATAAACCAGTCTGAGAAAGACAAGTACTATACGATTCCACTTAAATGTGGAAATTTAATGAACAAAATACAAAAACAAAAACATATTCATAGATACAGAGAACAGACTGATAGCTGTCAGAAGAGATGGAGATTGGGGCGCTGAGTGAAAAACGTAAAGGAATTAAGCAAAAAAAACTTATAGACACAGACCACAGTGTGGGTACTGCAGGAGGGAAAGGGGGTGGGGGAGATAATCGAGGGTATATGGGGGGACAGATGGTGATGGAGGGAGACTTGACATGGGGTGATGAACACACAATGCAATATACAGTGAGGTATTGCAGAACTGTGCACCTGAAACCTGTATAATTTTATTAACCAATCTCACCCCAACAAATTCAATATATTTTATAATTTTAAAAGAAAAAACTTCAAGTTTAATTTGGTGGTATTTCTTTCTAAGCCTTTCTACAAAATAACATACAGTTGTAAAAATATAACTTAACTCATTATCTGACATATTATTTAGGCTCCTGACAAAGCAGAGCCAAAAAGAGAAATAAAACTTACAAGAAATGTAAAACTCTAAACAAGGAATGGCATCTTCAATGTCTTTCTCAATCACAAGCTCAAAATATTCTTACTTATTTTAGAAACTAAGGACTGACAAATCAATTTAACCAACAGAATTTGGAGAAGCCTGGAGTTCAGCACCTGCTATGAATAACTGAGATTGACATTTTCAAAAATAAAATTCATCTAACCAAGTGGGGAAAAAATAATTAGTTGCTAAATTTCTTTAGCCTAAAGCACCTCAGCAAGCTTCCTAAAGTGTTCAGTACCATTTCCTACAAAAGTTTCAGGATATTGGGAAAAAAATATACAAGTAGACCATCCTCAAACAACCTTATCAGTGAAATCTTTCTTAAAGGTTACAGAATTTGAGAAAGACAAAGAAAAAAATAAACACTTTATTTTTTTTATGTATTTGATGGTCTAAATCAGACGTCTTCAAACTTTTTATAAAAACGGCCCACTTTTGCAGTGCTGGTCTACCTGGTCCCTACCTCCCACTAGTAGGCGTTCCAGCTTTCATGATGGGCAGTAGTGAAGCAACCAAACGGCACCGCGATTGGCCCACCACGAAAGCTGGAATGCCCACTAGTGGGTGGTAGGGACCAGGTAGACCAGCACTGCAAAAGTGGGCCGTTTTTATAAAAAGTTTGAAGTCTGGTCTAAATTAGAAGGTTTTACTATACCTCTCCTAATAGCTCATTTTTAACTCAGCCATATACAGCAAAGATATAGTTGTCTAAAAACAGCCTTCTGACCTTCAGCCCTAAGTATGCTCACCTAACGATTGCACTGGCACAAATTTAGCACAGAAGAGTACAAAAAACTAATATTGCTGCCAATAAATTGAGTCTATTTCAAATATCAATTCTAAATTAGAAAACAGAGGCCCAGAAAAAGTGATGTCAGCATCATGGAACAGTGAAAAGACTCCTTTGTTTCTCCCCTTGAATTTGCAATAAGTAGGATAACTATAACTAAACAAAGAATGCTCTCCTCAACAAACAAACATGTCTGAAAGATCCATGCATCAGTATATCTAGTATATCTAACGGTGGGCATATTGGAAAGAGTAGGGGAGGAGACAGAACGGGGGGGGGGGAGATACACTGGCGACAGATGTAGTTCAAAGCCGACCACAATACCGACGAGCATAGTGCTGGTGGTGAAGTTAGACTGTGTTCCTCATGCTACAACTTGAAGAGTAAGAGGGGCAGAGCAGTGTTACTCCAGGAAAAGGCATCGACCTTCCCCTCGCCCCATGTGGCAGAACCCAGGAGAGGTAGCTGGGAAGCCTTAAATAGCACAGCAGTGCCAACAGACGTTGCTGGCAGAGGAGTAAGCCTGCAAGATCCCAAACATGTCTCCTTGCCCTACCCAGCCCAACAGTGCCCAGAAAAGCAGGGAAGATGCTTCCAAAATACACAATAGGGCCAGAAACTATAAATAAAACGAAGAAAGCACTAGGAGCTCAGACAGTAAGTTTTCCACGACTTGCCACATTTTCCCACCACAGTAATGTTGCCCTATAACTGAGGCAAGCCAGTCACAGACAGGAATACCTGCCATCTCAATGGGTATGTGGAATTTTTCTCAATCCAAGTGATGAAGGTCCAACTACAATTCCAGAGGTGCAAATGATACAGACAAGAGAAAACAAAAACTTACACTACAACATCTACTAGAAAACAAGAGAAAACACCCTACCAATCAATCTACTACATTGTTGAGAACAAGTAACTACCTAAATAAGAGTTCACTACTACAAATAATGGGCAGAGAAACAAAACCAACAAATACCATGAACAACAAAAGTAACATAAGAGCACAGAAAGATAATGAAGTCACCAGAAAAGAAACTCAAAGTTATATATATATGATTGTGATTTAAAAGAGAGAATTTAAGCAGTTATGAAGAAACTCAACAAGATAAAAATGAACTCAGAAAGGCAGTTCAATGAGTTCAGGAATAAAATTAATGAGCAAAAGAAGTACTTTACTAAAGAAGCTGAAACTATAAAAAACAAATTTGGATGTGAAGAACTCAATAAATGAGATGAATAATGCATTAGAGAGCACTGAAAAAAGAGCAGATCAGATGGAAGAAGATTTCAAAGATAGAAATCTAGAAATGAGCCCCAGAGGATGACAAGAGAGAGCCAAGACTTAAAAATAATGAAGAACTGGCCCTGACAAGTTGGCTCAATGGATACAGCATCAGCCTGGCATGCAGACACCTCGGGTTTGATCCCCAGTCACGGGACACATGAGAAGTGACCATCAGCTTCTTTTCCCCTCCCTCTTTCCTTTCTCTCTCTTCCCCTCTCACAGGGGAAGGAAAAAATGACTGTGACCTACAAAGAAAGCCTCATTGGATTATCATCAGATTTTTCAATCAAAACATTACAAACCAGGAGAGAATAGAAGAAAACAATCAAAATATTAAAAGAGAAGAACCATCAGCCAAGGATAACATATCAGCAAACCAATCATTTAGAAATAAAGGCTTTCACAGACAACCCAGAGCTGAGAGAATTTATAAGACCTGCATTACAAGAAATGTTGAAAGATCTTCTACCAAAAACAAAAGGCAAAAGTATACAAAATTTTGAGTAGATGACTAACAGAAGCATGAAATTACAACTCTCCCTCAGAAATGGATATTAAACACAACAAATGTTAAAGGAGAAAAAAGGCATTTAAAAATAACATGAAATTTGGTAGCAAATGGACAACATAAAAAAGATAATTTGTAACAATAAAATCGTAAAAGGGTAGAAGAATAAAGACTGAACAGTACAACTAAATTAGCATAGGATGCAACCAAAAGAAAAAGGACTGTACTTTTGAGACATTTCACACAAACCAAATAGTAACTACAAAACAAAAATCTATAGCTGAAACACAAAACATAAATGAGAAAAAAGGAGAAGTCATAGAAAACCACCAAACTAAAATAACAGAATCAAAAAGGAAAAGATATAATGGAGACACAGGGCAATTAGAAAACATAAAAGAAAATGGTTATAGGAAATCCTCAAGTGTCAATAATCACCCTAAATGTAAATGGACTGAAGTCACCAACAAAGAGGAACAGAGTAGCAGACGGGATCAAAAAGAAAAACCCAACCAAATGCTGCCTTCAGGAAACACATCTCAGCTGCAAGTATAAAAGTAGACTCAAAGTGAATGGTTGGAAAAAGATTCTCCAAGCAAATAGCCAAAGAAAAGCGGGTATAGTCATCCTTGTATCTTACAATACTGACTTCAAGACAACAAAGTTAAAAGGAGACAAAGATGAACATTTCATAATGATAAAGGGGAAACTACCCTATTTCCCTATGTATTAGATGCACCATTATTCAAAAAATTTGAGGTCTAAAAGCTGGGTGTGTCCTATACACTGGTTGTGGCATTTCAAATAACATAGATGGAACTGAGGACGAGGCAATATATGAAGACAGTGATTAATCATCAGAAACAAATGAGAAAAAGCTAACAGATGGGAGTTTTGACAGTGATGAGGAGTTGTATGAATTTTATGATGAATAAAACTTGAATTCAATAACTTTATGTAATACATTTTTTTTCAAATTTCGGGCCCCAAAATTAAGGTGCGTCTTATACATGGAGCATCTTATACAAGGGGAAATACAGTATATCAAGAAGACATAACACTTCTTAATATATATGCACCAAATCAAGGAGAAAATAAAAATTCTACTAACATTTAAAAATAGAAACAGATAAACACACAATCATAGTTGGGGATCTCAACACACCACTGACAATTTTAGACAGATCATCCCAACAGAAAATCAATAAAGAATTATCGGCCTTAAATGACATGCTCTAACAAAGGACATGATAGACATTTACAGGACATTTCATCCCAGCACATCAGACTGTATATTCCTTTCTAGTATGCATGAAATATTCAAGGATAGACCATATGTTAGGCCACAAAAATAACCTCAAAAAATTCTAAAAGACAAATATATCAGGCATATTCTTTGACCATAACGCTCTGAAATTAGAATTCAACTTTAAAAAATGAAGTAAAGAAACCCACAAAAATGTGGATATAAGCCCTGGCTGGTAGCTTAGCTCAATTGTTAAGATCATTGTACAAAAACGACAAGATTGCAGGTTAGATCCCCTGTCAGAGCACATTCAGGAAGCAACCAATGAATGTTATGTATGACTGAGTGGAACAACAAATGAATGCTTCCATTCTATATTCCACCTTTTCTCTCTCTTCCTTCCTCTCTGTCTCTAAAAATAATAATAAGCAGCTTTGGCCATATAGTTTGGTTGGTTGGAACATTGCCCCAGCGTGGAGAGGTTGCTAGTTCAATCGATCAATGTAATACACCCAGCAACAAAATAAAGGACAAAAATCATATGATTCTATCAATAGATGCAGAAAAGGCATTCAATAAGATACAACATTCATTTATATTTAAAACATTCAATAAAATGGATACAGCAGTAAAGTACCCCAACATAATAAAGGCCATATAGGACAAACCATCAGCTCATATAACAAATGATGAAAAACTGAAGGCTTATCCTCTAAACTCAGGAACAAGACAAGGCTGGTGACTTTCTCCACTCTTATTCAATAGTCTTAGCCAGAGCAATCAGGCAAGAGAAAGAAATAAAAGGCTTCCATATAGAGAAAAAAGAAGTAACGGTATCACTTTTTGAAGATGACATGATCTTGTATATAAAAAACCCCAAAGACTCCACCAAAAAGCTATTAGGAACAACAAACCAATAGTTAGGCTGCAGGATATAAAATCAACATACAGAAGTCTATAGCTTTCCTATACATCAACAATGAAACATCAGATAATGAACTGGGAAAATAAAATTACTTTTACAATTGCAACAACAACAGAAAATTCCTACGAATAAACTTAACAAAGGATGTGATGGACCTATATACTGAAACTACAAAGCATTACTGAAAGAAATTGAAAAAAAATACAACAAAATGGAAAAAATATTTCATGTTCATGGATCAGAAGAATTAACATAGTTAAAATGACCATATTACCCAAAGCAATATACAAATTTAATACAATCTCCATTAAAATCCCAATGTCATTTTTTACAGAAATAGAACAAAAAATCAGCAGGTTTGTAAAGAACCATAAAAACCCTGAGTAGCCAAAGCGATTCTGAGTAAAAAGAACGAAGCCAGAGGTATCATACTACCTGAGTTCAAATCATATGACAGAGCCACGATAGTCAAAATAGCATATTACCAGGGAAACAGACCAATGGAACAGAATTGAGAGCCCAGAAATAAAACCGCATATATATGGACAAATAATCTTCAACAAAGAAGCCAAATCCTACACAAAATGGAGAAAAGAAAAATTCTTCAATAAATGGTGCTGGCAAAATTGGAAAGTCACATGCGAAAGAATGAAACTGGACTACACCTTGTTCCCATGCACAAAAATTAATTCAAATGGATCAAAGACCTAAATACAAGATCTGCAACAATAAATTACATGGAAGAAAACATACAAGCAAGAAATAAACAAACAATCCCATTTTTTAAAAACATAGGGAGAAAACCTGAACAGATGCTTCTTCCAAGAAGACATTTGGAAAAAGAGGTATTTTAACTTAAAAATATAACTAAGATACAGAAAAGGATAGGCAGACATACAGGGGGTCCTCGGGCTATAACAGTCTCAACATACGACGTTTCTAGTTTATTACACTCACTCCCACAAAAACTTAAAATAATCTGTATATGAGTGTTTCCGCTTAGCATCGTACTTACAGACTAAATGGGCGAACTGGTTTGGTTGCACACAGAATACGCAGTATTCTTTTTCTGTGGCTTCGTTGTGTTTTTATGTTCTAGATTATGATTTTAAAACTGTGTTAGGATATGTGAAAGATGTGTCTCAACTGCCACCTTAATTCAGGTTACATCACTGACATCTTTATGAATAGAAAAAAGCCATGCACTAAGAGGAAAGAGAGACTTGCTCTCTATAGTCTTGCTTTCTATGACATGTTTTGTTAAGTGGATTACTTCACCAAACTTTTAATATACCCACAATCTTAACATACTCATGAAAACTAGATGTAGGAGACACTTAGCCAAATTCATTTTCAATGAAGAAGTAGCTTTAAGCAAATAGATATTATGTCATAGAATTGTATCATCATACTTTTAAATATGGAACCAAACAAAGCAGCCAAAAATTTTTTTTTAATTTAACTCAATTAAGAAACAGTAAAAATATTACTAAATCCATTACTGTTAGTATAGGTAGCCAAATATCAATAAGAGAAGAGGGAACAAAACTGGTTAGGTTTAATTAAGTCAGAAACTATAGCTTCAATCACACCCCAAGGGTCAACTGCATCCTTTACTCTCGAGACCTATCCCCAAAGTGGGCAGAAAAAGTATGTTACCAGCCATTAGCCTGAATATTAAGGGAGGAATAAAAACAGCAGGTGAAATTCCTCTGTTGGGCACATGCCTAGTAAAAGCCAAGATGGGTGCAGTAGAATGGCCTTTCTACTATGAGGCAAGTGCAGTAGAAGCCAAGATGGCACCATGAAGGCCTGTCTGCCCAGGCTGGGAAAAGGATTGAATTGGATAAAGTACACAGTGCCCCGCAAGATCTAGGAAATGGACCGGTTAGGAGGAGGGCCCAACACCAGCCCATGAATGAATGGGAAGTTGACTGGTTAGTGTGTAAAAGTGCCTACTCCTCCCCAGCCCAAGATAATACAATCAAACTAACAAAGGAAAACTCCCTTCCTCCCTCTCTCTTTCCACCTTTCTCCTTTCCTCCCTCTCTCCTTCTCATTAGCACACATTCCTTCTTGCCCTCACATCTCTCTCCTGGGGCTGGAAGCCACATGGCTCCAACCTGAGATCCAAGCGCCAGCCTACATACAATAACACAGAACCAGCAGCCAAAGTGTAGCCAGAAGACCATGCTATTCTAACAAGGACAAAGGCTGAAGAAGACTAACCTGTGGCATGGCACAGAATTTCTGGACAATGGCCCTATTGCTGGGCTTAATGAATACAAGGTTGGACTTTTTACACAGCAGGATGGACAGAACTGAGACATCAGGAAACTGGGAGCAACCTTCTACTTCTATCCCAATAAATCTTACCATAGCACCTCAACCTACCATGTGTGGTCCCCAGAAATGCTTTTCTTGCAACTCTGTGAAAGATCCCAGTTTCAACCAGCAACAAATACCACTACCGTACTAACATAGAAGGTTTTTCTACTTTTACTTCAGTGTTTTTGTTCTGTCCCTTATATGATTACAAATACTTATTGAGGGGCTACTATATGCCAAGTATTCATTTAACCAAAATATTCATTTTCTCCAGAGGTATTAAGATATGAGCATATGTAAAGTCAAATGACAGACTTAAAGAAGTATTATTCTTACCAGACATATGAACAAACTGAAGCATGAAGAGGGTAAGCAACTTGCCAAACCAGAGAAGCCAACCCAAGGGCACAGCAAACCTGACTTCCTTTGTATATACCAGGCACTCACACAACCAACCTGCATGTACACATTCTTTGTAGTAACTGATGCCAAGCATGATCTGACTAAATTGTGAAGAAACAAGAATTCCACCTCCCTTCCAACAATTCATCTTTCATACCCACTGCAATTCATCCAAAGTTGATCCCCCATGTGGGAAGGAAGCAAAAATTATAAATTATAGGTATTTAAATATCAATAGGCTCTTCTATATTTGGGAGTGAGACTAGTTTAATTTATACTTTTTTCTTAATATCTTTCTATATCTTATTTTTTAACCACAACACCATATTATTTTATTAATTTTAATGGGGTGACATTGATTATTAGGGTACAAAGATTCAGAGAAAATATCTCCAGGTTATTTTGACATTTGATTATGTTATATACCCATCATCCAAAGTCAAATTGTTTTTATACTGTATTATTTTTATAAGCAGGAAAAAAAATCGAACTATTTCCATTTTCTTAAATGGTAGAGCTTAATATGGAATAAAAGGTTTTAATAAAATAGAGGTTCCTATAACTATAATAGAGCAGAAAGTTGGAAAGACAAGGGAGAACCTCAAAACAAAAACAAGTAAGAGTAGTAAGTCTTCAGAAAATATATCAACTTGAAAAGATGTGACCATAGTGAATAAAATTTAAAAGCATAGTCAGCTCTTACTCATGCTCTATCACAGTGGTAGTCAACCTGGTCCATACCGCCCACTAGTGGGCATTCCAGCTTTCATGGTGGGCGGTAGCGGAGCAGCCAAAGTATAAATAAAAAGATAGATTTAACTATAGTCCCTACTGCCCACTAGTGGGCATTCCAGCTTTCATGGTGGGCGGTAGCAGAGCAGCCAAAGTATAAATAAAAAGATAGATTTAACTATAGTCCCTACTGCCCACTAGTGGGCATTCCAGCTTTCATGGTGGGCAGTAGCGGAGCAACCAAAGTATAAATAAAAAGATAGATTTAACTATAGTAAGTTGTTTTATAAAGATTTATTCTGCCAAACTTAGTAAAAATCCTACATAAAGTACTTGGTAAGTAATTATTATTATATGATTTAACTTGCTGTAACTCTGCTATATAAATTTTATAAAGTATACTTTATAAATAACCATTACTGTGGAACCGGTGGGCGGTTAGAAAATTTTACTACTAACAGAGATACAAAAGTGGGCGGTAGGTATAAAAAGGTTGACCACTCCTTCATCGGGTAGGCACAGTACACAATAAGTAGCAAAAGTAGATCTCACAGAGCCTTATTTGAAGGCACACAGCTTTGGTGGGCAACATCCCATTAAATATGAAAACAAATTAAGGTGAGTCAGTAACAACAGGACAGATGAAAGTTTGTGTTGACCCCACTAGATCAATGCTCTGAATGGTAACAGAGATCAACAAAGCAAAAACTCCATTTACAGAGCAAGTCTGTTCCTTCAGAAAGCAAACGGCCACAAATACCAAGATTGCATCATCAAGAGCCAGACTTACATGCTCCATTTATTCCTTTAACATTCACTTTAGAATGGGGGTGGGGACAGGGGGGCAATAATAAGGTGACCAACATTTTTACAATGAAAAGGACAAAAATAAATAGAAGAAAACAATATCATAAATAAAAGAAACATTCATTGCAACAATACACTATAATATGATAAATGCATAATAAAAACATTTGTAATATTTTATATTGTAATTATGCTTACATGCCTATTAATTTTTAATAATAATTGTAAGAAAAAAGTACTCATTTAGATACAAATACGTCACATCACACGCAATGAATCGACTCTGCATTGATCAAATATGGACATTTACAGATTAGTCTTCCAATATCAAAAAGGAAGACATATAGGGGGACATTTCTCAAGGGAGGACAGAACTTACAAAAGAAGGACTGCCCTCCCTAAAGAAGGACTGGTCACCTTAGCAATAATCAATCCTTCCACAAGAACAAATTACTGACAATTCTGAAAAATCCTTTCTTCCTTGCTAACATTTATCAACCTCTCTCCACCTCTGTACTTCTATGCATCTTTCAAAAACCTCATTAAGCCTTTCCTCTGAAGCTTTTCCTAAAACCCCTTATTCTTACCCTCCACCCTGTCTTATATTTCTTTTACTTTTGTACAATATTTACCATTGCATGGTACTGACATTGTTTATTTACATATTGTTTTTATTAAACAAGCCCATTGATGTTAAGCTGTATCTTGGGAATTGGTGTTCCCTAATGATTATCTTAACAGAACTGGAATGTAAAGGGGATTCAAAACTCGTCTGTGAATTAAACTGAACTTTAGCAACAGAAGGAGACTATCAAAAGATACTATTCTAGAATTTTCATCTTTACTAAATAAATGAGAAAATGGATAATGAAACATCACATAGAAGAAAAAGTACATTCAGCTTAGCTACTAAAATATTTCAGTCTCATTAATACAAGCAACTCTGACTTGAGGTTTGATTACTACTTTACCTGAACAAGACTTAAATTTACCTCATGCAGACAGTTTACTAAAGAAAACTAATGGCAGAACCAATATAGTGAGGTAGAAGAATTGAGGTACATTTACCTATTTATTCACAGTAAACCTCTCAAAGTCTACAGAACAATTTTTACATGGAAAAAAAAGTTACATTTTATAAATAAGGAATATCAAAACCAAATCTAATACACAGAAAAACATTTGGTCAGCAGCTGACTGGCTGTTATCATATCTAGCAATCCACACTTCCATTTCACTTTCCACTCTTTCAATGAAATTTATACTTCACTTCACTTCTTAACACCTTTAGTCACTCACTTAACACTTGTTAGGTAACTAGGAAAACATGGAAGTTTGATGCTTTCACAGCTGGTATATTCAGGAGAGATTTCTGAATTCTTTTGTCACATGACTTATGATTATCCTTTTCAAGGTTTTCTCTCCTTCTCATGCCACTGGTCAAGGTTCTTGAGAAAACAGCCCAAGAAAAAAGAAAGGAGATGCCAGAGTGGTGAAGAAGATGGCTTTGGAGCCATACAAATCTCACTGAAATTCCAATTCTATCACTTACTAACTGAGGAATTAAATCTCCAAGTCTTGGTTTCCTCAATAATAAAATAAAAAATTGTAATAGTATCTACTGGATTATCATGAAGATTAAACTAGGGAATGGACAAAAATCACTCAATAAATCAAAGAAAGTTTAGTATAATGACTAAGAGCGTGAGTCAGACTACCTGAGTCTGAATTCAAGCTCTGCTACTTCCTGGCTATGTTGGCAAATTACTTAACCTCTTGTGGCCTCATGCCCATTGCATGGAGTTCTTGACTAAGAATGTGAGTCAGACTACCTGAGTCTGAATTCAAGCTCTGCTACTTCCTGGCTATGTTGGCAAATTACTTAACCTCTTGTGGCCTCATGCCCATTGCATGGAGTTCTTGGGAGATTAAATGCATAATACATTGAAAGCAATTAAAATAGTGCCTGACATGGAATAAACTCTCAATAAACATTAGCTACAAACATCTAGAAAAGTGTTATTATACATCAAATTTTAAAAATTACAATGTGGCAAATGTTAATAAGCAATTTATAGGAGAAATATAAGTGGCTGATAAAAATAGTAAGAGATGTTCAGCTTCATTCATTATTAACAGCAGGAAAATTTGTAACTGATTTCCTTTTTCACTTAATTGTTTATAACAATTGAGGAAGAAAATGGAATAAATCCCTGAAAAGAAGAAGTTGGCTGTTACTAATCAGCTCAATCCACCAAGTACAGTCAGAGCCAGGAGAGTCACCCAGGGCTATCCCAGTAACCCAACCCGCCTGCTGCACAAGGCCAGGGCTGGCTGTGAGCAAGCAAGGAGACACCTGTGATAAGCAGGGGCATTCAAATTCTACTGTCTGTTCCTACTTGTTGAGGGAAAGGAGTGTGGGGGAGGGACAGAAACATTAGACTAATGAGAGACTGCCCAGTGTTGAAAACTGTTCCCTAATTATACTGAAATGCGGGGAAAATAGATATGGTAGAAAATAAACTTTCAATATAAAACTTTCTCAAGTGACTAAACCCCTAATGGATTTACGACCCTAATATCTCTATCCAGTGGTAGAAGGGAAAATGAAAAAGATTCAATTCCATCTCTATAACTATATCCAACAGAAATATTCATCAAAGTGGACAAATATAAAAGAAACCAAAAACATCCTACCATGCCCATCAACAGAAAACTGGTTAAATAAACCACTTTATATCAACATTGTAGAATACAGCTATTAAAAAAAATACTGAAGATCTACATATAAAAATGAAAACATACTTATTATATATTGTTAAGAATAAAGTTATAGAACAATATTTATATTATGCAATTTTTATTTTTTAATACAAACTTACACATCTATTTATATATTTATCACTATGTGCTTAGAAAAATTAGAAAGATGTTAGTGACTATATTTGGCAAATGCAATGTTAATGCTACTTAAATATTTGCAATATATTTGTCCTACTTTTTATTTTTAATTTGTTGGTCTTTTTTTAGAAAAGCATAATAACAAATACTAGTTAAAAGCAGATTCTGGTGCCAATAACTTGGATTTGCATGTCTACCCCACGTATTTATGGTTGCCCTCAGAAATACTGTTAGCCAGTACATCCAAAATCTGAAATACATTTACTACAGTAAGGGCCCCAAAAGAGAAAAGCCTCAATAGTCTCTTGGAACACTCTTCAACAAAGAGACTTCCCTTTTTTTAATTGAGTTTATTGGGGTGACACTGGTTAACAAAACCATACAGATTTCAAGTATATAACTCAAAAAAACATCATCTGCGGCCTGACCTGTGGTGGCGCAGTGGATAAAGCGTCGACCTGGAACACTGAGGTTGCCAGTTCAAAACCCTGCACTGGTCTGGTCAAGGCACATATGGGAGTTGATGCTTCTAGCTCCTCCCCGCTTTCTCTCTTTCTCTCTCTCTCTCTCTCCCCTCTCTAAAATGAATAAATTAAAAAAAATTTTTTTAAAAACCATTACCTTTAAAAAAAAAAAAAAAACCATCATCTGCACACTGCACCATGCACCCATCTCCCAAAGTCAAGTTTCCTTTTGTCCCTATTTATACCCCTTTTGTCCTCTTTCATCCTTTCCCTTCCCTCTGGCAAGACTAGCCCCATATTGCTGTCTGTGTCCATGTGTTATATATCAAAAAAATTAAAGAACTTCTATCTGAATATAATGTAATTACATTTTCTTTCAAGCATTCTATAATTCATACATTTCATCTATGCAAATGGTTTCCTCCCACCTGTCATGGCATGGCATAAATACAAATTAGTGGTTTTCTTTACTCTATGTTCACCAATACTTTCATAACTACATGAAGAACAAGTACCTTTATCCCACCTGCTAAAAGTCCACAAACACACTCCACAGTGAAAATGTCACACATCCACCATAAAAAAAAAAATCACAAAACACTTACACGGAATGCTGCAAGGATGATTCTTGTCACTTTCTCTTTGACAGACTCTTGAAGGATGTCGGACAGAACAGGAATGATATTATAGCGCCGCAGGTGTTCACACATTTGAGGACTGAATGCCAGAAGCCATATTGAAAAAATCATTTGATATTGGAGTTGAAAGCCACATTTGTTACTCAAAACTCCCATTATGCTGAAAAGGAACACACATTAAGAAAACAGTTGATATGAGTGTAACAAGAAAGGGTACTAATTCATTTCTTTTATTTTTGCACTAATGGAACAAAATTATGTCAGTTTCTTTTCTGTCAGCAATAACAAGCAAGCTAGATCCCCACTCACAGGGGACCATTTGCAACACAGCTTCACTTAACCCTCTCTCCAAAAGTCACAGAAATTCAGCAAGCAGCAGCACTTGCTGCAGGGAAGCAATGAGAAAGGGAACACAGACTTGCAATACAGCAGAAGGAACAGTACAAAAAATCTGACATATATTAAAGAAATAAAATCAACAGGACATGGTGACACAATATATGTACATCATGGTGAAACCAGATGTTATATCAAGTTCTGAGTCTCGACAACCAAGAGGATTATGTATAGCTTTAAAAATATTTAGGAAACTCGCAGAGAAAAGAAGGAAAAAGTAATGCAAAAATCTACTATGAGTCTAAATTTGACACAGCCAGTCATTGATTTGGGGGGTTAGAATTTCAAATTTTTACTAACAAGAAAATTGGGAAAGCTAGTTAAAATCAAAGAGGTTACACCAAGGAAGAGTACTAAGGAATGCCTTCTCATTCATACAAGGGAAGAACAGAAACCATCAAATTAAGCCACTAAAAAATGACCAGAGCGGTTAAGGGAAACTAAAAACCTATAGAATGTACAACACAAAGAATAAACATTAATGTAAACTATGGACGTTAGTTAATAAGAATAGATCATTACTGGTTCATCAATAGAAACAAATGTAGCACACTAGTGCAATATGTTAATATAGGGAAAACTATGAAAGGGCAGGTATATATGAGAACTCTCTACACTTTCAATTTTTCTGTCAACCTAAAACTGCTCTAAAAAATGAAAGTTTATTGCCTGACTGGTGCTGGCATAGTGGATAGGGCATTGACCTGGGACACTGAGGTCCCAGATTCAAAACCCAGAGGTCAACGGTTTGAGCGCAGGCTGAGCGTGCGCTCATCTGGCTTGAGCATGGGATCGTACCCATGATCCCATGGTCACTGGTTCGAGCCCAAAGGTCACTGGCTTGAAGCCCAAGGTCACTGGCTAGGATGGAGCCCCTGGTCAAGGCACATAAGCAATCAATGGACAACTAAAAGTGCCACAACTACAAGTTTTTGCTTCTCATCTCTCTCCTTTCCTGTCTGTCTGTATCAGTCTCTTTCACAAAAAAATAAATAAATAAAAGTCTATTAATATAAATAAATTTTAAATCTAATCTCATAATCTACAACTACTAACTTAGTGGAAGGTTTATATTTGTACCATTTCTCCATTTTTCTGATTTGTTTAGTGATAAAGTTGCTAAATTACCCTTAATTTTCTCATGCATGAATTCTCCCTTGATTCTTTTCTATTTTGGTGGTTATGTAAGACTGCATTTATTTACTACTGATGTATTTCAACAGCCGTAAAATCATGTAATTTTATTTTACTAATGCCCCTAATACCTAATTTCCTTGGCTCTCTGATTCTTCCAGGTAAGCCTTCTACACTTTGTGATGTTGTGGCTGAGACTTCAAGCTACATATCTGCTTTACCAGCTGGTTCTGACAATGGGAGGTGCTGACTGCAAAGACGGAGGAAGAAGTAACTGTTTCATGTTGGCTTCCTGTTCCTGTGGATATCACTCAGCAGCATTTGTCCACCATGGTAGCAACTATTCTTTCCTGTGGCAGCAGCTGCATTCATTTTGCAACAGCTCTGGAAGAACCAACCTCACTGTGCACCCTCAGAGACACCAGCACCAGCTGTCTGGTCCCTGACTTATAAGATCCCTGCTTTAAGCTCAGGGGCACAAGCCCTGGATGAGTAGTACTCCCCCCACATATCTATGGTCTACTACAGCTTCTTGCAGCCTCTCCTTGAAGCATGTAAATTTAGAAATTGCAACCCCTTACAGTTTTCCCCAGCTTTAGGGGTATCTACACTTGCTACCTTTCTGACACTTGAGAGTCCTATTTGTTTTCAGAACCCAAGTTAACAAATGTATACCTAGTTAGAAGTTCTTCACTAAATTATCTCTATTAAAATAAAATTTTTTATATAAGCAGAGAGGTTAAGGAGAGCTCAGGGCCAATACACTGTTCCTAAAACCAAGACAGAAAGGTTTCAAAGGAAGGAGTGGTCAACAACAATAAACACCACAAAAACATTTAAGAGAGTTTAAAATTGTCTACAATATAGATGATTTTACTTAAAAGAGAAGACTTCTATATCGAAATATTAACCACAAGTACCTTAAATGAAGCAAAATAAAGCTCCTGTCTACCAGAACAAGGAAGAGATTCCCTTACAGCAGTGGTTCTTAACCTGGGTTCTATGGAACCCTGGGGGTTCGATGAATCGGTCTCAGGGGTTCAGAGAAGCCTCTGCCGCAGAGGCTATAATAAAGTAATACCGTAATTTGTTCTGAGTTCATGCACTTTGTTGGTTTTGTTCTTTGAGCAAGGTGATGTTCATGCACAGCTCATTTTGTGCACCAGTAATAAAACATATACCTATGTCTTGAATTTGGAAAAAAAATCATATTTTATTTATCACTAAAGAAGGGTTCGGTGAATGCGCATATGAAACTGGTGGGTTCGGTACCTCAAAAAAGGTTAAGAACCGCTGCCTTACAGGCAAGAGTCCTAATCTGAGCACAGTACAGCAAGGAGATGCCCAGGAAATGAAGACCTGAGAGAAACCTAAATACAGCAATTTAATACATGTGTGTTGAGCATCTATGTGGCAGGTACAATGCAAGGCATGGGGGGCATATGGTGGGCAAAACAGACACTACTTGTGTTCTAAAAGAGCTTTAGCATCTAGTGCAATGAGAGGGAAGGGATTCCGAGAGGAGTGGCCCTTGAGCTGAGACCTGATAAATGAGTGGGCATTAATCACCATTTAGGTCTCTGCTACGTCTCTCAAATTGGTGAGTATAGTTTCTGTTAAAGTTACCAAAAAAGTTACTAAGTGATGCTGTATAAATCTAAGTGCTACCCTTCTTAATTATTTAATACCGTTTCCCAACTAGATTGTAAATTACTTAGAGGAAAGGACCCTGTATGTTTCTTTGTTTTCTCCTTAATAAATAGCATATTATGCAGAGAACTCAAAAAATAAAAATAGTTGTCAAAGCTGAAATCAGAAGGAAGACTAAGGCCCATTAGACCAGAAAACTATTCAGTGTTCTGTCTTGTTTTTTAATTAAGGTTTCTTAAAACAGCAAGCCAATGTGGGGAGTAGGGAGACAAAGCAGCTAGTTTACTGGCCAACTTGTGCGCTTTCAGCTAGCTGATGCTCTTCAGTCCCGTGAGTACCTCGCACCTCACCATGCAGCATCACCAAATAATGTAATATTTTGATGATTTAAAAAATAAATCTTACCTTTCACTCATATGCTTACTTATATTTTCAAAATACTCCAAATGTTGGGGTACGAATGTTCATAAGTGCCTGCTGAACTTGAAGAGGCAATTAACCCAGCAAAAGCCCCCTTTTTAGCTCCAGTATTTTAAAAAATCTATGTTAATTTTAGACTTCTAGTGAAATCAACATGACATAAGACAAAGTACATTTTTGTTCTTACACAGGTATACAAACATTCAGAAATAGTACTGCATCATTCACATAATAGACTTTTTAACTGAAAAAGAAAAAAAATTGTATGGATAGAAAAATACTGGGGTTTTCTAAACATTAGCTCTCTTCTACTTTCTTCAAACAAGCTACACTCAACAATTTTTCTTCCTCACATGATCCCCTCTTGTGATTTGAGGAATACCAGAAAGAAAGGGGGAAAAAAAACCTTTCAATCCTAAAGAAGAGAAATGGGGAAGTAGAAAGCACATGTTTTATTTCTTTAAAATAAAAAAGATTAAATGACTTATAAATTGCTATATTATCAGTGAGTTAACATATTATACCTCCATTAATGCCTATTCCCAACTTACAGGTCTCTCTAATTACTGCTAATTTTGCTTGCAGTGATTACCATATCAAAATGTGTAGGATGAACACAGAATATTCTAGATCATATTTATCTGTGTTCTTGTTGCTAAAACGTATAGTTAATATCCTCTAAAATACTGCCAGTAATCACAACAGCAGCATTTAATTAGCTTCAGTACACCATCAAAGTCTATTAAACTAAACTTTAGTATTTGCATTTTTTGAGCAAATATAATTAATTATCCATAGAAATTTCTGTTTCATGACTTTTATTCTTTTACCAGTCTTCCAAAGAGAACAAAAAAAAATCTTTTTGTTTAATAGAATAAAATGTAATTTATTTTGCAATTCTCACACAGGTCTTCTAAACTTAAGACAGATCACAAGATCTTAGGGATTTTACGTTATCTATAATTTGAAGATTTACACTATTTCATCATGTTACACATTCTTTGATCAATATTTATTCATTATTCCCAACTATGCTAAAAAAAATTAAAGGTTAAAATAATAAGAAAACTAGAGATTAATGGAATT
This sequence comes from Rhynchonycteris naso, assembly GCA_037038555.1. NCBI lineage: Eukaryota > Metazoa > Chordata > Mammalia > Chiroptera > Emballonuridae > Rhynchonycteris > Rhynchonycteris naso. The sequence continues at coordinate 238,423,928 of CM072998.1, read as the reverse complement.
GCCTTGAAAAATAATGTAATAGTAAAATAAATAATTAGCCTTTCTTACTGTATTGCCCAAAATATTGCATCATTTTTTAAGAATTTAAATAGACTAGAAACACCATCTTTGTAGTCTACCTTTAGTAACATCATCGTCTGTCCTGTTTCTGCTACCCGTAGAAAGGTCTGCCTACAAAACTGGCTCTCAGCTGGCTTCTGGGAACTTAACTGGCAAACAGTTCCCTACATTGATACAGAACTTTTCCTAAATGATAAGGGTGGCTCACTGTAGCGAAAATGTTTGCACAAACAATATGTTTATGCTGAATACCTGCTTTCTTTTTGGTGTCTGAAACATTGTGGCATGCTAAGCAGAGGATGGCTACCTGACCATCCTGCAATATAAACTGTGAGCAGTCAGTCCCCAGTGGGTTTCTTGGGCAGAAACCTCACACAGTGTTTTTGGATTTTCATCACTAGAAGAAAAGTGTGCTGAGTGACTCCCGTATGGAGGGGAGAGAACATAAGGAAGCTTCATATGGATTCCTCCAGACTCAGCCTGTGTCTCTGCTCCCATGATCCAACTGTGTATGTACCCATCTCTACTGTCTCTGTAATAAATCTCAGCTGTGAGAACAATGCTGAGTCCCCTGATTCCCTCTGTTGAGTTTCCTGACACAGTGTGAACACAGCTGAGAATTCACAACTTCTTATTTTTGGCCTTTAATGACAATTACCTGAGGAAGGCATTTCACAATTATTAAATGAATCAGAAATTAAAAGCAAAGAGACAGATAGCATTCCATTCTCTAACAATGATGATGAAACTGGTCACATCTGTGAGTCTTCAGATAACTAGATCATAAATTCATTTTCTCAAATTCAAGAATTAATAAATAAGCAATATATTTCAAAGGACAAAAAGGAAATATGGTATTCTCACATAGCCATTCAACATGAAAGACCTCAACATGATATTTTGCAATAAGAATCTGGACCATTCCATTTTGCTAAAAGAACATGTGAGGGTTTTCTTTCATTTTTTATGATGTTTATGCACCAAAATTCACTTAATACAAAATGGTGTGCTATACAAAAATCCTTATTAAAATTTCTAATGGTTGTTTTTCACTCTCTTTATTCTTAATTCTATTAATTATGTATAAAATAACTAAACATATATTTTACAAAGGCTCTAGATATCAAGTGTTGATGACTATTTTTTCTTACATACTGATGGTTAAAGTAAAAACAGATTGAAATTTTGCATCTTAATACAAGATTACTAATTTGTTGAGTCAGTGTTCACTGAGTGGTTCATGATAATTCAAATACAATTCATCGGAACCGCCACTTACAGAAGTAACCCACCCTAAGAAGCTGCATGCAAATACTGCCTCAGAAGGTCTAGGGAGTTCTGTCCCTTTGGCAGGTATAGCCCTACACTGGTGATAGGACGCATCAGCCTACTAGTCTGATGACACAGCACCAAGATCATGCAGTCAGCTTTTCTTGCTCTGAAGCCTTGCTCACCCAGCAACCATCTGTTGATAAACTAACTTCCTATATAGGTTTTCCAACACAGAAACAATGTCTTCACTAACTTAAAAATGTACCTGGTTAAGCCTGACCTGTGGTGACACAGTGGATAAGGTATCAATCTGGAATGCTGAGGTTGCCAGTTTGAAAGCCCAAGCTTGCCAGGTAAAGGCACATACAAGAAACAACTGAGAGCCTGACCAGGTGGTGGCGCAGTGGATGGAGCATCGGATGGGGATGTGGAAGGACCCAGGTTCGAGACCCCAAGGTCGCCAGCTTGAGTGCGGGCTCATCTATCTGGTTTGAGCAAAGCTCACCAGCTTGGACCCAAGGTCGCTGGCCCCAGCAAGGGGTTACTCGGTCTCTGAAGGCACGCGGTCAAGGCACATATGAGAAAGCAATCAATGAACAACTAAGATGTCGCAACAGCAACAAAAAACTGATAATTGCTGCTTCTCATCTCTCTCCATTCCTGTCTGTCTGTCCCTATCTATCCCTCTCTCTGACTCTCTCTGTCTCTGTATAAAAAAAAAAAGAAAGGAAAAAAAGAAACAACTGAGAGCTGCTGCTTCCCATTCCTCCCTCCCCGCAGCCTTTCTAAAATCAATAAATAAAATCTTAAAAAAAAAAAGTATCTAGCCTGACCTGTGGTGGCGCAGTGGATAAAGCGTTGACCTGGGAACACTGAGGGTGCCAGTTCAAAACCCTGCACTGGTCTGGTCAAGGCACATATGGGAGTTGATGCTTCCAGCTCCTCCCCCCTTTCTCTCTTTCTCTCTCTCTCTCTCTCACTCTGTGTCTTCTCTCTAAAAATGAATAAAATAAAATAAAATAAAGCTGGTTTCTTTTTTTTTAAAAAAAAAGTACCTGGTGAAGAACAGTGAGTTCTCTCATATGAATAAACTGTCCTTCTAGTAGTAAAAAAGGATTTCATTTGTTTGTTTTGGGTTGGGGGATTCTTTGTATAAATATGTCTGTTAAACCTCAGAAAGCAGGTCCTCAAAGTTTCTGAGCCTGCAAATGAGGACCCCACAAAGAATGTACTAATTATGTAGCATTACAAAGAATGGTGTTTCACTCCTTTCTACGTAAGGCCTTTTCTTACTGATTTTTGTCTTTATTTACCACAAGATATTTTTATGATTCCTTTTATATTATGAGTATTTGGAATTCGTTCTATCAAGATTAGGTTTTTAGGACTCCTTAACCTCTTGTAATAGCATAGACCAAGCAAGGGAAAGGGAAAATATTTTATCTGGTAGTTATTAGTTATTGACTTCTATGAAGGTTAGCATATCCACTGTTAAACAGATATAGAAAAATTAAAATACTTCCTTTGGATGATTAATGTTATTAATTTCTTTGCAAAAGTCAAGGATAGATGCTTTTAAATGTTCTACATCAAAAGTAAAAGGGCACTCACCAGTTTACTCCATCTGCTTCTACCCAGGCAAAGCGGTACTCATTGACCCGAAGCATCAGCTGCAGACACCCGGCAACACACTGCACATACTGAGAGCTCTACACAAGAAGAAGAAGTACATGCTTTAAGATTGGAAAGCATTTAAAGTCATGAGACTGCACATACACAAAGAGTCTGGATTTTCACTAGAGTTTCTTACCATCAGAAAATTCAAAAGTCCCTAATATTTTTTCAAAAGACAATCCTCATTTTTGCTTTTCTCTCTCCTTCTTAGAAATAAAGCTGATTTTTCTCTGCCAAATTAAACGTACACAGTTGAAGACTGCTTAATACACATAGATAGTTAGGGAAATGAACAAAGTAATTATATCTTTGATATGGTTTTATAATGACTTTAGAATGTTTCATTTCCCCCTGAACAGAGGCACTACTTACGGATACTACTACTCTTCATAATTATAGACATATCCAAAAATGATAAAATTAAAGATAAAATTGTATGCTTTGAGACAGGCCTATATTTGAATGATCTTGGTCAAGTTATTGAACCTTTCCAATACTCAGTATCTACATCCTTAAAGAGGATATCTCCAAGCACTCTAAAAAGGTATTGTTAGAACTCAGTTATTCAGTTATCATAGCTAGACATTTCACAGAAAATCAAAAGAGAATCTTAAAAATAAAAAACAGCAAATAGAAAGTCTAAACACCTGAAAAAGACGATAATTTTTAAAAACTATTAGTTCAAAACCACTGTCTTAGAGAAATACAGTTTAAATACGAAACTAGAAATGAACAGAATAGTATCCCCAGGAATTTGCACAGGTTCCTCCATTTTAGCAAAGCTAGCAGTAACACCCGGCCTGGGCTAGAAATGGAGGCACAAAAGGTAATTTCAGACTCTAGTCTTAATAGAGCATGCTTAAAAAAAAATGACGGGAGAAAAGGACTCATGGATGGGCTATAAATTCACAGCACCTAATATACACAATGCTCTGTATTTTAATTTAAACAAGGTTTATTAAAACCTAACATTTCAAGAAACTCCAGGCACTCAAATACAAAAACACAATGGTATCAGTATACTTGGTAGAATAATCAAAAGTTATCAAGAAAGGTTATTTTAGATTTTACCTAGAAAGTAGTGAACATAGTTGCCCAAAATCACAAGATATCCAATAATATAATTTGCCTGAAAACTCAAAATATTAGCAGAGATTAATGACCAAAATATTTTTAAATTTTCAGCTCTAAAACAATCTTCCATAATGGAAAAAAAAATGTCTATTTTTCCAATTAAGTCAGCAGGTAGTAATCCTCTGTGAAAGAGGAAATTGCATCTTTCTTCTTCAGAGACAGACTTAGCGAGGTTTCTAGATCAATAAAAAAGTAACCTACGGTATTCTCTCCTCTTCCATTTATCAACAATTCCTCTCAACACAAAAATTTCTTGGTTCACTGTAAAGTTTTTCTTTCCTGTATCCATTTACCACACTATTCTGAAATACATGACACATTTCAAATATGGACTCTTCATTGTTATTTACAGCTTCAAGATTCACATTACAAATGAGCATATAAAAGATGATGGTTCTAGCCTGACCAGGCGGTGGCGCAGTGGATAGAGCGTCAGACTGGGATGCGGAAGACCCAGGTTCAAGACCCCAAGGTCGCCAGCTTGAGCGCGAGCCCATCTGGCTTGAGTAAAAGCTCGCCAGCTTGGACCCAAGGTCGCTGGCTCCAGCAAGGGATGGCTCGGTCTGCTGAAGGCCCGCGGTCAAGACATATGTGCGAAAGCAATCAATGAACAACTATGGTGTCACAACAGTCATGAAAAACTAATGATTGATGCTTCTCATCTCTCTGTTCCTGTCTGTCCCTATCTATCCCTCTCTCTGCCTCTCTCTCTGTCACTGTAAAAAAAAAAAAAAAGATGCTGGTTCTAAAACTGCACCCTCTCCTATTATATACTATGAGGCAATCCAAATACCATTCAGAAATTCCTTTCAAAATAAGTATATAGTGAAGGCAACACTGGTAAATGATTGAATTATTGCCTTCAATAAAGTAAATTGTATCACTTCATTGTCTTTCACTTACACTGTCTCATTAATCTCACATGTAAGTTATTCAATATTTTTAATAAAATAATCAGCCTTCAATCAATCTAACCAGTCACCATCTCTAATACTGCACAAAGGTAATTTAATACTGTTACAGAAAATCATACAATCATGCAAAGCCATCAAGCAATGGTAGTCTGTTCTGCCACTCGCCAGAATAACTCACATATTCCACCACTATCCTTCTATCCTACTCTGTGCCCTCACTCTCAGCAGTATGAGGAAAAATAGGGACCATTAGTAAGAGATTCACTCAGTTATCAACATCTCATTTCCCAAAATGAACTTCATTTACAGCCATTAATCCCTCTCTCTCAGCTAAGAGACAGGCAAACTTCTTCCTGCCCAAGACCCAATGCCCCAGCAAGGTCTGTATCTCATTCCTCCCTCATAATGACCAATTAATGAGACTCCTCTCCTACATCTTCACTCTCTCTGTTTGATTGGTTTCCTTTCCTCAGCCTCTAAATATACTCAATTCTTACCCGTTTAAACTATCCCTAAACTTTATATCAATCTCAGCATCTTTATTCTTCCATTGCAATACATGAAGGTTTCTTGAAAGAATTATTACCAAATTTTTACCTCTCTTATATCTATCTTACCACCCCACTTAACATGGCAAATGCTAAGATCAACAATGACCTTAAACTGCCAGTTCCAACAGTTACTTTCACCTGAGAACCACACCTCTATCTCCAACTACTTACCGGAAAGCTCTTTCTCCATTCTTCCCTCAATCTGAATTGATTCACCTGCAGCTACAAGTCTTAAATCAAATGTTAACTTCTCCAACCAGACCAGGGGTAGCACAGTGGACAGAGCATCAAGCTGGGACACTGAGATTCCAGGTTCCAAACCCCAAGGTCACCACTTGAGCATGGGCTCATCCTTCTTGAGTGCAGGCTCACCAGCTTGAGCACAAGGTCCCTGGCTTGAGCCCAAGGTCTGTGGCTTGAGCTCAAGGTCTCTGGCGTGGCTGGAGCCCCCCCCCAACCCCCATCAAGTTACCTATGAGAAGCAATCAATGAACAACTAAAGTCACGCAACTATGAGTTGACACTTCTCATCTCTCCTGGTCTGTCTGCCTATCTCTCTCTGTCTCTTTCCCACTAAAGAAAAGTTAACTCCACCATGAAAGAAAGGCAATAATATAACATAATGTTTAAAAACAAAGGCCCTAGAACCAGCCTGCCACACTCACCCACTTGCAAGTTATGTAAACTTGAATTAGTTTCCTACCCATAAAATGGGGGCATGACAGGGACAAATCCCATGGGGTATAGGTATAATTTCATAGTTAATGTGTGAGTTTTCAATGGTACCTGTCATATAATATTCAACAATTGTTTGTTGCTGCATCTACTATTGTATTCCTATTTCTCCAGATGGAATGAATCCCTTTCATGGTACCATATATAAACCTCTATTCTTCGTGTGTGTGTGTAATTCCCATTAGACCAGGGAGCAAAAGAGGAATTTTTTTTTAATCACACCACTTAGGCACAATCCCTGGTAAATAACAGCACTTTAAAAATGCTTATTTGCTAAGTGAATAATTAATTATTCATTGTACTTGATATTGTTTTTTTCTAATTTGCCACTTAGCTTTAGAAGGAAAGAAACAGAACCTAAAATTTTAAAATACAGGGTGGGGCAAAAGTAGGTTTACCACTGTGAGTATGCAAAACACAGTCTATTCTTGTATTATTATGTATTCATTATTGTCTTATTTTCCATACTAACAACTGTAAACCAACTTTTGCCCCAATCTATTTTCTCCAAGTGAAATAATTTTTGTTTTCTGCCTAAAAGTTTCAAGACAAAATACAGAAACCCCCAAATTACCATATTATCATTTCCCTTAAACTTTTTCCATAATTATATATAAATGTACTACTATTCACCATATTATTCAATACAAAAACTAACTTAATCTTTTCTTCCTGTATTATTTTTCCTTTTGCTGAAATATCCTATCCTATTCGAAGACATTATTATGAAATTTGAAAAGTATTCCTTGAAATAGCAGTAATAATTACTATTAGAAAATCTGAAATCTCACAAGATTTCAAAGGCAAACTGAACAAGAACTGAATAATAGAGAAACAGTCTACCTTACTGAACATTATCAAGAACCACCAAACTGATATGGTAGTATCTGCATGATTAGATATTGCACCTTCCAAACACAGTCACAAGAAACAATCAAATAAGGAAGAGTATTTCTATGTCTTCCCTTAGAGCCTCACCTTTCCCAGGTGGTCTCTCCTTGAGGCTCCCTGACTCCTACGCTCAGAACTCCCAAGAAGGATGCCTAGAAGATCAGCTTCTGGGTATAAAGTATAGTTATAAACTAGAAGTATGATCTGACAAGTAGCATGGAACCTTATTAATATTTGTGTACATGATTTTTATTGACCTGAATTTACATAAGATGCTCTGTACATACTCATCATAATATATCCAATCAGGATAGAACAGCATAAAATAAAGTCACTTTTATCACCTCTCCTAAGATATATATTTCTGTATAACACTGCAGAAATTTTATTATATGTACATCTTTTTTAAAGAAAAATACAGCCTGACCAGGCAGAGGCGCAGTGGATAGAGCATCGGACTGGGATCCGGAAGACCCAGGTTCGAGACCCCGAGCTCGCCAGCTTGAGCGTGGGCCCATCTGGCTTGAGCAAAAGCTTGCCAGCTTGGATCCAAGGTCGCTGGCTCCAGCGAGGGGTGGCTCGGTCTGCTGAAGGCCCGCAGTCAAGGCACATGTGAGAAAGCAATCAATGAACAACTATGGTGTCGCAACGGCAACGAGAAACTAATGATTGATGCTTCTCACCTCTCTCCGTTCCTGTCTGCCCCTATCTATCCCTCTTTCTGACTCTCTCTCTCTCTGTCCCTGTAAAAAAAAAAAAAAGGAAAATACAGCCCTGGCTGGATAGCTCAGTTGGTTAGAGCATCATCCAAAAGCACGGAGGTTGCCAGTTTGATCCCCCATCAGGCATACAGGAGCAGATCAATGTTCCTGTCTCTCTCTCCCTCTCTCTCTCTTCCTCTCTCTCAAAAATCAATACAATACACATTTAATATATATGTGTATACCTTGTACACTCCAACACTCCCAAAGAACCTATGCAAGCACTGCCACAAGTATACTAAAACAATTGAAGTATGTAATAACTTCTTTAATGCTGTCCTCCGCAGGATACAAGGCAGCCCTATGAAGGTAGCAGTCATATCCATCCTGCTGAGTGTTTTGCTTTCAGCACAGTGCATGTATCTGGTAGGCACTCAATAAATACTTCTTGAATAAATGAACAAAAAGAAACACAAACTTTATATCTTACACTAATACTAAATGAATGGAGCTCCTAACAGATATGGTTTGATAATTAAAAATTTGACAAAAAAAATTTATACTGATAATAATCAATACTGCAGAAATATACACAACATAGTACTAGTATCCTGTTTCTTTTTTAGAGCCCAAAATAAATGCTTGGTAATTATGGATCTTATATAATCGCCTAGTATTTTTTTAAGTCACCTATTTTTTTTAAGTGAGAGGAAGAGAGATAAGACAGACAACTGCATGCACCCAGACCAGAATCCACCCAGCAACGCCTATCTGGGGCCGATGCTCGAATCAACTGCAACTGAGCTATCCTCAGCATCAGGGTTGACACTCAAAGCAATCAAGCCACTAGCTGAAGGAGGGGAAGAAGGAGAAAGAAGGAAGAGGAAAGGGACCAGAAGCAGATAGTCACTTTTCTTGTGTGCCCTGACCATGACTCAAGCCCAGGACCATCCATATACCAGGCTGATGCTCTATGAACTGAGCCAAATGGTCAGGGCCTTAAGCCATCTAAATTTAAAAATTTATATATATTGTTAATCAATTTGGGCTACAACTTATGTCATCCTGTTTTACTAGAATATACTTACAGTGAAAGAGCTCATTCAACCAGATAACAGTTTCCCTTTAAATCACTACAGTAATTCATATATCTGGTGACAAAAAGCTACCTGTATTTGGACTGATTTAAAAAAACTACATACACACAAAAACGATGTTTTAAATAGTCATTTGATTGATTTCTGAATACTATTTGCTTAAATGTCATTCAACTACATTTTTTCTTTCATGTAAAGTTTTTCTGTTTACTCAATCATCAAAATGGGTCTTTTAATCAGCAATAACCAACCAAAAAATTATTTTTAAAAAACAATATGTATCTGATATTTTTCAGAGTACTTTTAAAAATATAATTAAAATGTAAAATCTAAATAAAAAACAAAAGGGAAATACAATACCCATGATTTTTAGAAAAGGAACCTATAGTTCCTGGAGCTCTGTGGGCTGCGCCAGACATCCTGGGTTGAGAACTGGCTACCACATTCACTCTCACTTGAGCAAACCTCAATGGTTGAGAAAAACTATTTTTATTTCTCAGTACATTTAAGAAAAAATCATTTGGATAAACTTTTCATGTTGCTAAAAATGCAAACTCTACTCAATTAAGTTGGGATAACCACTTCATAGGGAAAAACAGCAAGTGACAGAATTTACCTTCCTGGTGAATATGGTCTGAGACCCATATTCTACAGAATTACAAAGTAATTCAAGAATTGAGGAATTACAAAATAGGCAGGAACAAAAGATAAACGTAAAAACTTCAGTGACTTGGTACCAAAGAACAACTAATGTTATAAAAATGTTTACAAATTTTCATCTCTATAATGCTTGACTTTAAATACAAATTAAATAAGAAAGAGTAAAGATAATATTCACCTAAATTTGGGAATCAAGGGCACGTGAAAAAAGACAGGTCTACGCTGCAATAAAACACATCTGTCCCAGGGAGAATAAAAATTCACAATATAGTTTGTATCAGTGAAGCTCAAAATTAAACTTTTCAAACAATTGCCTAAAATAAATCACAGAAGCCAGTTTTACATGAAATGGAGGACTATCGGTTAACAGTCCCAAAAATATTTAGTGTTGCATGACTACTAAAGAATTCTTTTCTTGTAGAACTAAAAAGTGAGTATATACACATGTATGTGTGACTTCTGCTTCTATCATTCATCTTTAAAACTAACAGGACAATATCAAGTATCAGTAGGTAACTGGAAAAACTGGAATTCTCATACTTTGTTCATGGATAAGTAAATTGGTTTAGTAAACTGACTTGCAATATCTATTAAATTTACAAATAACCTAGCAATTCAATTCTTAAATTAAGTGCTTCAGACTATCTATCAAAAGACATATATAAGAATGTGCACAGCAAAATCATTCACCATAGCCAAAAACTAGAAGTAACCCAAATATCGATCAACAGAGAATATTTAATAGATTACTATATAGCAATAGAAAGGATATTCATTTAACAAATTACTACATAGTAACAGAAAGAATGAGTTACCACTGAATGCAACATGAATGAATCTCATTGCCACAATACTGAGAAGAAAACTTAACACATAAGATTTATACTGTATATGATTCCACTTACAAGAAATTCAAGATCAGGCAATACAAACCAATAGTAATAGATGTCATAATGATAACTGTTATGGCAGTTGAAGGAAAGTATTTAGTTGGAGTACAAATGATATAAATTCATTCAGGTGAACATTTAAAATATGTGCATTTTTTACTTTATGTACATTATGACATAAAAAAAGAAAGACTGAAAAAAGGAAGAGAGGGAAGGAAGAAGAGGTCTGCCAATGAGTTTTACCAAATTATCTTTGGCAAGTTACTTAAACTCTTCAAAAATGTTTTCTCATCTATAAAGATAAATAATACCAGCCCTACCAATTTAAAAAAGAAAAAAACTATTCAAATCAGTTTCTATAAAACACAAAACAATTGTAAAGTATATTGTTGTTATTATTATCTCATATTCAGGAACTAAAATCCACATGTAAGCCCAAAAATTCACTTAAAATTGCCTTATTAAAGAAGATCCTCTAGTCAACATTCTTAATTTAAATTAACACCTAAATTAATTTACAATTATTAAGTCTTGGACTTGTCTACTAAAACGGTAATTTCATTAATTTATAGATTTATAAATCTCTTCAAATATTGCTTTCATTCTAATTTGTTTAGTCATGTAATGACTACTAAAATTTTTTATTATGAGGAAAATTATTGTGGACTTAAGAAAATAAGATTTACTTTATACATCATTGCTTTGTATACAGCTTCCAAGAATACATCTAATGAATATGATTAGGTTACCCTATTATTACTGGTGCTACACTTGGACGTGTAAAAAAAAGTCTAATACCGAAATTTTTTTAGCATTTCATTTTCTTTTGCATTGAAATAATAAATTTCTAGGTAATCCTTCCAAAAATCTGATCAGAAACACCAAACTCAAGTTCTTATCTTTCCTTTCCTTAACATTCATTTCAAACATCTACATATTTTAATGATCCCCAGTGTTTTAAATGTATTGATTTTGTGATAAAAGGCAACTGAATAATATATATCATCCAAGAATTGCTTTAGGTAAATAACAATGCTCTTGAAAGTTGTACAAAGACATGTAATTGATTAGGTTGAGTCCTAACATCCACTCAACAGCCAGAGCAGAAGACAGTTAAATAACAGGCCTGAACTGTATGAACTACTGATACAGCCTACTAGTTTTCATTTTCGCTACTTGTGTACACTTTTGATGTACTTATCAACAAAGTAGCAAAGAACTAAATCATTCAAGTACTCTACCTTCTGGAAGTCTGAAATGCACCACACATCAACATAACATTAAAGTAAAAACAAAGCGAAAGCAATAAAACTAACCTCATATTAACAAGGATATTAGAACTGTCACAAAACAATTCAAGGAATGTGTCCAAAAGCCAGAAAAGCTTTTATTTTTCTCATTCTAAAATGTTGTTAGTGTGCTGAAACATGAATGAATCTTGAAAACATTATGCTAAGTAAAAGATGTCAAGCAAAAAGACAACTACATATTATAAGATTCACTCATATGAAACAGCCAGAAGAGGCAAATCCAGAGGTAAAGTAGATTAGTAGTTGCTACAGGTTGGAAGCAGGGAGCAAGAATGGGGAATGACTGTTAATGTGTACAGGGTTTCTTTTTGAGGTGTTAAAAATGTTATAAAATCAGATTCTGGTAATGGTTGCATAATCTATAAATATACTAAAATTCACTGAACTGCAAATAAATTAATTTTATGATATGTGAAATATATTTTGGTCCTAGTTGGTTGGCTCAGTAGATAGTGTCGGCCCAGCATATGGACATCCTAGCATATGGGTTCAATTCCCAGTCAGGGCACACAGGAGAATTGACCATCTGCTTCTCTCCCTCTCCCTCTTAACATCCCACAGCCAGTGGCTTGATTGGTTCAAGCATCAGCCTCAGGTGCTGAGGATAGCTCAGTTGATTCGAGGATTGGCCCCAGACGGGGATTGCTGGGTGGATCCCAATTAGGTTGCATATGGAAGTTTGTCTCACTATCTCCCCTCCTCTCACTTAAGAAAATATATATATATTTCAATAAAGCTGTAAAAAAATCTAAAAGTGAAAACTGACATTCTCACTCATACTTATTTCTGACTGCTCAATAGCCATATGTGGCTAGTGGCTACCATAAAAGACAGTGCAGAGATATAAAACATGTCCATCGTCATGGGAAGTTCTGTTGCTCAGAACTTCTCCATTAAAAGGCAATATAAAATATAAAATAAGCAAATGGAGAACCTGGCAAGGTAATCAAGTTACTTTCCTACCAGTGAAACAATGTTTAACTACAATAACTGATGCCAGACTATGTCTACAACAAGTATAGCTAGACAACAGGACACAGGCAAATGGGGAACTAGGAGTCACCTTGTTCCCCTACACACTTGTATAAATAAATGATGCAGAGCAGAGAAAAAAGAAAACAAAATATTCCCAGATTCTTTCTAAATCCTTCAAATTTGTGAGAAATCAAAGTACAGTGTGTCTGTAAAGTCATGGTTCACGTCTGACCATCACAGGAAAGCAACAAAAGACAATAGAAATGTGAAATCTGTACCAATTAAAAGGAAAACCCTCCCAGTTTCTGTAGAATGTGACAGCATGTGTGCATGTGCAGATGATGATGTAACACCGTGTATACAGCAGAGCAGCCCACGGCCATGCCAGTTGAGATATGGACAGTACAGAAGAAAGTTCAGTGTGTTCTGTGGCTCGCTAAATTCAAATCCGTGACCAAAGTGCAACATGAATATCGGTGCGTTTATAACAAAGCGCCACCACATAGAAATAACATTACTTGGTGGGACAAGCATTGAAGGAAACCGGCAGTTTGGTGGAGAAACCCCGTTCTGGTAGGCCATCAGTCAGTGACGAGTCTGTACTGTAGAGGCTATACGGGATAGCTACCTAAGGAGCCCTAAAAAAATCTGTGCGTGCATGTGCCCGAAAATTACACCTAAGCAAGACTACAGTTCATAAGGTGTTAAAGAAACGTCTCTGTTTTACGGGGTACAAATTGGGGCTGCTGCACGCTATCAAACCTGCGGATAGACCCACACGATGCGCGTTTGCTACAGATATGCTTCATGAGATCGACAATGATGCAAGATTTCTGCAGAAGACTGTGTTTAGCGATGAGGTGACCTTCCATATCCCAGTATGAAACTGGGAGAGTTTCCTTTTATTTGGTGCAGATTTCACATTTCTATCGTCTTTTGCTGATTTCCTGTGACCAGTCAAAAGTGCATCATGACTTTACGGACACACTGTATTGCTCTTTTTGCCAGGGCATCAGCACAACAGTCAACATCCAAGGCTGTAAAGCTTCCCAAAAGAACAGAAGGTTTGTCATTTACATTCAACAGCCAGTAAAGAATTGAATATTTGTGGTAAGTACATATGATTCAATGTCATTTCTTATCTTCATATTTAGGCAAAAACAACATACTTCATTTTAAGAAAATTCTATTTATGTAAAAACGTTTGCAATAATCCACTCCTAACTTATGATGCCTCTACGGCAATTTTAAAGTTACGGCTTTTAGATTATATTTATTTCCCATTTTGCAGTTTAAACCTTTTTTTAAATTTGTTTTGTACTGACATCAAGTGGCAATATCATGTAATACAGTTTACCAAACTGCTTTTCTATGCACTCTGAAAATCTAAAGGGATTTTAAGATATGATATTTTCACAAGTCTGAATAGGTAATGAGACCTGGGAATACCTAAAGATTCAACTCCAGTTCAGGTGCCTCAAAAGTAATTCTGTTTGTAAGCAATTTGTTTATTTAGGGGTTTTGCCACTCATCAGCTGAATGACCTTGGGCAGGCTGGTATGCCTTTCTGCACAGCCTCACTGTTCATATCCATAAAATGCGGCTTATAGTAAGACCTGTATCAAAGAAGGAGTGTGAACAGTTAAGGAGAGATAAGTGTAAACTGAGTAAAACAATGGCAGGCATATAAATACTGAGCTACCAATTCAGATTTTCCTATTAAAATACAAATATCAAAGGAAAGCTAACACCCTACTCTGAACATATTGAAGTTGATAGTCATTTAAAACAGTAAGAACCCTCAGTAAGAGACAAAGAATATGTTCAGGTATGAAGGGTACTAAAGAGAAGAAAGTGAAATCAAAGGCTATCTTTTCCTTACTCACAATTACTCCTGATGCTAGTTCCATTGGGATATATGTATATGAGTCTTCTATACTGCTCACAAAAATTAGGGCATATTTCAAAATGAACATGAAGCTATAAAATATCCCCTAATTTTTGTGAGCAGTGTAGATAAATCATTTTGACTAATGCACAGTCAATTCAATTAATCATTTTAGTTTTTTCAATGAATTGGATAGAAAAAAGCTAAATCAGAATTTCCCTACACCAGAACCCTGCAATTCATTATCTAAGCCTTAATAATTTATAAACACCTTAACAACCACTCAAATAAGATTGTGATACATGAATCTAAAAATACTCTTTTAAAAAAATCTACCCATAAATCTAATACATAATTAAATATATTTTTCAAATTTCAAACTGGTAGAAATTCAAGTCATACAAAATAAAGATTCCCAATTTAAACATCTATTTATGGCTGAATATCTAGACTTCTACCCCACCACCTTCTCTCAATTCCCCAAGATTGCTCATCTAATTCTATACCTTGTTCTGATTCCATTCCAGAAGGCTAATGGCTGTTTTCTGGCCTAACATACTATTTGTCAAATCCTTCAACCCATGCCCCAAGAGAAGCTCCACTTTTGGCTTTGAAAATGTGTTCTTCTGCCATCTATCATTTCACAGACTACAGACAGGTATGTCCCATGCAAAATATGGAAGTATTAGTAATTAATATGGACACCAAATGGCTTCTACAGAGCTTCATTTAGATCTATTATAGGCAGGTTGTAGACACAATCCTCTGAAGATGCTTTCCAGTTTGGCAGAGATATTTCCAACAAATGAAGCTAGATACACCTCACCCACATTTCTAACTTTTGTCCCCTTATTCTTCTTTTGGCTGATTCCAATCATTCCACCCTACTGTCCAATTTTATTGACAATTTCTGAGCTATTCTGAGAACTTTCAAGTTAAACCATTCCCAAATGGGGAAAATAACTCTAACCAATAAAAGAACTCAGGAGGTCACGATTAGTTTTAACCTTTAAGTTTTTGCCATGGCTGGTTAACTCAGTGGATAAGTGTCGGCCCGGCATGCAGACGTCCCAGGTCCAATCCCCAGTCAAAGCACACATGAGAAGCAACCATCTGCTTCTTTTTCCCTCCCTCTCCTTCTTCTCTCACTCTTCTTCTCTTGCAGCCAGTGGCTTGACTGGTTCGAGCATTGGCCCCAGGAGCTAAGGATAGTTCTGTTGGTCTGAGCACTGACCCCAGCTGGGAGTTGCTGGGTGGATCCTGGTCATAGCACATAAGGGAGTCTATCTCAGAATCTCCCCTCCTCTCACTTTAAAAAAAAAAAGAAGAAGAAAAACCGTTTAATTTTTTGGCTCTACACAAATGTGGGGAGAGATTGTCTAATCAAAGGGGAGGGAGTGTTTCTGGCTACCATGTAGTGCCATATAAAGCTCTGTGCAAAACAGTGCAAGTAAGAAGTTTTAGTGCCATAAGGTTACCGAATTGTTTTCAACAGCTTAATACAGTGTTCGCATATCTGTCAGAGAGATATTAGTTTATCAGACAACTGAAGCTTGAAAAGAGTAACTTTACGATTATTCTCTCCAGCTGTATATCTGAATTCACAATCTGGCTTTGATTCTCAGGTCTGATACAAAGTGGCCTGAGAAGAACAAGTCCCATGTGCACCCACAGAACAGCGGATCTCTAGAGACTGTATTTAGATATAGTGTTGACAATACATTAACATAACTGGAGGTATAGCTAATCCATGAATTTGCCTTTGGGGCACTAATAAACATCTTCAAAATTTTAAATCTAAATGACTCAAAGTAACTTATATTCAGGGTATTAGGAGCCAGTGAATTAAGAAGGAATGTACTTACATCACTTGAAGAGACTGTTCCTGTTTCAACAGCGACACCGCTACCACGCAGTTTCTATTACAAAATAAATAACTTATTACTTAGTTTTGTTTTTTATTTTATCCTAATTATTCAGTGTACAAAAGGGAGCTAAGTAAATTTTTTAATTTTTTCCTAATCCTACTTAATGGAGTATCATCAACTAATAAAAAGAATGGGGATGATATGAAATATTATATATATCATCATACTCATCCATATAATAGCTTAATATATTATTCAAAATGGAACAATAATAAGCTGAATACTGAGCTCCAGCTAAATTACATAATGAAGCTGGTACAAATATCTAAGTCTCAGGATTTACTTATTAAACTATTACTCCATTGAGACAACTGTCTTAAGCTGAGCTACTTACACTATATTTTGTGCCAAGCTTTCCAAATATAATGAAAAGATACTACATATAACTTAAAATTTGGTTATCCACAGCAATGCTAACAAGTTATACAAAAAATCAAAATCTCTCATGTTATACAGAAATGACCAAAGAAATTTTAAGATAGAAAGTCAAAGGCTATATATACAAGAGAGAGAATTTCTGAAAGGAAACTTTTGTTTTATTCAAAAACTATTATCTACTAAGGGTCAGGCTTGAGCCCCCATAACCAAGTATAATACTCTTTATTAAAATGTCACTATAAAGTCAAAGAACAAAATATCCAAACTTGCAACTAATCAGGACTTTTGAAGTTTATTTCTATTAGAATTGTGGTCCCTATTATGAGAGAGAAAACACAACATAAAAAAAGAGACCTTCCAAGTAAAGTGCTACTAAATGACATTTAAGGAAAGTAGCAAATAAAATTCCAAATAATTCTATGTTTATTCTTTAAACAAGATGTCTGTAATTTAATCCTGATAAAAAGCTATAGAAGAAGTGTGTGCCCACAGCAAGAGAGTCAGTGCAATCCAAAGTCTAGCAGAAGCAGTGACAAGACTCTGAAAAGCAAAGCCAGATTGAGATTGGAACCCCTGAAGATCATTCCGTAAGCAGAAGGACTTGCAAAGCAGAAATGCTATACCATAAATAAACAAAACGAAAGACACAGTGATAAAAAGAGTACACTAAAAAGATACAGAAAAGGTCTTAAAGAGCACTTATCTAATACCAATTCTAATGAAAACTGTTCTAGACACTGAAATATTTGCTTCCACTAATGACAACAGAAATATCTCCCAATCGCTCAACAAGGTTACAACCATAGTTAATCATTCCAAAAGTGACAAATCATCTGAGACACAATATAAATGCTATTCCTATGAAGAAAAAAACTCAAAATGTTAGTGGCAACTTACAAGTATATATTCTTTCCTGCCTGCTCTCATTTTATGAATTCAGCTACAATAGAGCCCCATTATCACTATATCATAAAGCTAACACTATAGCACAATAAAGTTTGTTCAAAGGAAGAACTAAATTTGAAATAGAAAAAAAGGGTGATGTACCTATTTAACTAAGCATTCTGATCTCAAATGATATACACTTAGAAATTGTAAGATAAAGTTTTGATGTTCTAAATATCTTTGTTTTTGAAATACCTCATAAACTCACTAAAAATCTCTAAATTTGTGGCTCTTGTAAAAATACTTTTAAAAACTAAGCCAGCCCTGGCCGGTTGGCTCAGTGGTAGAACGTCAGCATTGCCTGTGAATGTCCCAGGTTCAATTAATTCCCAGTCAAGGCACACAGAAGCGCTCATCTGTTTCTCCACCCCTCCCCCTGTCCCTTTTCTCTACCTCTCTTCTCCCCTTCACAGCCAAGGCTCCATTGGAGCAAGATGGCCTAGGCGCTGAGAATGGCTCAGTGGCCTCACCTCAGGCGCTAGGATGACCCTGGTTGTAACAAAGCAGCACCCCAGATGGGCAGAGCATCGCCCTCTAGTGGGCTTGCTGGTTCGATCCCAGTCAGGCGCATGCAGGAGTCTATCTCTCTGCCTCCCAGTTCTCACTTAAGAAAAAAAAAACAAAAACTAAGCCAAAAAAGGTTGTTAAAATTTATGCTACTGACAAAAAAATAATTTGTTTAAGATACTCCAAAATACCCCTATCCAAATATAAATGCAATTAGGCTCCCCCAAAAAAGACAATTAGTCAAAAAATCTAAGCAAAATTTCATACTGGTCTCTCTTATGCTTCAAATTAAAATCTATTAAAATAGTGCCAGACCAGGTGGTAGCACAGTGGATAGAGCGTCAGACTGGGACACAGACAACCCAGATCCAAAACCCTAAGGTCATCAGCTTGAGCACGTGCTCATCAGGCTTGAGCACAGGCTCACTAGCTTGACTGAGGGGTCGTTGGCTTGAGCGTGGGATCATAGAGATGACCCTATGGTTGCTGGCTTGAGCCCAAAGGTCTCTGGCTTGAGTCCAAGGTCAGTGGCTTGAGCAAGGGGTCACTCGTTCTGCTGTAGCCCCCCTCCCATCAAGGCACATATGAGAAAGCAATCTAAGGTACCACAACAAAGAACTGATGCTTCTCATTTCTCTCTCCTCCTGTCTGTCCCTATCTGTCCCTCTTTCTGTCTCTCTCTCTGTCTCTGTCACAAAAAAATAAAAGTCACTGAAATCCAAATGACAGCTTTTCAAATAGTCATCTAATACAACATAGTAGCAACCAATATTACTTCTCCCAGTCCCATTCCTCCAGGTCACCCATCCCAAAACCAAAATCTCATTCTCTTCTACCTTTTCTTCCCCAGAATACTCCGCCCCCACCCACCTTCATTTCATTCTTTTTCTGACAATCATCCCTACCCAGTATCCCCTTACCATCTAATACTGGAAGCCTAAAAGAAACACTCCACTGAGCCATCGTAAGTACCATGTCTTTTGCCCCATTCTAGGGAACCATGAAGACAAAAACAGAAAACCTGTCATTTTTCCAGCCATTAAACCCTCAATCTCTTTCCTCCATGGAGAAGTAGAGCTAGAGGCATTTAAAAGCAAAAAGACGGCCAAGAAGCAAGTTTCCTATTTAACCTTAGGCCTAAATGTTCAATCACACAATGACAGAGTGAAATCCTGAGGAGTCACTGTGTGAAACTCGTATTTCCCAGCTGGTCCAAGCAGCTCTACGCTTACCCAGGAACATTTAAAAACCCGCTGCGGACTCATGGCCAAGACTAGAATAAGTAGATTGTCTAATGATCTATAATGTGCTGTTTACAGTTTGAAACGCCCCTAGTGGCACCCAGATCCAGTTTGTTTATTGGTGTAACTAGTTAGACAACTTAGCCTGGTTAAATGACCAAAAGGGTGTGAAAGATCCCACCAGAGACTTCGAGAGAGCTCTTCCAAAACCAAGATTTCTTGCACAAATCTTGGTGGTCCAGAGTCCTGAGGCAGCACCTATAAGTCTTTCAGCCCCAAAGTTTGCCTGCACTCTCTCCCCTGCTATAGAGTTTCTTTTCCTTTCTTATCAATTTTACATGAGTATGTTCTTTGCACATATATGAAACCTTTCAATACTCCAACCTGTGTGATCTTGGCAGCCACCTGGAAGAAAGTAGTACTCCCTGATCACTGAAAAGTATGAATGGAAAACCCCAAGTGGCAGAAAGGACAGAAAGGGTTGAGATGAAACCAGTCAAAGAAAAAAAAAGTAAAGCATACTACCATACCTAAGAGTAGTTTAGATTATTTATCAAGTTCAAAATGGCATTATTATCATTTTATTTCTATTTCCCATAATTACCATAAATAGCTTAAGAGAACATGGATGTTGTATTCCTTTCAAAGACACAAAAAGAAATGTCTTTTACCTGTGAACTCAGTTGAGTTTTTATCCAGTTGAAATAGTAATTTAAGTCACTGCCTTCCATCAATTCTTTTCCCCAAGCTGCTAACTTGGCAATAATTCTTGCTGCCTAAAAAATAAGAAATATATCTGAATACTATATTGATTCTAAAAATCACATCATAGACCTTAGAAACCAAGACTTTTAACCGTTTTTGCTGTATTTAACACTCAACTCCTCTAAAAATAGTTTACATATCATTTTTTAAATATACATTTTTAAATATAGTCAAAATGTATTTTCAAATATTTCCATTAAAGTGAACCAAAATTAATTGTTAAATTAAGAATTTCCTGGCCCTGGCCAGTTGCCTTTCATGGATTGAGCGTCAGCCTGGCAGCTAAACTTCCAGGTTCAATTTCCAATCAGGGCACACATGAAAAGCGACCATCTGCTTCTCTTCCCCTGCCTGTCCTCCTCCTCTTTCTCTTCCCCTCTCTCAGCCAACTGCTCAAGTGTCAGCCCCAGGCGCTGAGGATAGCTTAGTTGGTCCAACCTATCACCTCAGATGCAGAGGATAGCTCGGCTGATTTGAGTATCAGCTCCAGACAAGAAGTGGGGGGAGTCTATCTCCTCTCCTCTTACTTAAAAAAAAAAAAAATTAAAAGAATTTCCTGGCCCTAGCCAGGTGGTTAAGTGGATAAAGCATCGACCTGGCACGTCAGAGGTCATGGGTTCAATCTCTGGTCAGGGCACATAGGAGAAGCAATCCATGAGTATACAACTCAATGGAACAACTAAGTGAAACAAATTGATGCTTCTCTCTCTCTCTCTCCCTCCCCATTCCCTAATCAATAGGAAAATTTTTTTTTTTAATTTCATAACATTCTTTCGATTATTGAATCTCAAAAGTTGATTGGAATTCAATATAAGACCAACAAAAATCAAAAGAACACAAAAAGCTTTCTCAGCAGCAGACTTTCATCAAAGCACTTGCCAGAGTCCTGAGCAATCTTTATAACAAATTGCCAACCGGTACCTTGTTCGTTCCAAGCCCCATGTGAGTTCTCACATTTAAAAATCTTTATCCTGGTATAAAATATATCCTAGTATGAAATAGCCATCTCTCTTGATATATAAAAACATAGCTTTTTCCCCTCATTCAAAGATTTCTCAATTTTCTTCAAGCTATAAAACTAATTATGAATCTTTTCATTAAATAGGTATTATAAATATATCAAATCATCATGTTGTACACTTTAACCATCTTATAATTTTATCTGTCAACTCTACCTGGACAATAATTATACAATAAATCCACAAAGCCTGACCAGGCGGTGGGTGGCGCAGTGGATAGAGCGTCAGACTGGGATGTGGAGGACCCATGTTCGAGATCCCGAGGTCACCAGCTCGAGCGCAGGCTCATGTGGTTTGAGCAAAAGCTCGTCAGCTTGGACGCAAGGTCTCTAGCTCCAGCAAGGGGTTACTCGGTCTGCTGAAGGCCCGCGGTCAAGGCACATATGAGAAAGCAATTAATGAACTAAGGTGTTGCAACAGATGACTGATGCTTCTCATCTCTCTCCATTCCTGTCTGTCTGTCCCTATCCCTCTCTCTGACTCTCTCTCTGTCCCTGTAAAAAACTAATAATAATAAAATAAATAAATAAATAAATCCACACAAAATTGGCAGTATAAAATCTCTACACACAAACCCAACTTTATATTCTTTCACTACTTTCTGAAAGCAAGTTTAGTATTTCAAAACTCCAATTATTCAGAAGTAATTCATCCTAGTAGAGAATGGAAGGCTCAGGTTAGCTAACCCCTAAATAAATCCTGTGCTAGTGAACTGATACTTGTTCTTATACTTGGATACAGGAGAGCTAGGTCATAGACGCATACTTCCAAGGTCAGTATGATAAGCATTCCAGTGTCATGAAATATCTAGAATTCTACACTATGGAGGGCTAAGAGCAGCATCTCACTGAATTCACTAAGTGGACATACCAATGTTTCATGTGCCTAACTAAGTGTATTTACAGATACATTATCTACTTTAAACTGACCTAACTTTAACAAAATAGGTAACTTGAAAGGTCCCTATAAGGAAAACAGGGGTTGAAAATACTATCAGCAATGTAAACACAATTAAAATGGAAAACAAAGTAACAACTGAGATTTCTACACCTAGCATAAATCTCCTTCAATGGCACATGATAAACCAATGACAATCTGACCCTCAAAATTTAAAAGATTAGACAAAAGTAATTGAAATCATAAATTAAAACATGGATTTGGCTACACAATTAATGAAGAACTTTACCCTAAATTTATATTTGTGTCTTTATGTTTGTCAATTTTATTATAAACCATCCAAATTAGGAAAATATTTAAACCAGGTATCTAGACAGTGAAAACAAGTCTACAATTTGAAAGAAAAAAATACATTATTGGCTTTAAGTATTCATTAAAATATAGTTTACAGCTAGTGCTCGACAATTGGTTCCAACAGACTGGTCATAACACGATTTGGTCGTAAGTTGAGTAGGTTATATGTACAGTACGGCAAAATGATGTTATAAAACTCTTTAAGTCATATTTTATCATAATTTTCTTTCATTATTGTTATATATCATAATTTTCTTTGTTCCTTTTATGCCATTTGTATCATCCCTACACCATTTTGTTTCTTATTTTTACATTCATCAGGTTTAAGTAAAACACTGCATTACCAGTACAGCTGGGTTAATATTTGCAAAACATACAAAATTACAAAATACAGGTGCATACAAAATCTGCTCCAGACGCGGAGCAGCCGTGGCTAGCAATTGTGGTCGTAAAGTCAAATGGTCGTTAGTTGCATAGGTTGTAAGTTGATCAATACCTGTATTTCATGAATGCTCCTTTCTAACTTCATTTTATGTTTTATAACATATCCAACATATGAATACACTAGTACATAAATGAATATAGATATATAAGGAGTGAGAATGAGAGAGAACACACATGCTTAAAACTGTTTCACTGAGAGTAGTTTTTGATTTGAAAAACTTAAAGGTACCAAATGAAAAGAGTAACCTCAAGAGTCCTCCCCCACCCATAGGTCATTCCACATGGGCAACAGAAAAGATTTGGTCAAAGATTTATTCTCTCAACTCTCCTCTCACATGTCTCCACATACTCCTTAAAAGGTTCTTCAAGGCCCTGGCCGGTTGGCTCTGCAGTAGAGCATCGGCCTGGCATGTAGAAGTCCCGGGTTCAATTCCCAGTCAGGGCACACACACAAGAAGCACCCATCTGCTTCTCTACCCTTCCCCCTATCCTTCCTCTCTATCTCTGTCTTCCCCTCCCGCAGACAAGGCTGCTGAGGACAGCTCCATGGCCTCCACCTCATTCTAGGCTCAATTGGAATGGCTCCAATTGTAGTGGAGCAATGCCCCAGAGGAGCCAAGCATCGCCCCCTGCTGGGCATGCCAGGTGGATTCCAGTCAGGCGCATGTGGAAGTCTGTCTCTCTGCCTCCTTACTTTTCACTTTAAAAAAAATAAAAAAATAAAAAGGATTCTTCATCCCTGGCTGGTTGGCTCAGTGGATAGAGTGTTGGCCAGGTATATGAACATTCCAGGTTCAATCCTGGTGAGGGCACAAAGAAAAAGCAACAATCTGCTTCTCTTCCCCATCCTGTTCCCTTTCTCTCTTCCCCTCTTGCAGCCAGTAGCTCAACTGGTTCGAGCGTCAACCCCTGGCGCTGAGGATAGCTCAGATGGTCTGAGTGTCAGCCTCAGGAGCTGAGGATGGCTCAGATGGTCTGAGTGTCAGCCTCAGGAGCTGAGGATGGCTCAGATGATTCGAGCATCGGCCCTAGACAGGAATTTCCAGGTGAATCCCAGTCAAGACACATACAGGAGTCTGCCTCTCTACCTCCCATCCTCTCACTTAAAAAAAAAAAAAATTCTTCAGTGCTAAGGCTTCCAAAGATAGCCTTTTGGGCTAAGTTTGAAAAAGGAGTGTATTTAAGAGATTAAAAAGCAATTAAGTAATTGCTTAATTAAAATAAAAATTAAACACAGGAGCTTCTTCAAAGCAAAATTTAATTTCTAAAAGTAAAATTCAGTAAAACCTTTCATAGATATCCAGAGATATTTTCACAATTGAATTACAGGCTTCTATGCTAATGAGTCATCATTACCTTTTACATAACTAACTGTATCAGAACAATTCTCTCTTTTATCGTCCCCATATCCTCACATTATTAAACACCATTAAGAAAACACTACATCACAGCAGTTTCTCCTCTGGGAAGTAGGAGTTGACCAAGTCAAAAGTAGCCAGTTGTGTTTCTTCTCTACATCAGAAATGTGATCAATTCAAAATTTACCATATGCACAGTAAAGAGATCTTGGCGGTTCAACATTGGCAGAAAATAGGACCAGGCAGTGTTCTTGCTCCGTTTAGCATAGTCAAAGAAAATGCTAACACGCTGATGATTTTCCTAAAAAAGAAATGACAACACTAATTAGAATGCATTTTCCTAAAGAATGTAACAGCTGTGCACTACTTCTCAACCTTTCATATTATAGCCCATCAAGCCGTGAGCTTTCTTTCCCAGAGTGTATGACATATGCCTCCCTGTTATTATGAGGCAGAGAGGTGGTGATGGGAGCGAGGACATTTTAAAAATAAAATCACCTTTAATTATTATGATTAGTTTAATTCAAGTGAACCAAGATAACAGACAAACAAACAAAAAGAGGGAAGAAAGATCACAAATAGGATCTAAATGGAAAGATCAGCAGGAAGAATCTCAAGCTATGCATAAGCAGGCAAGGAAAATACAGAATTAGAGAAATCTCAAATGTTCAAAGTTACCCTTAGCATATTATGATAGAAAAATCAGGGCAGATAAAAGAGAGCCAAAAACAGAATAGCACACTAGCAGGTAGATTTAGGAATCGAGGAACAATTTTCTTGGTTCAAATCATGCAAACTCTACCTCTCACCTAATTTTTCTCTGCACATTATTGACTGACGTCACATTCTGGTTCACTAACTGAATGTGGTTTCTAAGTAGCAATATTTGGTGAAAGCACAATAACCACATAAACAATAATTTTCACTTTCAGATAACCATTTACTTCTTTTTAAATACACTGGTTTTAATTTTGGTCTGTGGTAACAGTTTCCCCATTTGAGAAACTGACTACCATCTCCTGAAGTAATTAACATCATAGTTTAGAGTAACAGCCAAACAGCCTGTTTTAAAAAGAACTACTCTATATATCAACAATCTAAACCTAGATTATGCCTGACCAGTGGTAGCGCAGTGGACACAGCTTCGACCTGGGATGCTCAGTACCCAGGTTCAAAACCCTGAGGTCACTGGCTTGATCACAGGCTCACCAGCTTGAGCACAGGCTCACCAGCTTGAATACGGGGTCACTGGCTTGACTTTGATCCCCCCAAATGATGCAATTACGAGTTGATGCTTCTCATCTCTCTCCCTTCCTGTCAATCTCCCTTCCTGTCTCTCTTAAAAAAAAAAGACCTAGATGATACTCTGGGGTAAAATATCAAATTGTGAGTAAAGGAGACCCCTCTGTCTGTGTCCAGGGACAGTAGGCATTAAGTAGAAATTTTATACAAGCGTAAAGTCTCAATTAGCACAAGAGCTTGCCTATCTGGAACATAAGGGCAGGGAAATCTGCTAAATGAGAAGGAGCCATATCATCAGTACCTACACAGAGCATCCAGAAAGCCTTAAGTGATTCACAAACACTGCTGGTGTTCACAAAGCACTCTGAGGTATTGCAGGGTAAAAAATACCTATGGATTACTTCCTATACTGAAAAAAACAACAAAAATAGCTTGTAAATGGGCGTTCCCATCTTGATCACTATTAGTAAATCACAACTCATATAATGAAGAAAAACATGTTATTATAATTATACAACCAGTGCTATAAGTGAAACCTTACAAAAATGTTACTGTACAGTACACAAAAAAATAAAATCACCAAATGTATTAAGCAAAGAATATTCTTACCTGCAACATATCATCAACCATAGTTAGTATGTACTGAACTGTTTGTTCTTTGGAGATATGAGTCATCAGATTTATAAATGTTTTAGCACACTAGAAAAAAAATCAATGTTAATTATTTTCAACTACAAACACAATATATTGATGAAATATCTGTAAAACACAGGGGTGGGCAAAAGTATGTTTAAACTATCCATATGTTAAATAATAGTTAATAAATAATAATACAAGAATAAACTGCCTTTTGTGTACTCACAACTGGAAAACTTTGGCCCACCCATGTATTTTGCTTGCCTAAATTAGGATACAAATGCTATTCAGTAACAGATTTCAATCATAAAAAAAGTATACATTTTACAAACATTGAAATGAAGTATGGGAAGACCATACGATGACTTGCATCAGATTTTTGGTCATTTCTAGTGATAAATTTCAAAATGTTTATCCTTTTTAAATAGATAAGCCTAGACACAATCAACTCTTAATTATCCATGATAACATAAAGATTCAGTTACGAAGACAATCAAATATTATTATTGGTTGTGATTCTATTTATTTATTTTGGTGTTTACTTGGAAGCAAAACAAAAAGGGTACTACTGGGAGCTGGAATCAGAAGGCTTTGAACTATCTCTACTCTTCAAGTTACTAACTATGTAACACACTCTCTGGAATTCAACAAAAACTAGCACCAACAATACTTCCCAAGTTTCCTAGGAATTTTAATGACAAACTATTGTGAGAATTATACTGAGCTATATATGAGCTCCTTCAGTCATCAGAAAATCTGATGGATAGTGGAACTGTTTATTATTCTAGTGAAAATACAAAGTAAAAATTTTTCTACAAAAAATGTTTTGCAACTTTAAAAGTGAAATATGCTTGACCAGGCGGTGGCACAGTGGATAGAGCACTGGACTGGGATACGGAAGACCCAGGTTCAAGACCCTGAGCTCGCCAGCTTGAGCGCAGGACCATCTGGCTTAGGCAAAGGCTCGCCAGCTTGGACCCAAGGTCGCTGGCTCCAGCAGGTGGTGGCTCGGTCTGCTGAAGGCCCGCGGTCAAGGCACGTGTGAGAAAGCAATCAATGAACAACTATGGTGTAGCAATGGCAATGAAGGACTAATGATTGATGCTTCTCATCTCTCTCCGTTCCTGTCTGTTCCTATCTATCCCTCTCTCTGACTCTCTCTCTGTCTCTGTAATAAATAAATAAATAAAACATTAAAAGTGAAATATATTTGGAACTAGTACTTTCCCTTCTAAGAATCTATTCTAAGAAACGCAGGAAAGGATAAAAGAATAAACATATTCAATATTACATTTTTTTTTCAAAATTAACAGAAAACTAGAAATAAGTCATAAACTTTTCAAATAAAATAGAATTTGTAGTTAAATTATGACACATACCTACAATGGAATAATACATAGTCATTAAAAACCATTTCTAGAATTTTTAATGACATAGGGAAGTGTTCATGATATAATGTTTACATCAATCACCTGACTGCCTTCAGTTTGAAGCATCTCTTGCTTCTCCTCAGGACTTCTTTTCATTTCAAACCTTTGAATAAATTCACAATCTTCAGCAGAAATCATCTGTCCCCTAGAAAGTAAGAGTAAGTTGTTTTTGTTCAGTAAGAGTTGAATAGCCAGCCCTGGCCAGTTGGCTCAGTAGTAGAGTGTCAGCCCTGCATGTGGATGTCCTGGGTTCAATTCCTGATCAGGGCACACAGGAAAAGCAACCATCTGCTTTATCCACCCCTCCCCCTCCCCCTCCTCTCTCTTTTCCTCCTGCAGCCACGGCTTTATGGGTTTGAGCTCACTGGCCCTGGGCATTCCAGAGCCGCTACCTCAGGCGCTAAAAATAGCTGGGTTGCAAGCATAGCTCCAGATAGGCAGAGCATCAGCCCCAGACAAGGGTATTGGGGTGCATCCTGATTGAGGTGCACGCAGGAGTGTCTATCTCCCCTCTTCTCACTTGGAAAAAGGGGGGAACAAAGAGTTGAATAACCACTGTAAGTAAGTAATGTAAGAACTTCAGTCTTTCTCCTCTCTCTTTAGTAGCAAATCATGAGGACATGTGGGCCCTGCCATCAAACAAACCTGTATTTAAAGCCTAGCTCCACCACTTCTTGATCATGTGACTTCTCTGGATCTGAGTTAATTTATCTGCAAAATGGCAACAATAACCAGATTCCTTCTAAGGGGCTGAACTGAGGATGAAATTACACAATTCACGTGAGGTGCTTAGCACAGTGCCCCACCCATAGTAAGCAACTCGATAACACGTCACCTCTTAGCACTCTTCAAAGCCTTGCCTTTATTCCCCTACAAAGCCAAACAATTTACTTGGCCTTCTAATTTATCTACACTAAAGACACTTTATATGAACTTCTACAATAATTTTCTCTAGCATATTCTTTTTCTCCACACTCAGGAAAATGTGATCTTCCTCCTCTCAGAAAATAACTTCTTCATCCTGATCTCCTGCCCTCCCAGAAATCACTCCACACTATCCTGTTTCCTCCTACGTCAAGTGGTCCCTTCTTCAATGGCTCTTTACTCTTCAAGGCTCCTCCACAGGGCTCAATATTTAGAATCTCACATTTCTTTCCCAAACTCCTTCAAGATTCAAACCAAGAGAGTCCTATATGCTCTCTCCCAAAACATCTCCAATTCTATCTCTATGATTTTCGCAAATTCAGCATTATCACAACTGAACCTGGCACTTTCTTTTCCAACCCAGCTTGACCTCCCAACTGTTCCACACATCAAAGACTCAAATACAGTACAGCAAACCCACTGTCTGACCCTTCCTTGTGAAAAGACATGACAGCAGAACAGCCGTGCTAGTCTCAGTGAGACTGGGCTCTGAGAATGTATGTCAATGCAGGATACATGTCAATTCTTTCAGACTATCAGTAGAGTGAGAAAGTATAGATTTTGAGTCAATCTGAGGCACAGTTCCAAATCCAGTTGTGAAACTTTGGCAGGTCACTACCTCTCTGACCGCTCTTTTTCACATCAGTGAAAAGGCAATTACAATGCTACCTGCTCGACTCCACTGAGTGGTCATCAGAAAATACAAGAAAAAGCACGTGGTGTGTATCAACAAGGAATAAAAACATGTTTAGCCCTAGACGGTGGAGCAGTGGACAGAGAGTCATCCTGGAGCACCATGATCACCAGCTTGAGCCTGGGATCCCCAACTCAATCCTGACGGTGCTGGCTTGACCCCCAAGGATGCTGGTTTGAGCCCCAGTCAGGTCCAGGCATATACAAGAAGGAATCCGCGGCACAACTAAGTGGAACAGCTGATGCATCTCTCTTTCTCACAAAGAAAAAGACAAAAAAATGCACGTTTTAAATTTTAAAGCTTTCTGTAATATGTTTTGTCATTCAAATGGCATCAATATATTTTTTTAATTCAATAGTTTAAAAAGCTGTCCCCAGAGTATGCTGTGGGACTAGTGTTCCAAACCCAACCATGGATACACTGAATTTGAAGAAGGTTTCCCAATATGCGTAATTATAGAAATGTGATCCTTTTTCAGAGCTGTTTTGCGTTAGGTTCCTAGTAGCAGCAGGCCCTGAGAGGATGATTAGTGTGCAGGTGATCTGTGAAGAAACTGTTCCTATAAGGGACCATGGCTGAAGTGGGGACACAAGACATTGAAGCAAAGAGCCCCGTGAGAGTTCAGGCAAAATCCTAAAGAAGACACGTTTCCCTCAATGCACAGAAGAATTTGAGAATGTAAGGTAATCAGAGCTGTCCCATTCTGAAAATGAATTTTCACACTTCCTGCCACCCCTAACCACAACCATACTCCCGTCCAAAGATCCTGACTTTTTTGTGTTCAAAGTCTCAGAGTTTTACTCTACCCTTGCTGAGTTTTGTATATATGGGTGTCCTCGGGTTACGACAGTCTCGACATGAGACGTTTTGAGTTTACAACGCTCACTCCCACAAAAACTTTAAAAAATTGAGACGTGTTTCAGCTTATGCCATTAGCATCATACTTACAGACTATGTGGGTGAACTCGTCTGGTTGCACGTGGTGGAAGAATACACAATAATGCAGGATATGAGTGAGGGAGTAGGCATCACTCTTTTTTGTTATTTCTTTCTGTTACTACAACATACAGTACAGTATATTTATGTCCTTTTCCTTTTCCTGTGACTTAACTGTGTTTTTATGTTCTAGATTATGATTTTACAACTGTGTTAGAATAGATAAGTGACTAAGGCTAAGATGTGTTACATCACTGTCGTAGGAATGGAACTGTAAACTTTTAGGAGAGGCAAATTTCAAACCCACTAGTGTCCCCACAACCAATCGCTCAACAGCAGGCACACAGTTAAGATATGGTGAACACTTATGCACAGACATACAGAGTAGACGAGTTTTACAAAAGAAATTCATGAGATGGACAAGTGAACAAAGGACATAAATAGGAAAAAGGAAGAATATGACTTATATACTATTGTATGGGGGCCTTGGAACAGGAGGAACAGAAAAGAAAGCAATTAAAAATCTCCATGTAACTAAAAATGTTCTAAATTCCAACTCTAAGCAACTTCTGCCAGTTAGCCAGTGCTTTATTATCAACAATATTATTCTATTTAGGTTATAAACAGAATCAGGCTTTGTAAACATGAAAGTCTTTGTGCTCTAGTCTCAATTCACTCTGCACTAAAATTAGGACACAGAGCTCACAACCCTAATTTCAAAGGAGAGTTAAACAAGTTTACAGATATAGATGAGCAACCTTCCTCACCAGCAAGCTGTTTCCATCACATTACCCTATCTCCCCATGACAGCTAATTATTCTAAGAAGGAAGTATCTTCTTTCACATTTATTAGTACTTTTCCAATATTTCTCTCATAGAAGCATGACCATGAGAAAGTCTGATTCAAGAGCACATGGCTACCCATGATTCACAGAAAATCGGTACTTACTGTAGATAGGACTGCCAGTTCACTTTGTTCGCACGAACTTCTGCAGCCTTGGCAGCAATAATGTTGGTTGGAACAGCAGCATCCACAGCACCCCGGATATCCATTTTGGTCATCTATATTTTATGATTGAATGTTTTCCAAACGATCTTCAATTCTGATGTAAGGTAAAACCAGAATACCAGGTTATTATTTTATAACTACTAAAACTAATAATAATACCATTATCACCTTAATCTCTCCAGGCATTCAACAGAAATATTAAATATCCTAAATATTAAAATCGTTATATTTCAAATCTTGCCCAATTATGTACCATAAAAAGTGTTCTCTACAGGCCTTTACTTTTCCGAAAAGGTTTTACTTACTAATTGGCATAATAGTGCCTAAGATTTTTAAAGTAACCATTCAAGAAACTGACATCAGAACTCACACTTAAAAGGAACAGGCATATAAAATAGGAACGTATTTTAACTGTACACAATTGAAATCAACTTTCCCCTTCTGACAGATAAAATAAGAATCTGTGCAGTACAGATAGGATCAATTGTTTTGTTTACATTTACTAAGCATCATTTTGAAGTGACATAAGAAAAGCCTGTAAGTCTTTTCTAAAAGTATTCGTTCGAATTAAAATAACCAAAACTGGAATGTAATTTCTTAGCACAGCTTTCTTCCTTCAACCAAAGTTCACAGTATTTTCAAAATCAATTTTAGAAAAATATTTTGGAACAAACACTAATTACAATTTAGGAACGGCCAACAATGGGAGTCTAGTCTATAAAGATAAATACCTACCAATAATGAGCTTTTAGGTAATCCTCACACCTAAACTAACAGAAGTTTAACCCTGATTTTATCACGACACAAAACCTAAGGGTTCCTTCACATAAAGTATAAGCTCATGTTAGCCACAAAGAAGCTAATATTCTATTTCGGAATCCCAATGACCTTAGTTCGTTTGGAACTTAATCTCTACATCTGAGGACTGCTGCCTAAACAAGAGCGAGGTGGGCTGGCAGGGCTCAAGCAGAAACTGGCTCTTTCCAGCCCAGGCGGCAACAGTGGACCCAACTGGCCCCGGCCCCAGCGCCCCTCCTGGGGAAGCTGCAGATTCTCAGGGCGGTCGCCTACGTTTCTGACCAACTCCAACATCCAGCAAGTCAGGGTCGTGGGCCAATCCTGGGGACAGCGTACCCTGCCTCGTCCTCCTCCTCGCCCCAGCCCGCCCCTCAGAAACCTAGGGGAGGCATCAAAGAAACCTGGAAACCGGAAGTGGACGGCTGGGGAGCAGGAGGGGCCTGAGCAGCGGGAAACCTGCACGCACCAGGGAAGCTGGACAAACGCAGGGGTCGCCTCACTTGGGCAGGTGCCCCAGACGAAACAATGTGAGCGCCTCCTTACTTCGCGAACCCTGGGAACCCCATAACGCACCCAAAGGCGGTAGGGAGGATGCGGCAGCGGTCCGCGGCGTTGAAGCCACCGCCGGGCTAGAGCGCCGAGTCAGAACCTCTCCTGCCGGTCCGCCAGCCTAAGCGGCAGCCGGAGACTCCAACGCCGGAAAGTGAAGAAGTTCCGCCACCAAGGAGACGTTGAGGGCGGCAGAAGCAGAAGGAAGCCAGAGTGGCCGCAGTCGAATGACAGGAACGCCGGTCACATGACCAGAGGCATGTGACCACCCAGAAGGCGGAAGCCGGAAGGGTCCAAAACAGCCAGCCGCGGTGCGCTTAAAAGGAAATCGCTAGAATCAGGCCGCGGGGAGTCCGGGGCCCCGCCCCTCACCTCCCCTCGGAGAGCCCCATCCCCGACTGGCCAGTCCCCACGCTGGGTAAAGTGGGGCGGGCACGTGGGGGCCCCAAAGCGAAGCCCAACGGGCGGCCCAGGTGCCGAAATAACCGCGGGGAGCCAGGCCATACTTCTGAAAATTTTAATTTAGTGCTTTTAAGTATATAGATTGACTTTCTTTTGGATTTAACAGCCCAATGAAACAGTCATTCTTATCCCCATTTTAATTATGAAACTGCTGCTGAGATGTGGGTCGTTAGAGTTATCTAGCCCTCGGGTTGCAGGTTTAGCAAACAGTGTATGTTCCATGCAATATATGCAATGATAAACTTAAGAATAATAATTCCTGTTTGTCTAAAATTTGAATTTAACAGGACATGCAGTATTTTCATCTAACAATCCTGAGCCCAAAGTTTTCCTTCCCCATTCCAGGCCTCCCCTGTTCTCTTTAAGATAATGAATAATACTACACTGAAAATAGTTTTCAGGTATATATAACAGCATATTTATGTTGATAAGCACAAAGGGATTCATAAGTATAACCAATACAATTTCTACTACAAATATTCAATTTAGGCCAAGGTTTAAAACTATCAGAACCAGTTCACATTGGGAATTAATACCTATAATAACAGTATATAATACTGTATTACATTTCTATTGCTTTTATAACAAATGACTATAAATATCCGAACTAAAATCAATGCAAATTATCTGACATGGGTCTCGCTAGGCTGTTTGGCAGGGCTTAGTTCCTCTTGGAGGCTCTGGAGAAGAATCTATGTCCTTGCATTCTCCATTTTTTAGAAACTGTCTGCATTCCATGGCTTGTGTCCCACTTGCCTCCATCTTCAAAGTCAGCAACATCTATCTTTCTCTGATCACTGGTGGGAAGCGTTCTCTGATTTTATAGGCTATTATAATTGGATTGAACCCATAAGAAAAAGTAATTTTAGCACTCTTCACTCAAGGTTTTTCACGTTAATTACATGTGCAAATAGGTTAACATTTTCACAGGTTCCAGAGGTTAGGAAATAGATATATTTGGGGGAACTTTATCCTGCCTATCACAAATATAGAAGGAAATATAAACACTAATTTAACATAAGTGGTTGAGTAAAGATGCAAAGGGGCCCTACCTGATGCCTATATTATACTTCAAAAGCAAAATTTTAAAAGAACTGTACCAAATATTGGAAAATGTTGACTTTATGAAATCTGAGTAATAGATAGATGGACATTCTTTATATTCTGCATTTGAATTTTTTAATATTGATTTGAGAGAGAAAAAGAAATCAATCTGCTGTTCCACTTATTTATGCATTCATTGGTTGATACTAGTATGTGCCTGGGCCAGGGATCAAACTCAGAAACTTTGCATGTCAGGGACAACATTCTAAGCATCTAAGCTACGTGGCCATTGATGGTGTGGGTTGAGTCCAATTATATGTGAAACTCTAGGCTAAATTAATGAAGGGTTTGCTTACCAAATAGTTGAAATTAGAATCAAAGTGGAATTGGAATTTTAAAAATGATTGCAGATACTAACCTTAATAATAGCTTAGTAAAATAACTTATTGGGGCGTTGGCTGGTTAGCTCAGTGGTAGAGCATAGACCCAGTTTGTGGAAGTTCCAGGTTTGATTCTCGGTCAGGACACACAGGAGAGGCAACCATCTACTTCTCCTCCTCTCCCTTCTATCTTTCCCTCTCTCTCTCCCTCTCCCCTCCTCCTGCAACCATGGCTCAATTAATTTGAGCACATTGGCTCAGTCACTGAGGATGGTTCCCTGGAGCCCCCGCCTCAGGCACTAAAAACAGCTTGCTTACAAGTATTAGTCCTAGATGGGCAGAACATCAGCCCCAGGCAGAGGTTGCTGGGTGAATCCCAGTAACTGGGTATGCAGAAGTGTGTCTCTATATCTCCCCTTCTTGCACTTAAAATAAAATAAAAAGTAATGAATTGGTAACAAACGTATGGGTCACAAAACTTTTCCCTTTAAATATAATATTTTAAACTTGATGCTTGTTTCAAAGATCCTATGAGTGGGGAAGGTATGTTCTCAGGAGCCTTTGAAAAACTGTGGGATTTGAGTGTTATTGCAATGACTAGAGATAGAGTGCTGTTAGCATTTGGTTCCGAGGAAGTAGGAATTAGGAATATTGGATGGTGACACCACCAAAGCACCACACACAAAGTATTTTTCAACTGAAAATATCAGTACTGCTCCTGTGAAGAAAGTGAACAGATGACTGTCCCTGCCTGATAAACTTGTCATCCCAAATGGCTATGGTGAAAACATGGCCTTACCATTATAGAACAACGTCCTTATGGAGCAGCCAAACACAAAGGTAGGTACTAGCCTAAAAAATATCAGAAGTATCTACCCAAACGTTAATGTGCACACTCCATAACCAAGTAATCAAACGTCCAGGAATCTCTGCTGCAAAGATAAATGTACAAGGATTTTTAATACAATATTTTTTATAATAGCAAAACAAAAATAGAAATAAGTATTTGTCAACTCAGGCTGCCATACAAAATACCAGACTGGGTAGTAAACAACAGAAATTTATTTATCATAGATCTAGAGGTGGGAAATCCAAGATCAAAGTGCTGGCCATTTCTGTTCAAGGTGAGGGCTTTCTTCCTGGCTTGCTGATGGCCACCTTCTCTTTGTCACATGGTGGAAGGAACGAGAGCTCCCAGAAGAGCTCTATCCTGTCTCCTATTATAAGTACAATAATCCTATTAGATCAAGGTTCCACCCCTGTGTATTTCCCCAAGAAAACTAGAGTGCTGGTATTAGAAAAAGAGGACATGGTCTGACCAGGCGGTGGTGCAGTGGATAGAGCGTTGGACTGGGACACGGAGGATCCAGGTTTGAAACCCCAAGGTCACCGGCTTGAGCGCTGGCTCATCAGATTTGAGCAAGGCTCAGCAGCTTAAGCCCAGGGTTGCTGGCTTGAGCAAGGGGTCACTCGGTCTACAGGAACCCCCCCAGTCAAGGCACATGAGAAAGCTATGCGAAACTAAGGTGCAGCAATGAAGAATTGATGCTTCTCATCTCTCTCCCTTCTGGTCTGTCTGTCCTTATCTGTTCCTCTCTCTGTCTCTCTCTGTCTCTGTCACACAAGAAAAGAAAAGAGAAGATAAAAGAAAAAAAGGACATGAATGGTGAGCAAGAGGAAAAAAAGAAATCTACTACATTCTACTTTAGCATACACACACACACACCTCAAATATGAAAAAATGTTTACTAGAAGTTCCTAAGCACTGAAAGTGTACGTTAGCAGATTTACTAAAATAAAGTCATTAAAAAATTAAACTTTACGACATGAAAGAATTTTCATAGAGTTTTTGGAAAAACGTCTTCAAAAAAGAGAGTCATTACAAGTACAAGAAAAGTGCTAGCAATGGAAAATGTTCAGGCCTGACCTGTGCTAGCGCAGTGGATAAAGCGGCAACCTGGAATGCTGAGGTCATCGGTTTGAAACCCTGGGCTTGCCTGGTCAAGGCACATACAGGAGTTGATGCTTTCTGCTCCTCTCCCCTTGTCTCTCTCTCTTTCTCTCCTCTCCTCTAAAATGAATAAATAAAATTTAAAAATTAAATTAAAAAAAGAAATGCTCAAATAAAACATTTCCTCCAAGGCATGACACCAGAATGATTGGTGCAAAAGGGAAAATGGGATCAAGAGGAAAAAGGCAATGTGTATGGAGATATGAAAGCTGGTTCCAACTATACAGCTATATAATTGGACATACCAACTAATATTTCTCATTCAAGTTTCCACATTCACAACATGAGCAGGACAAGATATTCTTGATAGTTCTTTCCAGCTCCAAAGTTTGCACAGTTCAGTTTGAAACTAGTAATACCACCTATTTCATTCTCATTCTAAGATTTCAGAACCAAACACAGGTCCCTAGACCCTCAGATCAATGATAGTTCAACCATATCTTCACTCAGGTGCCCCTGGAGAACATTTTTCTGTCAAAAGATTTATTGCCTCACCCTGAAATATTTGGTAACTTGATAAAGGTGCCTCTTTTTATAAAAATTTGACAGCTTTGTTGAGCTATAATTCACAGACCATACAATGTATCCATTTAAAATGTACAACTTAATGATCTTATGTGTATTCACAGGGTTGTACAACTATCAATGCAATGTTTTATAACATTTACAACCATCACTGCAATGTTTTAAACCATTCTCATCATCCCCAAAGAAATCTCTTACTCATTAGTACCCAAACCCACATGCCTTAGGCAACCACTAATCAACTTTCTGTATCTAAGGATTTGCCTATATTGGACATTTTCTTATAAGTGGAATCATAAAATATGTGGGGTTTTTTGGCTGGCTTCTCTCATTCAGCATAATGTTTTCAGGTTTGTTCATGTAGTAGCCTGTATCAGTACATCACCCCTTTGTATTACTGAATAATCTATTGTATGGATATACCTCAATTTGCCTCTTTATCACTTGATGGGTAGGTGGGTTGTTTCCAGTTATTGCACATTTGGGTTCAAGTCTTTGTGTGACCATTTGTTTCACTTCTCTTGCTTTGGTAGATATCTAGGAGAGAATTGTTGGATCATGTGGTGACTCTGTGCTGAATATTTTGAGGCACTGCCAAACTGTTTTCCAAAGTAGTTGCAACATTTGACATTCTCACAATGAAAAAGAGTCCCAGTTATTCCACATACTCACTAACACTTGTTATTGCCTGCCTTTTTTATTAAAGACAAACTATTGGGTGTGAAGTGGTATGTCATTGTCATTTTGACTTGCCTTTCCCTAATGGCTAGGCACAACACCCAGTTTTCATTCTACTTTTTTTTTGGGGGGGGGGTTGTTTGTTTGTTTCTTTGTTTCTTTGTTTTTAGATGTAAGAGCCCTTTATGTATTCTGGATACAAGTCTCTTGTTATGAATGTATGCCTTGGAATATTATCTATTTTGTGGGTTGTCTTTTGCTTTCTTAATGTCTTTTAAAAACAAAAGTTTCAATTTTTATGAAGTCCAGTTAACCTAATATTTTTGTCACTTGTGCTTTTGTATTGTTTCTAAGAAGGCTTAGCCTAGTTTAAGGTCATAAAGACTTATCCCTATATTATCTTCAAATAGTTTTATAGTTTTATCTTTCACTTTAGACCAGTGATTCATTTTGAGTTATTTTTTATGTGGTAGGAGGTAGAGGTATGACAAATTTTATGCCTATGGCTATCCAGTTGTTTCCGCATCATTTGTTGAAAAGACAATTTCCCCCATTGAATTATGTATTGACTATAAATAAATGTATAAACTTATTCCTGAACTCTCAATTTTATTCCATTGATAGATAGATATAGATATAGATATAGATATATTCTTATGCCAGAAACATGGTATTAATTATTGGAGCTTTATAATAAGTTTTAACATTGAAAAGTGAGTCCTCCAGCTTTGTTCTTCTTTTTTGAGATTGTTTTGGATATTCTGTGTCCCTTACCATCTCATATGAATTTTATATTCAACTTGTCAATTTTGCAAGTAAGGGAGCTGGGATGTTGATAGAGATTGTGTTTGTTCTGTAGGTCAGTTTTGAGCACCTAGGATCATTTGACAAAAGGAAATTTCTCCAGGGCATAGTCCCCAGTTATACACAAAGGGGGATCTTGCCTCTGTGCCCCCAGACACTGTAGAGAATATTCAGGTTTTAGATACTCCTTTAGAGAAAGGTAAAGGTATTACATTCTACATTTTTGCATTCTGTTTAACAATCTTATGTTTATAAAGTACTTTAAAAATATGAAGTCTGATGTTAGAAGCCAAATCTTGCCTAACCATCAGATGACTAGTTACCTCATAACAGAATCACTTTAACTATTTCTACATGACATAAATATAAAGAGTGATAGTCCTCGGCCTTAAGTTTGGGCATAAGTTTAGCATACATTTCTAGCCACAAAGCTGACTGGTACTAAAATGATGTTTTTAAGAATCCTAAATAGATTAGGTGGACCACTTGGCTCTCAAACACATAGCCCAAGAATGCCAAGTACCTACCACACATTGCTAGTACAGAATTCTGCAAGCAATCTATTTTTTTATAATTATATACTAAGCAATATATCAATTGAATAATTTCTTTTAGTTTTGATTTAAGATTAAATTTTAATTAGGAATACATTGCTACCTATAGAGAATAGTCGTAACATACCTAGACATTTAAAATAGAAGGCCCTACCTGAAATAGAACACTAGAGATCTGTGGATAAACTGCTGACCCACAAAACAGATAATCCTTTTCTTGGATTAATGTCACTCTCCTGGGAGGTCCCCAGGGGACTGGAAGATGGCTCAGCATCAGCCAAATGAAAAGACATAGAGGTGACCTTGGGCTGGTGTTAAAATCAGGCTCCAGGACTCATTTGGAATCTTTATTGTAAAAGAACATGCCCCAGCTTTCACAAAACAATGAAGAGTGCCTCCGGAAACAGTTCTCTAGGACACTCAGGTGGGAGCAGTTTCTCTCCCTGCCCAGGGCTGAGGAATATAATGCAAACATTCACCAAGCCACAGAAAAAGATAAATGGAACAAGGCTGTGCATGATGTCAAGGTAAGACCATCTCCTCAATTCATGATCCTTTCTTCACAGGGAAAGGGTTTATACAGAAAGAATATAAAAAAAATATGAGAGAGGAAATAAATAATAGATATGGAGGACATACCTTGGAAATTAACCTTATGTATGGATAAACAGAATAGGTAAAAGAAGTGCTTGAACAGATGAAATTGCAATAATCAAGTTTTTAAAAATATATGTAACTTTACATTTTTTATGTAAATAAAGACAATAATTCAAGAATACACATTGTATTCCAAGGAAACTTAATGAAAATAAAACTAAACCTAGGAATATCTTCATAGAGTGTTCAAATTTCAAATATTTAAATAATATTTCTATACATATCCAGAGAGAAAAAAATAAGAATACCTACCAGAGAACAAAAGGAACCATCACTTTATAATTCTCTGAAGCAGTAAATAGATTTAAAGCTGAAGAGCTTTGAAGACAAAATTTCACGTCCAAGATGTATTCATAGCCAAGTGTCATTTATGTCTTAATGCAAGAGTAAGACATTTTAACATGTTGTAACCAGAGCCATTCTAGCACCTGAGGTGGAGGACATGGAACCCTCCTCAGCGCTCAGGGCCAACTTTGCTCCAATGGAGCCTTGGCTGTGGGAGGGGAAGAGAGAGATAGAGAGAAAGAAGAGGGGGAAGGGTGGAGAAGCAGATGGGCACTTTTCCTGTGTGCCCTGGCTGGAAATTGAACCCAGGACTTACACTTGCCGGGCTGATAGTCTACTGCTAAGCCAACCAGCCATGTCCAAATATGCAAGGATATTAATAATACATGGTACAACCAGATTTCCTACATTAGAAAATAAGGACTCAATATATAATAAGGAAGTCAATGTTGGGGCACACTTCACCTTCAGGAAGGGCCACCCAGCTTGGGATGCAGTGCTGAGGCTTGGGGAGCAGTGAAGGACAACATACTGTGCACTGACTGGCCTCTGGGCTTATGGGTGTAATAGCACAAGTGCAAGTGCCAGAAGGGGTAGCACTAAAGAAACAGGAGGACGTGGGGGACATGCGGGGTAGCATGTGATAGCTGAAAGACTTGGTTACCAACACAACGAGATACCCAGAAGATGTCTAGAAATAACTGAATAGACTCCAGGTAAGGAAGATCAGGGTCTGCCATGGTCAATTGGAGCTCAAGTATTATTTGTTTGTAACACAGTCCCATTTTATTAAACTGTCGGTAGATGAGGCCCGAGACTATGTATAATGCTACCATGACTATCGAAAGAATATTTTGCTCAAATGGGACTGCAGTGGTGTTGCCAGTGAGAATGGTGTTCTTTCATGGAGTTGCAGGGAAGGCATTCTACAGGACTCTTATATGGAGGGAATAAGGCTTTTGTAGTAAGGTTTATTTAGGGTTGAAATAGAAGACTGCCCACAAGTTCCCAACGTCTCGTCTCCATTCATCCTGTCATGAAAAAAGTCCAATCTAGTCTTCATTAAGCCCAGTACAAAATTCACGGTCCAGAAATTCTGTGCCACGGTTCAATTCATATAAAATCTTAGTCCAATTCAGGCACTGCTTACTTAGAGCTTGTACTTGGGAGTATGCACCACTGCTGGCCAGCAGGTGGCTTCCAGCCCACACGGCATGGCTGCTTCGAAAACCGAAGAACAAACAGAGTAAGCACATTTTTCCAAACAGGGAGAAGCACAGACTGGTTGTTAGGTCTGTGTTTATATTTTGGGCTGAGAAGGACTAGCTTTTCTTTAAACCAACTAATTAGCTCCTTAATCTTTCATGAGCTTGTCTTGGTTTCTCCCACTATCCAATCAGATCCTTCTTCTAAGCTAGACTGACAGACCTCTATGGCTCCCATTTTGGGTTTTACTGCACTTGCCTTAAAGTGGAAGCACAGAAGCACATCCACCCATATTCAAAGGATGGACAAGTTGTACCCTGAGGAGACTGTTAATCTCCGTAGCAGGCAAGGCTGTGATCCCCTAAGGTGTGTGAAATAACTTCCTAGTAAATGCAAGGCTGTAACTTCCTACTGGAACAGGCTTTCCAGTTTGATTCATCTTAATATTTGATTCTCTCATTTCTAGTTTATTATGCTCAATGTCTGATTCACTCTGCTTCCTTCCTTTGTTAATATTTAGCTAACTACCTACACTAACAGTTATGCTTTTACTAAAAGTCCCACAGAAGAAAGCAGAAGTATTTTCAGAAGAAATGACATGTCCCTCAACTTGTTTTTAAGTAATCCAGGGAAAGAAGGAAGTGGGGAGGGAGGTAAAAGATGAAGCAGAATTGGTAATATTTTGAGAATTGTTGAAATTGAGTGCCGGATATGAGGATTTGTGAGTATACAGTGTGTCCGTAAAGTCATGGTGCACTTTTGGCCGGTCACCATGCAAAAGTGCACCATGACTTTACGGACACACTGTATTTGTTCTGGGTTTGTATTTTTTGTTTGTTTGTTTTTTTGTTTTTGCTTTTTTGGGTTTTTTTTTTTTTTTTTTGAAATTAACAAAAAGTTTTTTTTAATCTTGAAGACCAGAGTTTAGGATTTAACGTTTAAAATTAAAAACTAAATAAACACAACTTTTCATATTCTATTTATACACCAGAGTGCTAGTTGCTAGTGTATGCTTCAGGTATTCATTGGTTAGCACAGTTGATCTTGACCTTTCAGGAAAAAATCTTTTAAAATGGAAAAAAAAATCCTGTTTACAAGTCTAAAAAACAGGTTGTAAAAATCCTGGTTGGTATCAGTGTACTATTTTGGCGTTTTTCATAAGTTTTATTGTTCTCAGATTTTAAGTTAATATAAAGAAAAATATATATCTAAGTCTCATTTCCACTATTCAAAAGGTCTCAAGATCATGTTGGCTTTCCTGGAAAAATCCAACCTGCCTTTACAGAACCATAAAATCACTGCAAACATCCTAGAAAATTTACATTAAATTTTTGCCTTCTTGAAAGGTAAAAATGTAAGTGAACTTTACTGGGAACATTAGATAGTAAACTTAGATGTTCAGATTAGGCTCGTATCATTTGGGAGTTTATTTTAGAAGCATCTGTACTATGGTTTTATACCTACTACATTTAAAATGACTGGAGAAAAAGGAATTTTAAAATAAATCAAAAATGTTCAATGATAATAGTTTAAATCATGCAGAGACTATTGGAATGTGTGCAAATATTCAAGAATAAAATCTAAATTGTGAACTAAGTAATTTAATATCATAATGTAATCAAATGTTTTTCCATAAAAATATATTTTGCTTATATGATTTTCAATTCTCAACACTGAAAATTGTAAGGATTCATTTTCAAAGGATAGGCCATTCCAAGGACTTTTATTTGAAATAAGACTGAAAATGAACTAATATATTATAAGCGTAATCTTCACACATTTTTCTAATTGCCTTATCAAAGTTCATATGACAAGAAGATGAAAGGAAACAGTAGAAGTCAGGAGCCTGGCAGCTCAGAAACCTAAGCTCAGGAGTCTGTGGATGACGTTAGAAAGACAGCTCAGCATCCACAGATTCCCATCATTGCAGCTCCGTGTTCTCATTTCCCGGGCCCAGAAGAGAGAACTGGCCCAGTGTAGATCTGGTAATCCACTCTTTGCTCAGTCAGTCTTGACCATTCCGTAGGTTGTGAGACAGTCTTAAAGAGTTGTTCAGCACGTTTTGAACAACTGCAACTTTTTATGGACCTCCCAAAGCAACCACAGTGCTCAAAGAGGAAGCCCTAATTTAGATGTTTGAGTTCTGTCATTTTTATAGCACTCATTAACAAGCTGTATACAAACATGCCTAATTTTATTATGCTTTGC
Organism: Rhynchonycteris naso; assembly: GCA_037038555.1. NCBI lineage: Eukaryota > Metazoa > Chordata > Mammalia > Chiroptera > Emballonuridae > Rhynchonycteris > Rhynchonycteris naso. The sequence goes on along the minus strand of CM072998.1, from coordinate 238,380,308 downwards.
TTTATTTCACTTCACAGTGCTTTTTTTTTTTACAAATTAAATGTTTGTGGCTAATCTGTGTCAGGTAAGGCTATTGGAGCCATTTTTCCAACAGGCTCAGGTGATGGTATAAATAAAGTATTTTTTAATTAATATAGGACATTGGGGTTTTGTTAGACATAATGCTATTGTACACTTAAGAGACCCCAGTGTAATGTAAACCTAACTTTTATATGCACTAGGAAACCAAAAATTTTGTGTGACTCATTTTTTGCTTAAATCTAAAACCAGACCCACAATAGCTCTAATTTATGCCTGTAAACACATCTCAGAGATAAATACACACATGTTCTCTGTTTATTTCCTGTTTAGAAAAGCTTTGTAGATGGGCCCCACAGCAACTAAAGTCTAGTCACCAGACACCCTCCACCTCAGGGGACACAGATGGACTGTGAAGTTTTTATGTGACTTTCTCTGCTCTCTTGAGTCAGGCCAAAGTGATAATCTGATACACCAGACACACTGGATCATGAATATTTCTATCTATAATTCATCAGCAAAAGTTGCCTGAGGTTGGACAAAAATAGTTGAGTAAAATAAGACCAAATGTAATGAATCAAACATTATTGGAAAGAAATGATCAAAGCATTTGGTATTACCAATTTCACACACCTCCCAATTCTGTAATAAATCTGATCTCTCCAAGTCTGCAAGTTGAATTTAGCTCTATTTACTTAAGACTTTCATCTGTGATCTTTTTCCCAGGAGTTCACATGTGTGGAAGTATATATTTTTTAAAGTTTTCAATTAAAGAGAGAGCTTTATTACCATCAGCATCTTAAAAGGAGGACATCCACTTAATTATATAAGCATTTTTGTTGCTGGGTTGAAAAATGAGCAATGATCAGCAAATAAAATCCAGGTCCTACTGCTTTCTTTTTTGTTTTGTTTTTTAAAAATAATAGCTGCAAACTATTTTTAACAACTTAATACTGTCATTAAGGTCTAGAAGCTGCCCCTTTCCCAGAGCTGCAGTTTTAAAAGGAGAGCCAGATATGTTACACCATTTGATAGCCAATCATTGTCCTTTGTGCATTTTTTACAACACTTGAGATAGGGAAGGTGAAGATGTGCAGGTTACCAGGGACAGAAAGCAAAGAAAGTTCTTCTGGGCACCATGCTCATTAGCCTAGGTCAGTGGTTCTTAACCTGGGTTCTATCGAACCCTAGGGGTTCGATGAGTCGGTCTCAGGGGTTCGGAGAAGCCTCTGCCGCGGAGGCCAGAATAAAGTAATACCGTCATTTGTTGTGAGTTCATGCACTTCGTTGGTTTTGTTCTTTGAGCAAGGTGATGTTCATGCACGGCTCATTTTGTGCACCAGTAATAAAACATATACCTATGTCTTGAATTTGGAAAAAAAATCGTATTTTATTTATCACTAAAGAAGGGTTTGGTGAATGCGCATACGAAAGTGGTGGGTTAGGTACCTCAAAAAAGGTTAAGAACCACTTGGCCTAGGTCAAACAGAGATAAAAGAAGTCTTTCTCTCTTTCTCTCTCTCTCTCTCTCTCTTTCTCTCTCTCTATCTCCCACCCCTCACAGTATCCCCTTCCTCAACTCCCCAGACATACCCTAGGTACCTCATTCTCTTATTCTGGCCTGATTTCTCCCATTAAAAAAAAATAATAAAGTTTGAATTTGTCTGTACTTAGTTTAAAAGAATCAACCAATTGTTCCTCCCAAAATCTATAAGGAATGCTTTAGTAAGTTATGAACTCCCCGTAGTGTCATTTGGGACATATAAAGTTTGAGTAAGTGATAGGCCTGTTTTGGGGGCTGTTTCTGGCCCCTTCTCAGAAACCACACTCAAGCCTGGTCAAAATCCCAGCCCCCATTTGGCACTGGCTTCTACTGTTGATCACTGAGAAGCTGCAGGACTTCAAAGCCTACTCTTTTTTCCATGCAGTCTTAGCCAAAGGCCAGGTTATAACTCAACCCGTCTCATCCATGAGAAATGGGCTGGATTTTAGATACATGAAATCACAAGGAAGAAGAAATCAGGGCAGCAGAGGGATCACTACTTTTTCAAATTCCATCTCACTGAGTCAAGTTTCAGAGCTCACAGCCCATATGCAATAACCATTCTGAGGAGCCCCAAGAACAAGATGCTCTCTTTTTTCCATCAGTTTTTTAGAGGCAGGACTGAAGGGAGTGAAAGAATGGTAAATGGTGACATCTAGTGGAAATTCAAGCACTATGAAATTTCAAAATGGTAAAGCTTGAGGCTCAGTTGTAACTAACTGAAATCTGATTACTTGAAAGCATCTTTTTTTTTCCAACTGAAAAAGTTCGGTAATGTGCATCTTTTTGGTGTACACATGTACAAACTGTCCCCAGGCAGTATGATGACATAAAGAGCAATGTCTTTGGAATGGCAAGTACAGCTTTTTTAATTCAGGTCCAAGTTGGGTTTAATTCTGAGCTTAGTTTTATTTATAAAATCAAGACAATATATGTCACACATAATTTTTTTTAAATCAGATAGTTTGAATTTTAAAAAAAGAAGCCAATCACACCCATGAGTCCCAGCTTCCCATTCATTCTGCACTGCCATTCTAGAGAATTCCTGGAACCTATGTGCTTGGTTTGTAGCCAGTTTATCCCACACTTGTTAACATAGTTATTTCCATCTGTAGACAGGACCTTACACCTACTTGGTACATGTTCAGAGCCCCGATAATATTGATTGGTCAGTTGGTTAGTAGATAGAAATACATTGGCCCTGGCCAAGTAGCTCAGTTGATTAGAACATCATCTGGAATTTCCAAGGTTGGAGGTTTGATCCCCAGCCAGGGCAAATACAAGAATCAACCAATAATGGCATGAATAAGTAGAACAACAAATCGATGTTTCTCTCTCTCTCTCTCTCTCTCTCTCTCTCTCTCTCTCTGTTTCTCTCCCTTCTTCTCTCTATAAAAAAAAAATCAAAAAAATTTTTTAAAGAAATTCACTATAAATGGGATTCTAAGATGGCCATGGAGTAGGCGGATATTCCACTTGCCACCTCCCAGGACCAAATTGGATTACAACTAAATTTAACCCTTTGAGTAGTGAAGTTTTTTCATGCTTGCTGACCCCCAGGAGTAAGTTTTTCTTTCAAAAAGTGAATAAAGTTCGTAACTTAAGATCATGTTTATCTGATAACCAAATTATGGAAAGAAGAAGAATATATACATTTGCCTTTTCCTAATGTTGACTTAAACATTTTTAAAATAAATCAATCATACTCTGGATGGTTAAGAGACACAAGGAGGTACATGAATGTTCATACTACTCAAAGGGTTAAGAATAATCACCTTGAACAACCAACTCTGGACTAAATGAAGAGGAATCTCTAACCAAGGATCATAGAAGAAGCCACAATGAGACTGGTAGGAAGGGCAAAGACACTGTAAGGGCTGCCCTGCTCCCAGGAGCGAGCAGCAGCTAAGGGTTCAGAGAGACTCTCACTGTGGGAGGGTCACCCTGAGAGGTGTGGGTCCTCACCCCCAGGCCTGGCACCCCAACCTAGATCTTCAGAGCCTAGAAGATGCACCCACACAGCATTTGGCAGTGAGAAGAGCCATGTTTCTGTCTGCACTCTCCGAGAAATGCAGGCTCCATCTTAAAGGGCCCACGCAGAAAATCTTGTTCACAGCCACTTACTCAGGGCTCCTGAGAGGACTATAGTTGGGTGAGAAGACTGTAAAGTTGGAGGCCCAGGGAGTGTCACTGTGGGGGACAGCCACTGGAATCCCTGTACTGAGTCATTCTTCAATACTGCAGTAACCATCTTTCTTGGGTGGAGCAGTCCTTTCTGAGTGGCATCAGCCTGGGGAGTCTCTCCTGCTCCCGTCATGGCGACAGGTCATTCTGAGATGCCAGGAAGCAGGGGGCATGTCAGTACCTCAGTTTTCTGGTGTTGAGGCTGGAACTTTGCCCCACACACTTCTGAGTCTAAGACTGGTAATTCCACCTCATGGAAGACTCAGTAGAAATCGTCCGGAGTGCAGGCAGACCACACCTCTGTATCTCAGAGGACATACTCTATTGAGATCTGTAAAAAAAATCTGGACAGACTGACAGCTGGGGCTGAGGGGTGGAGACATGCCCACCACCTTTCCTAATTCTTGAATTGCCGCAGGCTCTAGACTCTACCAGAGGTTTTTTCAGTGTCTGAACACAACAAAAAGCAAGCAGACAGAGGCTGCAGGAGGTGGGAATCGGGGAAACTTGGTCTTTCAAGTGGATCTTCCCTCAGACCCAGTGTGGGTGATAGCCAGCCTAGGTGTGCAGCTTGGTATTTCCATGAACACATGGTCCCAGAAGAGGCAGTCACAAACTCTGGATTGCTTGTAGCTCCAAGAAGGTTGCTGAGGGTCAGTCATGGGCAGTGTCTCCCACTGGTCTGTGCCGGGTTCCTGCCAGGAAGGTCCGTGGCTGGCACATTCAGTGGGCAGCTTTGGAGAGCATCAGTTCAGGACCTAACAACCCTTGTTAAAGTGGTATCCTATGGAAGGGCTTCTCACACTTGGCCCCCCTGAGGCAAGTTCCACACTCTGTGATTAGCACAGGCACAACAGCTCCTGTGCATTGGATAGGTTGGAGCTTCACAGTCAGCCAGCCTGCATGCTGGATATCCTGCCCTGTAGGGCTAGATTCCACAAGGGGGAGGGAGAGAGGCTTGTAGCATGAACAGTTAAAGCGTGGGTCCCTGTGAGTCTATTGCGGGATCTGGTAGAGGGGCTTAGATACATTCTCAGGAGGCACAGTCAGTCCCAGGAAAGAACTCTCTCAGACTTCCTCCCTAAAACCAGAGTCACACCAGCTGTAAGAACTTCTGCGGAGGGGGACTTTCAGCTACATGCTATCTGAATCTGCTGCTCACATTGTCAGGTAGAAATAACATTTGAGTATCCAGCAGTGGCTGAAGGATTAGGGTCTGAAGTATGGGCCACATTACCTGTCCTGAGCTCCTTACAAAAAGACCCATGAAATAGGAGGTCCCACTAACATTGTATTCCCAACCTCAGCTGCCCTAATCCAACAAGTTTGCTACCTGTGGAGGGGTTGGTTGGGTGAAGCCAGTCTGAGCCCACACTACAGTCTTTCTACAGAAGACTGTGGGAAGACCAGGCAGCTGTAAGAGGAGCAGGAGCAACTGAAAAGTGGAGACAAATCTTATGGAGCTTGGGGCTCTTATGGAGCTGCTGTCATCCCTAAGCAGGAGGAGGCTGATCTTTATACACAGGTTGGTCCCCCCCCCCAGCACCCAGTTACAAAAAACACAGACAAAAAGAGCAGTAGCTGCAGACAGGTAGTCCACAGAGGGTTACAAACAACAGCTGACACCAACCCAAAAAAGTCTAGAACAAAACAATTTTTAGTGGGTGGCAGACAGCACTAACCCTAGACTCAGCTAACTACACAAGCAGCACACCTAAAGGAGAAGACTAGCAGGCACCAGACACAGTGGAGAATAAATACGCCCAACAGGACAGACATTGCATAGAGTGTGATACACATGATCATAGTTGACCCTTAGAGTCAACCAGCATGAAGGAATAACTGTAACCCACAAAAGGACCAACTGTATTCAATACTCATATACAACAGGAGGGAAAATAGTACTGTCAAGAATCATTCCTAGAACAAGGAAAACAGGTGGCCTGGTGGTCAGTACCACTGAGCCCTTCTTCCTAATAAAGACCCACAAAAAATTCAAGGTCAGACAGCACTACCTAATGCACAAAATGGGCAGACAAAGAAATGTTACCCAAATGAATCAACAAGAAAAATCCCCAGAAAAAAAACTAAACGAAATGGGAGCAACCAAACTACTAGTTGCAGAGTTTGAAATAATGATTTTTAGGATGCTCAAGAATCTTAGAGCAACAATGGTTGGACATAATGAGCACCTAAATAAAGGACATTAAAATCATAAAAAAGAACCAGTCAGAAATGACAAATACAATATCAGAAATGAAGACTGAAGTAGAAGGAATCAACAGCAGGCTGGATGAAGCAGAGGATTGAATCAGTGATTTATAAAAGAAGGTAAACAAACACAGAAGTAGAGCAACAAAACGAAAAGAGACTCAAAAGACTGAGGAAAGTCTCAGAGTCCTCTGTGACATCTTGAAGAGAAACATCCACATCATAACGGTTCTTGAAGGAGAAGAGAACAAAGAAGGAATAGAGAATCTGTTTGAAGAAATCATAGCTGAAGATTTTCCTAAATTGATGAAGGGAAAAGTCACACAAGATCAAGAAGCACAGAGAGACACATTAAAGAGGAGCCCTATGAGGTCTACACTAAGACACATTATAATTAAAATACCAAAATTAAGAGACAAAGAAAGAATACTAAAAGCTTCAAGAGAAAAGCAGTTAATTACCTACAAGGAGCCCCCATAAGAATGACATTTGACTTCTCAACAGAAACACTTGAGGCCAGAACAAATTGGCAAGAAATATTCAGCCTGACCAGGCGGTGGCGCAGTGAATGGAGCGTAGGGCTGGGGTGCAGAGGACCCAGGTTCGAAACACCATGGTCACCAGGTTGAGCGTGGGCTCATCTGGCCTGAGCAAAAAGCCAGCTTGGACCTAAGGTTGCTGGCTCGAGTTAGGGCTTGCTCAGTCTGCTGAAGGCCCACAGTCAAGGCACATATGAGAAAGTAATCAATGAACAACTAAGGTGTCACAATGAAAAAATGATGATTGATGTTTCTCATCTCTCTCCGTTCCTGTCTGTCTATCCCTCTCTCTGACTCTCTTTATCCCTGTAAAAAAAATAAAAATATTCAAAGGAATGCAAAACAAGAACCTACAACCAAGACTACTTTATCTAGCAAGGCTATCATTTAAAATTGAAGGAGAGCCTGACCTGTGGTGGCGCAGTGGATAAAGCGTCGACCTGGGAACACTGAGGTCGCCAGTTCAAAACCCTGCACTGGTCTGGTCAAGGCATATATGGAAGTTGATGCTTCCAGCTCCTCCCCCCTTTCTCTCTTTCTCTCTCACTCTGTGTCTCCTCTCTAAAATGAATAAATAAAAAAATAAAATAAAATAAAATAAAATTGAAGGAGAAATAAAAAGCTTCCCAGACCAAAAAAAAAAAAAAGAACTCAAGGAATTCATTACAACCAAATCAGTACTGCAAGAAATGTTAAGGGGCCTGCTGTGAAAAGATAAAAGGAAAAAAAATCTAGATAAAGAGATTGTAGACATAAAGAATAAAATGGTAATAAATAAGTACATATCAATAATAACTGAATGTAAATCAATCAAATGTTCCAATCAAAAGACATAGGGTAGCTAGCTGCATGGATAAGAAAACAGGATCCATACATATGCTGCCTATAAGAGACCCACCTCAGAAAAAAAGATACACATAAACTCAAAGTGTAGGGATTAAAAATAATTATTTCATGGAAATGAGAAAAAAAGGGATAGCAATACTTATATCTGACAAATTAGCCTTTAAAACAAAGGCTATAGTAAGGAATAAAGAAGGTCACTACATAATGATAAAATGAGCAATCCAAAAGGAGGATATAACTATTGTAAGTATTTCTGCACCTAATATAAGAGCACCTAAATATATAAAGCAGATTTTGATGGAAATAAATGGCGAGATTGACAACAATACTATAATGGTAGGGGATTATAATACCCCACTAACATCAATGGATAGATCCTCCAGACAGAAAATGAACAAAGAAACAGCAGCCTTAAATGACACACTAGATCAACTAGATTTAATAGATATCTTTAGAACCTTTCATCCCAATGCAGCAGAATATACATTCTTTTCAAGTGCTCATGGTGCATTCTCTAGGATAGAATACATGCTAAGACACAAAATGAGTCTCAATATATTTAAGAAGATTGAAATGATATCAAGCATCTTCTCTGATCACAATGGCATAAAACTATAAATCAACAACAGTAGAACAACTGAAAAACACTCAAACACTTGGAGGCATGTTATTAAATAACAAATGGGTTAACAACAAGATCAAGGAAGTAATAAAAAATTTCCTTGACACAAATGAAAAGGAAGATACAACAACTCAAAGTTTATGGGACACAGCAAAAGCTGTCCTGAGAGGAAAGTTTATAGCATTGCAGGCATACCTTAAGAAGCAAGGAAAAGCACAAATAAACAACCCTGCATCTGAAGGAACTAGAAGAAAAACAACAAATAAATCCAGAGGAAGTAGAAGGAAGAAAATAATAATGATCAGAAGGAAAATAAATGATATAGAGGTTAAAAAGAACAATACAAAAGATCAGTGAAACCAAGAGCTGGTTCTCTGAAAAGGTAAACAATATTGACAAACCTTTAACCAGACTCATCAAGAAAAAAGAGAGAGGACTCAAATAAATAAAATTAGAAATGAGCCTGACCAGGCGGTGGCGCAATGGATAGAGTGTCAGACTAGGATGCGGAGGACCAAGGTTCGAGACCCTGAGGTCGCCAGCTTGAGCACAGCCGATCTGGCTTGAGCAAAGCTCACCAGTTTGGACCCAAGGTCGCTGGTTTGAGTAAGGGGTTACTCAGTCTGCTGAAGGCCCGCGGTCAAGGCACATATGAGAAAGCAATCAATGAACAACTAAGGTGTTGCAATGAAAAACTGATGATTGACGCTTCTCATCTCTCTCCATTCCTGTCTATCTGTCCCTATCTATTCCTCTCTGTGACTCTCTCTCTGTCCCTGAAAAAATATAAAATAAAATAAATAAAATTAGAACGAAAATGGAGAAGTAACAACTGAAACCACAGAAATACAAAGGATTGTAACAAAATACTATGAAGATTTATATGCCAAAGAATTGGACAACCTAGGTGAAATGGATAAATTCCTGAAAACATACATTCTTCCAAAACTCAATCTGGAGGAATCAGAAAATCTAAACAGATTGATTACAACAAATGAAATTGAAACAATTATCAAAAAACTCCCAGCAAATAAAAGTCCTGGACCTGATGGCTTCACAGGCGAATTCTACCAAAAATTCAACGAAAAACTAAGACCTATCCTTCTAAAGCTATTTCAAAAAATTCAAAAGAAGGGAAGACTTCCAAGCTCCTTTTATGAGGCAAGCATTATTCTCATTCCAAAACCAGGTAAAGACACTACAAAGAAAAAAAAGTATAGGCCAATATCCCTGATGAACATAAATGCTAAAATTCTAGCAAACCAAATCCAACAACACATTAAAAAATATCATTCATCATGATCAAATAAGATTTATTCTGGGGAGGCAAGGCTGGTACAACATTTGCAAATACTAAATGTGATTCATCACATAAACAAAAGGAAGGATAAAAATCAGATGATAATATCAACATGCAGAAAAAGCATTTGATAAAATCCATCACTCATTTATAATAAAAACTCTCAGCAAAGTGGGAATACAGGAAACATACTGTATTTCCCCATGTATAAGATGCACCTTAGTTTGAGGGTCTGAAATTTGAAAACAAATGTATTACATTAAGTTATTGAACTCAAGTTTTATTCATCATAAAATTCATACAACTCCTCATCACTGTCAAAACTCCTATCCATTAGCTTATTCTCATATATGTCTGATGAAGAATCACTGGTTTTATATATTGTCTAGTCCTCAGTTCGATCTATGGCATTTGAAATGCCACAACCACTGTATAAGATGTACCCAGTTATTAGACCCCAAAATTTTCGGAAAGGCTGCATCTTATACATGGGGAAATACATATCTCAACATAATAAAGGCCATTTATGACAAACCCACAGCCAACAATGGGCAAAAATTAAGAGCAATCTCCTTAAAAGGCAGTACCAAACTCCAGCTTCCTCAAAAAAAACATCCCTTTTAAAATGCCAAGCAAAGCAATCTAATTCATTTGAGTCCAACTCAAAGAAATCAACGACTGCTAACAAGTTCTCTTAGCAGCCAAGCCAGACAAGGAGAAGACTTTAGAATAACGGGACTCCCCGCACAACCTAAATGAGGCTCACACAAAGCCCAATTTTAGGAGAAACCACTAGAAAAGCTACAAAGCCCATATAGCCTTCCTGAATCCTGTCACAAATTGTCCACTTTAGACCGAACAACATTCCCTTGTTCTTGCCATCCTGTTTGTTTATTTTTGTGCTCCACCAGTGTGTAATTCAGGGATAGTCAAGCTTTTTGTAAAAACGCCCACTTGGTAGATACCGCCCAGAGCTAATGGGAACAAATGGAGTTCAGGCTCTTTAAGAAATGCCTGCCTATGTTGCCTTTTGTATCAGTCCTTCCCTCAGCATCCATGATACAAACCTCATTCCTGTGAGGCTTGCACATGGAATTGTTGCATTTTTTTATCCTACAGTTTCTTGTCTACTGGAATTTAAGAAGAGATACGGTGTTTAAAATCTTGTCTTTTTAAAAATCTTTTTATTATGGAAAATGTCAAACATACATAAAAATGGAGAAAAATAGCAGAAAACCCCCTATGTACCCATTACCCAGCTTCAATAATTATCAACTCCAGATCACGATCTTTCTAAATTCATTGATATAACAAGTATTGAGTACACATTGTGTCCCAGTACTGCATCAGGTTTTGAGACAGAGGTCTGAATAAGGCATAGTTCTTATATTCACAGGGCTTAGATTCTAATGGGGAGTCAGACATCACAGTACAATACAGGAAGTGGTCTAAGAGAAAGCAGACAGGCAGCTAATCCAACATAGGAAGCCTTCTTGAAGGAAATGACATCTAAGCTGAAACTTGAGGGTGAAGTAAGAGATTGCCCTGGGAGAGATGATTGAGAAAAGAGCATGACTTGGTCAGAGGGAGCAGTTTTAAACAAAGTGCCTTGAATGATAATGAACTAGGGGATTTTAGGAACTGAAGAAATCTTAACATGGTTGGAGCTTTGAGTACAAAGTAATAGTGAGAAATGTGGGTAAGTAAACAGAGTGCAGATCAACAACAACAAAAAGTCTTTATGCCATACTAAGTTCTGTAGAGAAATACGGAACCAATTCACAGTTAGAGGGAGGAAAGTAACATGTTCATAGCTGCCTTTTAGGAAGATCACTCCATTTGCAGCGTTAAAGTGAACATGGTTGCTGGGTAGGCTCAAGGCAGAAGCTGTTTAAGGAGGCTGTAATTTATTTTTTCTTAATTTTTTAAATTAATTGTGTTTACATAGATTCTAGGGTAACCCCGACTGCATCCCCCCTCACCCATATTCCCCTCCACACCTCTCTTGCTCCCCTCCCTACAGCACCCCCCTTCCCTTCAGGTTTATCCCATTCTATCATCCCCTTTCCCTCTGTCCTCTTTTCCTCTGGTCCCTTTGATCCTTCCTCTGTCTCAATTCCTTTCCTCAGTTCTCAGTGTTCCCTGGATTCCTCAAATGAGTGAGGTCGTATAATATTTTCCTTTTTCTGCCTGGCTTATCTCACTCAACATAATAGTTTCCAAATCCTTCCATATTGTTGCAAAAGGTAATATTTCCTTCTTTTTCATGGCCCCATAATATTCCATTGAAGAGCTGGAAACAGCCCAAGTGTCCATCAGTGGACGACTGGATTAAAAAGCTGTGGTACATATATACAAGGAGGCTGTAATTTAATTAAGAGAGTTGGGGAAGTCGCCACAGGGATGTTGATAAGTGCATGCTTGGAGAGGTAGGCTGTCTCTGGGGCTTCTGCTCAGCTTCTCTGCTTTTAAGGTAGAGCTAAGGATTATAGTGTATGTATATAGGTATGTCCCAAGAGAAGGCAATGGAGAGTGATTATGTTAGAGAACGGGCACCATAGTGAACCCAGAATTCAGCTCTGTTAGGAACCCTCCATCTTCATTCAATTCATTTGTACAGAAGAAGAAACTGCAACCCAGGCGAGTGCAGACTTATCCAGAATCACAAGGATAACTGATAGGGCCGCCATCTCCTGACTCTGCCAACCCTTCTCCATCTATGGCTTTTCTACTACTGTGTGTTTTTGCTAAGCTCTCCCTACATTTTACTGGTCACCATAGAACAATAGAGCCCAGAGAGAAAGTAGGATTCAAATAACTTCAGTGTTGGAACCTTATATGTGTATACAACTTAATAAACAGAAGACTTGATTATTCTAAACAGTTTCAATCTCTGCCTTTCTCATGCTTGCTGTTTTCAAGCTTGCATTTGTTTCTATCAGCTCTTAGGATTTTAATAAAAGAGTTTTTCACTTCTCATAGTTACTGACATCAATCTTTGAAAACCTGTGGATGAAATATTACAATATGAACCCTTGTTGACTTGTATCTCTCCTTAAGAGAAATTGTTTTGTTTATTTGTTTGTTTTTGTTTTTTGTATTTTTCTGAAGTGAGAAAAGTGGGAAGGCAGAGACACAGACTCCCACATGTGCCCAACTGGGATCCACCTGAAATGCCTACTACCAGGGGGCAATGCTTTGCCCATCTGGGTCGTTGCTTCATTGCAACTGGAGCCTTTCTAATGCCTGAGGTAGAGGCCATGGAGCCATCCTCAGCACCTGGGCCAACTTTGCTCCAGTGGAGCTTTGGCTGCAGGAGAGGAAGAGAGAGATAGAGAGAAAAGAGAGGGGGAAGGGTGGAGAAGCAGATGGGCACTTCTTTTGTGTGCCCTGGCAGGAAATCAAACCTAGGATTTACACACACTGGACCGATGCTACCGCTGAGCCAGCTGGCCAGGGCCAAGAGAAACTATTTATGAAATGAGAAATAGAAGTTGTTTACAATTGGATTGAACCAGGTATGTCAATCATTTTGAAGCTTTGCTGCACTAAGGTTACAATATTTCTTGAAAGAAAGAAATAATAAGTAGAAATTCAGCAATTATAGTTCCAGCTACATTGTATTTCCTTTCAAAATACAGTAGCAATATTCTGGAATCCATTAATTTAATTCACCAAAGGTATCTGACATTATGGGGCAGATTCTACTAAAGCCTTCATTTTGATGTGTGTTTTTTACTATCTAAAAGGTCAGGGGTTTCTATGATCAATAATGCTCTGGTAGTGCCTAAAATACTATTCCTTAGTTTTATTTAGGTAAATTGGGTTTTTATAGAAGCTATAGCATCCTTTTAGGGCCTCAGAGCACTAACCAGTTTATTAAGGAAAGTGGGAATTCTCAGCTATGTGATTTACGGACCCAATACCTATATAGTTGAAGTCAGCAATTCAGTCTCCAATGGAGGTTTGGAAGCATAAGTTGTCATAGAATTATCATTGCTTGCTGAATATGAGAAATTAAAATTTTGATCTGAAAGAATTAATGTGGTTAAACGAAGACTAGATGTGGTGCTTATTGACAGTTATAAACTAACATAGGCATTAGGGGAATGAGTTAACAATATCATTGGATACTGTATTTCTGCACCAATAAATAATGGCTGTGTCTTTTGGATGTGGCGTCATGAAGCATAACAGTCAGGAGGCATAGGTTGGTGGCCATTTCCAAACAGAAATCATCTAACTGCACTTGTTTGCAATTTCCTTATTAAAAGTTGGGGGGAGGCAAGGAGCAATGATTAGTGAAATAACTAAAACACACAAGAACATTTTATAACTATTTGTACATCAAAGTAAAAAATGTCCATATTTTTATGGTAAAGATGAACATGTAAAATACAGTGGGGATTTTGTAATGGTACTGCCTACTATTTCCTAGGAATAGATTGTTTGGTAAATAGATATATAAACTCTTTATTGAAAATCTTCATGATAAGAAAATATGGTAGTTTGAACACATGCAATTTTTGTGGAGCTGTAGATGCCAGAAAAATATCATTGAAACTTCAAAGATGAGTTTTAACCTTTTCTTTTCAATTTTCTGATATTTTATGCAGAAGGTATTTAGCCACAGGACTGAAACACAGAAATTCCAATTGAGTTTCCAACCTTCTGGCTTGCCCTACAGATTTCAGACTTGCCAGCCTTCACATATATCCTATTGGTTCTGGTTCTCTGGAGAACATAAAATTTACCATTTTAACCATTTTTAAGTGCATAACTCAGTAGCATTAAATACATTCACAAGGTAGTATAACCATCACCATCATCTATTTCCAGAACTTTTTCATCAATCCAAACATTCTACATTCAATAAACAATAACTCTTCGTTATCCTCCCCACTCCTACCCCTGGTAACTATTTTCTACTTGTGTAAATTTGCTTAATTTCTGTACCTCATATAAATAGAATCATACAATATTTTTTCTTTCATGTCTGGCTTTTTTCACTTAATGTTTCCAAGGTTCATCCATGTTATAGCATATATTAAAATTCCATTCTTTCTTATGGCTAAATAATATTTGAGTTTGTTGGTTAATTCATTTATTCAACAAATAATTATTGAACATTTTGTTAAGGGTTAAACCCTGTTCTAGGCACCATTAATATAGCAATGAACAAAATCATACAAATAAACAAGTGGATATATTGTATGTCCGATGGCAATAAGTACTATGGAAAACTAATATTTTAGAGATAGCTGTATAGGAAAAGGAGATCTTAGAGGTGAGGTCAGACCATTCACATAGTGCCTTGAGGGCTAGTGAAAAGACTTTGGATTTTACTCTGAAATAAGAAGCCAATAAAAAGTTTGAAGTTGTGGAGGGACATCATCTCATCTACATTTTGAAAAATAACTCTAGCTTCAGTATTTAGACTATACAATAAGGGAGAACGAAACAAAGGAGAAGAAGAAATACCAGTTATGGGGCTATTCCAATAGTCCAGGTGAAATATAAAACCAACAGGCGATATGTGAAGGCTGGCAAGTCTGAAATCTGTAGGGCAAGCCAGCAGTTGGGAAATTCAGTTGGAGTTTCCATGTTTCAGTCTTGTGGCCAAATACCTTCTAGGGAAGCATCTATTTCATGCCTCTTTCTAACTTCTGGTGTTGCTGGCAATCTTGGTATCCTTTGGCCTGTAGATGTATTACTCTGACCTTTGCCTTCATCTTCACATGGCATTTATTTACATGTCTGTGTGTAAATTTTCCCTTTTTATAAGAACATCAGTGATACTAGATTGGAGACCCACCTGAATCCATAAAGGGTGTTTCCTTTACAAAATGACTCTTTTAGGGATAAGTGAAACTTTTCAATTTGCCCTTCAAGGAGTAAAAAGTTGTTTATGTTGATTTGAGGCATTGTGATTTTCTCCTCTGCATGGTTCAATAGCCGACATGATTCATTAGGGAAGAGGATATCCCATCAGAATAAAGTATTCCCTAAATCATCTGGTTCCTAAGGAGCAGTGCTTTCAGGAACACAGATTTTAAGATCATTACATTTTGTGGCTAATATCTTTGGAACCCTCAGAGTGTCATCTAGAATCTGGAGGCCTAGAAGAAAGTACTTTCTGGAGTAATCAGCACGGTGGGCAGCTGAAGGTTTTTCCAAGGATGTTTTCTCAGGTCAAATTTTGTGGCTACATTGATACTTCATAGCTTTGCCCTTGCCAGAAAGGTTTAAAAAAAAGTAAAAGGATTTTAGCACTCTCCACTATCATGCTTCACACCCCCATGAATTAGAGCCAGAATTGGAGAAAGGCTACTGATCTGGAGGGAAAAGATCAAACTAAGGACGGGTATAAAGGGAATGTTTTCCGAAGAGCAAAGGAGCTGGGACTGAGTCTAGGACTTTAATTTTGCCTGAACATTTCCTCTATCTCCTTCACAAGCGTCTCTGTCTTGAAGCACAGGGCCGAAGCAAAATGCCTAATGAAGCATGCCCCGGGAAAGGGCCTGAGAATGTCTTGAAAAGAAGGACTGATGCAAGAGGAGACATAAGAATCACATTACAGGTTCACACATTCTCACAACACTACTTGGAAACAGAGCTGAAGACTCAAATCTTGGACCCACAAAAGTCCCATGAAGGTTTCATATAGCAGGGCGTGCATTGCCGAAGTGCGCCTGCCGCTCACTTTCAGAGTCTCGCTTTGTTCAAGCTCTTGCGTGAAAACTGGTTGGGAAGATCCTGAGTAGACTTAGTCAAGCTCTAGGTCTCTGGGTACTGAGCTGGTTCTCTCTTCATGTTCTTATGTATAAAGTCCAGGCCAGGATGCCCACGTCACTGAGGTTCCTGTGATTGTGTGACATCGTGCTGGAGGGACACAGCCCGCTGATCCCCCAATCTGCTCAGGTGCTCAAGGTTTGGCGGAGACCCGTACAGGTCCAGCCACCTGAGGCAGCCGAGCTTGCTTGGCGTATGCTGAGTCCCCACCCCAAACCGCAGCCGAAGGGGCGCGTCCCAGGCTAGACGAAAGCTGGGCGTTAGGCAGGCTCTGAGCTTTTTCTAAATCGTTCAGGCTTCACTTCGAGTGAGCAATTGGCGCTTCTTCAGAAGCCTCCGGAGCTCCCAGCTCCAACCGCTAAAATAACCGTGCCGTGCCAGAAAACGGGGGATGGGACGAGAAGAATGAAAATACTAAGAGAACGACTTCATTCTCCAGGAAAAAGTAATGAGGGGAAATGAAATTGTGAACTTAGTCGGAAATGCAAACCAAGTTTCAATCTCTCCCGGGTGCATGCAAACGACTGAAAGAGTAATTAGCCAACGCGCTAGGCAGCTGCCCAGAAAGGGCCTCATGAATGAGAATGGGTTGCTAGGTTTCCTCCCTTCCTCTTGACAGTCACTCCCTACAAGACTTCCACCGCAGGAAGGAAATACGGCCAGGGTGTGGGGTGGAGGGTAGCTATCGACTGCAGAGCGGCGGAACCGCGCCAAGCCCACCAGACCTCCGGCGGCCTCGCCGCCTTCAGGACCCTGGAGAGCGGTCGCAGAGCCCTGAGACCCCCCCGGGCGCTCTTCGCCCCTTCGCGCTTGCTCCCAGCCATCCTGTCACTTTTATTCGCTGCTTCACGCCTCCACCTTCATTCTCCTTGGCAACATCCACTCCTGCTTTTCACACTCAGATTAAAGTGTCTTTTTGTTTTACTTGAAGCTGTCTGGATTGGCTGAGTTAGGTTCCGGTTTGAAACTTCACTAATGTTAGCGGACCAAGAAGCCCTGAGAGCTTCCCAAATATGAGAGCCTGAACAAGGCAGACTCTGACCTTTAAAAGCCGCTGAATTCAATTCTTTTACTTTGTAAACAAATTAGATAATCTAAAAAAATTAAGAGACTTTCCCAAGGTTAGTCGCCAAACCTGAGTTTAGGACTTTGGATTTTTAACTTCTAAATTAATGCTTCTCTCTGCTTCCAAGAAAAAAAAATAGTAAGAATTTTCCCTTCAGCTTGGCCGCTTAGGTCTCCTAAACAACAAATGGAAGGTGGAAAGGCCTGTGTTCCTGAGAATAAGATGGGCACAGGGAATACAGAAAGAGGGCCTGTAGAGTGTGCGCTTAAGTGTCCCAGCACAGGTCTGATCTTCCATCCCATCGACCCCACCAGCAGCACAACCAAAGTCGGTTCAGCCAGGCTCTTAGGTGGGTCTGGGATCTCTCAGTCATCTTCCACTATCCAAGTCTCCCAGCCACCTATCCAAGTGGAAACGGCTAACCCAGTCCACCTTCTGTGCCTCTGGCAGGTAGAACCCTAGACATTTTGGGAGGTAGTACAGGACAGAGAGGATGAGAGATAGGAGAAAAAGAACAGAGTTGTCAGAGTGAACTAGGAGATTTGCATTCAAATTCTAAAGTATCAAGAATGTGCACACAGGCTCTTCTATACACTGCACTTCACTTTTGTCCATAGGCACTAATCTCCTGAGAATGTTAATATTCAGATGCAGTAGGTCAGGTAGGGTTCATGATTCTGCATTTCTACCTACTCCTAGTTAGCAAAGCTGCCTCTCCAAGGACCACATTTTGAATAATAGCGCAGGCTTTTGAAAGAGTGAAGGGGGAGAAAAGGAGGTGGAGAAAAGGGGGGGGGAGAAGGAAAAGAAAGTAAGGGGGAAATAATCTTTTTTAAAAAAAGGTCATTCTTTTTGTTTTCACTGACTTTCTCTTTAATTCCAAAAGTAATGCTGTAGTAAATGCCACCAAGTGCACATTTTCTTCAGTCTATAGCTGGACCCATTAGTAATGGTATGTTGGTTTTGTTTCTCTCCTTTCTCTATCTCTGGCCCTTCCCTTGGCCTGCCCTGCACAGATCCTAGATTCGCCTGCTACCCCGAAGCTGCTCAGCCTCCTTTCTAGCACGCTCTCCAGCCTCAGGCGGCTCTTCTCTCACCTTCTCCGACGACCCACTCCTAAGGCTCCCCAACGGCGCCCGGACTTCTCCCTCCTGCTTCCCGCCCTACCAGTGGCTGTACTTTCGCGCGGGCGCGAGGAGCGGCGGGGCCGCCTCTCGCTCCTGCTGGGGGCAGCTCTGACATTGCCTGGCCGACCTCCAGGGAGACACCTGTCTCGGGAAGAGGACGCCAGCGCTGGGCAGCGCTTGTCCAAGCCCGTGAGTACCGTTGTCTCGACTATGTTCAAACTTGGCTTCATCTGCACGCCTGCATAAACCCAGCTCTTTCCTAACCCGGACTGAGCCACTCCAAGCGGAGCCAACAGGAGCTCCGGTCAGCAAGGAGAAGTGGAAAGGTCGAGATAGGGCAAGGAAAAGCGCTGGCAACTTGCCTGTCCCCCCCCCCCTCAGGAAACCCTCCAAGCTACTTTTTTCTGGGCCATTTCCTTCCAGGATCCTGAAAGCGGGAGAAAGCCCTCGTCCTTTCCGAACCCCTCAAACTCTCGTTCTTAACGCGTCGCTCTCCTCCCCTTCCTCCCAGGCTCCCTTAGATGTGCCTCCGTCCCCCCCCCCCCCTTGTGCGCCCAGTCCCTTGCACTCTCGGCTTCTGCCTGCTAGAGAGGCTGGAAAGGAAATGACGTGATGTTATTTCTGTGTCAGGTCAGCTTCCAGGAACAGTTTAGTTCTTCGAGCTCGGGCTCACAGCCCCAGCGGTCTAACTGCGTCTTGTTCCAGAGGGCACCCAGGGAACTATAGAGATTCTTGGCGATCCGTGCCGGCAAAGATGATGACAAGGTTCCTCCTCCACTCTCCCGGTCCTCCCCCTTATCCTGGATTCCGGAGTACCCTGGGGACAGAGGGCGGCTGCGGAGGGTCTCAGAAGTATCTGGAGTTACCCCTTTCCGCCCCACTCTCCACTGGGAAGAGTCTGCTTCCCAGTGCGGGTAGGATATTCTGAGACGGAGGCTGCACTGGGGTGGATCCGGCGCAGAGATCCAAGAAGCACCCTGGGGAAAGAGAGAAAGTGTGTGTGTACCCGGGCAGTAAATGGCGAGACTCTCCCGGGACTGAGTTACCCCTCCTTGCAGGGCGCACCCCCAGCACACGCTTCTCAGTCAGCCCCTTTATTCACAAGGTCGGAGCACGCGTTCCTGCACTTTGGAGTCTTGACAGGCCCCGGTGCCCACTTGAAGGAGTGAGGAGTAGCCATAGTAGAGGGGAACTCTGCAAACACTCTCAGTGCCCACCCTGATTCGCTCCCACACTCTCGAAACTTACTATTTCTGGGCTAAAGAAAGGAGACTAGGGTCCGGGCGCAGACTGGATCCCGTGTGCGGCCACGGGAGACCCCCCCCCCCGACACACGGTAGCCCTAATCTGCAGCGGACCGCGCGGTAACCAGAAGGAGGTGAGACCTGGGATTGCCCCGCTGGGGATGAAGAAGAAGGAGGTAGAGCAGAGAAGGGGAGAGGGAGTGAGAAGAAGGCGAGAGGAAAGACCCAAAGCCAGAAGAAAAGGAAAGCCAGAGAGAGCAATCGCGAATGTAGAAATGACAGCACTTGGTATTATAATAAAAAATAAATAAGGCACACGCGGGACGCATGCGCACGGCTGACCAAGGCGAGCCTCCTGGAGCTTCCCCTCCGGCTCTCTAGGCAAACGGTGGAATCGTGAGTACTCAGCTTTCTAAACCTTTCTTCTCTTTCTCGGACTCGCCCTAAGACCTCGTAACAGGAAGCGGCTCTGGCCAAACCTGGCGCGCACGCTGGGCAAAACCTGGCGCGCTCAGCATCCCCATCGCCGCAGAGGCCGGAGGGGGTGCAGGTCCGTCGTCTACTTCGCGGTCCAGCCCCGTACAATAGTGCATATTTTGGAGGTGTGTGGGCTTAGGATGTGACTATCTCGGGGATGGCGGGGCGGGGTGGGGGGTGGGGGGACGTCTAGCCACCAGACTCAATTTCTGTCTGGTCTATCCGGGCGTCAGCATGATTCAATCTCTGTTGGGGTCAGTGAGAGGGTGGGGGACGGGGAAGCTTAGTCTTTAAAGCCTAAAACGCGTTATATCCAGAAGGCTTTTTCACTGGATAGCGAGGATGAGGAAGGGGCCGGGCGCCGGAGGCCGGCAGATTGAGCGCAGGTGGAAAGGAAGAGGAGACGACACTCCCTAAATCGCAGAACCTCGCTGTAGGAGAAGCGCAACTCAGGCGAAGGACTAGAGGAGCAGGGCCAGGAAAGAGCTCCGGCACAAAGACCTTGGCGGGTCTGACTCGGTGTCGGCATTTACACTCCTGAACCCGAGCCTAGGCGTTTTAGGAGCGGGCGTCGCAGGGATTTGACTCCCTCGCACTTTCGGAGTTGCTCTCAGGAAGTTGGAACGAGTGTCCAGGCTGGGTGTCCAGGCTGAGGAGACTGGAAGTGGGGAGTAAGTGGGCGAGGAACCTAAGAAGAGGCGGCGCTCAGGGAGGGAGGTTGGCTTTTGGGGGTCGGTGTGCGCGGCGACTTCCCGTACCCTTACTGCAGGGGAATCCACAGGGAGGGGCCAGAGAAGAGGTAGCGCGCCGGGCGGCGTGGGTGTTTGCGGCGGAGTTCTGTGGGCTCGCCGCTCCCCCAAGCTGAGAGGAGTGGGAGGGAAGGAGTAGACTTTGGGGAATGTTTGTGATTTATGACCTGCCCAGCCAGCCTTTAGAGGGGTGGGCGGGAGAAGTGTCTCCCCAGACTCTACGCGCGGACACTGGCGCGCAGGGTTGCGAGCCTTCCGGACTTGCCAGCGTCCGGGGGAAACCCAGGCGGGTAGCCTGAGCCTGCTAGCTACCCTAGCGGCTGGCGGCACGCGGCCAAGAAAAGTGCTCGTAGTTAGGAAAGGGATCGCTGACGGATCTGAGGGTGCTGCTGCTGCTGCTGCATTCTCGCCACCTGCGGCAGACAGTGTGGAGGAGTGTCCGCAAATAGTTTCTATCGGGAGAAGGAGAGCGCTAGAAGGGAAATGTCTCCTCACATCTCTTGCTTTTCAGAATCCAGCAAAGGCCCATCGCTCTGTGTCCACGCCCACCGCAGATGGTGCGTTGGGTGCGGGTGGGACTCCTCTAGCCCACTGGCTAGCTGAAGCGGTCACTTGCCCACTGGGGCTTCGCATTACCCACTGGGAGAGTGGGGAGCAGGGAACTACTGCACCATTCTCCAGGCACCCTCCTTGGGTCAGCCCTCCTCCTCTGGGGCACAAGTTGTAGAGCCATTATTTTATTTCTACTGGTTCCGGATTGTGGAGTTAATTAAACAAGGGTCCGAGTTCGCAAACCGGTCTGACTTCCTCCCCAGGTTTGGCACGGAAATTTGTAATTAAATGACTCTATATGTAAATTCTTATTTTTTGTTCATAACCTAATTTTCTACTGGGCTTCATTCTGTTTATCTTCTCTTCATTAAGTGATATGTTTTTGTATCACGTCAGTCACTCATATGAGAGGCAATGTTGCTTAGTGGGTAAGAGTCATGGGCTCTGTGACTGTCTGGTTTCAAATGCTAGCCTACATATGTGACCTTAGGCAAGATACTTAACTTCTTGGTGCTTTAGTTTTATCATCCTCATAGGGTAGCTGCCAGAATTCAGTAAATTAATATGGTAGAGCTCTGGTACATAGGAAACAAAAGCTATTATTATTATTACTATATTGATGCTAAATTAGCCAAGTAAAATAAAAAATCTAAAAAAAGGAAAATTGCACATTTTGTGTGCTATAAAGAGTACAGTGTACATAATACTATAGATGCCTATTATTGAAAAGTAGAAAATTGGTAAACGTTTTCTGTGTTGGGATCTAAATTTAAGTACAACGCATTTCTACATCTTCTGGACCCTTTCATTTTGAATAATTATGAAATATTTACATACAAGCTTTAAACATCATTTTAAGAAAATTATCTCTAACTTTCAATGTATTTCACTTGGTAAAACAGATATGAATTATAAATAAACATCAGGTCATAGAATAGTCTAAAAATTCAATGTCTGCATTAAAATATTGTACTGACTCAATTTTAATAGAATGTGGAAACTTACCTTCAGAGTTAGAAATGCTGACATCTTTTAAGATCATTTCAAACATTTTAGCCCAGATATCCTTGATATCAAGAATATAGAATAAAAGTCAGATTACTTATTCCTCCTCCTTTACTTTACATGAAGAAACAGAGACGTTAAGGGCCAGGCCAGAGATCATCAGCTAAATAGGGACTGAAAACATTAGAATTAGATTTTCTGAGTCACTTCTCAGGGCTCTTCAACACCACACTGATTATTTCCTACATGCTTATGAACATTTAACAAATAGCAAACTAGGGGAAAATATACAAACATGTGTATGTCCAACATGAGGAATACCAGGCAGTGATGAGGCTACTGTTGTCCCACAGCTTCTTCATGGTTTCTTATGACTTGCATATGTAAGGTAAGGTCACAGATCACACCAGAGGAAGAACTAGCACTAGAAATTAAGGTCCCACTGGAGTATACATTTGGCTGCATGTTCTATTAATCTGTTGTAGCAGTTTTACATTAGGATTTATTTTTGAGCTTTTTTAAATTTCAAAAGCTTCTTTCTGCTTACTTTGAAGGTCTTTCCTGTAATAAGTAAATAAATAAATAAAGAATCTTTTTAGAAATATTACACAGATGGAGTATTATCTCAGCTTTTGCAGACAAGCAAGAGAAAGAGAAAAAATACTTTCTTATTTTAGAGCAATAGCCTGGTTACTAGTTTCATTTCATGCACTTGAATAGCAGTTTCTATAAGCTGTGGGACAACAGTGTTCTTTCATTTCTCCTTGTGACAGTGACATTTCCCTAACAAAGGCAGATGTATCTACTGGCTTGAAGGTCCAGCCCTCACATGAGCAATTTAATGACGGCAGAGCCTTTCAGTGAATGTCTGGCCTTGCAAAGTTATTTATTGGAATGTTATCTTTCAGAGAAGGCATTTCTAGGAACTGTGCCTGCATCCACGAAGAAGAAAACCTTAGTACTCTCCAGTGTATGAACTGGATATCTCAACCTTGACTTTGTACCTCTGTATACCCACCACATGTTCTCAGACAGAAATACAGGGCATTAAGCAGGGAGTGACTTTCTAATAACCTCTCAAGCCAGTTCAGCAGAATTGAGTTTTGAAATCACATGTGTTAAGTCCAGCCCCAAAAGGATTATAATATGAATCACTGTCCAGTTGGGAATATTGTGGATTGGTTTTTCTGTGCACAACCAGGTGACTCACAATGTGAGCTTCTATTCAAATACATATAGTGTCAGTCAGCAACTAATAGGGTTCACTCTGAGTCAGAACTTAGCATTTAGTACAATAAATGTGAGTCACTGACTACCTGACACTATCTGAGATGATTCTTGAATGTTAACTTGAGCAGCTCAAGAGTTAGACAACATTGCATGGGGTGAGTCAGTTCATAGTATGATTGAGTGGGCTTTTGCAGCAGCTGTTCACAATAAAGTTCGATATGATTGAGTGCTAAGGGTAATATTACATGATCATGCACATATAAAATAAATTACCTTGATTCTAATCTAGTAGATTAGATTCTAGCTATTTGCACAGGGAATCATTTGGGAAACATGAGTAATATGCTCTATTGCCCAGCTGTGATATTTTACTTGAGTTATTTCAATGATTATTAAAGCCGGTTAACCTTTGTGTTTTTGGGGTGCTCAATTTCTACTTATTATTTAATTTTACTCTAAATTGTAAAATCCTTTTAAAGCAATTTAGCATTTTAATGTTAGACAACAGCATCTCATACAAAACTACCCAGTAGTTCGCCTTCCTGAGGACCTGGGTTGGACAGTGTGCACCTAGCACAACAGTGAAGTAGAGAATATCGTGTTCTCTGGTTTGTCTCCATTTTTGTCTCTGTCACCAATGACAATAACTGAATGGTATTTGCTCAAGAGCTAAAACAAAAGTTTGTGTTACTGTTCTACGCTACAAGACCCAGCACTTATACCTCCTTTAGGGCAATATGACTGAATCAACACAAGCTTATATGGCTGTTGCATTTTGCAAAACAGTGGAAAGAATGATGCAACCCATGCCTCACCCCACCCTCATAAGACTTTTATGTCTCAGGGTGGGGTGATAATGAGATTTAAAGGAATAGATTTCTTAATTTGTTGATAATTTATGGTTAGAAGCTATTATCCTTGGAACCAAGATTAGACTACTGTTTAAAAACACATGTATATTTTTCTCTGTTTATCTTCTGATGGCCTCAAGAGTATCCCAGATGTTTGGACTTTACCATATACCTTTGTTGTGTTTCTAGAAATATTCATTTCTAGTTATAACTGGATACTAATTCATACATCTTCTGCAATATAGAAAGGTATCAGACGTCTTTTAACATTTTATAAAAACGGCCCACTTTTGCAGTGCTGGTCAACCTGGTCCGTACCTCCCACTAGTAGGCGTTCCAGCTTTCATGATGGGCAGTAGTGGAGCAACCAAACGACACCGCGATTGGCCCACCATGAAAGCTGGAACGCCCACTAGTGGGCGGTACGGACCAGGTAGACCAGCACTACAAAAGTGGGCCGTTTTTATAAAAAGTTTGAAGATGTCTGGATACTATAAATACTTCACATTGAATGGAACTATGGATAGAGTTCGATTCTTCCTGTCTTAATGTAATTCCTGGCAAATTCAGATCATTGAGACTATTTAATAAATTAGACTTTTCATAAAACTGAGAAGAAATTTCTACATAAGTTTGCTGCATTTCAGTGAGGAACTATAGATATTTTTGTGACATTCTAGATTGCTTTTAACTTTGTTAATTTGAGTTTTACATAAGTACACTTCTGTGTAACTATCATCTGGATCAGGATTTCTCAACCTCAGCAGTGTTGACATTTTGGATTGAATATCTCATTGGGGGACTGTCCTATGCATTGTAGGAGGTTTAACAGCAACCCTGTCCTCTACCCACTAGATGTGACAACCAAAAATGTTTTCAGACATTGCCATATCTTCCCCAGAGTGGGGAGGGAGGAATCACTCATTACTGCTGTAGAACAAGTTATATGATATTTTAGTCCATATCCATAAGACTCCCCCTCTTGTTTCCTTCCACAGGTAACTACTCCTATAAGTTCCCAAACCATCTTTAAGTTGGTCCTGTCTTTGAGCCTCATATGCAATTATTCAGTACCTATTCTTTACATCTGGTTCATTAGCCCAGCATTTTGATTTTGAGATTATTCATTGTTGTTGCATGTACTGTGATTTTTCAATGTTGTCCAGTGCTCCTTTGTATGAATACACCACAATTCATTTTTCTATCCCACTATTGAAGGATATTCGAGTTGTTTTCAGTGCAGGTTATTATGAATAATGCGAATATAAACATTCTTATTCATGTCTTGATAAACATAAGCCCTTACTGTATTTCCATTGGATTTCCAGGAGTGAAATTGCTGAGTAAAAGATTTAGTATATGTTTAGCTTTATTAGTCAGTTTTTCAAACTGTTTTTATGCTCCAAAGCAGTAACATTATATATATATATATATATATATATATATATATATAATGCTGCTTCCCATTCTTATCAGCATTTACAATTGTCAAATCATTTAATTTTAGTCATTTCTTGTCTGTGTAGAGGAACACCACTGTGGCTTTAATTTGCGTTTCTAATGCTTAAAATAATGTTGAGCACCTTTTTCAGAGCATTTGTCTATCTTCTGTTGTAAACTGACTCTCCATTTCTTTGGCCCATTTTTCCATTGTGTTCTCTGTCTTCTTATTGATTTATAAGTATTTTTTATATATTCTGGATATGTTATTGTGAAAAATGTATGTGTGTGTGTGTTGTAAATCCTAATCTGTGCCTTGGTTGAACATTCTCATTCCATTATTATTATTATTATTATTTACAGGGACAGAGAGAGAGTCAGAGAGAGGGATAGATTGGGAAAGACAGACAGGAACAGAGAGAGGTGAGAAGCATCAATCATTAGTTTTTCGTTGGCGTTGTGACACCATAGTTGTTCATTGATTGCTTTCTCACATGTGCCTTGATCGCGGGCCTTCAGCAGACCGAGCAACCCCTTGCTGGAGGCAGTGACCTTGGGTCCAAGCTGGTGAGCTTTTGCTCAAGCCAGATGGGTCCACGCTCAAGCTGGCGAGCTCGGGGTCTCGAACCTGGATCTTCCACATCCCAGTCTGACGCTCTATTTACTGCGCCACCACCTGGCCAGGCTCATTCCATTATGTTTTGACTTTTCTAGTTTCTGTGGAAAGTCATGCTTCTCTGAAGGTAACAGGTCTTTTTCATCTAGCTGATTTAAATTTTTTCTCTTTGTTTTTGGCTTACCAAAATTTGAGTATAATGTGTCTAGGTGTGGTTTTATATTTGTCCCGCTTTCTATTCACCCACTTTTTAAAATCTGTGGATTGATATCTTTCATTAGCTATGGAAATTTTTCACTTAATATCTCTTCATATACTGCTTCTTACCTGTTTTCTCTCTTTCTTTCCTGTTTCTGGGACTAAAATTATATATATATGGCTATTTTCTTTTCTCCCTTAAATCTCTTATTTTGCTTATTTAGTCCTTTTTTAATTTTTTTTGCCTCTCTAACCTCTTCAATTTGCACACTTTCTTTTGACCTGTGTTTAGTTTACTTACCCTGTCTCCTGTGCCTGGTCTTCTGTAAAGCCATCTAGTGAGTTTATAATTTCAGAAATCGTTTTGTTCTAAATGTAGTATGCCTATTTGATTCTTTTTAGGACATTTAATATCTATGATGAAATTCCCTATTGTTCAGCAACTTTGTCCATCTAATTCTTGTCTACTAAATCTAATATTGAGATTGCTTGTGAGCCTGTATCTATTGTTAGTTTTTTCTAATACATTTTTCTATTTCTTCATGTATCTAGTAATCTTTATTATATGTAGACATTGTATATACAGAGGTTGTGTAGGTTCAAATATTATCTTCCACCAGCAGGGAA
The DNA here is from genome assembly GCA_037038555.1 of Rhynchonycteris naso. NCBI lineage: Eukaryota > Metazoa > Chordata > Mammalia > Chiroptera > Emballonuridae > Rhynchonycteris > Rhynchonycteris naso. The sequence continues at coordinate 238,353,071 of CM072998.1, read as the reverse complement.
TTTGGAAGGATTTCCTCTATGAGGATGAGAGGCTGTTAACAGGTATTAAAATAGGTTGCATCTAGTTGTAGTTTTATATAGTAAGATTTAGGTAACACTGGGAACAAAATTTTTGTTGCAACCACAAAAACAATTGTTCTTACCTAATTCGAGTGTGCTGATCTCAAATCTGACATTACTTTTTCTCTGTAACCTACAGTTTTCTTTTGCAATTCAAGATTTTAGGTTTTTATCTTATTGTAATATTTTCAACATTTAGTTTAACTTAATGAAGTAGAATGTCCTCTTGGGCATCTTCTTCGTGAAAATATAATAATTTATAATAATTTATATAATGCAACAAATACACTGATACACTAAAAGATATGATTGCATCAGAACTTGTCTACAATTTCAAAATAGAACATATTAAAACACTTATTTTAAACATAAAATTTGCGCAAAACTTATTTTAATTCTATTCAGGCAAAAATTTGCATTTGTAGCTCTTGCGTTTGTGTACTTGTTGAGGACAATCTCGTTTGATGCTCCAGCAGTAGTTTGCTCATCACTAACAGCTCTAAGATTTTGAGGAAACTTATCAAGGTGACTGTTCAGGAAGTGAATCTTAACGCTCCTGTTACATCCTATATCGCAGAAAGCCAATAGCATCCTTTGAACCGGAAGTTCATAGTTTTCTGCTTTTTTTTTTTTGCCAAGGAAATTTTTTGTAACTGCCACAAAAGACTGCCATGCTGCTTTCTCCTCCTTATTCATCTTCCCGGCAAATTCTTTGTCATGTATGAGGGTTTGAATTTGAGGTCCATCAAATACACCTGCTTTTATCTTCTCGAAAGACAAGGCAGGAGAAGCAGAAATAATGTGTTGAAAGCATTCACTTTCTCTATTCAAAGTTTGAACAAACTGCTCAATTAAGCCAAGTTTGATGTGAAGTGGGGGAAAAATGATCCTGTCTCAATTAACTTCAGGTTAATTCACAATATTTTGTATTCCTACTTCCAGAGCTTCACATTTCGGCCACTCCTTCTGTGTCCAGTGTTTCTCCCAAGCTCGGCTGTCCCACAAATACAGAAAGCAAGAATAGTTCATGAAACCTCTCTGTTGTCCTAGCATGAAATTTACCATTTTCAGATCCATACAAATGATTCTGTTATGCTCCTCATACTTCAGTAAGTTGAAAACAATTTTTATGTCATTATCATCTTCTCATGGATGAGTTGAATAACCAATTGGAACTGCTGCATAAATATTACCATTGTGTAGGAGAACACATTTCAGACTCCATTTAGAGTTGTCAAGAAATAGCCGCCATCTGTTGGACTGTAAGTGGTAACACCTAACTGGCTGAGAAGATTACTGATATCATGACAGTAAACAAAGTGTTTGTCTTTAGAAGAAAAGTCCACAAAAATTTGTTCACGCTTCCTGAAATGAGATACTTTAGCTGACCGGTAAAGTACATTCTTTTCTTGAAACCTGGAGGCTAATAACTCAGCTGCTTTCTTTGATAGGCCCAAATCTCTTACTAAGTCATTCAATTGGGGTTGGCTAAACTGTTGAGGGGTTAATGACTACATGGCATCAGAAGAAAACCCTTGAGATTCTACAACCATTTCCTCATGCATCTTATGAAAACACACTTGATCACCATGTTCACTTTCTTCGTCCTTAGAAGAAATAAAACCATTGAAAACTGGAACTGGGAGTGTCTCAGAGTGTGGGATAGGTTGTATTGCTGAAGGAATATTAGGATATGTGATCATATGCCACTTTTTCTTGCCGATGCCCATTGTATGGATGAGACAGAAATAACAGTCACTGCTGTGGTTATTAGGAAACCATGGGAAACCAAAGGCATTCCTTTGCATTTTCCTTTTGTCCGGTCTTAAAGCATTTCCTCACGAATATGACAGACAATATGAGGAGCCCAATTCTTGTCTTGATCGCCAAGGGGAACTTGAAAATAGGCAATATATGCACGTGAAACAAATGATGAAATATTGCACCTTTGACATTAAAGTATGTAACAGCCACATATATAACAGAAGGTGTCAGGACTATTCTTACATTTACACCTACTCGATGATTCAGTTTTAAAACAAAATAAGAGGGTGTTTTTATCAGATAATAATTTTTTACATTTAAAAACAACTACAATTATATAAAAGTGATGTTTGTAAAACATTATTTGCCTTGTGGTTATGTTCAAACCAAGAGTTGTAGCCCTTTAATTCCAATTTAAAAACTAATGCATGATAAAACTGAGGACTTTTCCCCTATAATCAGAAACAAGACAAGGTTGTCCACTCTCTCCACTCTTATTCAATGTAGAGCTGGACGTTCTAGCCAGAGCAATCAGACAAGAAAAAGAAATAAAAGGCATTCATATTGGAAAAGAAAAAGTAAAGGTTTCACTTTTTCCGATGATATGATCCTATACATCGAAAACCCCAAAGACTCCACAAAAAGACTACTAGAAACAATAAACCAATACAGTAAGGTCTCAGGAAACAAAATTAATATACAAAAGTCCATTGCCTTCCTATATGCCAACAATGAAACATCAGAAAACTAACTCAACAAAATAATTTTCTTCATGGTTGCAACAACAAAAATAAAATACCTAGGAATAAACATAACAAAGAATGAAAACTACAAAGCATTGTTAAGGGAAATTGAAATAGATACAATGAAATGGAAAAATGTTTCTTGTTCCTGAATAGAAAGAATAAATATAGTCAAGATGACTATATTACTGAAAGTGATATACAGATTTAATGCAATTCCCATCAAAATTTCAATGTCATTTTTTAAAGAAATGGAACAAAAAATCAGATTTATATGGAACTATAAAAAACCCTGAATAGCCAAAGCAATCCTAAGGAAAAAGAATGAAGCTGGGGGCATTACAATATCTGACTTCAAATTATATTATATGGTCACAACAATCAAAACAGCATGGTATTTGCAGAAAAATAGACACTCAGATCAATGGAACGAATTAGAGAGTCCAGAAATCAAACTACATATATATGGTCAAATAATTTTCTCCAAAAGGGCCAACTATACACAATGGAGAAAAGAAAGCCTCTTCAACAAATGGTGCTGGGAAGACTGGAAAGCCACATGCAAAAGAATGAATCTTGACTACAGTTTGTTCCCTTGTACTAAAATTAATTCAAAATGGATCAAAGACCTAAATATCAGACCTGAAACAATAAATTACATAGAAGAAAACATAGATACTAAATTCATGGACCTTGAATTTATAAATTTTCACTTTATAAATTTGACTCTAAAGGCAAGGGAAGTGAAGGCAAAGATAAATGAATGGGACTACATCAGACTAAGAAGCTTTTTCACAGCAAGAGAGACTGACAACATAACAGACAGCCGCCTGACCTGTGGTGGCGCAGTGGATAAAGCGTCGACCTGGGAACACTGAGGTCGCCAATTCAAAACCCTGCACTGGCTCGGTCAAGGCACATATGGGAGTTGATGCTTCCAGCTCCTCCCCCCTTTCTCTCTCTCTCTCTCTCTCTCTCTCTCTCTCTCTCTCTCTCTCTGTCTTCCCTCTAAAAATGAATAAAATAAAAAAAAACCCAGCCAACTAAAATGGGAGATGATATTTTCAGACACAGCTCAGATAAGGGCCTAATATCCAAAATATACAAAGAACTCATAAAACTCAACAACAAACAAACAAACAATCCAGTAAAAAAATGGGAAGAGGACATGAATAGACACTTCTCCCAGAAAGAAATATAAATGGCCAACAGATATATGAAAAAAAGCTCATCTTTATTAGCTATTAGAGAAATGCAAATCAAAACTACAATGAGATACCACCTCACACCTGTTAGATTAGCTATTATCAATAAGACAGGTAATAACATGTGTTGGAGAGGCTGTGGAGAAAAAGGAATCCTCATTCACTGTTGGTGGGAATGTAAAGTAGTACAACCATTATGGAAGAAAGTATGGTGGTTCCTCAAGAAATTAAAAATAGAGCTACCATATGACCCAGCAATCCCTCTACTGGGTATATACCCCCAAAACTCAAAAACATTGGTACGTAAAGACACATGCAACCCCATGTTCATTGCAGCATTGTTCACAGTGGCCAAGACATGGAAACAACCAAAAAGCCCTTCAATAGATGACTGGATAAAGAAGATGTGGTACATATATACTATGGAATACTACTCAGCCATAAGAAATGATGACACCGGATCATTTACAACAACATGGATGGACCTTGATAACATTATACTGAGTGAAATAAGTAAATCAGAAAAAATTAAGAACTATATGATTCTATACATAGGTGGAACATAAAAAAGAGACTCAGAGACATGGACAAGAGTGTGATGGTTACCAGAGGAAGAAGGAGGGAGAGAGTGGAGGGGAGGGGCACAAAGAAAACCAGATAGAAGGTGACGGAAGACAATTTGACTTTGGGTAATGGGTATGCAACATAATCAAATGTCAAAATAACCTGGAGATGTTTTCTCTGAACATATGTACCCTGATTTATCAATGTCACCCCATTAAAATTAATTAAAACAAATAAAAACTAATGCATGTAATTAACTATAACAAAAAGAAATTAAAATTGCATAAAAACTAGAGCATGCACCAGAAACGAATTTTAGATTTGGAATCAGCGATGCAGAAATATACAGAAAAAGTTCTAAAACCTCATGCAACAGAAAATAAAAAAAAACTGTTCCCCAGTGTAATCTATAGGTATTTTCCATTTCTCATGTATTTTCTCCTAGTTTTAGATTTAGAGCATCATGGGTTTTTATCTCTGCCATCCTGAAAAAGTGAGAGATTCAGTCACATCTTCAGAAATTTTGAACTTTGCTTTCTTCCCCCACCTTCCATGGATGGCTTCCACATCTAGTTGATATCTTAAGGAGGCCAGCGATTCATCTGAGAAAGACCTGTTACTAGTTGATATCTTAAGGAGGCCAGCGACTCATCTGAGAAAGACCTGTTACTGAAGGGAGACTTGTTCTCCTACATACAGCCATAGACACCCTCTATATCCTCAGCCCATGCCCGGAGTCAGCAATGCCCTCTGGGATAAATATACCTGGTGACAGACTGCTCACTTTTGAAGAGCTCTCCCTCTCAAAAATTATAGTTAATTTAATCTGTTTATTTTCACAAGTTTCTGATATCTTTAGAAATGTGATTTAAATTATTTATCTGACTTTTGTAGTTTTTTGTATGGCAACAGGGGCGTGCCCTGACCTATCACCATTTTTTCTGAAGATATTCATCTTGATTTATTTTTTCTTCTCTTTGGATCACATTTTTATCTGTTATATCTTTTGTTTCCAATATAATTCAGAAAATGAACACTAAAATTTTGCCATTTATAATTATAAAATGTAATGTTTTATGAGTTTCAAAATATTAGAGAAAGAAGTGTGTTACAATCCTTGCAACCCTTTGTTTCAAATTGCAGTTTTATGTTGTAAGAAGCATGAGCATTGAAGTGAGAGAGAACTGGGTTTGAATTTTGACTTTCTAGTTTTGTGAGCCTCTCTTAATATGTATAATAGGAATAATTACACTTACTTTAAAGTAAGAAATAGATAGCAGAGGGTTCAAGAGAGTATTCAGTAAGTGGTACCTATTATCATTATTCTTCTAATATTTATCCATCATTATTTTAGGCCCCTGAATATGGATAACTTGATTTTAAGCACTTATATTTTGATATATTCACATTTGGTACAGATTCTAAAATTTTTTCTATTCAAACAAGTTCTGAAAAAGATTTTAAAACATAAGTTCTTACCTTGACTTAATATGTATGAAAATATTATTAAATGCATTTATGAACTCATATTTTGCCAAATCTTTGTCTTTTCTAGACTAAAAAAATAAACAAAATTTAATGACAGAAATAATTACATTTAAACTAGTCTGCTCTCAGTAAAATCCACATCTAACTAGTTGGTGTTATATCTAGTATGGTTTATTATAAGATGTTGGCAACATAAAAACAGTATTAAGAAATATTAAGAAAAGGCTAAATAGTCTTTTCTGGAAAGAACTGCTGATTGACCTTTGCGAAAGAGGGTCTGTATGAGGGCTGTGAGTAATCTTAACATTGTATCCAGAAATGATTTAAATATAATTAATTTTCATATTAAGTTTCCTATTACCAACCTGCTATTTTATTTTGACTTCTGCATTTGTTTCTTTTAAAAAGACCCCACCAATATATCAAAATTAGATTCTCTCTAAATGTAAGGTGAAACAGTCTTAGAGGGAGTTGGGTACTTCTGGAGTACACAGGCCTCTCCAAACCTGGGCAGTGGTAGGACAGCGCATCAGGTCAATGACCTGAGGCTGCAGCCATACTTCCTTTCATCTTTACTTCTTTAGTGCGATGAGAGGTGGCTCCATTGCTCTAACCTCCATATTCTGAGAAGAGTATACTCCTTACAGTTTGTGGGAAGATATAAGCCAAGGCACAAGTATTATGGGATCTAGTTATGCAACTACCTAGAATTTATCAAATTCTCACCAGAGCTAAGGTTTTCCTAAAGAAATTAAGTCACTTCTGGCTCTTTAAATTACTTGTCAGGCTGTGTTGCTGTGTTGGTAAAATGAAATACTTATGAACAAAAACATCTGAACATCTAGCCAAACTATAAAAAATAAATTTAGGTAGAAAGGGTGAATAAAAAGGTTCAAATAGGTCTGAACAGGTAAAATTATGCAAAATCTAATAAAGTAAAAAACTCATGTTGGGCATGTAAAACAACTGTCATAAACAAAACAAAAAGCTTTTTTTCTTTTCCTTATCTCTAGTGATATGTTCATAATCATGAAGGTGTTAAAGTTATAAATATTAATTAATATATAGCATATATTTATTAAAATATATCAAGTTTATTCTGAAAATTAGTAGACTACATATAAATTATATTTTAATTGAATCTAGTCTTCTATGAGCCTTTTAATGTATCCCTTAAGATGAAAGCTTTATTTCCGGGTCTCTATATTTAACTGCCTTATGTGGTCTTACAAAAAGAGAGAGAGAGAAATGATCAATTAGCTACATTCCTACAGATAGTGCAAAATGTAAAACCATTAAACATTTCAATTCTTTGAAATTTTTTCAATTTTAGATGTGTTTGTTTCAACATATCTAGCTATTTAATAGTTCGTGGCAAGGGGTCAGGAGCCTAATATTTAGTAGATATTTTGGCACAAATTGTAGAAAATCGAAACCTTGAGGGACAGAGACTCTTTCACACACACACTAGGAACAAACAGACAAAAACATTTCATCAGCTCGGCTCCCAGAGAACTGTCATGGGGACACTAAGGCAGTATGGACCCAAGGTGATGACTGGAGTTTTTATTAGTCCATTCTAATTAGCAGCAGCCCTGCATCCAAAAGTAACCTAAATCTGTCTATCTATGGCCTGAGCACAGTTGTGGTATTAAGAGCAAAGCATAATGGGGTGGTGGATGACCCCAGCCTGTAGCCGATTCAAGTCTATTGGAGGGCAGACTTTGAGACCTTGGGCACCTCATACAATCTCTCTGAGTCTGAGTGTCCCTGTAGAAAAAATGAGACCTTGAAATCTGCTCCACAGAATAATTTCACTAATTATATGTGAGTAAGGTGTGAATACTAGTGCATTTGTTCATGTGAACTGTACATTAACTGAAAATTGGAGAAATTAGCTGTTAGTGGAGAAAGCAGGCTCTAAAAAAGAGTAAATTTTATTTTGGTATCACGGATTGCAACTGAAAGCCAGAGTGGACTAACAGAATCTGGCTTCTACTTTAAATCAATAAATATTTTTGTTCCTGGTTGGTTTGCTCAGCGGTAGTCTACCCAGTATATGGAAGTCCCGGGTTCTATTCTGGGTCCAGGTTCACAGGAGTGGCAACCATCTGCTTCTCCCCCCTCCTCTCCTTCTCACTCCCTCTCTCTGTCTCTCTCTCTTTCTCTCCTGCAGCCATGGCTCGATTGATTCAAGCACATCACCCATCCTGGTGCTGAGGAGAGCTCCTTCAAGCCTCCACCTCACATACTAAAAATAGCTTGGTTGCCAGTGGCCCCAGATGGGGGTTGCCAGGTGAATGCTGGGTGGATTCGTCAGAGCGCATGCAGGAGTCTGTCTCTGTATCTCCCCAATTCTCACTTAAAAAAATATTGTTTTGTTTGTGGGACATATGGTCTCTGTTGCAACTACTCAACCCTGCCACTGCAGCAGAAAATCTGTGAGGGGTAGAATAGATGGGGGTGGATGGGGGATTCATTGTAGTTGTCCAGGCAAGATGCCAAACTGAGCTGGAGGAGCAAGGTGCAGACCTGACAATGTCCACTCTGGATTTCTGACAAACTTGCTAATGAGTAATATGCAGCAAGAGGAATCGAGGTGACTTTGAGAGTGTGGACACCATGTATGGATTTGGAGAAGACGGGAGAAAAAACAGTGGGACCAGAAGAGGAGACTCAGAATCTATTTTATTTTTAAATTCTAATTGAATTTATTAAGGTGACTCTGTTTAACTTAATTATACATGTTTCAGGAGCCCAATTCTATAACACATCTCTATAAAGAGTCTAGTGTAGACCCTAAAGCCTGAGATATCTGTAAGAGATTCAATTGTGACAGCAAGTAGGTAGCTGGATTGATGGGTTTTGAAATGAAGGTCTTGACCTGGATTAGAGGCAGAAATGTGAATTTGAAAGACTATTTATTTATAATATGTAGCTTGCTGCACTGTGCTATTCTAAATAGTCATGAGGTATGGTGGGAAATTTTTAGTATAATCAATGTGATATTACTACCCTAAAATTTGTACTTCCTTTTCTAAAAGGAAGTAATAATAATCTGCTGAAAGTTTCCATGCATTTATTACAGAGGTCAGCAAACTAAGTGGTCTAAGTCAAGTCTAGACCACTGCTTGTTTTTGTATGGCCTGAGTGCTAAGAATAGCTTGTACACTCTTAAAACTTATTTATTTACTTTATATAGAGAGGGATTTATTTTGAGGAATAGGCCCACACAATTGTGGAAACTTGGCAAGTCCAAAATCTTAATGAGGTAGGCGAGCAGGCTGGGAACTCAGGAAGATTTGCAGTTTGAATACAAATACAGGATTCCTTTTTGCCTGGGCATCCAAGTCAGGAGTCAGCAACTAAGGAACATCCAAATGAAAGAGATACATGAGCAAGGTACAAGGGAGGTGCAGGGGCCTTCCATGTCACCTCTGGATGTTCCATCCTCCCACCGCCTTGATGTGTTCACCAACAAAGAAGTTCAATTTTTATGATTTTAAATTTTTGAGGGTGAAAATTTTTTAAAAAGGAATTATTTTCATGATATATAAACATTTTAAAAAATTAAAATTTCAGTGTTCATAAAATTTTACTGGAACCCAACCACACAGTCCTTCACATGATGTCTGTGACTACTTTTACACTTACAGAGGCAGAGTTGAGTAGTTGCAGTAGTGACCTTATGGCCTGCAAAGGCTACACTACTCACTCTCTAGTCTTTTACAGAAAATGTTTTCCTACCTCTCATCTGTAACCTAAATGTAAGTGTGGAATTTTACTAGGTTCTTGTAGGAAGCAATCTATGTGAAAGTAAGTGTGAAGTTCAGCCAATAACAATGTTATTTCTTAGAGAAATAGTATAGTCCCAAGAAAAAAATTTTCAAAAGACAGACCAAAAATCCAATTAAAGATAATCTCCTATAGGAAATATAAGAATCTAACTTTAGGTTCCTTTTGGTGACTACCATTTTAACATCCAGCTTTCCATACTAGCAGGAAAACTTAACAATGAACAAACCTCAAAAACACTAGTGAAGAAGAACCAGAGAAAATAATATGCACAAAGGTTTTGTATATAAGAGAGATCAGATGCTAGAGGCTTCCAGGGATTCAGATTACTTACAGCCTAAAAGCTTTAAATAGGATAGGAGCTTGCTATTTCATATCATTTATAATAGGATCATTATTACAGGATGAGAAAAGTCTAACTAATAATGGATATAAGGCAAAATTTGAGGAGCCAATGCTAATATCTACTATGGGATCTATATAGAAAAGTAGAATTTGTAAAAAAAAAAAAAAAAAGAAAGAAAGAAAGAAAGAAAGAAAGAAAGAAAGAAAGAAAGAAAGAAAGAAAGAAAGAAAAGAGAAAGAGATGTAGAGGAAAATTTTTCCCCAATAGACCTACAAGGAGTAGGGAAGGCTAGTTACATAAGAACACACCCTTTTATACATTTTTATGATCTTTAAATTTCATATACATTAACACATTTAATAACACATCTGCTGTAATTGGTGGAAAAGTTCTTCAACCAACAGATATCCTGTACCCAACATAAACAGAATGGGTTAGGAGAGCCCTATAGATTAAACCAGAGTGGAAGGGGACTTCTGCAGCACTGGGTGAGTTCCTACTCTCACCTGTGATCCAACAAGAGTTTCAATAGTTCCAGCTAATAATTTAGCAGCAATAAGAGGAAGCATCATCACAAATATTACTCATTAAAAACAGTTAATATAAAAATGCATGTTAAGTTTAAGAAACATGATTGGCCTTGGCTGCTTTGCTCAGTGGTAGAGCATTGACCCAGCATGTGGAAGTCCCACGTTTGATTCCTGGTCATAGCACACAGGAAAAACAACCATCTGCTTCTCCCTCTCCCCCTTCTCTCTCCCCACCCCTCTCTCTCTCTCTTCTCCTCCTGCAGTTGAAAGAAAGCGGCAGTCTGGTGGAGAAACACCATTCTGGTAGACTATCAGTCAGTGACAAGTCTGTAGAGGCTATACGGGACAGCTACCTAAGGAGCCCTAAAAAATCTGTGCGTGCGTGTGCTCGACAATTACACCTAAGCAAGACTACAGTTCATAAGGTGTTAAAGAAACGTCTCTGTTTTATGGGGTACATATTGCGGCTATTGCACGCTATCAAACTGGCAGATAGACCCACACGATGCACATTTGCTACAGCTATGCTTCATGAGATCAACAATGATGCGAGATTTTTGCAGATTGTGTTTAGCGATGTGGTGACCTTCCATATCTGTGGACATGTTCATCACCATAACGTCCGAATATGGGCTGCTGAACATCCTCATGCCTACGTTGAGTACAAATGTAACACCCCTAAAGTGAATGTGTGGTGTGGCCTGATGCATGATAAGGTGATAGGACCATTTTCTTTGCGGAGCAGTCTGTGACAGCAAACATTTATCTTGACATGTTGTAATTGTATGCAGTGTCACAATTTCCAGACAATGCTTCTCCACACTATGCCACCATTGTTCGTGAGTTTCTGGATAGAACATTCCCCCGGTGGTGGATAGGCAGGGGTTTTATCAAGCCATGGCCACCACAATCCCCAGATCTGACGCCTTTAGACTTTTACTTTTGGGGTTATGTGAAGCAATATGTGTACATTGAACATCTCAACAAAACATTAATTACTTAAAACAGAGAATCACAGATGTTATTAACTCTGTTACACTAGACATCCTTACCCGTGTGTGGCAAGAACTTCACTATCATTTGGATGTGTGTGGGGCAACAAATGGAGCCCACATCGAACTGCACTGAATAGGTATGAAACTGGGAGAGTTTTCCTTTTATTTGGTGCAGATTTCACATTTCTATCGTCTTTTGTTGCTTTGCTGTGACCGGTCAAAAGTGCCCCATGACTTTACGAAGACACTGTATTTTTGTTTCAAATGTTCATTCATTGAACAAATTTTTTTCTTACCATCTATTCTGTTAAGCACACAAGTTCCACTCCTAGGTCTGCTTAGCTTCAGAGTGATAGCTGACACTACCCGTAGGCATTAAAAAATTACATAAATTGTTATTAAAAATCCTAACAGTAGTTTAATGGGGACATTTAATGTGATTTTGATTTGCATTTCCCTTATGATTAGCAATGTAGAGCACACTTTTATATACCTGTTAGCCATTTATATATCTTCTTTGAAAAAATTTCTCAGCTCTGACCAGTTGGCTCAGTGGTAGGGTATCAGCCCTGCCTGTAGAAGTCCTGTGTTCGATTCCTGGTCAGAGCACACTGGAGAAACCACCATCTGCTTTTCCACCACTCTCCCTCTCTCTTCTCTCTCTCTCTCTCTCTCTCTCTCTCTCTCTCTCTTTCTCTATCTCTCTCCCTCTCCCACCGCCATAGCTGATTTGAGCAAGTTGACCCTAAGCACTAAGGATGGCACCATAGCCTCGCTTCAGATGCTGATATAGGTCAGTTGCCAAGCAATGGAACAATGGCCCCAGATGGGGAGAGCATCACTCCATAGGGGGCTTGCCAGTGGATCCTGACTGAGGCACATGCGGGAGTCTGTCTCTCTGCCTCTTCACCTTTCACTTAATAATAATAATAATAATAAAAGAAAAATGTCTCTTCAGATGTTTGGCCCATGTTTTAATATATTACATATAACTGTTTTTGCTGTTTAGCTGTCTGAGTTTTTTGTATATTTTGAATATTAATATTTTTGATGATCTATACATCATTTGAAAGTATTTTCTTCCATTTCCTATATTCCATTTTTATTATGTTGGTGGGTTTTTTCCTGAGCAGAAATTTTTAGATTGACATAGTTCCACTTGTTTTTGTTTCTGTTTTGGTGGGGTTGGGTTATTTTGGTGTTGCTGGCTTTTGGCTTCAAATCCAAAAAGTCATCACCAAGACTAAAGTCCAAAAGCTTGTCCTCCCTTGTTTTCTTTTAGGGTTTTTATGGTTTTGGGTCTTATGTTCCAGTCCTTAATCCATTTCGAGTTAATTTTTATATATAGTATATATAGGGGCCCAGTTTCATTCTTTTGCATGTGGCTATTCAGTTTTTCCAAAACCATTTATTGAAGGGACTATTCTTTCCCCATTGTGTATTTGAGGCTTCCTTGTCATCAACTAATTGACCGTGTATCTGTGGGTTTATTTCTTAGTTTTCTATTCTGTTCCATTGATCTATTTGTCTATTTTTATGCCAGTACCATACTATGATCATTACTAGAGCTTTGTAATGATGTTTGAAATCAGGAAGTATGATACCTCCAGCTTTGTTCTTTTATCCTCAAGATTGCTTTGACTATTCATTGTCTTTTGTAGTACCATACAAATTTTATAAATGTTTATTCTATTTCTATGAAAATTTGACTTTGGGATTGCACTGAATCTGTAGATTGCTTTGGGCAGTATGAACAATTTAACAAAATTCTTCTAACCCATGGACACGAAATATCTTTTTTTTAATATATTTTGTTTATTGATTTTACAGAGAGAGGAGATAAGGGGAAAGAACAAGAAGTATCAGCTCATAGTTGCTTCACTTTAGTTGTTTATTGCTTGCTTGTCCTATGTGCCTTGATTGGGCAAGCCCAGAGTTTCAAATCAGGCACCTCAGAGTTCCAGCCTGACACTCTAGCCACTGCACCACCACAAGCCAGGCAATATCTTTTCATTTATTTGTGTCTTCTTCAGTTTTTTTCATCAGTATCTTCTAGTTTTCAGTGTACAGGTCTTTCACCTCTATGGTCAAATTTAATCCTAAGTATATTTTTATGCTATTGTAAATGGTATTATTTTCTTAATTTTCTTTTTGTATAACTTATTATTAGTATATAGACATGTATCTGATTCTTTTTAAATGTTGATTTAGTGTTCTGAAATTTCACTAAAATAATTTATAAGTTCTAACAGATTTTTAGTGTCATGTCTACAAAATCATCACCGAACCAGAGGTCATGAAGACTTACTCCAGGCTTTTATTTCTTTTCTTTTTTTAGAAACTGTTTATTTTATGTCAGCCTTATTTCCATTCTGTTCAAGAGTTTGTGGAAGAATAGCTTAAGACCATTCAGTGGTTGTTCGTAACCATTCAGTGGCCTGAGCAGTGGGAGCTGCAGACCAGTTTTCTGTAACAGGCTGGGCACTCCAAGCTTCAGTAGGGAACTGCTGAATAGGCACAGAGGGCACCTCCATGCCTTTAGACCAGTCCGCAACCTCAAGTTGAGCATTAGCGAACTCGAGAGCTGGAGCAGTCCATTCACCTGAAATTCTTCCTTGGTCACAGCCATTTTCACAGTGGAGGTCAGGCATGAACTCTCATGGGTGCTCACAGAAGATGGTGCCATGCATGTGCAGTACTTCCTGGGCCAGCACCCACCCCTCAGACCCACTGAGTTAGCCCACTTATTGTTGCAAGTGATGGCAATGTCCAAATAGAGCAGAGGAGAGTCTGATTACACAGAGCAGTGGTAGGCAGGTTAACATAGACACCTCTATGATAGGTTGGTGGTCAGCCCTGGGATCAGTAATCACCAGAATTCTGTGCCCACAGAAGGCTGCCTGGATCTGGTTAGTGACAATTCTAGGAGTGAAGCAGCTCGCAATAAGGGTGGCTCCATTGAGAGCAGCAAACTTCAGCACAACTCACTGACCAGAGTTCTTGGATGATGTGACACTGGAATCAGTGGGGTTTTCAATGGCATCAATGGCACGGGCTGCAACAGAAGCTTCTCCCAGGTTCTCTTCAGATTTATGATGTAGATGCCATCACTATTCCTTTTGTAGATGTACTGTCCCATTTGGAAGTCAAGGTTGTTGCCACCTAAGTGGGTTCCTGCTGCAAGAAATTTGAGGATGTTCTCCTCCTTCATTTGCAGGACATCAAGGGCTCTGGACATTGTGAAAGTTTCCCTTTAAGTTACATGGGAACTGAAAACAACACCTACAGACCTCTCTCTGGGTAGTGGGGAAAGAATACTCCAAGGTTGTCTTTCAAGAGTTTTATAATTTCAGCTCTTAAATTTAGATCTATTATCCACTTGAGTTAATTTTGTGTGCAGTGTGAGAGGTGGGGATCTAATTTTATTCTTTTAGGTGTCAATATCCACGTATGTCAGCATTATTTGTTGGAAAGACTGTTCTTTCTCTTATTGAATTGTTTTAACCTCTTTGTCAAAGATCAGTTGACCGTAAATATGAGTTTATGTCTGCACTCTCAGTTGAACAGCTCTTATGACAGTACCTACCACACTGTCTTTTTTGTTTGTTGGTTTTTATTTATTGATTTGAGAGAGAGAGAGAAACATCAATCTGTTCCTGTATGTGCCCTGACGAGGGATTAAACTCACAACCTTTTGCATATGGGAATGATACTCTAACCCAGAGGTCCCCAAACTATGGCCCGTGGGCCAAATTGCAGCCACCTGAGTCCATTTATCTGGCCCCTGCCTCACTTCTGGAAGGGGCACCTCTTTCATTGGTGGTCAGTGTATGGAGTACTGTATGTGGTGGCCCTCCAATGGTCTGAGGGACAGTGAACTGGCCCCGTGTGTAAAAGGTTTTGGGACCCCTGCTAGTAACCAAATGAGCTTTCTGGCTAAAGAAGTACCATACTGTCTTAATTGCTGTAGCTTTGTAATATAGTTTGGAATCAGGAAATGGAATCCAACTTTGTGTTCCTTTTTCAAAATTGTTATGACTACTCTGTCTCTTTCATTTCCACATGAATTGTAGGATCAGCTTGTCAATTTTGGGAAAAAATACAGATGAAATTTTGTTTTGTGTGTGTATTTTTCTGGAGTGAGAAGCTGGGAGGAAGAGTGACAGATTCCTGCGTGCTCCCAACCGGGATCAACCCAGCATGCCCAGCAGGGGGCAATGCTCTGCCCATCTGGGCCATTGCTCCATTGCAATTGGAGCCATTCTAGTGCCTGAGGCAGAGGCCATGGGGCCATCCTCAGTTTCTGGGCTAACTTTGCTCCAATGGAGCCTTGGCTGCGGAGGGGAAGAGAGAGAGAGAGAGAAAGGAGGTGGGAAGGGTAGAGAAGCAGATGGGTGCCCTCCTATGTGCCCTGGCCGGGACATCCACATGAAGGGCCAATGCTCTACCACTGAGCCAACCAGCCAGGGCCAGCTGGTATTTTGACAGGAATCACACTGAAGATACAGATCAACTTGGAGAGTATTGCAATCTTGCTGATATTAAGTGTTCTGATATATGAACATGGGGTTCTTTTCATTTATTTAGATTTTTTTTCAATGTGTTTTGTGGTTTTCCAATGTGTTTTGTGGTTTTCAGTGTACAAATGTTACACTTTTAAAAAATTTATTTCTAATTACTTTATTTTTTAAGATGCTATTAGAATCAGACTTATTTTCTTAATATTATTTCTAGAATGTTTATTGTCAATACATGGCTTTTATTGAGTCTTTAAAATACTACAAATAACTGAGGACTCACCTGGCATCTTGCGGTTTCTATAACTAGACAACTTAGATCTTATTCATCAGCCTGCTCAACTGTTCTATTTTTAGAAACATAGATACTATCCAAAATTTTTCTGATATCCTTGTTTTTAACTGTTGTGGCTTACTGAATCAAAAGCAGCTAAATTTGATACAACTTCAGTATAACTTTATTCAATAATTAACTCATCTTTCTGGGCCTGAGACACAGACCAAGTAATGCCTGAGACCTCATCTGAACCTTATGGGTGTAATTTTTTGCCCAAGAAATTTCTGATTTCAACAAGAGAACCATTCTCCTACATAATAATGTTGATGGGGAAGTGAGCACACACAGATCTCATTTTGTAATGGAAGCCCAGTGTAACACCCTTGATCATGTTCTGTACGTAAGACTGCAGATAGTGTGAACAGTAGCCAGTTTCTTCTATTTTCCCACCATTTGTCAACCCAGAGTCTCTTCTTTTTCTTTCCAAGGAAACTGAGTTCTACATTGATGTGATTGAAGCCCTTCCACAGGGCACCTCTGGGGCCCTTCACAATAACTGTATGTTCCTTCAACGTGATATTTACATTTTCTAGAATGTCAACAGCCTTATTGCTTAGAATGGTCTTTATCCTTGCAGTAGATGCAGCAAAGAGAGTGTTATAATATTACTGACTATATTCCCTCTGGTGTAATTTACATCTCTGTGACCATTCTGTAACTACCAATTTGTACTTCTTAATCTAATCTCTTTACTGTTTTCACCCAAACCCCCTACATTGTTTTTTGTTTGTTTTTAATATTAAACTAACCTTGCACTTTTGGAATATATCCCATTTGTTCATGGTGTATAATCTTTTTTATGTATGGCTTGACTCAGTTTGCTAATATTTAGTGGAAGATTTTTGCACCTGTATTCCTACGGGTTGATTATGATGTCTTTTTCTGGTTTTAGTATCAGGCAAATACTGGTCCATAAAATGACTTGGGAAATGTTACCTTCTTTTCTATTTTGGGGGAGAGTTTGTGAAGAATTGGTATTAATTCTTTTTTAAATATTTTGTAGAGTTCACCAGTGAAGTCATTTCAATCTTGGCTTTTTGTAGGATTCTTTTTTTATTGCAAATTTAATCTCTTTACATTTTCTTTTTCTTCTTGAGTCAATTTTGGAATTTTGTGTCTTTCTAGAACATTTTAAAATTTCATCTTAGTTTTCTAATTTGTTGGGATACAGTTAGCTGTTCATAGTGTCCCCTTTTATTTGTATTATTATAATAACAGTAATGATATCTTCTCATTGGTTCTTCTTTAATTTCCACATATTTTGAATTCCCCAGGTATCTTTCTTTTTGACTTCTAAATTGATTTCATTGTTATTGAAAAACATGCTTTGTATAATGTTGATCATTTTAAATTTATTGAGGCTGCTTTATGGTCTAGCAAAAGGTCTATTTTGAAGAATATTCCATGTGCACTAGAGAAGAATGTGTGTCCTGCTGACATGTAGAATGTTTTCTAGGTGTCTAGTTATATCTGGCTAGTTTAGAGTATTCTCATGTCATCTATATCCTTACTGATTTTATACCTACTTGTTCTAGCCACTATTGAAACAGGGTGTTGAATCCCACTACTATTATTGTTGAATTGTCTGCTTTTTCCTTTAATTCTGTCAAGTTTTGCTTCGTGTATTTGGGGGCTTTGTTGTTAGTTATATATTATTTATAATTGTTATATCTTCCTAGGAGATTGACCCTTTTATCATTGTAAAATGTCCCCTCCTCTCCAGTAACTCTTGTCTTTAAATGCATTTTACTTTTTTCTTTTTAATTTATTGATTTTAGAGAGTGAAGAAGGGAGAGAGAGAGAGAGAGACAGGAACATTGATCCATTCTTGTATGTGCCCTGACTGAAGATCCAACTGGCAACCATTGAGCTTTGGGTCAAAGCTCTAATCAATTGAGCTATCTGGCCAGGGTTGCATTTTACTTTCTATTAGCATAGCCACTCCAGCTTTCTTATGGTTTATGTTTGCCAGATATATCTCTTTTCATCCTTTTGTTTCAATGTATTTGTATTTATTGATTGATTTTAGAGAAAGGAGAGAGAGAGAAAGGGAGAGGGCGGTGGGGGTTTGGAGGGGAGCAGAAACTATCAGCTCGCAGCTGCTTCTTCTATGTGCCTTGACAGGACAAGCCCAAGGATTTGAAACAGCAACCTCAGCATTCCAGGTCGACACTTTATCCACTGTGCCACCATAAGTCAGGCCTATTAGTATTTTTTAATTCAAAGTCTGTCTCCTATAGACAACATACAGTTGGATAAGGTTTTTATTCATTCAGTCTCTGCCTTTTGATTATATTCTTTAATCCACTCACATTTCATGTTATCATTGATAGGACTTACTTTACCTCCGCATTTTGTTTTCTATATGTTTCATGGATACTTTGTTTCTCTTTTCCTTCTTTGCTAACTTCTTGTCTTAAGGTGACATTTTCCAATGCAGCATTTTAAATTTAGTGATAGATTTTATTATATTTGTTGAACTAATTTCTTAATGGCCTCTAGAAGCTCTCAATGTACATCTTAGAGTATCATAATCAACTTTGATTTATATTTATTTAATTCTAGTAATGTATAGAAACTTTACTCCTATATAGCTTCCTTTCCTTTCTGTTTTTTATGATATTACTATACTATTAAGTGTATATGTTACTAATATTCTAATACATTATTATTAGTGCTTTCTATAATCCTATGTCTTTTTAAAAGGCAAGAGAAGGCATTTGCTGGGTTTTTCAGTGGATAGAGTATCCTTCTAGCAAGCAGAGGTCATGGCTTTGATTCCCAGTCAGGGCACAGAGAAGAAGCAACAAATGAGTGTACAACTAAATGGAACAACTAAGTGGAACAATGAGTTGATGCTGCTCTCTCTCTCAAATCAACGAAAATAAATTTGAAAAAGCCAAGAGAAGAAATGAGAGCAAAAATATATTTACAGGTTTTTTTTTAAGTATTAACCTTCTTACTTACCATTTCTGGTTCTCTTCATTTCTTCCTGTGGATTTTAGTTACCTTTTGCGATCATTTTATTGCTCCAATACAGCTTCATTGCTTCCTCTCTCCTTTCTGTTATTATTGTCAAATATATTTTATATGCTGTAGGTGCTATAGAATTTTATAGTTTGTTTTTATGATTGCTTTTTAAACCAGTTAAGAGAAGAAAAACAAATATTTAACCATACTGTTTTATTATTACCCACACACTTACCTTCTTACCTTTACTAGAGAGAGAGAGAGTGTGTGTGTGTGTGTGTATGAATTACTATCTGATGTCACTACCTTTTTTTTTTTTTTTAGTTGAGAGGAGGGAAGAAAGTGAGGCAGACTCCTGCATGCACCCCAACCAGGATCCACCCAGCAACCCTGTCAGGGACTGATGCTTAAGTACCAAGCTACTTTTAGTGCCTGAGGCTGACACGCTCAAACCTACTGACCTATCCTCAGCACCTGGGGCCATACTTGAATCAATCAAGCCACTGGCTGTGGGAAGGGAAGAGGGAGAAAAGAAGTAGGGGGCGGGGAGAAGCAGATAGTTCCTTCTCCTGTGTGCCCTGATCAGGAATCAAACCCAGGATGTCCATATGCCAGGCTGACGCTCTATCCAGTGAGCCACCAGCCAGGGCTGTCACTACCTTTCATACTGAAGAACTTCCTTTATTGTTTCTCATAAAGCAGGTCTGCTTACAACAAATTCTGTCAGTTTTTGCTTATCTGGGAATATCTTTATTTTGCTTTCATTCTTAAAGATAGCTTTGCTGGATGTATGATACTTTATGTACAGTTTTGATCTTTTAACATTTTGAATATGTTGCCCTACTGCTTCTTGTTGTCTGTTGTTTATGAGAAGTCAGGTAGCAATCTTAATTGTGATTTATTTGTTCATGATGAGTCATTTTTCTCTTGCTACTTTAAGATTTTCTTTTTATCTTTGGCTTACAACATTTGACTATATGATGTATCTGAGTGTGAGTCTCTGAGTTTATCCTACTTGGAGTTGAATGTTATGTGTTTTTCATCAAATTTGGGAAGTTCATAGCCATTGTCTTCAGATATTTTTTTCTGTCTCCCTGTGCAGAAAAGTATCAACATAGTAGGTCTGACACCACTATTCTTAGTATCTTTCTAGTCCTGCTGGCAATTTGACTCTTGGCTGTTGACTGGAAAATTGATTCTCAAAGATAAGTATTTTCAAGGAACATTTAATTGGTAGCAGTGGTTCATTGTACCTAGTGTTTGCACAAGCAGCATGCTTTGTGCTGAATACCTGATTTCCTTCTGGGTGTCTGGGGTTTTAGCATGTGCTAGCCAGAAGATGCCTTTGGAACCAGCCCCTGACAAAAATCTTGGATATTGTGTTTCTGAGGGCTTCTTGGGCAGAAACATCACACACATTTTGATGCATTTTTGTTGCAGGGAGGTAGTGTTCTCTGTGTGCTTACTCATGAGAAGGAGAAAGCTGGAGGGAAGCCTGCACAGGGATTCCTCCAGTCTCAACCTGTGTCCCTTTCCCTTGCTGATTCTGTTGAATGTGGTCTGGCTGCATTTGCGCATGTTATGACTAGTATCAGGGAGCTACCAACTCCTCTTAAATGCTTGCCCATTAAAAAATCTCTAATGTTTTTACTATGCCCTTAGGCACAGACTTTCCATGATCTGATCCAAATAAAGTAGGTTTGCTGAAGAGCTCTTAGTGCTAAAGCCTACCCCTGCACCCCAAGGAGAACCCGAGCACCCCTGCACCCAATCTGGGGGCAGGGACAGCAGCCTGCTTCCCTCCCAGTTCCACCAGAGGTCTACAAACAAGCATGGGGGTGGGGGAGGCAGGGATGGCATCCCAGGTCGTCACAACTTGCTCCTCCCAGTGTGGAACCTTTGCCTTACCAGCAAGCTGGAGCTTCCACCTTACAAATGAGGACTAGGTGAGAGGACGGAGGCCCATTCTTCTCAGCTATGCTCAAACGGAATAGAGGTTCTGCAACACAAAGCTAGAGAGGGATGAGAGATGCTGACTGACTGACCCTCCAGATCAGTACTCTAAAATGGAAACTGGGAGCAGGGTGGGGAGGACATCATGTCTTCTTGGCTACACCAGCCCAGAGTACAGTTTGTAACACACAGAGCTGGGTGTGGGGAGGATGACTCAAATGCCACCGACTCTTACTGGCACTCACGTAGATATCCTTATCTGATTTTTGGTTTTGTTTTTTAGATTTTATTTATTCATTTTTAGAGAGAAAGGAAGAGAGAGAAGGGGGGGGGGGGAAGCAGGAAGTATTAACTCCCATATGAGCCTTGACTAGGCGAGCCTGGGGTTTTGAAGTGGCAACCTCAGCATTCCAGGCTGACACTTTATCCACTGCACCACCACTGGTCAGGTTGGTCTTGTTTTCTACTTTTTCTATTTTAAATAAAAATTACCCCTTTATTATTTCTTTGAGCATTTTAATACTCATTTTTCATCTTCTTCCATAAAATTGAATTCATGTTCCAAAGGGCAATTTTAATGATTTCTTTTGTCCTTATATTTCTTGGTTTTGGAATTTTGGTTTGCACGTTAATTTTGAAGACATTTTTCTTTATTTTGTTGTTGGTTATTTTTTGTCTTTCTTAGTTTTCAATTATTTCTGTCATAATATACTAAGATTTCCTCCACAGGACCTCTGAGCATCCTACTAAAAACCACATCTTACAATGACAATTCAGAATTTCTGCTGCATATGATATTGAGATTATGGAAGATTTGATCTGAGAGCCAGCAGTTCTGGCTCACTCCTGACTCTGATGTCTGTATCCTCTTAGGGTTCTTTACCTAGGACTACAGCTTCTGATGTCTGTATCCTCCTACAGTTCTTTACCTAGGACTACAGCTTTCTTAAGCCCCAGCAGAGGTCAGCCAGTTGTTTCCTTTATAGCTTCTTTCCTAAGAAAGGGAAGATTCCTGTTTTTAAAACAGTCCCCCATTTCACCTGGAGCAATTTTAGTTTCCTATACCTTCCAGACTAATGGTGCCTTTGTCTGTCTGGGACCTAGAGCCCAGCCAGCCCACTCTGCCCATTCACTGACATTTTCATTTCCTTTCTGGGTTTTGGATATACTTATCTTGTTTTTTGGCTCACTTGTATCTTTATGGAATTCTCTTATCTGTCATTGCTTTCTCTTAGAACAGAGGGAGTAATCAGAACAGGAACTCGTTTCCACAGTTTGATTAAGACTTCTGGAATCTGAATTCAAACACGTTAGTCTTTAGTTTCTCAGTAACATTCAGAGCTGTCTGGATATCTTTCTCTATAGAGTGATGGATAAAATGGATCAACAAGACACAGGGGCCAGTATTAAAAAAATATGAACCGGATTGTGGATAGGGTAAAGGTGAAGCTCATGGGAGGGTTCACAATGAGGCAAGAAAATGAAATCATAAGCCAGATTCTATGTGGGTTAACCAAATAAGGAAATTGAAACTAAATAAGATGTAAAACAAACAAACAAAACAAAATAAACCTAAATAAGATGTTTTGCCCGGCCTTTGGTGGCTCAGTGGATAGAATGTCAATTTGAAAGACTGTGGTCACTGGTTTGAGACCTTGGGCTTTCCCAGTCAAGACACATACAACAAGCAAACAATAAACAATTAAAATGAAGCAAATATGAGTTGATATTTTCTGTTCCCCCCCTTTGTAAAGTCAATAAATAAAATCTTTAATAAAAAGCTAAATAAGATGTTTAAAGTCTGTATAAAACAGGTAACAGTGGTAGTACTGAAGAGTACTTTGAGTAGCACTTTGCTCTGACAGATGTCTTGTTATCCATATGCACTCATGTTGGGCAGATAAAATATATTACACTCACTTCGTTAAAGATGGCGCTTCCCACATGGATGCCTGTTGCCCAGGTGATAATATTGGTTGCCCTTCTTTCTTGGGATAGGTGTAATTATATTAATGTGGGGGGGGGACAGGCTGTAAGCAGGCAGAGTCATTAGAACCCAAGGCTTAGTTTTGAGACTAAGCCTTTCCCACCCTTTTTGATGTGGTGTGGTACACTTTCATGAGGAATCCCATTATGACTCAGATAAGTGACTTTGTATCAGAGACTTTCTTGTTTGTATATTGAAGGTTTTGAATCTAGACTATAAAGTGGGGCAGACTGGGAGCTTGCTCTTCAATTCCTGAGATTAGCATTAGAGAGGAGAGCACAGAAAGGCCACATGGAGGAGGCCAGGAGAAGCAGCCAAGATGGTGGAGTGCTGAGGGAGAAGCCAGTTTGTGAAGGGAGAAGGAGATGGGGAACAGAGGTGAATAAGTCTGGTGAGCTAGAAACCTTTGATTCTGGGAAACTCGGATAAGTCAGTAGCTTTGTGAGCACTGAATGAGTGGGTTTTGGAGCCCAGTGTGTGTTTTTATTTGCCCACCGAGTGCAAGCTAGGATTAAAGCTAATGGCCCACCAGTTCTTGGGTCCGTTGTTTCATTACCGTCTGTCTGAATCCAATGTGAACCTGCACGGGCCAGGTGGCTGTGATGGTGGCCATGGCTACTGGCTTTACAGCTCATAATCTACCTAGCCGTACTACATAAAAGGAAGATTCTTCAAGAGACAAAATTTGTTTAAAAAGTAACTCAGGCCCTAGATGGATGTCTCAGCGGTAGAGCATCAGCCCAGATTCAATTCCCAGTCAGGGCACACAGGAGAAGCACCCATCTGCTTCTCCACCCTTCCCCCTCTCCTTCCTCTCTCTCTCTTCCCCTCCCACAGGCAGTCAAGGCTCCATTGGAGCAAAGTTGGCCCCCACACTGAGGACCGCTCTATGGCCCCTGCCTCAGACACTAGAATGGCTCCAGCCACAACAGAGCAACGCCCCAGATGGGCAGAGCATCGCCCCCTGGTGGGCATGCCAGGTGGCTCCCGATCAGGTACATGGGGGAGGGAGTCTGTCTGACTGCCTCCTTGCTTCTAACTTTGGAAAAATACAAAAAAAAAAAGGTAACTGAGAATATATAAATGGATTTGAGACTTGAATTGCCTCCAGGAAAATCTGTCCTCTCAAATATCCTGTGTTCAGGTTTAACTCTTTCAGGGACTTAAACTGTCCCCTGATGGTATTCTGTTTCTAAGTGTTGCTGAAAATGGTTTTAAATTATGTTCTTTGAGGTTCCTAGTTCACCTTCACTGGAATTTTGTCTATAATTCTATACTCTTATGGAACAGAAGCTCAGGTCGTAGGCTTTAAGAGCTAAGATTTCTTATACAAAACTTGATGCTTCATAATCCCAATGTGTGTAACTCAATAATGACTATTTTCATAATTTTGAAATTATGACAAAAATAAAGTTATTAATAGAATATACCCATAAAGTTTAAGTTTACCATAAAATAATGAGTAATTTTTTTATCTAATTATGGTTAGGTAAAGATTTTTTTCTAACTAATGTCTATGTTTGGTTCCAAATTACTAAAAGATTATAATCAGGACTAAGAGTTTGCCTTGGCTTTTACTTGAACTTTAAGAATTCTTTAAATACCAGGTTTCTAGGAATTTGTAAAAGTCATGTTTGAGTAGGATTATCTCTTGGTTAAGATCTAAATATTTAATAAACACCAACCTGTATCATTGCCATTTTCTCAAGCTACTTTTAAAATTCTATATATTATAGAATAAAGCATCTGAGGTGGCTGATGTTGGTCTTATATTCATCTCAATTCTAAATCTCAGGACCCTCAAACAAAGACAGCCAGTTATTGTGGGACATGACATGTTCAAGTTATCCCAGTAGACACTGAAACTATGCCCACCAGTCTGTGCCAGACATGCACCAAAAGAGGAATGGAATAGCCGTATCAAAGAAGTGCTGAGTCCATGCTCTCTAGAAAGAACAAATGGAAATGAAATGTGTATAGAGTTCTCCCACAGATTTGATGAAGGCAAAGCTAGAGATATGACATTTATTTGGCTAATCTGATCATTTATTAATGTCTGAAAGGACTGGCTGAATTAATATATTTGCCACGGGCAAAATTTTAAAATCTTGTAAATTGGTAGGAGTCATTTAATATGTTGATTAGCTAGTACACTAAAGAATTCTAAACATATATTTAATGACACTGAATATGCAATTCATCCATTAGCAACTATTTTTTTTAAAACAATCATGCAGTGATTTAAAGCATTTACTTCTTCCCCCCACATAGAAATATTTATAATTAGGTATGTATACATAGGTTGGTATTCCTTTTTTTTTTTTAATTTTAGCAAGAGAGGGAGGGAAGGAGAGAGAGAGAGAGAGAGAACGAGAGAGCAGGAAAATCAATTTATTCCTCCTGTATGTGCCCTGACTAGGGATTGAACTGGGAGCCTCTGTGCTTCTGGATGATGCTCTAACCAACTGAGCTATCTGGCCAGGGCTACATAGGTTGGAATATGCACATATACTTTCTTGGTCAGCTGAGCATATTTAGCTCCTACATAATGTAAGTTTTTAATATCATTCTGTACTAACAGGACCCAGGACCGTTTCAAGAAATAGCTGATTAAAGACTTGGCTGTTCCTTTCATTTGGCTTGTTGACTTTACCAGCTATTCCAATTCCTCTAAGCTGTGGACCAGGAATGATCTCCCCCTTTGCTGTAGGAAGAGTCCTCGGTATGCCCATAAGGAACAGAAGTGCTGATAACATTTGTCAAGCAAATACTCTATTTTACTAAAAATCTACAATACATTTTATAAAAATAGCATTTATCCAGATCTCTTGGGCCCTTCCCTAACCCAACAAAAGAAGGGGTACTGAGGGAGCTCTATTCATTATGGTGGATCCCCCACTGAAATATTAGGGTTATCCTGAGAACCACCAGGCCCCTGGTCCAGTGTGTTAGGAGGTGGGTTTAATAGAAACCCCTCTGGGGACCAACCCAGAGCACATGGAACCTGTCCATAGCCCTCTTCACCATCTTACGTAAGGGCCGTGCCAGAACCATGGACATACAGGCCTATAACCTGAGTCCCGGCTGGAGGCAGAGGTGGGCCCTATCTAGGCAGCTTCCAGCCTCTGGAGTTGGAGCCTGGGAACCCATAGTGGTTGTGGTCAACTTCGCTCAGGGTCAGCGTCAGTGACTGGCTGGGTTTGGGTTTCAGTGCCTCCTCTTCCAGGCAGTACTATGGGGGCTAGGTTTTGAAGAGGTTGAATATATAGTGAACAGTCACGCCACCAGTGTCTCCTGCAGAAGGACCACAAGGACATCACTCCAGTGGTGTTTGCAGTCAGGAGGTGGGTGTAGCCACATAAAGGGCAAAAGCCACCATGAAGAACTGTACTGTCGGCTGAAACAGCCATGCTAACTTCCAGCAGAGCCACCAAGAACATCATGCAGCACAATCCAAAGGAGAAGTGCCAGAGTAGAAAGGTAATCTGGACTCAGTAATGTTGGCAGAGCTTCCCCTGCACATTTTTTCCACCTGTACATAGCTGGAGCAGTTAACATGGCTCCCACCAGGGTCACACACTACCAGGAGGATGGGCCGCAACCAGCCGATCATGAACTTGTCAGGTCTGTCTGAGGCTGGCTCACTGCAGCCCCAAACAAAAATGTCCCCAGCTCCTTGCAGACAGCAGCCACATAGCTGTTGAAGTTGGAGCAGGAATAAAGGCTGTCTGTGTTCTTCAGGTAGGCCTCTCCCCCTGTGACAGGGAAGATGGTGGCGATGATGGTGACCCCAGCCAGGAGCCTGTGAGAAATGTGCCTGGACAGTAGGAGTACCGGATGGAGTCATCACCACAGCAGAACCCTTGCTAATATGGGCATTCACGGGCATCAGAATGACAAAAGGCAGCTCAAGCAGGAGAAGGATGACCTCCAATCCGTGCCACCCTGCCTGGGACAGCGCCTCGTGGAAACCTGGCCCAGCCCTACAGTATTTACTTCTGACAATTGTAAGATGACTAATAATAATGTTATGATAAATTGGAAAATTAGATTAAATGGATGGACTTTATTTTCAAGAAATGAAAAATACCATATTGATTCAAAGAAAAGAAGAAACTATGAAAAGAACAGAAATCCAAGAAGATATTGAAAACAGTCAATAAGCGACTCTTAAATGGTTCCAGCAATTTCATAGGCAAATTCTACAAATATTCAAGAAAAATAATTTCTCTTACAAAGAGATAAGTAGAGGTGTTGGGGGCAGTGGAGCCCGCCATATTGACATCAGAGAAATGGTGCCGTGAGGGATACTCCCAATCTCTCCCCTTGAAATTTCAACAATTCAACAACTAAACACAGAGAAAAAAATCTCAGGGACACCTGAAATATAAACACACCAAACAAAGGTATGAGTGAGCAAATAGGTGGCTGAATATATAATCCTCTCTGAAGGAAATAAGATGGAGAATGGGGTATTTCACTTTCCTCACTGATCTGAAGAAGGGTCGCTTTTGTTTGGAGACAAGCAAGGTGGAGAGTCTGAGTTAGAGGGGAAGGAACTGAGATAGGGTAGGTGCTCATACAGAAGAAAGAACACACCATCTCTGCCTGAGATAGTGGCCACACGGTGCATGCATGGGCAGCAGGCTCCACCTAGAATTGCCAGTGCAAGGTGCCTGTATGAGCCAGTGTCAGCATCTTTGTGCCTTCTTGGCTCCACGATCACTGGCAGTGCGCAAGTGGCTCAAACTAGCATCACCGGCACGGGTGCAAGTGCATGGGCCGGAGGGTTTAGCTCTAGATTATCAGCGATAGCACCTGCATGGGCTGTTGTCAGTGTCTTTGTGTATTCCCGGCTCCACAATCACCAGCGTGGGGCACACGCATGGGCTAAAATTCTTGGCCTGAGACTGCCTAGGCTGGGTGCCTCTGTGGGCTGATGCAGGTTTCTGAATGCATTCCCAGCTCTGAGATCATAGGCACCAGGCGCTGGGTGCCTGAGTGGGTGTGTGCAGACCTCTGTGTGCATTGCTGGAGTTGTGAGAGCTGGGCACACACATGGCTTACTGCGGGCTACCAAACAATGCATAAGGGAGAAGCCTGTGGAGATTAGACCAGCAGTGCACTGAGGCATGCGGAACCTGCCTGCAAGACCATAGAAAGTCGCTTGATCTGCAATCAGCTCTCAGCCCTGAGGGCTCTCGCTGGCGGCTCTGGTTGGCACAGCCTTACCCAGAACAATGCTTTGAGTGGAACTGGAGTAAGGACCTGGATGCTCTTAGAACCTCTTACTCTGCATACAGTAGCTGGGGAGAACTTCACAGCTAAGTCCCAGGCTGCTAGCTCAGGTGAGAGAGACATGGAGTGAAGCACATGGAAAATTGAGACTCCCATTGTCAGAGCCTCCAAGCCCTAACAAGCCCCACCTACGTCATTGCTACAGCGACACACCAGCAGACCTCTGCCCAAGGCCCCACAGGGGCAGAACTTGTAGTACAGTACCACTTGACCAAAAAAAAAAAAAAAGTTACCTCTCAAAACCAGGAAAAAATTACATTTTTATAACTTTTTTTCATTTTGGTCATTTTATCTTCTTTACTTTTTAGTTTTTCCTTTTCCTTTTGAACTTCATTATCCAGAGTTGTTACATTTTTCATTCTTGTTTTGTTTTTGTTTTTTGTTTTTTTTTTATTTTTCTTTACAGGGACAGAGAGAGTCAGAGAGAGGGACAGACAGACAGGAACAGAGAGAGGTGAGAAGCATCAATCATTAGTTTTTCATTGCCATTACGACACCATAGTTGTTCATTGATTGCTTTCTCACATGTGCCTTGACCATGGCCTTCAGCAGACCAAGCAACCCCTTGCTGGAGCCAGCGACCTTGGGTCCAAGCTGACAAGCTTTTGCTCAAGCCAGATGGGCCCGCGCTCAAGCTGGTAAGCTTCGGGTCTCGAACCTGGGTCTTCAGCATCCCAGTCCGATGCTCTATCCACTGAGCCACCGCCTGGTCAGGCATCATTCTTGTTTTTTGTGAGGGTTTCATTTCAGAAAACATTTTTGTTGTTTTTGTTTCTTTTTTTCTCTTTCTTCTCTCCTCCCATTTCTTCTCCTTTCTCTTTTTTTTCTTTTTCTCTCATTCAATCATTATTTATCATCAAATTATCAAATTATTATATTTTGAACTCATATTTTTTGTGGCATTTTGCTTGTTTTTTACTTCATTTTTTCTCTCTTTTGTAATTTTTCTTCAGTTCCTGCTCCTTGTTCTCTGTAGTTTTTGTTCCACATATCATTATAAAATTTTCATTTTTTTCACTATATCTTTTTAATTGTTATTTTAACTTTTTAATTATCTCTTACTAGTGTTATTAACAATACCACTCTCAAATGCCATTAAGAAAAAATAAATATCATGGACACAAAAGACTGAGATGTAGCTCAGCTAGATGATAAAAAAATCTCTAGAAAAAAATTTAAATTCCTCGGAAATCATGGAGTTAAATGAAAGAGAATTCAAAATTGAAATCCAAAAACTACTTAGTGAAATACAATAAAGCTCAGAAAAGCAATTCAGAGAACTCAAAATATAGTGTGTCTGTAAAGTCATGGTACACTTTTGACCAGCCATAGGAAAGCAACAAAAGACTATAGATATGTGAAATCTGCACCAAATAAAAGGAAAACCCTCCCAGTTTCTGTAGGATGATGTGGCAGCATGTGTGCATGCGCAGATGATGATGTAACACTGTGTATACAGTGGAGCAGCCCACGGCCATGCCAGTCAAGATGTGGACAGTACAGAAGAAAATTCAGTGTGTTCTGTGGCTTGCTAAATTCAAATTTGTGACCAAAGTGCAACGTGAATATCGGCGTGTTTATAACGAAGCATCACCACATAGGAATAACATTACTCGGTGGGATAAGCAGTTGAAGGAAACCAGCAGTTTGGTG
The DNA here is from genome assembly GCA_037038555.1 of Rhynchonycteris naso. Classification (NCBI taxonomy): domain Eukaryota; kingdom Metazoa; phylum Chordata; class Mammalia; order Chiroptera; family Emballonuridae; genus Rhynchonycteris; species Rhynchonycteris naso. Next base: position 238,322,866 of record CM072998.1, on the reverse strand, counting down.
GAGAAACCCCGTTCTGGTAGGCCATCAGTCAGTGACGAGTCTGTAGAGGCTATACAGGATAGCTAACTAAGGAGCCCTAAAAAATCTGTGCATGCATGTGCTCAACAATTATACCTAAGCAAGACTACAAGTTCATAAGGTGTTAAAGAAATGTTTATGTTTTATGGGGTACAAATTGCGGCTATTGCACGCTATCAAACTGGCGGATAGACCCACACAATGCACGTTTGCTACAGATATGCCTCATGAGATCGACAATGATGCAAGATTTTTGCAGAAGATCGTTTTTAGTGATGAGGCAACCTTCCATATCTGTGGACATGTTCATCACCATAACGTCCGAATATGGACTGCTGAACATCCTCATGCCTATATTGAGTACGAATGTAACACCCCTAAAATAAACGTGTGGTGTGGCCTGAAGCATGATAAGGTGATAGGCCCATTATTTTTGTGGAGTAGTCTGTGATGGCAAACACCTATCTTGACGTGTTGGAATTATATGCAGTGCCACAATTTCCAGGTGTCATCTTTCAACAAGATGACGCTTCTCCAGACTACACCACCATTGTTTGTGAGTTTCTGGATAGACCATCCCCCCAGCAGTGGATAGGCAGGGGTTCTGTCAAGCCATAGCCACCACAATCTCCAGATCTGACGCCCTTAGACTTTTACTTTTGGGGTTATGTGAAGCAACATGTGTACATTGAACGTATAAATAACAATCACTTAAAACAGAGAATCACAGATGTTATTCACTCTGTTACACCAGATGTCATTACCTGTGTGTGGCAAGAACTTCACTATCATTTGGATGTGTGTAGGGCAACAAATGGAGCCCACATTGAACTGCGCTAAATAGGTATGAAACTGGGAGAGTTTTCATTTTATTTGGTGCAGATTTCACATTTCTATTGCCTTTTGTTGCTTTCCTGTGACCGATCAAAAGTGCACCATGACTTTACAGACACACTGTACAATTTAATGGACAAAAAGAATACTTCAAGGAAATTGAAACTATAAAAAGGAAGCAAACAGAGATTAAAAACTCAATACATGAACTGAAAAACGAGGTAACAAGCTTAGCTAATAGAACAGACCAGATAGAGGAAAGAATTGGTGATATAGAAGAAAGGCAACTAGAGATTCAACAGAGAGAGACTCATGAATTTTTAAAAAATGAGAAAGCCCTACAGGAATTGACTCCATCAGAAAAAGCAACATAAGAATAATGGGTATATCAGAGAGAGTAGAGAGAGAAAAAAGAATGGAGAACAAATTCAAACAAATAATCGATGAGAAATTCCAAAGCCTGTGGAAAGAATTAGAGCCTTGAATTCAAGAAGCAAACAGAACATCGAGTTACCTTAACCAAACAGACCTACTCCAAGGCACATTGCAATGAAATTATCACAAACGAATGACAAAGAAAAAATCCTCAAGGCAGCCACTGAAAAGAAGAATACAACATGTAAAGGAAGGCCCATTAGGCTATAGTCAAATTTCTCAGCAGAAATTCTTCCAACCAGAAGAGAGTGGACCCCACTATTTAAAGTACTGAAAGAAAGGAACTTCCAGCTAAGAATACTATATCTATCAAAGCTATCCTTCAAATATAAAGGGGAAATAAAAATATTCATAGGTATAAAAAAGATGGGGGAATTTATCACCAGAAAACCTCCACTTCAGGAAATACTAAAGTGGGTTATTCGACCAGATACAAAGAAAAAAACAAAACAAAATCACAAGTAAAAGCTCCAACAAGATCACAATTAAAACAAGAATAATCTGTGACAACAAAAACAAAAAAGGGGAGAGGACAAAGATTGGCAGTAGCAAAGGAGGATGGAGTGCAGAAGCACGCATGAGATAATGAACTACAATGAATATAATATATATCCTTTTTATTACCTAATGGTAACCACCCCTGAAAAAACCACTACAGAAACACATGGCTTAAAAAAGAAGAAACAGAGGAAAGAAGTATGGAATACAACCAAACAAAAACAAATGACAGAAAAACAAAAGAGAAGAACCAAACAAGAAACAGAAATATCAGAATGCAATATATAAAATGGCAATGGAAAACACTCAAGCGTCAATAATTACATTAAATGTAAATGGATTGAACTCACCAATAAAAAGATAGTAGCAGAGTGGATCAAAAAAGAAAATCCAACTGTATGTTGCCTTCAAGAAACACATCTAAGCCACAAGGATAAAAACAGATTCAAAGTGAAAGGTTGGAAAACAATTCTCCAAGCAAATAATATCCAAAGAAAAACAGGTGTAGCAATACTCATATCTAACAATGCTGACTACAAGACAGCAAAGGTAACACTGGAGAATAAAATTTTTGTTGCATCCACAAAAACAATTGTTCTTACCTAATTTGAGTGTGCTGGTCTCAAATTTGACATTAGTTTCTATTTTGTAAGATACAGTTATTTTGCAATTCAAGATTTAAGGTTTTCATCTTATTGTAAAACTTTCAACATTTAGTTTAACTTAATGAAGTAGAATGTCTTCTTGGACATCATCTTTGTGATATGTAATAATTTATATAATGTAGTAAATACACTAAAAATATGATTGCATCAGAATTTGTCTACAATTTCAAAACAGAACATATTAAAACACTTATTTTAATCATAAAATTTGCACAAAACTTATTTAAATTCTATTCAGGCAAAAATTTGCTTTGTAGCTCTTGAGTTTGTGTACTTGTTGAGGACAATCTCGTTTGATGCTCCATCAGTAGTCTGCTCATCACTAACAGCTCCAAGACTTTCGGAAACTTATCAAGGTGACTATTCAGGAAGTGATTCTTAACACTCATGTTATATCTGATATCACGGAAAGCCAACATCATCCTTTGAACCAGGAGTTCATAGTTTTCTTTTTTGTTGCGAAGGAAGTTCTTTGTAACTGCCACAAAAGACTGCCATGCTGCTTTCTCCTCCTTATTCATCTTCCCAGCAAATTCTTTGTCACGTATGAGGGTTAGAATTTGAGGTCCATCGAATACACCTGCTTTTATCTTCTAAAAAGACAAGGTAGGAAAAGCAGAAATAATATGTTGAAAGCATTCACTTTCTCTATTCACAGCCTGAACAAACTGCTTCATTAAGCCAAGTTTGATGTAAAGTGGGGGAAAATGATCCTGTCTTGATTAACTACAGGTTCATTAACAATATTTTGCATCCCTACTTCCAGAGCTTCACATTTCGGCCACTCCTTCTGTGTCCAGTGTTTCTCCTGAGCTCAGCTCTCACACAAATACAGAAAGCAAGGATACTTCGTGAAACCTCTCTGTTGTCCTAGCAGGAAATTTACCACTTTAATATTCACACAAATGATTGCCTGACCAGGCGGTGGCGCAGTGGATAGAGCATCTGACTGGGATGCGGAGGACCCAGGTTTGAGACCCCGAGGTCGCCAGCTTGAGTGCGGGCTCATCTGGTTGAAACAAAGCTGATCAGCTTGGACCCAAGGTCGCTGGCTCCAGCAAGGGGTTGCTCGGTCTGCTGAAGGCCCGTGGTCAAGGCATGTGTGAGAAAGCAATCAATGAACAACTAAGGTGTCACAATGAAAAACTGGTGATTGATGCTTCTCATCTCTCTCCCTTCCTGTCTGTCCCTATCTATCCCTCTCTCTGACTCTCTGTCCCTGTAAAAAAAAAAAAAAAAAAAAAAATTAATATTCACACAAATGATCAAGTGATGCTTCTCATACTTCATAAAGTTGAGGACAATTTTTATGTCATTGTCATCTTTTTGCAGATGAGTTGAGTAACCAATTGAAACCGCTGCATAAACATTACCATTGTGTGGGAGAACACATTTCAGACTCCATTTTGAGCTGTCAAGAAATAGCCACCATTCTGTGGTAGTGTAAGTGGTAACACCTAGCTGGCTGATAAGACTGCTGATATCATGATAGTAAACAAAGTGTTTGTCTTCAGAAAAACAGTCCACAGAAGTTTGTTCATGCTTCCTGAAATGGGTAATAACTTAGCTGACCGGTGAAGTACATTCTTTTCTTGAAACCTGGAGGCTAATAACTCAGCTGCTTTCTTTGAGAGGCCCAAATCTCTTACTAAATCATTGAATTCGGGTTGGCTAAACTGCTGAGTGGTTAATGACTACATGGCATCAGAAGGAGACCCTTCAGATTCTACAACCATTTCCTCATGGGTCTTATCAAAATACACTTGATCACCATGTTCACTTTCTTCGTCCTTAGAAGAAATAAAACCATTGAAAACTGGAACCAGGAGTGTCTCAGAGTGTGGGATAGGTTGTATTGCTGAAGGAATATTAGGATATGTGATCATATACTGTTTTTTCTTGCCGATGCAAGATCCTTTGTATCGATCAGACAGAAATAACAGTCACTGCTGTGGTCCTTAGGTTCACACCAAACCATGAAAATACCAAAAGGCATTCTTTTGCGTTTTCCTTTTGTCCAGTTACAAAACATTTCCTCACAATTATGACACACAATATGAGGAACCCAGTTCTTGTCTTGATCGCCAAGGGAAACTTGAAAATAAGCAATATATGCACGTGTCACAAAGGATGAAATACTGCGCCTTTGACATTGAAGTGTGTAACAGCCACATGTATAACAGAAGGTGTCAGGACTATTACATTTACGCCTACTTGAAGGAACCATGATTCAATCTTAAAATAAGAGGGTGTTTTTATCAGATAATAATTTTTTTACATATAATGTAAAAATAGCTACTATTATGTCAAAGTGATGTTTGTAAAACATTAATTGCCTTGTGGTTATGTTCAATCCAAGAGTCGTTGCCCTTTAACTCCAATTTAAAAACCAATGCATGCTATTAACTGTAACAAAAAGAAATTAAAATTGCATAAAAACTAGAGCATGCACCATAAAATGGATTTCAGATTTGAAATCAGCAATGTATAAATATACAGAAAATGTTCTAAAACCTCTTGCAACAGAAAATGAAAACAAAACTGTTCCCCAGTGTTATAGAAACATGTTACCATACAATATATTTTAATATAGTCTCAGATACGTTTCTCATTTTGACTGCTAATACTTTAAAGTTCATGGTGTACTACGTATATAAGCTTTTCAGAAATTATCAAAAAGATGTAAGTCCAGCAATAGGTGCATGAGAAAGCACATTGTGGTACATATGTACAGTGGAATACTGCTCAGAAAGAAAAAGGAATGCATGATTGACACATTCAACAATTGTAAAATAATTATGCGGAGTGAAGGAAACGTGATCAAAAAAAGATTACTATATATTGCACGATTCCATTTGTACAAAATTTTTTAAAATTTCAAGTTAATTTATAGTGGGAGAAATCAGGTCAGTGATTGTCCAGGGCAGGCAGGAGCAGAAGGGATGGACAAGAGAGAGATTCCCAAGTGGTATGAAGAACCTTTTAGGGTTGATGATGGTGGTGATGGTTTCACGGGTATCTGCATTTCAAAATTTATCAAATTATCCCCTTTAAATGTGTGTAGTTTGTTATTTATCAGTTAGAACTCAAAAATGTGTAAGAACAGACTCTGATGGAATTTGCCTTTAATTTCTAAAGGCAATATTTAGTCATGAGTAACCTTATAATATTCTCAAAGAGTTTGCTTACTGAATCATTAGGATTCTTCTAGGTAGTTGCAAAGAAATAGGTGTGTACTAATAAAATATGATAACTAATAAAACAAGCTGGAACAATTTATTTTATACTATGTTAATACAAGAAGGAGGTTGCTTCACTTGGTAAAGTTATCTTCTTCCAATAACCTCCAATACACATCACATGTATGGGCAAAGTTTACAATTTTACCATTAAAGTCATAAAGAACACAAAGGTGCCTAATAGTATTGCTAATTCTCTCTCTCTCTTTCACAAACACACACACACACATACAATATAGAAAAAGGATGTCTATATCTAGAAAAGGTACAAAATGTAAACAGAAATGTGTATTATTTATAAACAATATGATCATCTATAAAACCCAAGAGAATCAACAGAAAGACTACTAAAACTAGAAAAGAATTCCATATAGAGTCCACATACAGTAGCCTTAGCCTACCTATACTCTGAAATAACTACATTGGTACATTGAGATATGAATTTAATTCGTTCTGTAACGGAGCTCGTAAGTCAGTCAACTCGTATATCAAACTGCCAATACTGGACCTGTGCGCCAACGCGCCAACTAGCGGCAGCTTCCCAAATCACGACTCTAATCTTGGAATTTCACTCAGATCTCAAACAAAAATATGGACCAAGTCGCAGCTTGTATCTTAAAAAAGTATGTTGCTCTGTTCGTATCTCAAAGTACCACTGTATTTAGAAACATGAAGGGAGAGGGAGTATTTACAATAGTAGCAAACACTGATTTATAAAATGTTTAGGTAAAAATCTATCAAAAATACACAAGACCAGTTTGAGGAAAACTCTTAACTATACATAAGATAGGATTTAAATGAAAAGATATTCCATATTCTAATTGGAAAGACCTAATGTTACAAAGATGTTGAAATAGTAGTCCTTCAACATCTGTTGACATTGCCATAGCACAATCCTTTCTTTTTTTGAGAAGCAATTAGGCTATAAACTGCATCAGTATCTCCTAGACAGTAACAATTACCTGGAGATATTTTGCTCAAAGTATATCTGGAGATTGTGTGGTTTGTCCTTGCCCCTCAGTGCCCTGAATAAAGTAAAACCATGTCAGTCTATGTTCCCCCTGAAGTGCTACAAATATTGTGAGAATGTGATGCCCAGAGAAGCCCAAAGCTTCTCCTTTGGGGCACCAAAGTGGTTCTGTCTCCCAGTGCAGCCCATAAAACATGGCTGTGAGTTGGGCAACTGTCTCTGTCTGCACCTTTGGCCAAGTGAGCAGCACCAGCTCAAAGGTCCTAGACTGCTTGGAGGCTGGGCTCTTTGGACGAGTGTTGTAAGCATTGTTTTGGCTGTGGATAAAGAAACAGTAAAACACTTTGGCAGGTCCTTCTTGCTGTCCTGTAACTTACATCTCAGTATAATTAAAAGGGATAATCCAGAGGAGTCCCTCCTGATTTAGCAGGTACTAATATGACACTTCTCATAAATAAATCTATAAATTCAATGTGTCCGAATCAAAATCCCAACATGGTATTTTTGGATCTTGACAAGCTGATTCCAAAATTCAACTGCAATTAAAACTAGACAAGGACAGCCAAAAACATTTTTTTTAATTCATGAGGAGAACTCTACATCTAATATTAAAATATATAATAAAACGAAAATAATTAAAATGAAGTCCAATAGCATATAAGAAGTAATAGTAGAAAGAGCTAAATCTAATGTTGGACTAGAAACAAATCCAGATTTGAATTCCATAGTCCTATTTGAAGTTATTTAATGTAGCTTTGATTTTTTGTTGTTGTTGTTTTACTTCACTGATAATTCAATGATAACATCAAAAGTAAAAATGGCCTGACCAGGCGGTGGCGCAGTGGATAGAGCGTCCGACTGGGATGCGGAGGACCCAGGTTCAAGACCCCGAGGTCGCCAGCTTAAGCATGGGCCCATTCGGCTTGAGCAAAAGCTTGCCAGCTTGGGCCCAAGGTCGCTGGCTCGAGCAAGGGGTTGCTCAGTCTGCTGAGGGCCCACAGTCAAGGCACATGTGGGATCGCAACAAAAAACTGATGATTGATGCTTTTCATCTGTCTGTCCCTATCTATCCCTCTCTCTGACTCTCTGTCCCTGTAAAAAAAAAAAAAATGTAAAAATGGATTTAGCAATTTGTTTCTTGTATTACTTTTGTTTATTTTCTTTTTTAACTGAGAGGAGGGGAGACAGAGAGACTCCCATATGCACCCAACCGGGATCCACCCTGGACCCATATGCACCCAACCGGGATCCACCCTGGAAGCTCTCTACCTGGCAATACTCTGCCTATCTTGGGCCATTGCTCAGCAACCAAGCTATTTTTAGCACCTTAGGTGGAGGCTTCCGGGAGCCATTCTCAGCACAGGGGGCCAAATTTCTGGAACCAATCAAGCTATGGCTGTGGGAGGGAAAGAGAGAAAGAGAACGGAGAGGGGTGGATAAGCAGATGGTTGCTTCTCTTGTGTGCCCTGACCTGGAATCGAACCTGGGACTTCCACATGTTGGGCTGATGCTCTACCACTAAGCAAACCGATCAGAGCCTGTTTTTCTCTTTTGATCATTCTTGTAATAATCAGAAAAAGGAGAGATTGAATGGCATAAATCTTGTTTCCAATGGCTTGACTCCAATGAGGTAAGTCAGTGTGATTGTCTCAACAGATGGCAGGGCAGACCTGAGAAGGCCACAGGTCATAGTCCTGCCTCTATTCCTGAGAATAATTGAACAACCCTGTGTACCAGACAGATTCTAAGCGCTTTGCATGTACCTTAATTGGGTAACTTCTTCAAGGTTTCAAAGCTAGTAAAGATTTGAATATGTCAGTGAGCCTCAAAACCCAGTGGCCTCCCCAGAACTTCCATCCTCCCCGTTCTACTTCTTTTTTATTAAAGTATGGTTGACATACAATATTGTATTAGTTTTAGGTACACAACATAGTAATTTGACATTTATACAGCATACAAAGTGATCACCATGTTAAGACTAGTAACCATCTGTCACCACTGTACAAAGTTATTACAGTATTATTGACTATATTCCTTGTGCTGTACTTTACATTCTTGTGACTAATTTTATAACTAATGCAGTCTACCCACCCACCCACCCACACACCATCCTCCCTCTTCTGATGTTTTCTCATAGTGCCATGTTTGGGTGCCTAACATTTTGGGTGCTCTGGCCTCCTGGGCAGCCAAAGTTCAACATACTCCCTGTCTGTTCAACTCTAAGTGAATTCTGGAGCTGAAACATAACTCTTTTGTAGCTTTTACTGCATGTCTTCAACATATGTGATGTCACTGCTTGTCTCCTTTACTCAATTGTGAGTGCTTTGTGGCAGGGACCCTCCATTCATTATTTGATTCTTAAAATTGATCATAGTGTTTGGCAGATGCTACACATTAAATAAATGTTTGGTAAGTTAGTTCTAAGCACTAAATTTTACCAGAATTAGTGGAAATAACAGGAATACAGGTACATTGTATCTTCTCAATGATGCAAACAACTGAATCGTCAAGCTATGTGGTGGTCATTCTGCCCTCCTACTCCATCCTCTTTTCCTTTTATTGCTGTAGCTGATGGGGTCAGAACGGACAGAAATGCGGAAGCGACAGATGTCTGCAACCCAGGAGACATCAGACCCCCTTCCAGGTCAGCAAGGAGTGGGGAACCGAGGATCCAATGCTTGTTGCTTCTGCTGGTGCTGCTGTTGTAGCTGTTCTTGGTAAGGTTTGAGACTTTGTAATTAATGTGCTCCTGGTTGAGAAATGGTATGTATGGATTGTGCCAGATTATAATTAATTCAGTAGTATTTTATAAACAACTACCATATGCCTGACATTGATTTGGGTTCTGTGAAGGACACAACAACAAAAATGAAGAGGCTATATCCTAACTCGTGAGGGACCTATATTCAAATTCTTACAATCAGGCTGACCTATGCTTAAAAACTAAAGAAGAATCTAACACAGTTTGTGATTGAATATTAATATTTGGGGAGAAACGATGCCTAGATTATTAGAAAGGAGTGAACTCAAAAAATTCTCGGTAAAGAAAAGCTTTGCAGAGGAGTTAGAGTTTGAGATAGGTCTTAAAGGTTAGGGCTATGAAGTACAAAGAGCTGAATTCTATCTTCTGCTACTTCTACCTTATTAATTTCTCTTTTTTTTTTTGCTTTTTAATAAAGATAAATGTCAAAACACATGCTTAAAAGGAAAAGAAAAAAATCTAAAAATATAGACTAAGCTAGTGGTAAAAGAAGAAGCACAATCATTGCTTTAGAAAGAGATATATACAATTGAATATAAAACACCTTTTGATGGACCTGGCTGGTCAGCTCAGTGGTAGAGTGCCCACCTGGTGTGTGGATGTCCTGAGTTTGATTCCCAGTCAGGGCACACCCCCCTCCCTCTTCCTTCTCTCCCTTTTTTTCTCTCTCTCTCTTCCCCTCGATGGCTCTGTGGAGCTTCCACCTCAGAAACTAAAAAAAAGCTCGGTTGGATATGAAAAGTGCTTTGCCAGCCAAACATGTGCTTAACTTTAGGCAATTCAAATATTTTAAATTTATACAGGCTTGACTACAAGTTGAATCAAAACCTCACTATTTAGTGAAGAAGAAAAAGAACTGATATAGGGACTGATCAAGAATAGTTAACAAAATTGGGGAGTAAAGTAGAGGTTGAAAATGAAATGTCCAAGAAGTTTGTTCTGCTCCACTTGACTTGGGCTACTGTTAATTTCCAAGAAATTCAAATATGGTTGATGAGATACAGCAAATGACACTCCAAGGACTAATGGAATCATGACGTTGGGTGGTGTGTCCATTTGGGACAGAGAACAGACAGCAAGTGGGAATATGGGGAGAAAGCTGACAAGAGCTAAGCAGTCTGACATTCAAGGCAAGACTTCAGCCCCAAACAGGAATCTAATGACTGGCAGTAAATGGGAGGAGCGGTACATGTTAGCACACCTAATGCATGTGGGTTTCCCAGACCTAAACTAGGAGGGGAAAATACTTATCAGTTGTGAAGAGACTATATTTAAACTGCTTTCCCACTCTGCTAATCAGTCCCAGTGAGATGATTAGAGAAAATTATCTGAAAGATGTGCAAAAATATCCCAACTGGCACTTACCCCATTCTCCTCCCTTGTCAGCTGCCTTGGAAGGGCACAGAGGCTGAGATCTTGGCCTGAACAATGTATGGGACTGTTGGTATAAGGGTAGCAGGTGGTGGTAGGTCCCAGAACAGGCTTCTCCTACTTGCACCAGCTAGGCTGAATAAAATATATATCTATACCTAGACATCATCATCATAGCCAACACTATGTAGCACGTTATATGTCCATGATGGCGAAGCTATCACATGCATGTCAGCACTGACACGCGTAGCCATTTTTGACAACACACGGCCGCATACCAGAGAAGTATGGGGTCGCATAACCGAGAAGGATGTTTCATCCTTGGCTCCTGCATGACCAGATGCAGTAGCAGAGGATAAAACATTTGCTGTAGTGTAGACACTCTGTGCCGGAGGTCTGTAGGCCAAAACAACAGAACTCCCCGGCACAGAGCATCCAGTTCTAGGACTTTTTTCTCGAAGTGACACACCACCCGAGTTATGCTTGGTTTTTTGGCGAATTTTGACACACCAAGCTCAAAAAATTGCCCATCATTGTTATATGTGTATATAAAAGAAAAAAGTATAATATCTTCAAAGTCCTGGAGAAAAGTAACTGAAAACTTAGTCAAACTATAATTAAAGAATATGGGTAAAATTAGACATTTTCAGACATGGAAAGGCCAAGAGAGTTAACTGTCTTTAAGTTTTCCCTAAAAGAAATAAGAAAGGATGTACTTCAGGAAAAAGTAGTCATGAAAAACAACTAATAATGATGAACCCAAGAGGGATCAAATTCAAATATAGTGGTAAATATAATGTGGTATTTAATTTTGTGTTAAAAAGTATAAGTCCAATTCATCACAAACAAAACGAAGGACAAAAACCACATGATCATATCAATAGATACAGAAAAAGCATTTGATAAAATCCAGCACTCACTTATGATCAAAATTCATCCAAGTGGGAACACAGGGAACACACCTCAATATAATAAAGGCCATCTATGACAAACTGACAGCCAACATCGTACTCAATGGACAAAAACTAAAAGCAATCCCCATAAGATCAGGAACAAGACAGGGGTATTCCCTTTCACCACTCTTTTTCAATGTAGTGCTGGAAATCCTAGCCACAAACAAGAAGTAAACTGTAATTTGCTGATGATGTGATACTATATACAGAAAACCCTAAAGTCTCCACCAAAAAATACCTAGACCTGATAAAAAACTTCAGAAAAGTGACAGTATATAAAATTAATATTCAGAAGTCAGTGGCTTTTTTATACATGAATAATGAACTGTCAGAAAGAGAAATTAAGGAAACAACCCCAATTACTATTGCAACAACAACAACAAAAATAAAGTACCTAGGAATAAATTTAACCAAGTAGGTAAAAGACTTGTACTTGGAGAATTATAAGACATTGAAAAAAGGCCTGACCCGTGGTGGTGCAGTGGATAAAGCATTGACCTGGAATATTGAGGTCACTGGTTCAAAACCTTGGGTTTGCCTGGTGAAGGCACATATGGGAGTCGATGCTTCCTCTCTTTCCCCCTTCCCTCTCTCTCTCTCTTCTCTCTAAAATGAATAAATTTTTTTAAAAAGAAGACATTGAAAAAAGAAACTGAGGAAGATACAAACAAGTGGAAGCATATACCATGTTTATGGACAGGAAGAATTAACATCATGAAAATGTTCCTATTACACAAAGCAACCTATAAATTCAATGCAATTCCTATTAAAATAACAATGGGATACTTCACAGATCTAGAACAAATATTCCAAAAATTTATATACCAAACAAGTACCCAAATAGCCTCAGGAATCTTGAAAATGAAGAGCAAAGTTGGAGGCATCACACTTTCTGATATCAAGCTACACCACAAGTACATTGCAATCAAAACAGCCTGGTACTGGCATAAGAAAAGGCATACAGATCAATGGAAAAGAACAGAGAACCCAGAAATAAACCCACATATTTATGGCCAATCAATATTTGACAAAGGAGGTGGGTGTATACAATGGAATAAAGATAATCTCTTTAATAAATGGTATGGAGAAAATTGGACAGGTACGTACAAAAAACTGAAACTAGATCACCAACTTACACGATGCACAAAAATAAACTCAAAATGGACAAAAGACTTCAATGTAAGTCATGAACCATAAAAATTCTAGAAGAAAACATAGGGAGTAGAGTCTCAGATGTCTCTTTTAGCCATAATTTTGCTGATATATATCCTCAGGCAAGTGAAATAATGGGACTATATCAAACTAAAACAATTTTGCACAGCAAAAGACACCATTAACAAAATAAAAAGACAACTCACTCTATGAGAGAACATATTCACCAATACATCTGATAAGGGATTAATAACCAATTTATAAAAAAAAAATTATGCAACTGAAGACCAGGAAGACAAATAATCCAATAAAAAAAATGGGCAAAGGACCTGAATAAATACTTCTCCAAAGGAATATACAGACAGCCAAAAGGCATATGAAAAAATGTTCAATGTCACTAATCATTAGAGAAATGCAAATTAAAAGCACAATGAGATACCACCTCACACCTGTCAGAATGGCGCTCACTAACTAAACAACACAGAATAAGTGCTGGCGAGGATGTGGAGAAAAGGGAACCCTCCTGCACCGCTGGGGGAACGCAGACTCATGTAGCCATTGTGAACAAAGTGGCATTTCCTCAAAAAAATTACTTATTTTAATTGTTCTTTTTTAGATTTTTATTTATTCATTTTAGAGAGGAGAGGAGAAAGAGAGAAAGGGAGGAGGAGCAGGAAGCATCAACTCCCATATGTGTCTTGACCAGGTAAGCCTAGAGTTTCAAACCAGCAACCTCAGTGTTTCCAGTCAATGCTTTATCCACTGCGCCACCACAGGTCAGACCAAAAAATTTATTTATCATTATTATTTAATGTTTACTTTATTGAATTTAGAGAGAGAAAGGGAGTGAGCAAAAGAGAAACAGGAACATTGATCTTTTCCTGTATATGCCCTGACCAGGGATTGACCTGGCAACCTCTGTGCTACAGGACAATGTTCTAACCACCTGAGCTATCTGGCCAGGGCAAAAAATTTAAAATGGAACTGCCTTATGACTCAGCTCTCCCTCTTCTAGGAGTATATCCTAAGAATCCCAAAACAGTAATTCAAAAGAAGAAATGCATCCCCATGCTCATTGCAGCATTGTTTACAATAGCCAAGATCTGGAAACAGCCCAAGTGTCCATCGGTGGTCAAGTGGATAAAAAAGCTGTGGTACATATACACAATGGAATACTACATGGTAGTAAAAAAAAAAAAGAAAATATTACTTTTGCAACAGCATGGATGGACCTGGAGATTATTATGCTAAGTGAAATAAGCCAGGCAGAGAAAGACAAGTATCATATGATCTCACTTATATGTGGAATCTAATGGACAAAGTGAACTGATTAACTAAATAGAAGTAATGTCACAGGAAACAGACGGACACCTGTCAAAGGGAAGGGGCAAGAAGGGATAGGATAAAAGAAAGTGAAGGGATTAGGCAAAATTATATATACATACAACAGGGTAGCAATAGCCAGAGGGAAAATGGGAGGGGGGGGGCAAAGCAGGAAGTATGGGGATGGAAAGAGACTTTGCATGGGGTAGGGGAGGCAAAGTGGGAAGTATGGGGATGGAAAGAGAGTTTGCATGGGGTGGGGGGGCAGAGCGGGAAGTATGGGGATGGAAAGAGACTTTGCATGGGGTGGGGGGGCAACGCGGGAAGTATGGGGATGGAAAGAGAGTTTGCATGGGGTGGGGGGGCAGAGCGGGAAGTATGGGGATGGAGAGTTTGCATGGGGTTGGGGGGCAGAGCGGGAAGTATGGGGATGGAAAGAGACTTTGCATGGGGTGTGGGGGGCAAAGCGGGAAGTATGGGGGTGGAAAGAGACTTTGCATGGGGTGGAGGGGGGCAAAGCGGGAAGTATGGGGATGGAAAGAGACTTTGCATGGGATGAGGGGAGCACAATGTGGTGTTTGGAGGGTGCTATATTGAGTGGGACACTTGAAACCATGTCAACACAATAAATTAACATTTAAAATTTTGAAATAATAGAAAAGTGCCCCCTCTCAGCAGCTGCCTTATATCTCATCACTGCTGCTCAGTCCCTATCTTCCACTTCAAAGATGGCCTCCATGCTGACTTTACTGAGATCAGATCTACCCTGAAAGACTGCCCTCAGATATTGGTGAGGATTATAACTGACTGTAAGTAACAGAAAACAGTGACTTAATTTCTCTCACATGCAGAAGTTAGGAAGTGGGTAGCCCAGAGTCATAGACACACCATAATGTCAGAGACTCAGGTTCCTTTGATCTTATTTCTTCGTTCCTGAGGACACCTATTGGTCTGAAATGGCTGCTCCATTTCAGGAAAACTTCTCAGAAGTTATCCATATTACTTTCATTTATATCCCATCAACCAAAACTTAGGCATGTGCTCATATCCTGCTTCAAGAAAAGCTGGAAAATGGAGTCTTCTTTCCAAACCACCCCCCAAATATAAGTTCAAAGCTGTAAATAAATAATCTCATTAATGATTTATAAATCAATAACTGAAGACATTTTTAGAAAAAAATTATAAGAATATTTTCTTTCAAAATTAATGGTATTCATGATTAGTTAGAAATACAATATAGTTCCCCCATCAATGGAAAACAATAAAATATATATAGAAAACTTTGTCAGCAAGTGACAATAATGACTTTGGCAAATGAGATAATGAACTAGTCTCTAAATAGTAAGATGATTGGTGTTAGGGTAATCAGCTCATCCCAGCTGCTTGGGGCTGTCTTGGTTGTAGCACTGAAGTCTTGTGTCCCAGAGAAGCCGTGAGTCCCAAGCAAACCAGGAAGGTTAGTCACCCTCCCTGGTATCCAAATGCATAAAAATAGATTTATATTTCAATATAGTATCATATATAAAACTAAATCTCTGCCCCTCCCACCAAAAAACAAGATCAATTCCAGATGGCTTAAAGTCTGTGAACAGCCAAAAATAAAACAGGATAATATCGTTATGATCTTGGTATTCAGAAAAATTACAGCAAAATCTATAAAAGAAAAAGGATAAATTTGGCTGCAGTAAAATGTAAAAATGTGTTTAATGAGAGATATAAAAATTCCACGTAAAGACTTATATATGAATATTTATAGCAGCATGATTCTTACTAGCCAAAAAGCAAAAACGACCCAAATTTCCATCAACTTATAAATGGATAAGGAAAATGTAGTATATTCATGGAATGTTATTTAGCCATAAAAGGCATGAAATATTGAAACTGCTAAAATATGGATGAGGTTTAAAAAGAACATTAATTCTAAGTGAAAGAAGCCAGACACAAAAGACCTCATAATTTATGGTTTCATTTATGTGAAATGTCCAGAATAGGTAAACTCATAAAGACAGAAAGTAGATTACTGGTTATCTGGGGATGGGGGAAATGAGAGTGAATGCTAATGTGTGCCGAGTTTCTTTTTGGAGTGCTGAAATGTTCCCAACTCATAGTTACACAAGTCTATAAATATACTAAAAACCATTGACTTTTACCATGTAAGTTGTAACTTGTGTGATGTGTGGATTATACTTTAATTAAAAACTTTATAAATGTGTTTAATAAAAGATGTCAGAAAACGAACAGATAAAACATACTAAGAGATGATAGTTACAATGCATTTAACAAAGAATGCAAATGAAGAACTTTAGATGATAAATAAGAAAACAGTGACAAAGAAAAAATAGCAAATGAAATGAAACAAAATATGATCCACTTGTGCTTCTGCTAACAATGATCAGACATAGGAAAGTTAAATAAATACCCTTCTAAATCTAACACCCTACCCTAGAAAAACTGCTCATATACATGCAAAAGGAGCTGAATATGAAAGGAGCCATTGCAGCATTAAACTGATTGAGAAAAATTGAAAGTGTCTCTAAAATTCACGAACAGGAGAAGGAATAAATACATTGCAATATAGTTATACAATGCAATATCACACAGCACATCAACTCATGTATTAAAAGGAAAGAAAAGCAAATTATAAAGCAGTACATATTATATAATAACATTTTTACAAAATTGAAAATATCTTTGTATATTTATGCTTATGTTGATATTTTTATATATTTGTATATAAATAGCATAACTATGAATGGTAATGATAAATAAAAAATTAAGGATAGTATTTGTCTCCAGTTTGGAAAGAGAGAAAATGGGATAGAAAAATTATACAGCCAGAGATTTATCCATGTTGTGATTTATCTATGTTGATAATTCATAGTGGAGTCAATTTTTAACAAAGGTAAACGGCATTATGTTTTCTAAGCCATTGTATTATCTTTCTCAATTCTTCTGTGTGGCCTTCTGGCCTCTCTTTTTATAAAAGAAGTCATTTAGATTCTTGATTTCTTGACAATAAACATCTTTTTGCCTTTCTAGAAGATTGAAGGATTTTTAACTTTTTTTATAACTCAAAAATTTACCAAAATATATCTAATCATGTGTATTCTTTTACTGAGTAGTGAGCAATTCTTTTGGCTTCTATCAACATTTTCCTATTGTACTGTAACAATAACAATTTATCTCAGGTTTAAAAAATTAACACAAAATGTATTTTTTACCTTTTTGTATTAAGTGAGAGAAGAGGGGATAGTGAGACAGACTCATGCATGCACCCTGATGGGGATCCATCCGGCAACTGATTTTTGGGGCTGATGCTCAAATCAGCTCAGCTATTTTTAGTGCCTGAGTCTGAAGAACTCAGACCAACTGAGCCACTGGCTGCAGGAGGGGAAGAGGGAGAGAAGGGGGAGAAGAAGGGCAATAGAAAGAGATGGTCGTTTCTCTTGTGTGTCTTGACCAAGAATCAAACCCAGGATGTCCATACGTGGAGCCATTGTTCTATCCACTGCACCAATGGGCTAGGGCTGTATTTCTTTTACTTTTTAAAGAACACATTGTCTCCTTAAATATTTCTACTTTAAAAAAAATGAAACATGGAAAATGTCAACACTTAAATAAATATTGCTTATTTAGTTCACAACATTACTTCCAGTTCTTTTAAGATTTTGTCAAATTCATCCTCTTTTTCTCTTAGCTTTTTCATACCTACTGTGTAGTAATATTTTCTGCTTACAAAAGAGCCTAAGTAGTCAAGCAGTATTAATGTTCTTGCAGAGAGAACACTACTCAGATGCCTCTCAAGTTTGTTTTCTTTCTGTTTTAAGAAGCTGCTATTTAGTGAAACCTTAGCCTTGGCATCATGAAAGCAACAAGTCAGAAGAGCTGCTGCATTTCTAATGATTTTGAATTTAATGAAAAATAGAGCTGTACAAACACAATCACTGAAAATTCATAAACAGATGTGCTGAAAATAAACTGAAAAACTTTTATAAAATGGTGTAGTGAAAGTTAAGGAAAGACATAATAAAAAGAATAAAAATGACTGTATAACGCAAACTCAAATAATCAAGGATAAAAATCCAGTATGATATTAATGGGAAACCAAAAGAATTCTGCTAAAATCAATAACAAGGTAAGAATGTTCATGATACCCCACTCTTTAACACTGTACTATAAGTGTCAGTCAATGAAATTAGACAAGAAAATATGACTTGAAGTCTAAGAATTAGAAAATAAGTAGTAACTCTCCCTATTTGCAGATGATATGGCAGTATGTCTAGAAATCCCAAGAGAATTATGACCACTGATGCAAACATTAAAGAATTCAAAGATAAAGTTAGCATAAAAACAATAGCCTTCAGCATGTAAAGAAAAAACTTACAATTCAAAACTAAAAAGACAAAGCAACTTAAACATGGGCAAAGGATCTGATTAAACATGTCTCTAAGGAAACTGTATAAATAGCTAATAAATACACAAAAAAGACTGGCCTGTGGTGGTGCAGTGGATAAATTGCCAACATGGAACGCTGAGGTCACCAGTTCAAAACCCTGAGTTTGCCTAGTCAAGGCACATGCGACAAGCAATCAATGAACTGCTAGAGTGAAGCAATTACTTTTCATCCCACCCTCTTCTCTCTGTAAAATCAATAAATATAATCTTTATTTAATAAATAAATACATGAAAAATGTTTAATGTCATTAGTCATTAGTAAAATTTCAATCAAAATAACAAAATACCACTTCATACCCACTTAAATGGCTAGAATAAAAAGTGAAAGCAATAACAAGTGCCCACAAGGATCAGAAGAGATTGGATCCCTCAAAAATGGGAAATGGGCCCTGGCAAGGTATCTCCATTGGTTAGAGCATCATCTCTATTCACCAAGATTGTGGGTTTGATCCCTGGATAGGGCACATACAAGAATCAACGAATGGCCAGATAGCTCAGTTGGTTAGAGCATCATCCCAATACTCAAAGGTTGGTGGTTCAATCCCTGATCAGGTCATGTACAGAAATAAATTAATGTTTCTCTCTTGCTCACTTTCTCTCCATTCCTCACTCTCTCTAAAATAAGTAAATAAATAAATTTTAAAAAGAACTAACCAATGAATGCATAAATGGGTGAAACAAATTGATGTTTCTCAAGTCAATAAATTTTTGAAAATTCTTTTTTTTTTTTCAGGGACAGAGGGAGAGAGTCAGAGAGACGGATAGACAGACAGGAATAGAGAGAGGTGAGAAGCATCAATCATTAGTTTCTCATTGCCATTGCGACACCATAGTTGTTCATTGATTGCTTTCTCACATGTGCCTTGACCACGGGTGGGCCTTCAGCAGACCAAGCAACCCCTTGCTGGAGCCAGCGACCTTGGGTCCAAGCTGGCGAGCTTTTTTGCTCAAGCCAGATGGGCCCGCGCTCAAGCTGGCGAGCTCAGGGTCTCGAACCTGGGTCTTCTGCGTCCCAGTTCGACACTCTATCCACTGCGCCACCGCCTGGTCAGCCTTGAAAAATGTTTTAAAAAATGGAAAACAGTTTGGGATTTCCTGAAAATGTTAAAGATAGTTATCATATGAAAGCATTTCCATTCTAAGATACCTACCCAAAAGAAATAAAAACAGATATCTAGACTCACCTATTCCCAGAACCAAAATAGAATTACAACTAAAGTATAGAACAATCACCCTAAATAACCAATGAAAGACTAACTGAAGAGAAGGTTTATAACCAATGATTTACAAAGGAAGCTACATTGAGACTGGTACGACCTGACCAGACGGTGGCACAGTGGATAGAGCGTCAGACTGGAGGAAGTGGGCAGGTGGTGCCACTGGGAGCCCAGTGGTTGGGCTGGGATGCGGAAGACCCAGGTTCGAGACCCCGAGCTCTCCAGCTTGAGCGCGGGCCCATCTGTCTTGAGTAAAAGCTCGCCAGCTTGGACCCAAGGTCGCTGGCTCCAGCAAGCGGTTGCTCCGTCTGCTGAAGGCCCGCGGTCAAGGCACATGTGAGAAAGCAATCAATGAACAACTAAGGTGTTGCGATGGTAACGAAAAACTGATGATTGATGCTTCTCACCTTTCTCCATTCCTGTCTGTCTGTCCCTATCTATCCCTCTCTCTGACTTTCTCTCTGTCCCTGTAAAAAAAAAAAGAGAGAGAGAGAGAGACTGGTACAAAAGGTGATGTGACAAGGACTGGCCACACTTCTGTGAGCAGTGGCTGAGATTCCAAATGGATATCTGAGCTATAACACTTCACCCTGGGAAGTATGAGGTCTTAACCCTAAGCCTGGCTCCCCAGATCAAAGCACCAGAGCCAGAAAGAGGTGCCCATAAGACATCTGGCTGTGAAAATCAGCAGGAATTCTGTCTCTGAGGGAGAGACAAGAGTCTGCTAGAGACACAGGTGCCCTCTTAAAGGACCAACAGACAACAGTTTATTCATGGCCACTCGTCCTGGGCTCTGGCAAAGGGAGGGCATATTAGACTAGAGTCAAATGAGGGGAATCTGGGGTTTGTGGTTATGAAGGGAGAGCCACCAGGATTCCTGTACTGAGTCATCTCCCATACTAAAGACACCATCTTTCTTAGGTAGAGCATTCCCCTCCATCTGGCATCAGCCTGGGAGAATATAATACCCCCACCTTCTAGACTCTCTCTCATCCACCTCTGCAGAGTATATGCCCTGCTGAAGAGTCAGCTGCCTTGGCTAGGGTGCAAGGGTCTAGGCAGACTAAGTGGGTATCAGTGACTGAGTTCTGTGGCTTCAGAATGGGGCCATTCCCTCCTCTCTCCCATGAACTTAACTGGCACTTCCCTCTCAAAGGAGATTCACTAGTCCCACCCTCCAGGTTCCCAGTGGACCCAACCTCTGGGCTCCCAGTGGCACCACCTGCCCACCTCCTGCAAGTTCCATGCTGCTTAGAGCAGGACAATCTTGGGCAGACTGAGTTGTGTGGATGTGATGTGGGGCCATAGCCCCCTGCCTTACCAGAAGCCTGACCAGCACCTCCCCCTCACAGGACAAGCACTGGATCCATCCTCCCAACTACTAGAGGTCCCACCCTGCTCAGCTCTGGCTCCTCCCAGCATAATCTGGCAAAAACTGAATTGTGTGACTCTAAAACAGGGCTATTTTCCCCTCATATGCCTGAGCAGTGCAGAACTCTCCCTTCAAATGGTTAAATCTTGGTTTGTTTGGGTCTGATAACCTCTGCTGACCTCATCCTGATAACTCCCTGAAACCTTGCTCCAACACAAAGCGCTGTAATTATCTAGTGTACGGCAGCTAGACTTGGTATACCCAAGAACTTTTGCTGAGTGACCTCAGACCCAGCAATGGCACCAAGTTTGAACCTGTGTCAAGCTGGTGAAAACCACTTGCCCCTACCTGGTGACTCACTGAGAACATGCAATTCAAGTACTGACAGAGGCTCTTTCAGTGACTGACCCTAACAAGCAGCCAGCCAGTGGAGACAGAATAAGATAGATCTCTGGATGACTTGGGGATTTTGCTGACCTGCTTCCGGGTCTGGTGCTGGTAATAGCTGGCCTTAGTGTGCAGCTTGGTCTTTCCTGCACACACCCAGACGCAGCAGAGGTAGACACAAACTCTATCTCCAAATAAATTGCCCAGGGCTAGTCACAGATAGCATCTGACATTGGCCTGCACCAGCGTCCCTCCCAGAGGTCCAGAAGCAACATACGCAGTGGCCAGCTTCAGAAACATCAGAGCAGGATAAGTAAGTTTCACAAGCAGGGAGAGCTCCGCAGGCACCAGACCTGCTGAGGTAAATTCTATGTCATGTGGTTAGCACCTGCATAGCAGCTTGCACACTGTGATCAGGGTTGAGCCTCACAGTCAGCCAGCCTGAAGGTCAATCCCATGTAAGAATGGGCCAACAGTAATCAAGAAACAATTACAACAAGAGGACCCACATAACACACACAAGGGATATTCCTGGAGCACCCAAATCAGGTGATCAAAAGGCCACACCACTGGACAACATAGGATACCTACTACATAAGGGTGCCCGACCAAAACTGGGAGTCATAGCAGATTTCCCTAATAAACAAGAGACAAACACCAAGAGGCAGCCAAAATGGGGAGAGAAAGAAACATATACCAATTGAAAGAACAGAAGAAATATCCAGAAAAAGAGCTAAATGGAGGTAAGCAACTGATCAGATATAGACTTCAGGAAAATGGTTATTATAAGGTTACTTAAGAGGCCTGACCTGTGGAGGCGCAGTGGATAAAGTGCTGACCTGGAATGCTGAGATTGCCAGTTTAAAACCCCGTGCTTGCCCCATCAAGGCACCTATGAGGGTTGATGCTTCCTGCTTTTCCCCTACTCTCTCTCTCTCTCTCTCTCTCCTTCCCCTCACTAAAATAAATGAATTGATTTTTTAAAAAGGGATACTCAAGGGACTTAGTCAGAACTACAAGATACTTAGTGAGAACTACAGCTGCAGGAAAAAGGACATAGAAACCATAAGAAAGAGCCAGTCAGAAATGAAGGATACGATATCTGAAATAAAGAATACACTTGGAAAAAATAAACAGTAGATTGAATGAAGTGGAAGCTATAATCAGCAATTTGGAATACAAGGTTCAAAATAACACCCAATCAGAGTAGCAAAAAGAATTTTTAAAAATGAGAAATTTTGTTTTAATATAAGAATAGTTTAAGGAACCTTTGGGACAACATGAAGCATAACAACATGCTAACCATAGGGGTACCAAAAGAAGAAGAGGGAGAGCAAGTGATCAAGAACCTATTTGAAAAAATGACTGAAGACTTCCCTACTCTGGTGAAGGTAAAATGACACATAAGTCCAGGAAGCACAGAGAGTCCCAAACAAGGTGAACCCAAAGAAGCTCACTCCAAAACACAAAATAATTAAAATGGCAAAGGTTAAATACAAACAAAGTATCATAAAGCTGTAGGAGAAAGACAATTAGTTACTAACAAGAGACCTTTCATAAAACCGTTAACTGATTTTTCAACAAACATTTCAGGCTAGAAGGGATTGGTACAAAATATTCAATGTGATGAAAAGCAAAGAACTGCAACCAAGACTATTTTAACCAGCAAGGCTATCATTTAAAAATGAAAGAGAGTGTCTGACCAGTTGGCTCAATGGTAGAGCATCGGTCTGGCGTGTGGATGCCATGAGTTCGATTCCCATGAGCGCACACAGAAAAGGTGTCTATCTGCTTCTCCACTCCTCCATCTCTCACTCCTCTCTTTCTCCCTCTCCTGCAGCCATGGCTCGATTGAAGCAAGTTAGTCCCAGGTGCTGAGGATGGCCTATGACCTCTGCTTCAGGTGCTAAGAGCTCAGATGCTGAGCATCTGAGCAATGCCACAGATGGGAAGAGCATCGCTTCCTAGTGGGCTTGCTGGGTGGATCCTGGTCAGGGCACATGCTGGACTCTATCTCTCTGCCTCCCTTTCTCTCACTGAATTAAATAAATAAATAAACAGATAAATAGAGAAATAAATAAATAAATAAAATTGAAACAGAAATAAAAGCTTCCCAGACAAAAAAAAACTAAAATAGTTTGTTACCACCAAAAACTTATTACAAGAAATTTTAAAGGGCCTGCCTAAAGAAGTAGAAGAAAAAGGGGTGGGGACAAAGAAGAGGAACATAGTGAAAGAAACAGAATGGGAATAAATATGTACCTATCAATAATGACTTTAAATGTAAATGATTTAAATACTCCAATCAAAAGGCATAAGGTAAAACCCACATATTGCTACCTACAAGAGACCTACATTAAAATGAAAGATACACACTCACTAAAAGTAAAGGAATGGGGAAAGATATTCCATGCAAATGGAAAGGGAAAAACAAAGCTATGTTAGCAATATTTATCTTTGACAAAATAGACTTTAAAACAAATTTATATAGTAAGAGACAAAAGAGGACACTACATAATGTTAAAGGGAGCAATCTAACAGAATATAACCCTTGAAAACATTTATGCATCCAACATAGGAGCGCCTAATTATTTAAAGCAAATCTTGCTGAAAATGAAGGGAGAGACTGGCAGTAATATAGTCATAATAGGGGATTTTAACACCCCACTAACATCAATGAATAGATATTCTAGACAAAAATCAACATGGAAATGGTGGCCTTAAATGACACCATAGATTAGATGGAGTTAATATCTTCAGAGCACTTCACCCCAAAGCAGTAGAATATACATTTTTTCCAAGTATACATGGAATATTTTCTAGAATAGAGCATATGTGACACAAAATAAGTCTCAATACACTTAAGAAGACTAAAATCATATCAAGCATCTTCTCTGGTCACAATTGTGTGAAACTAGAAATCAATTACAATAAAAAAATAACAAAAAACATTCAAATACATGAAGGTGAAATATCATGTTATTAAACAATGAATAGGTTAACAATCAAGAAAAACTAAAAAGATATCTTGAAACAAATGAAAATGAGAACACAACAAGACAAAATGTATAGAACACAATGAAAGCAATCCTAAGAGGCATTATAGGCCTATCTGAAAAAATAAGAAATATTTCAAATAAGCAATCCAACTTTATACTTAAAGAAACTTGAATAAGAACAACAAACAAAACCCAAAGTGAATAGAAGAAAGGAATAATAAAAATCAGACCAGATAAATAAAACAGAGTCTAAAAATATACCAAAGCCCAGTGAAACCAAGGGCTGGTTCTTTGAAAAGAAAAAAAAAAGATGGAAAACCCTTTAACCAGACTTACCAAGAAAGAGAGAGAGAGTATCCAAATAAACAAAATCAGAAATGAAAGAGGAGAACAACTGACACTAAGAACTACAAAGAATTGTAAGAACATATTGTGAACAACTATACGCTGACAAATGGGTGATCTGGATGAAATGGATAAATTCCTAGAAACATAATCTTTCAAAACTGAATGAAGAAGAAATCAGAGAATCTGAATAGACCAATTATAACTAGTGAGATTGAAGCACTAATCAAAATAAAACCCCAACGTACAAAAGCCTTGGACCTGATGGCTTCACAGGGGCAGTTTTATCAAAGATTCAAAGTACTACACTACCTGTCCTCAATCCATTCAAAAAATTCAAAAAAAGGAAAGATTCATTTCATATGGCCAGCACTGTTCTAGTTTTAAAACCAGATAAAGACACTACAAAGAAAAAAAATGATAGGCCAATATCCCTGATGAACATATATGCTGAAATCCTCAATAAAATATTAGGAAACCAGATCCAGCAATACATTAAAATGATCATACACCATGATCAGGTGGAACTTATTCCAGATATGCAAGGTTGGTATAATATTCGCAAATCAATAAAAGTGATGCACCGTATAAACAAAATGAAAGATAAATACCACATGATCATATCAATAGATGCATAAAAGGCATTTGATAAAATCCAGTACCCATTTATGATAAAAACTCCCAAAATAGTGGTAACAGGGGAACCATATCTCAACATAATAAGGGCCATATGTGACAAACCTACAACCAACATCATACTCAATGGCAAAAACAACAAGCATTTCCCTTAAGATTGGGAATAAGAAGGGATGTCTGTTCTTACCACTCCTATTCAACATAGTACTAGAAGTCCTAGTCACAGCAATCAGACAAGAAGAAGAAATGAAGGCATCCAAACTGGAAAAGAAGTTAAACAGTTATTATTTGGAGTTAACAAAATAATGTATATAGAGAACCCTAAAGAATCCACCAAAAAATCACTAGAACTTATAAGTGAATTCAGGAGAGTAGCAGGATACAGAATATTAGAAATCAGTTGTATTTTTAAACACTTATAATGAACTTTTAGAAAGAGAAACTAAGAAAACTACCTTATTTACAATTGCTTCAAAAAGAATAAAATAGCTAGGCCCTGGCTGGTTGGCTTAGTGGATAGAGCATCATCCTAGTATATAAACATCCTGGGTTCAATTCCCGGTCAGAGCACACAAGAGAAGTGACCACCTGCTTTTCTACCTCTCCATCTCCTCCTCCTTTCCCTTTACTCCTCCTGCAGCCAGTGGCTCAATTTGTTTGAGTGTCTGCCTTGGGGACTGAGGATAGCTCAGTTTGTCTAAGTGCGTCAGCCTCAGGCACTAAAAAGAGCTCAGTTGATTCAAGCATTGGTCCCAGATAGGAGTTCCTGAATGGATCCCGGTCGGGGCACATGTGAGAATATGTCTCACTATCTTCCCTCCTCTTGCTAAAAATAAATAAAATAAAATAAAATAAAAAATAAAATAAAATACCTAGTAATAGGCTTGCAATCGGAAAATTATAAGACACTAAAGAAATTTGAGAAGATACAAATAAGTGGGAGCATATACCGCATTTATGGATAGAAAGAATTAACAGCATTAAAATGTCCACAGACTACCTAAAGCAATCTACAAATTCAATGCAATTCTTATTAAGATATCAATGACATATTTCATAAACCTAGAATAAACATTTCAACAATTTATGTGGAACCACAAAGACCCCGAATAGCTATAGCAATCTTGAGAAAGTACAAAGTTGGAGGAATCATGCTACCTGATATCAAACTATACTACAAGGCCATTATAAGAGAGCAGCGTGGTACTGGCATAAAAAGGAACATACAGATCAATGAAACAGACCAGAGAACACAGAAATAAAAGCACACCTTTATGGCTAATAGTTTACAAAGGAGGCAAAAACATACAATGGTGTAAAGATAATCTATTAAATAAATGGTGTTTGGAAACTGGACAGATGCATACAAAAATGAAACTAGACCACCTTCTTACACCATACATAAGAGTAAATTCAAAATGGAGAAAAGACTTAAATGTTAGACTCAAAACCATAAAAATATTAAAAAAGAAACATAGGCAGTAAAATCTTGTCCATTTCTCATAGCAGTATTTTCTAGTATATCACATCAGGCAAGGGAGACAAAGAAAAATAAGCAATTGGGGCTATATCAAACTAAAATGGTTTGCATAGCAAGGAAACCATCAATGAAATAAAAAGACAACCCTCTGTTTGGAAGAATATATTTGCCAATGATACATTGGTAAGGGGTTAGTATCCAAAATTTATAAAGAACTTATAAAACTCAACACCCCAAAGGCACAATGAAATTAAAAAATGGACAAAGGACCTGAATAAACACTTCTCCAAATAGGACATAAAGATGACCAATAGACATATTTTAAAAAATGCTCAATGTCACTAATCATCAGAGAAATGCAAATTAAAACCACAATGAGATACCATCTCACACCTGTCAGAATGGCTATCATCAATAAATCAAGAAACAAGTGTTGGTGAGGATGTGGAGAAAAGGGAACCCTCGTGCATTGTTAGTGGAAGTGCATATTGGTACAGCCACTGTGGAAGTCAGTACAGAGTTATCTCAAAAAATTTAAAATAAAACTTCCTTATGTTCCAGTGATCCCACTTGAAATATATTTGAAGAAACCCAAAACATACTAATTCAAAACAATATATGCACCCTTATGTTCACTGCAGCATTTACAATAGCCAAGATTTAGAAGCAGCCCAAGTGTCCATCAGTAAATGAGTGGATAAAAAAGCTTTGGTACATTTATATAATGAACTAGACAAGTACCTTATAATTTCACTTATATGTGGAACCTAATGAACAAAATGAACTAACAAGCAAAATAGAGAGATACTCAAAGAGAGCAGTCTGACAATTATCCAGGGTGGAGGTTGGGGTAAGTAAGATGGAAGAATTGAGTAATAAAAGGGGGAAAAACCTCATGGAAACAAACAACAGTGTGGTGATTTTAGGGGTAGAGAGGGGTGGAAGGAGTTGGGGGGGGTACAGAGAGCATAAATGGTGATGGATGGAAACTGACTTGGAGTGATAAACACATAATCCAGTGTACAGATGATATGTTGCAGAATTGGGCACCTGAAGCCTGTACAATTTTGTAAACCAATGTCACCCCAATAAATTAAATAGATAGGGAATAAAACCGACAGTACATTTACACAAAGGAATACTAGTCTGCTGGAAACAAGAAAGAAATCTTTCCTTTATAACAGCATGGACTGACCTGGAGAGCATGCTGCTAAGTGAAATAAGTCAGTCAGAAAAAGACAAGTACCATAAGATTTCACCTATATGTGGAATCTAACAAACAAATTAACTAGCAAACAAAATAAAAAACAAAGTCAGATACAGAGAACAGACTAATAGCTGTCAGAAGGAAGGGCATTGGGGGGGGGGGCTGGGTGAAAAAGATGAAGAGATTAAGCAAAACAAAAAATAATCCTCATAGAGACAACAGTATAGTGATTACCCGAAGGAAAGGGGTGTGGGGGTTGAAGTAGGTAAAGGGGGGTAAATGGTGATGGAAAGAAACTTAACTTGGTGTTGTGAACACACAACACAATATACAGGTGATGTTATAGAACTGTACACTGGAAACCTATATATTTTATTAACCGATGTCACACTAATGAATTAATAAAAAAGTAAAAAATAAATAAAAATAAACAGACAACATGGATGGACTTTAGATTATTATGCTAAGTGAAATACTGTATTTCTCCATGTGTAAGACACACCTTAATTTTGGGGCCCAAAATTTAAAGATAAAATGTATTACATAAAGTTATTAAACTCAAGTTTTATTCATCATAAAACTCATACAACTCCTCATCTGTAAAAAAGTGGGAAATGTGGGTAAAATTCTACAACCACTGTATAAGACACATCCAGTTTTTATACCCCAAATTTTTTGAAAAAAGGTGCATCTTCAGTGCATCAGGGTTCCCCTTTCTCCACATCCTCGCCAGCACCTATAATGTGTTGTTTGTTAATGAGCGCCATTCTGACTGGTGTGAGGTGGTATCTCATTGTGGTTTTAATTTGCATTTCTCTAATGATTAGTGATGTTGAGCATTTTTTCATATGCCTATTGGCCAACTGTAGGTCCTCTTTGGAGAAGTGTCTATTCATTTCTTGTGCCCATTTTTTGATTGGATTATTTGTCTTCCTGGTGTTGAGTTTTACAAGTTCATTATACATTTTGGTTATTAACCCTTTATCAGATGTGTTGTCGAATATGTTCTCCCATTGTGTGGTTTGTCTTTTTATTCTGTTCATATTGTCTTTAGCTGTGCAAAAGCTTTTTAGTTTGATATAGTCCCATTTGTTTATCCTGTCTTTTATTTCATTTGCCTGTGGAGATAAATCATCAAATATATTGCTTCGATAGATGTCGGTGGACGAGTGGATTAAAAAGCTTTAGTACATATATACAATGGAATACTATGGTGCCATGAAAAAGAAAATATTACCTTTTGCAACAATATGGAGGGGTCTGGAAACTATTATGTTGAGTGAAATAAGCCAGGCAGAAAAAGAAAAATATTATATGACCTCACTCATTTGAGGAATCCAAGGAACATTGAGAACTGAGGAAAGGAATTGAGACAGAGGAGGGATCAAAGGGACCAGAGAAAAAGAGGACAGAGGGAAAGGGGATGATAGGATGGGATAAACCTGAAGGGAAGGGGGGAGGGCGCTGTAGGGAAGGAGGTAAGGGAGATGTTGAGGGAAATATGGGGGGGGATGCAGTCGGGGTCACCCTAGAATCTATGTTAAAAACAATTAAATAAATTAAAAAGAAAAAATACAAAAAAAAGGTGCATCTTATATATGGGGGAATATGGTAAGTCAGTCAGAGACACGAGTACCATATGATTTCAGTTACATGCAGAATCTCCTGAAGAAATTAAACTGATGAACAAAATAGAAAAGAAGACATGGATACATGGAACAGACTGACAGCTGTCAGAGGGGAGGGCATTTGGGGGACTGGATGATAAAAGGTAAAGGGATTAAGCAAAAACAATATATATGTAGACAATCAGTGTGGTAATAGCCAGAATGAAAGGGTGGGGGGTAGGTGGAGGTGGGCAAAGGGGGTGAAAAGGGAGATGAAGACTTTGCTTGGGGCAATGGACACATGATGCAGTGTGTATCTGATGTTTTATTGAGTTGCACACCTGAATCTGTGCCTCAATATATTTAATTTAAAAAATTAAATATAAGAAAACAATAAACCGGCCCTGGCCAGTTGGCTCAGTGGTAGAGTGTCAGCCTGGCATGTGGAAGTCCCAGCTTCGATTCCTGGGCACACAGGAGAAGAGCCTATCCGCTTCTCCACCCTTCCCCCTCTCCTTTCTCTCTATCTCTCTCTTCCCCTCCCGTAGCCAAGGCTCCATTGGAGCAAAGTTGTCCCCGTGACAGAGGATGGCTCCATGGCCTCTGCCTCAGGTGCTAGAATGGTTCTGATTCCAATGAAGCAATGGCCCAGATGGGCAGAGCATCACCCCCTAGTGGGCATGCGAGATGGATCCCGGTTGGACACATGCAGAAGACTGTTTCTCTGCCTCCCCGCTTCTCACTTCAGAAAAATAAAAAAAAATAAAAATTAAGAAAAATAAAAGACTACACAAAAATTTATAATGACTGTCCATATATAATGAACAATATAATGACTATTTTATTATAAATAGCCAAAAGATGCTAACAACCTAAATGTTCATAAACTGATGAATGGATAACAAATTGTGGTATATCCATACAGTGGAATATTATTAAGCAGCAAAAAGGAATAAAAGTACTGATACGTGTTACATGAGTTAACCTTGGAAACATTATGCTAAGTGAGAGAAGTCAGCCATAAGACTACATATTGTATAATTCAGAATAGGAAAACTTGTAGGGACAGGAAGTAAATTTGGGTACATCTAGGGCTGGTGGAAGTGGGCTATAGAAAGTAATGAGGCATAATTGCAAACAGGGCTGGGCTTCTTTTTGGGGTGATGAAAATGTTATGAAATTATATAGTAGTGATAGTTGTACAACCTTGTGATTATACTAAAAATCACTTAATTGTATATTTTAAGCCTGACAACTTTATGACATATAAATGAGAGTTCAATAAAGCATTAAGAAAGTAAACAGCCTTCATATGTAGATGAGATGGAAGTGAAATTCCATTTACAGTAACAACAAAAATACTTAGAATTTACAAAGAATGTACAAAATGTATAAGGAAACTTAACTCTCTTGAACAATACAACAGATTTTGATTGCCCACTTTCCTGGTTCTCTCTGATACTTCTGTATGTGTGCCTATAAATATATAAAACTTCCATTTTGACTCTAAACAAAGTCTGGAGAATATATAATTGTTTTCAAGGTGAAAAATGAAATAAAATAAACAATATTTGAAAACACAAAGAAATGAAAACCCGAAATATTCCTGATAATATGTTTTTACTACTTTCTAATGGACATGTTTTTTATGAAAAGAATTATTATTCGAAATGCAAACTCTTCCTTGATTAGTGTATACAATATTATAAATTTTTTTTGTTTAGATAATTCAATTTAACAGGGTGACATTGGCCAAGTAGAGTACACCAATTTTGGATAAATATCTCCATATAAATATAATTTATTTTGCTAGTACTTATTGTCATACTTTTAGTTTTCTTAAGAAAACCAATCAGGCCCTGACTGGATGGCTCAGTTGGTTGGAGCATAGTCCTGAGATGCAGAAGTGACCGGTTCAATCCTTGGCTGGGGCACATACAGAAACAGATTGATGTTTTTGTCTCCCTCTCTCTCCCTTCCTTTCTCTGAATTCAATAGGTAGGGAGGGAAGGAGAAAGGGAAGGAAGGAAGGAAGGAAGGAAGGAAGGAAGGAAGGAAGGAAGGAAGGAAGGAAGGGAGAGAGGGAGAGAGGGAGGGAGGGAGGGAGGGAGGGAGGGAGGGAGGGAGGGAGGGAAAGAAGGAAGGGAAGGAAGGAATTTAGTTCTACTTGGTAATCTGCAATATAAAAGCTTTCCTTGATACAGAGTGATCTCAACTGACATGTAAATGTCTCATTTTGTGCAGTCTCACTGTTGGAAACCAAGAACAGAGATCCAGGAGGGCTTCCCATGAGCTCAGAAGAGATGACCTTCCAACCTGTGAAGAAAGGTAAAATCTCATTTGTTTAGCTCACTGAGTTGACAGAAATGCCTACTTTATTTTTTATTTCACTGTGTGTTTCAGTGAACACAGTTTCTGTAACCACAATTTAGTAATACCAAATCATAACATGGCACCACATTTTCACTGCAGAATTCCTTTAATTAATGTATGACAGAAAAATCAGTTCCATTGTTAAATCTAATACCTGCTAATTTCATGTAAATTTATGCTTCTTGAGAGAAAACATATGACATTTTATTTTTATATGGTATGCTTTTAAAATAAAAGACCATAATTAAACATACATATTTGGTTTTCAAAAAAGCTTTAAATGTCCATTTTTCTCTTAACTATTAACTTATACTACCATTAATGTATTACTTTTTAAATTTAAGTAAACTCAAATTCTTTCCATAAATGCCAAAATTTAAAATTATCTTTTTTCTGATCTGTAGCATCAATTGATTTGCTTTCACCTACATATTCTATACCTTTTATTGGTTTATGACTGTAATTACAAATACAAAGCAAATATTAGATAAGCATTGTTAAAATAGGTCTTACATTGTTTATTTTTGAGAAAAAAAGGAAGTAGCCTAAAAGGTTAAGTACTTTTTTTCATTCTTTATTTATTTATTTTTTTTTGTATTTTTCCAAAGTTAGAAGCAGGGAGACAGTCAGACTCCCACATGTACCCAACTGGGATCCACCTGGCATGCCCACCAGGGGGCGATGTTCTGCCCATCTGGGGTGTTGCTCCATTGTGGGAGCCATTCTAGCGCCTGAGGCGGAGGCCTTGGAGCGGTCCTCACTGCGCAGGCCAACTTTGCTCCAATGGAGCCTTGACTGCGGGAGGGGAAGAGAGAGAGAGAGATGAAGGAGAGGGGGAAGGGTGGAGAAGCAAATGGGCACTTCTCCTGTGTGCCCTGACCAGGAATCAAACCCAGAACTTACACACACTGGGCCGATTCTCTACCACTGAGCCAACCAGCCAGGGCCTTTTCTTCATTCTTTATCTTATTCTTACCCAGATTTTTCAAAGTTTAGAAAGCACATTAAAATCTTCTACAACTTGTTTTTTAAAAATAGCTTTTATCTAGCCTGACCTGTGGTGGCGCAGTGGATAAAGCATCGACCTGGGAACACTGAGGTCGCCAGTTCAAAACCTGCACTGCTCTGGTCAAGGCACATATGGGAGTTGATGCTTCCAGCTCCTCCCCCCTTTCTCTCTCTCACTATGTGTCTCCTCTCTAAAATGAATAAAAATAATAAAAAGAAATTTAAAAAAATAGCTTTTATGTTATATATTCCAGTATAATGTATTCTGTACCAAAACTTTGAGCCTGTTATACCTAAAATCATAATGCCCACATCTAGTCCTGACTGTACCCATCATGTCAGTGGGACCTTGAGCACTTTACTAGGTAACCACATATGCCTCAGTTTCCTTATGTGTAAAATAGGATAAAAATAGTTTGCTATTGCTAAACCAAAGATGGGTTATTATGAATATTATATAGGAGCCGTAAAACACTGAGAACAGAGCCTGGCAAAAGGCAAGCATTCGATATATGTTAGCCATTCCTAGTTCTCAGTCATATCCAATTATATAAAATGACTCTTAATCCAGTTTAATTTCTTTTGCCTCCATATCTACTTTGATATTAATATTATTCTTATTTGCATTTGCTTCATATATCTTTGCCTGTGTATTTGGCTTTAATTTTTGATAATATTTTGTATGTTTCCCCAAAATAGTATTTTGTTGGATTTTTAGCCCAGTTTGAGTCTCTGTCTCTAAATAGAGAGTTAAAATCCAATTACATTAGGTGAGTTATTCTGATAATTATTGATGTTAATCTTCTAGCATATTCTTTGATAGTCTGCTTATAATACCTAATTATCTACTTAATTTTTTTTTATAGTTTAAAATTTTTTTGCTGTGTGAACTGTACTTTCTCTGCTTTTATGTTCTTTAGTACTAATGGAAATTCTATGCTCCCTTTTTTTTAAAAAAAAATGTACTACTGATTACCTTTAAGTGTTTCAAAGTCTCCTTTTCAATATATATTTATTTAAATATGTATATATAAATATTTAAATTGACAAGACTAAGAAAATATCTTTTGAATTTTCATATTTATGGAATATAATTTAGCATACTTTTTAGTAAGCCTTACCAATTTAAGTATGCTTCCTAAAAAGAATTCAAGATTTTTATGTAGATTAGTTTTTAACTTATATTTTAAACATCTTTTAAAACAATTTCTTTGAAAACTAATTTTTAGCTAACTAGTTAGATAGAAACCTAACTTTTATGTTTTCATACAGAATACTTTCTCATGAAGGAAATTTAAATACCCACAATAAAAACAAAAATCAAATAACATGAAAGTTTTACAATAAAAAGCTAATCTTATTCCAGACCTCGTCCCAATCTCCAGATAACTAACTGCCATCAACAGTTTTTTCTGTGTTCTCAAAGGAATTTTCTGTACATTTGCACACAGTTGTACTGAAATAGGACCCACCTTACACACTGAATCTAATTTTGAAACTAAAATTGAAAATATTCTTTACACATCTAGGATAGTTTTTTCTGCTGACTACTCTCTTTCTATAAACTACTTCCTCTGGTCTTGAGGTTTTCATTTATGTTGCAGTGCTGGGTCAGTTGTAACCTATCTTCAAAACATGATTTCAAGAAAAGGATAGAGAATTTACATTGTGAATCTTTGTATATGTGTTTTTTCTATGTCCTTGATATAATTACATGAAGGACAAGTTATCTACATAGCAAATTCTTGGGTATACATACATCTTAAAACTAAATAGAGTTTGTGGCCTTGTGTCAAAGTAGATAATCTGAGGGACTTCCCAATGCAGGACAACAGATTTTGCATAAATCTAAAAGTTATTGCAGTGCTGGGCTCACAGAAAGTAAGAAAAATGACAAAGTACCTGAAACGCGAAAACAAAAAGTAAGCAAGCTCCTGAGTAGTGGCTGCTAAGCATAGGAAAGAAGGTTTCTCTAAGGGCAAGTGCAGAGCGAGATGAGGGCAAGGTGCTGAAACAGACTCCCACATTAAGCCCTGATCCCTGAAAGGAGCCAAAATGATTCTGGGTCAGTAACACTTTCTTGATCTCAGAAGAAGCAAACACACATCCCATCCGAAGGAAAGAAATTGTCCTCAGTTTTGAATCTCAGTTTGCCAAAGATTACAACCAAATATTACAAAACTAAAAGTAAACTACCCACCACAAGTGAGAATAAGTAGAAACAACAATTAGATTTAGAGCCCAAAAGACTAAAGATATTATATCTGTCCTAAAATATAAAATAAAATAATGGTGTTAAATCTTTAAACCAATTAAAGATGAAATCACAAAATCATGTAAGCAGGATTCAACTGTCAACAATGTCCAGGAAGACTAGGAAGTTGTACTAGTTTTGCAAGATGCTATGATGGGGTAAACGAAGCAAATGGTACATGAAATGTTTTATTTTTTCTTAATTTTTTGAATATTATTTTTTTGAGGCCAGAGGTGCACACTTTTCTTAAGGCCAGAAAACCAAAATCAAGGCACCAGCAGGGCCATGCTCTCCAATGGCTCTAGGGGAGGGTCATTCCTTGCTTATTCTAGCTTCTCTGATAGTTGCCAGCAATCCATGGCATTCTTCATCTTATAGCTTTTTCATGCCAATCACATGACTGCCTTTTCCCTGTGCATTTTTACATTGTTTCCCCTCTTTATGTGTATGTCTATTTGTAAGAACATCAGTCATATTGGATTAGGGCTCATACTAATGACCTCATCATCTTACATCTACAAAGATCCTATTTCCAAATGAGGAAGTATCCTGAGGTGCTAAGGAACGGACCTTCAACTTTGTCTTTTTTAGGGGACACAATTCAACACAATAACACCTTCCTATAAAATAACACTGGATCCAGTTGATTTTATAGATTAGTTCTATAAAACATTTCAGGAATCAATCATTCCAAGATTATACACATCTTATATAACTACCCAAATGTCTAAATGGCCAGTGTAACAGTGATACCAAAACCAGAAGTGGGTAGTACAAGAATGGAAAATTAGAGATGAATCCTTCCCAGGAACTCTGTTCTGGCAACATATAGGTGAAATCTTAAGACATTTAGTGTGGGGTGAAAAAAGCAAGTTGCAGAGACCATTTTTTTTTAATAATTGATTGAGTTTAGAGAGAGGAGAGAAAGAGAGAGAAAGGCAGTGGGGAGGAGCAGGTATGTGCCTTGATGGGGCAAGCCCAGGGTTCTGAACCAGAAACCTTAGTGTTCAGGTTGATGCTTTATCCATTGTGCCACCACCACAAGTCAGGCCAGACGCATTTTTATAAAGTTAAAAAGAAAGTAAAAAATACATTCTTCCGGGATTTATGCATACATAGAAGCTATGGGAAAAAAGGGTAAGGGAAAAAAATATCATTGTTAAACAGACAGAATATAATTAAATGTAAATAAAAATCAGCTAAAACAGAGAAAACCCAAAGGCAAGATTAATGGTTCTCTCAGGGAAGAGGAGTCAGAGCAGTGTGTAAATGTAGCACCAAAGCAAACAGCAGTTGGTCATGACCTGGTCCTTAAGGTAAATGATGAATTTATAAATGCTCATTTTTGTTGTCGCCCTTCATATCCTGCATTTCTATAAGTTATATTCTTTTCTCCTCTTTAAAATTCTCTTAGGTGTTTTTTAAAAAAATACTAGGTAGACAGTGCCCCATTGCTATTTTGAAAGTCAGTGTGGTCAGGGCTGATTTAGGTCTGTCATGTGACTGGAGAGTTTTTGTTCAGGTGACTACAGGATTTCTCTTTACTTCTATAATTTAAAAACTTTTTCAAGATGTGTCCAGATGTAAACAAGTATGTTCTCAGCAGCTCTTCTAGCCATCTGGTTTGCAAGCATTTGGGTGAGAGCCATGAAACCCAGCTAAACAATTTAAAAGTATCAAACTCTTGTTTTTGGTAAAGGCTTAAGCAAACAGGAACAGTTCTTGCCCTTCCTAAAAGGAACTAAGTGCACATTTTCATTCTCGGAGAGAAAAATGATAGGTTTCTAATGATGAAATTCACACTAATTACCAATAACATAGCTTTCTTTTGGTCTCTGCTAAGCCCAACTCCTACTCTGGAAGAGGTCATCACCTGGGCGCAGTCCTTCGACAAGTTAATGCTCACTCCAGCAGGAAGGAACACTTTCCGTGAATTCCTTCGAACAGAATTCAGTGAAGAAAATATGCTTTTCTGGATGGCGTGTGAGGAACTGAAAAAAGAAGCTAATAAAAGCATTATTGAGGAAAAAGCAAGGATAATATATGAAGACTACATTTCGATTCTTTCTCCTAAAGAGGTATGTATCAACCAAAAAGGTTTTTCCCAAGAAGCCATGGATAAAATTAACTCCTTCAATGTTTGGTCACCTGGCACAGTTACAACTAATCAAAAATATAGAAAATGACTCCACCTAATACATAGTACAGTTACCCTTGAAGAACCCTGGTCTTAACTGGGCAGATCCACTTATATGCAGATTTTTCCCAATAAAAACAATAGAGTACTGTAAATATATTTTCTCTTGTCATTTTTAATAATGTTTTCTTTTCCCTCGCTTACTGTATTTTAAGAATATAGTATATATGGCCTGACTGGTGGTGGCACAGTGGATAGAGCTGACCTGGGATGCTGAGGTCCAAGATTCAAAACCCTGAGGTCACCAGCTTGAGCACAGGCTCACCAACTTGAGCACAGGGTCGCCAACTTGAGCATGGGATCGGTGACATTGATCCCAAGGTCACTGGCTTGGCTGTAGTCCCCCAGTCAAGGCATGTATGAAAGCAATCAATGAAAAATTAAAGTGCCATCACTACAAGTTGATGCTTCTCATCTCTCTCTCTCCCTCCCTTCCCCTCCCCTAAAAATAGAGAATGTAGTATATAATACATATAACATACAAAATATGTGTTCATTGTTTTCAGTTAGGCTTCCAGTCATTAATAATCTATTAGTAAAGTTTGGGGGAGTCAAAGGTTATACATGGATTTTCAACTGCATAGGGGTTGGCACTCCTAACATTGGTGGTGTTCAAGGGTCAACTGTATTCAAATCCCTTTCACCATGGTTCCACAAAAGGGCTCTAACTACACCCTGAAATCTGTGAAAATTTTGTACATAGTTCTGAAAAAAGTATCCATAACTTTTTCTCCAGGAGTAATCTATTTTACTATTAATACTGTTTTAAAATAATATACTCTATAAGCATTTCTTTAAGTAAAATTATCCCTTTGTTCTGAGAAAAATCTTTTCTATAGGTATCTTTATTTTTTATGGTAGCGTCACTAACATGGTACTGATGCTTCAAAGGTTTTTGCCAGTGTGTCCTTTTTTAATACCAGAAAAGTTATGAATTAAATTAAGCAACTTTTCATCTCTGAGTTTCTGTTCTTTTTATTCCCAAATCTAGGTTAGGTTGATCTCAAAACTAAGTGCCTTGTGGCTCTAATTATAAAATCATCCACTATTTCCTACTGTGTGCTAAGAATATAAAGTTAATAAAACAGGATCTCTCCTGTCAGGGAATTCACACACACACAGGCAGAGTTAACATGGAGCTCCTGCCAACAACTCAGGGTCCTAATGGGCTGGTGCAGTGAGCCATCAACAGTGGGGGTAAGGGGAGGCAGGAATGAGAGAGATGCACTCAGAGAGGCCTTGGACAGACTGAGGATAATAAAAAGGAAATTACAAGAAACACAACAGAGGAAATCCCAGATGATAGGATTAGATGGGCCAAAGATAAAAATATTGTCATATCACAGTGAAAATTGTCAAGAGTTTGGTATGGCTGAAAGGTGACACATTTACTAAACATTGAGGGTCATTGGCAGGCAGCCAGAAGAGAGTAAGACAAGTGGATGGTCCAAGAGCATCATGAAATTGGGAGGCAAGCTGAGTTTTTCTGCTTTCTATCTGGGAAGCCCTTGGGTTTTAGACTGGTAATATCATCAAGTTTGGAGTTTTGAAAGACCAATAGGACTACAGAATGGATTAGAAGAGCAGTGGCAGGAGATAGAAGACCAATTGAGTAGTCTAAATGAATGTGATGAGAGCCTGACTAGGCCAGCTGAAGTGAAAATAGAGAAAAAGGGTTTGATTTAAGGGAAATTCCGGAGTCTCGAATGACTCCTGCATCTATGGTTTGGGCAGACCACATGGTGAGGTAGTTTGTTGAAACTAGGCAGACAGGATGTGGAGTATGCTTGAGATAAAGATAGTCAAGCTCATTTTTGCCTACTTATGTTTGTTTACACTTTGAAGTCAGAGATATTCAATTGACAACTGTATGAATATGGAGTTTAAAAAGTTATGTCCATTTTGAATTAACCAAAGCAATATAATTTTTGGCCTTTAAGGCTTCTGCATGTTTTCATTTTGTTATAATTTCCCTTTTTATTTTAAAGTAAGATTTTTCATCACCGTCCTTTAAAGCACTATGCAGACAAAAATTTACAGTATACAAAATTTCTAGCAACCGTATAAAGCAAGAATGATACAAAAAGATGACCCTTTCCTCCCATCTATTATTTGAAATGTAAAAGCTTAAAAATTTTAGTAGCATAGACTTTGGGGTCAGGTTCACTTGGGTTTGAACCCCAGTTTTGTCATTTAATAGCTTGGAACTTGGAAACTCTGGACTTGATACTAAAAGCAGGGCAGAAGCGGAGTGTCAGACAGGGTGTGCACTTTAGAAAGGTCCCTTTGGCTGAACCCATGGAGTGTTTTGGGGAGGCACTAGACAGACAGCAGACCAGATACGAGGCTGGACAACAGATCCAGCAGTAAATGGTGAGAGAGCCTCCACAGGGGCATGGCAGAGAGGAGGGGAGGGGACAGACTCAATAGGTGTTAAAGGAGCAGGGCCATCAAGACTTTGGGACTGAATATAGAGCCAGAGAAAAAAGGAAGAATGAAGAGGACTCAGAAGTGGGTGGGATTAATAGTTCCATTTCTTCACAGGCTAAACAAGAAAAAGATTTGGAGATGCTGGGAATCTGTTTTGAATGTATTAGGTCTGAATTACCTAGAAGATAATTCAGATACATCCGGAAAGACAGGTCATTGAAGTCAGTATTTCATGATTTAGCTAACCATATGTTGAGTTTTATATTAAACAAATGTGCATTACCTAACATTAGAACCAGCATGGCCCTGTGCAGAGATGGTCTGGCTAAGATTCTTCGCACAGAAGAGAAAGGTGTGAGTTCCTATTTGTCGCTTTGGCTTGTACTTGTTTATCTGCTGTTTTATGGGAAAGTAGCTTTATGAACCCAGTAGCTTGCTCGACACTGTGAGACAGCTTTGTCTAGGATGAGCTAGCATCAGCACAAGGAGAGCCAACATCCCTTAAGGACTGAATAAATTCCAAGCACTTTAAATAATTTCTCCTTAAATCCTCATCAACTCTCATCATCATCCCCACCTTTTGGAATTCATTAGAGTATGGCCCTCGAACCAGCAGTTCTGGGATTTAAATACAGGCTCCGCCTGACCAGGCGGTGGCGCAGTGGATAGAGCGTCGAACTGGGATGTGGAAGACCCAGGTTCGAGACCCCGAGCTCGCCAGCTTGAGCGTGGGCCCATCTGGCTTGAGCAAAAGCTCGCCAGCTTGGACCTAAGGTCGCTGGCTCCAGCAAGGGTTGCTCGGTCTGCTGAAGGCCCGCGGTCAAGGCACATATGAGAAAGCAATCAATGAACAACTAAGGTGTTGCGAGAGCAACGAAAAACTAATGATTGATGCTTCTCACCTCTCTCCGTTTCTGTCTGTCTGCCCCTATCTATCCCTCTCTCTCTCTGTCCCTGTAAAAAATAAATAAATAAATACAGGCTCCAAAATTTTAACCCTTTATGGTGCTTCTGACTCAATTTCTACTTCACCAGCCAGCCTAGCACTCATTCCCAGAAATCTGCTATTGTGCTCTAGCAGCTATAGCCTGGCATATCCAGACTTTAGCCCTAATGCTATTAGGAAATTAGCAAGAAGTAAGTCTGTACACCCTACTTTTCTTCAAACCACATTGTACAATCACTTTAAACAAGCAAAACAAGTTGTGGTTTTCTAAAGCAGTATGACTCCTACCAGCAAGAGAACTAGAACTTGGTGAGAAATACACATTATCAGCCCCTCCGCAGATCTAATGAGTCAGAGACTCTTCAGGTGGGACCCAAACTATTTAATAAGCCCTCCAGGGGCTTTTGATGCCACTGAAGTTTCAGAACCCCTGTTCTTTTGTGTTCATTTTCTCTTTCAGCAGATTAGATTTTTGGATCACCTTGGTAGGTTTGGGATTTTTAATAACCAGAAGTTTCCAAAAACCAGAAGTTTGGGATGGATTTCCAAGGAGAAAGTTATCTAATCTAACCCTTACTTGTTTCTATTGACAGGTCAGCTTAGACTCCCGAGTAAGAGAAGTCATCAATAGGAATATGGTGGAGCCATCCCAACACATATTCGATGACGCACAACTTCAGATTTACACCTTAATGCACAGAGACTCCTACCCCCGATTCATGAATTCCGCTGTCTATAAAGATTTGCTCCAGTCTTTATCAGAGAAATCAGTTGAAGCATAGAATATTATCAAATATATTTATTATGAATAAAATAATAAAAACTCATGGACTATGTCTAGTACAGGGAATTTAGAGGTAGCAGTGTCTTCTGCTGAAGTAATACTCAGGCTATTCTAACAACAGACGCTTCCTTCCACAGAAGGCTATATATTCACAATAAAAATTGCAGCCACCTTTAGTGATACTTAAAAAGAAATGGGTCTTAGAAACATAGTATATTTGCATTTACAATAACAACGCAAGTTGTGGATGGCAAAGGATACATTAAGTAACTAGAAGACCCCATTGGAACCATGGACACCCACTGGAACACACAGGACTGTTTTTGTTCTGCATGAGCTCAGTACCTGATTACTCCCCTCCAAAGAAAATACATTCAGGTATTTATCAGCTACTCCTTCCATCAAGCTCAGTTTTGGATATCAGTACCATTACAGGACCCAAATTACCAATTCATAAAGAGGTGACCACTTCTCATAAAAAATAGGGTCCAACTTAATCTTAGAATATATGTATGTAGGTGTGTGTGTGTGTGTGTGTGTGTGTGTGTGTAACTATTCATGGTTAAAGTAAAGCACTGTGCTTTGAAGTGTGTCAGTCTCAAATATTTGGTAAGAAGTAGTGCTTAAAAAGTTCTTTTGTTAAAAATTTATCAAAATCTGTCAACCTAAATAACAAATTTTTAAGTTTACAACTTAATCATGTTCATAACAAAACTTTCTAATTAGCATAGTTCCATTATTTTATTATTGAAAGAAATATGGACGTTTTCACTCTAACAATAAAGCACATGAGTTTTACCTCAATCTTTAGTTTTCTTCACATGTAAATATTTAGGAAATACAAGATTAAGTTAGTAGGGATACATGCAAGCTATCTTTTAGCTCCCACATGAGGATTTTGTTTTCAGATCCCACTATCTTTATGATAAGCAAATGAAGTAATTTCATGGCTTACTGGTAAAAACACTAATTTGTAGACCTAAACATCCTGAAGAAGCCCATCACTACAATGAATGGAAAACACTCAAAAATGTGGTGACCATGAAAGATACCCAAATCTGGAATGGTTTGAGTAAGGTTAGAAATTAATTTATGCCTGACCAGATGGTGGTGCAATGGATAGTGTCAGACTGGGATGTGAAGGACCCAGGTTCGAGACCCCGAGGTCTCCAGCTTGAGCACAGGCTCATCTGGCTGAGCAAAAAGCTCACCAGCTTGGACCCAAGGTCGCTGGCTCCAGCAAGGGGTTACTCGGTCTGCTGAAGATCCACGGTCAAGGCACACATGAGAAAGCTATCAATGAACAACTAAGATGTCACAATGAAAAACTGATGATTGATGCTTCTCATCTCTCTCCATTCCTGTCTGTCTATCCCTATCTGTCCCTGTAAAAAGAAATAATAATTAATTTAGAAGAGGCCCACAGAATACTTCAGGGATGCTCCCTTCTTGGTCATCTCCCACACCTGGCTCTTTAATTCCTGCCTTACTCTCTTCACACCCCAAACCTAAGCCCCTTGTTATTCTCAGTAAACCATAAACCAGGGGTCCCCCAACTGTGGGCCCCTGAGGCCATTTATCCGGCCCCTGCCGCTCTTCCGGAAGGAGCACCTCTTTCATTGGTGGTCAGTGTATG
Organism: Rhynchonycteris naso; assembly: GCA_037038555.1. NCBI lineage: Eukaryota > Metazoa > Chordata > Mammalia > Chiroptera > Emballonuridae > Rhynchonycteris > Rhynchonycteris naso. Next base: position 238,279,314 of record CM072998.1, on the reverse strand, counting down.
GAATACTGTATATGGCGGCCCTCCAACGGTCTGAGGGACAGTGAACTGGCCCCCTGTGTAAAAAGTTTGGGGACCCCTGCCATAAACCATCTTACTGCCTACTCTACTATGACAACTGTGTTCCTAGCCCCCTCCCAACTTCCTTGTATAACAACATAGGGTGGTTAACTCGTGAATCAGCATAAAATTTCTGTTCTAGCAGCTATAGCCTTAAAGGTTCACTTGGGTTTGAACCTCAGTTTTGTCATTTAATAGCCTGGAACTTGGAAGCTCTGGACCTGATACTAAAAGCAGGGCAGAACAGTGCAAAGGGCTGAAGCGGAGTGTCAGACAGGGTTTGCACTTGAGAAAAGTCCTTTTGGCTGAACCAAAGCATAAAATTTCTGGCAGACTGGCAGCAGTCTGAGGACTGGCAGTTGAAAACCACTGGCCTACTCCATACCTGTATGGCCTATTGCTCCTTGGCTACAAACCTGTAAAGGATGTAAATGTACTGAATACTATAGGTACTTGTAATACAAAGTAAGTATTTGTGTATCTAAATATATATAAAATAGAAAAGATACAGTAAAAATATAGTATAAAAGATAAAAAATGGTGCTGCTATCTAGAGCACTTACCATGAATGAAGCTAGCAGGACTGGAAGGTGCTCTGGGTGAGTCAGTAAGAGCAGTGAGAAAATGTAAAGGCCTAGGACACTACTATACACTACTGTAAACACACTCAGAATTTATAAAACAACATGAGATCAAGTCAAATGCAAAATAAAATGATGCAGTCAAAAGACACAGTAAACACAAGATGTGTGAGGCTCTGTTGGTAAAACAGCATACAGTTCCACAGCAAAATTTTTTTCATAAGTATAAACAGAACACTCTAAAATGACAATAAAAGTATAGTAAATATATAAACCAGTAACATATTCATTTATTATCACTGTCAAGTGTTAGGTACTATACTTTTATACAACTGGCAGCACATTAGGTTTGTTTAAACTAGCACCACAATAAATGTGTGAGTAATGCATTGTGCTAAGTGGCTACACCATGACTAGGCAATAGGAATTTTTCGGCTTCATTATAATCTTATGGGACAATCATCGTATATGTGGCCCCTTGTTGACTGAAATGTTGTTACAAAGCACATGACTCTATCTAGCTTAGAGCATCAGTCAATAAATGTAGAAGTGAACAGAGTTTTAACATGAAACCTCCAATAGCTATAAAATAAAAATTCCATTTCAAATTTGTTTTACAATGTGTCACATCTCAGAAAGATATCATCACATATCGCATGACTACAGAACTCACTGTTACTATGGACCAATTCAGTAGATAAATCTCTAGTGCAGGGGTGCTCAATACATCGATCGCGATCTACTGGTCGATCGCAATCTACTGGTCGATTGCAAAGGAAGTGTGGATAGATCGCATGACGTTTGAAGTGTGGGTAGCCAATCTGACGTCTGAACTTTAGACACCCTACGCATGCGCGTTAAACCACGCTAACTTCTTCAGGTGCATTGCTGCGTAGTTAGCCTTCAATTTATTTAAACTAAATACAACAAAGGGTATAAAAATGAGTGCGTAGCTGGTCCGAGTAAGAAGCCTAAAACCTACCACTTTCGTACAGAATGTAAGGGGATTTTTTTCACTATGTCATATTCTAAGTGCGTTTGCCTCATCTGTCTGTGTGCCATTGCTATTCCAAAGGAGGGAAATGTGGAGCAGCTTTTTCGGACTGTTCATAAAAACTATGACATTGACTTTCCTCCGAAAAGAGAGCTGAGAAGGAGAAAGGTGAAAAAAGAATATACAATATTAAATAGTAATAATAGTAACTTAAATAATGATAATATAGAAGAAATAAATTTATGTTTTGCATTTTTATTTTAGGTAGATCATTTTGACTTGGTCATCTTATAAGTAGCTCGCAAGCTGAAAAAGTGTGGGCACCCCTGCTCTAGTGCCATCTGTGTATATGAATAAACCCTAAAGTCACTCCCAAAGTATCCTACGAATTTAATACAATGCCAAGGTTTTTGTAAAATTTAAAAATAAAATTTGACAAGCTAATTTTGTTAGCATGGACAGCTGTTCCCTTGGGAAAAATGTATATATAAACAATTATATATTCCAAATGGTTTAAAGATCTAAAAGCCTTTTTAAAAATATTATAAGAATACTGGAAGCAAATGTACACAGCAAATGTACACCTCAGAGTAAGAGGTCATCCTAAGCCAAGCATAAAATTCAGAAATCATAAAAGAAAATACTAATAAGTAGAATATTTAAAAATTTTTAATTCTGTATAAGACACAATAAAAATACTTAAAACACAAATATCAAATAAAAAGGATAAAGATTACTATACAGAATATATTAGGAATGCCTATAAATTATTAAGACAACGCTATCAACAAAAAAAGAAAGACAATAATTAAAAAACAAGATGAGCATAATAAATACAAAAAGATGAACATAAACAATAAGATGATAGTGGTTACTATTTCCCCCTAGATTTGAAAAAATCAAAAGGATTGATAATATTCAATATTAGTGAGTAAAATCAGAAGAATGGCACATGAGAGATCGCTTGGTCTCTCCCTTTGAAGTTTCAACAATTTGAAGAGCCATATCTCACGGAAGGATTCCCTGCTCAGTGCACATGCACACCTAAGAGATCTGAACAATGAAATACAGTGGTACCTTGAGATACAAATTTAATTCGTTCTGCAATCAAGCTCGTAAGTCAGTTAACTCATATATCAAACTGCCGATACTGGACCTGTGCACCAACGCGCCAACTAGCGGCAGCTTCCCAAATCACGACTCGTATCTCGGAATTTTGCTTGGATCTCGAACAAAATGTATGGACCTAGTCACAGCTTGTATCTTAAAAAATTCATGTTGGTCTATTCGTATATCAAGGTACCACTCTATCTAAAAGTTGGCAAGTGGCAGCAAGAGGGGGAGTTGAGAGAGAGAAGGACTAAAGACAGCTATGATGCAGCCCAGCAATTGGGAGCTCACAGTGGCCTCATCCCAGAGAGGGGAAGAATCTAGTTGGGGTTGGTGCTCCCTTCAGGAAGGAGGAGCAAAGAGATTTGGTGGCCATTCCTACAGGAGCAAGTAGTATGAGCTGCAGCTGAGCCCAGAGACCTAGGAAGGTGGATGGCCAGTAGCGGCGTCCACCACCATAGCCGCCTGGCCAATGCAGGTTTGCATTTAATCCAGACAGACAATAAAGAAACAGCAGAGCCAAAAACTGGTGGGCCATTTTCCTTTATTCTAGATTCGTACTGGACAAAAAGTAAAAAAACCAACACACAGGTACCAAAACCCATTCCTTCCGTTTTTTTCCTAGAATCAAAGGCTCCCACCTCTGTTCGCCTCCATTTTGGCTGCCTCCTCTCCTCCATGTGGCCTCTCTCCCCTGGAACAATGTGGTCTCCCCAAAATGGCCTCCTAGCTCCTTTTAAAACTTTTTGGGGCAGGAGCCTCCCCTAGCACACATTAGCATAACCAAGCCCCTTCCCAAGCATGAAAGGCAATTAGCTGTATCATGTGAGAGCATCACCACATGAGAACAGCGGCCATCTTTAATAATAAGAGCATAAAATAACTTATCTGCCCAACAGAAGGACACAGCATGGGGGTGTGGCCACAGTTGTGGGTGATCTTCACTCCAGGCAGAGAAACAAAGCCAGAGCCCTGCTGCCCTGTAGCCTCCTAGAACTCACTTTCCTTTGCTCTTGGTGTCAGGTTGCAAAGCACATTAGCTGCAAACCCAAGCACTGATACTACAGAACCTTTTTTTTTTTCTGAGCAAAGAGTATATACTCTGTACCAGTCCTGGGTTCAGGGTGCCAGGGAGACCCTGCAAAGATCCAAGGTCACCATTACCAGGAGGGAAAATGTTGGGCAGATAAAATATATTATGCTCACTTTGTTAAAGATGGCGTTGCCCACATAAAAGCCCATCGCCCAGGTGATAAATATTAGTTGACCTTCTTGCTTGGTATGGACGTGATTATATTAATGTGTGTTGGGGACGGGATGTGGGCAGGCAGGATCCTTGTAGACTGGGGCTTGGTTTTAGGACTAAGCTTCCCACCCTATTTGATGTGGGGTGGTGCACTCTCATGAGGAATCCCATTATGCCTTAGATAAGTGACTTTGTATCAGAGACTTCCTTGTTTATATATTGAAGGTTTTGATTTCTACACTATAAAGTGGGGCAGACTGGGAGCTTGCCCTTTCTCGGTTCCTAAGATTAGCATTAGAGAGGAGAGCAAAGAAAGGCCACATGAAGGAGGCTAGGAGAAGCAGCCAAGATGGTGGAGTGCTGAGGGAGAAGTCAGTTTGTGCAGAGTTTATGCAGGAAAAAGGAGATGGCGAACAGAGGTAAGTCTGGTGAGCTAGAAACCTTTGATTCTAGGAAACTCAGATAAGTCAGTAGCTTTGTGAGTCCAGTGTGTGTTTTTACTTGCCTGCCGGGTATAAGCTAGGATTAAAGATGATGGCCCACCAGTTCTTGGCTCCACTGTTTCATTACCATCTGTCCGAATCCAATTCAAACCTGCACGTGCCAGGCGGCTGTGATGGTGGCCATGGCTACTGGCTTTACAGTAAAACAACAAAGAAGTTAGCTGGCTCCCCCAGACCACCCTACAACCAACCACACATCGCAGCTACACTGACAGAAGTGTCTGGCTTCAGGAGTTAGCACTGCGATTTCACAGAACTAAAAAACTTGTGATTCAGCACCACCTACTGGAAAATAAAAAATCCTATACTTATTAACCTACAGAAGTGCGACTTACAAATAGATGCCTAGACAGAGAAGGAATCCTTAAGTAACAAGAATAACCAAGGTAGCAGCTCAGGAAAAAAATGAAACTCCAGAAAACAAACTTACAGACATGGGTATATGTGATATAAATGCCAAAGAATTTAAAATTGCAGTTCTGAAAATACTCAATGAGAAGCCACAAAATACAGACAGGCAATTTAATGTGCTCAGAAACAAATCAATGAACAAATGAGTACTTTGCCAAAGAGATTAAAGCATTAAAAATATTCTGGAGATAAAGAACACTATTACAAAGATCAAGAATGAACTAGTAAGCATAGGAAATAGAGCGAAAGGATTAGTGATACCAAAGACAGAAATCTAGAATTGATGTAAAGAAGAGAGACACTTGAGCAGAAAAAATAAATAAAAGAACTCTACGAGAACAATCTGACTCCATCAGAAAGAGCAATATTAGAATAACAGGCATAACAGAAGAAGAGAGGAAGAAGGGAATAGAGAGTCTATTCATACAAATAATTGATGAGAACTTCTGAAACCTATGGAAAGAGCTAGACCCTTCAATCAAAGAAGCCAATAGAATACCTAGTTACCTCAATCCAAAGATGCCTTCTCCAAGACACATTGTATTAAAACTGTCAAAAATTTATCACAAAGTCTCAAGGCATCCAGGGAAAAGAAGAAAGTAACCTATAAAAATAAGCCCATTAGGTTATCATCAGACTGCTCAGAAGAAACTCTATAAGCCAGCAAGAGTGACACCAGATATTCAAAGTACTGAAAAAGAAAAGAGATTACTAGCCAAGAATAATATATCCAGAAAAGTTATTCATTAGGTATAAAAAAGAAATAAACATTTCCAGATATAAAGAAGCTAAGGGAATTTATCAGCAGAATACCCCACTGCAGAAAATACCCAAGGGAGTTATTCTACCTGAAACAAAGAACAAAGGGTCACAAATAACAAGTAAGATCACCAACAAACTTAAAGTATAAACAAAAATTTGTGACAGATAAAAGGGGTGGGGGTAAAGGTCTTAATTTGCAAAGGAGGATGGAAATTAGATGCATTCAAAAGAAAAAGGACTACTGTATATATGAAACTTTCTTTTTAGTAAACCTAATAGAAACTACACACACATATACACAAAACAAAATAGAGACACATAGCTTAAAACAAAACACAGAGTAAAAAATTGTGGAATACCAGCCAACAAAAACAGACAGAAGCACAATGAAAAAGAATAAATGGAGGCACAGTGCTATTAGAAACAAAAGATTAAATGGCTGCCTGACCTGTGGTGGTGCAGTGGATAAAGCATCAACCTGGGAACACTGAGGTCGCCAGTTCAAAACCCTGTACTGGTCTGGTCAAGGCACATATGGGAGTTGATGCTTCCAGCTCCTCCCCCCTTTCTCTCTCTCTCTCTCTCTCACTCTGTGTCTCCTCTCTAAAATGAATAAAATAAAAAGAAATTAAAAAGAAAGGCTAAAAAAAAAAAAGATTAAATGGCTACTGAAAAATCTCATAAATCAATTGCCCTAAATATAAATAAAAGAAACTCACCAATAAAGAGGCACAGAGTGGGAGATTGGATCAAAAAACTAAACCCAACCATATGCTGCCTTCAGGAGACACGTCTCAGCCACAAAGACAAAGTTAGAGATAAAGTGAAAGGGTAGAAAACGATCCTTCAAGCAACTATCTATAGAATAGCCATATTTTTATTTGACAAAACAGACTACAAGGTAACAAAGGTAAACAAGAGACAAAGATGAACACTTTATAATGATAAAGGGGACACTACATCAAAAAGACATAACACTTCTGAATATAGATGCACTCAAGCAGGGAGCAGCAAGATATATAAAGTAATTACTAAGAAAACTAAATGGAGAAAGAGACAAAAACAATCATATTTGGGACTTAATACTGCACTCACAGCTCTAGATAGGTCATCCAAACAGAAAATCATTAAAGAAATATTGGTTTTAAATGAAACATTAGACAAAATGGACACAATCAACATTTATAGAACCTTTCATCCCAGAATATCAGATTATACACTCTTCTCCAGGGCACACGGAACATTCTCAAGGGATAAACTGTATGTTGGGTCACAAAACTAGCACCAACAAATTCAAGAAGACTGAAATTACACCAAGCATATCCTCTGACCACGATGTTTTGAAATTGGAATTCAACTTCAATACAAACAAAAAAGTAAATAAAACTGAAAATATATGGAGATTAAACAACATACTACTAAAAATGACTGGGTCAAAGAAGAAATAAAAGTTCAAAAGATATATAGAGACAAATGAGAATGACAATACAACATATCAAAACTTCTGGGATACAGCAAAAACAGTAATAAGAAGTTTATAACAGTACAGGCCTATCTGAAGAAACAAGAAAAATCCCAATTAAACAACAAAACAAATAGGCAGCCAATCAAATGGGAGATGATATTTGCAGACAACAGCTCTGACAAGGGGCTAATATCCAAAATATATAAATAATATATAACTCAGCACCAAACAAACAATCCAATTAAAAAATGGGTAGAAGACCTGAACAGACACCTCTCCCAAGAAGACATACAGATCACCAACAGATACATGAAACAATGCTCAACTTCACTAGCTATTAGAAAAATGCAAATCAAAACTACAATGAATGCGACCTCACACCTCTGAGAATGGCTATTATTAATATGATCAACAATAACAAGTGTTAGAGATGTTGTGGGAAGAAAGGAAATCTCATTCACTGCTGGTGGGAATGTGAACTGGTACAGCCACTATAAAAAACAGTAAGGAGTTTAGGTACAGAGTTATAATATGAACCAGCAATCCCTCTTCTGGGTAACTACCTGAAAAACTCAAAAACATTTATTTGCAAAGATATACACAGCACTATGTTCACTGCAGCATTATTCATGGTAGGCAAGACATGGAGACAACCAAAATGTCCTTGATAGATGACTGGATAAATATGTGGTACATATACATTATGGAATACTTCTCAGCCATAAGAAAAGATGAAATACTGCCATCTGCCACAACATGAGTGGACCTTGTGAATATTATGCTAATTCAAATTCTTTAATAGCCCTAACTGCAAAGATAGAAATATTTTATGGGTGATAAGCCATACTGTCCAGTTAACCTGCCCAAGTGTTTCCATAATGGGATGACTGAACTTCTTTGAAATATAACTCCCCAGGCAGGTGAGTAACACCTGCTTAATCTCATGGGGGATGAGACTGTGGCCTTGACATTATAACCTATCCACTAAAATGACTGTCCCAGAGGAATATTCTGGAAAAAAGAATAATCAAAATATTAACTATAAGAAAACTAGGAGTTAAAACTATTAGCCTAAGACTCAGAAGTTTAAATTTTAAAAAAAAATCCACTTAAATGTAAAAAGTTTTTAAAAAGTACAGTATGGTGACTATAGTTAATAATACTGCACTGTATATTTGAAAGTTGTTAAGAGTAGGTCTTGAAGGTTCCCATCTCAAGAAAAAACACAAAATTTGGAACTCTGTATGGTGACAGATGTTAACTAAACTTACTGAGGCAATCAATTCACAATATACATGTATATCATATCATAATCTTGTACCCCTAACTTTAATACAATGTTTGTTATGTTAATTATACCTCAATTTAACTACTCAATGGGGAGAAGATTAACAAGCATTTGGTCTATGAACACATTTTGATGAATTTAAAAAGAGGATTAAGACTGCATTTAAGGGGGGAAGGGGAGATAGACAAAGTGAAATAATCCCGAGAAGTCAGCCTGATACTGACATATGACTTTATTGCACATTCCAGATCACTTATACTTCTGCAATTAACTGGAAACCTTAGTATTGCTCTCATAGGTTTTACTGTTCTGACATCAGTATACTTTTTTAAAATCATTATACATTTAAATCAAGTACTCATCCAAAAGAATTTAGGGTTTAAGATATATTTTCAGTTGGCTGTTACAGAAATCTACCTTAAACTCGCTAAACACAATAGAAATGTGTTGGCTTCCATTTACACATCCAGGATAGTTCTAGCCTTCTGCAAGGCTGGATCCAGTCATTTGATGTTATCAAAAACTTCTCATCTCAGCTTCCCTAGGCTTCAACACAGAATGTCTCTGCACTGTAAGCAAAATGGTACAGGGAGCCCCATGCAGCTCCTGCCGGCTAAGCTATTCCAGAAGTATATTCTATAGTTCTTATAATCCCAGGGGAGGAGCACATGGTGGAGTGGGATAATGTAAACGACGGACCAACTAGTTATATGAAAGTAAGAAGGTGTGCCCAGATAAACCAGAAAACGTGTGGGAACTAGTGTCCAGAAGACAAAAGGTGCCACTCCAGACCAGTGCTCTCACATTGCTTTTTGCCTTTTAAATTTTAAAAGAACAAATATATTTTCAAATGGATTACAAAAATATCTTGCCTACATAATGTAAACCACATTTAAGGGTAATAAAACAACAACAACAAAAAATCCTTTTATTTCAAAACAGCTCAGTCATCCCATTATAAAAACACTTGACTGTATAGTGTGTTGTATCTATCTTTGAAGTTATGGCTATTAAAGAAAAAAATAATAATTAATTGTCTTTGTATAGCACCTGGGGAGAGGAACCAGAAGGAGGTATGCCATGAAATAGTCATTAATGCTCTCATTTTCCATCCACCAGATAGATAAACAAGTACAAGAGTATACTGGTCTATCTGAAAAAATACTTATTAATAAAACTCTTGAGATTCCAAGATGGCAATGGAGTAGGCAGACATTGCACCTGCCACCTCCCAGAATTTAAGAACAATCATCTTGAAAAACCAACTTTGGACTAAACGAAGAGGAGTCTATAACCAAGGATTACAGAAGCCACACTAAGACTGGAAGAAAGGGCAGAGATATGGAAAGGGCTGCCCCGCTCCCAGGAGCAAGTGGCGGCTGAGGGTCCAGTGAGACTCTCACTGTGGGGAGGGTCACCCTGAGAGGTATGGGTGCTCAGCCCCAGGCCCGAAGCCCTAGCGTGGAGACCCACAGCCTAGAAGGAGCACCCACACAGCATTTGGAGGTAAAAAGAGTTGAGGTTTCTGTCTGTGAGAAAGAGACAAAGCTCTCGAAATTACAGGCTTTGTATTAAAGAGCCGCACAGAAAATCTGGTTCACAGACACTTGCCCGGGGCTATGGTGAAAGGAGAACTGAGAGGACTACAGTTGCATGAGCAGAGTGTCAAGTTGGAGGCCCGAGGAGAGTCACTGTGGGGTACGACCACCAGACACCTGTGATGAGTCATTCTCCAATACTGCAGTAGCCATCCTTCTTAGGTGGAGCAGGGCCCTCTGAGCGGCAACAGCCTGGAAAAATGCAACTGCTCTGCTCTCAGGAGTCTCTCCTGCCCCAGTCATAAAGACGGAGTTGTTCTGAGATGCCAGGAAGCAGGAGGAGGCACGTCAATGACTGTTTTCTGATGTTGAGGCCAAAGCTTTCCCCCAACTCTCCTGACTCTAAAACTGATAATTCCACCTCACAGCATACTCAGTAGAAACTGTCCGGAGTGCAAGCAGATCATACGTCTGGGTCTCAGAGGCCACACTCTACAGAGCTCTGTGAAAGAAGTCTGGACAGACTGACAATTGGGGTCAAAGGGCGAAGTCACACCTACCACCCTTCCTAATCCCTAAACTCTACCAGAGGTTTTTTCAGTGGCTGAGCCCAACAAGCAGCAAGCAGATAGAGGATTCAGGAGGTGGGACTCAGGGAACCTTGGCCTTTTAAGCAGACCTTCCATCTGACCCAGTGTGGGTAAAAGCCAGCCTAGGTGTGCATCTTGGTATTTTCAGGAGAATCTGAGCCAAGCAGAGGCAGCCACAAACCCTGGATTGCTTGTAGCTCCAAGAAAATTGCTGAGGGCATCATGGGCAGTGTCTCCCATGGGTCTCTGCCAGGGAGGTCCAGGGTGGGCACATCAAAAGGATAGCTGCAGAGAACATCGGTCCAGGACCTAACAATGTTTCTTAGAGTGGTATCCTAAGAAAGGACTCCTCACACCTGACTCACCTGAGGCGAGTTCCGCACTCTGTGATCAGCACCAGCACAGCGGCTCATGTGCATTGGATAGGGTAGAGCTTTACAGTCAGTTGGCCTGAGTTCTGGATATCCTGCCCTGCTGGGCTGTTTCACAGAAGGAGGAAAGAGAACCTTGAAGCATGAATATTTAAAGTGCAATTCGCTGTGAGTCTATTGTTGGATCTGGTCGAGGGTCTTAGCCACTTTAAAGGGGTAGGGGGAGGAAGCACAGTCAGCCCCAGCAGAGGACTCCCTTAGTCTTCCGAGACCAGGGTCTCACCAGCTGTAAGAACTTCGGCAGAAGTGACTTTCAGCCACATTCGATCTAAAACTGCTGCTCACCTTGTTGGGGAGAAATAAAACTTAAGTATACAGCAGTGGCTGAGAGATTAGACTCTGGAGTACCCGTATGGAGCTCCTGACCAAGAGACCCCTGATATAAGGGGTCCCACTAATGTTGTATTCCCAACCTCAGCTGCCCTAACCAACAAGCTTGCAACCTGTAGAGGGGTTGGGTGAGTGAGGTCAGTCTGAGGCCACACTACAGTCTTTCTACAAAAGACTCTGTGGGAAGACCAGCAGCTATAAGACAAGGTGGAATAGTTGAAAAGTGGAGGCAAATCTTATGGAGCTTGGGGCTTTTACAAAGCTGCCGTCATCTCTAAGCAGGAGGAAGCTGATCCTTATACATAGGTGGTTCTCTCCAACAACTACCCAGGTACAGAAAACGCAGACACAAACAGCAAAAAGAGCAGTAGCTGCATACAGCTAGCCAACAGCAGGTTACAAACAACAGCTGACACCAACCCAAGGAGATCAAGAACCAACACAACTGGTAGTGGGTGTCAGACAGCGATAACCCTAGAATCAGCTAGCTACACAAGCAGCACACCCAAAAGAGGAGTGTAGCAGGCACCAGACACTGTGGAGAATAAATACACCCAACAGGACACACATCACAGTGTGTACTACACATGATCAAGACTGATCCTTAGAGCCAGCCAGCCAGAAGGAATAACTGTACCCACGAAAGGAACAACTGCATTCAATACTCACATACAACAGGAGGGAAAACAGTACCCTAAAGAAGCATTCCTAGAACAAGGAAAACAGGTTGCCTGGAGGTGAATACCACCAAGCCCATCTTCTTCATAAAGATCCGCAAAAATTTCAAGTCAGACAGCTCAACATACTTCAAAGACAAAATGGGCAAAGAAATACAACCCAAATAAATCAAGAGAAATCCCAGGAAAAGAACTAAATGAAATGAAAGTAACCAAACTACCAGACACAGAGTTTAAAAATAATGATTTTTAGGATGCTCAAGGATCATAGAGCAACAGTGGACATAATGAGCACCTAAATAAAGAGAGCAAGTACCAAAATGGACTCTGAAATCATAAAAAAGAACGAGTCAGAAATGATAAATGCAATATCAGAAATAAATACTGCACTAGAAGAAATCAACAGAAGGTTGATAAGCAGAGGACCAAATCATCAATTTAGAAGCCAAGATAAACATAAGCACCAAAGTAGACCAGCAAATCAAAAAGAGGCACAAAAATAACTAAGAAAACTCTAAGAGACCCCTGTGACAATATGAACAGAAACAACATCTGCATCATTGGGGTTCCTGAAGGAGAGAATGAACAAGAAACAGAGAACCTGTTTGAAGAAATCATAGCTGAAACCTTCCCTAAATCGATAAAGAAAAAGTTACACAAGTTTCAGAAGCACAGAGAGCCCCATTAAAGAGGAACTCTAGGAGGCCTAAACCAAGACACATCATAATTAAAATGCCAAAGTTAAGAGACAAAGAAAGAATACTAAGACCTGCAAAAGGAAATCAGTTACACTGGAGAACAATTTTTTTCTTTTCATTTTGTTACATGAGGTTTTAGAACTTTATCTATATATTTCTGCATCGCTGATTCCAAATCTGAAATCCGTTTTTTGGTGCATGCTCTAGTTTTTATCCAAGTTTAATTTCTTTTTGTTACAGTTAATGGCATGCATTGGTTTTTAAATTGGATTTAAAGGGGAACGACTCTTGGATTGAACATAACCACAGGGCAATTAATGTTTTACAAACATCACTTTGACATCATTGTAGTTGTTTTTAAATGTAAAAAATTATTATCTGATAAAAACACCTTCTTTTGCTTTAAGATTGAATCATGGCTTCTTCGAGTAGGCGTAAATGTAAGAATAGTCCTGACACCTTCTGTTATATATGTGGCTGTTACACACTTCAACGTCAAAGGTGCAATATTTCATCCTTTGTGACACGTGCATATATTGCTTATTTTCAAGTTCCCCTTAGCAACCAAGACAAGAACTAGGTTCCTCATATTGTGTGTCATAATTGTGAGGAAATGCTTCAAGACTGGACAAATGGAAAATGCAAAGGAATACCTTTTGGTATTCCCATGGTTTGGCATAAATCTAAGGACCACAGCAGTGACTGTTATTTCTGTCTGGTCCATACAAAGGGCATCAGCAAGAAAAAACGGCATATAATCACATACCGTAATATTTCTTCAGCAACACAACCTATCCCACCCACACTCTGAGACACTCCCGGTTCCAGTTTTCAATGGTTTTATTTCTTCTTCTGATGAAGAAAGTTAACATGGTGACCAGGTGTATTTTAATAAGATGCATGAGGAAATGGTGGTAGAACTGAAGGGTCTTTTTCTGATGCCAAGCAGTCATGAACCCCTCAGTAGTTTAGCCAACCCCAATTGAATGACTCAGTAAGAGATTTGGGCCTAACAAAGTAAGGAGCTGAGTTATTAGCCTCCAGGCTTCAAGAAAAGAATGTACTTCACCGGTCAGTTCAAGTATCCCATTTCAGGAAGCGTGAACAAATTTTTGTGGACTTTTTTCCAAAGACAAACACTTTGTTTAATGTCATGATATCAATAGTCTTCTCAGCCAGACAGGTGTTACCACATACAGTCCAACAGAAAGGCGGCTATTTCTTGACAGCTCTAAACGATGGCAGACTACTACTGAAGCATCAAACAAGATTGTCCTCAACAAGTACACAAAACGCAAGAGCTATAAATGTAAATTTTTGCCTAAATAGAATTTAAATAAGTTTTGCGCAAACTTTGATTAAAATAAGTTTTAATATGTTCTATTTTGAAATTGTAGACAAATTCTGATGTAATCATATCTTTTAGTGTACTACTGTATTTACTGCATTATATAAATTATATTTTCACAAAGATGATGCCCAAGAAACATTCTACTTCGTTATGTTAAACTAAATGTTGAAAATTTTACATTAAGATGAAAACCTAAAATCTTGAGTTGCAAAAAAACTGTAGCCTACAGAGAAAAACTAATAATCAGCACACTCGAATTAGATAAGAACAAGTGTTTCTGTGGATGCAAAAAAATTTTGTTCCCCAGTGTTATCTACAAAGGAGTCTGCATAAGAATGACATTCAATTTCTCAACAGAAACACTTGAGGCCAGATGAGATTGGCAAGAAATATTCAAAGTGATGCAAAACAAGAACCTACAAAAAAGAGTACTTTATCCAGCAAGGCTATCATTTAAAATTGAAGGAAAAATAAAAAGCTTCCCAAACAAACAAACAAAAAAAACTCAAGGCATTCATTATTACCAAAACCAGTACTGCCAGAAATGTTAAAGGGTCTGCTGTACACAAAGCAAATAATAATAATAATCAAGAAAAAGAGGATTGTAGATTTAAAGAATAAAATGGCAATAAATAAGTACATATCAATAAAAACCTTGAATGTAAGTGGATTAAATGCTCCAATCAAAAGACATAGGGTAGCTATATAAATAACAGGATCTGTACATATGCTGTCTACAAGAGACCCTCCTCAAAACAAAATATACACAGACTGAAAGTGAAGTAATGAAAAATAGGTATTTCATGCAAATGAAAATGAAAAAAAAGCTGAGGTAGCTATATTTATATCTGAAAAAATAAACTTTAAAACAAAGGGATAAAGAAGGACACTAAATAATGATAAAGAGAGCAATCCAACAGGAGGATATAACCATTATAAGTATTTATGCGCCTAATATAGGAACACCTAAATATATAAAGCAGATTTTGAAGAAAATAAAGGGCAAGATCGACAGCAATATTGTAATAGTAGGGTATTTTAATACCTCATTAACATCAATGGATAGATCCTCTAGACAAAATGTTAACGAAGAAACAGTGGCCTTACATTGCACACTAGATCAACTGAAATTAACTTGATATCTTCAGTACCTTTCACCCCAAAGCAGCAGAATATAAATTCTTTTCAAGTGCCAATGGTACATTCTCTAGGACAGACCACTAAACAAGTCTCAATAAATTTAAGCAAACTGAAATCATATCAAGCATCTTCTCTGATCACAATGAAATGAGTCAAGAAATCAACTGAAAAACATTTAAACATTTGGAGGCTAAATAGCATGTTATTAAATAACAAATGATTTAACAATAAGATCAAGGAAGAAATCAAAGATTTCCTTGAAACAAAGGAAAATGAACATACAACAACTCAAAATTTAAGGTACACAGCAAAAAGCAGTCCTAAGAGGGGAAGTTCATAACATTACAGGCATACCTTAAGAAGAAAAACTCAAATAAACAACTTAACCCTGCATCTAAAAGAACTAGACAAAGTACAACAAAGCCCAGAGGAAGTAGAAAGAGAAAATAATAAAGATCAGAGCGGAAATAAATGAAATAGATGGGAAAAAAAAATCAATAAAAGCAAGAGCCGGTTCTTTGAAAAGGTAAACAAGACTGATAAATCTTTAACCAGACTCATCAAAAAAAAAAAAAGGACTCAAATAAAATTAGGAATGAAAGTGGAGAAGTGACAACTGACAGCACAGAACTACTAAGAACTGTAAGAAAATCCTATGAAGATCTATATGCCAAAATATTGGACAACCTAGGTGAAATGGATAAATTCCTAGAAACATATAATCTTCCAAAACTCAATCTAGAAGAAACAGAAAACCTAAACAGACCAATTGCAACAAATAAAATTGAAAGTTATTTTAAAAACTCCCCGCAAACAAAAGTCCTGGACCCGATGGCTTCCGAGGCGAATTCTACCAAACATTCAAAGAAGAACTAGTAACACCTATCCTTTTCAAGCTATTTCAAAAAAATCCAAGATGAGGGAAGACTTCCAAGCTTTGATGAGGCAAGCATTATTCTCATTCCAAAACCAAATAAAGACATGAAAAAAGAAAAAAAACTATAGGCCAATATCCCTGATGAACATACATGCTAAAATTCTCAACAAAATATTAGCAAACTAAATCCAGCAACACGTTAAAAAATCATACATCGTGTTCATGTGGGATTCATTCTGGGGAGGCAAGACTGGTACAACATTCACACATCAATAAATGTAATTCATCACATAAAGAAAAGAAATAAAAGAATCACATGATTATCATCAATAGATGCAGAAAATCATTTGATAAAATTCAGAACCCATGTATGATCAAAACTCTCAGTAAAGTGGGAATACAGGAAACATACCTCAACATAATAAAGGCCATCAGCCAACATCATACTCAATGGGCAAAAATGAAGAGAAATCCCTTTAAGATCAGAAAAAAGGCAGGGGTGCTCCCTTTCACCACTCTTCTTCAACATAGTTCTAGAAGTCTTAGCCACAGCTATCAGACAACAAGAAAAAAGAAAAAACATACAAACTGGAAAAGAAGAAGTAAAACTATCATTATTTGCTTATGACATGATCCTGTACATAGAAAACCCTAACGTCTCTCTCAAAAAAAACAACTAGACCTGATAAAATTTGGCAAGATGGCAGGGTTTAAAATTAATATTCAGAAATCAGTGGCATTTTTATACACCAACAACGAACTGTCTGAAAGAGAAATTAAGGAAACAATTCCCTTCACTATTGCAACAAAAAAAAATAAAAGTACCTAGAAGTAAATTTAACCAAGAAGGTAAAAGACTTGTACTCAGAAAACATTAAGACATTGAAAAAAGAAATCAAGGAAGATACAAACAAGTGGAAGCATATACTGTGTTCATGAATAGGAAGAATAAACATCATTAAAATGTCTATATTACCCAAAGCAATATGTAAATTCAATGCAATTCCTATTAAAATACAAATGAAATACTTCAAAGATATAGAACAAATATTCCAAAAATTTATATGGAACCAAAAAAAACCACCACACGAATAGCCTTAGCAATCCTAAAGAAGAAGAATAAAGTGGGTGGTATCACACTTCCTGATATCAAGTTATACTACAAGGCCACTGTACTCCAAACAGCTTGGTACTGGCATTAGAACAGGCATACAGATCAATGGAACAGAAGAGAGAACCCAGAAATAATTCCACTCCTTTATGGTCAGTTGATATTTGACAAAGAGGTAAGAGCACACAATGGAGTAAAGACAGTCTCTTTAATAAATGGTGCTGGAAAAATTGGACAGGTATATGCAAAAAATTTAAACTAGACCACCAACTTACACTACTCACAAAAATAACTGAAAATGGATGAAAGACTTAAATGTAAGTCATGAAACTATAAATATCTTGGAAGAAAATATAGGCACAAAACTCTTTATATCTCTTGTAGCAATATTTTTCCAATTTATTTCCACAGGACAGTGAAATAAAGGACAAGATAAACAGCCTGACCAGGCAGTGGCGCAATGGACAGAGCGTCAGACTAGGATGCGGAAGACCCAGGTTCAAGACCCCGAGCTCATCAGCTTGAGCGCGGGCCATCTGGCTTGAGCAAAAGCTCACCAGCTTGGACCCAAGGTCGCTGGCTCCAGCAAGGGGTTGCTCGGTCTGCTGAAGGCCCATGGTCAAGGCACATGTGAGACAGCAATCAATGAACAAGTAAGGTGTTGCGACGGCAACGAAAAACTGATGATTGATGCTTCTCACCTCTCTCTGTTTCTGTCTGTCTGTCCCTATCTATCCCTCTCTCTGACTTTGTCCCTGTGGGGGGGGGGGAGGACAAGATAAACAAATAGTACTATATCAAACTAAAAAGCTTTTGCACAGCAAAAGACACCATTGACAAAATAAAAAGACAACAACCCAATGGGAGAACATATTCACCGAAGTCTGATAAGGGGCTAATAATTAAAAGTTATAAAGAACTTCTAAAACTCAACACCAGGAAGGCAAACAATCCAACTAAATAATGGCCAAAAGAACTGAATAGATACTTCTCCAAAAAGGACATACAGATGGTCAATAAGCATATGAAAAAATGTTCAACATCACTAATCATCAGAGAAATGAAAATTTAAACCACAATGAGCTACTACTACCTTACACTTGTCAGAATGGCGCTCATTAACAAATCATCACACAGTAAGTGCTGGTGAGGATGTGGATAAAAAGGGACTTCTGTTGGAAATGCAGACTGGTGCAGCCACTGTGGAGAACAGTATGGTGTTTCCTCAAAAAATTAGAAATGGAACTGCCTTTTGACCCAGTTATCCCACTTTTAGGAATATATCCTAAGAATACAAAATCAGTGTTTCAAAAGAAAACATGCACTCTCATGTTTATTAAAGCATTTTTTACAATAGCCAAGATCTGGAAACAGCCCAAGTGTCCATCAGTGGGCGAGTGGATTAAAAAGCAGTGGTACATATACACAATAGTATGCGGCCATGAAAAAAGAAGAAAATCTTACCTTTTGCGATGGCATAGATAGACCTGGAGATTATTATACTTAGTGAAATAAGCCAGGCAGAGAAAGAGAAATATTACATGTTCTCACTTATATGTGGAATCTAATGAACAAAGTGAACTAAGAAACAAACAGATGCAGAGGCAGGGTCACAAGGAGCAGACGGACAGCTGTCATAGGGAAGGGGATGACGAGATGGGATCAGAGAAGGTGAAAAGTGATTAATAAAAGTATATATACGTAACATATAGATACAGATAACAGGACAGTGAATCCCAAAGGGAAGGTGGAGGGAGTTAGGGGACAAAGGGGGTATAATGGGGAACATCAGTGGGGGGGGGGCTGTTACATTGAGTGGGACGTTTGAATCCATGTTAACACAATAAATTAAAATAAAAATTTTTTTAAATTCTAAACCTAAAAGAAAAAAAAACCTCTTATACCACACATTGCAGAATTAAAGTACCAAAAGGGATCTTCCAAGACTTGAGTTCATTACATTTCTTCCTTTAAAGTTAGGAGTCTAAATCACTGTAAACCAGTACTTATCTAGCCTACCATCACAGGTGTGTGCCAGCATAACATTCTTTACAACTCAGCTCCAATACACTCAGGGACAAATGCCTGCACTGATACAAACACAACCAAGAAAAATTATTTTATGAGTACCTACTATGTGACAAGCATTCCTCTAGGTCCTTGGTCATGAGGCACATGCGGCTCTTTGGCCCTGTGAGTGTTTAGCAAGGCCAGCTTAGGAGCACCCTAATTAAGTTAATAACAATGTATCTACCTATATAGTTTAAGTTTAAAAAATTTGGCTTTCAAAAGAAATTTCAATTGTTATACTGTTGGCATTTGGCTCTGTTGACTAATGAGTTTGCCGACCACTGTTCTAGGCACTAAATATACAGCAGTGAACAAGTTTCCCATAAAAACTTACTCCATATTTACTAAATTACAGCTATGGTTATCTAATACAGCCACATGATGAGATTTTTCTAATATACTTCTCTATTACTTTTGACTGAATTTCAATTTACTTAAGCTTTCCTTCAATATAATTCTTCCATTACTACCTAAGAACTTGTCAGTAACTTTTATTTACTGTGATAAATAGCATCTTCAGTGTCGGTACTTTACTTATTTTTAAAGCAGACAAAAATACATGAATTTTATGTCAGTGATTATTCACATCCCCTTTCCCATTGGGATTTTCTTACTGAATATCTACTTTTCTACAATTAGATGTGTGGTGTGGAAATTGAAAGGGATAACTGATTAACACTCTTAAAGTCAAAATAGTTTTTGAGAATTCAATTAAAATTCTAAAATTACACTTTGGCCTTAAGTGTACCTATAAAAATTAAAAGTATAGCCTGTTATTTCTTCTTCTGTTTTACTAATAATGTACTTTAAAACTTTCTTTAATATGTAAGGTATATACAGTTATCAATATTTGGGTATAAATATTTCAAACTTTTGCCATGTTCTAATAAATCTTATAAATCAATGTTCATCATCTCTCAGGTGAGCAAGAAAACCAAGGTGATTATTTTCTGCTTTCCCAGGACAGTTCTTCATTAATTGCCACATTTACCTAACTTAATTCCTCTATATGTTCATTTAACATAGTTACTTTGTCCTGGCAATAAATATTATCAAAAATATTAAATATTATCACTGATGACTATCTCAAATGACTTACCTTGATAACATTTACCTATAGCTACTTTAATACTGGCTAGTATTATCCAACAGTAAGACTTGCTATTTGGTCTCTCATATTAAATGCACACAGTGATGTGTGCATGTGCTCTTCTCAGAACCACTCCTGCACACCTCACCAGAGGTTCAGAAAAAAAGAAGAGAAAAAGGCTATGTACCACTGTTCAACACTAGTCTTTACTTAAGACCAGCAGGCATCACTTATTTAAAATTGTACTTTAAGAACACAGAAGTTGGAAGAGTAGAACTTGTTAAACAAAAGGAAAAGCAAAAGTTTAATGTTAAATAAAATGACAGAATGTGATAAAATTTAATAACAAGAAATTTTATTGAATTACAAATTTTAAAATGTAATATTTAATTTATGTGGGATAATTTTAATATTATTCTTAAAACTCATTCTTTCAAAAATGCACTTTATTTTTCAAATAATAAAACAAAAGGTTAATCTGTGAACTAACGAAGTAAAGACAGAATCATTATCAGTGGGCCAATTCTTACATATGGGGTCTTAACAAGGATCTTTAAATGTTGTCTTCTGTGTTGCATCAAACTGATGTCCAATAAGAAATGAGAAAATGAGAGCAAAGGAGAGTGAAAGCACGTACTGAGATCTTTCTGTAGGCATTTGACACAATATAGAATTAGCATGATAAGCTGTAGACGTTTTAACAGTGGCCTTTAAGTGTACTACTAAAGCAAGCGTACCCTAAGAAACTTAGGTAAAAATCATTTTTTCTTATTCCCAACCAAACAAACAGTACACACATAAACAAAAAGTCAAACTTAATTGTAACATATGCATTATAGCCCAAATATTCAGTTTGTTCAAAAAACCTCATTAATTGTGTAACAGTAAAAGTCAGCTTATTAGATTCAGGACAAAAATATTTTCTATAAACCTCAATATGGAAATAATTATATAATCCTTAAACTAAATCCTTGGCCAGTAAAGATTTCCAAATCAAAATTAAGTCATGAACTGTTTATAATAACTGCACTATCATAAAATGCTAACATTTCCTTTCCAGTATGACTTCCTATGAGGGAAAAATAGACACTTTCATTCTTTGCCTGTGGTGGGATTTATGAAAAGCCTACTAAATTAAACTGTCCTACAAAACTAAAATACACTATAAAGTCAAACAGGCAAATAAACAACAAAACCAAACTCAACAAAGTCATGTTTCCAACAAGTAAAATCTATTAAGAACAAGTAATAAACATGTACAAGAAATTACAAGAAATGATGATCACATTAGTTACAAATGCAAAATAGTATCTAATTATCCCAAACTCGTGAATATAATAATGAAAAACAATTTAAAATGCTAATTCAAATATTATGTACAATTTAGATAAGCTGGTCAAGTATTTGAATACATCTCACATTCCATAAACTTATAATTATATTACCTTTCTCCTCCTTTAATATTTGCAGGTACATGCCAATAGGGGAGGGGGAAGTAATTTTCAGTTATATATTAACTGAGAAAAATAACATTTGTACTGTTTGCTTCAGACTGTAAAAAAGTTAATTTTCCTTTAAGAAGAAAAAGAGGTAAAAATAAACTGCCAAAAGTTTAATTGATAAAAATTTAATATCAATTTCTTATAAAAATGGAAAAAGAATTCTGAAATAGATACCATACAATTATTATGTAGTCTCCCTACTGATCTGAAACTACAGAAGGTATTTAAGAAAGGATTTTATGTCAAAAACAAAGACTAATCCAAGGGATGGATACATGTTCTTTAAAAGATTTGCAAATAAACTAGTTAGTTCCTTGGCCTAGTTTTAAAGCTAATTACAAAATCCATTTCCTCAATGGTCCAGACATTTTGCCAATTCTTCCGACTCAACAGAACTGTCAAAAAAGAAGAAATATTTTGTTATATCTTTAAGTACAAATAATAGGGTGTTAACCTTTCCCCCGTTTAACAAAGCACACTCTTCACATTGCTAAGAAAGAGGCATTTTTAAAAAAGAAATTGTATTTTTCCAGATATGAATAATTAATTACCTTAAGCGTTTGACTTTTCCAAAATTAGAATTAGTAAAAATATATAACTAAAGAAATAGTATGTAAATTATTTTTTTTATTAAGAACCTCTATTCTAGACACAGAAAACAGTATGGTGATTACCAGAGAGGACAGGGGTTTGCAGAAGGATAAAGAGGGTCTAGATGATCAAATATACTGCTCAAAAAAATTAAGGGATTTTCAAAATAAATATAAAGCGAGAAAAAAAAGCATTTGATTTTTTTATTAAACAAGATCATAAGAGCAAACAAGTCAAAGAAAGTTGTTCAATTATGCAAATGAGATGCAAAACTAACTTTTATTTCAATGGTGAAAATGCACTGTACAAAAGGCTGAAAGCATTGGGATATCTGCACATTCCCTAATCTCCTAATTTTTGTGAGCAGTGTATACGATGATAGAAGGAAACAAGACTTTTGGGTGGTGAGCACACAATGTAATATACAGATGATGTATTACAAATTATAGAACAATACACCAGAAACTTATATAGGGTTATTAATCAATATTATACCACTTAATTTTAAAATAAAAATAAAAATAAAACCTCTCTTCTTAATGTTTTCAGGCTAAAAAAAAATTCCAAATTTGAACTTCCAGAATAAGCCCCCTAGGCATCAACTTTCTACATTAAATTAAACTTTCTTAAATCCAATAGGTACTATGGCAGAACTTATTATGCTGCATACTGCCTGTATTCAAAACAAACTGTTATATACCCAATAACACTAATAGTAATAATCCTCATACAAAACAAATCTAAGAACTCTATCTGGAAAAGCCAGATTTGCTCAATAGGATTAGAAAAAAAAATGTGAATATCCCTCTTGAACCAATATAAAAACTTTTGCAACTCGGGATAGGAAACACTATTTCAAACCATTAAGACACTCTCAATATCAATAACTTTCCCAGCTCAGAACTAAATCATTGCATAAAATAAAATGGTCTCAACCCCTAAAACAGTAACTAGGGCCAACGTCCAATACTATACTATATTTATGAAAAATATTTCTCCATTGTCTAGCTCTTAATTCACTTCTAATTTTCAGAAAATGCTTTAACTTATATAATTCCAAATAGACGTTAGACTAAGATGTATATGTAAGTGTAACTAAAAATCTTATACCAACGTCACAAAAACTAATAAAAACAATACTTTTTGGAACACCAACAATTATCAGGCACTTTAAAAATATATTATCCCTGCTCCTAACTACAACCTGTAACTCAGGTAATTATTTACATTTAATACACAACAAAATTACAGCTCAGTACAGGTAACTGGTAAAGGAGTTAAAAATCTACTTGGCTCCAAAGACTATATTCCTACTTTGTGAGCCTCCCCAACCCTATACCCTAACATCTCCATATCTATGAACAATAAAAATGCTCTTAGGACACATGTAATTCTTCTCCCAATTGTAAATTATATTATCATGGCTCACAACAATCCCTAAAGAACGAATTATTTAAGTAACATAAACTTGCTTGTGTGGGACTATTTCAAGAGTACAGAAGCAATATGAAGGCTTAGTGAAAAGTCCACCAAACCATGACTGTGCTAATCTGTAATTCCTAAAATAACACTAAAATTATTAGAGTGGATTTCAACAAAGTAATTTTTCCAGAATCAAATTCTATGACGAGAAGTAATAAGGGTGGACAGATTTTTCTGGAAGTACACGAGTCAAAGCAACTGAATGAGTAAAGTATACATATTTAGGACTGAACAACAGTAATCAAACGTATATAATTCAATCCTGTATCCCTGCACCAAAACAATATGAAGGTAGGAAAGTTAACGGTCTTTATTTCAATATACAAAGTACTATATTGCATTAAAACCAGTCACAGACTCCAATAGTACTGAACAGGGTGAGCATATGTACATAATCTAGATAGGCTTATGCAAAGACCTGAAAAAAATCATTCTATTATAAATGAGTAAAATATGAATCCAAGAAAGCGCCATACCTTCCATCGATTTCCACATTCATTGCAGACAACAAATGTTGTCATTGGTTCATCAGCACTACGAGTTTGTACCTGCAGAAAAATCAAATGAAAAATATTACTTTTCACAATACTATAAAAAGTCCAACCTAAATAAGAACATTCTACATGAAAATATACAATGACTACAATGGCACCACAATAAAATGTACAACAGCCTAAAATAAGTTCAAACAAGCTAATAATGTCAGAAGAATACACATATCCAAACTTTCATTTTTCCAAGTATTTCTTTCCTTGCCTTTTCATGTTTATCAAAGATAAGTAAAAAAATCACTTAATGACCCACATTATACCTTTTATAAATGACTAACATATATGAAAACATTTCATCATCACTAAGAAGCATAGAAATATTAAGAGATGTCAATTTTCTCTTACAAATTAGCAAAGACGTAAATATTAAACATATTTCATATTGCTTTTAAAAGTTAGGTAACAAGGTAAGAGCCTTAAATATTCATTATTGTGACCTCAAAACTTGGTATCTTATCTATTCTAAGATGGTAATTAGAAATTCAGAAAACTGTATACAACTCAACATCAAGGAAATGCATATAAAAATCACACCTATCAGAATGGCTGTTATCAAAGATAAGAGATAATGTTAGTGAGAATGCAAAGAAAAGGGAACCCTTGTACTTGTTGGTAAGAATGTAAAATGGTAAAGCCATTATGAAAAACATTATGAAGTTTCTTAAAATTTTAAAAATTGAACTGTTATATGATTCAGCAACCCCACTTGTGGGCATTTATCTAAGGGAAATAAAATCAGTGCATCAAAAGGATATCCGCACATCCATGTTCACTGCAGTATTATCCATAACAGCTAGGGTATGGAAACAAATAAATGTCCGTCAACGAAGAAGTAGATTAAAAAAAGTGGTGTATATACATAATAGAATTTTATTTAGTCATAAAAAAAGAAAATCTGGCTACCTAAAACATGAATGAATCTGGAGGTATTATGCCAAGTGAAATAGCAAGACAAACACAAATACTTATGTGTGACAACTAAAAGAAGATAATAAGATACATACATGTGGAGTGTGTGTGCATATATGTATGTGTGTGTGTGTGTGTGTGTGTGTGTGTGTGTGTATATATATAAAATAAAAGGCTAATTTAATATAAACAAGAGAAGAGAATGGTGGTTGCCAGAGGCTGGGAGAAGAAGGAAATGAGGAGATATAATCAAAAGGTATAAACTTTAGTTATAGCAAATTCAAGGATCTAATGTACAGCATGACTCTAGTTCAAGTAGATCTTACGCATTCTCACCACACACATACACACACACACAGAGGTTATGTCAGATGACAGATGTGTTAATTATCTTAATCTTGGAAATCATCCCATAATGTACATACATATCAAGTCATTACATTGCACACTTTAAATATATAAAATTATATTTGTCAACATTTTCTCAATAAAGTTGGGGATATAAAACTACATACAGGAATGTTTGAAAAGTATTATTTTATAATAGCACAAACATACTGCAACCATCAAAATATTGAACATTGTTCTTTCTGAATGACAATCTGATAGGTAATTTTAAATTTCTTGTTCAGATTTTTCTGTATTTTCTAAATATTCTACACATAGGTACTTCATGTTGTTTTAATTCTTTTAAAAGCAAAACACTAATTGTATATTTAGAAAACGTGGTAACAATCATTCAGGTAAAATAAAAGACTGGAAACACATAAAGCAACAGAGATAGCATAGCAAAAAGGCAAAAAAAAGAATACGTTCATAAATATCTTCAGGATCTAAAGGAAGAAAAGCAAAATAAAATCACACTTAATATAATAATTAGAAGTGTCAATGTTTTTACAAGTTTTTTTTCCTTTTAAGTTAAAGAAAAAAATATTTGGAAAGTTTTCCACATAAATGCACTAAACAGTAATCAAGAAAATACAATTTAAAAATATTTTCATAAGATAAAATTTACATAATTTAAAAAATTAAATAATCAAAACTAACAAAAGCAGTATAGTCAATGAATTAAAATACCATCATTAGATGATAATAGATCCCAAAGTAAGTTATGTTTGCAGATTTTATAAATGAGATTAATTTCATGTAGGAGGGCTGTACAATAAAATAGAGAACAAAACCTAAATGCTTGAGACAAAAAGAGTGGAAAGAATCCAGCCAAAGAACAGCCAGGAGGTAAAGAAGAAAGTAGGTGAACTATTCAGGTGAAGAGTGACTATCTCTGGTAACCATGATCATTCTGCTGTAGACCTCCAGGGCCACAAAACCAATGTAGACCTGTGGGCTGAGAGCACGGCCCATGTGCATACAGATAAAACATGCCTTCATGAATATGTATCTGGCCAACGTCACCTACATGGGCCACTGAGGGAGTTGTGTGGTCAACTGTGATGACCTATGTATAACAGGTCATAATGCTTACTATGATCACATGAAGCAGCAATCCCGTCCGTAAATATATGTATATATACCCCCCAAAATTAAAAGCAATATCTCAAAGAGGTATTCATACATTTATGATCATAGTGTTATTGTTCACAATTTACCAAAAGTGGAAGCAACCCAATATCCATCAACAGATAATAAATAAAATGTAATTTGCATACAATGGATTATTACTCAGCCTTAAAAAGGAAGAAAATTCTGGCATGTGTTACAATACATATAAACCCTTATAAACATTATGCTTAGTGAAATAAGCCAGTCATAAGAATACAAATACTGTGTAATTCCATTTATCCATCTGACTACCTAAAGTAGACAAATTCAGAAACTGGTGATAGGAGCAGGGGAGAAGGGGAAATGGAGAGTTGTTAAATAGTATGGAGGTTCAGCTTTGCAAGAGAAAAAGAGTTCTGAAGATTAGCACATCACTATAATAGTAAATTATATACATTGCTAACAAAAATTAGGGGATCAGGGAACGTGCAGATACTCCAGTGCTTTCAGCCTTTTGTATAGTGTACTTTCACCAATGAAATAAAAGTTGGTTTTACATCTCATTTGCATAATTGAATAGCTTTCTTTGACTTTTTGCTTTTCTGTTCTTCTTGTTTAATAAAAAAAATCAAATGTTTTTTCTTGCTTCATATTTATTTTGAAATATCCCCTAATTTTTGTGAGCAGTATACTTAAATGATAAAGCAGATAAATTTTAGGTTATATGTAATGTAAACTAAAAATTTTAAAACAAATTAAAAAGAGAACTGAGCCAAAATAAATAAGCTAATATATATATATATATATATATATATATATATATATATATATATATATATACTTTTTTTATTATTAAGTGAGAGGCGGGGAGGCAGAGATACACTCCTGCACACACCCAGACCGGTACCCACCCAGTTAGCCCCTTACCAGGCGATGCTCTGCCCATTGGGGCTGATGCTCTGTTGCTTGGCAACCAAGCTATTTCACCACCTGAGGTGAGTGAGGCAATGGAGCCATCCCCGGGACAACTTTGGATGTGGGAGGGGAAGTGAGGGAGAACTATGGATGTGGGAGTGGAAGTGAGGGAGAACTATGGATGTGGGACGGGAAGTGAGGGAGAACTATGGATGTGGGACGGGAAGTGAGGGAGAACTATGGATGTAAGAGGGGAAGTGAGGGAGAACAGATGGGTTACTTCTCCTGTGCGCCCTGATGGGAATCGAACCCAGGACTTCCCACAGGCTGGGCTGATGCTCTCTAACACTAAGCCAACCGGCCAGGGCCAAGCTAATATAATTTTTTAAGATTTTAGCCACACAAGATTATAGACTTATGATTTATCCAATGAAGAGAATTACTAGAACCAAAGGTTTCCAAAACAGAAAGATTATATCTTTAAAGAATATATTCCTGGATGAATATGAAAATGCATTATTAAAGTTAGAAGTTACTCTTTAGTTTAATTAAGTTATGAGGGAGAGGAGATGGGTGAAGGCAAGAATCTAAATATTAACAATATTACATTTTGAATAAGGTATATTTAATTTAGTGAAATAAGATCCCAGTATATCACCATTTCAAAGATCAGAAGCTCCACAATACCAGTATCAAAAGCCCAAAGAAAACAGAGCCATTCTCAAAATTGCAGCGTTTTGATTATTTAAGGCCTTCAGATAAAAACAGTTTAAGCCCGACCTGTGGTGGCGCAGTGGGTAAAAGCATCAACTTGGAGCACTGAGGTTTCCGGTTTGAAACCCTGAGCTTCCCTGGTCAAGGCATATATGGGAGTTGATGCTTTCTGCTCCTCCCTCCCTTCTCTCTCTCTGTGTCTCCTCTCTCTAAAATAAATAAATAGAATCTTTAAAAAAAAAAAATTAAAAAAAAAAAACCAGTTTAAAAAATCCTTCTGAAATATTTTACATAATACATAATATTGCTATCTTGGGCCCTAAAAGTAAATATGAGAAAACTTTTCCTCTCTATGAAAAATTATGATCTCTTATGGGTACATGTTCACCAAGAGAAACATTTAGTTCTTTTATACCTGTTGTTTTACCAACAAATTTGGAAATTTTCTAACTAAAGACAGAATTTTTTGACTGTTAAGAAAATCATACTGACTTCATCTCTAGACTACACTCTTTTTGTTAAAAGAAACTATTTTCTTTCTCTTTTTGTTTTTTAAAGTGAGGAGCAGGGAGGCGGAGAAACAGACTCCCGTATGCACCTGGACTGGGATCCACCTGACAAGCCCTTTACTGGGCAATGCTCTGCCTTTCTGTGACCTCTGCTCTGTTGCTTAGCAACTGTGCTACTTTAGTGCTTGAGGGGAGGCCATGGAACCATCCTCAGCACTGGGGCCAACTTGCTCTATCCAATTAAACCATGGATGCGGGAGAGAAGGAGAAAGAGACAGAGAGAGAGAGAAAGAAGAGAGAGAGAGGGAGGAAGGGTAAGAGGAAAAGTAGAGAAGCAGATAGTCGCTTCTTCTGTGTGCCCTGATTGGGAATCAAACCTGGGTCGTCCACACGCTGGGGCAACACTCTACCACTGAAACAACCAGCCAGGGCCAAGAAACAACTTTTTTTAATCACAGACGTTTACATATTTTAAAGAAAGTTTAACTTTTAAAAACCTTCCTATTTATACTTCTACCATGTGGCATTTTTAAAATAAAATATTTATTGCTAAGATTTTTCTACCGATTAAAAGAAAATAAAGCAATTCCAACTTGGAATTTTCTGAGACTACTTTCATATGCTGATATATTTTAATAATTATCAATAGTAATACTTTTACAAAATACTGAAATATCAGATACAGTAAGTCCCCAAGCTAAAAACATCCAAACTATGTACAATTTGTAACGTATGGAGTATCGTAAGGGCTATTGGTAACACTGGAGAACAATTGTTTGTTTCATTTTCTGTTGCATGAAGTTTTAGAACTTTTTCTATATATTTCTGCATCGCTGATTCCAAATCTGAAATCTATTTTTTTCGGTGTATGCTCTAATTTTTATGCAATATTACTTTCTTTTTGTTAAAGTTAATGGTTTTTAAATTGGAGTTAAAGGGCAACGACTCTTGGATTGAACATAACCACAAGGCAATTAATGTTTTACAAACATCACTTTGACATCATTGTAGTTATTTTTAAATGTAAAAAATTATTATCTGATAAAAACACCCTCTTATTTTAAGATTGAATCATGGCTTCTTCGAGTAGGCGTAAATGTAAGAATAGTCCTGACACCTTCTGTTATATATGTGGCTGTTACACACTTCAACGTCAAAGGCGCAATATTTCATCATTTGTGACATGTGCATATATTGCCTATTTTCAGGTTCCCCTTGGCGATCAAGAAAAGAATTGGATTCCTCATATTGTGTGTTATAATTGTGAGAAAATGCTTCGTAAGTGGACAAAAGGAAAACGCAAAGGAATGCCTTTTGGTATTTTCATGGTTTGGTGTGAACCTAAGGACCACAGCAGTGACTGTTATTTCTGTCTGATCGATACAAAGGATCTTGCATTGGCAAGAAAAAAACAGTATATGATCACATATCCTAATATTCCTTCAGCAATACAACCTATTCCACACTCTGAGACACTCCCGGTTCCAGTTTTCAATGGTTTTATTTCCTCTAAGGACAAAAAAAGTGAACATGGTGATCAAGTGTATTTTGATAAGATGCATGAGGAAATGGTTGTAGAATCTGAAGGGTCTTGTTCTGATGCCAAGTAGTCATTAACCCCTTAGCAGTTTAGCCAACCCCAATTGAATGACTTAGTAAGAGATTTGGACCTATCAAAGAAAGCAGCTGAGTTATTAGCCTCCACGCTTCAAGAAAAGAATGTACTTCACTGGTCAGCTAAAGTATCCCATTTCAGGAAACATGAACAAATTTTTGTGGACTTATTTTCGAAAGACAAACACTTTGTTTAATGTCATGATATCAATAGTCTTCTCAGCCAGACAGGTGTTACCACATACAGTCCAACAGAATGGCAGCTATTTCTTGACAGCTCTAAACAATGGCAGACTACTGCTGGAGCATCAAACAAGATTGTCCTCAACAAGTACACAAATGCAAGAGCTACAAAATTTTTGCCTGAATAGAATTTAAATAAGTTTTGCGCAAATTTTATGATTAAAATAAGTGTTTTAATATGTTCTATTTTGAAATTGTAGACAAATTCTGATGCAATCATATCTTTTAGTGTATTTACTGCATTACGTAAATTACTATATTTTCACAAAGATAATGCCCAAGAAGACATTCTACTTCATTATGTTGTATCGAACCCTGGGGGTTCGATGAGTCGGTCTCAGGGGTTTGGAGAAGCCTCTGCCGCGGAGGCCAGAATAAAGTAATACCGTCATTTGTTGTGAGTTCATGCACTTTGTTGGTTTTGTTCTTTGAGCAAGGTGATGTTCATGCATGGTTCATTTTGTGCACCAGTAAAAAAACATATACCTATGTCTTGAATTTGGAAAAAAATATCATATTTTATTTATCACTAAAGAAGGGTTCGGTGAATGCACATATGAAACTGGTGGGTTTGGTACCTCAAAAAAATGTTAAGAACCACTGTGTTAAACTAAATTTTGAAAATTTTACAGTAAGATGAAAACCTAAAATCTTGAATTGCAAAGAAAATGTAGCTTACAGAGAAAAACTAATGTCAGATTTGAGATCAGCACACTCGAATTAGGTAAGAACATGTGTT